>JAVUNC010000005.1:28248333-29490000 GCA_032173965.1 Sitta carolinensis | reverse complement strand
ATTAACACTTGGTGCTGATACAGGATTGCTTCCAGAGGTAAGCCTTATTGTCAAGTCTTCAGAAGTCACGCACTTTATTTTATATGAAAAAACACTTCTCCTAAAGAAGTACTCATCATCATCCCTGACATTTGTGATGGAAAAGTAATACATTGTACTAATAACACAGTCATTTTCGGAAGTGTACCAATTTAAAGGGATGTTTTAACAGACAGGAACTGTGATAGCAGCTATGCAAATGCATTTGAGATTTGGCCAGAGAAGGTCCTTAAAGTACTAACTACTCAAAACTTGACACAGCTCATTGGTACCATTAGACACTAAGATAATATAAAACATATATAAACTGTGATTAGTGAGGAGCAATATAAAACAATGTAAGTTATGTTCTAAGACATAAAACATGTAATTGTTAAATTAGATCAAACATTTGTAAAACCAATTACCTGTTACTTCAGCTTTTAGACTGAGATCAGTAAGTTAAGCAGAGTATAACAAACACAGCAGAAGCAATTTCTCCATTTTCAGTATTAACACTGAAGTCAAAGCTGTATTTCATGAAAAAACTTGGAAATTACTCATGACATCAGAGTTCATAATGTAAAAATATGCAACTTCTCTTAGTGATTTAGACTTACAATGTCATCCTAAAAAACAATTTGCAGTATTAGTGGTGAAAACTATCACCACATTTCAATATTTCAAAATTATTGTGAAGTCTTTCAATACCCTCGTAGAACCTGGTATAAGTAGTGCTTACTTGTAAAGGTAGCATAAATCAAATGTAAATGTTCTGGTTTTTTGAATGAAAGCCTGTAACAGTTTTATTTAGGTATCTTATACTGAAAGTGAATATTCTAAGAATAAAACTTGAATTGTCTATTTAGAGAGACTTTCTTAGCCTAATCTGAGGATCTAACAGCAAGGAAGCCCAGTTAAAAACTGGCTTACTGTAGTAACAGACAGATCCCTCCAGCAGCTTAGCTCATAATCACTGTCATCCTCCCCGAATAGAAGCAATATAAACAATATAAAAATATAAAGCACAGAATATGTAATATAAGTATATTAAATAAATAAAAGACTTTACAAAGTAAAAGGAGAACAGCAGGGGCTGAACTAAGAAACTCATGGGCAATGGTGTGTTTATGGAAGACCAAGTACCACAGTAAAAGAACAACTGTATTCATTTATCATTTCTGGAACTTTTTTGTTTTCCTCGTATTGAGGAGCACAAGGATTCA
Source organism: Sitta carolinensis (assembly GCA_032173965.1). Lineage (NCBI taxonomy): Eukaryota > Metazoa > Chordata > Aves > Passeriformes > Sittidae > Sitta > Sitta carolinensis. The sequence goes on along the minus strand of JAVUNC010000005.1, from coordinate 29,488,756 downwards.
TCAATGGAGGCTGTTCTGAATGTCTATCTTCAACAGTTATCATACCATATTTTAGAAAGCTGAATTACTATTGCCTTGATTCTAGAAATATTGAAAAAGGGATAACTGCAATAAATTAGGAAGAAATTAAAACATTATCTTGTCTAAGTTTCAAGAAAAAAGAAATTGATAAAAAGTTATTGAGACACCAAGTTAACTGACTTGTATCAGTGGGCAAATATCTATCTCTCAAAACATCTAGATTACTTCAATTTCTTTCACTGTATTATCAACTTAACTTTAAACCCTACCATTTATGTTGTGATTTAAAGTAATCTCCTGCCCCACTCCCACAGAGCATTAAGAATATTCACCTTTGCTTCAGTGGCAACAAGGAAAAAAAAAAATTACCATGAATCCCAAAGGATTCCAATGCATAAAGCTACAGTCAACATACAGTCAAAAATTGCTAGTGCTACCTGACCTTCCAGAATGTAATATTCAGCTACCTCTGAAAACCAGAAAAGGAAGCATTAAAATAATAAAACTTGAAAAGCAAAGAAATACAGAATTAAGGTATAAAACCAATTCTGTAATGCAGCTTTATGCTGCCTAACTGGTTCCAGAAAAGCCATTTTTTCAAGTGTGTATGGTGTTATGAGACAGAAAGGAAGATTAGGGAATGAGCCCTCATCTGTTACACTGTGTTCTGTTTTACTTCTAGCACTAGTAACACTCATGACCTGAAGTCTCTGAGGTAGGTGTAATTTTTACTAAATAGTGAAGGATTAAGTGAAGAAAGCTCATCTAATAAACGCCTAGAAGTTGATGACTTAAACATGCTTTGTCTCAGTACCAGGTTTTTTAAAGCTGCTTCAGAGCTCCATACCAGAGTTTAATGCTATGGTCTATCAGTTGTGAGCTGATGTATCTGACACACTTCTAGAGCTCAGAAGAAGTAAATTAAGCCAAGACCTTATAAGACAGCTTTCAAACATGAACCTGTAAGACAGCTGGAGGTGAGCTACTGGAGTGTACTTAAGGTTTCATATGACAAGTCACTAATTCTGGAATGCAAATTACCAAGTCTTGTCTCCCTCATGTAGCTGCCAGATGCTCTTTTCAGCTGTGCAAACAGACTCTGGGGCAGCACTGTAAGGTAATGTGGGGGACACTACACTTCACTAAAACCTTCCTTAAGGAAGGGAGGAGAGTAAAAGTAACAGAAAGGGAACCTTTAAGTTTTCACAAGATGTGATGTGTTTTAACTGCTGTGAAGGCTGACAGAGAAAGGTCTCGTCTCTCCCTTTTGTTCCAGCCCACCTCCTGTACTGGTGTTCAACTGACAGTAAGGCAAATAGTATACAAAAAAGGCACTCTATGCACTCTACATCTACACTAATGAGGCAAGACCACTCTTTCGTTCTATGACGATTTTTTTAAAAAATAAATCAATTTACCATGCAATCTAACAAAGACCAAAGCTAGTTCCCTCACCATAAGCAGTGCACATCCCTGAGAAGCAACAAGGGATGTCACAGAGACTCAAAACAGAATCATAAAATCATTTAGGCTGGAAAACACTTCTAGTATCACCAAGTCTAAATGTTAACCACTACCACATCCACCACTAAACCATGTCCCTGTGCACCACATCTGCACATCTTTTGAAGACTGAAGACATACAACATCCTATTTTGGGCAGAGGAATGTTCTCATTTCAATTTGTGTTCCGGAATCACATCCTTAGTATCTTGTGATATTGCAGTCTCAGTATTTTAGCAAGAACTGGTTATGCATGTAAATTCCTGCTTTCTGAATCTGACCTGATTAGGGAATTCTGCCTCAGAAAAGGGGAGGTATGAACAGTTTTTCTCCTATGAGTACCTGTGCCAATTTAAAAGAAGCTTGTGAGGACACAAGCTTCTGTAATGTGTTATCCATAACATAGCTACTGGAATGTGTTATCTGTATGATGGAACATTACTGAAAGGCAGAGTTAAGAACACATCATGCTAGTAGATGGTGTCAGCCCTACACTTCCCACCTACCAAGTATTTAAGACTACATTACCATAATTATTCTTTTTGTGTTTTTTCAAGGTCTGAGTGTTGCTCAGTTTAATGAAAAAGGCTCCATAAAGCAATTATAAGTCTGTGTTAAGTCTTTTTTTATATTAAAAACCAAAAGGACTCTCACACAAAATTTCTCAGTTTTCATAACATGACTTTCTCTGCTGCCTCCAGCAGCTTGGTAGAGCAGCAGTTTTACTAGCCACAGAATAGAACTGCAAAAATCTGCCTGGGACCATATAATTACATCTAAAGTGGTTCCAGTCAGTTACTAACAGTTAAAGGCTAGGTCTTAACACACTTACACAAGTAACTGAACCTGGAACAGCTCCACTATTAACACAGCCAGCCCCAAAACCTCAAACCAATGGGGTTGCACTCTCCAATATTAATTCCAGATGGCTGAAATAATTCTGGGGAAGAGAAGAGCCAAATCTGATTTCAGATAGCAACACAAAATAAGAAGACTCTAAGGAGTCTTTATCATTTATCTTGCTTGCCTGTTTAAAGGAAAGTTTATTACAACAGTCCCTGGATCAAATCAGCCCAAATTTAGACCACAAAACTGGAAGGAATACAGCAAGTTACAATTCAATCCATCTCAGCTGTGTGACACATGAACTGTACAAAATAACTAACTTTCCTTTTGTATTACAAGCACTTCCCTGTTTTAAGGAAAGTTATAAAATGCTGTCCTGTAGGGCAGAAAAATAAGCAAACATGCTCAGAAGAATGTTATCACTGAGTTTTGATCCATATACTTTAAAGAATTACCTAATTTTTTTAAGATTACCTAATTTTTTTAACTGCAACTACATCAGAGTCTATTCTCCTTTTTGTCCTTTTTGTCTTACTGGAACAGACCTCAAATTTGATTACAGATTCTTACATATGCAGAGTTTCACCTGATAAGCCAAGTTTTAAACAAATGCTTTCAATAATTTCTAATTCTCTTATTTTCTCTATTATTAATGAGGCTCAAGTCTCTTACTTATTGGAAGGCTTCTGATTTCCTGCTTGTCCATGTTCATCTTGCTTTAATCCTGCAAGCAAAGCATCTCTGGAACAGTGCTTATCCTGTTTGGGGAAAAGAGAGACAGTAAGAAAGGTGTGTGGAAATTTGCCATGAAATTCCTACTATTTTCTGAAGTAACGTGTGAAAAAAAATCCGCACCTGTAAATGGGTAATGAAGGAAAACCTCTGCCGCTGGAAAGGTTCGCATCCCTCCCATAAGCACTGCCCTGGGTAGACATCTTTTCCTCCATGTTCGGTTGCTGCATGATAGAAAACCTGTGATGGTGTCTGAAACCACCTACAAAAAGAGGGGAGGGGAATTTAATTTTTTTCCCCCCAGTTAAATGTTGAGGTACAAATGTAACAAACATTAACTCATAGTGGTTAACCTTTTTATTTTTTTTTTTTCTGAATTGAGACATGCATTGATAAATGGAAAGTTGCAAAATTTTGAAGGGAAAAACATGTACGCATATTACCAGTGAGCTACCAGTAAATGTCAATATGCTTTCTCCAAATCTGATTGAAATATCATGGTTCTATTTTCTACTTGCACTTCACAAAAGAAATAATGCATGATAATTCCAATAGACCCATTCTCTGCAATACAAGCAAAATACAGCAACAAACTATGACCAGCTAAACCAGATGAAGGTTATATAAAACATTTCTAGAATAGAATATCTTATATTCCTTTTCCCATTTTCCTTCTTCACTGGCAGTCAGACTCAGACCTCATTTTAATGTGATCGACTTGGTGGCCCTTCTCTGGACTCAGGTCCATGTCCTTCCTGTGCTGGGGACCCCAGAGCTGGATGCAGCAAGTGGGCTCTCACTGGAGCAGAGGAGATGGGCAGAATCAGCTCCCTTGACTGGCTTTCTCTGCTGCAAGCACACATGGCTGGGTCATGTCCAGCCTCTCCTCCACCAGCACCCCGAGTCCTCCTCAGCAGGGCTGCTCTGATCTCTTCATCCCCAGCCTGGTTGATGCCAGGGTTTGGCCCCATCCATGTGCAGCACCTTGCAATTGGCCTTGTCAGACCACATGAGATTCCCATGGGCCCACTGCTCAAGCCTGTCCAGGTCCCTCTAGGATGGCATCCCATCCTTCAGGTGTGTCAACTGCACCACTCAGCTCAGTGTCATCTGCAAACTTGCTAAGGGTGCATTTGATCCCTTCATCCCTGTCATTAATGAAGACATTAAGCAACACTAGTCCCAGTGCAGACCCATGAGGGATACCATGTGTCACTGATATCCATCAACACTCCCAGCCACTGATCACCCCCTTCTGGATTGTGACTGTCCAACCAATTCCTAATCCATCTAACTTATCAAATCCATCTCTCTCCAATTTAGAAAGAAGGATGTTGTGGGGGACCATGTCAAAGGCTTTAAAGAAGTCCAGAAGAATGACATCTGTAGCCCTCCCCTTATCCTCTGATATAGTTACATCATCACAGAAAGCCACTAGGTTGTTCAGACAGGATTTTCCCTTGGTGAAGCTATGCTGGCTTTGTTTGTTGTTACCTGTTCACCAGCAAGGGCACACCTTCTTTGACCCTCCTTTTCTGATTAATGTACCTGTACATGCCCTTCCTGTTATTTTTTGCGTAACTTGACAGGTTCAGTTCCACTCCTTTTTCCCCAAGGATCCCACTGACAACCTCTCTCAACAGCTGGAAGTCTGCCTTCTTAAAGTTCAAGAGCCTGACTTTACTCCTTACCTGACCTGTATTTCTCAAGACTGCGATCACTACCAATGCATGACTGCTACAACCTAGACTGTCTCCAATCTCACGGAGACAACTGATGTGTTATTGTAACACATATAAGCTGATAAAGGAGAATCACTGTATTTCAGAAAACATGACATGAAAATAGTGAATGACTCAAAGCATTGGGGTTTTTTTAGCCTATATATATATATGTATATATATATATATATACACACACACAGACCCCCCTTACGTATTTCAGATATTATAATTAAGCTACTCACTCCAACAGAGAAAAAATGGCCAGAAGATCTAGCTGCTCAAAATTCACTTCAACACAACTAACCAAGCTCATCAACACCCACTTAATACTTGGATCAAAGAGGTCTAGAAACCTAGCTGCTGCCATTTGGGAAGTCATTGCCACCAGCTGCCCTCACACTCTCTCAGCTTATGAATAGCAGATCAATGAGTGCTTTGATCCAGCCACCTCCTTCCACATCTCACTACTCATTTCAGTAGCATCCATTATGCAAACATACTTGCAACTAGGCCTAAGTGTACAGCTACTTACCTGAACACTATAAAGGCATCGACGAGCTAATTTCACCCACCAGCAAGTTTTAGTTATAAACTGACTGCTACTGCAGTAACCACCTGTAACACAGCAATTACCTTCTGCATTGGCAATAACTACTCTTTTTAAAAGCATTCACCTTTTACATACCAGTTATCTCTTACTGAAGGGAAGCTGAGAAAGAAATACCTGCCTCTTGTTATTGGTCCAGATAACCCATTGTAGGAAATGAAAACAAAATGTTTTACATCTACTCTGGCTCAACAGCAGGTATTTCCAAGGACAGAAAGATGTCTTTACACAATAAAGGGGAATCAACTTAAGCCTGGCACTAACCATTTTATGAAATAATCTCTGGCACAGATGAAACAAATTTCATGGCCTACGTGAATTCCAAAATACAGTGCAAAACATTTCATTCAACATGGCAAAGCTTCAGAAAAATAAAGCTATTTCAGCTATGTTGGCTCATTCATGGTTTAATATATTCAGTGTTATACACTGATCTAAAAAAGATTCAAACTTACTACCATCTTGCAGAGAAAAACTATTTTTCCTTAAAGAAACACCTAACTATAGTATGTAAAAAAAGCTTATGTACTGACAATACGGTCAGTTCAGTCTAGACTCTTGTTTCCACACTTAATTCATCCATGGTTCTGTTCAATTGCTGGACAGAACATTAATAGCTGACGTGACAGGCACTGGAGATTCAATAGCATTTTCAATTCAGTTTTTAAATACATAGCAATTCAAGAGCAGATACCTGTGAAACAAACCAGCAGCTTTTAAATTAAGCTGCATACAATTAACAGTACTTACAGACAGGTGAAGTTCAAAGGAAAAACCTACCTTCTGTAACTTCCTTAATGCAAAGTAATGTACTGATTGACACGTTTTTGAATTTTACTTCTCCTTCAGATATTAAATCTGAATACATCTGCCAGAGGCCAATCAACTATTTGTATAATTCAGCCTCATCTTGTTGTAGTCTTTCGACAATACTAAATCTGTGGCATTTCAAATCCTGATCTAATGTTTCCTTATTCAGTCCTAAAAATCCCCAAACCAAAACAAAACACCAACACACACCACTGGAATGTTGCTGACTGGAGCAGCCATATTAGTCAGCAGAAAAAAACATAATATTTTACTTATTCATATTTATCCTGCTTCACAATAAAATGTTTAAGGCTGACTTCTGCACTGCATCTTTGAAGGAAAACATAATGGTATTATTTTTTGAGAATTAAACTAAAGAGCATGCATAGAGAAACAGGTGAAAATTACTTTTTCAAATATGACTCCTGTCATATCTTTCCATTTAGCTAAAAATATCACTGAAAATCCCCAGTACTCTACCTACTGTGGTGAAACTCCCTGCTTAATCCATGGGAAAACAAAATTGCTAAGCAATGGAGAATGAAACCAAGAAGCGAATGTGAAGTTCACATAGACTAATGACCCAATTGAAAGGATCTTCTTGTTTCCCACTTCAACTACTCAGTAAAACCAGCTTAAACTGGGAGCTATAAATAAAAAAAAGAACAGGTGGCAATTCCAGATTTTTCTTTGTCTACAGAACCAGGAAGCCTACAGGAGATTTGATACACCTGTTGTTAATCAGGCTGTTCAAAGAATATGAATAAACAATATATATTTGAGGAAAATGCAAACTTAACATTTTGGTTCTCTCTTCACCACAGCGAACGTCAAGTGTTAATCTAAACTGGTTTCAGGCTTGGACTGAAGTAACTATTTTAAAAGTGACAGCATAAAAACAAGAGCTCTGTGTCATGTGAACTGAATCTATTAATACAAAAATTTCTGAAAGCCTTTGAAAGGAATGAAATTTAACCATGAATGAAATGCAGTCCAGGAAGTAACAGCCAGATAAACTAAAGCAACAGAAATAATACACTAGGCGTGGTGTAAAATACAGTTCAGTCTTAGGTAAACCTTCTGGAGTAGTATTTGAAGAGAGATTACAAAAAGACTGCTAATGTAAGGTAATTTAATAGTACTGCTCCTCCTCCTGTCCAAACACATCCCATGTAACCTTAGACATGGAATGAAGTTGGTGACTTACACTTTAAAACTGTAATTCAGCACACTCTTCGACATGTTAGAAGCTGGCAAGGTTTCTGCTGTGACACTGCCCCAGCCTTTCATTTCAACCTCAATGCAACCCACCTGAACCTGAGGCATAAGATAATGCATCTCCTGTGCAGCCAGCAGACTATGGCTCCACGGTTCTATTTATTAGTAGTAAGGGAGGAAACTACAGCGTTCATAAAGCCTTACATAGATTTCTTACATACAGAAGTGTCACCTATCAAAGTGTCACCTATTTAATAGTCCTATGAATTAAAGTGCCAGATCTCTTATGTCTTGCACTGACTAAATGATCGTAGAATTATGTTTGCAAAAGAAACAGAAATTACACCTTCGGGAGTTAGTGAACTAACTGTCGTTCAGCATTTCTATAATTCTGTTCAAATACCATATTTTCACTATCAGTTCCAAACAGTTAAAACTTCTCCAACTTTTCATCCCAATTTTTTGAATTTCCCACCAGCTTTCTGTCAAATCAGCTTTATGCTCCCTTTGTCATCCTACAGCAATGAGGCCTTTTACTCTTTTTCGTACCATCCCATATGTTATGCAGCTTTTCTCACTCACAATTTGTCTCCAGTTTTCAAAGTGGCTATTTGACAACTACCTTTTTTTCACCAATCTCTGCTCTTACCTAGAAACTAAGCATATTCACAAACCTAGGTTATTTTAAAAATCAGTGTCAAGCTACACATACTTTTATTAAGAGTTGTATCAAGATTTTATAAGCCTACATCTAAATGTCTGCTAATTCACTTGTCTCTAAGAACAACAGCAAATTTTTTAAAAAAAATTAAATCATGGCTGTTCAGTCTTAAGGCTCTTTTTATTTCCTTTCATGACAATGGTGTGCTCTGGCACACAAATGGTACAATTACCAGAATTAGTCATAAGTTAAATAAGATTGTGACCAGAACACTGAAGTGCAACACCCTGCTCTTGCAAAACTGGAAAGACAAGAAAATGTCAAGACATGATTTGTAACCGCAGTACAGGAACTATTTTTATATTTTCAACACAAAACAAGCTTCAGAGCTCAGAATTCTTTTAAACTTAACTACAACTATTTTTTGTTACTGAAGAATCAATATACTACAAGAAAGCCACATAATACTAACTTTATGCTCTGAGGTATAATTGAGAGCAGTTAAGTGTCTTACCTTCCCCCATCTCATTCAATTTCCTCAACACTTTTCACTTTTTCTTTTCCCCACTGACAAAGTAAAAGGCAACTTAAGGAAACAGAATGGATGGAACTTGTAGAATCATCTTCTATATCTAAGCATCTGTTACATATCAATAAAAGGTAAATAGAAGAGTCATTTACTTTTTACAAGACTGCCACAGACACATGAAGTTCTGTCCAGGTTTTTTCATTTGCTCTGCATGTTGACTTGCTGCAGTATATGATGGTGGCTGCAAATTCATCTGCTGGCCCTGTACTTGAACTGTTGGTATCGATGTTGCAGGTGTGCTCTGTAGAAAAAGTCAAAACAATTTTAAACAGGGTTTATTTCTAGACTTGACAAACAGTTTACTGCTTGTTGAAAGACTTTTTGTTTTACACCTTAATCCACCACAGGTGTTCAATTTTTAATACTCTGAACTCTGAATATGCATTAGTAAGACACAGTAACATGAGAAACATACAACTTTCACACTATAGTACTTATGCAGAACTTCTTAATATTCAAATAATAAACTTCATGCTCAAATTCAAACACAGAATTATGGCTGCAAAGAAATTTCCCAAGGGCACTAGTGGAGCAAAGGTTAAAATTATTTTTCAAATGCTTTGTTGATATTTAAGAAAAGAAAAAAACCCATGCAAACTCAAGGCATTGCAGTATCATCAGCATAGGGAACAGCACCACATGCTCAGAATGCCTGACAATGCTGTACAACTGGTATACCACAAAAAGAGAAACATTTCAGAAAGGAAAATTATATTCCCCTTGCTCACCCCTGCAATATAACAAGACACTTAACACTCACTAAAATTACTTGAAATACCTAAAAATATATAAACCCAAACCAATTTTATTTCTTTTTCTGAATAATGGATACTGAATGCTGAACTTTCTATTTCAAAACAGTGTCTGTGTCAGAATAATTTCTCTTCTTTTTTTTTCCTGTGAGACTCTGATTAGCAAGATGTTTGTAAAGATGATGACATTAGAAAAATTATGCTTTTGAATATTATTTAGAGATGAAGATCTAACACTCTTTTCTTCCCCACTGTTGGAAAATAAATTCACACTCTAACAAGATCAAATAAAATTACTTCCAAGTCCGTGTAAGAATATTATAAGTGAACACTTTCAAATGGTGCACACATTTACATCTTTACAGCTCTGTTACTCATAACTTTAGACTTCCACAACGAAGAAACAAATAACTAACTTCAATTTCTAACATTTCATTTGTATATTGATTTACATTTTCTTCCTGCTGCTTTCTGTCAGCATTGTGAACAGCAGTCACACAAAGTAGTGAGTTAGTAACTATCATAAATTATACTACCAATAACATGACACAAGGGACAGCAAAAAAAGCCTGATCAAAAGCAAAACACATCCCATATCCAAGCAATAAAACATGATAAAAATAAGGAAAAACTCTGCAAAACTCTTGAATACAGCACAACTACTTAAGATGCCTGTGATCCATTCACATATATGAAAAGTTGCAAGAAAGGACTTGAGTCCATTAGTCATCACTACAAACTATTTTGAACTCAGCAATGATTTTCATCCGAAGACCTTAAAGCTATTTCACAGAATGGGTAATGAATCCTTCACAAGGTATCTTCTAACAAAAGGTAAACACAAGTGGAGCCTTTTAATATCAACATGCCCTTAAAAAGGCATTTTTAAAATAAAGCTGCAAGTAAAATAATGAGTCTCTGCAGTACAGCATGTTTTGCAACCTTTACTTGGCATCCCAGTATCAACACATTCTGATGGTCTTTCATGTGACTTTTTATCCCTGTAGAACTTCTCTCTCATTTAACATGCTGAAGAGAAAATGAGCACACTGAATGAATTCAGTATTTTGTTTAATTCTCATCATTCAATGTGTGGTTCATATATTATTTACTCCATTCAGAGCAAACCCTGCAATTAATCTGGAATTATGAATTTTCTCAAGGGTTTCTCTGGCAAGCTCTCCTAGTGGTATTGAAAGGTTTTAATATCATCTCATTGAAAAACTGTTTATTTTAAATAAGTTGATCTGAGACATATAACACAAAATGGTGCATGCTGAAAATGAGAGAGCTCAGAAAGAGAAACAAATTTTCAGGACAAAAAGTTATCATTTCGTTTCTCCTCCCATTTTTTACCACTGTTTTTTTTCTCTAAGAAAAAATTCTGATAAATTTAAAAGAAACATGCAAAATAGTTGATGTTGTTTAAAATTCTCTTCTTACTGCTCTACTGTGGAGTAGTTTCACTCAAACTTGGTGGACACAGCTTCCATGTATTTTTTAAGGCAAATCCACTGCTTGCCTATCAGCTTTGTTGATAGTATTTTTAGATCAACATGTAAAGCAAAGCTACATTTGCTCCTAGAATTTTTTATTTTATTTTATAAATTCAAGTTTTACAAACATTACAAAGCTTTCCTCTCTTCATTCAAGAGATCTGGAAGATTCAGAAAGATCAATGTTAATTTTTGGTTTCCTTTTCCCTCTATTGTCATGTATCAGTTTAGTAATGCATGACACATGGTATATCACCAAAATTAGGTATAGCCTTTGTTTTTCAGAAATGAAACTCCTTTTTCTCCCAGAAACATACCTAGCTTGCATACACACATATGCATTGCATAGCACTTGCTATGTGCTACCTACTTTACAATGCTCATATTCAATGATTATGAAAATTCACTAATTTCTTTACATGATGACAGACATTAACTTTTCCCTAATGAAGTCTTTCTGAGAGAAACAACATCATAAAGTCCTTCCCTGGGGCATAAAGATTCCAGAAAATTTCCTCCTCTAGTAAAAACATTTAATGAATACATGTTTCCCAAGAAAACAAATGCCCAGTTTGAAAGTGCTTCACGACACCCTTATAATAATCAAATTAAACCTCTCAATGATACAATTTGCAACTGCCACCACTTAGCCCTTTTCTCACAGGATCTTGGGATTGAAAGGTACCTCTAGAGCAGCAGCATCCTCTATCTCAGTAGGGTTTACACTCCACCCTGAAGTACAAAAATACAAACCCTTAATGACTGTAGAGTCTACTTACAGAGCACATACTAGAGCCTATGTTTAATAAGCAGGCTGAGACTTTATATCTAGACTGAGCTGACTTTAGACTGAAGTACTGGAGAGGGGGAGGAAATTCAGCCTGGTCATGAAAACCAAGAGGACAACTAAGAGCTTTCTGGTAACTAGAATGAACTGTTTGCAAAGACGTTAATTTAATTTTATTAAAAATTAAACATTTGGGTACACAAGCTCCCGGTGTGGCAGGAATAACAAACCCTATGAGCTGAGGACAGATACGGCCTCCACTTACATTTCACAAAACCAATTATGCTATTCCCTTAACGCATGAACAGGTAACTATTTTATCATGATACCTGCACATTCTATTTAAAAGACCTACAGCAAGAGAACACTGTGCATCCCAGTGTGTTGGGGATTCTGTAGGTATGTAGAACCATAAGCAGTTTAAAAGCATTAAGTTGCATGTTTTCCCCACCACTAATACATGCACAGACACTGTAAATAAATGCAATTCAAAAAGAAACAATTACTAAAAGTATTTTTGAAGTATAATAGGATTTACAGCTTGATATGACAAAATTTTGTTTAGTTTATTCACGATAATGAACATAATCTCATATATACATGAGATGTATAAAAACGCATAAGCTGAAAACAAATAGAGCAGAATTTGAGTGTGAGAAAGGGGTCAAGTGGATAAACAGGCACCAAAATAAATGTTCTTTTCTTGTTAGATTACTGAAGTTTATGTTTCCTTGCAACAGTGTGCTTCACAAGTGAAGGGTAATAAAACCACAGACATTCTGTATTTCAGTACTTCCAGCTGAGAAACTCATTTGCTCTGTGGCTAGGAATGAATTACACCTCCTGGAGCTACACACCTGCTTTCTGGTACATGGTAATTCTCAGCTTTCCAATCAACAGAGAGCAGGAGCAAACAGCCAAGGCCACACAGATTTTGCCACCTAAATTTCAACACGAGCATGTTTCAAGTGGGCATGCTTTCAAGAGAAACGGGAGTGCTTTGTTTGCGAGGGAATGACAGTGATGAGCAAGAAAGTAATTACTTTAAAAGCCAGATGAGGCAGTTTAAATCAGATATTTATCTCCATTATAAGAACTTGGCGTGGTATCAGAGCATTCCTTTAAAACACACACCAATTGGGACAAACCAACATGGTTATGTTCAACAGATGTTTTGGAGGCGTTTGAAGAGGAATAAGAAAATGTGGCAAAGAAAAGCATACAGACAGGTAATTGCTCATTTCTTTTTCAACCACCAGTCTAGCACAATGCCTCAGGAAAACAATAAACCACGGACAGAGAACACCAAAATAAAAGGAAGTCAAAAAAGTACAGTACCAGTTCTGTCTCCACTTAAGAGCACATTTCATGAACTTACAAAATACAGATGGGAGATATAAGAACAAAATTGTAACACCCTGTGTATTGTGTGTACCTACTCTGCCATAATGAAGAGATCTCCCTTTTTTATCATAATGCAAAATATGAAAAGAAATTTTAAAATATTCAGTATGCATACAGTTATTTCTCATCAAGCTTTGCTGAGGTATACAATTAATAGGGAAAAATGTCAGATTCTACACACAAGACACCTAATTGGATTTTAATGGCACTTATGTGGGCTGTCCCATAAACAGGTAGTATATAATTTTCATTATTTTCATAGGCCATTTAAATTAATAATTTTCCCCAAGCACGCTGTATCATCCTATTTCAAACTACCATTCATAAAATGAAAGAAATTTCTCTTAACTTCTACATTCCCTTAAGGATTATTTCATTCTTTCTTGCTTTCCTTAGTTTTCAGATTGTTGTTCCACTCCTGACCTATTTGGTCATCCTTCCTTATCTTCAAGTATCTTCCCTTTCTCCTCTCTGTAGTTCATGACAGCTAATCCTACTGTAGTTCCTTTCTACTGTGATCCAACTGTACTTCCTGTAGCTCCTTCCTTTTCTGTCCTCTGAATCTCTTTTTTCAGTCTTCCTGTTTGGTTTTACTTTTATTACAATTTTGTTTTCTTCTCTCCCTTTCACACTTCTCTGAAATACAAGCTGTAGCTTAGAACAGTATTTTAAGCTAACAAGCAAACAGGAAATCTCACACTAAAAGTCTCAGCAGCTATGTAATCATGCCATAGTTAATATCCCTTTATTCTGTCCCCTCACCATTTTTCTCTACTGGATTGTATTTTTAATATATTTCACAATGTTCACAGTAAAAACCATGCTCTCCTTTTTCTTCTGCAAGACAGCCAATATATATTTAGGTACTTCAGAGAGGATAAAACAATACAGATGCTCAAAAAAAAAAAAAAAAGTGTTCCTCAGCTACTTTCAAAAAAATCAGGGACAAGGAAGCTGCTTATCAGATACAGAAGACTCAATATGTGAGGGAGAAAATAGAAGATGACTTCGTTTAAGATTAGGCCTTGTGTTATCACTAGAATTCACACAAAGTTCATAAGACTTCAGCTACATTTATGGCTATTTAAAAATACCCCTAAAAGCAGACTTAATATTGGAAATACCCAGCATCTCCTTTTCCAGAGAAGCAATGGCTTTAGAGCAAGAAAAAGAGCTGGCCAAGGTGATTCTGGTACTGTTTATAATCCAACATGTTAATTTTAAAGAAGTGGTAAATATGATCTCTGCAAATCCTAAGCCAAACTATGATGATGATTATATCTGAACAGAGTACTCTAAAATGGGCTCAACTGTAAGTCCATACTTGCAATATTATGATAGTCATGAGTAGTACATATATAGACATACGGCTAAGGCAAATAGTTAACGAATTAATTTCTCACCAAGATCAAAACTAATTAACTGATTTCTCCCACACTTCTGTAATTTTCAAGAAAGGAAGGGCATCCTACAGACAGCAAAATGAGCAAACTTTCAAGTAGGGAGACATTAAACCAAATTCTTCAGATCTGAAAATTTCAGATCTGGCAAATCCAACAGGAAGTATTGCTGTTTGTACAGGTAATGAAAAATGTGGTAACCATTAATGACAGTGATATTAGGGATGTAAAAAAGAAACTATCAGCACAGAAAAAATTTTTTTTTTCTATCCTCCCCCTCTAGTATCAGATATACATTATCAAAATCATATTAAATAGTTAAATGTATTACTCCCTTCTCAAAATGATTAAAATCCGATCATTTAGTAGCTGCTTGAGATACAACTGCAAATTCTTCTCAAGTACATATTGAGGGAATAAACAAACATATACCATTCAAGAGACAGATACACCATCTTGTATTTCATCCAAATCCTTAGCAAAGATGTAACAGAAATACAAACTGTGTAACAGCTAAAGACATAGCTAATATATCCACTCTGCAGAAAATCTAGTATGTTGTCTCTATGCTGCTAACAGAAACTATTAACTTTGGTCAAATTATTTCTATTAAGAACAAAGATAAATAACGTATCAAAAAAACACAGATCTCCCCACAACAAATCCTAACTGAAAATTTAGGAGAGAGTTCAAAGACATTTTAAGAATTAACTCTGTGCACTGTCACAGTTAGGAGCAAAAAATAGAGAAAAAAAAAAAGGAACGAACTTGTTCATTGTTAATCCTGATTTTTGGCAACTAGAAAAGTCAAGAGTTTTCAAGAGCAACCTAACTTGTCACATAAAATGAAGTAGCACTAGCCAGCACTTGTTACATTTTGAGTTCTAGGTCTGTATAAGCCAAATCACGTCTATGTGCCTTCTACTTTGTCAAAGACAAACAAACCCTCAACCGCAACCAAAAGAAAAAAAAAAAAAAGGTAAGAAATAAAAAACCTGTTACTCCAAGGTCAAAATGTACTAACACACACTCAGGACTTCATTTCCTCTCTCTGGTCTGTCAGAACTCTTAACTGCCAGACCTACCATTCTACTCCCTTTGCTCCTATTCAGGTTAGGAATGGGTTTTTTGGAGAGTGATTTTCTGTCTATGCATAAAACTAAAATAAATTCTATGGAATGGAATAATCTCTAACATGATTATTTTACTTATTAATACTCCTGATGTCCATACCTCATTTCTAGTAAAGTATTAGGGAGTAACCACTTCCAAAAGGTTAAACAAATTCAATGAAGGGACAAAAAAGCCCAACAAACCCTTACCAAAGCTTGGAAAACAGAAAAAATAACCCCAAACCAATGCTTACTTTATTGATAAACACTGTAAATATTTTGTAATGAAGAAATGTAATTATTTCAACAAATTTACAAGATAATACCTTCTCCTAACTGTAGTGAACCCACAAAGCAAGACCTTGAAGACCAACTTTAAATGCAAGAGCTTCAACTCATTTCAGCCATCCACATGCAGGTGTGTTTTTTTCCAAAAAAACATGTTCACCCCTCCACAGTGATGGAGAATAAAATGTAGAACAACACTGACATTATTACAAGACCATCCAGCAAATCCTTAAAGGAAGAAAACAGTGAGCAGAAGTTCTTTCCTCACTGCATATTATCAAGCTACAAATTTTGAATTCCTCTATTGTCACTGACATTGAAGAAGTATGTAAACTGTTAAAACTTTAGTCTGGGGAAGAACAGAAAGTATAATTTTCTGAATATCTGAAATACTATGCAAGAGATACTGACCGAGCTCACATTTTCAGCCATGTTATTTCACAGTATTAGTCAGAATCACAGTCAGAATAAACATAAAAAGAACACTGCAACTACCTGTGTGACCATGCTTTGTATATACGTGGTTGGATGCTGCTGCTTTTGTTGAACAGCACTTTCTATTGCTACTTTCGCTACAGTGCTTGGATCCGCTCCAGCTGGCACAGCAACCATAGTTGCACTGCAACCAGCATTGTTGGGGTCACTGATTGTAACAATTCTAACTCCTACTTTATTTGGAATTCCTGGAACAGTTTCCCTGTCATTATCCTCTGCTGGTCTCTTTGCAGTTTTGCATTCTGCTGTGCCATTAGTAGACCGAACTTCGGAGGACAGGGTAGACTGGGACACTCTAGGTCCTGAGTGTGGAACTGCTATGATTTGATGCCCCTGTATAACAGAGGCTGTAGATTGTGGTGAGACAACTACACTTGGGCGTTGCTGAGGCACATCTGAATTCAAACTTGAAGCTAGAGGTCCATTAGGTAAATCAGTGTTGGTACCACTAAGTTGCTGGGTTAACAGTTTTGCAGCCTCCTGTGTACCGCTTACAACAGGTGAACTACTCAAAGTTAATACAGGCCCATTAGAAATTCTTTCCCCTTGATCACCTTTGGCAGTATCTTGCTGCGTGGCATCCAAATTCCCTTGTTGTTCCACTGAAGATATCTCACCATTTCCTACATGATTGGAAGTTTTGTGATTTGGAATGTTTTTGCTCAAATGAGAACAATCTCCTTTATCAAAATCACAGATTCCATTAACTAGGGGCTTCTTCAAATCACTTTTAATTTCCTGTGTGTCCATTTGTTCAAAGTTCTGCTTTCCAGGAGCTCCGTTCTCACCCATTTCTAATGATGGCCCATTACTGACTTGTGAGCACTGATTGGCCTCATTCTGTGTTTTCCCTGAGTTAGAAGGAGGTAGACTGGAGTCACTATACTTTCTCCCATTTAAAAGACTTCCCACCTGCATTTCATTTTCTTTTGCATCCCCATTGCTGGTGTTTGCAGATCCTCTTCGGCAGGAAGGATTCTCCATAACTTCAATTTTACGTTCATGAATGTGTAAACCTGTTGCTTCCTTTGCTTCTTCCTCCTTTTGGCAAATTATTTTATCACCTTTGAATGGGGGAGCAGCAGTACACGGTGATTGTCCAGCTGAAGGTGCTTGAGTAGCTGGAAGGGTTTGCACCTGTAGCCCAACTCCTGTCTGTGCTCCGCTCACTGAAATTCCTGCTGGAGCAATGATCTGAGTTGCATTTCCCTGACTCACAGTTGCAGTAGCAAAACTCGTATTTGGCACAACTGTTATCGTAACCTGGTTGCCAGTAGTCCCTTGGAAAATAGTTGCTGGGCTGTTTGAGATCAACTGGCCTGGCAATATCTGTAAATTAGAAATGGGTACTGTCTGCATTGCCCCTTGGGGTGGGATTGCACCCGGGACCAGCTGAACATTTTGCTGTCCAACTAGCAGCTGCTGAGCTGGAGACTGTCCTTGAACTCCAAAACCTGGTGTCTGGTTATTTGCCATCTGATAAACCACCTGAGGGCTAGGAGCTCTTGCATTGTTAGGTGGAGGAATCTGTGGAGCTGGGAGTATAAGCTTCCCCCCTGGAGTTGAGGGGCCTCTTTTTGGAAGAAGCAGTTGTTTTATCAGGCTAGACTCACCAGAGTTGGGCTGGCCAACTCCTGTATTAGCTTGTTGTGACTGAACTTGCATTTGCATCGGTTGTTGTACCTGTACCTGCTGCTGTGATGATGCTGGTGAATGTTGCTGCTGCTGCTGCTGCCTCTTTACAGAAAGCATCTGGCTAACAGTAGGAGGGGGTCCTTGTGACTGAGGAGTGGTAGATGAAGATGACATAACTGTAGGGACTTGATTATTTGTAACCGGACCTGGGGACGGTGAAGATGATGGAGTAATGCTCGGCTGTCCAGCCAATTGGACAGTCTGGCCAGCAGGAATAGAAGCTGGGTTAGCAAGCACAATTTGATGAATGGCTGGTGCATACGTCTGACCTTGCTGAGCTGGCTGGCTTACTATCACTACACTTTGCTGGGATGGTGCTGGAGGCTGTTGCTGTGGCTGCTGCCCCACAGCAGGTGAACCTTGCTGAGATGGCAGAGGCTTTGGTGCAATATTCTGAAACCCTACTCTAGATGTTGGTGGGTTCTGAACACCTGCAATTGTAACCACCTGTCCAGCTGCTACTTGAAAATTTTGAACTGTGGTGGCAGAAACAATGTTAGATGCAGAGGTTGTTACATACTGCTGAGGTGCAATGATGACTGTATCTTGTTGCTGGTTACCCACAGAGGACTGCTGAGATGATGTCTGCCCAGGTTGTGATGATGCGCTGATTAGCTGTTGACCTGTGAAACTGCTGAACTGCATGCTGGTAGGTTTTGTACTCTGCCAAATATATGACCCTGAGGTACAGCTTGCTGAATTACCGTAACAGGAGTGCCTGAAGGTATCTGTCCTGGTACCACTGCGTGCAGTGGGGACTGCTGTTGAATTACAGGTTGGTGGTGAAGCATCTGAGAACTCACAACTGTAACAGATGGCTGCTGGCTTGTGGTGCTGTGATTTTGATTAGAAGCTCCTCCTACTGCAATAGGAACGGGAACTGCAGACTGAGGAACAGAGCTCTGTATTACTGCGGCCTTCACTACTTCACAGGATATTGGACCTTTATTCTGTATAACAGTCATTGGAGCATTTTGTTGTGTATGAATAGAAGGATTTTGTGGAATTCTAGAAACAGTCTGTGCCACAGTGTGAACACCTTGAATTGGAAAAGACATCTGTGTTGCTGTCAAAGTTGAAGACTGGTTAATAGGGGTCCTCTGATAGTGATTTCCTACACTTGGTAGCCCATGCGGGATTCCTGTTGAAATAAACACAGTAAAAGTTTGGAAGCAGAGATTATTTAAAATACATTAACTAAATTTTTTTTAAAATCCAAGATCTGAAATTGCAATTCTACACGAAGCAGTTTCTATTCTCAGCTCTACAGAGTATGAATTAGTGATGCACCAACAACGGCTTGACTGAAAAGCTTATGGGTGACATGTCAAAGACTAGAATGCCATGCAAGGAAATACTGCAATACTACTCCCAACATTACTGAATAAACTCAAAACATGTGGCCTCAACTACTAACACTTCCAAGCTATGGGCAAAAACTCACAGTTTTATTGCGGTTATTTTATTATGGTTTCATGATAAACGCAAAACACTTAATAGATAATTAATTTAAAAACCTGCTGGCAAAGGAGACGAAGATGCATCAGGAATTGAATCAACCCGGACAACTGGGGTAGATGAAGTTGGTGGCTGCTGATAGTACATCTGGATGGGAAGTGGTATAGCTCTCCTTTTCACTCCTACCACATGTATATGTGCTTGACCATTGTTACTTGGATCTTCTACTCTCTTCACTGTATGATTTGGAAAGACAGTTCTGCCAAACACAACATAAATCCATGTTAATAAACACAATAACTCAACTCTCTTACAACGTTTTTGTTTCACCTAACTGCTCTTGTGTGCAGAGTAATAGAAGGAATGCCTGCATCTTTACAACACAGCAGAATTTTCCAATAGCAGTGAATGTTCATCATTGAGGACTAGCAGATACCCAGATGGCCAAGATGTCATAGAACCAAAGTGAAAATTACAAAATCTCAAAAAACTACTTCAGAAAGAATTAGAAGGACTAGAGGTGGAGAAGGAACCCATTCAAAGATCTTGAAATAAAATGAAATAAAATTTAACAAACTCTAAACATTTGTTTCAATTAAAATTCCAAAACTGTATGTCTTTCAACTCAGTAGAACTTTTCTCAAAGAAATCTAAAGCTACTGGTTAATTTGAGAACATACAATTGCTTCTTTATTGCTACATAAATTCTTGCCTTACCGCAGGCATTTATAAAATCCAGTTGATGTTAGGATTCCACCTCGAGCTAATTTACTACAAGTAGAGAGGTATTCAGAGTACATTTCTGCTCGAGAGACTGAGCAATCAAGGTTCACTTCAAAATGGGCATTCAACCTGAGGATGAAAAAATAAACTATGAAACAAAATACAGAGAGAGTATGTTTAAATGGGTTGTTAAAATGCTTCAGTCTGTATCACAGAGAGTTTTGAGATCTGCCACCAACATGGAAAACAGCATTTTAGTATACTGTTTTGTCAGATGTCTGTTCCACACTTTCTCCTTCTCACTGCTTATGAATCAACACACTGGACCCCGAACACTTGCAGTCAGTTTCACATGCAATATCATTTACATACTTAAACATGTATTATTTATTATTTATGCAAAACTGTCTCTTCCTATGCCTTTCTTATTGCATATTCTGCAAAAACAAATGAGAATGCATGGTTTGTTGGCATCTCCTCCCCACAGCTCCCTTCTTATTCCTTAATGATTCCACTTTCACAAAAAATGGGCTGAAAGTTAACTAATTCTTCATCACAAATTTTTATCATAAGTCAATGTTTGTACATCTAATATTCACTTAGCAGTGAAAAGTATTTATATCTCCTATAGACTCTCTACAAGTCCACAGATTATCTAACCTCTAACCTCAAAGAAAGCTGTGAGAAAAGGAAACATTTTCTTTCAGTTTAATTTTATTTCTCTTACATCCACTACTCCAAGCCAGAGAAAAGGAACTCCTGATCCCCAGCAGCAAACGGAGGTAAGAAACAACTCTCACTCAGTGCTCAAATATTGGCATGAGAATAAAAGAAATATTTTACTTGTCAGCATTTACTATATGGTGCTAACACACAGGAAAACTATACTGCATTCTCCTTTGGAGAGCCCTACACCCTAAAAAGTAACTAGATGAAAAGCCTATGAATACATTCTTTAAATTAAGTTCTCTCATAGAGTAAGTTCCATTTCTCCTGCAGTTGTTAGAATTCTATTACAGAAACTGAGATTACATTATATTAACAGAAAGTTTAGGTATTAAATTTGGCATATTTAACAAGTGACTGTCCAGTTGGATATGTCATATTAGGCTGACACACTGCTGGTACCAGCAAACAGGAGATGTACAGGACTTAAAGGTGTGAAATGGGATCTGTGATCAGTACTTTACTGTCACTGCACTTATGCCTCCTGAATCTAAGCTGGCTAGTAATACACCCAGGAAGGTCAGCTTAAATATCCTGCCTTTTTGCTGCTTTCACGACATAGTAACTAAATTCTAGTGCTATGATTTACTCAGTTTCCTATTTCTCTAAGCAGGAAGCAATGACTAAAGCATACCATGAAAATGTGCACTAATCTAAGTTTGCTAATGTGATCTGTAGAGAGACTCCATTTCCAGGTATCCCTGTTTAAATGCCTAAATGTGAAATTTCTCTATCTTTCAGCAGCTAATTATTATGGTTAATAATACTTTGCAGTATGCAAAGAGAAGCATGGGAACATCATCTGAGCACAAAAAATGTGCAGTATTTCCCCCCATACAACCAAAGCTCTTCTGGAAGTATAACTTCATGATAACCTAAAACACTAAGCTTTGTAACTTCTACCCACTTTATCTGGAAGGTGCTTGTCTCCTCAGTATGACCAAAGAGCTGTGAAAGAGCAGAGGTGAAAGGGCCCACCAGGAACTGATTAATACAAATACTTAGAATATGAATTGATTTACTTAAGACAAATACTTCAGAAAGATCACCCACAGTCTACATGAGAACCACAGAAGAGACAGTTTCCTTCTAAATATCTGACAATAATATTAGTTGAAAGCAAGAGAATTTGAATGGGAAAGACTTTGATCTTCTTTAACCTGAGGTTCACAATGATCATGTAAGGGCTTTGCAGGGCCTAGCTTCATAATTTGATAATTACCTTTATATTGATTGAGTAATATAGCAACATATTACTATATGAAAATACCTATGAAACAAGTAATGATGCTTGACAATTTAAAAAATAAATTAAATCAAGACCAGAGCTAAAAACCAAATTCTGTCCTAAAAGACAAAACAACTAATTTCATGGATAAACAGGTGAAGACTGAATATTCTAATTGAGTTTTTGCTTTCATACTTCTTCAAAGCAATGACAGAATGGATTTGGCTTACACATTTCATAAAAATTAGTCTAACAGTAAAGAGAAGCAAACTAGAAAATTCTAGTTTGACACACGAATTCAGTATTTTTCTTCAGTTTTCTTCTTCATTAATGCATTTGAATAGAACTATACACTTACCATTGGCATGCAAATTTCTCGCTGTCTATTTCTACTATTCCTGGAGGTGGAGCAACATGTGGTGCTGTCCTAGAGGCTGTAGAGAACATGGGGAAATAAAAAACCAAAACTTGCTGAAATGCTTTTTGTCCTCCTGAATGAAGCGCTTCATGACATCCACTGTTACAGTTTCTCCTATGTTTGTCAGTAAGGATGCATCCAGCTAAGGCGAGTCACAAAAGTGCCCAGAGCAGACTACAGATCTGCACCACGGTTTACCAAAGTGAAGCAGGGCAGGCCACTGCTAAAGTGCAATCACGAGGTGTGCACCTAGTGAACAACTGCTTCCAGATTCATGATCTCCGTACTTTACAGTACTGAGCATGATTTTAAAGTGGCACAATACTCCACCAAAACAGGCACAAACACACAGCAATTATTTTCCCAGATCTTAAGTGGATGCAAATACAATGCAAAGGATTTTGTGGCAATGTCATATCAGCTCATCCTATTCACTCTTGTTCACCCCCTTGGTTACATTCTCTCCCAGTCATTTTTGCTGTGGTATCTACTTCCATTCCAGAAACAGCACACTTAGACATGCAAAGCAATGTCTGTTGCAATGGCTGTTTCTCAGTAACTTCCTAAAAATAGTTACAGTTTGGTTCACATAATAAGGAACTGTTTAGAACCTTCAACAGTGAGTCTCTCATCAATTCTAGCAAATACTATATGTTACTGCTGAATAATATCCAGTGTAAAACACAATATAAAATGGACCCCTAATTCTCTGAAAATTGTGGGAAACATCTAGAATGGACACTTTTATTTTAACTTGAGGAAGTTAAAATAAGCAATGCATGTAAATTTCAGAGAATTTTCAGATTAGCAACTGAAAAACATGAGGATTTTTTCAAAGCTTGTTTCACAACAGTTTTGGCTAACATAGCTTTGCCAAACATAGCGTATTTGCTTCATGATCAAGTGTTTGAAAAAGATACAGATATTATGCATAATGTTACACTTATTTATGTAAACTCATCAGAAATCTAGTAAAGATACAAATCATAGACCATATGAGAAATATAAAACAGTGATCCTCACCTGGGATACCTGCTGCATGGGCCTGTGAGGAGCCATGATCCATTACCTGTGGTCTGACATCAAGTATTCCTGGCTGGCTAACACACTGATGTTCAATAAGCTTTACAGCAGTAAGAGCATCAGGTCCAAACATCTGGATGTCCATAGAAACCAGACATACTAAAGTATCTAAAGTATTGAATGTAAAACCAACAATGACATTAGGACAAGACAAATTCTGTTGGAACGCACTGATTTGCTTTAAAATTGACATGTGTTGAAAGGAAACAAGTCTTTGCATGCTTCTGTTGGTTTGGGGTTTTTTAAACACACTTTCGGGCATTAAAAAAAAAACTTTTTAAAAGTACATCAGAATTTTTAGCATCATCAGTTCCTTGAAGACACAATGAATAAATTCCATCCCCACACTGTACGTTCACACACACACAAAGCAAGCTACATTTTTAAGAATACGTCATGATCAGTGGTTAAATTATTTTTCTTACAAAAGCAAGAGAAGTAATAGATTTTGCTTCTCCCTTACCTATGCTCTTCTCTACTTTAGCAATCTTTGAGCAGGCCACTTCTCCCATTTCTGTGAGCATGTATAGCACCTCAAGTGCTGAGATTACAAGCAGCACATCTGGTAGTGTGAGATGACATATGATCTCTTTATAGGATTCTTGATCCACATATTCACAAATTAAGACACCATTATCTTCAGCCTTACAAAGATTTGCCAAGATTTCCATGCCTGAAGAACAAATACAAAGTAGTTTTAAACAGCAATAATTACAATTCTGATACAACAACAAAAATAGCTAGAGATCTTACCTCTCATTTTTAAAAATCTATCCCTTGACATCAGGCATTTTGTAACAGTGTGGAACATTAGATGAGTAGTTTTGAAATCAACAGGATCCAAAAGCAGCTGGTGAGAGAGAAAAAAAATTTACTAACACTAGCCACATAGTGCTAATGGCTCAAATACTTAAAATTGCTTATCAAAATATAGGATTCAGAAGTATTTAAGTGCAGCACACATAAATTACACTCATGTCCATAAAAACTGAATCCGGGTAGTTTTGATTGTTCCTAGCATTTTGAGCCCCTTCCTCCTTTTCTGCTTCGAAGCAGCAATCTAATTTACATTTGCCAGTGCTCAGAATAAGGAAAATAACTTTATTCTCAGGTGGTCAAGAGTATACACAAATGGATTCTAATATCCAACAAAGACAAGAACTTGAGTAACAACAAGTACTCCTTCCCAAATGCTACCCTAGTCATTTGTCTTGTTTCTACTTCTGCTTCTCAATCAAGACATCTCAGATGTAAGTAAAATTCTTTCTCATTCAAAAGAAGTTGGGTACATAGTAAATGAAAAACACCATCTTTCCTTTCAATATTTAGTAGCAGACCAATACTTCCAGTCTTATTCTCTGGGAGCACCCTTTTTACTTAAATTTATATGCTTTATTTTATAATAAAAGGACAATCTGAATATACTCCCTACAAAATCCATATAATTTTTGCACAAAAATATGACATACTGAAATAGCATACTTTATAACCTTTGAACATCTTAAAAAAAATAAAATTCTGGCAGCATACCTGTTGCCCCTGAAAATAAGCCTTCTGATTTGTTTTAATATAGTGGAGTCAGTTCTCATGAATTGTAAGATAAACAAGAATCATGTTTACATTCCTTTGTAAAAGATATCACCTGATGGAATTCCCAAGTGACCAGTGAAAATGGAGAGGTGGGAACTTCTCTGTCCAATCTCTGATCACTGTCCAGAAACTTATATATACGAGGTCAACAATAAACAAGAGACTTCTTCCTTTCTTCTTCTCTACCTAAACACCTGTTGTGTGTGTTACTGTGTGTTCCTATCTACGTCACAGTAACAGCATACCCAGTGGCATATGACTAGTTTACACAAAGTACAGTACACAGAACATAAAATCATCTACAACCCTCTTTCTTAAAATAAAACTTTGAAGTTATGACTAAAGGTTATGATTATGAAGTGAAGAAGCAAGCATACAGCCTGCAGAACTTAACAAATTCCTTTCTTCTCTCTGGGAAACTAAACTGAAAATTATACACTATGAATATCTTCTATCTCCCTACATCATCAGTCTTCCTAATGCGATTCTGTTTCAGCAAACTGACACATACGGTCTCATATTTTAGTTTTGGCTCTGAATGTTTGTTTTCAAATTTCTAATTACAAATTCAGAGAATAATGTATTTCCTTCTCCATCCAATGATAAAGAAACAAAAAAATAATTTCATTAACACTACTAGTTTTATCAATTTTTATTTGAATTGTTCTGTTTGAAAACACATTACCTCTGCTGCAATATTTCCCAGTGTGTCAAGCCCCAACTGCCGTAGAGAAATAAAGTGACTGTGAGCAGAGAGTAGCAGGAACCGAAGACAAGTACGATTAGCTGCCAGAAGTTTAACATTTCCCTCTTCGAAAGAAAGATTTCGTAAAATCACTGCTATCTGAAGTACCCGCTGCCCTTCAATATCATTAATGCCCAATTTGCGAGGCGGATGAAATAAGGATTCCCAAATCCATTCTTCTGACGGAATATCTATTAAGTAAATAAAAAAATTTTAGTTCTTCCTTTGCTTGATTTACCAACATGCATGCATTAAGATTAGTCAAGATGTCTCACCTTGTGATTTGCTTCTGTCAGAAATTAGATCACGAACTTCAATATCCTCAACAATATCCTTCCAAAACTGAAGAAAGAATTAAAAATACTTAATTTCTAGGGGCTATTTCTTTAAATATTAATTATTTTTATTTTATTATGTTAAAATACTGAAATAATATTATTTGTTCTTTAAAAATTTCCTAGTACCTTGATTCATCTGATAGTAACCAGAAGTGATGATATGCAAGATGTTCAGTACTTTACATTAAGAAACTCTTCCTTTCAAGCAGTACAAGTATGCAGTCACAATCAACCAACACTACCACAGAAGTGCTTTGCTGAAGCTCATACTGAAACTATGGGGCAGTTTTCCATACACCATTAGAAATACAACAATTACAAATGGAAAAATGTACAGCTCATCCATCATCTCCTACAAGTGGTGATGACCTAAGGCAGAATAAAGTGACTCCTCCCAGTCTCAGTAGATCTTAGAATCCTGCAAGAAGTTGCTATTTGGAAAGACTTTTTAAAGCTGCTGCTCTGTTTCCTACTTCATCACAACTAAGTAAAAAGAGAGAAAAAATCACCACCATAAAAAAAAAAAAAAATTCATAAATATAACAAAGCAAAATGCTTCAGCAGAGTGGAATTCAAATTACTTTACATATTTATGACCTGGTCTGTAAATGGTTGTTTTGTTACAAGTTCTGCTGAAATTCAAGAATTAATCAAGGAATTAAGGTTTGCAAGCTAATAAATATACATATTGTCATGTACAATAATACAAAAATATATAATGATACATACATTCTAATGTGTATATCTGAATGAAGATATAAACCTTCCTTTGACTAATAAAAATTTGCACATTTCTTTGACTCACTACTGAAATACTGCTCCTCTTTCTACTATAATCACAGAATAAAACCACCAATAAATCTGGATAAAAAGGGAAGGATGGGAAGTACAACCAGCTGAACAGCAGGAGAGATTTTGCTATGCAAATGTAATTACTAAATTACAGCATTCATACCAAGCTTGACACTACCATTTTCTTGACAAATACAATACTACAGATTTTCTAAATTGGAAGGAAAAGAATTTTATTTTCAGTGCGATGTTGCTAAATGGCGTCCAAATACTGTTTAGTAAAGAGGATTTACTTGCATGGAAAGGATTATTACCTCATTTTAGCAAGACAAGAACAGCTAGAAAAATGTCTTAACTTCTTACTGTTTGTGACAAACAGATTTTTCTAATTAATACTTGAAACTATGACCAAAAGCCACAGAAGATGAAGGCAAGCAGGCAAAATTCTGTTACAAGGGAACAGGTGAAACATGATTCCCCCCCCGCCAAAGGAACAGCAAAAGTGGAAAAAACTATTGAAGCATTCTGGGCATTCACTTAAAAAACACATAGCACAAAGGCAGTTCAGCATCACAAGCAGGTATTCATCTCCTACTACGAAGGATAGCTGCAATCTAATGCTACATATTAACAGAAATAAACATGACAGGGTGCAAAAGTAAAGGTCTTTATCACTATTTAATCCTATATAATTGAAATCATGGACTGCTAATAGAAACAAAGTTAAAACCTGGAAGCAAACAAATAGTGCTTAACTACATGACATCCACATGCTAAGAGATAATGGACAAAGGTAAAGAACTCGATTCACATTCAGTCTGATCACTGTCAGTAGCCAAGTTCCTTTGGAAAAAAAATGCAAAGGATTATAATGAATTCACTGCAAATCAGATCAGCCAAATGACTGTTCATAAAAGCAATGGACATTTGAGTCCACAAAACATAATGTAGCAATGGTATAACTACTTATTGTCCAAGAAAAATATGAGAGCAATTGGAGTTAAGTCAGCTTGACAGATTACTGTAAGAGAAAAGAAAAGTGATGTTTGAAAAGTATTTCAGGTATTTAAGTGTATAAGGATTTCTTTGCACACTATCTAAGAAAGATTCAGAGTAAATGAAAAAAATTTAAATTATAAGAAGAAGAAGGAGTTGGGCAACAAAATTTTAAAAAGCACAAAATAAAGAAGAAAATCAGAGAAGTAAGTAAGACAAGAACTGCATAGATGTGGATTTTGGAACACTACAGCTAAAGGAGGCCTGAAGAAGTCCAAGAACATGAAATGCAAATCATTTGACTGAAGTAAACAGATGAGTGGTGCATGAAGAAATGTAATGCAATTTTTCATACGCTATACATCAGATGCTGGGCAGCTGCTGGGGACATGAAAGAAACAACTGGAAAAACAGCTAAATCTATCCAATTATAAACATATAAACAAATCACTCTATACTATACTCACAAGTGAACCTTGGTAACATGAGAATATTCAAAGCTAAGTGAAACAGTCAAAAATGAGAAAGTTTCCAGAATAGAGGAGAAAACATCTGAGCAGGATGCCATAAGGGCTTGTGGACAGGGACAACAAAACAAACAAGGAGAGATACAAGATGAATGGCTAAATGCCAGTTGTTCCAATCCTTAAGTAATGTCACACAGTCATTCCAACTAACTAGACCTTTAAGATAAGGGAGAATGTGAAATTAACATAGCTGTAAACTGGTTCAATTTAAGTAATACTCAAATTTGGACAATTAATGGAACAGATTCACTGACTAGTAAAAACATTTGATTCAGTTTAGAAGTAAGTTCTAAAAAAATGAGAAAATATGTCCTGCTGAAGGCAAGATAATGAAAAACACAAATTTTTCAAACTTTTATATAATTCAATAAGGACTGGGGGAAAGGGAAAGAAAAAAGAAAAGAAAGGTAATTGATTCCCTTGAAGTCTAGTATAAAGAAACACATTGTTTTTTCATCTTCACCTTCAACTGACACAGCAATGATTACTGGAGGACACAACTAACACCAAAATAAACAAACAAAAAAAAAATGAAGTTTTTTTAAAAATTGATAATATGAATGGTGAAAGGAGTAACTTACTTAATAGCTGTTCTTTTTTTTTCTAAAAACTGCAAAATCACATTTAAAAATCCCCAAAACAAACACCAAAACCAGACACACAGCCTCTGTGCTGACAAGCAAGTCTCTCTCCTACGTCAGGAAGCTCCCATGCTTCCTCCTGATTCCTTTTTGAAAAAGCCACAGCTGCAACGCAAAATAAATTACTTCCAGTAGTAAGGTCAAACAAATGCCTGCAGAGATGCTCTAAAAAAATCTGAATTCCTGGCATTAGAGATACTTTTACATCTGATGCTAGGTTTTTCACATGCTTTTCGAGTATTTCTGACATGCTGTCAGCAGCATTTCACTACAGAGTGATACTATATATGTTGTAATGTCCAAAAATAGATCTTGGAGAACATCCAAGTTTTTTCTTAGTAAACCTTATTGCAGTTACAGTGGTTCCACTTAAAACTTTGTTAAAACATTTATAAAAACCATCTGCCCTTTAACAATTATTTAAATTTATATAATTAATGAATATGTAATAAATTAGAATACTGTATAATTTCAGATGTTTACAGATCTAGACGTGGTGCTTGTTGCTGCTCCAGATCAGCAACAGTCTGTGACAGCTTAGGGTGAAGTCAACGCAGAAGTGCTAAGTGCTTCAAAAAAACCAACCAACCAACCAATCAACCAACCTACAGTACTTCTGGACATATTTTTCAATAGAAAAGGGAAATTTTGAAGATCATGAAACTATTTTTACACTTAGGTTTGGCACGCTACTATCACATTTTCAAGTCCATATACTCACAAATAAGAGAGCTTAGCTTTCTTGGTTTTAAGTTTACTTGGGAAATTTTGATTAGGGAATCTATACACTGGTATTTCAACAACACTTATCAATTAACTAAAACTACTATGGTCCAGCTTGTTCCCAAACTGAGCTATGTAAAAATAAAACAAAAGATAAATGAAGAAAGCTCACAACAAATGTTGTTCTGTAATACTGGTAAGATATTTCAGTATACGAAGCAATTATGGAATTAAGCAGAAACATGACTTTATAAGGAACTCAAGATTATCTCTTCACATTTTTAATAAAAAGAATAAGGTATCCAAATATATTTTAACATAGCTTCCTTCTATTTTAGCCACACAAATCATCACCTGTAATTCAATTCAAATAAACTGTATAACATAGTAAATATGCTGAAATATCAGATCTCCTTCAGCCATGATTCATGCTCTTACTCACCTAGAAAAGTTCATCTAGAATTAATAACCATTTGTACAAAGAAACTTTAGTTCTATTTTTACTTCATTTCATTGCTTGTACAGTAGCTCATGCCCTCTAGTGGAACGATTAAAAATGCCTTGTGCAAAAACAGATTAACTGAAACAAACCTGCAACATGGCTAACCTATTGAAGTATTTCTCATATGCTTCTTATGCTATGATCTTAATTTTTATAATTCAGAATTTTCATTACATTTCAGTTTCATTACTGATCATCACAGTTTAAAACAAAACCCAAAACAGCACTGTTGCCTCTTGGTAAATATGTTGCCCAGTATTCCTTTTCTTCGCACATAACAGTTTCCTTATAAAAAAAACCATGGAAACTTCTTTCATTTGCCTATACCTATATTTTTCTTAATACACTTCTTCCTACTTACCTAGACATTTTAAGGCAACTGTGACATAGTCCTATTATATTTAAATCAAATGAACGAAGCTGAGAGTAATTTTAAGGACATGTGTTAGTGTATCAGAATTTCCAATCTTTTTAAAGGATTTGATACCCACCATATGTAGTACAAAATTATTTTAGCAATTTTTGAATTACCTTAACAAAATCTCTATCAGTTTTCTCCTTCCACTCTTCTCCAAATACAGCAGAAAATGATCCTAAAGCTTTAAGCACAAAAAGCATGATTTAGTAAAATAAAGAACATTTTTTATTAATCCATAAAATAAATAAAGATTCAAGAACACTACAGACACTTAGTGTTTCCTTTTGATCTTAAAAAATACTGCATAAACCAGCTGAAATGTCTGTTGTCATTCAATTAACAGCTACTGCAGTTTTTAGAGTTTAAATTGAGAATAAGGAGTTCATAAGGAAAGGGCTAGTTTGTGAATCCTGTAAAAAAACACAGGATGAACTTTTCCAGAGCTCTTTTCTAAGAGTCAAGATTACTGCTCTATTTTCACCCTCACATCAAGAACTGTTTTCCACGTGCACTGTGTAAGCACAAACACTACTGTAGTAATTAAACTAATTCCCAGTTATGTTTTCTAAAAAACTTAACAGTAGTAAGATTTTGGCAGCAT
This sequence comes from Sitta carolinensis, assembly GCA_032173965.1. Lineage (NCBI taxonomy): Eukaryota > Metazoa > Chordata > Aves > Passeriformes > Sittidae > Sitta > Sitta carolinensis. Next base: position 29,457,107 of record JAVUNC010000005.1, on the reverse strand, counting down.
TCAATTCAAACTCAATATAATCAGGACCAGTAATGGATGTTCTTGGATGTTTGATGATTTGATGGAGCCACTACCACAGCTTTTGTAATCATCACTCCGTGAAAGCAGCTAAGACTCAGTCAATCTGATTCAAATGCTGAGTCAATCCAAAAATAAACTCTGTCTTGCAATAGTTCTGTAATGAACTTATAATAACCCTTTTAAGTTAAACATTTTGATTCATCATGTTTTCTTCTTTTGTAAAAATTGCTACAAGTCTCAGTTCCAAGAACACATCAGCTTTCAATTCACAGGATCCAAACCAAGGCCTTATGCAGCTCTCCAAGCTGAACATACTAAATAACCCCCAAACCCCAGGGGTGGCCCCATGACCTGCAATCCAACTGTCACCTTGAAGTTTAGGAGGGGATGGTAGGAAAGCTGACATACTTTACCTAAAAACACTACATTATAAATAATAACAATTACAAAAACCTTAATTATAGACAAGAAAAATCTAAAACCTGTACTGAACGAAGTAATTGGCTATCTTTTATTGCCACCTAAAATTTCTGTGATAGTATTTTCATAATGCCTGAATTTACGAATTAGAAAATTCACTTAATCATGAAGCCTGGCAGATTTACCTTTATAATTTATACTATAAAAACCATTAAGTATTTCAAATTGAAGTTTCATGCTTCAGAAGTAAACATACTCCTGCTGTTTCTTTCCTCCGTTTGTCCCAATTAGTCCTCCTACTGCTGCTAGGACATTTCCCTGGATTTATCCAGAAGAAGACATAATCATGTAATATAAAAATGAAGTTTCTTCCAGGGAATTAGAAGAGTTCATTGCATGATAATCATTCCTCTCAGCCTTATCTCAAATATTTTTCAGAAACCACTAACATAGACAAGCTATGGAACAAACCTGTTCTTCAAATTTAGAACTCCAGAAAAGAGTTTTTACCCCTACAACATCAAAAAAATTCCTTAAATAGCAATGTAAAAATTCAATTAAATTATTTCCAAATTCCTAAATCAAAAGAAGTCTCATCAGAAGAACAGGGGAGTGATGATAACCTCAAAAATCTAGATTCTGGAATCATATGGATGACTAAGTTTCCCTTTAGCTTCCCTTCAAATATTTTCCTCTGAAAGTTCTTGTGACTTGACTAGATGTAAACACTAAAGGATCAAGATCTAACCCTATCTGAAGGACACTGAAAAATGTACAAACTGAAAGAGCAACAGAGAAGCTGGAGAACACTAATGTAATACTGTGGGGAGAAGGGGGAAGCTACAAATCATTATGTAAAAATGCCAATGATTTAAAAACCCAACAAAACCATACACAATGGCTAATACTGGTTCTTCCCAGAATTTTAAAACAGAATCTTTGACATACCATACTATGTTTATGCTTACACATGCAAAGTAGATTTATATTCGAACAGATATGATCATCTATATTATCAGACTTAATTATGCTTTGCTGGAAAGGCTCATTTGAGCCATTTTTTATGGAGGTAATTTCTGAATTTCAGTATAAAATAAACAACCAATCAAACAAAAAGACACCACAAAACCAAAAAACCCAACAAACCAAGCCAACCACAAACAAAAACCAACCCCCCCAAAAAAATAAACAAAAAAACCTCAGCATATAAACCTGGTAAATACCTCTTCCTCACCATCCCAAGATACAAAAAACACTATTATGATTTTACAATGGTTTAGGTTAACTTATGTTTTGCTCCTCTCGAAAGGACACCATTAACTAGGCAATAATTAGGCATGGAGGCATTTTGTTCACACTGAAAAAAATCTGAAGAACTTATTTCACATATTTTAGTATTTTGATGGAATTAACTCCCTTTTGAAATTTATGTGCTAACACATTAAATAATTCTGAAAATCAGATTAAGGCTTTTCTTTACTCCCCTAAGTGTTATAATCTGATTTTCACTACAGTTAAATGTGAAGTACAAAAGTACAAAAATGTTAGCAAGTCCTTGTTCTCAGACTACCTTTTCTTAATTTTTGAATCTGCAATTGCCATTAAAAAAGAATTATGAAAAGTCAGCATGGTCCTACAAATTCAAAAGGAAACAGCAATACACAACAAGCAGATGGAAATTCAATGCTGTAAATCTAGCATGCTGAACAATTGAACTCTGCTATCAAAATACTAACTCTTACATTTCACTAACCCATTCAATAAGTTTTTAAATTACCTAAATTAAAAGGTACTTGTAACATCTGATAAAACCTGGGTATGTGGACAAGGTAAAGAGAAAAACCAGATATATTACTGTGAAGTAAGTTATTAACATTTTAATTACCACGAGTTGTGAAAGATGCTACAACGGGTATGGACTCATTCTGTTGCAAAAATGTTACATACTTACTGTCATCAAACACCCCAGCATTTGCAAGCAGTAAAGTGATGATTTTAGGGTCCTTCTCAAGCTGCATTACATGCTTGCTTTCATTTGAAAGAAGAGTACACACATTAATTGCAAAGTCCACTTCGTTTGGGAGCCCAGATAACAGTGAAAGCACCAACTTATTATAGTCATTTGGTGAGTTTAAGTCCATAGACAGCCCATAGCTTTGACGAAGATAATCTAGATAAAAAAAAAAAAAAAAAATCAAACAACGTTTTCACAGCTACACTCAATCTTGAAATGATACATTAAGCAGTAATACTGTAAGTAAGAATTTTGGAAAAGTTTGTTTATAAGTTGTTGCATTTTTTATCAAGTTTTTACTTGATAAAGTAAAGTATTCAATGTATTTTTTGTCTGACCAAAATGTGGTACCCATTCCACTTTGCTGTGTACTTTTCTAGTTACATATCAATTCCTTTGCCACTCCAGAACACAACACAGCAGCACATTCTCCTGAAGAAAAGCTTACAAAACACGAGCTTTAACTAAAGCAGAATGGAACTGTAATACAATTTGTAGTCAATTTCTATACAACAAATTACATGTCCATTCCACAAAGCCCATGAGCTTCTGATTTAAAGCTTAACTAATTGTAGGCTCAATTCAGGTATTTGACTGTGGAGAAATAAGAGATTGAAAGAAACACACCGCCGATTTTCAAGGTGATTTTTTTCGACACAAGTAACTACACATCTCTATAAATTAGCTAGGATAGCATTTGTAAAGAAGAGAAATAGCTTACAGAATTTATTATTTGTTTTGTTGTGGTTCACAGTGGAAAGGTTTTTGAGTATATTAAACTAATCATTTGAGTGTCCTACAGATCTGACTGTTTTAATAATGTTCCAAATTTATCTACACACTATTTCTGTAGCCTGTCAGAAAAAAATATGTATGCACACACATGAAGAAAACAACACTTTTACCCTCAAGAATTTACCTGACACGCTGTGTTGCTGGTAGTTATAGGAAGTTGGAATTGCACCAATAGGAAGTTGTGGCTTTGGATTGCCTGGTTGTACCTCATCATCCTCCTCCCCGAAATGATGGACTTTTTCATACTTTTCTAGATAACTGAAATAAAATTATAAGAAAAGTGGTTTTAGTACAGCTAAAAAGCAGAATTGGCAAAGAAAGCAATCTGTAGAAACATGGAGATTTACTGGAAACAATAATCATAGTGCTAAAAACCAAAACCAGAGTCAGACCTGACAACAGGTGACAGAGCAAATGGAGATATGTGTAATTACTGCTTTAGATACCAAATTTTTCACATTTTTCAACAATGATACTTAGACAATTGCAACAAATTCACCCCTTTGTGACTAAGCTTTTTGCTATACAAAATAACTTTGCAGGTGAAAACATCCTAAAACCTACTTTGTGCACATTACCAATACATATACCAAGGTCAAGTCCAGAAAAATACTTACTTCTTTTTGCCTTGTTTAAAGAGAAACTGTACACTGGGTCCTAACAACTACACAAGTGTAAGAGAATCCAGGGATACCAAAGGCCACAATCACAATTTGAGAGCCATAGCTGCGGCTAATAACTACTGGAAATCCCATTGAAAAAAAAAATCTCGTAAGAAAAAAAAAGCTGATATACTGTACAGAGAATGGACGTTAAGCACAAAAGCTATACATACAAAAACTACACAGTCAAGCAGCTTGGTAAATTAATTATCTCAATGACAGTTAATTTAGCATTAAAAATGTAACCTTCAGAACTTTCTACACTCCAATATATAAGGTCAATTTAAAATACCCACTGTAGCCTTAACTTCACAGTGATACATAGTTGAAAACCCTTCATGAAATTAAATCAAGATCGAAGCTGCCTAAATTTACTGATTTTAATTGTGATGAAAAATGACAGTACCAAGTCAATGAAATCATAATAAAAATACTGTAAAATCAGAAAATAATTAAAACCATTTATATTTCTCTTTGTATATGCTAAAATATTTACTATGTGATAGTATAATATGATTGTATAATTTTTGTCAGTAGACAATGAATTAATTAACTCACGGTAAGTGAAAAAGATTTTAAGGAAACAGTATTCCCACTGACCTCTGAGTAATATTTCACATTCATTAAATTAGTAATTAGTTCACTAAGTGAGGTATCAATGATATAACCATACCTTTAACATGTTAGCAAACACTTTTTCTTAAGAAATGTGAAAATGAAGACTTCACAAGAAATGAAAGATATCAGCGCCAATAAAGCAAATCATGCTGTACTGTACCACATGCAAATACCACTCAAGTCTGACTAGAGTTCAGGATATTCCAAGTACCACGCATGGTACTGTTACATGAACCACTGCCATAGCCCACTCCTTATTACGTAAACTCTTGAGTGAGTTAAGAAGTCAGCAAAAATCTTCCCTGCACAATCATTTGCTTTTAGGAATTTTAAAAGACTAAAAATTACACTTCAATATGGCTGCTTTTATCTTTACCTAAAAATCCTCATTTACGTGAGTTAACTTTCAACTGAGTATGTGCAAAGAAGTAAAACCTTCTAAAATTGTTTATAACTTTTTTTAAGTCATAGCTCAACACTGTACTAAAAGCTAAATCCTACGTTTTCTTTTCCCCTACATTTCCTTACCCTTTTAAACCACTTCTTTCCTTTAGCTTACATCTTATATCCAGATGAATCAAATCTGTAATCCAATTAATTTTAATCAACAGAGCCTGTGCATTTATGGTCAAGACCAAAAGGAGCAGTTCAAAGACAACCTGACCTTCCATTTTTCTGTCCAATCACTCACTCTTCAGAGAGCTCATTCAGAAAAGTAGGAGGAGTGTACATTGGCTTTACAGTCATTTTTCAAACTGAGCAGGGGTCAGACGAATACCAGACCTGGTGCAGGGCAAAACAGCAGGTCTACACAGCCAAGCCAAGGATGCCACATGTACCATTTCTACACTCTACGGAAGAAGTTACACTGCTGTAAGCTTGTCTAATAGATGCCTGGGCTAGAGCTAATTTCCTTGTATTTGTTGGTCTGAGTCAAAAGCTTGAGCTTCAAACAGTTTCATTATTGAAATAAAATTTCATAAAAACATTTATTAAGATGAAGTAAAAATCCCTATACACTAACACATACGGTATTCAAAATACAATCTGCAAATTATTCTGGACTTGTCCATTCTACCAAGACTGAATAGCTATTTAACGATTAAAAAAAAAAAAACTGTATATATCATAAAATAATTCATGTTGCTCCACAGTGGTATATGGAACATATGTACTTAACCTTATGATTTTTATTAAAGCTATGTGCCAGGCAAGCTGAACAATATAATATCCTAGATGTTCTCCTCTGTTAATATCTACTTTATTAAAACGTGTTAAAACAGTTCCGCTGAACACAGAAAATCTGAAACTTCAAGAATCTACTTCACTTCTTCCTTCTCTGAAAAAAATTTATATATTAAAAGAACTTTGCAAACTAAAATGGTCATTCATTTGTCCAATGTTGACAATGGTCACAAAGTTCTCACAAATGTCTTATTAAGCATTTCACAGGAAACTAGGATTCGAATTACCTTTAAGTGATGATCTAATTTTTCCCTACACCAACGCGAGGATCAACGTCACTTTACTAAATGCTGAGCTCCTTATGTTGTTATTCAATTTACTGAGGTTCCACCTCTACAAAGAAGAATCCTCCTTTCTTATCTCACCACAAACTATCAAGTTTGCCAAGGAAAAGTAGAAAACAAAACAAAATAAAGCCCTCAATAATCCCAAAGCATCAGTTACAAAAGCTAAAACCTGCCTTCCTCCCACCCCAAGAAAAACCCAAACCTCAAACCAAACAACAGAAATACATTCCCCACCTCTAACACAAACACTTTATTCTCTTTAAGACAATGCTAGTATTGAGGGAGAATGATGCATTATTTGTCAATCCATCGCACATAACAGCACTGTAATGCTAAATTTCAACTATAATAACCAGAATGTAATAGACTCTTTAGTATGATTCCTTTATGCTATGTAAGTACCAACTGTTTACAGACAGCTGTACAGACCTCAGTCCTCCAAACATTCCTTTTGTTTCCTGCAGGGAGAATGCATGGCCTGGAATTTCAGCGTAGAGAAGCAGCTTTGCAAATTAGCTTGTACATGAGCTTTACTGGTCTTAAACTCTAATCTCAACAGTCTGGCATACAGCTACTATGCAAACAGCAGAACAGTTTAGCATAAACACATGTCTTGCTCTAAATATACAAGAAATTTTAAAATAATAAATGGAGCTTTTCTATTACTGAAAAAACAGCTGTGCAAATGCTCATATATTATAATAGTTGCAACAGCTAATTTCACATTTCAAAACAACTTGGATCTGTAGTTACAGGCTAGAAAGGTATACTTTGAGCACAGAAAAAGGTTTTCAGGAATTCAAAATGTTTCCTTAATTTCACAAAGTCACCAGTAAGTATACATCAATAACAATCTTCTAAACTGCTCTTTTAGTTTCAATACCAACTGAACAATTAGGTCCCAACAAAGATGGATGCAGCTAGTATGTACAAAAAAGAATTAAAGCAACTAACTAAATGAAAGACCAGAATTAAAATTACTAATGAAATAATAAAAAATGTATATGGGATAGAAAACTTTAAAAAAATATTTTAAAAAGCCCACTTAAGTATTATGTTGAAGCCTTGATGAAGATGGAGTAATAAGGAAAACTACCTTCTGTATACGTGGACAGCGCTCCACGCTGCTAGCACGGCACCCTGAACTGGTGTTACCCGCTGGACACATGAACCAAAATATTCAAGAAACTGAAATGCAATGAAACCCATTTACAGCCACTCCTGGCCTTTCCGCTTGGATCACTCCTCTGTTCAGAGAGGTTTAACTTAAATTAAATAAAGAAATAAATGGAACAATAAAAAAATTTTAAAAAAGCTACACACCCCAAACAAAACCAACACCACCACCACCACTCCCCAAAAACAACAGCACACACACAGAGCTCTGGTGAATAGCTAGAACAACAGGATATGCCAAGTATTGAAAAACAGAAAAATACATGACAACCAGAGACAGACAAGTACAGACTGGCTGGCTACTTTCTGAAGGGCAAGTGATTTCAATGTTTTCTGAAAACTTAGTTTCTTTAAGGATCTCTTGATTTGGAAATCAAAAGAGCATATCTCTTTGAAAATCAAATTAACATATTACACATTCTGTTCCTCTGACAGCAATAAGTAATTTTGTTCCATTCAAGTCCATGAGAAAAAGTTCTATGAATATGAGCAATATTTTTGTCCATGAAAAATACTTATTTAGCAACACTACAGGTTTTTTTATTCAGCCCAGCGATTTTTAGGCTTGTTTTCAGATCTTTGGGGAAAAATACTAACAAAAAGAAGCCTACACTAGGTATATCTAGGGGCAGGTATAATTTACTATAAACAGTAGCCCTGAATGGGCTTAGAGTATACCAGAAACTGGTTCATGTAACAGTATAAAACATCTCACTCATTTGGATATTTTGGCTCCCTTTACCAGGACACAATAAAGGTACAGAACAGATATTAATGTCTGGCAAAACATGATGTGCCAACATGAACTATCACAATCCAACTACCAGTTCCCTCCTCATCTTTGTATTTAGCTTTAAAGCAAGCAGGTACCATTTCTATCACAGCCTTCCACCTCACCTTTCTTGAAACTATCTTTCTAACAGCATCACCAGTGGGGGACTGACAACATGACCTTGCACCATTTCTGTTTGCAAGACAGACACACTCTTCCTGCTCATTCACTTGTACTCCCTCTCCCTCTCTGCAATACTATTAACATCCTAGATAATTATCAGACAAAATCGTAACTGTAACACAGATTTTGCCCTACTGAATATTCCAATTTGTATTACCTTATGTGAAAATCATTGCGTATAGTCTCTCTTTGCCCCTAATTTGACACGACTCTTGATCTAAACTCAAGGACAAAGGAACTCAAAACAACTCACAAACTTGTGGTGCCAATCAAAAGCTGCAACCTTTTCAAAAAGATACCATCTTTATTAGAAAATCCATTGCTGTCCTATAGCTTGACTCTATGCCTGACACAGTTACTTGAAAATCCAATCCATTTATGAAGCCTATTAGCAGGCAGTATTTTAATCCCATAGAAGGCTGTTTCTCAGTAGGGCCAAAGCATTTAAGCTCGACTCTGCTGCTGCTGGCACACACAGTGGAGACTGGTGCCACACACTGCAATGAAACTCCTGCTTAGAACTTAACAAAGCTGCTGCTGCAGCTGCCCCAAAGTTCCACTCATTTACTCATCTCATAGATGTTCACTTACTAAATGCCTGTCCCAAGAACTGCCTTAAGTAGTTTCTGAAAATGACAAACACAACAAGCTCTCCTCCTACATGCTCTGCTCAAACTTCTAGTGCACACCAAAAAAGTGCCTCAAATTTGATTTCATGTCTGAGTGTTTTGCCAGTGTAATCAGCAATCTTTTCAGGTTTTTTTTTTTTTTTCCCCTGGCCGTGAGGGCACCATAAATTCCAATTCAACAGTTACACCCAACTATTGTCAGAACTGATGCTTACAGCTGAATCCTTCAAAAACTACATTTGCATTTTCCATCTTCACCTTGTCTATCTCAGAAACTGATTATCTCCCATAAGGCTTCCAGTGAGACATTGCACACATGGTTCTCAGCATTATTTGTTTGATTTCTGGTTTACTGTGATCACCTAATAGGACAGGCTGACAAATCAAGACTTCTAATGCTGTACTTGGCCAGCCTGCCAGATGAATACGAAACTCCAACAGCTGTGCTTTCCAAACACCTGGAGGAGTGTCCCACAGTGTGGATGCAGGATACTGTCCCAACAAGCCCGTGCTGGCCTGTTTGGAAAGAGGTCCCCTATGGGCCCATGAGACCATACACACCGTACCAGGAGTTCTACCATCCAGCCTCCACCCTGACAGTTTCTGTCACGCTTCAGGAAAATTGTGAGCAAACTCAGAAGGTCCTGTTGAGATTAAAGAGCCCTTTATACATAATCACAAACTATACAAACTATAACCGTATTTAAATAGAATTTAAATATGTTAAACTTTTGTAACACAAGACTACATGATTGATGGTCCAATTTGTAGTTTGGCTGAAATTTGGTTATAAAATTCTTATCCTACCAAGAAACCTTTACAAACAGAGGAAACCCAAATACATGCCTTCATGAAGTACTGAATCTTTTCTAACGCAATCTTTGGTAAACTTTGTTGGAAGATGTGTAAATTTATGAGCATCAGCAAACCTCCAAGTTTCACTTTGTTAGACATTACAAGAAGAAAAAGATTCAATGCTTCAAAGAAAAAAATTAATCATTCAAATCAATGAAAATACCTTGTTACTATCTATAGGAACACAGAGAGGAAAGAAATTAAGATACTATTTTATGTTTTCATACTAATACTGATACAGCTTAGAAAGGAAATAATAAAAGATATATAACAGCCAACTACAGTGCTTATGCTAGAGTGCAGTTTCAAAACACTGAGGTGGCTGGAGGATGATATCAGTCTCTGAGTAAACTATACTACCAGCAACTCCAACAGATTCCAGATAAATGCACTGCTATGTAAGCTTGTCTCATTTTATTTTTCAATTTTATTTAAATGGAATCTACTTGTCATCCACAGCTGTGGTCCGAACTTCTTTTACAGGATGAACTCTTCTACTGCATTCTCACTGCTTGCCAAAATCAATCCAAATCCAGCACCACCTCTTACTGCTTCAGTGGCTGCTTCATCAGACCCTCTGGGCTTCACAACCACGAATATCTGAGCTGTACAATTACTAACAGTATTAATTTTCCAGTCTTTATCTTTTCAAAGGCAATTCCCAGACATATTCCTCTTACTAATCCTACAGTCATTCTGTTTCCATCTAGGATGACAGCTCATCAAAGCTCAAGTATAATTGCAGTCTGAGTTTAGTTCTTCAAGCAAAACATCAGAACCCTCTAGATTTGTTATTATCTCCACCACATTTTCACAAATTCTTGAAAAACCCCCAAGTTATTTTTGAGAAATAATCTACAGTGCTGTCTAGATTTCTCCACAGTGCCTGAACGCGAGAGTATCTGAATGGTGAAGATGCACTAATACAGATGGTACCACAAGTCAGTAGCTCCCGTAGGCCCACGCAGCAAATTTTAACAAAGCATTGTGCGGTGTGCCCATAGCACAGTCACAACATACTACTGCCCACATCAGCCACCTTATTCAGACCATCACTGAAATCCCAAATACCAACACATTATGAAAGCCACTATAACAATTTCAAGTATTCATGTACCCACTGAAAAGCAGGCAGCAATACAAATGAATGTCTCTACACTGTAATATGTATTGTGACAGTAATAATAAAATATTCAACTAAATACAGCTTCTGACAGCATTAGATATAAATAGCATGTCTTGTAAAACAGTAAGCATGGAATGCAAAAACCTGCCTTCAGCGAACACTACTTAGGTCACTAAGTGAAGTATCAAGGTAAATAGTAGAACAAAAGTAATTTGTTTATGTGGATTCCTTCACAAACATATCCTAGGACTGGGTGGTGTTTTGCCAACAGATGTATTTATATATTAAGTGTATTTAACATGAAAATATTCTAAAATATAAATAAATAAATAAATAAATAAATAACCCACATTCTTTAAACAAAAATCAGAACAAAGCTATCATTCCTACACAATGTGGCAACTTAAAGCATATTTTAAAGATGGGGGTTTCCATTAAGAAATAGGAGCTTATATTTTTTCAAATCCCAAAGCTAAAATTCTATTAGATACTCCCATGCAAAAGCACAATAAACATATTATAGACTTTGAACACCAGAGATTAACGACCACAAGTTCCAAAAGTATTTCCTAAGATAAGCAACTACAAGTTGAAATGAAAGAAAAAATTTTAATGCAAATATACAAGTACACATTTAATGTATATCATGTATGAAGTTGTGTAACTTTCATAATGGTGAACATGAATAGGTGTTAAAACTGGCCAATATAAGTAACCTACAAATATTTCATTACTCTATAAAGAAAACTACACATATTACAAACAAGTATAGCTTCATTTGACCTTTAATTCTCTCATTATTACCTATTATGAAATTTAAACTGGAGAAGTACTTTGTGTGTGTGTGTTCAGACAGCACAAAAGAAAGTGGAGAAAGAAACATTTGTCAGAGCAACACAACATTCTATCAGAGCACAAACAAAAGAGCTGTTCTCACTAAACAGAAAATTTCTATGGCAATTCTGTCTTAGGATTTTTTCCCAAATTCAGGATGCAAGCTGGTCTTGTAGTACATACGATTAAGAAAGTGATTCCCTCGGTTTTTTAGTTTCACACTTCTATTATCAAATATGCAACTAGAGAGAGCTAGTTTTTTTCACAAGAACAGTTTACTTTCAGACTTCCAAGGACTTCATTACTATTTTCAGAGAAACCTGACTAGGGGGTTTTGTGTGCAAGGAGTAAATTCTAAAATTTTGTGCTGGCTAAGCATTACACCGAAGTTATTCTCACAACAATAATAATGCCCTGATTTTATCCCATCAAGAATTCCCAGTTCTTTGACTTTCTCTCAAACCATTATAAACAACACAGCTCGCTGTATTATGACAGATGGTAACAGCCACTTACCTTGTCGTGTCTATGCAGAATAAATTTATCCTACAAACACATAATCTGGCAAAAAACCACAACACATGGATGGTCGCATATCACATGCTTACAATTACAATTACACCCCTACTCAGAACACTTTGCTAAACTGGAATCTGGCTCATCTGCAAAGACTTGCATACTCCTTTTCAACTGCAAATACTTACACATTTTTGAAATTTAGAAATATTACACACTTTAAAAACTGCAGTAATAAGAAAAAATACTCTTTGAACTTAAAAATAACTAAAATTTATTAAAAATTTGTAACACCTCATATTTAAAAATATTTAAAATATTATTTTAATAATTGAAAATATTAAAAAATTTTAACACCTCATATTTGTGTATTTCACTATAAGCATGCCAAAAGAAATGCTACTTATGGATATTAATCAAACACCACTGACAAAAATCATGTCAGCTGTTTCTAGAATGAGGTGTGGAAGTCTAGATTACACACAGTCAAAATACTATCCTAATTACTGGAAAATGGCCCTTTCCTCCCAGCCTATTATTAACCCATACTCTTTCCTACATTCTGCCAATGCTTTGACAAGAAGGGCGAATAGGTTCCCATAGCAAGCCTGGTAATTAGAAGGATATTATACAAGAGCACAATAATTGTAGATTTAAGTCTCATGGAAACAGCAGCCTAGAAATAGCTTTTCTAGATTCTGGCAATTGCTCTAGCCACCATGATAAACATTTCCACAATATTTCTTTCAATGTTATTCAACAGTTACTAAAAAAACCCCACAACCATAAAACTCAGTATAAAAATATAGAATTTACTGATTACTAATACTTGCAGTCTGTTTCTTAAATTTACTGAATCTACAAGCATTTACTAAAATCTTATTGCCATGCCATTTTTTCACCTCACACAGCTATCTGTAATTTCACCACTACCTTCTGCACAGATTTAGCAATTTTAACAGTTGCATTTTTCTGCCTTCATCCCAAACCAGCCTTTTCCTGCAAATAAATTTATTTACAATTTCTCTGCCAAACTGTATTCCACACTCTGACCACATAATCAAAGTACTAATACACATGTACTAGTTTACATGTCCTTATTTATGTACTAAATCAAACAAAAATAAGACCATAAATTAATTGTTGAACACTACTGGATAGTTCAAATATGCATGAAAAAAATAACAATGGAATTAAAAATCTGAGTAAAAGGATCCTGCATACTAGGGGATTCTGCATACTCGGAACATAAATTCTTTAAGGTCTAAGTGGAGAGGAAAAAGCCAGCCTGGGAGCAAGTATTTCTTTGTCTCAAAATCTTTCCAGAAATCAGTTTGTGAAAGCAAATGCAACTGGACCTTCATAAAAACACTAAACCTAAATATATCTGTCTGCTTTGAATAAATAAAAATCTACCCACATGGAAAGTAAAATAATAATAATGACTAATTTTACATTTTTTGATCACCTAGCAATAAGCAGTTATATGGTTTAAAGTACCCCAGTGCATTCTGAGAATGCAGCCAAGTGCAAATTTAGAAATGATGATAAAGAAGTAACGTATCAATTTAGCTGTTTAAAGTTGTAGAGGCTACACATCTATACTAGTAAAATCAACAGCTCTGTGAGCATTTCTGTGAAGGGAAATGAACTGCCTGTACCTCTAAACTGTTAAAAAAGTGCCTAAAACAACTTCTGTCCAGGACAATTAGCATTCTTTCAAACAATTTTAAGGCACCATTCAGAGAGCCATCCTTGGAAAGGGAATCATTCACAGAAGTAACTTTGAATATAACTACCCTGTTTTGATGCTAGGACTATGGAGGTGAGCTGTATTATGTCAATTAGCCTCAGACACACTTAATTCACTAATATAGACATAGCCAGAGAATCACTGCGTGCTACCACAGATGGCCTCTAGCTTAACGTTAATTCTGATAAAGCATCAGGAAAACAGAATGACAGATGAAGTATCACTCCTTTAGAAAACATTTCAGAATAACTAACCAATAATCATGAAGAATTTATAAGCATTTTCTTTTTGCTTTTGATAACTGTAATGTAAAGGCATTAGAACATACACGAAGAGAAAAGAAAGACAATAAATGGGCATGATGAATACAGATAAAGCACAAAGATCAGATTTCCTGTTGGAAAACATCCATCTCAGTCATTGAAGATAATCATTACAAATTGCTTTTAAGGCAGAAGGAAGAGAATTTTGGAGTACTGGAATGAAAAAAAAATAAGCCAACAGCTCTACTTTTAACAAATTACAAACCTAAAAAAACTTACTCAATGAGAATGCTGTTGTGAAATACATAATAAAACCACTCAAACTCTAATCTTACCTAAAACAGATACTGATACTAAAAATGTGTTGAGCATATTGAAAGAGAAATTATTCTTTTATAGGAAGGCTAAAAAAACCCCATCCTCAGTATCAACTGTATTCAGGTATTAAGTATCAGAAAATGCCTGGAGTATGTATAGTCCCTGCTGGTGGTCTGGGGTTTAGAGGAGATAAAAACCAATCCTCCACTGTGGATTAACCAGCCTTTTCAAATAATTCGTAAACCTAGTAAGGCTTACTGTATTTCTAATATTTTGAATAGAAATAACTTCTGGGAACCTAAATGCCCTGCAATTAACACACTGTGTATCTTTTCAAGAGACACAGCATAGGGACTTCTAAGACTGAAGAAAGTTCATTATGGAAAGCAACAAAGACACATGGTATCTGTATTAAGCAATATATGGGCAAGGAAACAAACATTTTCCTAAATAATCATCCAGATGTTATCCTTTCTTACCTCAGAGCCTTCTACACTGTACATAAATTTGAATAGTTCTAAAAGCTACTATCAGGTTAGTTTTGAGCAGCTTGATCTAGAAAAAAGTGTCCCTGACCATGGCAAGTGGGTATGTATATAGGGGTGTGTATGCCATGGACTATATGGTCTTTAAACTCAAAGCATTGTATGATTCTGAATTATTACAGTATATAATGACTGGATTTGTTACTTACAATTTTGTTACCCTTCCTTTTCACTTCTACAGTGTATAGTATCTCATTAAAACAACCAGATTTTTGGAAACCTAGCTATAAAATCAAAACAGTATACTTCCACAAAAAAAAAAAAAAAAAAAAAAAAAGGACGCTTTACTTAAGTTTCCATCTAAAACCAGCATATGGTGCTAATCCCTTTCTTTAAGTACTCAATACTCTGAAACCAGGCTACCTCAGTGTCATGTAAGTCCTGGACATGTTTTGAAGATTCTTCTTCAGACCAACACAATCTCCTACCAAGAGACAGACCTCATTTCTACAAAAGAGCAAACCTTCTCAGAAATAAATTTCAAACAAGAAACTAAAAATAAACCTTCAGTATTTTCTGCTCACATGTAACAGCCATGCTTTGCAACAGATGGGCAAAAGAGTAAATCCTTAAGTAGCATAGAAAGCATTAAGCCAGTGACAACACCCAATCCCCCTGGAAAGACTGTGACACAAGGAATAAACCACATAAAACACTTTCTTTAAGAACTACCTTAAGACGATAAGCGAGCAGTTAAGTTTTAAATTGTTAGCTACTGTTTTATGAAGTTACCTAACACTTGAAATAAACTGGCTGATGCTGTACTGTCATCAACAATGTATTTACAAGATTCCTTAAGTTAGCAGGTTGTAGAGGGAGCAGTACCTGCCAGCTGATGAGGGACAATGGTAATCCAGGACACACTGAATGCTGATGTCAGATTCCAAAGCAGTTTAACAGTCATTTCTCCTAACAGTCTGAAATCCATATCTTACACAAGCTGTGCTGCACTGAGCGTGGGAATAGAGCCCATATCCAGTTGTTGCATCACTTGTGCAAGCTGCCCTCTCTCTTCACCACCAAATATCCAACTGAGCTTGTCTGGTAGTTTGCAAGGTGTTGTTTTGTTTGCTGGTTTTTTTTAATGGACCAGAGTCTCTAATTCATGGCCCAAGTAATCGGAACGTTTCTTCTGGATAGCTTCCTTTGGGAAGGACATGGAAAGCATTATTAAATTTTTTTATAAAGTTTTAAGCTCCTGGGAGCAGGGGAATACCAGATAAATTACAACAAATTTATGCAAGACAGACAAGCAATTACATTCCTGGGCAGCCAGTTTTTATAATATACGCATGATTTAAAAACAACATATTGTGGCCAGTACAGAAAAGAGTGCTTTTAAAAAGAAAATATAAGTACGTTTAGTACAGTGTGTATCAAGTTGCATTCTTATCAACATAATCTCACAAGTACTTTGTAATTACATAGAAAGGCATAAAAAGAATCTGAAATGATGAAAAAAATTGAAGATGCACTAGGCTTATAACAAGGGGGAAAGAACATCCAGAAAACCAATCAAAATTAAATTTCCCAAAGTTAGAAAATAAATTTAAAAAATGTAGCAAATCAGACCCTACATGAGAATAAAGCACACACCAGCCAAAGAGCAGAGGACAAGAAAGGCTTTGGGAAGAAGCTGCTGGCAGTGTGCACCGTAACAGGGAAGGGAAGCCGCACTGGCTGTACCGTAAGCTGTAATGTGCTTGCAGTAGCTGACCCCGTCAGAAAACACAGAGAGAACTTTCGTATGGTACAGATTAAGAGGAGGTGAAGGAGAAATGAAATGACCTTTACTTTCAAGGGAAAGGGGAAGAATATAAATTGTAACAGATGATGTAGAGGAGGCTGCAGAAAAAGCCTGCTAATTTCCCTCCCAGATACTTAAAGTTATTACAATGCCATAATAGAATAGTCAGGTGAAGGTGAGCACCGTATTTTTTGTCTCCTTCCCCAGCCCTGTTAATGACTGCTCTCTAAACATCAGGAACTAGTTCCATTTCACTATAAAAACCGTGAAGAGAGGGAAAAGAAAATAAAAACAATAAACCAGCAATAATACCAAAGCCATGCTTTGCCATAGCCCAACCAATTTTGTATACGTGACTCTGCTTTTAAGTGGAATCTGTAAAAAGAGGACAATGATATGAAGTAATATACACAGGGCCTAAAAGGGATAGATACTGCTCAACTGGAGTAGTTTACTGGACATAAATCTACATGATAAAAATGTCTCATCAAATGAACCGCCGAATCTTTTCAGGTACAGAAAGCTCCTAAAAAAACTGATGGCAAAAACTGAAGTTTACAATGATTCCAAGTAGTTTTAATCAAGTCTCATGTCCTCTAGACTATCAAATTTTTTAAAATCAAATGCATACAGCTTTACAAGTACCTTTTCAGCAGCAGTATCCTTGTAAGCAGTTGCTCATCTTCCACAGGATTTCTGCACAGTCCTGCATTCCCCCAGCAGAGTCTTCTACCACATGGCATCATAAGAATTTACATATTGAACATGATCAAACTAAGAAACTTTTCAGTTCTTTAAGACGATTACTAGGGAGCAATAAACATCCTTATTTCTGCAAAGATATATCCAATATCTGCAAGGATATTCCCTCCTGCCCCAGGAAAGGTGCAATGGGGGCAAAAGGATTTTTGGAAACCTTTCTTCAGGTTCCTGTCTATGATTACAGGCTTGTATTATCCTTAAGATGTTTTTAAGTAAAATAACTGAAAAGTTTGAAGTGCAAAGATGATGAAAAGATATCATATCATTTCAGGTTTGCAACTGCTGACCAAAATTAGTAAATGACAAAAGACAACTTCAGTAATTTCATGATGCAACAAAAACACCTGTTATAGCAGTGATAACATCATCCCTGCACTGCTGCTTCCTATGGGATGAGCATAAGCAGTATTGAGAAGAGCCCTAAAACGGCAGTTGTTTTATTTTTAGCTATCTATGCACCAAAATGATGTAATATTGTGAAATACTGATAGCCATTAAAAAAAGAAACAGTAAACATCAAAAAGGCAAATTTCACTTGTTATTTTATTAAGGTAGCAGTGAAACAACTTTAATTTTGTGAGGAAAATCATGTCAAAAGGAAGTACAAGAAATAACTATACTTTTGGCTAGAAGTGAAAAAAAGAAGTAAGATATGGTATGCTATTGTAACATACATTTAAATGCAATTACAAGAGAGCTTCAAAGTTGTCTGACCTCACACTGGGTAGGATAAAAAAAAAGCCTATGACTAATAGCCTGTGGCTAATCTAGTAACACGGGACTGTGACTAGCTAATTAGCCCTTTCAGAACAAAAAGATAACGAACCACCTGAATTCTGTAAAACGTTTTAATTACAAGCATGCGGTAGAATTCAGTCCCCACCACGAAAATAAATCGAAGATGTAATTTCAGTAATATCCACATTTCTCCAAAGCATCGAACTTCTTTTTATTACCGGATCACTATCCCTAGAAATCCATGGAATTAGAAATTCAACAACTTCAGACTTGTCTACACTACAAGCATATATTAGCCCTTTTTGAAGCAGGGTTTGAAACTGTGATGCTTAGCAGGCAGTCAAGGTGTGTTACAGTGTTAGGCACATTGTGCTTAAACACACAAAAGCACATTTGTCAGGTAATGACCTGAGTTTTATCCTGAGACTGAGCAAACTAAGGTAAGGTGCTGACAGACTTGTAGGTGCAGATAAAAATCAGACAACTGAAGCCATCACCACCCAGCTGCTTGCCCCTCCTTGCTGACAAATGTGTCTGCTCTCAAAGAAAGGTATCTGATGCACCCCTGAATCAGCTCATGAATCACTGATGCTTTCAGGTGTGTATTCAAAGCAGCACAGACAATTTTACCTGAAAACAGTTAGATGGCTCAAGAGCTTATTTATATGCACATCTGACATCATTTGGAAAGTGGGACAAACCTAATGTAATGTAATACCTCATAACAGTAAGCGCTTGAGCCAAATGATTTCTATTACTATGTGGCTGCCAAAACCAATAGCCTCCACTATGGTCTCAGAACAGGCCCTACCAGTATTCATTCGAACATTGTGCAAGTGACACAGTCTGGGTTTACGCAGATTATACATGTAACGCCACACATTTCTTAAGTGAGCTTGTGTGACTACTTAGTATACTACTACTTAGTATGTATTACTTCACGTTACTCTTAAAGTTATCTGAACAAGCATAAAACTAATTCATGAAATATCGACTGCAGAGACAGTGCAGCCAGCTTGCCTTCTCCAGCTCTATCACTTACAATTGTTATTACAGTTTTATCCTATGGAGTCAGGAAACAATAGCTACAGCTGTAGTTTCTTACAAAGTTCCGTCTTTAAATCACAGGTTTTTCCAAACAGGAGGTGCCACAGCCCTGCAGGGATGTCTGAACTCCTGCTGCAGAGGAACAACCTTCATCCAATCAGCCAGGCTGCCCACACAGTAATTAAACTACACAGATGTGTAGGCAAAGCATGAGCTAATTCGGCACAGACCTCCTTCTCTATCGACAAATTCAGGAGGGGGCAGGGTAGGAACTCGTATTTTCCACCTTACAGTATCTGCAAATCTATAAAAGAGTTGCATCAGCAACCTACAGAGTAATTCGCCCTGGACTATGGCACTGACTAGAGAGAGAGGAGTAGGAAGACAAGCCATACAGCTTATAATAAGCACAATTACGTTCCAATCTAGATTTCACCCCTAACTTTGTCAAGTAACATTAGGTGACATGCTTACACTGGCTTTTGTTGTTACTGAGGGATGATGAGTTGGTTTTGGTTTTAACTACTTTGTTTTTCTGTTTAATTGCCACAATCCCAGTAATAGATTCACAGAACACATGATGCTTAAAAAAAAAAAAATTAACCATGTATTGATTCCCACTGACCCTCACTTCTTGGGGCCTTGTAAAGACCACATTACCTATTTTATTACAATACAACCAGCAAACACACCACTGAAAGATGGCAGAAATCTAAACAGTATTTGAATAGAAATTAATTAAGTTACATATCATCTTTAAACTGCTCTAAAAATACTTTATTTGTATTCAAGTAAAGGATTTAGACCTTAGGCTTTCCTTTAATGACATGGAAACCTTTAATCTGGTTTTCTAATGTCTCACTATTTTAAGATACATCCCGTACATAGATTGGCTTCTTCAATGAAAATCAAATTAAACCAAAACCATGACACAGATAAGGAATTATATCCATCACACAAATTAGCAGACAGAGTTAAAACAAAGCCGTGACTCAATTTATTAATGAGTCTTAAAAAAAATCCAAATAAATGCCACTGTTTTATTTTCAATATAGTGATACCATTTATTACTGATAGCCAGAAATGCAGTATTTTCCCTAATGAAAAGGTATTTAAGACATCAACAGTCGTTGAAGTTTGTCACATACTAAACTTATAAAAACCTAAAATGCCCACAACCATAGTTTGAAACAAATAATTCATTACAAACGTGGTCAAGTTATTTGATTAAACAATCAACAAGCAAACAGTTTCTTAATTAGCGGTTCACTGTTAAAAAGTCTTGATAATCTTTGGAGCTCAATCAAAAATAAAAACCTGGTTTGCAGAAATCTGCGTGGAAGACCAACACTTCTTTTTCCCCCCACTTATTTTTTTTTTTTAACTTGCTAAGACTGACAAATGTGGCTGACAGCAAACGAAGCAGATCTAACTGCAGCTGCTATACTGATACTTCCCCCTGGCAAAGCATTACCGCTCCCTCTGGTGTCCATCTGACCCCGTGCCAAGCTCTTTCTGCACACCAGAAAACAATTCTTTTAAGTTGTATGGGTGTGTATACATGAGCAGAATGACATGGGAATGTGCATATAGAGACATCTCTTCCAGGTATACTGACTGAAGCAGCTGAGTTTGGGGTCAGAAGGGTACTGAAGCTGGCACACAGGAGGATATGACTGTAAGAGCCAGAAGTTACATCACATTATGCTGCCCCAGAAGAGCAGCTCCTCTTACAGCAAGTTACACTTTTCAGACTGTCCAGCATAACACACCATTGCCATCTTTCACCTGCACTCTCAGATGCATTACACCATACTGGTATACTACTTTGTAAAGGCCCTAACATGACAGCGATTCTCCAATCAACCCCTACTGACTAAAAACTCTAGCAATTCTCTGCCTTTTCTTTCCTTCTCGGACTAGTTTTGTTCCCCACATCAAATTTGATTAATAAACATCAAATCTCAGGGGCAGAAGGTGGATAGTATCAAAAAAATGCCAGGGCCAGTGAAAAAATAAGTGGCAGGAGTTCACAGCTGTGCACAGAAAAGAGCTGAAGCTCATTTTTTCACTACCAGTGATCCATTAGATTACTTGATCTGATTTGTGCAACTCTTTCCCAGATAAGAGTGTTATATTACTTTCAGTTATCTAAAAAGTATCTTCAAATTAAGCATGACAGATGACTTTATCTAGAAAATTCTACTGTTCCCTCTCATCACGGCAATGTCAATGATAGGAAGTTTTTTACTGGTTTTCAAGCAGTACTAAAAATCCTTAGTGCTACGATATGATAGATATGAGTACAAACATTATTTCAAAGACTCCAATTTTACGTGCTGAAAAGAATGCTGTGCAGTCAAAACTAGAAATTATATCATTTCTTTATATGAATAATAACATGACATTTAAAACAGCAGATGTGACACTAAAACACAGAAGTATTCTTGACAATACACTGGTTTTGTACCAAAAGAAAACTGAAGTGGCCCGGGACCTTTGCACAAATATCTTTCTCCTAACAAGTCACAGTAGAAGTATCTTTACAACAAATACCTAACAAAGTATTGAAACCACTGATAAATACTCTTGGGCTATAGCAGTTGTTGCCAACAATTTCTGTAGGCAACTCAAATTATGATCATTTTCCTATTACACTGGACAGTGCATAGAATGACAACAGCTCCCAGGGAACAGAATTAGGATGACAATAATAAGGTGACAATTGCCTAAACAAGACAAACGTAACAGCTTAAAGTATTTTCACTGCAGATATGGAAAATGGATTGGGTTTCGTCCTATGACTTGCAACTCATACTCACAATTAGAAGCATGCCGTCAGCTGGGCAGCTGTATTTTGGCTTGTCCTTCAGATGTGTAAAGAATTTAAATACTCACAATTAGGCTTTGATGTTAACACCCTATTAACTCGTGTGGGAAAAGTTCAATCCTACGATACTGTTGCCTGAACCTAGCTATTAACACAAGGCAACAGTGAATTTATTCAGTGAATGAGAAAAACTGGGGGAAGGTATTTCATTCTAGAGAATTAAAAAAAGTGAGAAAGACTGATATTTTTTCTAATTGGAATCTGATGACTGTACATTACTTTATCATTTAACTGACCTTATCAAATTTTGTCTCAACTGCTAAACATAATGAGGAAACACAATTAAAGAGCCAAATGCACACTGAAAAATTAAGTCAGCCTGTGCGCCTGTAGCTGCAACAGAAAAATAGTATTCATATGCAAAATGCAGATACTTAGCTGAAGGTGTTAGAAATGCTTAGAAAACACTGCACCCTGGTGGAAGACTTGTTAACTTGCAGTAATAGCTGCTTGGTAAAGCCATGGGGTTTAAGTTTTAATTTAAAATTTAGGTTTTGCAGTAAGAAATTAGTTGCTTCACAAAATGAAAAGCCCTTCAAGCATCTGTTACTTCAGTTCTTAGAGTTCTTTAGTGCCAATTATTCATGACTTTTCAAAATACTAAGCCAAATATTTGGAAGTATTTTTATATAACTATATACATTTCCATATCCACATCCTGTGACACAAAGAGTAGGAGGGAAAATTCTTGGTAATTCTGTCCTTAGCCACAGCAGGTTAGTAAACATGAAAACTCCCAGCCAAACCAAACAACAACAACTAAAAGAATAAAACCAAGTAGCGTACCAAGGGAAGTCACAACAGAAAATGTGCTTTTAAAATCTTGTGAGGAATGCAAATAATGAATCAAGAATTTGAGCTTTCTATTTCTCATATTCCCTTAATATGCTGACTTCTCCCTTTGGCCCAAGCAAAAATCTTTATCACAAGAGCTGAACACACCCTAAGTTTTCCTCAAGTTTTACTTACCAGTTACTGCTTTCTCCCTTCTGTGCCTACCACAGATCTGCTAAGTACCTGAAGTTCCCACAGAGCCATCTCTCCCAAGTAACCTGGCAAGGACCAGACTGTGCTACATACAACTGGTTCACAAAAATGTGCAACTTGGTATGTGTGAGCCACTGAAAGCCATTCCACCTAGAATGCATACAGTCCAAGTTGTCCCTAACTCTCCCTCCTCTCTTCCAACATTTCTAATATATCTTTTCTTTATGTATCTGCTGGTTTTAAAACAGTTTTTTTGAAATTTAGAAGGAAGTTATTTCTTTCTATCAAACACAGCTGAACTTGGTTAACAAGTTCCAAAGCTCTCAGAGAAGACGGACACACAGTACAATCACATGAAAATATTCTTCGTAAAACCAATATAATTCTACCAAAAATACCTAGGAATTAACAGTAGGACACCCATATCCACACATTACATATGAAAACAGGCAAATAAATCTTTCACAAGCTGCTTGAACTACTAGTTTACTGGCCCTGCATGTAGTGTTAACAAAAGAAATGCATTTATGGCTGATGAAACAGACAGGTGGGATGACCAATTCCGAATCCGGGATGAACACTTAAATGAGCTACCATGACAGAATTGCAGAAGAAAACAACATTCATAGAGCAGCAGGCTAGAATTTATTTAACTTCAGGCTGTCCTAAATTAAAATAAAGTATCTTTTCTAAGATAACAGTTTTATAGATACACACACACAATATACCACTCCATATTCTGCACGGCCAGCAGGCAATAATGGAAAGAGTAGAATGATATCATCATGTGCAAGATACTGTTTCGGTTTAACAGCCATATTTTTACATGCAAAATAGCATACACAAAAGAGCAACAGTACACTTAGCATTTGCCCTGCAACCGTATTTGGCAATTAAAAAAAAACTTGCTCTAGAATTCAAGGTGAATTCTGAATTCACCTGTAAATTTGGTCTGCAGATTACACTAACGTTAAAAAAGGAAGCTCATTTCCAATTAGTATTCTCAGACACAGCAAGTTTTCACTTCCAACTTCTTGCTTACTAATTATAAAAAGCTTTTCTTAGCCTTGTCTATTCTTGCACCTTTTGCATTTACCAATGCATGGATCATTGTTTGTGACAGTAACAACAAAACCTCTTATTTAATTCAGGTATTACTGGTCTTCTGAAATCACTTAAAAATGCTGTTGACATGTCAAACAAGACAGGAAATTTAGCACCATGAAGAAGTTGCATTAACGGTAGTGAAACAGAATTAAAAGTGGTCAATACCATTGCATGCCAATGCAGGTACAGTCCATATTTACTCTCAAACTTTACTGGAATACCAACTCTAACATTTGAAGCATCTCCTTTGGTAAATTTCAAGTATTAATAACTGTGTGGTATTCAAACACAAAGGGGGCAAAAAGTAGTCCCCTCTTGTATCCATTCAGGGTCTCCCATGCAACCAGACTTTTAGTTCACGTTCATAATTCAAGCTAATTAACACATTAAGAGTTGTGTTAAATGCAACCCAGTAGTTCTCTCAATACTGATCTGAATTCAATATAATGAATAGTCTTTTTTTTCCCTTCAAAATTCTGAGGACATAACAACTATGAACTAAATAACTAATAGTGGAATATGATAACACATTATGAGTAAGCTAATACTGTCATACCTTTCATAGTAAAGGAAGCACTGCACTTCAATCAGACAGTGCTATCATACAAGAATATTTATTACTTGCAGTTATCTTCATTGAAAAATCATGGAATATTCTGACAACAAAAAATAGAAATCAACATACATACTATAGAGATTGAAGTAATGATTTTCTGTGAAATACAAAAACATTCCAGAAACTGGGGGGAGGGGGGGGCAGGGGGAACTTTAAGTATCTCCTGAAAGTAGTTGGCTCCCAATGAATGTGCTGAGATGTGATCCAAAAAAACCCCAAGAAATCTAGAAAACAGGGCTAGAACTACCTTTCAAAAGGCTATCTTGTCCATCATCCCAGTATTGCTTGCAGGTACTGATCTGAATCGATCCCTTCCTGGAAAAGGCTATTCTAACCTGTTTCAAAAATGCCACTGATGGAGATTCCACCAATTCTCTATATGGATATGATCGCCCACTGCTTATTTTAGAAAACTTTTAACAACCTTTAATCTAAATTTCACTTGCTCCAACCATCCCCCTCCACTGCTCCCTGTCCCACCTCCAACAGACACAAAAGAAGTTTTAGTATTATAGTTGGTCCTTTCACATACTAAAGGACTCTTATCACATCTCTTTTGTCTTCTGTTCTGTAGACCAAACAAAACATTTTTCTTCCAGTCTTGCCTCAAATTACACTTTCAAGCCTTCTGATAACTTAACAGTAAATGACTGCAGGTGGGTGGGAAGTATAAGGTGAAAAAAGAAAAAATACTTCTACCATTGAAAAACATGTAAGAAACACCTTAGCAACACCTGCACTGGGGGAGGACAAACCATACCAAACAAAGGAAACAGACAAATGAAACCCACCACTAAACCAAACAAGACTTTCTAAAAATTATGAGATAAAGATCATTTAAAAAACCAAAATGCATTGAAAAAATATTGGTATCAAGATGCACTAGCAACAATACACACATTGCATGTTACTATACTGTTAAGCAAGCAAGACAGGCTAAAAAAGACAAACTCTTATCTTCCTCTTGTTTTCTACGGACTCACAAAACCCCTGTAAGACCACACTCTTCTAGTAAATGACTATACAGGGTTTCACACTATTAATGAAAATGTGGCACAAGATCTCAAGAAACAGCATGAAAACTGTTAAATTCAGAGTTTTTTTTAAAGAGATCAAAGTTAGCACGAATATCACTTCTCCTGATCCTTCTTGCTTGCACTCTTGCAGCAGTCCCTCTGTAGTCAAGGCCATGCTGATAAAGTAACTGAGATGAAGGAAAAAAGTCAGTAAGAATAACATCTAATCCCAGTTTACATATGGATTTCTTCAAATGCTTTAGGAAATCACTTACTGTCACCCTTTTATTTCAAGTAGTATACTGACATTATACATTACGTTTACAAAAGCAATAGATACAAAGAATCAGATATACTTCCCTGACTACAAAATGGGATAAAATAGTCATCTAAATAGTTCTTGTGAAGTTTCATCTATGTGTCAGAAAACATTTGGAATCTGAAGGCAATACTTCTTTTATATTATTGTGTTTCACGTATCATATGCAAAGAAGCTAAGCTCTGTTCAGTTACAGATAAATGAATAGAATTAAGGGGTTTGTTTAGGCATGTTGCAGATACTCTAAAAACCAGGAAATGTCTCAAAAGAAATACATATATTTCCACACACAGAAACTGAGATACAAAATATTAAGAGAACATTAACTCTGCTCTACTGAGCTCTGTTAAATGCAATAAAAGATGAACATTTTGAAGCGTTTTTTAGCATTTGTAGCCCAATCGACGCTTTTCTCCTGTAACATAAAAGGATCATTTCTACTTTGTAAACCCATATAACTCCATTTATTATGTAACAGCCCTACCAAGCATCAGTGTTCAGAAGAATCATTGCAGCCATGCCACTTCACCTACTGGGACAGCATGCATCTACCAAATCTAAAGATCAACAGGAAATACGACTTCATCTGTGAAGGAGGACAGACTTTCTACAACCACTGGAATGACACAAAAGCAAACAGCAAAAGCAAGATGTAAAATTACTTCCGGTGTCACAGTTAACAACCTTAGCTCTAATCTTTGCCATGTATTTTTTAGTATCATCTATAGTAGCAAGCAGTTTGGGATAACCACAAGCTAAATAAATTCTTCAAGGTACTGTACAAAAGATTTCAATGTGTTTTGTATGTATCTGAAGTTTGAATAATTTATCTCATCCATTACTAAATTAATTCAGGTTAGAAACATACTGAAGCAGAAGGCTACATTTCTCAATCCAATTCTTCATTCATTTCAACTTAAAATAATTAATGAATTTATCTACAAAAATCCCAGTAGTTTCATCATACACTCATAAAGCACTGTATTCTGCACAGGACAGGCAGCATTCGCCACTGCTTACATCACTTTCAGATATGGACAAATTAAAAGCAAAACAAAAACCAATGCACAGATGTTCACGAAAGCAATAAATTCTGCGTTTCCCCACTATCTGCCTCTCTGTTATAGGGGCATTGTACGCCGGGTTCTGAAAAAACCCAAAACAAATGCAAAAATCCTGCTTTCAGTGCAAAGCTGAACAGAACTTGTGCTTCTGAGTCATTATCAAGGACAGCTACTCATGAGGCTGTTTATACTTCAGGGTTTTACTTTTTATGTTATGTTAAAAAGGAAACAAGGCATTAAAAAAAGTTGATATATAAACTGTATTTTTTAAGCATTAGGTATTCCAGTGCCCCATCAGAAACAGCAGGGGTAGTATTTCTGTGGTTTTAAACCCATCCACAAGTCTCATCCTGCATTTTCTCTCCTTACAGGTTACCCTTAAATCCCTCACCTAGATTCCTTTAGTGCTTAACTTCTTCCGGCTGCACTCCTGCTTGGCAGAGTTATCAATCCTCTTCTGAGCTGGCTAACACAGGTCCTGTGACCTGGTGACCAACCACCTGGCTGTTCTTCTCTGCTCCCTTTGCCTTACAGATTTTACCAGACTTTTATTAAACACTATTGTGGAAATCATTAGCCTAATAACAGTCACCTCACAATGCTAAATTATATCCTCCTATAAATACAGGGACTCACAATTGGTGTAAATTTAAAATTAAAATACTAATTTGTAGAGCACCACAAGTGTGTCCAATGTTCTACAGACTAAAAAAAATGTCCCACCATGAGTTTATAGTCTGAACACATCAGAACAGCATCTAGCACAATGCAGAATATATGAATTTAATGCATGTCATTTGTAAAACAGTTCTTGAAAATATTAAAGCTACTTGAACTTTCCCACTGAGACAACACTTTCCCACTTAGGTTATGAATGCAGACCATCAAACTTTTAGTTTTGTCTAAACCTATGATAAATAAACCTATGACTATGTCTCCCCAACACCTACAAAGCATACTAAATACTCCTCCAGTGAGCCTAATTTTACTAAGTGTAACTCCAGGAAAATGAGATTATGTGGGCTTTATTTCTTATGCCTCCATGTTTTACTTTTTCAGAGTTTACCTTGATAACCTCTCCTGCCCTCAAATTCAGTTTGCCACAAACAACTGCAGAATACTTACTATTTTTTCAAATATTTTGTTTGCAATTTTAGGATACATTATCTCATGAATTACCATAAATAAGATCAGTACTGTCTTTGATTCAATTTGGTTCCCAGTTCTCCAACATGATGAATTTAGAAGTATCTGACATATTTTACATTTTTGTGTATTGAATTTTATTTGTAATAGCTCATCTACAGAGTCATTTTAAGGATTTCTTTTTTAAAATACAGCAAAGAGTTTGTGTAAAATAGATGAATACTGTTTCAAGGCAGTTGGCTGAAGGATGTCCCTCTGATGTCATCTGTTCTCAAAGAAAATGTTACATTGAATTCAGAAAAAAACCTTCAGCTTCAAAATTTAAAGCTGAAAACTTAAGAGCAAACTTAGTCCTCTAACCAATCTTACATATAGTATGCAAAAGTGAAACACAAAAAGCCACCCAAAGTAACCCTGTAATTAACTTAAATCACCATCATTATGTATTATCACTAAAGGGTGAGCAAACTCTCTAATTCCCCTGTAAGTTACTACATTGTGAAAACATACCTTCACAAACAAATGAAAATTAGAGCTAATTTTATTTATGGTCACAGAGGATCTGAAAGAACATTTACTGAGAAAAATTCAGAGTAATAGAGATCTTATAATGTGAAACCACTATTTAGTCCTCTGATTTCACACATGCCATCCTATTTGGGAATTTCAAAATGACACACAGATGCCATACAGTGCCTTCTCGGTGGTGATTTCTATCCTGAAGATACAACTGTACTATCAGTTTACTGATTTAAGTGAAAAATTACTCTAAACAATCCACCCTACCATCTTCCACCTCTAAGTCGAAAGGAAACTACTTTTTATCTATGTATCTTGCAGTTCAATCAGCAACCCAATCTGAGTAGCCAATGACCAGTGACAACATAGGGAAGTTACAGGAATCCATTAGCAGAGGAACACAACTATACTTTTCAAGGAAGAAGGGAACTATTTTCTAGAGGGCAGCTAAACTGTGATCTGCACTGTAGTAGCTCGCATACTGTGAGAATTACACATTTATCAGCAATTACCTCTGTGACTTCCTTATGATCAATCTACAATATTATCAAAAGAAGAAAAGCACAAGAGCAAAACAACCTAAGTTCCACTGGTGGCACACACGACTAGTGACTACCATGATGATGACATGAACCTGGCAAATATTTCTACATACTATCAGGTATAATCTTCTAAGCACAGAATAACAGGTTTTGAAGAAACCCCTGAATGTAATCTCATCCACTGCCTGCTCAAAGCAGAGTTAACTTCAGCAGTCTCTGCACAGCCAAGTTTTGTCAGTCTCCAGAGACAGGTTTCTCAGCCTTTCCCATTCACTCCAAGCACCAGTACTGAAACGAAAGTAGGTAGTTGTACGTGTTTCTACCACTATGTATTTGAAAAACACATACCTGTTACAAAGATGTATTAAGTTCCTTTCCAGGAAATTAGATGGCTTTTTAAGCACATTAGATTTGAACACTTAACCAGTTTTTCAAAAATGTATTTTAAACAAATCAACAGGTCAACAAAGAACCTAACCTGCTTTTGTTTATAAGCTTATTTTTAATAATCTTCATGAGAATCTACAATTTTACATCAGTTTCAAGAAGGTGAAAACCAGCAAAACAGATGTGCAAAATTAAATGGTAAAAAGACTCTACTTCTGCCTATACTGTTCATATTTTTAACAGAAATGCAAGTTCTACTGAATTATTTTCTCAGTCAACTGCCAACAAATCAATATCAGATCTTTAACAGAAATTATCACTTTTCTTACTTGATTCAAAATAATGTTTTCCTCGTTTACTTTCTTTCTATTCTAGTCCAGTCCCCAACAAAGCATAATTCCTTCTTCCTGCTCAGGGATATAATTACGTCCTCATTAGTTCTGAAATGCAGTACAGTAGGAATCTGTTGATTTTTTGGCAGCATAGGCATACTAAATAAGAATAACCAGATGCTGCTTACATCACTTTCAGATATAGACAAATTAAAAGCAAAATAAAAACCAATGCACAGGTGCTCATGAAAGCAATAAATTCTGAGTTTCCCCACTTATCTCGCTCCTGTTTAGGGGTATTCTATGTTGAGTTCCAAAAAAAACATTGTGTGTTCAGAGCTCACAGCTATTTCATGAACTAAGACGTACATATCAAATACAAATTATGCAGATAAAACTCTGTAACCATCTGGTCATCTAAAGTATTTCATATAAATTGTAAGTGACCTATTTATTGGTATATAGAACACTTCCCAGTCTGCATTTTTTTCTTCCTTTTTGTTGTTTCTGAATGAAAGTTCAGGATGGCAGTTCACAGAACTCCATGTACGTTGTTCCTGTGTTTGCACACCAACAGCTGCACATACAGCCATTAAGCAGGCTGGTGCTAAAGAAGGGCACAATAGCATAACTGCTCAGTTATCCTCCAGAAATCAATGGAATTACCAAGGAGGAAAACAAAATAAACTCAAGTTCCAAATGAAAAATGAGTTGTCACTTGCAGGAGTGCCTAGCTGTAACTAAAACTGACACTTTCATTTTCTGCCATCTTCCAGTTTATGACTTACTAGAACAATAATCACTTCCTGCGTTGAGACTGAAACTGTTCCTGGTCCTCCTCATTCTGGAAGGTTTGTCTGTTTGTAGCTCTTCTGGATGGAAAGGAGAAGGGTAAATCAAGAAAATCCATTACTAAAATTCTTTAAAGTGGTATTCAGTATTTTTTGCTCTCCAGGCTCTTTAAATATCGAGTTTTTAGACCCAGTCTTTCTGGAAGCAAGACTCTGCTTTCATGAATATATTCTTAGGAGAAAAAAAAAACCCAAAAAACAACAACTGATTGAGAAAGCACTGACTTAGGATTTCAATTTAAAACAAACAAACTAACCCCAACAAACCAAGCTTCACCACATACAATTCACACACTATCTTCTTGACAGAAGTACAAACTGCAACTGGTGAGATAAGTAAATGAGAACATATAAAAAAACTAGGTTAGCCTATTTTTAGTATTATAGCATTAAGAATTATTGACATTTGAATACATATTGACAACCTGAATACTCATTTTTTATTTGTCTGAGGGCTATTCTTACCGTTAACTTACATAACTTGAAAACCGTTTAATACATTAAATCAATTGTGTGCACTAGAAAGCTCATCTAAAATATCCATGCATTTGGAACAGAAACATGAAGTCCAAGGGCTATAAGAGATAGCCATGGAATGACCTCCAGGATGGTTCCATGTATGGTCCTCAGTTCAAGTCTCATTGTCTTTGCTTATTTAATTCAAGCTTATTTTATTCTTCCTTTGGAAGAAATTTATTGCTTGTCTTTACAATCCTCTGTACAATGGGAATCTGATCTAATTTGGATCTCTACAAGTAAGTGATAAAATTATTGTGACTGGAAGGTGTATCTCTAGCATTATGTACTTATAGGAAGATGGCTGTAGTTTCACAGTCATAACCACGAGATTCTACATTAAAAGACCGTTACTGAGCAACAATACAGGTCTATGTGTACAAATAAACTGAAAGGAAGTGTCTCGGTCACTTCTGCAGCTACCTACGGATGAAAAGTAAGATCCTCCCTTCTACTACATGCCTATTTCCTAGACTTGACAGGAGCCATCTGGCCCTCTCCAACCGCTTGCTTATTCATCCACTTGAAATAAAAGCAGAGACGAGCAAGGTGAAGGACACAATGTGCAAATGCAGAGGAAAGTCTTGTACCATTGCCTTAATAACCAACTAGTTCTACTATAAATGGCTACTTTTAAAAATATAGCATGTACTAACCATCAAATAAACAATGCAAAATCTAAGTATCTGCTCAGAAAGACAAATTATACATTGAGAGCCAAAGGTTAGAATTTTGCCAGTATATCAGGTTTCAAAACTTTATTTTTTCAGACAGCCTCATCCACCTCCTATGAAATTTAGCAGAACTTATTTTAACTGGCTTTGGCTTTAGTTCACAAGAGCATTATGGAACCAAGAATACAAGACCAAGACCTCCAACCTTATGTCTAAAAGGAACCTGCCAACAGTAAACATGAGTGTAACATTCTTCACTACTCATTTAAAATGATTGAGCATTTTGATGTTTGAGCACATTTTCCAGGCAAAAGCAAGCACATAAAAGTTACAAGTAACTACAATGAAAATACAAAAAAGCACCACAGATAGAAGTAAATGTTATTCATTAGTCCATTTTTTTTTAACAGTGAGTTAGGAAAAAAAACATACAGTAGTTATTTCTGCCTATTATTGCAGTAGAGTTTGTTTTTCCTTTTCTAATTCTCTTGAAATAAATGTCTAGTCAAGTAACAGACGTTCCAATACTGATCTGTTTCCAGATATTTTCTCCATTGTCGATTATTGGCAAATACCTGAAACTGCCTAGATGGTTTTGCATTTTCTAGAAATGACTACAGCATAACTGATCCCCTCTATATTATCACACATTCTTAGTTAAGCAATGTAACTGTCTTCCCCTTTCAGTGTAACAAACACTGAAAGCCATGACAAAATACAGGTAGCAGAGCCATGCAGCACTCTGCTACAATAGATCTGGTAACACCTTGTCTCTTGAGCCCAAGGGACACAAGAGTTGCAGTGGGGATTAGTAAGAGAAATAAACAATGGTTATCATAAATGTTTAAAGATTAAGGTAGTGAGCACTCTTTCATCATAGTCTATTACAGAACCACCATAATTAATAATGAATTCACCTATAATACTTTAAGATGTTTCAAAAAAGAGAAGTAAATTAAAAGAGTGTGACTTATTCCTAAAACAACATCTCAGTTGTTTTGCAGCCCATTCACTGTCAAACACAACACGCTTTGGGACTGCACATTGGGATATACACCTCATATGCAGCATGAAATATATTTCTAAAATCATATTTGATTAAAACCAGAAAAATTACTACAGGCAATCACATGCTGCAAAAGCATGAACAGCTGTAAACAATAAATGTTACAGGACAAGAGCCTGTCAGTCATTTTTTCACACAACTAATAATTTTTTATTTTAAGGAAAATATTTGTTGCATAATATCCTTTCAAAGTAATTTATCCTACCATTTGTGCAAGCTGAAATACCCAAAAGAGACCTGTAGTTTGTATTTACAAACGTATGACAAACGAAAAAGTTTTTATTACTGGCACAGTACTTCAATGCCTGCACACCCAGTATTGCCTGCTCAAAACCCATGAACTTCACTGACCTTCTTGCACAGGACTGAGTGGTTTGAAGACACCTCATCAGCATGTATGACAAGAGGTGCTAGGAAATATTTTACAACCTCTGCTGGCATATTAAAAGCAGAAACCTGTACAAGTCAGAAGATAGGCAGACTAACAGATATTTTAGTATATGTCAATTTATACATACCTAGGCAGATGGAACTACACTACTCTGAGTTACGTATGTATGTATGCAGAAATAAACCATAGCAATTAAAAGTTTGGTTGATATTGAAAGTACAAATAAGACATCTATGTAGCCATTATTTTTGCTCTAAAAATCTGCAACATTAAATTAGGTAAACTAACCTTAAATAATGGATACAAACATAACACCATTGTCTGAAACATAAACGGAAACTTCAGAAACTATAATACCACTTGGTTTACAAGCAGTATCCCCTAGAGGATCTAACTGGTCTAATAGTTTACCTGTCTAAAATTTCAACTGGTGTACCCCTATCTTTCAGATTAGGGAAAAGCCAAAATTTCTATCTAGAGGACAACCCCCAAAGCACTATTTTCAGAGTCTGAATGCTTTGCCTGCTATATGCTCCAAAGTTTGTTCTTCAAATCTGACTTCCACTTTGGAGAAAGAAAAGGAAGTCATTAATATTTACAATGATATGGAGACAGACACATTTTTCATTTTAACTCCCAGGAAAAAAAATGTTAACTTTTCAAAAGCACTATATGTTTTTGTTTTTCTCTTGAATGCTTAGTGATCATTGGTAAATGGCTATGATAGCACTACCATAGTCACTTTCTTAATACAAGATAACTCTATTTTTTTGCACCTGTTACTTCATTAAGTTATTTTTGCCTGTTGAATATTTTGAATTAAGACTCTCTAAAGAATGAGAATTAAAAAAGTGGTTAGAAAATATAACTGTAACTATACATATATATATATAACTGGAGTGTGCCAACACTCCATTAAAACTGACATATATGAGAATATAAAGTTCACAGAAAGAGACTAAGTTGCAGATGCTGCAGCAATACTGTAACATTCACTAGATTAAAGTTTCATCTTCTACAGATCAGTTTTTCCTCTTTCAATAATGTCCATATTTAAATGGAATCTGCAATATTAGTCTTTGATTTCATCTTTTATCTCATATAAGCAACTAAAAATTATAAAAAAACCCAACAACTGTAAAACTTCCTTATTTTTCCCCTCAGCTGTATTCAAAACCACATCACAACCGAATGAGAAATGGAAGTAATTGAAAAACCACACTTCATTCAGTGTTGGAAACTGAATATAATTGAACAACTAGTTCTACAGGTGTTTCAAGTTTAAAGGATGCTCTGACTTAAAGGTGTGGCCTCACTACCCGAGAAGCATAAAAATTACATACAAGCAGCATTTGTCATGTTATCTATAATCTAACACCAACACAATCAGACAGAGAGTCTATTTGGTTCCATTATTGGCAATTGTGACAGAAACAATTCTTCCCAAAACACACAGGAACAGATTTCTGGACCTTCAAAGAAAAAAAACATTTATTTCCTCTGTCAAATTTCCAGTACTGTCTTGCAATTTTCCATTAGTGTGGAAAAAAGAAATAGTTTAAATCACAATTAACCTAATTTGCTGCATCCTGAATGATAACTACTTACATATGCAAATTTCATTATGAAGCCTTAAACCAAATAATTCTCATTGTCTTATCGGAGTAAGAAAAAATTATTTACTAGAGTATACTATGTAGTATTTCCCAAGACATTGAAACTCCTGTATTTCAAAAGTACCATATGTATGAAACTACAACACAGACAAACTAGATGCTGCTGTACTTCCTTTTAGTAGTTTATTTCTATTTTTCCAATGAAGTGCATTATGAAAAAGTAATAGTGTTATGATTTCTGAGACTAACCTAGTTAATCACCATTACTGCCTAAAACTTGACACTGTTTCTAAACCACAAGTTATACCCTCACACACTAATGTTTAGTGAAAATATATTACTCATGCTTATCTTTCCTACTCTCACATGAGAACACAATCCCAAATCACCCTATTGTAATAGTCTGCATAAGGAACCATTTGTGATGATATCACTAGGGATTGCAGCATTAGATAAGAAGAAAGCAACGGACTAAATTCTATAATTTATAATTTTATATTCCTTATTATAAAACACATTTTAGAAATTATATTCTCCCCACTTTTTTTTTCCTTCCAAAAACTTCCCCAGAAAGTATTATGTACTCTTCCATTTCACAGCACATATAATGGTGCTTTTACAAAAAGCCCAAGGGTCAGCACATACTGTAGGTTTTTTCTTCTTTTTTTAAAAAGTGATAGTGAAGGAAAAAAGATTACTTGTCTTTTATACTGTTTTTTATTTAAAACTTAATCTTTTATTGGTGTATGTAACTATGGTTCTTGAAAAATATACCACTGAACAACTTACAAAAGATAAATAAATGTCTTCTATTTTTTACCCTCCAGGTCTTCTCATTAAGAACTTTACATTTATATACCATGTGAAAGAGAGTGGTAAAAATATTCTACTTAAAATTATGCTGCAAAACCAACTGTTCTTAGGAGCTCACAGAAGTTCCTAAGCAAGTAGATGAATGGACCCCTATTTCTACCCTCTTATATATCTACATCAATGCAGAGCATGTCCAGGAACTGTGACGAGTCATTTTAAAAAAAACATCTAAATGTCAAATCAGCTAAAAATTCTGACATCTCCTAAGCTCTGAAGATTTGAGGGTCATGGTAGTCAAGTTTGTTTGTTTTAAACAAAAAACTCCTATTTAAACTTCACCCAAAAAGAAGTAAGGAAATTACAAAGCAATGCATTATTATTTTTTTCCAACAGCCTAACGGCATTAGAGCCTAAGAGGTAGGAAGTCATCAACCCAGAAAAGTGTCATGAGCTCTTAGTATCCCATGATGAGTTAGAGAAGACAGAAACCAACTTCCTCCTCTACCTTGTCAAAGGACAGGAAACTTCCGCTGTACTTGCTCAGTTTCCTGTTTTTAAAAAGGAAAAGGGGAAACTGGCACAACTGCAAAAATTTCAGAACAGAAAGGTCTTCCGAAAACTCAAACTGCTCCTTCTCACATCACTACTCCTGAGACTCAAACAGAACTTACCATCCTGGCTACAGCATGTGTTATTTCTTGCTCTTTTCAGTGGCAGAGGTGCCATTCATATTTAGTAATCATTCTGACATGCTGTCAAATTAAAATGAAGAATGCAAATAAAGGAGAAGAAAAATTGAAAGACAGTTTAACTACCTAAAATACAGACAAAGCATAACATAACAATGGATGAACAGGAGGTACTTCTCCAACTACAGGGCCTTGACCTTGCCAAACTGTAGTAGAGTGCTACAGCCAAAAGTATTTCTGGAAAGAAAACAATACTGAGATTACCATAATGGAATAGGTAAGTAAAGAACTGCTAGCAGCCTTTCTACTGGGTTAAGTATAAGACAACTTACATCTGTCAACAACCACAGATAATTCAAGCAAGAACCCAGAAAAAGAATCCTTATCCTTTTAATTTTGATTTTTAATTATACAAATTGTCCATCAAAATGAGTGTTTCTGACATTTTTGGAACAAAGAAAAATTATTCCTGATTAAAAAAGATTATTTTAAGTGTAGATAAAGGAATTGTTTTGAATTGTTCCAAATTCTTCTGGAGTTTATGTGTTATCTTTAAATGCCAATGAGAATATTTTCCCCCCGACCTTTTACAAACAACATCACAGTAAGAGCCACTCTTGCCAAAACTGTACTACTGTAAAATTCTGTCATGCTAGCCATAATCTGCAAATAATAATGCAAACAATATATTATTCACTTCAGAGATGTTTTTATTTTCACAACACTATGCACTTTCTACTACTAGTATTTGAACTAAAAAGTACATGTAAAATCTTAGTACAAATTTAACATTTGTAGTAAACTCATATTCAGAACTGTTTAACAGAATTAAGTCTGTTTTATATAATATGCATTTGGTAGTTCTCAGAGTAGAAAGCACACTTTGGAATAATCAAATTACTGTTGGGTAGATTTACTACAGTACACACTGACATAAAATACAACACTGAAAACTTCTCCTGAAATTAGGAAATCCTGGCACCATTAACTGTCCCGCCCAGAGGACATTACCAATTTTAAAATCTATGGGAAGCAGCATTATTCACCTATTTAAGGCGAAAGGCAAACACATTACCAGTTTTTAAATGACAGGTAAAAAGCACTACATAGTAGCTTAATTGCAATTCCTCCCTATTCTTCCACACAAGCACTATGCAGATATCATTAGCCTTGTATTTGCTATAAAATTTGATACTTTTACTGTCCTTATAGTGTCTGATTAAAAAGCAAATGTACTAAAGTCTCTTCACTATTTCTGAAAGAGGACAACTGACTCCTTTGTGTTCACGAGCAAAACAGAGTATTAAAACCAGCCCAATAGCGAGCCACTCTAACTACAGGTGAAGTAACTTATTTTTGAGGTCACTATCTAAGGTAAAGCCTAAAAGTTATTGATGTTTATGTTGCAGTAAATCGCTCATTTTTAGAACAGTAAAATGAAAGTAGATTTGCTTGCCTTTTTGTATGTTATGAGAGTACTGCATTCTCCAGTGCTGAACTAAGGGACTGAAAATGTGAAAACTGGTACCTCTAGGGAAAGCTTACTAACATATAAAAAAACCCCACATAATCCATCTGGCTGAAACATACATAAAAATGCATAAGAAAGACATTGAGGACAAGCTTATGAAAGGATAGAGAAAAACTGCCTACTAAAATTTGGCGATAACTGTATCCCTGATTAACCAGGACACTGACATTTCAGTTTTATCTACAAAAAGATATAACTACTACCATGAAGAAAGGAAGTTCCTAATTATAATCTAAACTTTCAAAGCACTTTAACATAATGAGACAGGAGATATTAAAGTGTCCTCTTCCAAGCTGAGAAAATGCTCCTTTGTGAGGAAAGTTTCTTGGATACATACCTCTAAGACAGAAGCTCCCGGGCGCAAAACAACTTAGTGCCAGCTAGTCCATAGTGAAGTTCTTCAGCTGTGAAAGTAATCTTCCACTGCCACTTCCTTTTCAGAACTTTCAAAAAAACCCAACTTTAACTTAATCGAATTTCTTAGGTAAGATGTATTACACCTTCTATACAACTGCAGCATACAGCTCTTGACAAGCTGTTTAGAGTCAACAAACATTTATTCTAAGTAACATTTCATTAAAGTGAAAACAAGCTTGCAACATTCAGGGTGAGAACTACAGTACAGGAAAATAAACACCCTTTCAACCAAACACTCTTTGTAAGGTGTTCTTACAAAAAAATCTTGCCATCATAGGGAAAGTCAATTTCACCTACTGCACTGCATTACTGAATATGAATACATTCTAAGATTAAGATACATTTGTTTAGGTAAGTGTTTAAGTTCAGACTCAGGACTGTGTTACTCCCATCAATAACCTTCCAATTACATGTCACAGTACACACAACTGGAAAAGGAACATAATGTGAATCCACACACTGACTGCATTTAAACATTGATTACTAAAGAAAAGTTGGGTGCTACAAAGAATATTCCAAGAGGTAGCCAACAGCTGACTATCAGTTTTAAAATTCTAAATCACTAATATAACACAAGAAAAGAGGGTGGAAGACCAACCACTTGCTCAGAAAGATGCCACTTGCTCAGTAACTTAAGTGTTACTGATAAAAAGCATACTTAAGTAATTTTTTTAGACAAAGGTGAACAGGGAAAATCAGTCCTACAGATGATCTTTCACACTTACATCAACACTCAGTTTTCCCTCTTTAGTTTGCTTTTTATGATGGAGTCTGTATATTTTTTAATTCCTCAATTAACATGCATGCTAACACTTGAACATGAGAAAAACACTTGGCAACTGAGATATAAGATGAAAATTGTAAAGCCACAGTATCAGTCACATTACGCATCCAGCAAGTAAATACTGTTATTCATTGGCATGATCCTGCAGCAAACAAACTTCCAAGAGATCTGCCTCCTGTAAGGGAAGATGTTCTTACCTTGTACAGCATGAGCTGAATTATTGCTAGGCACTACACCTGCGGTTTTTGAAATGATCAGCACTTAATAAAGGTCCAAAAGAGCAATACACTATATTTAAAAAGTAAAAAGAATGAACAGAAACTCTGATACATTCTCTGACACACTTTTTTTAAAAAAAAATACCATTTGAACTGCTTAAAACAACCTCAACACAAAATAAACAACCAACAAAAAAGTTCCAGAAACCTAACTAATCTTGGTACAGGGAAATAAATATAAAATATTATATAAATAATGCTTCAAATATTCTGCTAGATAGCTCCTGGAATTTATCACCTTCTTTTCTGGCTTTTCAGTTCCCACTGTAAGAGAGATCCTCCTATTAAAGATTTGAGCCTTGCAGCAACTAACTGAACAGTACTTGTTTTCAAATGCTTCTATATTCCCTCTCTGGACCACTCTAAAAGGTCCAAAATTGTACTAAGGATTCTCCCCCTTCCCTGTCCTAGGGTGACTGTATGGTCTGGTATTGTCTCAGAACAGGATATTCCCTTACTGATGGAACATTACAAAATTTCCTAACAATTCCACATTTTACACTTGATTTCTTACACTCTACTTTCAATCTTAACTGTTTTATATTTTATATTGCTCATAATAACCAACACAATTCTAGTGTAATTATTAACTCCATGCTATTTGTATTCTTTTCACCAAATACCCTCATGCTACTAAAATAATTTTCTTTGATTATGTGACTTTATTACGTGAGAATTTCTAATGGTCAAGGATGATGTTTCCAAGCATAATTCACTCTCTTCTGCACTCACCCTACTCCGTAAACCTACCCATCTCCCCACCTGAAACTTTTGGCATCACTCTCTCTTTGATGAACTCCACTATTTTACTTTCCTACTATAATCTATCATTGTCTCCTTGATCACCAGTACAGAATATTCTCTCAATTATTATGCTTTTTGCATGTAAAATCTATATACACACAACACTCTACAGGACAACCTGTGCCTACAAACGCTCTCCTATTCTAGGACCAATCCCAACAAAATGCTCCTACTCAGCTTTCTTGAAAGTACCAGAGAAATAACAACCTCTGTCATTACTGTGTACATCCATTTTAAAACTCATTAAAATCCTTTGATCTTTCTCTGTCTTCCTCATTTAGTATCCACATACATACTACTATGATGCTTTCTGAAGTTTTTACTAATTTAATCAATCATTTTCATCACACTGATGCCAAACCCCCTATTTAACTCCATTTGTTAAGAAATGCCAAGGAGACAACAAAATTGTTAAGCCCTGAATGTTACTTAAATGACAAGACTTGATCTCCTCCAGTAAAAACTAGTTAAATATGTGTAAAGAACTTATATTTGATTAATACGTCTAAATATGTGGAGTCCTTTCCTCTATATTCTGTGTTGTTCTTCCTGCTTAGTCTGTAATAGGACTTCACAGCACAAGAGTAGCAGCCTCCAGAAATTTAAAAGGCAGGCAAACAAAAAGACAATTTCTTTACAGAAGATTAACTACAAAGCCATATAAATAACTTACAAAACTTGATTAAAAGTAAACAAATAAATAAACAACAGCAGTAATAAGCAATTCAAGACTAGAATCTGCTAGCTTATCTCCCTAGCAGCAAGGGAACCCTGATGTAGGTCTCCATGAAAGTAGACCTCTACAATTAAAAACAACACCAGTCCCCACCACTACCATGACCCTAAAAACAGAGCTTTTATCACCAGCCATAGCCATATCACTTCTGGGGGCCAACGCCAGCAGCACAGCAGCCACTCATGTGACAGCAGGACTGTCTGCTTGAAAAGGGACACCACAAGCTGCTATTTAAGATAACAGCAATAATTTCTGATGTACATAAGCAAGCAAGAATGATGACCCATGCTCTTTTTACCCTCCTCTATGCACTGAGGTAGGACAAGGGGTAGAGAAACGAGATTATGTACTCTTTTTAAACAATGTGTCACTTTTTTTCTCTGGAAATATCAGTCTGGCTGATGGCCCAAAACAGAGGGGCAACAAGCACTATTGTAAACACAAATTTATGTTATCATTAGCAAAAAGGTAGCAATTTATACCTATTCCAATCCAATTCCAAAGCTATTCAAATCACAGCAGAATCAAAATCTATGTAGCTGTATGACAGTAGCTCTCTAATAAAAGCAGAAATTGCAGAGTTGCGTGAAAATTAGTTTGCCTGTATCTTTGACTAATTCACCTGTCCTGTACTAATTGTTTTGATCAGAACAACTTGCATTCCTTAACGTGGAGTAGTTTTAAAAACAGCCATTTTATATATTTTGCTTAGACAAGGTTGAGTTTAAAGGCTGTCTTTACAAATTGCATAAGCCTAAGGCCCAGGACAGGCAACAGCTTTGTCTCACATACGATGAGGAATGTCATAAAGAAGCAGTACTTGCACCTACTTCCACCTGTGAGAGCCAAACTTTGTCTCTAAACCTTTGTGTTGGTATGTACAAAAATATTATTAGAATTTTAGAATGTTTGCTCCAATTAATCATTTTCTCTTGAAAATTCATTCTTAACATATATGCAGCATTAGACGTGGGACAGGAAATCTATGCGACCTATTACAAACTTAAGCTGACATCCAGACTTGTATATGCTCTCTGTGTATACATATACAATAAAATGTATTCACGTCTTATATACTCAATATATAAAATATATATAGACATTACTAATTTTCTCAAAGTGACAACAGCATTTGAAAACATTCTCAATGTTCCACAATGGTAACCTTCTTAGCTTTCTTAAGTGCAGCAATGCCCATGAAAAACTATTTTCCAAGATGAGACCTTTCTCCTTGCAAGCTATTTAAGGAACAGAAAAAATCCTTTATTTGATTACATGCAATTTTATGCCTTTATGATATTTTAATATAAGGATAGAAGTAACAGTAATTGTGATGATGGCAGATTTTTTTTAAACCAAAATGAAAAAGGTAAATTCAGTGTTAATGAAAAAATATAAACTAACGGAACAGAAATGAATTCTGCACATGCAGCACTGGTAGTGCAAGCAAAGAGGCAGAACTCCTCTAAGGTTTGTACCAGTAAATCAGAACTTCACTGCAGAAAAGCAGATGGTGCAACTCAGTACTTTACAAATGACAGTCTTCACTCAGCAGCTATGCAGCATCTGGGCAACAAGTCAATTAATATTCAGTGAACAATTTAAATGAAGGACTTGGCTATTAAAGAGTAACTTCTCAGCATTTGATTACATAACCCCTCCTTTTCCTTCTACTGTAGCTACCTCATCCACCCTTGCAAACTGTTCTCTCCAAAATTCCCATTCCTGTCTTGTGACACAGTGCATGAATGCACCCAGTTCACTCAACATCCGTATTTCTTCCATTTGCAACTACCTATGCACAAAAGGTCTCCTCTCCTGCTCTCATTAAAATATCTCTAAACAGCTTGTCTTTCCTTTCTCTTGGCCTACAGGTGACTGAGAAGCATCAGTGTTTTATCTGGCCCAGCTGGCAGCAGAGTAGGCATGTGCCTCCAGCTGGGTACCTGACTATTCAGAGTACAAGTGCCCCCTGCCAGGCCAGCAACTGTGCAGTACCTGTGCAGCTTACATCCTCCAGGAGCTGCACAATGGCATCAGCTGGCTGCCTGCTCAGGAGATATGTCTTTGCAATTGGCAGCTACTAAGTCAAGAAATACAAGAAGTCTCTGAAGCCCCAAACCATAGAAAACACATAGCATCCGAGCCCAAAAAAGCCTTGAAGAAATAGACAAGGGGGTCGCTTTCCCCCTGGGTGCCCTTCTACAGTAGAATCTTGTATTGTGAACCTTCTAAAGACTCATCCAGTATGGCAATCAGGTCCACAATACCATATATTTACACTGCACTGTATGCAATATGATATGTGAACAATTATATTTATCTTGTGTCCATTACACTATAACTTCCCACCATTATTTCCACAATATAAAAAATGGTTTAGTCATAATTTATTTTGATACTGTGGATACCGGAAATCAGCAATAATAGGGATTACACTTTACCAGTGAAAACAATACAAATAAGTAAACTCTTGGGTAAGTTTCTGAAAACAAGAAATAATGGAAATAGCTTTTTGTTTTTCTTACTTAAGGTATGCAGCTCACTTTCCCCACCAACGAAAACAAGCTTCTATTACTTTATGCATATAAAGAACAAAGCCTGTATCTTTCATAAACCCTTTAAAACAGTAACAACTGCCAAAGTTGCAACTTTTGCTCAGATGGAAAGACCTCATGAAAACAACTAATAAACTGTCTTTACACCAATTTCAGTATCCTAAGTTTTGAATGTATCTTTATTGACTTCGCTGGTTTACTTTCTACCCTTTTTAAAGCAGGCACATTCTATGTTAATATACATGG
Source organism: Sitta carolinensis (assembly GCA_032173965.1). Taxonomy (NCBI): domain Eukaryota; kingdom Metazoa; phylum Chordata; class Aves; order Passeriformes; family Sittidae; genus Sitta; species Sitta carolinensis. The sequence goes on along the minus strand of JAVUNC010000005.1, from coordinate 29,412,886 downwards.
TCCAGAGTTTACACACCTGACCTTTACAAGTGCACTGCAGGACTGACACAGGATACCAACTTTAGCCCAACTCCAAAAGAGTTAAATTCTACCTAAGCAAATCTAGGGGCAATTCAACATGGTCAAAAGTCTACAAACAGAGCTCTTACAGTAAACCTACAGAAGCATCAAATCACCATAAAACTAGCAAAATATTTTTGCTTTCTAACAGGCACATACATTTATTGCAAACAAATAGCCACACAGAAAAGTATCAGTACACTTAGGAAAGCTGGGTGTTTCCTGACTGTTATGTACAGAACAATATATAATTTTTAAGTCACCTTTTATTTTGATCTTAAGAAGCACTTTCTTCAACAGCTGGACTAATCCTTACAATACAATTAAACTTCTTATTAGGAGAAAGAAAGTTACTAGAGAAAAATGAGATTTGTATCCTGGTAATATAAAAATCTAAGTAGAAAAAAACATTGTATTTATCTACCAGAAAACATATCTTTCTAGGAAGGTAACTATATTTCACAAACAAAGCAATACTGACTGCAAGATATATTAACAAAACAACGATAAATATGATTAAATCATTGGCACCAAGTATTGTATTTTGATTTTCTAACCTTTTTACTATGATACCATATGCATTGACTAACATAACACCTTTCTAATGAATAACTTCATGTTACATAAACAGAGAAACACATGGCATTAAACAAAATAACAAATTCAGCAAAGTTGGAAGGAAATACAATACTCTGAAGCATTTTGGGGAAAAAAAATACCCAAAACACCCACTTACTATAAGTGTTCCAAGCTGTATGGTAGTTAGGGCCCAGTATATTTTTCAAATCCAACTACACACAGTATTTCACTACAGGGGTCAGCTTTTGCACATACCTCTGCTCAGAAACAATATTTTCATTAAAAAAAATTTTAAATTATATTTCTATGCCTTAGAATTATGAAAATGACCTTGAAAGAACAAGCAAAATGTACTCAATGCTGCAATGCCTGACTAGGTCCTGCAGAGTACCTGAAAACACATTTTTAGGTGTGTGAAATACCCTTTATACATTCGTCTGGATCCTGTGAATGCAGCATGTCCACAGCTGCAGAATTTGTTCTTCAGGTACCACAGAATCTATTAGTGTTTTGCTGAAAAATTCAGTATTTTGCTGTTGCTAGGCACCTAACGTTTAGTGCTTTGTCCTCTTGCCCTTTCACCTGCATACATCCTTTTTTCCTTCAATTTTCTTACAATTAGAAATTCATTTGATTATAGCAAATATCCCATGTGCAGTCAATGGGTACAGACCATCAAGAAGACAAGGAACTGAGAATAAATTATGGCCTGTAGTCAAAAGATTGAGAAGATGATGATTAGAAGAGAATGAGAGACAGAAAAGACAGAAAGATCTACACAGCCAGGTTAAACAGTATCACAACAGAGAATCCCCCTCAGTCCACAAGCAAAAGAAAATGATTTCTCAAATTGCCCTTGTGGGTAACACCATGGAAGGCAAGACAGTGGAGAACAGATGCCCAGAAAAAAAAAAACCAAAACCTCTTTAGAAATAACTAATATTAAGATTAATCAATTACCACATTGAATGATGAGTCAGAATTATGTGTACATTGATACAACAGATTAATACTGCTATGGAATTTATTCCCATTTCTCACAGAGAGCACAAGGCTCTACTGTAAAGAATATTCTCTAGAACTATAGTCACAGTTGCACATTCATACTTACATGAGGCCACTCCTGATTTTTTCAGGTATTTACTGTATAACTGTAGCATTATATGAACATGTATTGCTAGAAATTTTAATTTTCCTGCTGTTTCATAGATGGTATCGGGGAGTGAAAAGAGCCAAGAAACAGCTCCATAATCTACAACATTTCAAAGCTATACCATCACCAAGGACATCTGTGAATTCTGTAAAATGGCACTGTTTACCTGGCCAGTACCTGGATTCTACATTTCATGGAGATCACTAGAAAATGGACACTCCTGGCCGAAAGAATCAGGTATGGGAAGAACTGGTCCTAAGAGTATTTTCACAAGTTTTCTTCTAATATATATATATTTGAAAAGCAAACAAACTCATACACGTAGTTCTACATCTATCTGACACTACAATAATTATTAATATACTCAAAACATGCTGGATTTACCTCCAGAGTAAACTATTCTCATTTAGCTTAATAAAGTGCCTGGGAGGTACCCCAAATGGAAAGTTCCCCCAATATGTTATGCTCCAGTAACACAGGTTATTACTGCACTTCAAAGAACTCGAACAGAGCTACTCAAAGTTAGTCATACGATTTGGTGATCTATGGACCTGAGAATCTCTGCACATGGTTTATCAGGGAAGCAAAGCAACCTTTGGACTGGAAGGCAGAGGAAAGCCAGCCGACGTCACAGCACGCAACAATGAAGAAACACATGCAGCCATAAGTACGGTCCATCTAAACTTCAGTAGCCATGTCAAAAGTCCACAAAACTCTGAGAAAAAAGGTCTCTGAAACAGAATGACTGCCATCCTTTACAAGATTTTTATGTATCTTAAGCAGCTATGGATTGACAAGTAACACTGTAAATTATTCTGAGAGACTAATAATCTCAACAGTTGTTCCTCCCACACCAATAGAAAATAGTATGAAGACAGTTCACTCTTACATACAAACATGCTCCAGTGCATCATTCAACAAAACTACACTTTATCATAACTCCATTATATGTAATCTCTCTTTCAGCATAGCTGCCTTGCTACAATTTATCTGGAGTTAAAACTAATGCATGCACATTCAGTGTAAAGATGTGAAAACAAAAAGTGGAGTACTCAGCTTCACTACCTCACTGCTTAAAATGTAATTCAGGTCTGGCTAAGACTTGAACTTGTTGCTCCAAGGAGACTGTATCTGACAAGTGATACCTAGTTCACTAATCTAGTACTTCAGGCAAAGCCTAAGCTCACTATTCTGGGTACCATCTTGCTGTTTTATTATCCTTTCTCAAGTTAAGCTTCTTTCTTTCAACGGTTTCAATATTTCTCTGCTTAGGTATCCCAAGTTTATTTATTTCCTAAGGAATAAAGATTGTTCTTCCTCTCATCTGTGCTGTATTTTCTGCTTCTCAACACTGTAGAGGGCAAACAACCTTATGAATAGTTTTACTTTCCTCATATATTCCTAATTTATATTCATTTTCAAATATTTAAGATATGATATAGAAGTATGAAGAGACACAAAGCCGCATTAAAGAGCTTACAGTTTCACACTTCTCTTTGAGATAGGTAAACAAACATCAGTATAGCCAGTTTATAAATATGAATAAAAAGATTGCAAATGATTTAACTAAGGCCACAGAATCAATATGTGTCGGACTGGTAACCAGAAACAAGATCACGTGATGGGATCTCCAGCCTATACCCAATCCACTCTGTGAACTGTGTTGACCTGTAAAATAATGGGGACCGATACTACCGTAACTCTAAGCAGTCCCATTTAAGCTGTAAAAAACCACTCCAACACTCAGAACAAGCATTTTAAAACAAAACACAAACAGCTCATTCTCATGGTCTTATATATTTAGTTCTCAGTTCTCCAATTCACAGAACATAACACTAGCACTGTTTGAAAAATAAAACAGGATTTCTCAGCTATTGATTAAAGAGGAATTTTAAAAGACAGTAATAGTAGTCTCTTTTCATGGACAGTTTACCTAAGGTTCAAAATGAAGAAAATTTCTTGTTAGAACTGGATTATATAAAAACAATTATTACCTGGATTAAAACTGGATTCTATAAAAACAATCATTAACAATTAAAACTAGATTAATATATAAACAATTGGATTTAATGTATTTGGATTTCATCTTATTTGAAATGCACTCTCAAAGTAAAAACCTGAAACTCTGAGTACCTCTGGTATATCATCTGTAAAAACTAACAAATTGTATTTCTCTATTTCACTGCTGGGAAAAGAGGAGAAAGGGTTAAGAAAGAGAAAAAAATTAGTACGAAAGTATCTATTGAGATTTAACTGCAAATAAGCAAGGTACTTAAAGCCTACTAGCACGAGAATAAAATTGAACAAACAAAAAAACAACCAAAACCAAACCAAACAACTTTGCTTAGCCCAGGCTTACTCCATTTCACAAGGAAAGAAGTAATACTCTTGCATTCCATATGCATTCTTGATCATATTGTAATTAGCTTAGCATTCATTCAAACCTTAGACATTACAACAGATACTACTAATTTTACAGCTTAAATTCATTTTATTATTGTTTTGGTTAAAGAATAGAAAATGGTTTTAAATAAAAGTTTCCATCCATTCTTAAAAGATTTAGAAGGTCCTAAAAGTCACCACAGTTATTACAATGTTGCCAGAAACTTGCTCTTTGTAGATTATTAGTTATGACATCTGCCCAGATAAGCTTTCAAGTTAAACAATCAGAATTCTGAATTAAAACTGAAGAACAACATTCACCCCTCCCCAAATAAACCAATGTATTTCAGCATAACAGCAGCAACTTAGGCTATTTCTACAAAAAGCTTGCAGAAAATGATCAGGAAAATATGTTAATGTTCATCGCACTAATTTTTCACTACATTTACCAGCAGCAAAAAGGAGTTGACCCTCTGAAGGAAAAGCTGAGAAATTTTGATAGAGGCCACACTCATCTGCACAGTAAACTGGTATCACAATGTAATTCTAACTAAGAGGAATTTTAAGGTAGCTATGTCCCCTCTCACCTGCTGCTTGGTCTCCTCAGATGAGTCCTAATGCAAATGTTGTATTATAAAACTTCTCTCTTCCTCTGAGTGGCATTCCCAGCAACCCTGACAAGACCACATCCATCCAAATGAGTAACTTCTACTGAGAGACATTCTGAGATTCTAACAACCAACATATTTAATTTCCCTAAATAAAGCTTTATTGCATGAATAGTAACTAGTCTTGGCTGTATGATTCAGTACAACTAAAATAAAATTCCCCCTTCAAGAAGAAAATGCAAAATATTCACTTTGGACTTTAAAATAAAGGCCTTAGACCCCTGACTGAAACACAAATTACAATTTTTGTCTTGGGGAGGAAAAGCAAATTTTAAGACGAAATCATAAAAATGGAATCCATGTATTTGTTTCCTGTCTTGCCAGTGACTGCAGGATTTGGGACAAAATTAAGTGCAAAACATTCCACAAAGTCAAGTCCACAGGTATTCAAGATGAAAACCTTCATAATGGCATTATTCAATGATAGACAAAACCTGTAAGGTCAGCTGGTCTCTTTCTCTATGTCATTCCTGGCTTATTACCTTTTGCACATGTATTGGTGTCCTGGCCATGCTAGTGCCTAGTGTGGGGGGTTCCCCCTACTCTGCTTGGCATACTATTCATACCCAAAGGTATTCAGGTATATCCTGGGGAGGGGAGAGGTTGTGCTGCTGTCTGCTCTGAATTTTCTCCTTCAGTTTTATCTAAGCTTACACATTAACACGACTTCTTCTTTTATTTAAAACAACCTCCCTTTTAACTACTCGGACCCTTCAAAATGCTTGGAAGGTATTTCTCCTTCTCACACAAACTGTTAATTTAGCCAGGCAAAAGATATTTTTATCAAATCTTTTTTTTTTTTTTTCTGTAATCAATTAGTCCCTTCAGCTTTCTCAACATTTTGTTGCTCTTCTCTAAGTTTCTGTTAAGTTACCCCACCTGTTGCAAAAGATCTGTAGTAAAACAGCACCCCAAAGACAGTCCCATAGTCCTGTACAAAAATTCATCTCCCATTTGTCTAATGTTTGCTCGATGCCACTGTGGACACAACCTAAACTCGTTCTGAATTTTACAAAGCCTATATATCATATTGCAAATTGGGGCCTGTCCTTCCTGTCAGAAGCATGCACAAATCCCTTTCATATGAAAGGGAATTGGGTTCACACAGCTGACAGGATTATCAGGCCCATGGTATCACTCCTATCCCTTTTTCAGCAATACTGCTTTCCAGGTTATTCCATCACAATGAATACCTGTTTTGGATTACGGCCCTTGACTGTTTTAGCTTGCATTTTTCAAACTAAATCTCATTTCAGCCTAGTTTCTTTAGATTACCTTTTCTTTTCTGCCCTGACTTGTGTTTAACTCTTCTATCATTGCCTGCTAATGCTGCAAGTATAGTATTTAATGTCTGGTAAAGTTAAGCAAAGCAGACACTAAATATACCTAAAATGGCTAAACTTGTATTACTACATGCATATGTAAGCACTGATGATACTCTTTTAGCACCTAAAACTGCTGTGACTCACCACATCTATTCTTTATACTTTGTTCTATTTTTGTTTATGGTCCTTCATCTAATTTTTCATTAAGATGACTATCCATATACATACATAATTTCTTAACATGAGATTTTAAGATGTATTTGAATTTCAAAAAATATGTAAAATTTTACTATAGCTACGACTTTCTATTCATTTACTGGGCCTTGGATCTGCAATCAGATCTGGCAAACAAGCCAGTCCTGTACTTCTCCATACTCACTGAACAGTGTGCAAATGCTGTTGCAGTATCAGATCCTAATTTTAAACACTAAGCAAGAATAACAAAAAACCTCTCTTAAAGTAATTTTTGCTTAGAAAATTCCAGGCTTATTATTATTGTTTCCCTGATATTTTTGCCATTATATTACTAAGAACCAAATCCCTTTTATCTAGTTCTTGAGCTCATGGGGTTTTTTTCTTTTCTTCCTTTGTTTTATTTTTTTAAGAAATCAGTACTATTGTTTAATTTCTTAGAGGCATCTTGAAGATAAAATGACTTATAAATATCTTCAGATCTTTCAAGAACCCCGTCTATTTGTCATCAATAACTACTTCATATGGTTCTGATTTTTAACTGCTCATAGTTTTTCATCCTACTATATAAGGAATTTCAGGAAATTCAGCATAATGGCTTGTCTTAATAATAACTTTATGCAATTTCTCATTTATGAACTGACCAATTTCCTTTCTTTGACTTCCCCTTACTTCCCCAATATTTACAACAGCAAATTTTTATTCACCTTAAACTATTATTAGCTAATTACTACTACCTTGGCCAAAAGCTTACAATATGCAAGTGCTCTCCGCCTTTCAGGAATTCTCAGCAGAACTAAGACAAACTTGTTTTACCTTACAACTAGCTCTTTCATCTCATTTATCTTAATGTAGATAAATAACTTTGAAAAGCAAACTGATTTTCAGTTCAGTTAGGCATACTTCATTCACACATTTAAGCTTAGAAGGTCTCTCACTCCCCCAAAATAAATGAAGATCCACAACAGCAATAAATGTATCACTTGCGCTCACATGAAAACCAACAGAACACTATACCAACACATGAGGTCACATCAGCCCAATTCTTTGTAGGACTGTAATGTAATCAACGACTAAGATAAAAACCAGGTTATATTCCATGTTAGCTTTCTTTTTAACTACTGGGTGTTTACGAACAAAAACACAAATGTATGTCCACATTACTGATGTCTACATGTATTACCCCATACTAAAATATCTTCATTAACATTGCAAAATAATTTTTCAGAAAGCATTTAGAAAATTCTTTACTAATTCATCTCAATTGAAATGAAACATCCAATTTGCACTACATGCAAAGGAATTACACTCTGTTGCTGTAAAGTCTTACAGAACTACATTAACAAGTACAGTCTATCAATGGTTATCGGCACTGTGGCTTTTGACTGCTCACTAAGAACCACAGTGCATAAATTACTTCACCTGTCAGACAGCTCAAAGCAACAGAGGCACTAAGTTTGAATGGTTCAGACCTTCCCTATTATAAATTACTTTTTCCAGTGAGAGAAAAGAGAAGGCAGTGCAAGGGAGAAGGGGTAGATAGGTTAACATGTATTCAACTATCATCTATCATAAAACCTATCAGAATTGTATCACAAATTTAAACAATTCACTTCTTTAATGAAGCCTAACATAGATTCCCAAAGACACACAGCAAAATTCCAGGACAGTCAAATAAAAAGTTATTTAACCAAAAATACACACCTCAAGAACTGCCTCAAGAAATACCATAACCCAATGACTGTTTTGCAAAATATTCAGTTTGATCAAGCCAACAGGACTAGTGACCTCACACAAGTAAGTCTATTTTCTAATTTGTTTACACACTAACTTTCAGTAAAAAAGAGCAGCATTATTAGTGGCAACACAGCAAAATGAGCAAGCAGTCCACATAGCTTGAGATCTTATCTCAGTCAACACACTATGCCAGAAATTCCATAGAAAGAAGCAACTTTCATCACAAACCATCCCAAATCCAAAGCTGCAAACATATTCATGTAGGTGCACACCACTCTATCCCTCTGAATTCAACAAGGTCTCCACCTGCCATGCAGATCCCTCACTTCACAGTACACATGACATACGATTGGATAAAAATTGAAATAAAAGTTGATAGGCCTCAATTTGTCTGGCTTTGCTTGGAAAGTCATTACAGTAGTGAGGCCAAGATTATAGTCATACTTAAGGTTCACAAGACACTTTTTGTTTTCCAAGGGTAATTGCTCAGCAGTTCATTCAAATCTAGTCTTGTAAGAAACCTCAGATTATAATCTTCAACACTGACAAACTAGACCCTTTTAATAAATTTACCATTAGAGCAATTTTTCTTTCCCTAGAACCAAATACTGTCCCCCTTAACACCTTCTAGGTTAAAGCTAAACAAGCGTTAATCTAACAGAGAGATGTGTACATACACTCTTATTCCTGCACATGGAAGAAGGTGAACTCAACTGGGAAACAGCTCAAATCCAACTTACATTATGTGAGAAGCAACAGTGAGTAAAGCAGCAATTCGAAAGAAACAAAACCAAACATAAACCAAAATGGTCACTAAAAATCAGCCCACCCCAAAATCAACAACCTTGATGGTTTATTTCAGAATGGCTTAACCACAGAGATTATGATAAAGACATTTTTAAAGATTCTTCATCTTAACTGTCAATCAACTTTTTTCCTAAATTTCAAATAAACAAAAGCTCTTTACATTATTTGTATGTAATTAGTTATATATGTATTCAAGAACTATATTTTAAATAATATCAATACAAGTATGTCAATAGTAAAAATAACATTTTTATATGTCTGATTCTAATTTATAAAGTAATACCTTATTAAAAATTAATAGTCATTAGAAGACTAAATTAACATTAATCGTGTTAACTGTCACAGCATATAATGGCTCTCAAAATACACATGAAAACAGAAATGACATACAATCTTCTACTGCAAAAAGTTGGGCCATTCGAACACTTAGAAAATATGGAACTAGAAATAAAAAGGTAAAATAAAAAAAACCAAATCCTATCATTTTGCAAATTATATGCAAAATCTAGTCAACTAATAAATTACATGGTCCAACAGAAAAACTCAAGAAGCAAAAAACTGCTTTCTATGATGTGACAAATCTTCAGCAACACTATCTCAATACTATGTAGGAGAGGAGGAAAAATAAAGAGGAAAGGATATCCTAAAGCAAGCTTCCCACTTAATTTCTAGGCCTGCCACCAATCAAACTCTACTAAAGCTATTAACAATGGTAGTTTCTTTTCTTAAACTGTGTTTTAAAGCAATCATATGCCACCACCAAAAGAACACCCAAAATTTCAGTAACTACAAATATCTGACTAAGGTTTTCCAGACATCACTGTAACTCAATAACTGCTCCACTGTGCTATGAACTCTACAGCTTCAAGCTGGAAGTCAATCTAGGACAACCAATAGAAAGTGCACCTGTACAATTACTGCATTTCCTAATTCAGAAGGCCAAACTAGAGACAGATAAAGCTTGTGTGTACTCAGCTTACCAAAAGAGATAATCCAAAAGCACATACTTATTTTGTATATACTGTACATCTATGTTATCATTAACTGCAATGAAAAAATATATTTATAATTCAGAAACAGAAAATTACATTCTTTAACCAACATACATATAACATTATCCTAAATGAAATGTAAGTATTCATATATATAGCATCTAAAACAACTATATACACAATCATTTTAAAATATTTTCTACAAGGAATCACACAAACTTAATAAAATATTTTTTTAAAAAGTAATATAGTAAATTAATAGTACTATACATAGTAATTTTAAAAATTCAATATGAACTCCATGCTACAATGAAAAATAACCTGTATCACAAAAAAATAATCTGTATAATTTCCAAAGAATGCAATCTTATTTTTAAAACCTCAAGAAATTTACTGTTTTACAAGTAATAAAAAGATTATTTAGCTCTTTATACCCTAAAATAGAAAGGAATAATATATGCTGCTAGTAATTGATAACAATATAATTTGTGCAAAACAGCCTACCTTCCTGCAGATGCATTTTTATTCAATGTCTGACCCCACTAAGCAGTAAACAAATTTACATATATCAACACATTTCAATACTCCAAATATTAATCTAAGTTTCTATACCTACAATAACATGATCTCTTAGTAACAGTCCTTTAGTACCGTCATTCTTAAACAATCAAAAAAATGGCCTCTGACACATATTGTTTGTGTACTTGGAATCCCTTCAAAGTTTAAGGCTTGCAGATGTAAAATAAAAATAACTACAAAACAGCATCACCTTTAACTGATCACTGCACCAGACAAGTCAGGAATTACAAGGGTTTTTTCTGCTTTATTTTATAGCATTTTAAAAAAGTAGGGATATTTTTATTATTGCACACACTGAAAACTAAATATAACCCCGCACTCAAAAATACTACTGCAACAGCTTGATAGCACTCACCGCAAGTAATACTGTTTTAAAGCGAAGGCAGCGTTAGAACAACTTCTGGGAAAGTTAAACTCTTCTACAATTTCTCCCCACTGATTCTTCTCTGATACCTGTCAAAAACAACACACAAGCCGAGATACACAACGTACACGTAAACATGTTGCTGACAGCGAACATCACAAAAAAAACACAGGCTACCATGAAGCAAATAGATAAATATATAAAAAGAAACAAACATGAATGCATATAGGATTTAGGACTATGTACTTTACTGACAATCGGTAGTATTCCCCTTTCGGGAACAATCCCGCCGCTCAGGGATCTTTTACTGTATTTACTTTATATCATACACATTATTTTTTTCGGGGGGAACGGCCGGGAGTGATGGTATTGTTTTGGGGTTTGTTTGTTTTTGTTTTTACTGCCTGGACAATAACCAATCGGCAGTCCCTCTGTCGCCCCCTTTTAAATCCTAACGCGGTCCGTTAAAAACCCAAAGAAGTTTAAAATAATGCAGGGAACTGCTGGCGGGGGGCGCCCCCTGGGCTGCGGGGCGCGGGGGCGCCGTCCCGGGGGGTCCCCCCAACACAGATCCACAGACACAGAGAGGCCTTTCTTTTGAGGCCTACATTTCTGTCCCCAGCCTTGAAGCCTAAAGATGGCTATTTGATTACACACCGTCTTGGGTGCCCCTTTTGTTATTTTTCCCCGGGAAGGGCTCGGAGGGCAGCGCCCGGCCCCCCCCCGGCTGCGAGGATCGTTCCCTAGCCCATGCTCCGTGCCGATTATCGATGTTAAACATGCCCGCTAATTTTGAGTTGCACTAAAACTGCACTCAGACTCTCTCCTCTGTCTCTCCCTCTGCAAGAGAGACGCACAGAGCTGCCACCACAGCCGAAAGAAGCCTGCTCTCGCCGCCCAGCAGCTCCCCGCTCCCCCCTCGCCTTCCCGCGGGAGGGGGGCATGGTCGAGGGGGTCCGGCGGAGGCGGAGGAGGCAGGAGTGGGGTGCGCGCCGTACCCCCGGGTCCCCCTCCATCGCTCCGCCGACAAGGCCGAGCCACCAACCTGCCTATCTGCTAGCTTCCTCCTTCCACCCCCCACCTTCTCTAACCGGCTTTAAATAGGACTGTTCCCGGCCATCCCGGCACCCCCCGCCACCCCCGAGGGTCAGAGGAGACTTTTGGGAAGAGGTTAGTGGGAGGGAAACCCAAATTAAAACTTCCACTCACCTTCCCAAATCCGCCTAAAGTGGTGACTCTGGTATAGAGAGCGTGAAGATCCAGCTCCTTCCCACCCACCACGGGGATCTTCTTAAAAGGAGACCTGCCAAAGGAGATACACACAAAACACCACAACTTGTCAGCTCTGCCCCCTTTTCTCCCCTCGCTGGGGCTGCCGTGTCCTTCAGGGAAGGGGCTGGAAGTTGGATCTGGTCGATTTAAAAGCCTCCCCCCCTCCCGTTCCATCTCCCCATTTTCCTCACCCTCTGCTGTGGTGAAACTGCCGCAGCTCGTCCAGGAAAGCGAGTCCCTTTCTCCGCTGGTCTGCGTGGTTTTTACCCGTCGAATTTGCCATTTTTGTAATAAAAAAGATTCTCGTAAAAAAAAAAAATCCAATTAAAAAAAAAAAAAAAAAAAAAAAGACGGCCGACAACAACAACAATCCCCGGCTCCTCCTTGTCTTTAAGAGACCCAGGTGCCCGTGCTCGGCCGGGGATCAGCCATGGAGAGGGGCTTGTTTAAAAAAAAGTTTAAAAGGAATAAGGGAGCCCCGAGAGTGTGGTAATTGCGAGTCCTGTCTCCACACAACACACGAGCGAAGAGGCAGGGAGGGAGAGGGGCACCTCTCAGTAATTCCTCCTCCCGCGGCTGCTGCCTCTCTCAGCACCACAAACCCAGCCGATCCAGCCTGCACATGAGACTCAACATGGTGCTGCTGGATCACACAATGAATTGGGTTACTGTTGTGGTGGGGCGGGGGGGGAGCCGGAGTGAGGTATTGACAGTGTGTGTGTGTTACAGCCGCGGCTCCATGCGATCTCCCTCCCTCGCTCGCTCGCTCCCTCGCTCGCTCCCTTACACACACACACTGTACAGCTACGGCGGCGGCGGCGGCGGTGGCGGCGGCAGCGGGATTCACTTCTCTTCTCGCTCAGACAAAAAGATCTGAGGCCGCCGTGCTTCTGCCTGGACGAGAGCGCGACACAGCGGGCCCCGGAGGCCGGTTCCGGTACTGCAGGAGGCAGCTCCAAAGGCAAAAGCCAGCACAGCCCCAGCAAGCAGTTCCTGGCGGGGAACAATAGGCTCCTCTCGCCGCTAAGGGCTCATCTGCAATGTGCCGCAAACTTCACACAAAGCCGGGCGGAAAGCGGCGAGGGAGAGGGAGAAGAGGGAGGAAAAAAACGGCTACTACCGGCTGTTCCGGGGCGCGGGGCCGGTGCGGGGCCCTCCCGTGCCAGGCTCGCGCCGACCGGCCTCTCTCTGCTGGCTGCCGGCGGGGAGCGGGGGGGGGGGGGGGGGGGAGGGGGGGGCGGGAAAGGTGGATTTGGAAAGCGGGGACGAATTTTTTAATTGGACTAAACCCAACGCCCTGAGTTCAAGGGGAGAGAAAACAACAACCGAAGGGGGCACTGGTGGGATGTGGACTTTCGGAAAAGTTTCCGAGTCCCCCGGGCCGAGGTGTTTCCAAGGGCAGGAAGTCGCCCCGGATGGCACGGCGGGGGCGGGGGGGGGGCACCAGGAACCTCTCATTTCGAGGCATGAGGGCTTTAAAACTCCCCAAAGGAGAAAGGCGAGAGCTCCCCGAGTAGGAGGTGCCCGGGAGAGGTTTGTCAGCAGAGCCTAAGCTCACGGTCACTCCATGAATATTTCTTTTCCTTTTTTCTCTTGAGATACTACGGCCTGTAATCTAAATGCCTCAAGACTGCTGTATACAATCTAATCCGCTCATATATTTTTGTTCATTGACAAATGGAGCATACAGCACAAAATTAATGGAAGAGGAAGGTCTTGGCTCTCACCCTGGATGGGTAGCAGCCCCCAATGACACTGCAAGCCGCTTCCTCTCTGCCTGTGGTGTGTGCAGTGTTTGTAAACACTCACCTCCTGACGTGTTTTCCACATGGGAAACCAGGAGAAGACCTGCACGCCGACCATGGTGGAGCTTGGTACCACTTGGGGTAAACAGGAGCAAGAAAGGGCCCATGGGGTGAAGTGTGCCTTCCATCAAACCTTCACTGCTCAGGTAAAGCAAGTGGTGCCTAGGTGGGCATTTGTGCTTCCCTGGCATGCAAACAGCCGCAGGTGAGGGCTTGCGCCAGTTTAAGAGACTGAAAAAATATTTGCTTCTCCCTACCTGTATATTAAAATCCAAAGCTAGATCGGGCCTACAGGGTTGAGGGGTTTTTAAGCAGAATTCAATAAAGTCAGTAAGGAGCTGTGTTTTAGAATCAATGGCACATGATGGCCTCCAGTGAGCAATTAAAGAAGGAAATCTGCAATTCCTTTCTACTCCATGCACTAACTTCAGAAAACAATTTTTTTTTCAAATTTTTTTTTTCCCTTTTGAATTGCGTACTGTTTCAGCTTGAATATAGAGGCAGATATAATAATGCTTGGTAAGATTTGCCCTGGGTTCATGATTTGGTGGGTAGGATGAAGAAATACCTGAGTTTCAAATTAATACTCTGTACTGAAAGTTGGTGGTGTGTGGATTTCAGTGTGAAATGCATAGTGTCTTATTCACGGTAGCATTAAGAACCTTCCCTCCTCCCCTTCCCCTAAAATTAGACCTTCAGATCTTGGTCTGCAGCTCCTGTCTCTGACACTCTGAGCTTCTGCTATTTCAGCTACAGTATGCGTAAGACTGCCAAAGCCAGGATAATACAAATCAGGTTTAAAACAAGCGACTGGGGGGCTAAATGGCTCTTTTAGACACACAGTCAAATCTCCCTTCACGGGAGGGCGGTGGTTTTTAATCATGCCTTAAAAATTCCTTAAAAGCAGGGGGTCTCCCCTCCGCGAGGGGCGGTCGGCAGAGGTGAGTCACCGCTCGCCTGGGCGCTCTGTGAGGGGAGCGGGAGGCAGAGGGGAGGACAGGCAAGTTGCGTAGCAGGGCTAGGTGGGTTTCCATGCTAAGCACAGCAATTGCGCACGGTCCCTTACGTAACTGTCAGCCGGGGATTCCCTAGACGGGGTCACTTTATTCAACCATTACACAGACCCCGGCCGCCGCTCCGGCGCGCCTGGGCTGCCTCGGCTGCCGTGACTGAGACTGAGGCTGCGGCTGCTGCAAGGGAGCGCGGCGGCTCCTCACAAAATGGCGGCGCCCATGGAAGCAGCAGCCCCATTTTGTGCCCGGCAGAGCCTGTCAACAAACGCCGACTTGGCCGAGGCTGAGGAACAGAAGGCGGCGGCTCGTTCGCGTTACGGAGCGCGGAGGGAGGAGAGCGGAGGATTTCACCGCCCTCCCGCCGCCGAGAGGAGACTCTCGAGCGCGCGCGTTGGGGGAGGGAGGAGAGGGAGCTGAAGGGGGACGCGAGCAGGGAGCGAGTCAGAGGCTGCGTTATCCCAGCGCGGAGCTGCCGGAGCTGCGGCGCGGGGGAGGGGAAGGCGAAGGCCAAGGCAGGCGGCCTTGACGCTGCCCTCGCCGGGGCGCAGCTCCCGAAGACCCGGGGGCTGCGGAGACCCGGGGACTGCGGGAGTGGCTGGCGATGCCGGGCCGGAGCCCGGGGCTGCCCGCACGGGGGGCGCTGCGCCCCGCTCCCGAGCTGCCCGGGCGGACGGGACCGTTCCTGTCGGATGCCGGAGAACCTGTAATGAGTGACAGGACGATCGAGCTCCTTGTGTAGCTAACTAGGTCACTGTCAGCACTTAATTACTGTTTGTTTCATTTTAGTGCGTGCCTTATGAATAAACCGGCTATTAGGCTGATGCTTCAAGTAACATTATCCAGCACCAAGGTACAAAATGTCTGTATTGGACTCTGATCTTGTGATTCCAGCTTGGTAATAATTACTCTTTTACATTAATGATGTCTTGGTTCTTATAGCTTGGTTATTCTGCTTATAGCTGAAACAGGCGGAGATCACTTACGATAACGTTATGAAGCCGATTCTAGTATGACACCACCGAATTGGTTTGTTCTATGTTTGTAAACGGGGCTCCTCCGTTTTTAAAGGTAGAAAAGGGGCTTGTGCATTAAGACTTTTTTTTTTTTTTTCTCTGATCTATTTGTCTTAATATGCATGCTTTTTAATGGTATCAAATAAAGGAAATTACCTATTTCTGGTGGAAGTTTTAATTTTTAAATGTACCAAAATTACCTTGATATTAAGGAATTATGCAATGTCTTGTTGAGTGCTAAAAAGATCAAAAGCAATGAAAAAATGAAAAAATGAAAAAAATCTTGCTATATAGAAGTTCCTTTTATTGATCTCTGTATAGTATTTATCAATGCAATTCGAGTTTATTTGTAAAATAAAACCTGTACTGCTTGCGTTATCGTATACAGTGTATAAATGTTAAGCAATTATTGCAGACAGACAGGATAGGTTCAGTACCTGACTTGTCACTATTCAGTGCTGCTTGCATGGGTTTTGGCCATTCTGTTGGTTGGGGTTTTTTAAGTATAGCTGTGTTAAGTGAATTTTCTAGCAGGTGTATCCTGTGTTACACTTCCATATTTTTTTTTTTTTTTTTTTTTTTTTTTAGTCTTAAATACTAAATTTTGCACTTATTACCTATCTGCAGTATTGCTACTTTACAGGGAGCAGGCCACAGTTGCTCTTGTCAGTGTGCCACTAAATGTATTTGCTTTCTGGTGGGTGAAATACTATCACTCATTTCCATTTTTGCTTGTGCTGCTCTTGAATTGTGGCAACATTATGTTCTGAGGAGTGTAACTAGTATCACTAGCTATATACTGCTTATATTAAACACTAAACTGTAAATCCTTAGAAACAGAAGTTAATTTTGTGAGTATGTGCTTGTGCTATATACATGGTTTTTGAAAGTGCAACGTATTAGATGGAGTGGAGAATCCACTAAATTCCCTCTTAAGACTGCAGACAGCATATAATAGGGATGCAATGTAAAAATAAGTACAAAAATTATAGGATGA
This sequence comes from Sitta carolinensis, assembly GCA_032173965.1. Classification (NCBI taxonomy): domain Eukaryota; kingdom Metazoa; phylum Chordata; class Aves; order Passeriformes; family Sittidae; genus Sitta; species Sitta carolinensis. Next base: position 29,395,948 of record JAVUNC010000005.1, on the reverse strand, counting down.
ACTTCCGGTAGAGGGTCAGAAAGGCAAAATTGGCAAATCTTAGTAACATGTAGCTCAACCATATTTAACCATATTTAATAAAAAATGTTAAGGTGTTGGAGTAACTGCATATGCTGGGCTAAAGACTTCACTGTTTGCTTAACTTGCTGTGGCAAATGTACGCTTCAACAAGGGTCGTTTACTCAGTAAGCCCTACTCCTTCTTACTGAATAATACTTTAAAATTCTTTATTACATTTTAGTGTGCTAGTTTCTTTTAGAGATTCTGCTACTTGGTGTAGACCATAAGTGACTAGTCTTCAATGGTACACCATTAAATCAAAAGTGAAAGGTCTTATGCTTGAAATTAAATGCTAAACAGCATAGCAAAGGTGGGAAAGTGGAGGTCCAGCATTACGGGCTACTTCTGCACACTTGTTCACAATTTTTACTACAGTTACTGGAACTTAACTACCTCAGGGGGCCTGAGTTAGATAATACTAAAAAAAAAATAGAAGCACTTTTACATAGAAAAGACTCACCTTCTTAAGCTGTTTATTTAAATAATTTATGACACCCTCCTAAATCTTCGAACAGGATGTGCACCTTCCTCATTTCAACAGGAAATAAAACGGAGGGAAAATTTGGCTACATAAACACTATTGAAAATACCCAAGTAAATTGATTAAACACTTCAAAAAATGTTATCTGTAATTATTGTAATTTTTAATACTTGCTGTTCTTCACAAAGGTCCACCTCTTGGAATTAATAAATTTTATGGTCATCTAAACTCTTACGTTATAAGCACTTCAGAGTTGATGGTTTTTCAGTTGTGCAATGAAGTATGAAACACAAAGCAGGAAAACCCTAAACTCAACTGAAGGAGAAGTAAAAATAAATACGTAAATGCATTCTCACTTGATTTCAAAACTGCCATACTTTTGAAATACTAATTCTTTTGTAGGTCCTGACTTAGGTGTTCTGAACACTCTGGGTTGGCATTACTTCAGCAGTAAGTTTAGAAAGAGTGTCAAATTCATATCATTTTCTTGCAGGCAAAAAAATTGCTGCTTTAAGTTATCATAACTGTAATGCAGGTTAGGGCCTCAGTGGCAAAAGATATTTTGATGTTTTGGCGAGCATTGGTCTGTAGCACAGAAGTGATGAGTGTCCTGACAGCAAATGGGTGCAGGTTTTTTTTTTTTTTTGTTTTGTTTTTTTTTTTGTGGTTTTTTTTTTTTTTTTTGTTTTGTTTTGTTTTTTGTTTTTTTTGAAAGAACAAAGTATTTGGTTTTAGTAAACTGCCTTTACCTTAAATCTCACACATTACTCTGTGATGACCTCTGTGTCAGTGTGATCTGCTGGATGGCACACTTCACCCTGCCGTTATAGCTGCACACTGTTCCCTGAAATAGCAAGAGTGTGATTCATGTTTCTGGTTGAATGTGTGAAAGTTTGGTTGAGATGCAAAACTGAGAGAGTTCTTCTGAATGTTAAAAAGGAACCATGCTCAGAAATACATAAATTATCAGATTAAATTTGGGAAAGGGCTTTTGTAGATTAAGAATTATGCTGTCATACTTGGATGAGGAAGGTCCAGTTAATTTAAAGCAAAACTAAATCTAATAACTTCATGAAGTTTGTTGTAAGTAAGAGTGGTGAAGTCCTACTAGTAGATGAGTTCTCAGTATTGCAGATTTGTCAGCAATATTTCCTTGTCATGTAGCACTCTCATCTTTATTTTTTTACCAATTCAAATGACAGTCAACAGTAGCTGGAATTATGTTGAAATTCCTGAGTAAGCAGTTGCCTTACTTAACTTTTATATAGGCATAAATGAAAAGGGAAGTAATTTGTGCAACTGTGAATATGTGGACAGACAATACACATGACAATTTATGCACTTCAATATAATATGTGCTAGGAGAAAACTTCTGAAAACTTAAATAGTAAATAAAAGAAATGCTGGCCAAATAACATATAAACTAAGTAATCTATTGCAACTGCCCAGGCAATTAAAGAACTTAAAGCAGCGAAAACACATGAATGCCCACAGATGTACTTTAAAAGGAAAAAAATGTGTCATTTTTTAATTATGATTCTCAGTATATGTGTTGGTGATAGGCTTAATCTGGATTTGGCTTTACAGACTGCTGATAGATAGGTGCATTGCACTGAATGCTGTTGTGTTGGCTGGATAAAAGGAAGTATTTTTATTTTCAGAGTAACGGGAAAACAAATCCCCTTAAACGGAGTGCATTGGTCAAATGATGTGACAGCTAATTTGAAAATCACACTTAAAACATAAAACTTAAATTTTTAACTATAGTTATGTCTAATATAACTGAAAAAAAGCTAATGAGATAGTTTCTGAGGTTGTTTACTATAAAGGTTTATCAAATGTAGTTGAGTGTCAGTTCCTGTTGCTTGCAGAAACAGGATAGCATTTAAAACTCTTAGGGGAATCTATGACTCTTAATCTTCAGATATTTTAAAAATTATTAGGCTGAGCTGCCACTACTTCTGAATTTTGAACCTTAATGTGAGATCTTTCTTACCCAGAATGTTGCTGCAAACTCTCTTTGTAAGCAATGAAAATCCCTTAGGAAAATGTAGAAATGGCGTGCATATACATGCTCCTTTATCTTCTACCAGTTCTTGATTTTGGGGCTTCTGAGGCTCTCAGGGTCTTTATGTTTAAGAGCAGGTGATCCACAGAGCAGGGTCAGTGTCTGTCTCTGAGCTGAGATACACCTAATAGTGTTCAGAGAAGAGTGAGCATAGTCCTCTAACCCTTTACCAAGAGGCGAAAGTGCAGTCTGGGTATTTGGGGTGTAGCTGTGTTCAAACGTGTTACGCAAGCACCAGTCTGCTTAGCCTTGTCCTTATCTAGCTTGTGTGCAGAGTGGGGAAACGGCATGCTGGGGAAAGGTCTCTTCCCTCCATGAAACTCCCTCGCATGAAATAGAAAACAGTCAAGAAGCTGGAAAAATTCTAACAGTCCTGCTGAAGAACAAAAAAGGGAGATGAAAGAAAACGGGGACTTGAGCAAGGAAGTGAGGAAAATTTGATAATTTTGAGTGGGACAATTCCCTCTCTGTGCTTTCAAGCAGTGTCACAGGTGACTTTAGATACAGATCTTCTTAGATGCATTTACCCTAAAGTTTTATTCTATCCTTTGCTGATTCAGGATTATTAAGTACTATTCACACTTTATTACAAATCAAGAAATTGCACTTCTTTATTGTTCTAAATTTTTTATTCCAGTTAGTTGAACATGAACTTCCCAGTGGCTTGAGTCACATGCTGCACCACAGACTGCTTGTAGTAAGTTCCCCAGCATAAAAAGGAGTGGCCTGAACTTACACAGTGGTCACTCAGAATGAAACTTCTTTCTGTTTTGTTTCATCCTTCACAAAGTTAATCTAGTGATACTTTACAAAGTCAAAATAGATTATATTTTTCTTTAAAACTACAAGTTTGGTAAGATATATAAGATAACAGAAGTGAAATAAGCCTATCTGTGAATGAAACCAGTAGAATATTGTGTTTCTTCTGTTACCTCTATTTTAATAAGTCCAGGTTCATTCTTCACTTTGCATTAGGAAAATTAAATAATGTCACAGTTTTTCCATTGAGAGATTGCCAAGCTATTACAGAGCCTCTATGGTGTTCCATTGGAATTAATTGTGCTTAGAAGTTATGAAAATAGAGTTGTGTATCCTTAAGCCAGGTGTTTGTGTCATGTTTGCAGTAATATACAGAAATTATAGTATGTATTTGATAGTGTGAATTTCCTGATGTAATTTAATTTTTGTTCTAAGGAATCATCTCCTTTTGCCAAAATATGCTAATTAATAATTAAAAAAGATATTTGGGTAACTAGCTGCAGCCAAGTTAATCTCAGGATCAATTTATTTATTTACAGAAGAAAACACATAGACATTCAGTTTACTAATTTATCTGCCAGAGAATTCTAATAAAAGACTAATAGCTTCTGTTTGTGTCTGAACATAAAATTATGTATAATTACATGCAAACCTTAACATATATGAAAATTAAGTTGAAGAATTCAGTGCTCATTGCTTAAGTTTTCCATCTGTGATGTCATGCATGTGTATCATGATAATCCTTAATTATATGATCACTTTTTTAATGCATGATCCTTCAGTTTGAGATGGAAACTTCTCACTAAATTAAAAAAATAGAAAAGTTATTTCTCTGTATCTGCATGATGTTAAGTGTTTATCTGAATACAGATTTATTTTTTAAATTCAGAGAGTATCTGAATGCTCATACTAATGAGTTCCCAAAATTCTGAACTAGTAGCATTATCATCATTGTATTGCTGAGAAAGCTAAGGCATAGAGGGATTCAATAAAAGAATGTCTTCTAAATTGGTTTGGTTTTCATTTAAACAGAGCACAGTTCTACTGAATATTATGTACAGGTTATTTGAGGGTAGAGGTTGTTCAGCAGTAGGAGTGCTAGCCATAATTTTAGAGCTGTGTTAAATTCAGCAGTAGGCTTTTTCTTGAACTTGTGGGTACATGCTGTCGTCCTGTCTGCATTATTAGGGCTTTTCCTGGTGCAGCGTTATCGGGATGCTCTGTTTCTCAGAGCATTTGGAGTGTTGAGAAGGCTGTATGCATACGGTAGATTCTCCTTGATATTTCTGCATTTATTTTCCAGTGGCTTGAATTTGGAACTCAGAAAATGAGAAGCACTTCGTTAGAGGCCATCAGTTCAATACAAGAAACTCGGTACTCTGTAAATCCCTGATAAAGATAGAAATGGAAGTCGTGTGTGCTCAACACAATACATTTGCGGTAGCCTGCCAACATCCCCTATCCTTCCCTCCCCCGAGGCTGCTGCTGGCTTTTGGCGGGGTCTGGGTGCCAGAAGAGGGAGCACGGAGCACAGCAGAGCCCCAGCCTGAATGTCCCTGCTGCTGCCTCAGGTAGGAGGAACTCTGCAAGGACCAGCAGTCAAAGAATGGAACAGTTTTGTTAACTAGCTGAATGGCATGGGAGAATTCTCAAGAGGTTACTTGGTTTGCTAATCTCTGCCCAAGAGTTTCTGGTGGCTTCATTGCTAGCAAAGGCTTAGCTTCGTAAGTACTGTCTGCCTTTTTAATTTTTACCTATTTGTTTATGTTTTAAGAAAGGACTGACAGATGAATGGCTAGTGTTTATAATGCTGAAGGGTTTTTTTGTTCTCACTTTGGTACTACTGGCTTCAGTTAGGTTTGAGAATGATAGAAGAGCTTTACATGGCTGTTTGTTTTATTTCTCCTTACCCCCTCCACATCTTATTGTCACAAAATGTTTGAGACAGCTCTTGTGATTAGAAGGGCTACTCCATGGTCGCATGCCTTTTTCTTGAGGGGTGAGGAGGGGAAAACACAACCCTCAAAAAACCCCAGCTCAACAAAAACCCCAAACAAACAAAAACAAACACCACCACCCCCCCCCAAACCAAATCTATAACTGGGGAGAGGGAAGAGTTTCCAGTTCCAGTATATGATCTTCATAAGCACAATTACTGTAGAATAGAGGTTTGTGGCTTGAATTCAATTTATACTGTTCTGTAAAAAAAGCTTTTCATTAAATACTCCACTGGAGTATCCATTTGGATGATATACTGAACATCTGTTCTAATGAAGAGTCACCAAAGGTATGCTTTTTGGTGCTTTTCTGGTTCCAGGGGAGAGGCAGAAAGAAAGACTTGCTTTGTGTTTATTCTTCCTGATTTCAATGGCCAGTTGTGGTTCCTAGGTATAGAGGTCAGTGAAGCTGACTTTCATATGCTTGCAACTGGTTTGGTGCTGGCTGAAGAGAAAGAGGCGCTTCTCAAACAAATAGTTGAAGCAGCTTCAATATTCTTCACCATCTTTTCATGGAAAGTGAGGGGTTGTGATGTTTGCAAATTTTTGAAGAAAAAATTGACAAGCAGGATTTTATATGGCCTTTTTGATAGCTCAGCACATCTCCCCTTGTCTTAGTACATGACAAAACTCCACCAGAAAACATATTCTTTTTTATAAAAGTCACCAGCCTTTTATAAAGCTGTCATGCACATTGAAACACCACAGCTTTCTAGGTGTTTTGTAAGTGGGTGTCCTGTCTGATGGAGTTTTGTCCATTGCCACACTAGCCTACTGTGCAGTGGATGTTAGGAACCAATTTTAAAATTAGCTAAAGCAAAGCCACTGATGACCTAATTGGGTTGTTACTGTCTTAGTAAAGCTTGCTGATCTTTCGTATGGAGTAGCTGTAATTATTAACATACACAGCTTTGTAAATGCAAATAAAGTTATGGGAAGTCTAACGTTTGGAAAGGAAGTAGTAAATAGGCATGTGCAGGCGCCTGTGTGTGTCAGGAGGAGATGCCACTGCAGTCCAGCTATCTCGGGTGGCACATTTGGAGCACAGACTATCAAATGTAGGACTGTACCAGCCTTGCTTGTGCACTGTTCATTATGGTGGTGCCCCCACCTATCAGCCAGAGAATAGGAGCTCTTTAAGTCACAGCTCCCAGCATTACTTCAAAGACCTGAACTCAACTACTTAATACGGGTTTGTATATATATGTGTATCTGTTGGAACTCGAGTCCAGGAGTTGAGTGTCATTTCTCAGAAAATGTTGGATCATCTCTTAAAACTGGAGTACTCATATTCTTTGTAATGTCTTATGGACGTTTAAAAGTAGTCAGGCTTTAAGTACTGATTAAACAGTTTGCTTTATCATCCTTCATTCATGTCAAAATTAATTGGACAAGACTGCCACGGATTCACTACTCAAAGATGGTAAGTAAAGATAACTTGCAAAGAAACTTACCAGTTGAGTTCATATTCTGCAGCAGTGTTGCCAATTAACTTTTAGTAAGGGTTTACAACTTTAAAGTACTTAATATATATCTCGATCTCTAAAAAAATGTGTTTTCAGCATTTTTGTAAAGTCGGAAAAGAGAAATAAATTAACATTTTTTGTCTGAATATAAGATACAAAGCAGTTTGAATGTATATACATCTGTAGTGTTTGATCCCAGAGTTTAGCCATACCAAGTTCTTTCTCATATACTCCATGATGAACCACTTAGACAAGAAATAAGGGTGTGTGGAGAGGAGATGGGAGAATTGCAAGCAGACAGTACTTGTGTTACTCCTTTGCACATCAGTCACTTCTGAAAGTACACTGTAATTTCAGTAGAACTTAGTGTTTTGCACATTGTTATATTGGTTTAAAAACATTTTATACTTTGCAGTTGTTATTTAACTTACAGAAATGAACAATAAAATTTTGTTATTTGAACTTCTGCATAATTGTAATGAAAGGAGAAGTACAAGCTCTGCAAACAGATTTTATTGAAGTATGAAAACAGAGCCAGCAGTTTACACAATCTACAGAAATGACATGTCATTACCACAAACTAGCTACTACAGGAAGTAACTCTTGAATTGTGTGCCAGATTATGTATTAACTTAAGACTCTGCATACATAAAATTATTTGGGGACAAATATTCCATGTTCTTTAAGAGCCTCAAACCTCTGGGGTAGAAAAATTTTAACAGACAACTCCTAACTCTTTTATTGGGGAAGTTTTGATATAAAAGCTCACAATTCCTCAAAATATGGAATGTAATGTAACTAAGGAGGCAGTTGTTTCATGGGATCACCTCTGAGATATGAAAATACATGTGCACAGTATCCACATCTCCTTTTGAACAACACGGGTCTCTCATGGTGCTGTTTCCTCATAGGAACAACTGAGACTTTGGGTAGATCCCTGATGCTGAAAACCTGCAGGTAAATAATTTAGATAATGATGTCGCTAATCTAATGCAATAGTTGACTTGCCAAACTAGCTCATGAATTTGTAGCATTTGTAGTCTGAGTAGCCAGCTTTTGAATGTTAGTTATAGCTTTGCCCTCCAGCAGAGTGGCTTTTTACAGTTATGCACTAAATGCTCAAAATGGATGGCAAGTTCTGGAACCACTCCTGGTAGTTAGGTAACAACAAGTTGTTCCACAATTTCTTAATAGCTTAAAGTAGGTGCTGCTTCTAGAAAGAAACACATCATACATCTTTGTCCTCTTCTTCCTTTGTTCCTCTTGGCATTAGCATTTAACACACTTGTACTGCAACATAGATAAATTCAGCTGAAAATTTAGAGGACAAGAAATGGTCTTTTAAATGGACTTGATGCCACTGTGTGAAGGGAAGCATCAGTGCAAGAGAATGTAGAAATAAGAATCAAAGAAAGACAGGACTCCTTCTTCCTATAGTCCTCCTTCAAAGGCTCCAGCATCCACACTGTTCAGATAACTACAACAGGACAGAACATTGCCCCCCTTGTTATCACTTGTGAGGGAGTAGAAAAAATCTGAAGTCAAGACAATTAGGTGCTGCTAGCACTTCCTTGTTGCTCTTTAAGAGGATGATAAAGTGGTGGTTCTTTTGATAAATATTTCCTCTAGTTTGCTTAGCCCAGTTGTCACAGGAATTTTGAAAGGAGTGCACCTGCCTGAATTGTTAACTGCTCTTCTTTTTCAGGGGAGGTGGGGTACAACTGTCATCTTGTGGTGGTTTTGAGAAAACAGAAATAGAAAACTAACTTTCATTTTATATGCAGCATGCCCATGTGGGATGGACACAGATGATACAAAAATGAGGTAGAAAAGGCTTTTTGGCTGATAACAACCATGTTATATTTTCCTTCTGTTGCCAGCTTTCAGTCTGTTTGCCCCCCAACTTTGCAGTGCATCCAAAGACCTAAAATTTAGTCTGTAGGCCTTGGAGATGGAGGGAAGTTGAGCATAAAGAGAGCCTGCTGGATATTTTCAAGACTGAGATTTGGAAATAAGTTTCTCTCCTCCACTTACGAAGAATCTAGTATAGGACCTTTTGGACCATGGCACATCTATATTTAGAATTTCTTTACCTTTCTACTTTTCCCCCCCTTTATTTTTATGTGGACAAGTTTTAAAATAAGTGCATGTATGAAATAAATTCCACATCTAAAGTCCTGCAAGTAAGGGATGTTGCAGAAGTGATACGCTTCCTACATGTTTTCATGTAGATGAAAGGGACCGAGGACATATATCACAGGCTTGATTTTGGTAAGATTACTCTTTTCAGTAAACCCAGTCTACTGCTGCCCTCCCATAGACCCATTTATTTTAACTCTTTGTGATTCTCATCCATTTTAGACTTCTTTCCATCTTCCACTTCCTCAACTTCCTCTCAGCAGCACTTTGCCACTGGAGCTACAGAATATCTCTCTGGAGATTCATGTCACCCTTGTAAGTGTGGAGGGGAGAATGAAATTGCAGTTAATCCGAAATCCTAATTTTATGTTGCAAACAGTAAAGTTAAGCAACTGAAAAAGAAGTACAGACTTTTAACTGTTGATTTTCAAATAGAATTCCTCCCATTCCCCATGAAATTATATCAGATCCATACCGTGCTTAGAAAAATAGAGAGAGGTAGCTCTTCTAACAGCCCTCAGTGGAAATTTTACCATTCCAGTGATGCAAAAGGGTTTGTCTGGAGCCCAGAATAGTGCAGAAGCATCATCCTCACACCTCCTCTGTCTTCAACAACTAATGGCTTGGTTTCTGCAGTATATCATAATGGCTAATCCTGTGTAAGAGTCCTAGTACAGCTATGACCTTTAAATTTCTTGAAAGCCTTGGAAGGCTCCAGAAGGGAAAGTCAAATGTCTCTGCATATGAGTGAAGAAGAAATGTGCAAATTAGACCTTGAGACAAGCTCAGAGTAGTCAAAGTTAAGTAAATTCATGTTAGTTAGTGAAAAATCTTTTTTTTTTACAGTAAGACATTATAAAAAAGAATCTACATTTATTATGTGAGTAAAACAGAGGATATAGGAAGTCAGGAATGGGAATGAAGAAACAGGATAACATATTTTTCCCTCTTTTTAAAAGCAAAAATGTTGTATTTTAGGTAAAAGTCCATACTTTTCTAGCCCAGTTGTTGTGTTTCACATGCAACTGAGAAACACTATATAAAGCACTTGCTGTTACGATAGAATTTCTCTCTTGCTTTAGTGCAGTTTCCTTCTAAGCCAGGCCCTAGTTCTGCATTTCATGTAGGATAAAATGAGCCAGGTGCTTCAGAGCAGCCAAGACTGAGTTGGGAGAACAGCACCACGATTTTTCTTTAACTGTAGCCATTGGTGTTTCACATACAGTTAACATCCATTAAAGTTTTTAATTTTTCTTAAAATTCTTCAAATCCTTTTAATCTTTTTTTCTAATAGCTAGTAAAAGTTTTGTTTGTTTTAAATGGTAGGAAAAAACCCAGAATTATTAAATAATTATAATAATTATAATTTAATATATTACATATTATTTAATACATATTATATAATATTATTAGCTAATTATTAAAAATTGAGCTACTAAACATGATTCTTCAACTGACAGCAAACTCAGTTTTTACACAGAGTATTTTCTTATTTCAAGAGAACTTTCCTGTAATCTAAAAATATAACTGCGTATTTGTAAGATCTTCAATAACAGCATGGGATTTTTAATGTATAAAGTTGTGCACAGAGGTAACTGAAAGAGCTTGGATTAAGAATGAAAATGCTTCCTGGCAGACTGTTACCTTCAGGACCAACAATTTCCCATTACTCAAGCTCAGAGACTTTTCCCCCTCTTGTATAGGATATGATTCAAGGAGTGCCCCCACAAGTTTCTCTTGGGGGCAGTGCTGAGGTGAGTATCGGGCAGGGAGAGAGTTGTTTTCTGTTTATTAGGCATTCAGGATAAGGATGTGCTTCTAACAAAAGGAACTTTTCACTCAGCATGGCTTAAAAATTCTGGGTCCTGTCATGTCCTGTGCGAACCAGGAGCCTTACCTGCTCAGAGGGCCATTTGTTTCTGATAAATGTTCTATTTGTCATTATTTTAGAACAAGAAGAGTTCAGGAACTTGAACAGCAGAATTAAAGACTTGGAAAGTTATGAAGACATCATTAAATTCAGAATTCTATGGGCACATTAAATAGCAGGAGACTTCTTGGGCACGTGAAATTATAAAGGAAGCTCATTGGCAAGTGAAATATGGCATCAGAGAGTCATATACAGTACTGTTGCCCCTGGTAAAAGCCTATATGAAGTGACTGCAAACATGCCGACCTTGGCACTGGTGAATCTTGGTGTGCTGTGTGTTCCTTGGACACTGGTGAATGGATAAGACTCAACATGAGTAGCATTGCTCTGCTCATCTCCAAAACTAGCAGCAGCAACCTCTGAATGTCCCCTTAGTCTCCTTTTCCGCTCCTAGCCTCGGTAGAGGTGATGAAGGTAGCACCTGTCACAAGAGGCCTTGGCACCCCATTTCTACCTCCTTATTACATTTATCCTTGGGATATGTTACTAGCCCTTTTACATCAGAGCCACAGTATTCCTCAGCACTACAGCTGTGCTAAAGGAGCCTTCTGCCCAAGATTCCCTGTGGCAGGTGATAAGGATATTCAGTTTTTGAAGGTGAAGTGAGATCTCTGCTGTCAAAACAGTGAAAGTGCAACTCCTTGTTCTATGGAACACCAGGTTCCAAACATGTCAGCACTTGAAGCATGGATTAAGTGCAGAAAATTCAATTACAATTTCCTGACATATGTGATTGGTGAGGTAACTGAAGAGATTCCCTGGCTGGACTTATTACTTGTGAACAATCTGTTTGAGGGTGTAGAGGTTGAAGGCAGCTTTGTCTGCAGCTCTGAGTTTATATAGTTTAAAATCCTGAGATAAACAAGAAAAAAAATTAAAATTGCCAGTCTTGACTTCCAAAAAGCAAAATTCAAAAGGCAAATTTCAACTTTTTTGGGAACCTTCTGGGCAGGATCACATGAGAGGCAGTCGGTTGCTCTGGCACAGTTAGTTGACCTTCAAGAACAACCTTCTCAAAATGCAGAACTGGTCCCTTCCAAGTCAAGAAAGGTAAGCATGGGTGGTGCAAGGCCAGTATGGATGAGCAGAATGCTCTAGACTGACTGCAAATATGAAATCTAGCCAATGGTAGCATGAGTGGGCTGCCCGTCGACTTCGTTGGGGTGACTGGAGAGGTCCATGATGGACAGAAGTGGCTAATGTCATACCCACCTTCAAGAAGGCTGAGAAAGAGGATCCAGGGAACTACAAGCTAGGAACTCTAACCTCAGTCTCCTGGAGAATTTTGCTACTGGAAACAATTTCTGAGCTCATTAACTGCAAGAAGGCAATTGAAAATAGGCAGCATGAATTTACCATGGGCAAATTGCTTCTGATGAACCTGATTGATTGGTCATTGTGAGGTGAACTGATTCTATGAATGAGGAGTGAATGTTTACCTTGACTTCAGCAGAGCTTTTCCCAAGGTCTTCGATAGTATCAAAATAGTGAGATATGGACAGGATATAGGGTGGATAGGAAACTGATGGAAATTCCAGGCCAGACAGGTTGTGATTAGCAGTACAAGTCCATCCCACAGCTGGTTGCTAATGGAAGTCCTCCTAAGGGACAGATTCTGGGGTAAACGCAGTTTGGTGTCTTCGCTGCTAATGATCTGATCTAAGGGTGAACCTCCACTATCAGCAGATTCATGAATGATACCAGCCTTCAGGGAAAGAGTTGATATGCCAGAGGGCAGAGCTGTTGCTCAGAGGCACCAGTCAGGCTGGAGGAATGCATTTCCAGGAGTCTCACCAAGCTCAGCAAATACAGGTGAGAAGTCTTGCACAAGCTGGAGATGAACTGACTGAAGAGCAGCTCTTTTGAAGAGACCTGTGGTACTGATGGACAACAATGGGCACGAGTTGGCAGCTGGGGCAAACAAGGTTGGCCTCATCCCACATTGTATTAGCAAGCTGTAGACAGCAGATCTAGGGAAGTAATTGCTCCCTCTCTCTGGTGCCTGTGAGACTGCTTCTGGAGTACTGCTTTTGAAGCCCAGCACAAGAGACTGATGCATGTTTTTGAATGCAGCAATGTCACTAAGATCACACAGGCTGCAGTACGTGTGTATGAGCCAAGTGTGATAGGTTGAATATAGCAAAGAGATCCAGAATCTTCTTGGAGATGTATGATGACAGGGGAAGAGCTAATGGACTCAAGTTGCAATACAGGAAATTCTGCTTGTAAGGAAAAACTTTTCATTGTTAATATAATCAAATGCTGGAATGGACTTTCAGTCAATATTGTGGAAACTCAGTCCTTGAAGAAATTCAAAACCTGACTGAACAAGTGCTTTAGTTGGAGATGCTTTGAATGAGAAGTTGAATTAGCAGACCTCCAGGGATCACTTTCAACTGGTTCATCAGAGAAGAGGAGCAAAGACCAATAAATGACAATAATTTACCACTGCAGATCTGCTTGAACCCTCATTGTGAGAGAGTTCTAATGCCAAAGATGAGGCACCTACACATTTCAACACTGAAAGATGGCAGATGAGTTTTCATTTGAGAACTGCAAGTTCTGTTGAAGGTCTGAATATATTTTTGAATCTGGTTCTTAATAGTCAACTTAAAAAAGAATGGATCTGTTTTCAAAGAGTGCAGGCTTCTCTCCTGAAGATATGAAAGATGTAAGAGGATGATTGATCAGGATTGCTTTGAGGGATGATATCTTTCCTGTTGTCTTAAGATGAGAATGGAGGTTGTAGAAAGTGGCAGATGTTTTGGATTTGCCTTATTGTTTTCAGAACTTAAAATTGTTGTGTACCTTTGTGAGTTTCCTATGTGCTAATAGTTAATGCATACTTGTAGCTAGTGTACATGCTTGCATTTGGCCCCTTTTTGGAGTTAGATGATAACTGGTGCTAATTTCCATTTTCAGACACTCCGCTTAACTTCAGCATTAGGAAAACTCTATGAGAAGGTGATGTTGCTGCACTCTGTTGTGCAGGGCTGTAAATGTAGGTATGCATTACAAGAATAATTGTATAGAATGAAAAGCTGATATACATTAGTGTTTTGTTTAAAAGTATGCACATTCTACACAGTGCTTGGGAAAAATGTCATTATCTCTTCATGACTGATCAAATTCTATACATTTTATAAGAAAACTTTTTGTGTCACTAAAAAATTATTCAACATGTTATATACTTTACTGGAGTATATGATTTTTCTTTCTAGTGTAATCATTCACAGTTTTGTAGCAGCTTCCACAGGTATAGGTAACAGGACAAATACAAGTGAGTGGATAATCATAATCCTTATATTTAAGGAAAAAATCCTCCTTATTTTTAACTTTTGGTAACTTGAATTTTTTTTTTCTTGTATTTTGTCTTAAATACAACATTTCATCATTAGTTTGATAATGCATCTCTCGATAATAAAACAGTTAGAATACAGACCTTCCTTTCCTTAGTGGTATGTTAACAAATCAACATATTGGCTTATATTTTATTAGAATTATGGGGAAGGGGAAATGAGATTTTCCAAATGGAGGAGGAAAAATATTTATCAGATGTCAACCCTTGGATTAAATGCTATCATGTTCTGTAAGAAAAATTATATGGCTCTTCAATTTTGTTTTAGGATATGTTCTGTGATCTAAAAACCATGCCATATTCAGTGCATATACTAAAAACATTACTCACATGCTGGTCACAAGAATATGGTTCTATAAAAAAAAAAGTTGTCACTTATAAATCTTTTTCCCTGTGGTTAAGAAAATAATTTCTATTTGAATAGCTTTGAAATTTGAAGATCAGAATATTTTTATAAGCAATATTTTAAAGCCTATGATATAATCTGAAAACTATCAAACATATGATCTTCATAATGTGCCAGGACTTTGATTACATAAAAATACTTTGTTGGTTCTTAGTGAATATTCATGAATGGTGTATATATGGTTTGTATGCATATGCACAGTATAAAACAACATTGTAAAAAATACAGCTTTATACTTATGGAAGGTTTTAAAACTATGTAATTACTTTCTATCTTTTTCCCCCTAACTTTTAATTAATGCCTATTTAATAACCATCTATATAATCTCGGTATAATTTTGATGTGGTGATGTGTCTGTAGAATCCTTGATATTTCCTCTAAAATGAGAACCGGAAGACAGTCTATGTTAGCTACTAGTTTACTTGATCATGTCCTGGAATATCCCTAGCCTTCAGTCAAACTCATTGAATTTCTCTCCTGTTTTAGAGTGTGTAGAGGCAGCTGATAGGCCTGAAGTTGTTGTCAATGGGGATCTAATCAAAACAGTCAATATTATCCATAAAGTGAGTCAACTAATTTTAAAGCAGGCATCTACTTTTAGTCAGATGAATCACTCTCTATACTTCATTGATGTAGGTATGTCAAGGTGGATAAGATGGATCCCACCCTCACATCCTCATTTTATTTCTCCTCACTTGTTTGAGGGTGAATTGAAGCACTTAAAAAGAAGTTTGCAGTGCAGTTTGCATTGTATTTGCAGTTGGGACAACAACTCTTAGCCTTGCTGAGTTAGCTGTGACCTACCAGCTTGGTAATGCCAGCTGTGTATGGGGACTCTACTGTGTGTGAACTGGTCATGGTCAATACATGAGTCAGTGGTGCATTCAGCATTTAAATGCAATAAATGCCTTTAGTGTTCTTACTGAAAAATGGCTCTAATGAGAGCCATATTTACACTTTAGCAAGCTTGCTTTTCAAGCAAGCTCCAGAACTTTTAGATTAAGTTGGCTGACAGATTCTAAACAGTTTTCCAAGTGTTGTACCACATCCATATCGGGAACAAATTCTGAGTGCATATTGTTATATAATGCATGCTAAGTTCTGTCTGTGAATTTGTTTATTGGCATGTGAATGGAGGAACAACCTCATCATCTTATTCTGGACCTCCTACCACTATGCCCCTTCACAGGAACAGAGAGAAACTTGAAAAGATTGGGTTGAAGCTGCCAACATGGGTTAGATAATGGAGAGAGAAGAAAGATAAGTCTGATGAATCAGCTTGTACTGGAAAGGGGAAAATGACCCTGAACTTTTAAACCATGTTGTTTTATCCAAACATTGTGCCATTTTCTATCTCTGTCCCTCATCTCAATTGGGTTGTTTGTCTAATGCTCAATTCCTTACCATGTTGTTGGCAGGTAGATGAAAATGACAAAAGAGTGGATTGCCCAAAGCAGTGGCAAGCAGTTGTTTGTCCTTATGGCAACAGCTAGCACCATGTTTTGGCACAGATGGAGTCGCCTTTGAAGGCTTCATCTTGCAGATGAAGATTATTGATATCCTGTTTGGTTGTGTGGTTGTTTTTTTTAATTATCTCAAATAGCATGAATTGGGATGGGAACTATTCTTCCCTCTGGAGCTATGTCAACAGGTAGGTCATGATATGAATGCTTCCACCCCCTCTTACTCTACAGCTGAAATGCTGGAGACAGGTTATTTGTTCCTCTGCTCTGCATCACACTGCCTAATTCTGGATGCCCTTTGCCTGGAGGAAGTCACAGCCCAGCTCAGGGTTCAAAGGCTTCCTCAGCAGTGTGGGAGGAGAAGTGGGAGTAGATTTCACAGAAACCTCTGATCAGGAAGCTGCCCAAGCAAGCTAGTGGGGAATGGCTGCATTCCAGGGGAGTGTCATACTTGCTGTGCCACTAGGGCATTCTAAGGAGCGTATCCTGGCCTGTGCCAAGTGCTCTTGTCTTCAGCTGCCTTTTTCCAAGCTCTTGATGGAGGGGTTGTGGTTCAGCCTGCAGGTGAGGCAAGGGTGGGAGCTTCCTGTAATGGGTATCTCATTTAGGCTTATGAGGTGAGCTAGCAGGTTTAAAGGGCTGTCAATAAAGCTAACATTCCTTGCTTTCTGGCAAAAGTTTAGGTCCATAGAAGTGTAAGTAACTACCAACAAGTGCCTCACTGGAGATGGATGCAGCTCCACAGTGCTTTTGAACCCTCCAAGGACTGGTGCCAAGTAACAAAAATGTCTCATATCTCTGCCTTGTTCCAAATTCACAGGTTAAAGCAGGTTGTATATTTGCAGGAATATTTTTCCCTGTATGAATTCAGTAGGTTGGTTTTGCACCTCTAAGAAGCTGGTGTGCCTTTTCCCTGGTCTTTAACTTGTTGCAATTTGAAAAACATTGTTTTACAATGTCCTTAACATAGGCTTTATAGTTAGTAAACATTACATCGTGTTTACATGGTCACATCCAATAAAACCCAAATATTGAAATTTCTGCAAATTCATTCCACATTTTATTTAGTTACATTACATGCACTTACTGTAATTAAAGATTAAACAATGCTAAAATAATTTCTTACTGTGGTTGAAGCAAAACTGTATGGGTTCTTAGTCCACAATCTTGTCTACTTTAGAAATTTGCCCCATTTCAAGGAAGAGATTTGAAAGAAAGACAAAGATGGTAGGAAATGTGAACTTGCTTCTTTATTGTTGGTGTGCAAATATCTGTATGGAATTAATTTTATGAAGACAGAAGCTTGCTTACACCATATAATTGTATGGGTAGAACAGAATTGTTACACTCATAGAAAAAAAAAAGGCATGCAAAGTGCCAGTGTTTCAAAAATAGAGTCAAATTCAGATAAGAACGGTGTGGAAATTTTAGGTAATGTAACTATCAATCTTATATCGGTCTTCAAGTAAGAACTCAGACAATAATATTGCAGTCATTACTGAAAGAGAGTCTGTGGTGTTTGTGTGACCAAAGTAGGTAACCTAGCTGCTTTATCTACCTCGAGAAACTTTGGCTATATGTCCAGCCAAGAACTATTAAAAGGAGAAAATTTTCATAGTGAACAAGCTCTGTTTTACTATGCTGTATGTGGAGACACCACACTTCTGCTAGCTGGATGTGATGGAATAGCTCATAAATAGTCTACTCTTCTCATGTGGCCAACTTTGGTGGTAAATGAAGCATGTGTTTTTCTAACAACAAATAAATCTTGAGGCTGAGACCCCTTTCCACCTTTTTCCACCACTATGTATTTGTCTGCCACTGTCTCCTCAACTTCTGCCAGTCTGCTCTAATACCTGTCCCTGTGTCTTGCTCTGATTCTCCTAATTTAGTTTATAAGGTTGTTCATCTGGGTTCTGTTCAACATCTTTTCATTTAGTAAAACCTTGACCTAGGAGCTCAAGGCTCCAGTCGTTTTGCCGATCGCTTCTAGTTCCTCCAGTAATATCGCAATCCTTATCACTGTTCTTACATAGCCAAGACAAGCTGATTTTCTCTTTCGCTATTATATTTATCTCTTTCTGCCTGCTCCATTCTTCAGCCTGTTTTAGCAGCTTTGTCTCTAAGCAGGTCGTCACTGCTTGCTCTGTAGAAAATCTTCTCATGAAATTTTACATCTCTCCCATTTGGTCTCCTGGCTCCTACCCTTCGCCAATCACATTATGTACTGTATTTTAAGTGTTCCGACTGGCAAAGAAAAAAGAGAGGCCATGTTAAATACCTACTGTTGGATAGTTGATGGCAGGAATAACCTCCAAAGTTCCTCTATCACTAAGAAAGAAAGTAGTTGCCTTTGAAGAGGTGGCTCGTAATAGCAAGACACCTTCTTGAAATTAACAGTGTGTGTAGTCCTTAATATCAAAGTTATTGGTGTAACTATAAGCAAATGTAACAATTCCTCAACAGCAGCTTCTTAAGGCTGATGTACTGTTCAAGTTTCACGGCATTGTTCCTGAAATCCCCAGTATTTAATGTAACCTGAAATATCAAACACATTTAAAAATAGTGATTATATAAAATGTTGTCTGCTAAAGAAGTTTTTCAAATTAATGCAGATAGAAATACCACTACCCTCTTATTTCTGACCAAAGTCCTAGAGTCACAATCATATCTCTTAACAGTGGAATTGATATCATCATTGGTGACACAAATATTCATTCCTTAGTGCTCCAGGAATTAATAAATAGGCTGACCTTTTCTCTCACATAATGAATATCTTATATAATCCTTGAGTGGCTCCACCTATATACAACAGAATTTATTACTGAAACTACTGTAAGAACAAAATAAATGACAGCATGTTGAATGTAGGGATCCTGCTTTCAAAATCATGGATATTTTTCTCTTGGACGAAGAGTAGAGCTATTAAATGAGGGAGGACAGATAAGAAGAAAGAAAAGTAATAGATGTTCTCACATGCATATCTGATTTAGAGCTTAAAAACGCTTTAATACAACAGGAGATATAAAATCTGTACATCGAGATAGGGTATAATAAGGCATTGTTTATATAGCTCACAACTGTTGCAAGGAAACCATGTAGTCTCTTTGAGAAGTAGGGCTTAGGAAATCATGCTGTTATTCAGAATAGCTGGTGAGGTGGGCTTATGGTAGGGGCTGTTTTGTCAGAGTCAACAGAACTAGTTGTAAAATCACAGCCTAATCCTGAATCAGCTATTAAAACCTGCACCAGCTGTTTTTGGTCCAGTCGCTATCACCTCCTGGTCCTTCTTCCCCCATCTATTCCAGCTGTCATCCCAGAGGCTTATACCTGGGCAGCTTCCCTGTTTGTGTTTTCATGAATCTGGAAATATCCTCTTGCAGGAAAAGGAAAAAGAGTTCATAGGAGTTTCACTCTTAGTGGACACCAGAAAGCTCATAGAAATCGTATGATGCAAACAAACTTGTATCAGAGTTTGTGTTTTCTTAGATGTTTGGTCAGTCAGGCTTAAGACAC
Source organism: Sitta carolinensis (assembly GCA_032173965.1). Taxonomy (NCBI): domain Eukaryota; kingdom Metazoa; phylum Chordata; class Aves; order Passeriformes; family Sittidae; genus Sitta; species Sitta carolinensis. The sequence goes on along the minus strand of JAVUNC010000005.1, from coordinate 29,376,305 downwards.
AAATCCAAAAGGAAAACAAGCTTCCTTAGATTGATTTTCACTGAACTGTGCTTTAATTAATCTTTCAACTTTGGTTTCTAGCAGGACAATTACTAGAATGAGAGCTTTGGTATCCTTCTCCTGGGAGATGATTAGCTTCATTATTTAAATAATCAGATGAAATCTGGGACTAACAAATCTTAATTTCCTACTGAATTATAACACCATGTCCAGTTTTAGACACCAGACTTGAGGAAAGGTGACAATCAACTGGAAAGAGTCCAAAGGAGAGTAATAAAAAAAGACAGAAGTGTAGAAATTATGACCTAAAAGTAAAAAGAAAAAAAAGAAATTATGTTCATTTATTCTGATAGAAAAGATAGAATGAAGACACTATAATACAAGAGGTTGCTCCAGCGAGGAAAAGAACAATCTATTTCCTTTTCTTCTGTTTGATAGAACAAGAAGTAATAGGCTAAATTACAGCAGGGTAGATTTATTTTTAAAATTACAGAAAACTTTAATGGTGAGGATAGGGAATAGATTGCTTGGCAAGCCTTTGGAGTTTCCATCTCAATTGGAGATCTGTAAGATCAGAGTACTTGAAAAACTGTTTCCTGCAGGCAGGAGGATGTATTAGGTGTCATCTGGAGGTCCCTTTTAGTTCTTCTGTATATTTTATTCTTGTAGTAAAACTGTAGTTTAAGAGATAGGATTCATGTACACTTCTTACACTGTCGTCTTTGTGTCTTCAAGCAGAGATAAAATCCTTCTGTAGAAAAGAGAGTAAACAATGCTGTTACTCCAGTGATCTTGTAATGAAAAATGGAAATACATCTTGGAACAAAGTACTTTTTGATATGTCTTCATTTTACAGAAGTACTTGGAAAGTTGGCTCTAATAGGGAAAAAACAGATAATGTGATAAAATACATTTGTTTAAAATTACTTTTTGGCACCTGTTACTGATATCACTGATATAATGATATCACTGTAGATCACTCGTGGGAACTTCAGAAATCAACTGAATGCCCTAGTTGCATTCAGAATGCTAAATATAATTTTAGATTTTTATTTTATGATTCCATCAATTTCAAAGATTTCATTTAACTGGGAATATTGAAGTAGCACTTCAGTTCTCAAAAATTGTACATATCATGTGAAATACATTAAAAATCTAAAAGGATAAAGTGTAGACACTTCAGAGATAACTTTTAAATCCTCATTATTGTATTTGCAGTTGAGTCTTCAGAATAAAATGGTTGGGCCAGGGCGGTTGACTGACGACTTGTAAATCACGACTCTCAAACACATACTCCTGACACAAAGCTTAGTATTATTTTATGTATTTAATTCTGGGAATTCTCTATTTTTCAGATTATAACTTCAATGCAGTTTCTTTACATTGCCTGTAATATGACTGGGAGATAGAACTTGTACTGCAGAATGTCATAGAAATTTGACTTGACTACTGTTCTGTTTCTTGGTCCTTCAGCTCATCAGCGGATCTTGATCCTGAAGAAGGACACAATCAGTCATCAGGGCTGAGCAACAAACTGTACTTGGTGCCACTGGAACCACGCCCATCTGGGTCTTGGGTATTGGCTCATGGGAAACATTGTCAGTCCTTCCCGGGTTTTTCAGTTGTAGACCCTGGTAGACCACTGTCCCTACAAGTTCCAGATTTATGGGACTGAATGTGGCTGGCTGGACCCTTCCCCTCACACAGACTTATGCCAAACCTCGTTCCTCCCTTCATCTTTCTCATCAGAGATAAGGGCACCAGATAGGTACCATTGGTACTTTTATTTGTCATTGAAATAGCTATATTTTGGTCCAGTGATATGTGAATTTAGGTGACTTTGCAAGCTGTAACAGTAGAAATTGATGCACTGTAAAGTATAGGCACTTACTCAATGAATAGAGGAATGAGACAAAATTTTGGAGGCTTCACTAGAGTTTAAATGCTACGCTTGGACACCCATGCTCCTGCATGCCCTGTAGATTTCATCATAGGGTAGAGGTATCTGAAGTTAGCTTTAAATAAATTTGGTCAGTTATTAAAAGGGATCTGGCCTCAATAACAGGCCGCTACGTCCATAGATGTTACTGGCAAGATGCTCTGCCTTCTCAAAATTATGTAGCTTCTACTTTTCAGAGTCTGTTGCTTAAAGCAAGATCAGTAGGACCTTGCCACTAGTATATTTCTGACTGTGACTCATAGCAAATTCCTGGAACATATTACAACATTGAGTGTTAACAAGGCAAAAACTCATTGTTATCCATAAGAAAAGATAAACAGTGGCTCAGCCCACTGAAAACTGCACCATTCAGCACCTTGTTGATGTACCTAAATTTTCCATGTCTGTAGCTCTTGAGAATGTGTTCATATGAAAAACACATTAAAATAAAAAAACGTTTGATAAACAATAAAATTATCATTTTTTTAAACTCAGATGCTTGAAAGGAAATAGATCGTTGCAAGAAGCAAAAATCTCAGATTTTTGTTATATTTTTTAAATCAGTACCTCTATTCTGGTCGTTCATGTTCTCTAATGGAGCTCAGGCACATGTTCAAAGGGGTTTTACAGGTACATTTCTTACATTCAATAGACACAATAGATTTTAAACAGTTTCATAGCAACAGATGGTTTGTTATGACCATTAATCTAGATAAGTGAGTATCAGTTTGGCAAATCCTTAATGATCCATAGTGGTTTGTGGGTAAAAAATTCTTTCTGTTCATCCAAGTACCTTCCTGAGAGGTACTTTTTTAGTTTTGGTTTCAGTTCTGGTTCTTTTTTGCCTAGACTTTGTTTTACAAACAAAGGTTCGTATGAATTTTTGCATTCAGGAAAAAAAATTGTACCCAAGAGCTTTGTGGTAAGAGCCTTTACCACAAAAACTATTTGTTTCTCTGAAATGTAGTAGCCATAGTATATCCTATCAGGTAATCAGAAATTTTAGAAGTTGAATATCTACTTTGACAGCAGCTAAACATATAAAAATAGCAGAGATTTTAAAATTATTGTTGCTATACCCATTGGAATTTAGAAAGGCGGTTTCATTTGCTGGTTTTATTATTCAATCCCTCTATGCTGCTGAGACACGTCACAGCTCTTCTGTGAGACAGAATAATACTAATGGCATGATTGAGGATGAGCCCACTGCAATGACTGATGATGGAGCTGACACAAAGCTTAGGAAGAGCAGAACCCAAGCCTTCTGGGAAATGCAGAGCTGGGATGTAAGGATCAGAGCTGGGATGCTGTGTTCCCCAGAGCCACAAGTATCTTGGCACTAGACCATTTGCATTGGCAGAGGCTTTTGATGCAGGCGTGGTGCTTGCTGTTGGAGCAAGACAGTACATCTTGGAGGGAAGGACACCACTTCTCAGAGTGGTGTAAATTTGGCATAAGTGGCTCACACCCCCTGCTCTTAGAGAGCATTGTGTCAGCATGGTGTGTAATCTAGGGCTCATGATTTACTTACCCCACACATTTGGTGATGTAGTTCTGTAGGAAGACTTTTGCAGCACACATGTGGGCTAATTTCCATCCCTGAGATTCAGCTAGGGTTTACTATATAGTAACAGAAACTGTTTTAAAAATAGTGCTTTAATATACTATGGCACCCTACATAATATTTCAGACTGATTCTATGGTGATGCATATTTGTGTGAACCATAATGAGACTTACAAAAGTGACAAATTTTAGAGCAAATTGGATTAAGTGGCTTAATTCTCCGTAACCAAGGTTTGAGTATGAGGTTAGTAGCTCTTAGACTGGATGTTTGCACTATCACCAACGTATTTGTATAGCAGTGGCTCCTAGAAGTATGAAACAAATTTCAAAAGCCAGCATTTGCCTTTCCCAAAACTTTGGTTTGTATTTCGTTGTGTGTCGTAGTGGAATCTTGTACTCCTGCAAAGCCAGGAGTAAGACACCTGCGATGAACTGTATTGGTGCAGTTCTTCTTCCCAATGAGGGGGCAATATAATACTAAACCTAGTCTTGCTTAATGTGTGGGACAGGCAGAAGGATGTTTGATTCTCTATTTTCTGCCTTATATGCAGTCTTCACAGAAAAAACATGAAAGGATGGTTTCAATTCTGGTCTGTTATTCCCCATGTCTGTGGTCACAGTGCCTTCCCACCTCTACCAGTGATATACCGAACTTCATAAATATTACAAAGTTTGTGGATTTCCAATCTGGGGTTTGTTTTCCACATAGCTCTGGGGAAATATGCATTAGACAGAACAGATAATTTATGGGTAGTGTAACTGGTGAGTTCCAGACCCTTCCACACTTTGAAGCTCTTTCTTATCTCACAGACATTTCTCAGAACCACATAATGGCTGGAGTTAGAAAGGATCTCTTGAGGTCCTCTAGTCCAACCCTCCTGCTACAGCAGGTTCACCTGCAACAGGTTGCACAAAACTGTGACTAGGCAGGTTTTGAATATTTCCTTGGAAGGAGACTCCACAACCTCTCTGAGCAGTCTGTTCCATTGTTCTGTCACCCTCAAAATAAAGACATTTTTCCTCATATTCCACAGAATTTACTGTGTTTCAGTTTGTGCCTGTTTCCCCTTGTTCCTGTCATTGGGCAGCACTGAACTGAGTCTGGCCCATTACTCTTGACACCTGCCCTGAAGATATGTGCATTGATCAGACACCCTTTCAGTTTTCTCTTCTTCAGGCTAACCAGGCCCAACTCTCTCAGCCTATCCTCATAAGAGGATAGCATCACTCTAGAGTAATGTTTCATTCCCCTTGTCACCTTTATAGCTCTCTGCTGGACCCTCTCTAGTAGTTCCTTGGCTTTCGGTTATCCTTGTCTTTCTCAATTTGACATCAAGTATCTTCTTACACATAGGTTTATCTGCTTGTTTGGGGATGCACATTTGTGTGTGTGTGTGTTTGTGTCTATGTGTGGCTGAGGTTAATTCATTTTTTTCTTGTTTCTACTTGGTCACCATCCACACCTATTCATACCACACACCAGGTTTTGATAGTGGCCACCATGTAGCTGAAAATGAGCTGGGCTTTTAAGGAGCCTGCCTGTACTTGACACTTTATTGGCTCTTGTGGGATAATAAGGGATTGTCTTGGCCTAGCAAAAGGTGTTTGTATTTGTTAGATAGAAAAAGACAGTAAAACCTAAAAGTTCATGTGTTGAATTTATAGAGGCTCATGAGAATGCTTTGGTCATGAACAGTAAGGAACTTTCAATGGGATGTTTTTGACATTAGGCAGTTTGGACAGCAATTTTAATATCCTTAGTGAAGTCATCATGTTTTCAAAATAATCTTATAAGTTTATTGTGACCTTAACATATTACTAAAATAGAATGATGTAAAAATAAATGAATTTATGTTGGACTGATGAAATAAGATATTCTAGAAGAGCAGCAGAATAGACAAGTATACAAGCAAAACAGTTTCACTTTCGGTATACTTAAGACATAATTCTTCAGACTTTCCCAAGATGACACCTTTGCTTTCTGTGGAACAACTTGTCCTGTCAGTGATGCTATGTCTTTAAAACCATTACTGGTGTTATGGTTTGGGAATGGCATTTTCCAGTTTAGTGTTCCCACTGAAGAACTCTAAACCATGTACTGCTCGCCCATTCCCCTGTTCCCCTCTCCCTCCCATGTGGCAGGATGGAGAGAAGAATTGGAAGCACAAAAGGTAAACATCATGGATTGAGATAAGAACAATTTACTGGAAACAACAATTAAATTTTAAAAACACCCCTACAACAAACTGTAACAATAACAGTATCAAACATGAATGTTCACCACATAGAACCCAAACACCCAACCACACCTTCCACCATATTGCCTGACCCATAAAGGACCCTTTTCCCTGCCCCTGGGAATCATGGTACAGAATAACCTCTGGGTCCTGCCCATGTCCTTCTTGGTTACTGCAACTACTAACCCTGTCCCTTGCCAGAACCAGGATAAAAGGGGATTAGAAACCTCTTGCAATGCCCTACTTCCAGTCTACTTCTGGAGTTATTTTAGTGAGAAAATGTACCAAGTGTCCATTAAACTTCATACAATCTCAGCTGGATCTGGTGGTCAAAAGTCTTTAACATCTCTATGACTTTCACTGTACTTCTAGATTTGGTTGAAATTGTCGAACAGGTTGAAAAATTACCAGGGAAATCAGGGTAATAGTTGAGTGAATGGATAATGTGCCTGCATACGCCTCATTTGCTCTAGGACATTATACAACAAAATGAAAAGTCTGCTGGATGGGGACATCTTCAATATTTAGCAGTATGGATGTTTTGTTTCAGTTGTTAATCTTACTGCTAGTTTGTGGAGAGAAGTTAAGTTTGCTTAACAGAAAATATAGCTAATCAGTCTTCATCATGCTTTGCTTTTTCTATGGAAAACAAATAAGAGTTAAACTGAAAATATTCTGTCTCAAGTTATCTGTAGTTAGCATTTCTGATCAGAACATCCAGTTCTTTCTTTTGTCTTTCCTTTTAAAATTATGTTTTTATTTCAACCACTTTCTACCAGCAGGCAAAGCTGCTGTTACACTGTACCCAGCTGTGAAATCAATATGATTTTCATTACAAAGATAACAGAAACTCTCATAGAAAGACTGTGAATTGCCAAAGGTCAAATAACAGTCAGTGGTAGAGCTTAGAATTTAGATGCACTAATTAAAAAATCCTGTGGTATAAATATATTAATGAAATGCATCCTGAGAAATGCTTGCATTTAAGATGGCAACAATTTTAAGATATTACACTGTTTCTTTAATTACTGTAGTTCATGTAAGTCACATCAAAATGTGATGTGTTCTTTCTTTGGTTTATGATAATTTCTTATAAAAATAGGTATTAGTTCTTGTTTCTCTTTTTAATTCACAAATACTTGATATTGATTAGACTAGAAGGTGTGGCAGGCACAGAAGACAGAACATATCCAGTAAGATTTCTGTCATATTGAACTCTAAAAATTACGCATACACCAAATGAATGGGTGCATCAGTTATTTCTGTAATATGACTTCATTAGGAACAAGAGGAAGTGCATCAAACTGAAAGCAGTACTTGAGTCTTTCAGCCAAAGCAACCAGTTCTATTAAATTAAAATCAGAATTTAAAAATAAATGTTATTACTCTTCCCAAGATCATCCTTGATTTCTCCTTTTAAACCTCAATTTTTCTGGCAGTTAAGTTCCATTTCCCTTATTGCAAATGAAAACATCAGGAAATAAATTATTTTACTACTTGTATTTGTTTGATATTCCTCTCTCACATCTCTATTTTTATTTAAATTCTGTCTTTTCCATGCCACGTACTAAAACAGTAATCTCAAATTGCCAGTTATTGTGGGTTTTAACAGAAAATTTCCTCACCTTACAGCTGAGGGGTTTTTGTGTTTTTGTGCTCCCTCTGCTGGATAATGCCTGTTAATTTTTTGTTCCCTGAGCTGCACTAGTATCCATGTTCTGTAAACAAGTAATCACACTGCGTTAGAGAAAGAGGTATAAAAAGTGGGAATGCGTCATTTTGATCTCAGATGACATCTGTAGGCTAGGAAAAATCCTATTGTCAGTGAGCTAGAAAAGCTTTCAGCAGACATTTGAGGAATAATAATTTACTATCTCTTGAGCAAAACCAGATGGACACTAAATAACCTTCTTTCATTTCTGTAACTTACAGAGGGTGATGTTGCTTCTCACACTTTGGTAAGTACAACAGTATCCTCAGATGTCCCTGTAATATTATTAGTGTCTCAGTCTTAGTGGCATGGTTCTCATAACTTGCTTCATCCTTTGGTGAATCTTACGGAGTCACTGCTGGGCCAGCATTTGCTCAGTGAAGAAAGCAAACATGCTCTCATGCTCACTGCCAACCCCACAGCAAGGTGGGGAGAATACAATCCTTTCCTATCCTCACTGCAGTGGTACAAAAAGGAGGAAGAGCAGTACTCCACATTTGTTTCTAGAAGTGTTTGTGGCCTTTGATTTCACAGGGTGCTTTGGGCTTGTTATCCTGCTCACCTTTCTCCCACTGCTGTCACACAGTGAACCTAGCTTTATCTGTCCTTCCTTCCTTCCTGCTTTCCATGCTTCCTGCCTGCCTGCCTGCCTGCCTCCCTTCCTTCCTTTCTTCCTTCCTTCCCAGCAGGATGTGGCTTGGGTGGGCACCCCCAACATAACTGATTCAATGTCACAGTCCTCTCTCAATTGACCCTGGAACCTCCTGACACTCCACCTGTCCTCTGCCCGCTGGGCACCACCCAGGCTTCCCCACAGAGCACTGCCCAGCGCAGGCAGCCCCTGTGTTTGACAACCTCCAGCACTTCCTCTGTGCTGGCTGACCCAGTTGGTTCTGTGGAAAGGAGATGGAAACTCAACATCCACTTCAGTGGTGGAAGTGGGTGGATTTTCCCTGTCTAAGCTGCTTCTTCCCAGATCTTGAGCCATGTTTTTTCCAAGTAAGATGGATACCTTTGCAATTTCTTTCAAATTTAATGTAATGTTATAAATGCCACTGGGTGTTAGTAACAGCAAACCGGGATTTTCTTTTTATCTTGGCATGGCTGCCCTTGCAGATTAATCCACGTCTCCCATATTTTAAAATAGACTGGTAGCCTATTCATGAAAATAAATAGAAAATTGCCAATTGTGAGGGGCAACAAATTATTTTGTTTCATTTACCGTTTATTTAATTTACTGTTATTATATAATGGTAGCTTAAATTAGCTATTTACCATTAATATTTATTTAGTTTAGCATTGTTATACAATAGTAACTATTTGACTCCTGGTTCAACTAGGAGACTTGCTTTGGGAAAGGCATTTATGGTCAAATTCTACTTAAGAATTTTTTTTCCTGAGGTCAGTTTTAAATTTCAATATCTGCATATATAAATTAATATTCCAGGTTTTAAATCTCCCAAACAGTCCTACAGTGAAGTAATCAACATAATTTTCTCTGATTCTCACAAAAAAATAAAAAAACTTCCATCTACATGTACACTTTCTTTTACAAAAGAAGGTGCTCTTTAAAACCATTTTTAGAAGAAAAAGCTGGTTAGAAGAATAAATTTCTAATGCCTAAAACCTTCAGTTCTTCCTGTTTAGAAGAAAAGACAGTTGCTTGGTACTAAGCAACTTCTTCTTTTGCTAAATAATAAAAGCTTTTGCTGTCGAATAAATACTTTTCCTTAATTTAGCAAGGCCTACATAAAATCAGCATTACCATTTGCAGGACAGTTTGTCCTAGGGTCAGTTGATTACAGTTTTGCTGGTGGTGGGGCTGGGATGAGGAGGCTGGAAAGGACATCTGCAGAAGGGACCCTTTATGCAGGGGCTTCCAGGAAGAGGTTGGAAATCTTTTGCCTCAGTTCTCCATTGAGTTATAGCAACTAAAACACTTGACAGTGCTTGTCTCAGCAAGAGCATACACCATATGCTTTGGGAACATTCCCAAGCAGAATATTATCCTCCTAGTGCCACAGCAGGCTCATTAATACCCCAGTTACCCATTCAGCGGCACTAATCCAGCAGCCCCTGAAGTCAGTGAGGAGATTCAAGTTGTCTTTAGGATGCTTGAATAAAACCTTAGGTGGAGTTTGCGTAATTTAAGTCACACCACAGGAATTATTTTTCAAAGTTTTCAATGCTTGCTTATTTGCCAGTTTCTTTATTCCAAGCTACCTGTTTTCCTCCATTTTATGAGGAGCAGTGATGTGAACTCAAAAAGGAATATGTTTTTAAAGACTTTGTGTACATTTCTATTTTCCTAAGTTTTTCCAGAGAAGCACTAGAATAAACTTGCATTGGAATTTCATATAATACTAACTCCAATGCAAATACATATGTTGAACGTGTTGAACATTTTTTTTCTCCAAATATGTGACCAGTTAATGGGAAGAACTGTGGAAATTTCATAGTTGATGTGGATAAAGAAAGTGCAAGTTTAAGCTGTTGTAGTTCTCAGTCAATTCCAGTCATTCTTTATTGCTCTCTGGCCACACAATAAATTTAATAGAAACAATAATCTTTTGTAAAGTATCTTATTATATGTAAGAGAAGAAGAATTGGTATTTGCTAAAAAGAACCCCCCTTCAGGTTCCAATATTTTTCCAAACTACGTTAGAAAATTTTCTTTTCACTCCTATGCATTTTAACAGCACTTTTGAATTTTTTTTTGGTTGGGAAAAGAAGATAATTAGATATGTGGGAAGTGAGAAAGAATGAACCTATAAGCTATACAGACAAAAGATACTATTTCACATAAGTATATTTATGTGGTAGTGGGAGTGAAACTTAGATCAAAAAAGAAGAAAAGACTGGAGAGGTTCTACTCCAGATTCCACTGGTGTGATCGCAACTGTTATTACAGTACCCAGCTTTTTGAATTAAATATTGATAGAAATAAGTGAATAAAAGTCTGAGTAAACTGGAATGTGTGTTCTGTCTTTGTAAAGTGCTTTTTTTTTCAGCATTTGGAGTACCAGAATCAACACCCTTTTATACAATTAGTAGTACTAAATAAGGACGTCAGCTGACAGGAAATAAGGAAGTTCCTATGGCAACTAAAAATAAGCACAGGAGGAAAAATGCATCAAATGCTGTCAGCAGACAGCATAAAAGGTGGCTGCATATTGATAATACAATACAAGCAGAATTAAATCCTACATTTAAACATACACATTTTAATAACTTTTACTGGTACATTTTTCTTTTGTTTTGTTTTTGTTTTTCTTACCCCAAAATAGGACTGTGATACCTTGGTTACAGAGGCTATTTACCAATATCTCAGATTGGTTTCCTGGCATAGGATCCTGGCTTTAAAGCCTATAAAACAGAGGGACAGAACCCTGCATCTTCAGGAGAGCAGCGGTATCCCCTCAGATTTGGATGCTGAGTTAAGAAAGCCTTTGGGTGCTTTAAGTCTCATGCACCTCTGGCACTTTCTCTCCACGTTACTCTTTGGTTCCTGCATACAAAATATTTGAGAAAAATTTTGGGTAGAAGCAGAATGTCTGGTAGAGCTGTGCTTTGTGGTAGAAATAGAATTGTACACATCATGTAGGTACTACTTACATTCATTTAAAGTTGCTTGAGAAGCTGTAGATGATAAAATCCCTGGTGGAGGGGAAACCTGAGTGTGCAGCTGCACTGCTGAGGCCACATGCAAGCTGCTCCTTTCATCTCAGTGGGAGAACTAGTTTTAAGGACAGTTTAACTCTTGAAATTCCTGAGTTATCCATTTTTCCTTCCTATCCGATCTTCTTACTTTCACGTCTCTCATAAGAAACAAACCCAAATCCCCTCCCACTCCCACCAGACCCGTGCATGGCAGAGAATGCTGCATCGCTTCCTCTTTGCTCTGAAGTTGTTGCTGCCCTTGCAGACACATCAAGGCTCCCCCTTCTGATGTGCAAATGTGGTTTTCATAGTAGAACTCTTCTGCTGAGCAGCACAGGACCCTGCTAGAGTGGCTCTGTTCACCACAACTTGTGGGGTTGACAAACCTACTATCAGTTTCTTGGCTAGCTCGGGAACCTTGGTTTCTGAGACAGAATATTCAGCCCGGCAGGTAGCAATGGGATTGTGCTTCTCCCCTATTATTTCTATCCTGTTAAGTGATAAAAATGTGAGAGAATGCCAAAGCAAGGCCAAAAGTAAAAACTGTGAGAAATGTGGTCAGACTGTCTTAATGACAATAAAGATTCTTATATTTACTCAGGACTTCTGTAATTTCTGGGTTTTTATGTGTCTGTTCTGATTGCTGACCCAAATTTTGAGTTCAGTACTCAAATTGTAAAGGGAATTCCATTGTTCAAAAGACAATTTTGTTTTCAGTTTTAATATTATACAAGTTAGAAGACCTTCTGGGGCAAGAAGCCCACCTATGATGAGCAGCTTTGTCATATAATTGCTTCCATAAAACCAACTGGGTGTGTTGCTATATATATATATATATATATATATATATATATATATATATATATATATATATGTATATATATGCTTCCCAATCCTGTTGTTCCATGCTTATATGATAGTGTATGTCAGATGTAACCCATCATTATGTGACTCAGGTTGCAAGTCAACACATGTAACACAAGCATGTGGAGTATGAGTAGATACCAGGCACTGATACTATTATAGCTTACTCTGCAGTTTGGGTATGTACAGGCTGCTGTGAACAATACCCAGCCATCTGTGGACTATACTTGCACTGCCTGCGTGTCACAGCATGCACAACTCCAGAGAAATTTAGGAACCGATCATTAGGTAGTTCACAAACAAAACATCAGAAACTAGGTGATAGAGTCACTGAAAGGGAATCACTTTCTCAAACTAGCTGACAAGAACAAGCGTAAACACGTTGTTTTGCTCTGACATAATTAGCACAGCAACGAAATTAGCTGTCTTCTGATTGAGTAAAGACGGATACACGTAAATACTCCAGCAAACAAAATGCTTCTGAAATTATCTGAACCACGGTGCCACTGTAAAGGGAAATTACACGTTATATTGTAACAGAAATTCAGGGATGGTAGCTGAGTGTTGGCAATTACCTCTAGCTTCATAACAAACTCATTGTTATTCATGTCGTGGCTACCGGGGCAGAGCAGCCTGTGTCCGTGGGAGCTGCAGGCCTGGTGATAGGAAACATTTGGTCTCTGAGCCACCCGTTCCTGGCAGCAGTGTCAGGCAGGTACAGCCTGAAGCAGGAGGCAAGGCACAACCTGTTCTGTCTTTCCCTCCTGTTTGTGAGTACACTGTGCTCTTCAACAGCAAGGGAAACTTATTGACCACTTCCCTGGAGCTGCTACAGAGCTGGGTAATTGCAGTGATTACAGTGATCAGATTACAATGCAGTTTTTCCTACTGTGCTTGTGAAATGCTGCAGCTCATCGCACCTTTTATTCATGGCAGATGGTAAATTTGCTGAGTGCATGAATGGGTGCTGCAGGACTAATTCTCTTCCCCCCTCCCCACCACCTTCCACCACAGCTAGGTTATATTCTTCACCTTGAGTGAACTAGCAAGGCAGTAAAACAGACAGCATGTCTACTTTGTGCAAGTCAGACTTGACATTTAGTTTATCCTCTCATGTTCAACAACTCTCTGCTCAATTGAAACAACAGCAAACAACAAGAAGCAAGAAGAGCATCAGCAACCTCATAATTTTTGTTCCTTAGTGAACTCTTGATTGGCTGAATCTAAGGACAAGTATTAAGAAGGAAAAAGAAGAACCTAAATATGTAGCCTGAATGTTTGCATCAAACAAGCTTTAAAGAATACATTGGGACATTGGAATTAAAAAGCTTAGGTTGGGTTTTGTTTTGGTGTTCCTAAAATACATTTTTGATGTAGAAAATATCAATATATCTCTTACAAAATTAGTTTAGTTGTAACACAGATTGAACTAAGATATTGTACTTACACCTGTAAGACCTACACTAAAGGCTGCTTCTAGTGGCTCAGAACATAATTGCTGAAATGCTGACTGTTCAAAATGCCAAAATTTCTGGAGGTTTAGGTGTTAAAAATATCTACAAAGTACAAAACCCAGTTTTCCTATGAAAAATGTGCTTCAAACAATTGAAGTGCTAAGAGAATTTCAGAAGTCTTATTTGTGGAAGGGCTAAATGAAATGTCTTTCCTCTTTGCCGTGACATCTCTCATCTTTTGCTCTAATAAAGTCCACCTCCACTGGACCTGGTGAACTTCTTGATAGCGTAAGTATTTGGCTTACTTACGCTGATGCAAAATTTTCTCTTCTAGCAACAGCAACAAGTCTTTTGACAAGTGCAGTCAGATTAGTCTATCCAGCACAGGTATGGCATAGGCACTCACACAGGGTCTGAAGTTCAGGTAACTCCTGCAGACCAAGATTGTGAACAAACTCCTAAAAGAAAAGCACTTTTCAGCTGGAAAGAAGTGAAAATGGGGGGAAATGGGAGAAAACAGGAATGCATTTGCAATATTAATGTGCAATATAATGGATTTTTCCTTTATAGTTACTCATGTTCTGAGAACTTCATACTAACAGATCTCATTTAGTGGATCACTTGCAGATTATGAATGGCGATTCTCTTTGTTTCATTGATGAAAATGTCAACAAATTTTTATATGATAAAGTTATGTTAGTTGTTTGTGGATAGTATACTTGGAATAAAACATATAGTGGCTTTGTGAGCACTTGGAACAAAAATTTCTGATATAAAATTGCAGTGTACATACAAGATGTCAGTCTGTGTTGGTATGGGAGATTGCTCAGAAACTGAAGAAAATTATGAAATTGGTGTGTCAAATGTTCTCTTGCCATAGTCATCCTATTATGTTGGAATTAACTTTTCTCATTAAAAACAAATGTAAAATTTTGCATGGAACTGTTTCTCAGCTAATTTAGAGAAGGATCTTTCATGTGCTTTTTCCTAAGAAAGGCAAAACACTTTTGACTACTACTGAAATGAAAGTCAAAGTTGTTTATTACCTCACAGGACTGATCTAAGAGTAATCAGGGGTGATTGCACATTCTTGGGACCTCAGGCAACGAAGTAGTGTAATCCACTTAGTGACCAGCTATACTTAACAAATATAGCTGTCCTACAGGAAACTCACTGCATATGTTTAACCTGAGAATAATCAGAAATATTTTATTTTATTAGTAAATTAAAAACAGGAATTCATTGAATCTTCAAAACTAAGAGTACTTTTCTTTTTGAGTATGTGGATTTTTTCCTTGCTCAACATGTCTCTGTTTCTTCAGCAAGTTTAATTTGGAAGAAGAAAAATATATGACCGATGCATTAAAATCAATCATGCTAGAAAATGCAATATTCAAAAAGTTCTCCAGATATTCTGGGAAAAAATTTAAGTGATGACAAAATGTAGTGCAATGATGAGTACTCATTTGCCATATTGATGGCAGAAATATTTGGTAGTTTAATTTTACTCATGATTATAAATGGCTCTTGACTTCACTGGAAAGTCCAGCTACATCACAGCTTTTGAGATAACCAGGTTGTCTTGCACGTGCAGCTTAAAATGCATGTGGCAGAAGGGCATGTGACATGCATAAGTCACTGTCCTGAGCACACTGCAGCGCATATCATTTGCATCTCACAGAACATATTTATTATTTTATGCTAATATATTGTAAGGAAATTTTTCCAAGAAGTATAGCAGGAGTGTTTGAAATCTTATTGTAAGTCACTGGATTAATTTATTAAGCATGGGCTCCAAATCCCTGTTCCAAGCTCAGGCCCTACAAGGGTAGGCACACATGGGTGACAAGTGCCTGGGAATCTCTTGATTACAAAGGACACAGGACAGAGGGAAAGCTGTCAGAAGCCTCTGTTTTGTTAAAGGCTGTGATGGTAAGAAAGATGAAAACCTTTGGGGCTTGTATGCATAATCAGCGATGGTTTGAGCTGAGGAACAGGAGCTCCAAGGGTGTGAGCTTTTCCAGTGAGAGGCATGAACTACAAGAAAGGAGCTAGGAAGCCCTTAGTCCCTATTAGCAGTCTGGTTCCTCAGATGGCACAGGGTCCTTGGACTACCCCTGCACTGCCAGACAAAGTGAGACCACAGAAGATGCTCAACCTTTTGACCACTGGGCATAGGCTGCCCACGTCCACCCTACACACTTGGCTCTACATCTCTTCCAGCTGCCCAGTGGCATTCCCATGACCCCAGCTCACAGCTGCTGTCTGAAGTGATGCTGTTGCCTTGATGTGAAGCTGAAGTTGCACCTTGGGCTTCCAGGGCCATGGCATGGTACAGGGAGGCTGTCCAAGGGTGGCAAGTCTTTTGGTAGTGGAGACCATGTCTGGTGGAGGTAGTGCTAGGGGATACTGGAAGCATTAAACAGTATGAGTGATCTTCAGCCTGGAACTCTTATTTACCAGGTAAGAGACTCTTAATCAAAGTCTTAGATTCAGCCTGACTGTTTTTTTCAGCTGTCACCATGTGTTCATGGAAAACCTGCTTTTAAGACACACTGCTTTGTGAAATTGCATCAAAGACAGATTTTTACTGTTTGTCATTGGATTGTATTTCAGTACTAAATCACATCAACTCCAGAAAAGTATCAGGAAAAACGGAAAACACGTTGCTGCTGTCATCCCAAGTTTTGTTTGCAGTTCTTTACAATAAAGCTCTGATTCAGCAAGAATTTTGAAGTTGATCTTGTTCTTGTCTGTGCGCAGTTTCAGGAATATATTGTTAGGTACTAAATCAGGTCTTGGTTTTGCATGTAGTATGTTTAAGTATGGTAAAATCATCTGGTCTAAATGGTGTTCCTAGGGAAGCATATCAGTCCTTCAAACCATAAGAGTATAATTTTCACTGTAGCCATTCTGTATTTTATTACTATTTTCATGTGTTAACATTATGTATTTTAAAAAATGTTAAAAGGGACACAAAGTTTAGAAAATCAAGCAGTACAACAATTCTGTTTTTTTCTGGCAATCATCTGTGCAAGTTTAACTAGCTTCCTTTGCATTTATGCACTGTGATTAGTCTTTAATTAAAAGAACACACACTCTTTTTTTGTTCTTATCAATGAACCTCTTCTACTGAAACTCTGTAAAGTCGGACTCATGGCATGGAAGCATGTTTCATATAGATGGTCCTTTAATGAACTCAGTATTTGATTTTACCCTTGTCTTCAAGGAGTATCCAATGCTGATTCATTTCACATTGGGCAAGACTGATGTAATGCAGAATTATTTGTTTCCTTCCGACCGTTTCTTTCCTGTTCATCATTAGTGTACTCAGCTGTTTTGCAAGCAGTAATGAACCTCTTGCCATACTTGTTTGCTGCAATGAAGAGTATTATTAGTCCCATATTTGAGACAAATATGAATAATAACTTTAACTACAAATTTTGACACTGAGTAAGAAAGCAAGCTGATGCCCAGCTAAGGAAGTATTCTTTGGGGAATCGTTTTGTGAGGTTAGCTAGCTATAAGGTCTAGAAAGGAGACCCATGCCTTTCCTCACCAACCACAGGGAGTGATCCCATAGATGCGACTACTTTGTGTAACCTCCACTTTAGTTTGGTGCCTGTCTGCTGGCACAGCACAACTGGGAAAGGCAATTGTAGAGAGTCTGGGCTTAGTCAGGCTCCTTTATCCTGGGATCAGTAAGAAAATAGGCTTAGCATGGACAGAATCATTGGAAATGCTGTTTATCAACTGCTACTGAGCATATGCAATCAGATATTTTTGCATTTATTTATAACTTGGCTATATTTGTGCATTATACCCATCCATACACATAGATGCACAACAAAAGACTTACCCATCACACAAAAACTATTCAATGCCAAATTTCACTTCCTTGCCTCAAGACATCATACTGCCAGAAATTATTTGCAAAACTGTTGAAGTAATCACTGGTAAATAGCATGATTGGCAAATAATATATTTTCTGCTGATTTTATTATTGAAAACAACTGGACAATTTGTGCTAATACTCTTTTGGAAGTCAGACATGGAACATTTCAGCCCCAACAGTTAAATTCTGGAAGAGTTTTTAGCGACTTAAATGAAGGATTTCTAGGGGGAAGAGTTTGGCAGCATTAACTACAAAGAACCTTCACCATTCAGTCTACAATGCTTCTCCTGAATTGTGAGTTGCAAATCACCTCTGCCCCTAGTTCTTGCCAGGGTTACAGTGCCTGGTAAGAAAGAAACCCAGAAGTTTTAAATGTTTTACTGGGATCATGGTGGTAGAGAGGTTGAGTAGCTCTAGTATATAGTATTTGTATGAAGATCCCACTGCTAAAAGCATATATGGAAGTATTTGAGGACAAATTAAGAAACAGAAATTATTTGTATGTGCAAGGTATGCAATGCCTGTAATAAATTTTTTCCGTTTATTAATCTTTCTGGAATGAGTAGGAAGAGTGTTATCTGTCATTTGCATAGTTGATAACTTCCAGCTGTAGAATCAGTTTTCTGTGTTTACAGTTTTGGTTTGGTCTGATTTTAGTCATAGGAATTTAATGTGAGAAAGATGCAGAATTATGTTAACACGAATCCTGCCATAAATAAAAAAAAAAAAAAACAAAACAGTGTATACTTGTTGGGGCAAATAAGTTACAAAGAGCATATGCAAAGGAGTATGTATGATTGTAATACAAATGGTCTGGGGTTTTTTTGTTTTTTTTACTTTGCTCATAGAAACACCAAGTACAACAATACCATTACTTTTTTTAATAAGTTTATCATTCTGGTAGCCTGGACTTTAAACCAAAGGGCCTCACCTCTGAAGAGCTTCTTTAGCTTCAGGTAAAGGCAATACTTTGTAGAATCCATGCAGGAACTATTTTAATAGCATAGGGCTAAAATGGGCTTATTTTTGCATCTTTGGGAATTGGGGAATTGTCAGTCATTTTGTACCTGTTTATTTCACAGTCACATTCCAGTTACAACCTGTCCATAAAAGCTGGAAAATACAGCATGGAAGATATTATTATGTATTGAGGTATTCATCAGAGTATTTGCTGTGTGTATTTGGGAGGGGGTGAGGAATAGCATCAGCAAGGAAGTGTTTTTCTTTTCACTTGCAAGACATGAGCCAGTGAACTTCTTGTGACTGGGAAGTTTACTCCAGCACATTGCAGAAAGCAGATTTTCACTATGGGCACAGTCATCCTCCAAGTGACAAGGGACAATAGAAAAGCTAGATTTTTTTTGTGATTGATAATGCAGAATTGATTGGACATACCATAAGAGTCAACATCCTGAGTCATGTTTTACCATTGTGGTGATAAAATTATTGATATTTCAGAGCATTGATATTTGAGAGTTCTGGCTAAGAAGTAAATCCTAAGTAAAAGAACAGTCATTTCAACTAGGAGCTTGCAGTCTATTTGTTTCCCCTCCCCACTGCTAATTGAATTTGATACAGGGTATATTTGATAATTAAAGGCTCCACCTTATTTACTGTGTGAGTCCTTCCTGGAGCTATGGCAGCTAGCAAGCTATTAAAGAAGTCTGTCCCAGTTGGAGATGGATACCTGAATTTGTTAACACCACAATGACCTTTTTTTCTCAGCTATTTTATTTTATTTTATTTTTTTATTCCCCTCTATTATAATGATTACGGGCTGCAATCACTTAGCAGATCATAGGGCAGCAGTGAGGGTGATACTGTCCACATGTTATCTCACTGCGGTCAGTTATTGAAGCTCCTGTCTGACCTGTTCCAAATTGTACTTGTGTTATTAAACACTTGCATTGTCCAGATCTCCCATTTTGACCTGTAGCCTCAAACTTTGATGGTAACAAGGTTTTTATGAGAGAAAAACAAGAAAGTCACTTGTATATTAAAAAGAAAAATCTGCTTTGTTTTCCCCGTCTTCAGTTTTAAGTCTTTTAGAGGCCTTTTCATGGCATTTCAGTAATTTTTATCTTCAAGAATTCAAGCAGCTTTTTTTAGCCCAAAGGAATAACTTTTAAAGGTACTATTTTTCTTAGCAAGACCACATCCGCTCAGAACAGAAACATATTACTTGGAATTTATAATGTAATATTGTTTCTCTGAGTCATCATAATGAATCCACATTAGTTTATTATCACTTACACTCAGACCCAATACATTATATAAATGATGTTGGGTAGCTTGTGTATCTGAATACTAAAGTCTAACATGCTGCTTCTGTTGTCCTGTCCTGTGTTGCTTAAGATAATAATTCCTGCTGCTCCTGGACTAGTGCTGTTGTCACTATGTACCTATAAATACACAACATAATCTACTCAGACAGTATGGAACTGGGTACATTTTAGATTTGTAGATATTATCACTTATGATTAAAATATTTATAGTCTTGAGGTACAACCCATGTTTACCAGAGTTGATGTTCATGCGTACCAATATAAAAAAGCCATCCTTTTTTCTTTAAATTGAAAGGTCTCAGTTTAAAATAAGTACACTTTTCTTTAAAAATGCTATTTATATTCATGGCAATGACAGTCTGCCCTAAGGCTTAATTTTGTTCTTACTATTCTCAGATGTTAATGAGTTCAAAAGTGAATTTTGCCTAATAAATCTTCATATTGTATGAGTCTTTCAGAAACAAGGGTTTATTTCGTGTATTCTGGTTTGTTGGTTTTTTAAAACTTTGATGCTTTTTCAGTTTCTGCTGTATTTCCTGAATTACTTCCAGTGGAAATTTTAGTTGTGAGTTGCAAACACAGTATTTTCTTTGTTTGTGTTATTTCATCTAAAGCTGATAAACTGAGTTAAAAAAGCAGAAAATGAGCTTCTGTCTTACAGTTTACAGTTTACAAACAAACTCCCAAATGGACAAGAAAAACATCAGTTGAATCTGAAAATTAAAGAATATATAGACATATTTTTGACAATATTCTTGCACGTATGGCTGCTTTTCAGAAGTGCCTCAGCATCTTAATGGCACTGATTTTGATGGGGAAAAAGCAGCTGGCCTACTGCAGTAATTCTGAAATCCCACAAGGTAATGACTTGCTTTATTAGGCAGAAAATACCTTGAGAAGTAGGCCCATGATGACCAGAAGCAGTATGTTATTTCACTAACTACAATTAATATTTCTTTTGCATAATAATGTAGTTTTAAATATAAAGCATAGTCTAAAAGCTTCATTTTTATGAAACAGCAATAAGGGGGCATTTATTTTACCTGTAGAAGCAATTTTAACAGGGTCTTTTTGTGTATTCTTTAAATTTTAGTTCCATCATTCATGGGAATACTGCTTATAAAAATCTGAAGACAGAATAATCACCAGGAAGTGCAACCATCACTATTACCTGGCATAAATATATATACTTATACAATTAATCATCTAAATAAATGTACAGGGGACAGATAAAAAAAATGTGAACAGGTTAAAAATACCAAGTTCAACATAACAAAAATGGAAAATGATCATGCCAACCAATGAAAATTAAACTTTGTGGTCTGCTCTGACGGTGCCCATAGTTAGAACTGCTGTAGAGTGCAGCCCAAGCAGGGTTGGAGCCCAGCTGTGCAGCCAGCAAGCCAGGACACTGCCAGTTGCATCCCCTGGGCACAGGGAGCACAGCCTGCGAGGAGGAACAGCCTGGGTTGTCTGCAGGATACACAGGCCTGTTCAATAACAAGCCAATTTTAACTTTTTTTTGCTTTAGAAGACCTTATTTTTAGTAAATCTCTCAGGGTTATTTTTGATATTTTATTCTTAATGACATCTTTATGGGGGCACAGAAAGGTAAAAATCAAGAGACATTTACTATTTATACAAATACTCCATTCTTATTGCTCATGAGGAGCAATTTTAAATGATAAATCATTATTCTATAAGTCAGATATAGGCAGACAACTTACTGGACTCCTTCCAATACACACTAAGACATGCACCAAAATATCAGAGTGTAATTACTTTCATTATGTATACCAATTAATCTGAAAACAACTGAGTCTGTAAAGATCGCATCCTGCTAATTTTTACTCACATAAACCCCAATATTATTTATATAATTGCTTGTCCTCTGTTTACTTGATTAAAATATGGACTAATCAGGCACTACTTTTCCAGAAATAGTTCTTGACTATGATAATTTGCTATCTTCTGAAATTTTCTTTATTTAGCCAAAACACAAGTGATTATTTTACTTCATGGCAATACTTTAAATTTATGTCTGCTTTGGAACCAATGACTTAACTAAAAAAAAAATAAATAAATAAGCCATTTTAATATGTATCTGAAGATATATTCTCTTGTGTGAACCCATGTTCTGATATTCTGAAGACGTTTTGTCGTTTGACCACAGTGCTTTTCCAATTAGCATAATCAATTTTTTTTTGTTTTGAGGATTATTTTATAATAATTTATCTTCACCTTTGATATTGCTTCAGTCAGGAAAAGGATATGTGGCCATTGCAGGATATGTTTCTGACCCTGTATTGTTGATGATTTAGACATTCTTCTTTGTCTTTCAAAAACAATGACTTTTCTGTCTTTATTATTTGTTTCAAAACCTGCTTCCTTCTTCCTTTAAAATGGAGATTAATTTTTGCATATTTGGAGTTCTCCATAAAGGGGAAAGAAATGACACAAAACTTAAAATGTTGTAAGATATTAAAATGTTAGCTAAGAATTAATGTAGTATATTTTAATTAAAAACCTTCAGCTCTCGTAAAGGATTGGAAAGTTAAATGAAGAAGCTTGATTGCACTTCCCTGGAAAATATGTTGTAAGTGATGGGAGAGAAGTGCATAGCAAAACCTGAGCTCTGGGATGGTCAGATCAGGCCAAGAGCTTTCTCCACCCTTGGGGCAGTTGTGTAGGTGAGGTACAGACTTGATGAATGTTGGTGCAGTGTGTGGGCTCACGACAGCCCCACTTTGGTAGGTGGGCTCTTCCTGGACAAGACAGATCACCTGGTACCTGCACAGAAAAGATCACTGAAGACAAGGATATCTTGCCTTGGTGGCCAATTTGCAGCAGCCATAGAGCTCTTCTGTGGAGGGAGGAAGGATTAGCTTTTGCCTAGTCCTAATTCCCCAGCTTCCCAAACACTGAATTAATTAATTACACCTGTAATCCTCTCCTCCTCTGTCAATTTGTCGTCTCTTCTGACCTTGTTCCTCCCTCTTGGCCCCTTCTTCACTGACACCATGCTTCATTCAGTGCTTAATTACTCCATTTCACTGTGTTCTCTAGTTTGAAGACCATGTTCTTTGTTTTGTCAAAATCTGGTAGTGCAAATCAACCTCCTCCTTTGAAGGTATTTGTGTTCTGTGATCTTGGCTCCCCTGAGCCTTCTCTTTGGCAGACTGTAGAAACTGAGTTTCTTCTGTCTAACCAAAGTCACTAGATACCTTTTAATGATGTTTTCTCTATATGTATTTTTGGTACGTTCGTTGCACTTACAAGCTTTGGGGAGCAGACCCAAATTAAGGTCCCAGTGCACTTACCTACATAAAGCATGCCATATCCTGTATTATTTTTACAAAGTAACAGTGTACAATCACTCATCCCTCCTGAACTTTTATTGCAACTCTCCATGTGAAGGAAAGGATATGATGGAAAAGGGGTATCCATTAACCTATCAACTAAAATCTGTGCCCTTGGCTTTTGGCTGTGCCTTGTCTAAACTGCGCTGGCTGAATACGTTGATTCTAATGAAGTTTGTTGTGGCTTGCATTGACTGATTTAGAGTCTTTGTCTTTCCTAAATCTTTTCTTACAGATGTAGAGTTGATGGAGAGTCTTGTATTTCTCATGGCAGTAAGGATACAATGAAGAAGATAACAATCAGAAATTGTGGGGTTCGTTCATGTCCTAGATCCTTCTCAGCAAGGAACTCTGTAATAACTTACAGAATGAGTTAATTGAAGCTATGGAAGTACAGTCATCAGAAAAAGTTCAATTGTCTCTGATGTACAAAGGTACTAATGCTTCAGCTGGTTTTCCTCCATCATGTTGTTCGCTATTCATTTTTGACCCTGATGGTTTAATCAGTGCCATGTGGACTGAATGCTTCATGTACCTGGAGCTCACGGAGGGCTACAACAACAGGTTGCAAGAGGCTCATAGTAATGACTGCCATTCAGCTCTGTGCAATATGGTCTTTTTTGAAATTATTTGTTAAAGATAGATATCTCTAATCATAAATCATTAAAAATCCCTCTTTGTCTGAGGTATCTTGCATCCACTAGTTGTAGCTCCAAAAGTTAAGGCATAAAACCTGTGCCAAGAAATATCTCACTTTTTTCCTGCATGTGTCATTGTTTAGTGAGTATTTCTGGAAAAATAAAAGTAAACTTAGGACAGTGTTTTTTCTAGAATCCTTGTTTATCTCAGTACCTCCTTTTTTTGCTTTAATATCATAAGTGATAATTGCACCCCTTGGGTACGTCTTGGCTGATATCTAAACCACATCTAGAACTGTTTTCACTTTACTACGAAAAATTGTTTGAAGTGAGAGGCTATGGATACTTTAATACCAGGACCACAAAATGAACTATCACTAAACTGCTATCATTTAAAAAAGCTAAGTGATGCTGAGATTTATTAAATACCAAATATAATTTCACTGCTACCAAATACCATAGATCCATTCTGTTGCATTAAAACCAAAGGAAAATATATAAAAATAATCAGCTTTATGCATTCAGAAATCTCATAGACCAAAAATAATAACTCTGGTCTTGACTTGGTAATACACGAAGGATCTACCCTGTACTGTAAGATTTCCCAAAAACTTGCTGCTACTAATAATGCTTAATGGCTTCAGTGGAACTAGAATTTCTCCCTACGAAAGTTACTTTCTCCTACTGTTATTACAAAGCCCAAACCAAAGAACTTCATTTAAATTACGTTGTGCTTTCTAGCACAAATGATGATATACTTTGTAGGTTTCTCCATAATAGGTAAGCAACATGGACAGATCTTCCCTAGTCCTTGCAGGAGACAAAGTGGGAACCCCACAAGGTGCAGTAGGCATAGTATAATAAGTTGTGATTAATCATCTGACAAGGAATGCCAACAGGCAAATACACTGGAAAACACCATTTGGCTGTAACATAAGTCATCAGGGACAGCTAGGGAAAAAATGAAGGGAGTGCAACAGGTAAATTCATATTTGCAAAAGGATCATCTTCCAAGCCTGGGTCGCATGTCATAAAGCAGTTCACAAGCTCTGTGTGGGCTCTGAACAGGAATGTGTTTCGTGTGAAGAAGATACTCTAAAATATAAATACTAATAATGATTTTCAGTCCATCTCTTATAAAATTATAGTGATTTCCAACTGAACAGAGTCGAAATAGTCCTTACATGCTAGTCTAAATAAATTCAGATTAGACGCAGTTTACCAGAGCCCGCACCATCTCTTGTCACACTGGCGCTGTGCCAGTGTGGAACAGCCGTGGTTTGGGGTTGTACCAACGGCTGAGCCTTTAGAGCCGCTTGCTCTACAGGGCAGGGTCAGGGGTCGGGTAAAGGAGAAAGAGAGACTCTCTGAATCTGAGCTTCCAACCGGCACTTTTATTTGGGTTGAAGGTAGGAGAGACAAAGAGCCATGAGCATCCCTGTGCACGGCTTTTATCCAGCTGCAAATTAGCGGGTGGATACAGAGCACGCGCCAATGAGGGGCACTCGGGGTGGAGTTGGGGGATTTGGCCACCTGCCTTAGGGCCGGTCAGGGTCAGTGGGAGGAGAAAGGATGTCACTTGCACTCACGGGGCATCGAGGTTTGGGGGACACCCAGGACTACCCAGGGGAAGGTACAGTAAAGGGATTGGCTCTGGGGAGGATTGACACAGAAGGTGCTGGAAAAGGGGCAGGGAAACAATGATAGACAGGATAAAGGGGCAGGAATAAAGGGTGGGAATCACCATAAAAGGTAATTTATGGGAGGATACAACTCTGGGGACAAACCAGCTTGGCAGTAAACATGGGGGAGGGGGAGCAAACCATTAACATTAAACCTGAATAATAAACTTAATCAAACAAAATTAACACAGGTGGTAACCCAGATCTACTATGGAAAAATATGAAGTAGCTTTTCCTTATGTATAAGACTCCATGGATTCCAAGACAATGGTATCAAATTCCACATTCTGTTCCAAATTCCATTCTTCTGATTGCAACACATTAATTTATTAGAACATGTTGCAATAGTTTTTCTTTCCTATCCTCCTCCCGGAGGAGGGGGCCAAAGAAGAAATCCCATGCAACCAAAGTTTGTGGTTAAACGTATGTTTTTGACTTGACAGTTATTAATGATTTTTCCACAATCCTTCACTGTGAAGATATTTTTTTTCTCAAGATTTCTGACAAGAGGCAAATGTAAAAGGTGGCTGAGCAGAGTTACTCCCCAGGATCTGGAAGCTGTAGACTGCTTTTCCTGCTAGTGCTGAGCCTTGGACCAGCACACTGCCACTCAACTGGGCACTGTCACTAACCTGCAGTCCTAGCTCAGGGTGTCCAAAGGGAGAAAGCACCTCTGCTTTTTGTACTTTTAGGGTTTTCTCTTTTTTGTGCTACAAGGTCCAAAACCATTACATTAAAAAAATCATAAAACACAATTAAAATTTTATATCTTTTAAATATTAAACATTAAGTTTTGGCAAACTGAATTACCAGAAAATTTGTGGATTTTTCCAGCTCATTTTGTGTGCAAGAAGATAGAAACTTGCATATATCTGATGTCAGCCTTTAACAGGTTACTTGGTGCAACAGAAAATTTTTGAAAGCATCTCTAGTCACAAATATCAAGAATGCAAAAGACAATGCCAACAATCTGCATCTGTGTGCAACTGTCCACTATTTGTCTGCTAAATAATGATATGTTGTAGAAGCTAATCCAATGCATACAACTCTAAGAGTATAAAAGGAAAGAAGCAAAACAAGTATGGTACAAAATGTGTGCAGGGCAGTCTTTTGAGGAGTGGGAAAAACGTGAGAAGAAAATACAATTTTATAATCTGTGCACTCCAGATCTTAAAAGCCATCTGAGCAAAACATCTACTATTAGCTGCCCTAAAAGAAGAATGAGAAATGGGTGGCTAAAATATGTGAAAGGAACAATAGTCTAAAAGCTAATTGCTCTTATTTCCATATAATTCAAAAATATAAAATTGCCTGAGTAAAATGACGGAAGTGATTTATTCCTAGCCTGTGAATAACCTAAGGCTTACTTGTTTCCCTATTTGAGAAAAGGTTGCACAGGAAAGTTGAAACAGAAGGCTCATGTATGCATTTCTTTCCAGGGTGAGGTTTGCCATTCAAAGATGGCATGTAGCACCCAGCTTAGGGGCCTCTGCCGAACTCGATGCAGTTTGCCCATGTTGTTCTTTATTCATTATCTAGATAATCCCTTCCCTCAAACTACTGACTAATGCAGCCCAGGAGAGTTCCCAGTCACCTTCTCCTTCAAGTGCCAGAAGTGCACTCCAGGAGGACTTACTGAATGATTTTCTGAGGAAACAACAGTAGGCTGAGCAGTCCGCAGTTCCCTGGATTGGTTTTGTGCTCTTTTGAAGATGAATGAAATTCCTTTATGTCAAAGGAAGAGAGTAGAGGGGAAAAAAATAGAAGAATGGAGCATTTTAAGCTCTGGTTTACAGTTTTTCAGCTTACAGATTTTCAGCTAGGTCAGAAAGAATCAGAAAGAACCCTGAAAGATCCATGTCTTCTGGAATGTGAGAATGACGAATTAGGTCAGATTATGACTCTGCTACATAATGCTAAATCTAATAGTGATCAGTGTAGAATGCCTAGGGTTTGAGTATTAGAAATAATATAAATGAAGTGTTCTCGTGTGTGTAACACCATCTGGTACCCCAGGACAGCATCTCATCTTCAGCAGTGTGGACTGGTGGGGCTCTCAATCGCACCTAAACCACTCTACTAAACAGTCCTGGTAATCCCATCATTTACAAACTCATTAAATTCCTTTATAGCTCATTATAACTTTGGTAGCAATAAATTACATAATTAAATTCTCTGTTATGTTGGAAAAATGCTTCTTTGTCTTTATCTTAAACAGACAGTTGAGGTTGTCCTCTAGCTCTTGTGTAACAGGAAACAATGAACAATTTCCTGTTCACCTTCTTTCCAGAGTATGCAGTTCTCTTAGATCCCATCAAAGCTGCTCTTAAGCATTTTCTTTCCTGATGAACTTCCTTTGGGATACATTTTCATATGTCCATCTGTCTCTCATCCCCTTCCCACATGTCTCTCCCACAAACACCAGTTTGAGAACTGTTTACAAAACAGTCCACAGATCTCCTGGCAGACTCTTAAGCAAAACACAGCCTCTAGCCAAAGTCTGTGTTTTGGAAACCGTTTTTCTTTAGTATGTATAGTTTCATTTTTATTTGATTATCTCCATTTGCTAAACGTGGTTAGCTAGCATTTTACAACAGCTATATTTCATCAGCTGGAAAGACAGGAGAGACTCTTGTGCTGTATTTGGAAATGGGAGTGAAACATGTCAGGAATGGTATTCACCCAGGTCTTTCAAGTTTTTTTGTATTCAGAGTGCTCCTCACATCCTATGTCAAGGTGACTGCCTCTTGGAGGCCATCACTGCCACTCAGGAATTCAGATGGGAGGCTTTGGAGGCTGGGAGGGAGAAGCAGGACAAGGATATTGGGGTGTGAGTGCCTGCACACAGTGCCTGCTGGCATCTGTCCTCTGTGGGCATCCTGCCAGAGCAGTGCCTGCTCACAGTCCTGGCTGCCTCATTCCCTCAAGAACTGGAATCATGCTTTTCACACCATCACCTTTGCTTCTGCTTGGGGCTGGGTGCAGCACATTCACTGTGCTGGCACCAAGTACCAACTCTTCCTCTGTATCAGTGTTCCTGCAGAGCACAAGATGGTCTTAAAATATTACCCTTGGTGCAGTATTTTGGTTTTAGTGACCTTAGGATCAATAGTGATATAAATCAGTGCTGGAAAAGTATTTCTTGCTGTGAAGGGAGTTTCAGCACACTGAGGTGATGAAGCAGCATGTCCTAGACTGACTGTACCCAAAACTCCATGCATTGCTCTGTGAGGCTTTAGGATCCATCATGTGGCAGAGAACCTCATTTCCATTATTTTTATCATATGGAACTGCAAAGGTGCATTTTATCCTTTTATTAGCAAGTTAAGTCCACCAATAATTTTGATTCTGTAGGGAGGATTAACTTTGGGGGTAACTTATCTGGTCATTCAGTTCAGAGTTACATGTGTTGTCCCTACAAAGCAAACTCCTTTCCCTGTCTCTCATCCTGTCTCTGGTAAACACAAAACCCACCAACTAGAGACATTATTCTAAATAGAGATGGGAAAGGACAATGTATTGTTTTTTCCTTACAGTGACCAGTAATGGTGATCAAGTATAAAAAAGGAAAGAATAACAAGGCAAAACTATTGATTCTGTCCTGGGTGACATATGGTTTTAGTCTAGGCTTTTGAAAACCTAGAGAATTTTCCTCAAGTTTATCATATTTTATGTGTATCTAACTCATTTCTCAGGTTTGAGTTTGAGCAGAAGTGTGGGCCTTCAAGACTCATGTTTGTAGTTTGTGGGTGGACAGAACTGATGTGGAACTTCTCAGATAAAGCCTCTGAATTTTCCATTTCAGGAGTCATAAACTCTTTAACCTTATTATGTAGTTTAGTGAAGTAAAGTTGGGGCTGTTCAGTCTGGAGAAGAGAAGGTTGGGCAGAGACCTCATTGCAACCTCCCAGTATCTGCAGGGGGCCTGCAGGAAAGCTGTAGAGAAACCCTTCATCAGGAACTGTAGTGACAGGACAGGTGTAATGGGTACAAATTGAAAGACAGTAGGTTTAGATTAGATTTTAGGAAGAAATTCTTTACTGTGAGGGTGGTGAGGCACTGGAACAGGTTATCCAGAGAAGCTCTGGATGCCCCATCCCTGGAAGTGTTCGAGGACACGTTGGATGGGGCTTTGAGCTATTTGGTCTAGTAGGAAGTGCCCATGTCCATGGTGGTGGAGTTGGAACAAGATAATCATTGAGGTCCCTTCCAACTCAAATCATTCTAAGATTCTATGAGTCTATATCAGCACTCCAACACTTATGTTTTCCACAAATAAAGCCTTTTGTTTTCTAGCAGCTCCATTGCCTTGACAAGCCACACAGACAGATACTGTCTGGATGAAGAAAATTGATACTTTTCTATTTTCCCATTGCAGTAAGAGGAGCAAGCTGAAGGTATTTAATGAAGTTGATGCACGTTTTCTTCAGCAGTAGTGTCAATACTTTGAAGATCTTTCACTTTCCTTTGATTCAGCCATTTAGTGCATTGTATTAGTTTTCTTTAATGCCCTTATGTGCTAGAGCTTTTCTTCTTGTCTTATCCAGACTTCTCTTCTAATGGCCACCAGTCTTAACTATGTAAAGTTAAGAAGAGAAGGCCATAACACATTTATTTTGCCAGATAGCATACAGAAGATAAGAGCATTTACCTATGGCTTACTCCAGCACATTCTTTTACATACTGTGCTGAAAATATGCAGACAGGCAATCTGCATAAGGTTTCTTGAGTGCTCTGGACAATATTTCTGAATAGATCCTCAGCTAATTTAAGTCAGCATGTATGTGTAGACCACACTTAAAGTTTACTTCAGTTATGTGCAGTGAAGATGTTTATCTCAAATTTAAACAAAGTTAAGATGGCCAAACATCACAAACTTTATTAGCTGAGAACTCATTTATTCCTACTTGAGTGATAGAAATTTTAAAGCTAGTTAAAACTGTTATGCAACCAAATGCTTTTCATTGAGCAAACTTAAAACCTGGTTCAGAAAGGCTTCCAGTATATATTCAGTCTCTTTGATAGTCTGTAGAAAAAATTAATGCAGTACAGAAAAGCTCTACACATTTTAAGAAAACAAACAAACAAACAAACAAAAACCCCAAAACATATGAATTCCAGGGAATATCGGGGAAAAAAATATCCCTAGAATTTGATTTAAAATTAATTTTCATGTGACCCATAAAATTACAAACTGACCAGTGAAATAAACTGACAGATGTTTAGGATGTGCTTTCTGTAGGCAGTGTTTCAGATTATGATACTTTATTTCAAAGTTTATCAGTTTGGAGTTACAATTCTTATGTAGTGGTACCCTTTAAAATACTTCTATTTAACTATATTATGATGAATGCTAATAGGAATACCATGGGTATTTTGAAAAATGTTTTCTTATAGGTGTCTGTATGCCATCGTGTGTATTGTTTCACCAGATTAAATTCAGTTAAATCCTATCTCATAACTCTACAGGTGATTTTATTTTCATTTATGATTAAAAATTATGGATTGTTTCTGTTTTCAAAAATTTTCAAGAGACGAATTTATAAACCTTAGTTCATATACATGTTCATCTCTAATACTAGGGTTATAAATCATTAAATAGAAATAAATAATGTATATATTTCTTTTGTGTACTGTCTAATTGCACTTATTTTATACTATCTAAATTACACATGATAATTTTTTTTTCTCTGAGATATACAGACCATTTATTTTTCACTTTGATTACTTTTATTTAGCACGCAACTATTACAGATTTTATTTATTCACACCTCTGTTTTTTAATGAGGTTATTTTTCTGTCAAAACTACACTTACACAATTTTTCATGTATAGATGTAGATGGACATGTACTGCTGGATAAATCAGAAAAGTTCATCAATGCTCCTGGTGGGTACACTTTATTTTTAAAGGACTTGATAAAAATGTGGATATAATTTAACATTAAACAGTCAGTTTAGGATTTAGACTTTTCTGGACCTTGAAAAGAGTTTGAGGAAACTACAGTACTTAATCAAAGTGCTTGAAGATCCTATTTCTGCAGATATGAGAAAAAAAAAAAAAAGTCAATATTTTATTAAATAAGCTGTGAACCACAAAGGTTTACATCATCCAGCATGAGTTTCCGAGAAAAAGAAAGGTAAAAAAAAAAGCAGACTCTGTGCCCTACGTCCCCATGGAGGGCCTGGGCAAATTCCTGCCTCCGTGCTGAATGTTTCAGTGTCGCCTGTGGCAGGAGGAAGCAGAGCCCCCACAGCCAGTGTCAGTGGCATTGCTGTCACACTGCCACAGTCCCTCTGCCCCGTCCTCCTCCCTCCACTTGGCTTCTGCCCTCTCTCCTTCTCTGGAACAAGTACTAGAGGGTCCATAAAGAAAACTTGAGCTTTCCAGCAAGGATTACCTCTGAATTTCTTCGGTCTCTGCAAAGGCTGTAGTTGAAACATTGTACTTAAGCCCACATGAGTACAGGACTGTTGAATATTTAGTTGGCTCTATTATTTTCTTTCAAGCAGGACAGAATATAATCTGATGCATTTCTAAGTGATTGCAGTATCTGGAAGTACATCTTTTTTTCCTGTATGGAGCTGTTGTATACATTCTGAAGTACATGGAGGAAGATTTCTGCTTCTTTTGAATTCTTCTTCTGACATTTTTCAAAGTCTTAATGTGTTTGGAAAGTCTCCAACACAGAAACTTCTAATTCACAAATTTTTGTTGCATGTTGTTAGATTTTTCAGTTTTGGCAGTTCTGAAGAATCAATCTTCAATCAACAGCTTAGACATTTTCCCAAATGCCTATATTCAGACTGTTAAAATATTCTATATTTATGTATAAATATATATTTATATCACATATGCTATATATCAAACATAATTCAGTTTTGCTGGGTTTTTCTGAGGTCATTTGCTGTGGAAAGATCACAGTTCTGATCAATCTGTTAGATCTACAAGTCTTTCAGTGTTTTCTACCCTTTGTCACAGTTTTCTGTTTCATGGTGAATTATTAGGACCCTTTTAAGCCTTGCCCCTTAAACAATGTCCTAGGCTCCCTGTCCTTGTGCTAGAGGTAACTCAGCAAGGGAACATGCTTCCCTTCACACTCAACAGTCCAGCAAGTATGCTCTCTTTCTAACTTGACACCGTGCTGTTAGAGGGTTAAGCAACTATGTTTATTTGACTTATCTTCCATTACACACAGCGATTCTCCAAGATCCACATATCTCTCAGTTCTCTGTTTGAATCCTTCACTGTGCACAGCCTTCCCAGTGCTCCCCTGCCTCTCCAGTCACACGTTGTATGGTTTTAGCTCCTTTTAGCTTTCTGTTTGTTCTTCCAATCTCTAGTTTCCCCTAAAGGTTGCTGTGGAACACCTCCCTTATGATGCTCCCACCCACACCCCCCTCGTGGGAGCTGGCTGCAGTGCATTAGTGTTTCATGGCTTTCACTATTGTAGGTACCACATGATGCTGTTGTCCACATGCCTGTGATGACAAGCCAGTTCTGACAGTGATAGAATTGCAAAAGAGAATAACCAGCAACTTCTCCACACCACTCCTCATTTCATTCCCCTTAAATGTCTTTTTGCACATAATGAGTTTTGCTGGTTTAATATTTCCCCATTTGGAAGATGTTCCCACTTTTAGACCATCCCCACTGTGTTTCTCCTACACCTGTACCATTTCTACAATGATTTTTTAAATAGCTGGACCTGAACAGTCGCCAGTAAGGGTAATTTCACACCATCTACAAAACACCATAATTTCTGGTTTGACTTTTATTCCTTTCTTGCATACTGACACAGTCAGTATGCAAGAAAGTCAGACTGGCTCTCTGCAATCACTTGGCAGAGCACAGGGGAGCAGAGAGACCAATGGCATCCAAATGTTTGTTCCCTGTGATCATGGTTAATGAAGCTCCTTTCTGTCCTGTCCTACGTCATACTTATGAAGCACTCGGTGTCCCCAGATATGACACTTGACAAAAATATGTGTCCTTCTGACTGCTGTTAACAGTGAACTGAGTGCTTCCCACAGATCTACCAGCAGTGACTCCTAGTTCTCTTTTCTGTATGGTAATAGCCAATTTAAAATCCATTAATTTATATATGCCTTGTTAAAATTGTTTGCCTCCATATTCATTATTTTACCTTTATTGACATTGAATTTTTGTCTATTATTTTACTGCCTCATATCCAGAGCCTGTTCATCAGACTAAATGTAGAAAAATATCATCTGAGCCAGGCACCATGATCCCATTTTAGGCTGCAGAGGGAAAGAGGCATCTCCAGGGCCATGATACCTTCAAGTCTAATGTAAATGTCCCAAACAGACCTGGGGAACCCTGCCTGTTTCTCTCCAGTCAGTACAAAATGAGCCTCAGGTGGTTCTTTGTTTCTCAAACAGTTATGCTGTGGTTAGGTAAAATAAATCCCACCTTTTGTGAGCTGTCTCTTTCACATTGCAGACAGCCTTTGTTTATATTGCCCTAAACTATTTTGTATCATCTACAAACCCTGCCATGCTGCTGTTCACTTTTCTCAGATGATTTTTGTGTGAGTGGGGCAGACACATAAATCCACAGATACTGGTGGGACTGGCCTGGAAATCTCCCTTTAAAAAAACCCAAGAAAACTCCCATGACCTTTTATTCCTGCTCTTTCTTTTTTACTGTAAAAGCTTTATTTATTTAACAATCTTTTGGGAAAGACATTCTCAAGACCCCTTTGGAAACACAAGCATGCTTTATTAACAGCACCACCACAATCCATGCTCTCATTATTTCCAAGTAGCTCAGTGGGTTTATGATGTAAGATTTTCTCCCTACAGAAGTTCTAGGCTTTATTATAAGTTTTCTATGTCAGTGTTCCTACATCAGCATTACACATCTATAGGTGTTTGGACCTTCTCTAATTTTCTTTTCCAAAACTGAGTTCACATCTACCTTTTAAGGGGAGGGTTGAGCAGTTTTAGCCATTCTTTTACAACTCTGGGGAAATACCTTAGGGTTCTGCTGATTCATTACTGCCTATTTTATTGTTCTGTCCTAAGTATTTCCCTACTACATTTGAGCTGCTCTTATTTTTTGACATTAAGAAAGCCCATGCAGTGGGAATGTCCCTGAGTTCTTCTTTGTAATTACCAAGCCCACCTAGCTTTCCTCTTTCTGGAATTGCCATTGGCCCTATTGATTCCCTGATTGCCCACAACAAGTTTGAGAGAGATTTGACTATGTCTTTTGGTTCTTTTTTCAAATTATCTTAAAAATGTTTTTCTGACCTGACTCCTTATGATCTTACCTTTTGCTTATCAAAACACAATCTACACCCACTTCCTGGAGATGTGTCTTTTGTTCATATCAATAAAATTTTTTTTATTTTGTTTTGTAAAAAACTGCATTCTGACCATAGTGGATTAAATCAAGTGAAGCTATGACCTACATTAGGGACATATCTGATTATTATGTTGAAGGTGTAGTTTGCCTATTTCTGTCACAGTCGGTAGTTTTGGTAACAAGAAAGAGAGTAATTTCCATTAGTCTGAGATGGCCCAAGGTAGGCAGCAGAGGTATTTGTGCTCTGGTACCCTTCCTTTTTGTGGTGTTTTTAGAATGCTCTCTGCTTCATTAGAAAAAGAAGAAACACCTTCCATTTTTAAATTAATCGAGTTAATACTGTTTTCATGAGAGAGGACATTCCTCAGAGGAAGGTCAATAACATAATTAGCAAAATATATATAATTAAGACAGTGGTGCTGAAGAACAAGAACCAAGTCACTGGCCAGATGCTTCTCTTAGTACAGCTGTTAGGTTGGTTCTGTCCTTTGGCTAGGCTTGTTAAAAAGATAGAATTTAACAAGAAAAAAACCCCAAACTCTGTTCTGAATATCTGGCACTTGAAAGTCAGCACATACTATGATTTGGTTTTCTAAGTGCTCAATTTTTTGCAAGTTTGCATCATGAGCAAGCGAAAAAGGCATTGTTTATGTCCTTAATTTCAAAAGTTAATTTTATGTCACATTTGTAATATTCAGTGTTTTCAATTTGTCCTTTCACCTATATTTGTAGATATGAGCCTGATTGAAGCCTGAAACAAGGCCATTAGTATAGCCTACTAATGCAGTCCATACTCTCAATTACTTTATCATAATGAACGCTCTAATCTCTGGGACTTTTCTATAGAAAAAAAACCCTAATTTTAAATAATAGCCATATTTGAAAGTTTGAACTTCTGTTTGTGACTGTTCATAAAGAGAAAAATCAAGTATTATCCAGTAAATTACTAATGAGCTGTTTTTCTTGCTCTGTTGATAATCATGGGAACAAAAGAATTGTTATATTTTAGCAGATGTCTAGTGTGATGAGTCTGTTACCATTTCTTGCACAGGGATCAATTCCTTATGTTTCAAAGGCATATTATGTAGTAACCCACACAAAGGAACAATTTTTAGTCTCTGGAAACTACTGCCTGATTTAGAGCCTCAAACATAGCAATGAAAGTCCCAAGTGTTTTAACTCGTCTTTTCTTAAAATGACTCCTGTGAATTCCTGAACCTGCCAAGACCTGGTTCTACCCACACATTGTGGGTTTGGTTCTGTTTTTAGTTTTTAAACAGTTAATGGCATTTCATGTATTTATGTGGCATCTTCAGAAAAAGTAAATCTGCATTTATCTCTTTGACAGATCCTGGAAAGGCAGGAGTTTCCCCACACAGTTTTACTGAGGCTAAGTAACCACAGCATTAACAGAGGGAATGAAATCTGTCTTACCTCCTCATTTTCAGTTTTCAAACTCCAGGCTTTTTTCCATCAGAGCAAAAGATGCTGCTAGCTTCTCACTGTTGCTAAATGGATTAAGACTAACAACTAATTTTACATACAGGAATGTAATTTTCCAATTGCTAAGCACGATTATCTTTCAGCAGATTTGTTTTTATTAACAAGTGGAAATCTCTGTATTTTTTACTCTTTCTAACCCTTTTTCTTCATATGATCCAATTCTCACCTGGGTATATAATTCCAGAAAGACCATAAACTCCAGTAATTTGGTCATGCAGAGTGCATCTTTAGGTGTTTGAATGCTCTAAATATGTTTTTCTGAAGTTCATCGATTAACACAGGGTTCCAGATTTTATTTAGTGGCCTGTGATTATTTCGATAAATATGTTTGGCCATGGCTTTAATTCTTTTAGAAACCCTACTTAGGCATGGATGGCTGATGGACCATTAGAAGTCATTGACTGTGGAGAAGGTTAATCAGACAAATCTTCTCATTAACCTGAATCTGATCCTCTTCTTTATTATTGAAAGACAGATAATTTACATTTTCACAGTCAGGTTAAGGGATGAGTTTTTATATTATATGTCTGTATATTAGGTGTGTGTGCAGTTTATATCAGAGCTTATAGAATAAGGAATATATTGCACAAAAGCATTTTGTAGTGCTATTCAATCAGAAAACAAACATAGTACACATAAATGAATAGAAGACTCTTTTTTTCCCAGTGTACAAGTGCATAAAAATGATCTTGACAGCTCTTCTTTTTTTTTTTTCTATTTCTGTGTTCCTATATTGTCTTTTTTTCATTCTGCCAATACTTTTTTCATTGTTTTATGTTGATGTTTCATTTTCATTAGGCTGTTTACTTGCTTAAATACATGATGTTCCATTCCCTTCAGTGGTAGAGTCCATATTACTTTGTCTAGCCTCTTCCCAGTGTTGCACATAGCCCCAGTAACCTTATAGGTGGCACAATGTTGTCTCCAAACAGTATGTTCACATCTTTGAAACAGATCTAAACATTTTGAGCTTTATTTTTCAGACTAATATGTAAACCCGTATTTATTTGTCTTCTTTGGCAAACATGCTATGCCAGCATGCCATGAGGAGTGGTATGTAGATAGCAGGCCAACTCATTCTTTATGTCATTCAAAAACAACATACTTGTTTATGTAATTTTGAATTCTGAATGGCAGCGTGCTACATGTATGTCTCCGTCTGTATGTGGGAGAGGGAACGAAACTAACTATGTCCAGCATGTCCTCTTTCTTTGCAGTCACTGGACTTGCCCTTGAGATTCACGTTGTAGAGAAATCTGGAAGCAGTAGGATTTCCTAGCTCATCCGACACACTTGTAGGAGTGTCAAACCAAAATTAACTACTTAAAATCTTGTTTCTGTTGCTAGCTGACCCTGTCAGAATCATAAGTCTCTAGGCATCTACATTTCTGCCAGAAAAGTCCTTAATTTTTTTGAATGATATGTTGGGAACATGACCAACACCATCTCATTGCTGAGAGTAACTACATATTCTCATATATCCACTAAACATGGCAATTTCTTCTGTTAGATCAATGTTTTGATTTCTTCTCCAATCAATGTTTCATATCAAATAACTGAATAATCTTGAGAGCATAAAGTGTAATGACATAGTCTTCCATGCCTCCTCCAAGTGACTAGATTAGAGAGTCATTTTCTGGCTTGCTAGCTCAACAGACATGCAATCATTTAGTTAAAATTGGAAAAACTGAAGAAACTGAAGAATGAGATACAGATAATATGTTTCTGGCCACAAGATTTAGATTAAAACTGCCTTTGCAGAGGTGAATGGGCAAGGGTCCCACAGACCTGGATGGTTGTCCTCATTGCTTCTTGAAAGCAAGGAAACCAAGAAGGTTTCAGCAGCAGCTTCCTGGGGCTGAGGAACAAAAGATTTCCCCCCCATCTCAGTGCCAGCTAGATGAGAGAGTTCTCTGTTCCTTCTGGTGGCTTTCCTAGATCCTGTTCAAAGATATGTGGATGTCCCCACATATACAACAGGGAGCCTAGGTATATAACCCAGGGCTGGATATTTCTCTTGGGACAAGTTGTTGGATTCATCCCATGTAACTGAATTATTGCTTGTAACTCTCCTCAGAGGAGCTCTACAAGATCTTTGTTTCTGGCTAAGGTTCCCAAAGTTAGCAGGGTGAAGCTGACTGAAAGTGTCAGAAGTTCAGAATTGTGACACTTGATATTGAAATTTCTAAAGGCTTTTGTGGGCTGATCTGGTGGGGAAATTTTGGTTAGGTAAATGCACTGGTATTTTATGATTGACTTTAATAGCCCTGGAAGTAATTTAAAGAATTCTGTAAAATAGCTAATGCTGCTACCCTAGAAGTAGGTATTAACTGCCTTTGGTCCAATAATATTGAGGGATCAAAGCCATTCCTCCTAGGTCTTCCTGTAATGAAAGATGGGGTTTTAACCATTCTTTAAAAGCAGTGAATCATTTCAATTCTTTCTCTCCTGAAAGCTCTTTCTATCTGATGTATTTTGATAGAGTTAGAATCATGTCCCTGTTTTCTTACTAAATGTTCCTATTTATATGTTAAAAAAGCTGGCAGGTTTGCAAGTTTGAAAAAAAAAAAAAAAAACCTCAAGGGGACAGAATTTTTTAAATGGAATGGGATTCAAAGTGAGAATTCATGAATATGCCTTTGGCTGGCTATGACTGCAATTCTTACAGAGATCTGTGACACTCTTATTCAGCAGAGTCCAGCTGGGAACTGGCATGTTGTGTCTGTGTAGCCATTTGCTCTCTGCATCTGCAGAGAAGGAGGTCAGTCTCGAGCTGTGTGGAGAGGGAGGACATGGGAGCTCTGGTGCAGTCTGGGGAGGGGCTGTGGGTACAGCAGGAGAGTAGATTCTCTGCAGGAGTCATGAAACCTGGATCACTTGCCTGAAACTGGGCTACTGTCAGCCTTTTATTTGGTTCTTGATGGAGAAACTATGGATTGGGGAAACCTTCCTGAGCTCAGTACTAACATGTCCATCACTAGAAGTCTGTTTTGGCATTTGCTGATTTCTTCTCCTTGAACACTGACTCCACAGAATAGAAATTACCATATTGCACTGTGCATCCGTAACACAGAAAGCAATTATAGTCACTGCCAAGTCAAAAACATCTTCCTGAGGGAAGATCTTGCTGGTCCGGGTCATGAAGCTGTTGCTGTGACATAGAGCATTGGTGGTTATTCCAGCACTGTTCTGTTATGTGGCTCAGTTCAGTTCTTCTGATCATGCTTCCATCTTCCTTTTCTTCTACATTCCTATAAACTGTTGGATGAAAAAGGCCTTAGGAGCTGAGAAGGTCTGGAAGAACCAATGTCAGCTGCCACGGATTAGATAAAGTGCTGCAAGGGCTATAGGGTGGTAGGAAAGATGGCACCAATCAAGATACTGGTCTAAAATTTTTGCCTGATTGAAAGTCACTAAAGCCCAAGAACATACACAAATATAACTCATTATTATCCTTAATGGGCAGTTAGTTGTATTGCATCAGCTTTCCTTTATGTTACAGAGTAATTGGACAAAGCAGAGTCTTGCCATACCAACAGGCATCATATAAAAGCTGGGAAATATTTCTGTATAGAGAGATGGAGGGACCACAGCTGCTTGATTCAGAAAGCGAATAAAAAAAGTAAATGTATGAATAGAGTCAATATGGAGTGGAAGATGCACAAAATAACAAATGCTATAGAAAATCAAGGTCTCCTATTTATTCTTGAGCATAACAGCAACACAAGGTAATTTGAAATGGAAGTGAAAAGCAGCATATCCTGAGTGGTATATTATTAATTTATGGTATTGATTGGTGCATCAAAATGGAGAATTTAGTAAAAATAAAAGTAAGGAAAAGTCTGTGTATGGATAATGAGAAGATCTAAATCTGTTAGACAGCACTGGGGAGTTAGCTGCCTGAGTCCAGTCATTATCCTGCATCATCTGAGCCAAGAGAGCCAGCCCAGCTTGTGGACATAGCCTATGGTCAGTGCGTACAGCAGTATTCACAGAGGGATGAAACTGGGGTCAGAGCGAACACAATTTCCCACATATTTGCTGTAGACAGGCAGCAGAAACGAGTAATCAGTTAGCACGGTTCAGCTGGTGTTCAGTAACTCGGGGGTGATGGTGAAATATCGCAAAACCAAGTCCTAAAGACATACTACCTTGTGTCTCTATTTCACAGGCAGCAACCATTATAGCAATCTCTGAGCACTCACCAAACAAGTTCCCTAAGCAGCTGATGATAGTCCTGTACTTTCTCAGTAAATTCAATTTCATGTCAGTGTACTTTATTTGATGAGTATTTCTTTTTTTGCTGCAGGGCTTCAGCAGCAGTGCGGATGGAGACTGCCATGCCCTCGCTTTTTACCATGTGGTTCACTCACAGCACACCTAGGTTTGTAACCCAGCAAACCCAGAAATGGGATAAATGCATATTTTGTGCCTGGGCTGGGTACTCTGGTGGGTTCCTTACTGCCCAGCAAACAGCTACAGACTTGGCTGTCATTTGGGAAATGGGAAGGATCAAGGCAGTTCCTGGGACACTGCAGGGACCAAGCTCCAGAGATGACAGTGGATCCCTGCTCACCAAGCCTGGTGAGAGATCTGAGTCTCTGGGGCTTTTCTTTCTAACTTCTCTTTCTTCCTTGGAGAGTCTTTGAATTCCAGTTAATTCTTCACTTAATATGAAGGGATTTACACTGATCACTCTTGTTAATAGCTGTTAATGGGAATTTTATTCTTGAATCTCCTGTGTTTGGAAGTATAATTTTGTTTCCAGAGCAAATTTAAATTTTTAAGTGTTCATGGGAAGAAAAAGTTATCAGACCACCCTCTGCACTTCCTAGCTGCAGTTCCTAGTTATACAGCCTTCTCTGATTAGCTTTTAAAAGCTATTTTTAGCTTAAATATGTAGCATAGAGCCCTAGACACAGGGCTTGATGGTGCTTATCACTTCAAATACACTGTCAACAATCTCCTCCCTAAAGGAACAGATTGGATGTGTGTAAGGGACTCCCTTTTTTCCTCCTGCAGAGAGTCTTCACTTTTGATACCAAAAAGCTTGGCTGCAGAAAGACCCCTTCTGCTTCAACCTGACTCCAGAGATGGCTGAGGCTGCAGGTGAGCTCCCTGCAAAAACTGGGGCAACCCCAAGTTCAAAGTGAAGCAGTTGGAGCTGGATGAGATGCATTCCACAGACACTGCTCCTATATTTTTTTTTAATTCCCTTTGCTATATTATATTATTATATTTCTCTTTGACTTCTCATTTTTCTGACCCAATTAATGTCTTTTCACTTGAAATGGTTTGTACAGTTGTTAGAATTTGAGGAGAGATAGCAGCTGTAATGCTATAAGGGCTGGGAAGCTTTATCTTGTAGCACTCTCTGTGCCCCTCTGTGATCTCAGAGGCCTTTGTACATGGTAACCTTACTTAGGGGAGTTTATCTAAGGAATTTAGGTTGCTATACAGATCTTAGTTTTTGGGGGTAGCTGGGTGGATTTGGGATGCTTATGTGAAATTGAGTATATATACATGGGTAAAAATAATAGTAGAATAAAAGAATATGTCAAGTAATAGTCTTTCTAATGTCCAGGCAAAAATAACAGGTTTATGTATCCTAAAGTACATAGGATGAGCTTTCTGATGACTAGGTGTAGAAATGTTTACTTATGCCACAAATATCATATTGCCTTTTAAGTTTTTCCATCCCAGCCTCTATCTCACATCTGTTGACCTGATGTCTTGTATATTTGCTCTTTTCTAGAATAAAACTCACTTGCTTTTGAGCAAAGTTGAGCAAAAGTTTCTCAAGACCTTAAGTAGGAAAATGGTAGGGAAAAATGCCATAATCATCTTTGTTTCTTGTGAGATTCTCCCAATTTTAGAGGTTCCTAAGCCACACTTCAGAACATGGATGCAAAGTTAAGCCGTAAAGGTATCTGGCAAACTATTTTTATAATGGATTCAGAAAACTGCCCTACATTGCTGCAAGTCAAGAGGGATAGGTATTTACCATTTCTGTCATACCAGCCAATCTCTAGAAATGAGTCTGGTCTTTTCATCTTCCTTATCCTGATAGAAGAAGGAAGGCAAGTGTAACAATCTGTATTTTATTAACATTCAAAGTTAGTTGAGTTTTCATGTTAATGATTTTGTGTGGGAGAATGTCCCATTTAAAGAAAGAGGGAACAGTTGTTAATTCAAATAATTTGATATAACTCATATAGGATGGCAACATACTGAAATTTTTTATTTTAACTTGTGCTGCCTCAGTTGTGCAGTGCCCTCATTTTAATTCCATTCCATACAGTTTAGTACTCAGTTGAAAGACTGTTGTTAGTGACTATTTATCTTTAAAACCTTCACTAACAACATTATTTTGCAGCTCATTTTCAAACTTTCAAACTTCTAGAAATAGACCATTTATTAGATCTCATCATATTGGTCTCTATTCCAGATAGCAAAAATAAGATGCTTGAATAAAAATAAATTTTTGCCTCTGTGAATACTTGTACAGGCCCCTCTGGGCCTGGTCAGCGGGTGGGTGTGGAAGGTGTGGTGGGCAGGTTCTCTCTGTGTTCACTCAGAGGAGGCTCTGGTGGGGAGGGTTTTCTCACACAGCCACCAGCAAGAGCTGCCCCGCCGTCCTTAGCTCTGCTGCACTTGGGAACACATCGATGGAGCACAGCACATTTTCCTCTGGTCTAGAGACATTTCTGGTCTTTTGCTTCAGCTAAGGGGCAACTAAATAAGCTAAAGAGGAAGCTCCTAAAATCAGAAGTGCAATAGATAAATGAGTACAGAAAAAGTAATTCAGTTGCTGCCTTGCTCTTGTTCACCTTGTCTTTTGAAATTGTAGTGGAACTCCACACTGCGCTTGCAGGTGAGGAGCAGAGCACTCTGTGACTTAAGAGGCTTTACTTTACACAAGGAGGGATTGCTCTCCTAATCCATCAGACTGGTGAACTGCATCGCATTTAGCCAGTAAAAGATGAATATTGGAGGAAATAGACCATTAAATTACCATTACCTAGTCCTAGAGAGATATTCCTGAAAAAAAAGATCACAAAGGTGTGAAAGAGCAACCAATTCTCTCCTCAGCTCCTATTTTTTTGGGTTTGGAAAACAGACAGCAGTGGTGCCTGTCTCGGGGTGAGTTATGCAGCTTAGAGCAAGGACTTTTAAAATCTTCTTATCTATTAGAGAGAGACACATGTTTGACACCTGCTGTGTTACGTGCAAGTTGTAAATCAGACGCCGTAGAGGACTTTTCCACAACTGAACCCTCAAAATGCCTCCTGATAGGCAGGGACAGACCCCAGGGCAGAGGAGAGGCTGGGACAGCCTGCAGCAAATGCACCTCCTTTCTGCCATCCCTCCCTCTGACCTGGAAGTAAGGTGGGGTTGGCCACTTTGGACTCCTGTTTTTGGTTTTGTGGCGTTTCTGCCCCTCTGCTGGCTCAGGAAGGCCTCGGGTGAGGCGTGGTGGGAGAGGAGGCGTCAGGCGGGCAGCGCAGGGCTGGCTGCCTTCCTACCTCTCAGAGTTTTGGTGCTGGGGTCGCTCTGGCCCTCAGACCTGCTCAACCTCACCTGGGTCCCCTCAGCTCCCCTTAGCTCATTACCCTAGCAGAAGGTGAATAAAGCAGTTGCATTGCCTTCTTTTCTATCTGTAGGAAAAAAACCCCGCAAATGCTTAATTTGGAGTCTGGTTTGGGGACTGGCTTTACAATGAAGAAAATGTGGTTTAGTATAAATCCAGCCATTAGAAAGCAATGCAAAGCAGTACTTCATTTTCCACAGTATTTGTACATCTCATTTTATTTCTAAGCTAAACTATCATTCACAAGTGTAAACGATAGATCGGAAAATATTACATACATTTGTAAACAGTATAAATAACCAAGTAGTTTAATTTTTTATCAAATTGCAAGATTCTTTGTGAACTGTGCTTTTTCCTACTTTAGAACGCTGAGAATTTGTTCAGCTAAATTTGGTATGTTCCTAAGATCCAGATCCAAAAACACTCAGATGTCTTAACGGAAAATTCCTCTAACACTTAAGTTGAAAATTGTGAATCTCAAAATCCAACTAGCCCCTAAGTAGCTTTTTTTGTTAATCAATTCAAAAGTGATGGAACTTAACACCCTTTTACAAGTCATACTACATGTATAAGACACTGCTCAGGTTTTCATTAAACCTCCCAGCAAGGATCAAACACACTTCTTGACAGATACAGACCACTGAAAATCAGCCTAAAAGTGAAATGGAAACAATCATAAAATCGACTAAAAACTAAAATTTTTAGACCTAACCAGGATCAG
The DNA here is from genome assembly GCA_032173965.1 of Sitta carolinensis. Lineage (NCBI taxonomy): Eukaryota > Metazoa > Chordata > Aves > Passeriformes > Sittidae > Sitta > Sitta carolinensis. The sequence goes on along the minus strand of JAVUNC010000005.1, from coordinate 29,331,873 downwards.
CTTTTGAATTGCAAATGGTCTCAAAACATAACATAACATAACATAACATAACATAACATAAACATAACATAACATAACATAACATAACATAACATAACATAACATAACATAACATAATAACATAACATAACATAAACAAAACAGTGGACAGGGTCACATAAAAAACTGGATTTTTTTTTTTTTATTTCCATCAAATTGCATGACAAAACTAGGAAAAGTTAGGTCTCAGCTGTTATCTGCTCTATTTTATGGACTTAGGTGTGTCTTAGCAGCAGTATTTCAGTCCTAGGGCTTTATAAAATTATGTTAATTTTCACACTGTGAGATCTATAGATTAAAAATTTTTCTCCATTGGCACAATTTCTAAGTAGTTAATATCTTTCACCTTTTTTTTTTTTTTTTTTTCTCTTAAAACGATTATTCTAAATTTAAGCTATTAAGAAAAAATATTCTTTTTCTTATGAACACACAAAAATCCATACAGAAAGGTTAACTGGCTAAAGTGAGGTGTTTGGTGTTTCTGGTCCAAGCTAGAAGGAAGAGGAGGGGAAAGAGGAGAGCCAGGGGTGGGGGAACATTTCTTCCTTTCACCGTGGGGGAGTGTCCCAGGCTGCTCCTTGGGATTCTGAAATCTTTGACTGAAGTCAAGCTTCCAAACTTGGCAGGAGTGTGCCCAGATGCTGGATAGTAGCTGCCATTAGAATTAACTGGGAAGGACTGACTGAGTTCTCTCTAATTAAATAATTTTGTACTGTCATTTTAGATAACTAGACATTGGCATAGAGCCTCAGTCTGCTTTCCCCAAACCCCTGGTGGAAAAGCTTTTCTCCAGCCCTTTCTGGACTTTTAAATATGTTTGTGGAAAACTTCCCAAGGTCTTGGGTTTTCCTTTGGTTGCCAAATATCTAAGTTTGGGCTCTAAGAAACTATATGGGTAGGGAAAATATTTCCTATTTAGCTCTTGTAACAAAACAAAACAAAACTAAAAACAAAACAAAACAAAAACCAACCAACAACCAAACAAAAAAAACTAAGATTTTTTTTTTTTTTGCTTAATTACAAAGGTTGCTAAGGGATAGATGCTTTACTCCTTAGAATTACTTTTTTATGGAACAATACAAGTGTTAGCAGACAAGCAAGTTGGTCTTGTTGTATTGTAAGATACTGCAGACACAGGCCAATAGATTGTGAAGAAAAATGCTGGGAAATGTTTGCTATGAGATTAATTAGATATTTAAGTAGGAGGAGCTGATTTCTGTAAAAGCAAGAGGATTTCTGTCAAACCAGGAGCGCTTTTTAATCTTTCATAGTGGTTCAGAGATTCCGTTTTCACGTGAAGAAGTCCTAGAGAGCAGCTCTAATGTGTTGGTAAGCAAAAACACCTGGACCAGTGAATAAGAAGGTAATATCTGCTTTATAAATACATAAAGACAGCTTCACCTCTGTAATGTATTCATCATAAAGCATTAAAAGCACTTTGGCCCTATGTGTTGAGGAACATAACTGCCACTGTTACTGCAGTGCTTTGCCTGTCCTGTTTAGTGTTGCTGCACACTCAGTCTATCGTTTGGCCTTTTAATCGTGGTATGTTGCAGGCTAATTTTTTAAATTTAAATAATATGGGGCCTAATTTTCAGAGAGTGTCAATATGCCTGGCTGAAATGGAATCAATGGTACAAACTCCTTCATGCTAACTAAGGAGCTGGTCCTGTGTGCTTAAAAATAGCCTAATGAGGGAAAGAGACCATTCTACCCACTGAGAGGTTTCGTGACCTACTTCTGCAGCTCTCCTGCTCTTTTGGGAAAGCTCTGCTGGGCTTCTGGTTCTTCATCTCCTTGGTCTCCCCCAAATCACTCACAAAAGCAAATTCCACCAGAGAGAGAGAGAGAGAGAGAGAGAGAGTGCTGCTTCTGCATATATTATTAATACATGACTCTATAAATTATTAATAAAAGATACCACTGACTTTGAATTATGGTGATGTGGTAATTCACACTTAGCTGTTTAGATGGCTCTCAGCCTTCATCCTGGTGGTGCACGAAGCACCTGGGATGAATGATTATCTTGCCATGGAGGCTGTTGTTTCTAGCTGCTCAGATTGAGCACTGCACATATCGGACAGGATCATGCAGCTGATTATGGCCCGCCACATGGATAGTCATAATCACACTGATGAACTTCTAAAATTGCTCGAAGATGCATCTGTGGGAATGGTGTCAGACTGTGAGGGCTTCATCCTTTGACATGCTGGAACCTAGAGCTGGTCCAAAGAAGTGTCTAAACTTGTGATCATATTTAATTTAATCACATGTGCAGATATTCCAGTGAATCCTATGGAGTGCCTACTACAGAGCAAAGTCCTGTTGCTCCTCTGGTGGTGGATATGTTCATGTTATCATTCTCCAGCTGTTCACTCCGTGGGAAGTCATTGCACTCTCCTGTCTTGGTTTAAGGCAAATTTGGGAAGGGACCTCAAAATAGGTCCCTCCAGAAAACCAATCCAATGGCCCCTTTCCCCAACTGGTTCAGGAAAGGAAAAGAGGAGAAACAAAACAAAAAAAAAAAAAATTCCTTAGAGGAAAGTGGAAAAAATGTATTTATTTAACAGGCCAAGCACAACAAATGAACATCAAGGAACAAAACCTCCTGCTTCTCCGCAGAGATGACCAATCCAGCCAGTCTGTGCCGTGGGTGCAGCTCGGCTCGCTCAGTCTGTGTCAGTCCCTGGCACTGGGAAATGCCAGGCCCAAGCCAGGCCCGGTGGGCCACAGGGATGAGCTCTTGGTGCTCTGCTGGGGGTTAGTCCAGAGTAGGTTTGAACAGTTCCAAGGAAAAAAAAACTCACAGTCCGGAAAACTTCTCTGCTTCAGCTAGCCACGAACTAACAGAAAGCAAAAGAGAGCTCTCTCCCGCCGTCCGCACTGCAGCCAACACTCGCTGTGTCCTCCAAAACTGCAAATTCTTATCTTGATGTTTTGAAAACACCCGCCTCAGACATTCCACTGCTTCTTCTTCACTCTTAGATCCAGTCTTAAAGGTGCAGAACTCATTTTTGATTTAAACAGACGAATGGGGATACAATTCAGCAGTAACCCAGGACATTCCACCCCTTATCCCCATATTGTCAACTTATTACCAACACTAATACATCTTTTAATTCTACACACACATATATACAATTTATCATTAGATACAAACAATGGCAGTGACATTCAACAAGTAATGATATTTACACATAGTTCTCACCCAACAGTCAGATCTCCCTGAGGTACACATTGTATTGTGCCATCTTTCTGCATTATCCACCATGTACAACCTGGTCCCTGAGCAAAGACAATCCCACGGATGAGTTTGCCTGTACTGGGGGCAGAATTAATCCAAACTGTCTTCCCTAACAAACCTCTGACATGTACCACTGGGACTTTATCTCCATCTACTGTATGCAGGGGCTCAGACTGGGCAGGGCCTGCTCGGTTGGTAGAGCCTCGGGTGTTAACTAACCAAGTGGCCTTTGCTAAATGCTGCTCCCAATTTTTGAATGATCCCCCACCCAATGCTTTCAAGGTGGTTTTTAACAGTCCATTGTACCTCTCCACTTTGCCTGCAGCTGGTGCATGGTAAGGGATATGGTACACCCACTCAATGCCATGTTCCCTAGCCCAGGTGCTGATGAGGCTGTTCTTGAAATGAGTCCCATTGTCTGACTCAATTCTCTCCGGGGTACCATGCCTCCACAGGACTTGCTTTTCAAGGCCCAGGATGGTGTTCCGGGCAGTGGCATGAGACGTAGGGTAGGTCTCCAACCATCCTGTGGTGGCTTCTACCATTGTGAGCACGTAGCGCTTGCCTTGACGTGTTTGGGGCAGTGTGATGTAGTCAACCTGCCAGGCCTCCCCATACTTGTACTTAGACCACCGCCCCCCATACCAGAGGGGCTTCACCCTTTTGGCCTGCTTGATGGCAGCACATGTCTCACAGTCGTGGATAATCTGGGAAATACTGTCCATGGTTAGATCCACCCCTCGGTCTCGTGCCCACTTATAGGTGGCATCTCTACCCTGATGGCCCGAGGCATCATGGGCCCATCGAGCTACAAACAACTCTCCCTTGTGTTGCCAATCTAAGTCTATCTTTGACACCTCTATCTTTGCAGCCTGGTCTACCTGGTCATTGTTGTGGTGCTCTTCATTAGCTCTACTCTTGGGGATATGGGCATCTACATGGCGGACTTTCACAGGCAGCTTCTCTACCCGACTAGCAATGTCTTTCCACTCTTCAGCAGCCCAGATTGGTTTTCCTCTACGCTGCCAGTTAGCCTTTCTCCACTTCTCTAGCCATCCCCACAGAGCATTTGCTACCATCCATGAATCAGTGTATAGGTAGAGCTTTGGCCACTTCTCTCTCTCAGCAATGTCCAGAGCCAGTTGAACAGCTTTGAGTTCAGCAAATTGGCTTGATCCACCTTCTCCTTCAGTAGCTTGTGCAACCTGTCGTGTGGGGCTCCATACAGCTGCTTTCCACTTCCGGTTCATCCCTACGATACGACAGGAACCATCAGTGAAAAGGGCGTAGCCTGTTTCTTCTGGGGGCAGTTGGTTGTATGGTGGAGCTTCTTCAGCCCGTGTCACTTGTTCCTGTTCCTCTTCATCCATGAGACCAAAGTTTTCACCTTCCGGCCAATTCATAATTATCTCTAAAATTCCAGGGCGATTTGGGTTTCCAATTCGGGCGCGCTGTGTGATGAGGGCAATCCACTTGCTCCATGTGGCGTCAGTGGCATGGTGGGTGGAAGGAACCTTTCCCTTGAACATCCACCCCAGCACTGGTAGTCGGGGTGCCAGGAGGAGTTGTGTTTCAGTACCTATCACCTCTGAGGCAGCTTGGACTCCTTCATAGGCTGCTAAAATTTCCTTCTCTGTCGGGGTATAATTGGCTTCTGACCCTCTATAACTTCGGCTCCAGAATCCCAGTGGTCGGCCTCGGGTCTCCCCAGGCACCTTCTGCCACAGACTCCAGGACAGACCATGGCTCCCAGCTGCAGAGTAGAGCACATTCTTCACCTCTGGTCCCGTTCTGACCGGGCCAAGGGCCACCGCATGAGTGATCTCCTGTTTGATCTGGGCGAAAGCTTGCTGCTGTTCAGGGCCCCAGTGGAAATCGTTCTTCTTCCGGGTGACAAAGTAGAGAGGGCTCACGATCTGGCTGTACTCTGGAATGTGCATCCTCCAAAAGCCTATGGCGCCTAGGAAAGCTTGTGTTTCCTTCTTGCTAGTTGGTGGAGACATTGCTGTGATCTTGTTGATGACCTCAGTGGGAATCTGCCGCCGTCCATCTTGCCACTTTATTCCCAGGAACTGGATCTCTCGGGCAGGTCCCTTGACTTTACTCTTCTTGATAGCAAATCCGGCTTTCAGGAGGATTTGGATGATTTTCGCTCCTTTCTCAAACACTTCTGCTGCCGTGTTCCCCCACACAATGATGTCATCGATGTACTGCAGGTGTTCTGGAGCCTCACCCTTTTCCAGTGCAGTCTGAATCAGTCCATGGCAGATGGTGGGACTGTGTTTCCACCCCTGGGGCAGTCGGTTCCAGGTGTACTGCACACCCCTCCAGGTGAAAGCAAACTGAGGCCTACATTCTACTGCCAAAGGAATGGAGAAAAAGGCATTTGCAATGTCAATAGTGGCATACCACTTTGCTGCCTTGGACTCTAGCTCGTACTGGAGCTCCAGCATGTCTGGCACAGCAGCACTCAATGGTGGAGTCACTTCATTCAAGCCACGATAGTCCACAGTCAATCTCCATTCTCCTCCAGATTTGCGCACAGGCCAGATGGGGCTGTTGAAGGGTGAGTGGGTTTTGCTGACCACCCCTTGGCTCTCCAGCTCACGGATCATCTTATGGATGGGGATCACAGCATCTCTATTTGTCCGGTACTGCCGGCGGTGCACTATCGAGGTGGCAATCGGTACCTGTTGCTCTTCCACCTTCAGGAGTCCTACTGCTGATGGGTTCTCTGATAGTCCAGGCAAGGAGCTCAATTGCTTAATGCCCTTTGTCACTACAGGTGCTATCCCAAATGCCCACCTGAATCCCTTTGGGTCCTTGAAATACCCATTTCGAAGGAAGTCTATGCCTAAAATGCATGGGGCTTCTGGGCCAGTCACAATAGGGTGTTTCTTCCACTCACTTCCAGTCAGGCTCACATCAGCTTCCACCAAAGTAAAATCCTGTGATCCCCCTGTCACACCGGAAATAGAAACAGATTCTGTCCCCACATGTCTTGATGGAATTAATGTGCACTGCGCACCAGTGTCAACTAAGGCCTTATATTTTTGTGGTTCTGATGTGCCAGGCCAACGAATCCACACAATCCAAAAGACACGATTTTCCCTAGCCTCTACCTGGCTAGAGGCAGGGCCCCTCTAAGCCTGGTCATCCTTCTTTTCTTGGGCAACTGGGGCTACTTCCTTTTTGGTGAAACTTCCTCCCTGAGTCTTGCCTTCACACAATTCAAGCACCCGCTGGGCCAGAGCAGCAGTAGGTTTTCCATCCCATCTCCTCATGTCTTCCCCAAAACCACGCAGGACAGACCACAGCTCAGTTCGGGGGGTATACTTCCTCTCCCCATCTGGGGAATATTTGCGTTTGGTACCGGAACCTTTGACCTGTATTGCCGAGATTTGGAGAAAGCCCTCTTTCATCTCTCTCATCTCCTCTCTGAGTCTCTTATGGTTCTCCTCTATTTTATCATCTAATTTCTGCAGATGGGTTTCCACAGCTGCAATTCTTGCCTGCATTGGGCCATGCACAGCATCTGCATATGCTCTGAGCTTCTTTGCCATATCCAGCACGGTTTCCTCCCTGTCATCTCGCTTCATTATGGCTAAAGCAGAAGCATATTCTTGTGGCCCAAGTCGTACAAGTTTTCGCCACATCACGGATGTACATGGTACCAAATCTGGGTTTCTAGTGTTTAGGTCATCTGAGAAGACAATCTCTGCCACTGCCATCTCTCTCAGGCGCTGGATCCCTTGTTCCATGGTCTTCCACTGTGTTTGCTGCATATAGAGATCGTCTGCACACAGATATCTTTGTGCCACACTTCCTAGGACCCGTTCCCAGAGGCTGTGAGGGTTGGCCCCCCTCATCATTCCTTGGTCAATAACTGGATCATGTGACAGAGATCCCAAATGCCTTGCTTCAGTGCCATCCAGAACTGTAGCCTCACCTGCAGCATCCCAAAGACGGACTAACCAACTAATTATGGATTCATCAGGTCGTCGAGTGTAATCCTTTCTTAGGCCACGAAGGTCCTTCAGGGAGAAGGGTTCAGTATTAGCTTCTGACCCTGTGCCAGTTGTTCTGACTTCTGCCTTTCTGTCAGTTGCTGGTTTTGAGGTTCCTTCACCTGGGTCCTCATCCTCCACCTGCCTGTCAGTTTTAGTTGTGTGCTTCCTTCCTGCAGCAACTGCCAGTGGTTTAGGCTCACTGTCTGGTTTAGCTGCTGGCTTAAGCTCACTGTCTGGTTTAGCTGCTGATTTATCTCCCTGCCCCGCTGCCTCTGTCTGCTGCCCTACAGTATCTAGCAGTGTGCGATAAGCATATGCCAAGGCCCAGCTTATTGCAATGATCTTTCTCTCCTTAGTATCATCATGGTACTTCTCCTTCAAGTACTTTCCTACCTTGGCTGGGTTCTGAATTTGTTCACGTGGAAAGTCCCAGGATACAGGGTCAGAAAATTCCTTCAGGGTTTGGCCCATATCCTCCCATTCTCCACACCACTCAGGATTCTGCACACCTGGCTTTACTTCTGGGTCAGGGGTCTCAGCAGCTACTCTGGAGATCTCAGCCCTCATTCTAGAGAAGTTGCAGACTATATAGAGGAAACCTACCAGCTGAAATACCAGAAAGGTGGTATCCTTGGCATTCAAAGGAAACTGAACATTCTTAAAAAGTGATGTAACAGTTTCAAAGGAGAAGAGGGAAAGGAGAGGTTGAAAAGCCTCATCCCCTCCTTCTTCTTTAACCAACTGAGTGTAATTACTAATAAACCCCCAAAACATGCTACTGGAACTGGGACGCAAGGTAAGACGAAAGATCCATAAACCAAACATACCTGCCACCAACTCCAGTACCTTTATGAACTTCCTATAAATCATTATCACTGAGCCCAGTACAATAGCTATTCTAATACATGCTCCTCTACAGTAAAAACTACGTGTTAGGAACAACACTGGAGCTATTTCCGAATAAGAGAATAAACCTAAAGACCAGAAAGGTATTAAAACCTCAAAAAAGCCTAGGGAACAGAAACCCAGAAAGGCCTCCACCGAGAGAGACATTATGAGTTCAAGCAACAACATAGCTGCTGACTGCTTTATCCCAATACAAAGTACAACTAAAATACAATCAGTACAATTTTTCCACTTTCTCCAGCCCCACGTTGGGCGCCAATTAACTGTATATGTCTTGGTTTAAGGCAAATTTGGGAAGGGACCTCAAAATAGGTCCCTCCAGAAAACCAATCCAATGGCCCCTTTCCCCAACTGGTTCAGGAAAGGAAAAGAGGAGAAACAAAACAAAACAAAAAAAAAATTCCTTAGAGGAAAGTGGAAAAAATGTATTTATTTAACAGGCCAAGCACAACAAATGAACATCAAGGAACAAAACCTCCTGCTTCTCCGCAGAGATGACCAATCCAGCCAGTCTGTGCCGTGGGTGCAGCTCGGCTCGCTCAGTCTGTGTCAGTCCCTGGCACTGGGAAATGCCAGGCCCAAGCCAGGCCCGGTGGGCCACAGGGATGAGCTCTTGGTGCTCTGCTGGGGGTTAGTCCAGAGTAGGTTTGAACAGTTCCAAGGAAAAAAAAACTCACAGTCCGGAAAACTTCTCTGCTTCAGCTAGCCACGAACTAACAGAAAGCAAAAGAGAGCTCTCTCCCGCCGTCCGCACTGCAGCCAACACTCGCTGTGTCCTCCAAAACTGCAAATTCTTATCTTGATGTTTTGAAAACACCCGCCTCAGACATTCCACTGCTTCTTCTTCACTCTTAGATCCAGTCTTAAAGGTGCAGAACTCATTTTTGATTTAAACAGACGAATGGGGATACAATTCAGCAGTAACCCAGGACATCTCCGCTGTACCTCTCCAAGTTCTCCATGATGATTACGTTTATGTGAGATCTATCACTAGAAAGGGAATACTATTTTTTAAAAGCCTTGCAAAAATGAGATTGTATTTAGAACAAACAAACAAACAAACCTACAAACCCCAAACTGAGAAGCTGGACGTGAATTGAGTAGCTGGGGGCTGAGTACAAGAAGCTGTCCATGGGAGATAGAGAACAGTAGCAGAAATACAACCCTCGTCACCTACAGACAACTCAACCAGTTCTCGTTTACTTCCAGGTGATTCACAACATCCCAATGTCAATCAAAATGGATCAGAAAGACGACACCTCAAAGATGCAAATTTTTCCCTGTTAACTACAAAGGGATCCTGAGGTGGCTTGCTCAAGTATAAATGTCTCCCCTCCAGAGCCCTAAAACTTGGGGAGGTGAGGCTTACCTTTTAAATCCCTGTATTCCCCGTTCTCTGTAGCATTCTGTTAGGCTGCCAGTACATAGAAAAGCCACAGCATCACTAACAACTTGATCATCAAATAAATGTATTAAAATGCTGTAGTGGAGAAGTGACTGCTGATGTGGAGCTTGTAGGGGTGTAAAATCCTCACAGAAACCTTGTCTTTGACTATGGCCTTCAAAGGGGATGTGGAAAACTTGGCTGGGTTATCCCAGATAGAAGGAAAAACACCAAAGTGTGTTTAGATCCACAAGTGAGGCCTTTCTCCTCTTCAGGGGAAAAAATGGGGCCCCAGAAGTAGTTTGGTGCCTTTGTGTTGGTTTCTGAGTGAAGCAAACCTTTGAGGGGAAACAATGCTAATAGAGTCATCGCTTTGGCACATGAGCCCTGCTAGAAAGAAAGCCTGTTAATCCTCTCTATAGTCTCTCTATTTATACCCTAAGGCTGCGCATAAACTGGCCGAGTACAAGAACAAAAGCAGACTAGAAAAATCACTCCTGTGACTGTTGTTCTCATGAGCTATTATCCTCTTTATTAAGGAGCAGGCTCAGAACAACCTCTCTTAAGGACAATGTTCTGTAAAGAAATGTGATTATTATGCTGATTTAGGTGAAACTTGGCCCTCTGGCTCGCCTCCCCCTCTGCCCTCTCTGCCCGTTTTCCTTACTGTGTTTTTAAGTGGTGGTGCCATCAGCCAAGCTGGGGAGGAATGCCCAGACCTCAGCCCTGCCCCTTGCTTCTTCAGGAGATCAGAATCAACCTACAAATTAAGTTTGTCTTCCCAGACATTATATTAATACATTTGGTTATATAAGTTTTACAATGAAAAGAAAAATAAATTAGACTATGAATTTGTGTGTCCTTTTAGAGGTGGGATCTTCTAGAGAAGGGCAAGGTGTGGGACTGTTTACCAGATTACTGGTGTCCTTTCTGGTACTTCTTTACTTATGATCATTTAGAAACTAATATATATGATATTTAATTTGTTTCTTTAGTATATCCGAAGCTCATTAATAATTTGGATTATCTTCTCTGCAGTTTTTATTTGAGAATGAAAATCCTCACTAATGTCCTGTTTCACCGTTACTGAATGGAGATGCACCTTCTTGACTTGGAAGGCAATATAACCCAGGTTCTTTTGTGTCAGGCAAATTAAAAGAAGGAAAATATGGCTCTTCTGATCTTTCTGCAAAGTACATTTCCAGAGGCTTTTGGAGAAACTCATCCTTCATGGAAATGCACTTGACTGAGAAGATACTTTGAAAATACATAGTGCAAACAACTCCTCCAGTGGTTTTGTTGGAGAAAAAGGAGCAGGAGGGATTTATCATCCTTGACTATACTGAGCATGGAATGTCTTCTTTGGAAAATTGTCTGCATCAAGAATAGCTGTGTTGCAATTTACGTTCCTGCAATGAAAATTGTTAAAACAATCAGGTTAGACTTATCTGTAAGAATTTTACACATTTTGACCAAATGTAACATTACCATTGATGTATTGCAGGTATGATTGAGGATAATTCATTAGATAACATGGACTAAAGGGGCCTGTGAACTGAACAATGGAGATTCTTGAAGTAGTAAATATCTTTTTCAGACTATGTGTTTACAGTTTTCTAACCCTTCCAGTGTTGGGCAATCGAAAATTTTATCTACAGTATACCCTGACTTTTCAAGTCACAATCCTATTTAAGGATTAAATAGGAATAAACAGGAATAAACAAAATCAATGCAAAGAGCCACACACTAATTTGTGGGATTTTTTGTACTCTATAAGCTATTTGTGAAAGAAATTAAGTTTCTCTAATAATGGTTTAACTATAGGTAGGCCAGATGAGACTATTGATATTTAAAGAGAGAGAATGTGTGTATTTAAAGAGATGAAATTCCTGTCACACTGGAAAGATAAAACAAGAAAAAGTTGATATGATGGAGTGGTGTTAGGCATATGTCTGAGGCTGACTGGAGCCAGATGTTGGATTTAGATGAGGTGGTTGCTGGATTCGTATGAACTTTCTGCTGCTGAGAGTGCACCAGAGTGGGGCAGAGAAGAACTGCCCTGATGCTGTTGTGATCATAAGCTACAAAGTACAAGCATAGCCAGTCCTCATTCTTTTGAAGACCAAGTAAAAACCAGAAACCAAAACCAGAAAGCAAAGGTTTGGGAATTTTTGCACAAATGTGACTCATTATGGGATATCTAAGTGGGCAAATTGGGTGTTTCAAATTTTTGCAAAAGCCAGACAAATACAGGATATTTATTAGGTCATGCAAAATCCGTCATTTCTGAAGCTGGAGGGACGGGAACTCTTTCTGGTTCAAAATTAAGGTTTGTGCATGCTTATATCTTATTCCTGAGTAAAGAAGAGGGAATTTGGATACCTCTTGGCCACCATGCTGTATATAGTTTCTTTGGGCTTGGCTGTCTGAACCTACGGATCATCTCTTGCACATTTAATCAGGAATAATCTAGGAAGGTGTTGCACAAAGCTGCTAGCACCCATGCAGGACCTATGGCAGCAAATACAAGAGAAGAACCACTGGGAATGACCTGACTCATTATTCTAGGAATTTATTTCTCTATTAAAATATCTATTTAAATATTTCATAAGTTTTTATTTTCCTGATAATTCAGCTTTAATTGAAGAGAGATGTCTGAAAAATGGAAGTGATATTCCTGAGCCAGATGTTTGCCAGCATTATTAGTGGCTTTTTGAGAAGCCAGTCATGAGAACAAGCCTTGCTCTGTCACAGGTCCTTCAGCATTCTCCTGGCCAAGCCCTGGTAGATGTTCGGCTTGCTCAGGAGGCTTGAATTTGGTCCCCTTCCACTTTTCTTCTGGCCTCGCTGATGTATTTTTAAGATGTATATTCACAAGTTAAGACATCATATATTGCTTTCTCCTACTCTGTTACAAACAGGATTTAATATTAATTTTTGTTTACTCAACAGAGTAAATTGTATTTAATCTAAGATCTGTTAAATTTAATACTGATAAATTGAGCGCTTTCTTAATGTATGTTCATGTTCTGTATTAGTCTATTATATCTGTGCTGTATAGATGTGATGCATTGGCTTTACAAACACAAAAATAAAGACAAGAATAAAAAAAGCATTTGCAAACCAAAATACTCTGTGAAGTAATGGATCTTTGAGAGCTGTGGCTCGTTCCATAGGCTCAGTTGATGTAATACATCATAAACCCTGACAGAGCAGGTTTGATACCCCAGCTTTTGATTGTGCATTCCTTCAACTCTTGCTCTGGTTCTGGTGGTGTTTGGATCTGTAATGAACCAGGCTGACTCACTGATCCAGAATAAAATTGAATAGATAAAAATGGGGGAATTTTGTCTTGAGTTAATGAGTTGAATCATCTTCACAAAGGGCCTGAGGAATGCTGTGCATAGTAAAGGTTGATGGAGAGGGAGAATGGTGACTCTTAGAAAAGATCTGTTAGACCCACTTAGCTGTCTCTTCCACCTCCCAGCCAGGACACCAGGACGTGGGTCTACAAGACTTTAAAGCACTCCAAGTGGGTCTCGCTGTCCTACCCTGCAGTGCTGTGACATGGTGTTTTGCTCTTTCTGTGCACCAGCAGTTGTGTCCATTGGCCCTGTGATGAGCAGGTAGGAGAATATTCCATGTTCGTATGCTTTTAGTTTTGCACCTTGAGCTGATTCTTCAGGATGTCAAGTAAACAAAAGTGATAGTTGAAAAATGTGCAGGAAAGCTTTGGGACACAGGATATGATTGAGCTCTGACAAGGGTGGTTTAGATTACTTGAAGCCGTAGACTTCAGTGCTACAACAACTGGTTTTATGCATTTTTGTTTCCTCTTTGCTTGGGTGAATGTGAGAGGCACAGTTACATTTTCTGCAACTGACTGATTTTTCATCTGTACAAAGCCATATGTATACAATGGAGCTAACTCTGATATCTGTGTTGCAAAACTCTCTTTGTGTCCACAAGATTCTGAGAGCAGACTACAAGAAGGTGAATCTATCTAAAGAACAAAGGTACATTAATAATTTTAATAAAATCATACACAGACATGACAACCAAAACCCAAATCACCAACTCATGTTTGCTCATCAAAAATATCTGCAGCTGGTCTAAAGAATTTGATGAGGTACAGAAATCAGCAAATAATTTGTCAGAGACTCTGACAAGACTAAATCAGATTGTAAGAAATGGATGCACCTGTATTTCTAGGCTGATCCATGTGTCAAGTACAGTGTTGTGGAAAAGTTCTAACACTGTTCCTGTATGTACCATAGGTCATACTTTAACTGCATGCTACTTTGGGCATACTTCTTGTAGTAGGGTCTCTGTACTTGACTGAGTTTGTGGCACAGGTGATACCTTGGTGAACAATGCTCACCTTCTGTGTGCCTGGGACTGCTAAATGCCATTGGAGAACTAGAGCAGACATTTTCTCTGATTTAGCAGTAAAACCTGTTTTCATTATTAGGTCTCAGGTCCTGAAGACAGCCCAAATACTCCAGCTCTGGAGCTTTCTATAAGACATTGTTCTGCTGCACTGTCAATAAGATGTCATTACTTTAATTGCAAGAAAAAAAGGGATTTGTTAATGGCTCCTCTTGGGCAGATGGTGACATTTTTTCCCCCTTATAGGTCACTGGGGAAAAAAATACAGGAGCAGGCTGAAAAGGAAAGAAAATCAGTTTGTCACTTTTTTTTTTTTTTTTTTTTTTTTCTTCCCATATAATTATGTTTCTCAGAAAAAGCTTTAAGTTATGAAAAACACAAATTCAAACTTTTTCTTTTATTTGTAGTCGTCATACAACCAGTGATATAATGTTCAATGTTCATGTGCATGTACCATTTTAAAGAGATAAAAAGAAACATTTTATCATCTTTTAAAAAGAAAGCTGCTGTGAGCAGTAACAGGTCTATAACCTATCATTAATCTGGAGGTACAGTACTCCAGGAGAAGCAGATCAGTTTTTGCCTTTCCCAGGTCTAAGTAGTTACTAATTAACAGCAGACATGGCAAGAAGTTCCCAGTCCTTGCTTTGGCATAGCTGTCAGTGCTGTAACCCAGGGGCTGCGTGGCTGGGCTTGGGGCTGCTGTTGCCCTGGCCCTGCAGCCTCTACCTCTGGCCAAAACCTCCTGCAAACACCCTTGACCTCTGTCCCAGGCTGCAGGGCTGGCTCCTGCAGGTCGCTGTCATGAAACTCCCTCCTTGTCCTGGGATTTCAGAGTCCAGGTGACATTTTGGTAGTTTCTGATAGAACGATGCAGTATTTTTTGTAAAACTACATTTAGGACAATGATAAAGGGCCAGATCCTGTGAGCTTTTAGCCATCTGTATAATCTTCTATACAGTTAAAGATATGAGCACACAGACAGCATGTCTGAACTTGGAAAATTTACTTGGCTTCAGGTGAAGCCTGAGCTCAAAGCACAATAGCTGCACCTGAATAGGGATATTCAGAGGACACAGAGCAGGTGCCAAGACCAGACCTGCTCGTTTGCAATTATGCAGGGGATTCTTAAAGGCACAACCTTGCCCATTCATCTGTGCAACCAGCTTAGGCAGGCAAGTCCCTCGTTTTTAAACTCTTTAAAATAACTATGGGATGAGGAGCCTGTTTGGCCATGTTTTGGTAGATTTTTTTTGGGCCGGATGCCTCCCAAAGCTGGGCTACCTCTCCCACCATCTCATCTCTGCTTCCCGCCCTGCATGACCCTCTGTCAGGCTGCCCGTGTGGCCACAGCCACGCATGCCAGCACAGCCACCCATGTCAGCACACCCATCCATGTGGCCACACTCCCCTGCCCAGTGAACAGCTGCATAAACACGGGGGTTGGTGGGAGGCAGCCCCAGGGTGGCAGGGAGAAGGCAGAGTCCCTGCCTCCTTATGCTGGCGTGGCTGCCAAAGTATTTTCACAGGACAAGTAATCTTAACCCCTGGCAGCTTGGGTACTCTGAGCTTTGTAAAACCCAAGAACAAGATAAACCCAGGCATCCTCAGTCTTCAGTGGAGGGGATGAATGTTCGAGGCTGAATGCCAGTCTGGAGGTGTCAGTCACAATTTCCATTGGCTTGCCTGGCTCCAGCAAGTGAAGATCCTGCAGTGCCCATCCAGAGAGGCTCACAAGTTAATGCTCACTCTAAGCAGCTAGACCGGTTTAGAACATGACTGCATGAATGAGCACAGTACGGCTGTAACAGGAGACCAAGTGGGATGCCAGAGAATGGGAGGTAAGGCAATAGCTGCAGGTGGCTGTGGCTCCCAGCACAGCTTATTTAGGCACTTGTGGGCATCACAATTTCTCAAAAAGCTGAGAAATTATGTGAGAGGCTTAGATGGATACTACACAAATATCTAACATCCCCCACTCCAATATTACGTTAATGCTATTAGAGTTGGTTGTAATTTCTCTTCTGTCTCATAATTTAAGAGATGAGTTTCCCCCAACCATGTCCTCTCCCCAACTCTCTCTTCATATGCTAGAGGTGGCTTTTTGGTGTCCTGGCCTGTGCATGCTGCGCTGTGGAATGCAGTGGGATTTTCTCCTTGGTCTGTGTTGTGTACTTTTTCTTGGTTTTCTTTCTTTTCAGCTTTTAGGATATTACCATAGCCTACATATTTTTAGAGAATAGTATATCTTGATAAAATTGATACAATTCCTGACTGATTAACTGTAACTTTTATCTCAGCAATTAGCATTGTTTTTACAGGATTTATCAGAGAATGCAGCAGAAATTGTAGAAAGCACTTTTAAAAGACTCTTGTTTTGAGGCACTTCCAGCTTGTAAATAAAAACCACTTTCTTCAACTTTCCTAAAAATAATTTTTTTACTATAATCAGGCTATTAAAACACTTAATTTTATTACGAGGAAAATATTGCTCAAAGTTGTGTTGGGGTTATTTATGACTAATTACATCCATATCTTCATATCTTTTCAGTGTTTTGTAAGCCTGCTACTGATCCAAGCTTGAGGTCTACAAAAATTCAAATAAAAATAAAACTTGCAGCCACCATCACTTTTTCCCTGGAATTGGAAAAGCAGCCTTATGTAATAGACTGGAAATGACAGGTAGACATACCAGAGAAAAATCTATTTCGTGTGAATTGCTCATACCTTTGCTGACATCTCTGTTGATGTGAAGGCAGAGCACACTAATAGGGTTGGGTGTTTCAGGTGGGGCAGAACAGAGTGTTCTTTCATCTGGTATATACTGACTATCCAAAATAAGTGAACTTCATCTGCTCTGTGACAGAAAGAATTACATTCTAGCACCACCAGAAATAAAATGTTATGCTTTGACTATTTGTATATTAAGTATAAAAATAACAAAAGCCTTTTGTTTGAACAGTTTTAAATGCATAAGCTAATTTAAAACTGCACAGTCATCATATGGATTTGGGCTATGATGATGCTGTATATTTCTTCTGGTAGGACAATAATACCTATTATGCCTTATTCTAAAGTTTCTTCTGTTCTTGCTCTGACAAAGCCAAATTGAAGCAAGAATGGCAGGGCAATGTGGGTACTGGTATCGGTGAGTCACATAGCCCTTAGTCAGCAGAGAACAGGTCGGAAGCGGCAGTACTTCTGTTTCAACTGTCATAAAGCTGCTGAAAGCAGATCCTGAGAATCTCTATGTGAAATAAAACCAACACACCACAGTGCAAAGAAGGTCTCTCTTTACCCTCTAACCTTTCTGTTCTCTAAGTCTTAGGAAAGGATTTCCCCAAAGCAGAGAGCAAGACCCAGAGCAGAAGCAGAAGAGAACTGATGGCTGTGTGGCAGCAAGAGACAGAGTGGACTGCCTGCAGGTGGGAGCATCCCAGACTTGATCCAGATGAAGAAATAAATGATGGCTCTGAAACACAACACAGGGATTATCATGACAGGAGTTAAAGATTATAAAGACCTAAACTGTTTATTTGTATGAGAACATAATGGTCCTTGTCATCGACGTGGTGTTGAAAGGAATGACTTCCATCTAGGGGATGCAGAAAAACACAGGAGATAAATTTCAGCACTAGTAACAGTTTAATGGAATAAGATTGAAAAAGAGGGTGAAAATGGAAATTAGGCAGGAATGACACTGTAATAATTTAAGTGTAGCATTTGGCAGCAGCGCTATCATTCAAGGAAAAACAAACAGCACTAATCAACAACAGATGTATTGATATTTTAAAATAGACTTTATTAAAAGACAATAAATATAAAGAAATCTTAATATTCAGAAACTAATTGCAAACATTCTTAGAAAAATAAAAAAAATTACACACTTACATTCTGAATTTTATTGACATACATGGAGTCTAAAACAGTGGTGATAGTCTGTGATTTATGGTGCTTGTTAAGGCAATGAAATGGTCACTGGTCCAAATTCACCCTGACTTCAATAGATCTGTACAAAGTAGGAGTCTGGCCTATATACCAAGTGTAGAAAAAAGGTAAAATGGATTCAGAGTTTAAAACAAATGCTGATTTTCCCTTGAAGTAGATCTTTAATTAAAGTGACCAAGCCTAAAAAAGAAAATAATTACAAATACTCATATGTTGGCAATTGGCCTCCAGAATTTTGTTCTTATGCCTCTGCAGACCTTCCTGTGTGCAAGCAGAGCACATTTCAGCGGCTGCAGTTAGAGGCTTCAGAAACTGCACAGCTTAAATTAAACTATTAAAATGCAATTATTAGGTACTGTGTTGGCTTCCCTCTTCTTTCTCTGATTCAGAACTCTGTTATGAATAACACTGAGCACATGGCAAACTGAACTGAATTCCTGATGTAATATCTTCTGAAATGAAATGTTACAGCTACATTAGCAAGGAGGATGGCATTTCAGAAGCAAATCACTAGAGCAAAAAGTTAATGTTGGCTAGGTGATGCCCATGAAGAGCTCACCACTCTCTTCAGCGCAGCTCTCGTTTCAGCTCTGCAGGCTAAGGGCCTGTCAGTGAGCATTAAGTGCAGATATAAAAGCTTCCTTCTGGGCCAGTTTGAACCAAAAGGAACTCAGTCCATGTATGCCCAGATTAGGTTGTGATGTCTCCCAGAAAATGGAGACAAGTGGAAGACTGGTTTCAAAAGCACATTTGTCACCTGAACAAAAAAGGTTACATAGAAACACACTCAGGGCTGATTAGGATTTTATTATGGGAGGAACCCAAGCCATAGGCACATAGGCTTTGCTGATGTAGCAGGTTTTTAAATTGTTATTTTAAAGGCAGGATTATAAACTCTATGGAACTGAGGGCTAACTTCCCCTTTAGGAAATTATGCCAACTGATGTAGGAAGAAACAGCTTGGAGTGTGCCCAGGTATCATGGAGCAAGTCTAGGCATTCCTGCATATCAGCCTTAAGCTCTGCCACTGCTCACAGTATGACAATTTGTTTGTTTCGTAGTGTCTTTCACTCTCAAAGAGCTTCTTTAAGATGAAATAATTACCTGAAATGGTCCATTTTGTGCTGCATTTCCCCCCCTTTATCACAGAATGACTCCTTACCTGCCCCAGCTCTTTAACATCACACCTGGAAAGGTATGTAAGGCACACTGTGCTGTGATCACTGATAAGGGAATAAAAATGGCATCTCTCATCTGAACACAAATGCAAATGAGAAAGGTCCAGCTGAAAGCTAAAATCAAAAGCTCCCAAGTAAGAAAGGAGCTGACTGTACTTTCTAACTGAACATATTTTGCACAGGGAAATCCTGAGTACTTCTCTAAAATTGTTCTTTGAAACAGGTTTTTGGACAAAACAGTTTAAATTGAAAGCTTGGTACATTATGCAGTGTCAGGACCAGAGGCAGTGGGCACAAACTGAAACACTTTTTCACTGTGAGGGTGACTGAGCAGTGGCACAGGAGGCCCAGAGAGGTTGTGGAGTCTCCGCCCCTGGAAATATTCAAAGAAAAGAAGACCAGCCAGGCTGAATGGAGAGCTTTGGCTGGAACTCAGGTAGAAAAGGAGAGTTGATGACCTTTGGGAGAAGGGACAGACAGCTCAGGAAGACTAATTCTGTGAGGTTATGCAGGGAAAAAATTAGAAGGACCAAAGCCCAACTGGAACTTCATCTGGCTACTGCTGCAAAAGACAATAATAATGTTTTTAGTGATAAAAGGAGGGCTAAGGAGACTCTAAATCCTTTATTGGAAGTGGTGGAAAACACAAAGACAAAGGATGAGGAAAAAGTTGAGGTAATCAATGGCTTCTTTGCATCAGCCTTTAGTAATAAGACCAGTTGTTCTCTGAGAACACAGCAGCCTGAGGTGGCAGACATGTGCAGGGAGCAGAAAATGAGCCCTCAAAATCCAAGGGGAAATGGTCAGTGACTGGCTACACCACTTAGACAGACACAAGTCCCTGGGGCAGAACGGGTGCTGATCTGCTCAGAGCTTGGGAAGACTTACTGTACACTAGATAAAATACTGGCTGGATGGCCACTCAGGGAGTGGTATTTAAAAGACATGTAGATGTGGCACTCAGAGACGTGGTTTAGTTGTGGACTTGGCAGTGTCAGGTTAATGGTTGGACTTGATGATCTAAAAGGTCTTTTCCAGTCTGAATGATCTTATGATTCTGTAGGGTTTGCTTCAAAAGGCAGCCTTGAGTTTCATGACACTCAGTATTTGGAGATTTTGCCACGAAACTCATAGGTTTAATTCCTTCTGATTATTGACTGGATACAATACATTTTTTAAATGCTATTTAGTTTCTGTAAATGGACTTCATACATAAAAGGATATATGAATCATCTGCCAAAAATTTTGCATATCTATTGTATTTAAGAAGAGTACAAAATTACAAACATAAAATAATCACCTGGTTTATAGAGTACAGGCATATTTGCTTTTTAAAAAAGGCTTTGATTTTCATGATTTATATAAATTAGTCCATCAAAACTGTTAAAAGAGAAAGCAAGTTAATAATGTGCAATATCACTTCTTTAAGGCACAAAATAGCCTTCCACATACATGCCTAATCTTTAATTCTCTAGTTCCCAGTTTGCAGCTGAAGCCAAAATAAGCAAGCAGATTGGCAGCCTGATTTGAAGATGACTGATGGCTGTAGCACATGCCTCCACACCTCTGACATCCTTTGATATTATTTAAAGCTTCATAGCATGGTTAAGGCCTATTAAATGGTTGATTCCAGTCTCTGGTTTCAGTAGATTCATACTCTTGTCAGAATTCACTTTATCACGCAATGTTGTATCAAAACGTTCAGCTGCACATTTGTCCTATGTCAAAACCTCAGGGAAGAGCATGTTCTGGGGCGAGAGAAGCGCAAAAGACAGCCCTCCACAAATATTGATTTAGTATGTGAAAAGACTTTTAACACTTATTGCTTTTGCAGGTAGGAGACCTTCAAGGCTGAGCATTTAGCTCAGAATGGGTGAGTGAACTAATGAAAGTACATTGACTGGGGAAAGATAAAATGCCTGAGTTTTCTACTCGGAGTGCTGTAAGGTCAGTTTGTATGCGTTGATTTCAAAGGCAATTCTCCTCTTTACACAGAGATTGATGAACAGGATGGGCTTACAGTCTTGTTGCTTCTTGTGATCCAAGTCCATGATTAATTGAAATATCTTGTTATCCATGTAAGTCTGAGTATGCATAGCTAATTCAGAGTAGCAAGCAACCACGTATGTATATAGTATGTCAATTCCAATGGCTTAACAATGGGATTTTGAGTTGTATTTTCTTTCTTTTTCCTTTATGTTTTGGCTTTTCCTCTTCATTTTATAGCTGAGGTTTGCATTAGCAAGCAATCAAAACTCCTTCATTAGATGCAATGATATTCTTACAGCAAAACATTCTTCTTCTTAAGGTTTTATTTAAGTCAGTCTAGTTATCTAATAGCTGATGCCTAAAAAAAGTAGAAAGCAGCCTAGGTATTTGGGAATTAATCTTCATCTTCTTAAGAGGATAAATAATTTTCACCTTCATCCTTTTTTTGTTTTTTTTAATATGGCCTAAAGAACTGTTTAAAAACATGATAACTTATCAGCGTTGCAGTGGTTGCATTTGTCCAAGGGAAACTGGTAAATGAGCATGTAATAGTTGCCAGAAACAACATTTTGTAAATCCAAAGTGCTTGATAGCTATTGGTAATATCTGGACAGGTATTAGTAGCCCGAGTACTGTTATCCCATTTGAAAAAGTACTTAT
Source organism: Sitta carolinensis (assembly GCA_032173965.1). Taxonomy (NCBI): domain Eukaryota; kingdom Metazoa; phylum Chordata; class Aves; order Passeriformes; family Sittidae; genus Sitta; species Sitta carolinensis. The sequence continues at coordinate 29,310,126 of JAVUNC010000005.1, read as the reverse complement.
TCATCTTTAGGTCGGAAAGTGCTGTCTGCTCCTTTGAGGATTTTGTCAGCTATTTTGCTCATGTTTTTTTTCACACCTTTGAGATCATTCTCATGTAACAGTTTTTGCGTGAGGTACTTCTCTCGTTTGACCTTGCTCTTGGTCTTTTCTGATACATCCGGAATTACATATGAAATAACAAACTTCACAAAGTATATGACATGCTGGGAAAGGTGAAAATGAAAAAGTGTCAGTCAGGCTGAACAGGACATTATTATGGTTATAAATGAAATGTCACCTTTTGTCTTAAGACTCTGAGCTGATTCAGTACCAGTGTCTGACATGGTAGAAAAAGATTTTAAAAAGACATGACTAATAAGATAATTATCTGATAAACAAAAATTTCTGATTTTCCAATCCTGATTTGAGCAAGGACTTCTCTGCCTGCTTTGGGGAAACCCCGATACATGGTGCTTCCCTCCTGCATGGAAACACTGGTTACAGTTTCCTAAAAGATTTTTTAGGTTTGTTCAAATGACTCTGGGGCAATTACTTTTCTCTGATACAGGAAATCTGCTCTAACCAGTTTCTGATGACTTCGGTAGTCCCTGGATCAGGCCCTAAATACATTTTATAATTAAATAATACCCAATATTTCTCTCTCTTCATCTTGGACTGATCCCCATCTTTCATAAACCCAGGTTGTCACTGCAGAGGAAGGAGCTATTTAATGATCCCCTAGAGACTCACTTCTAACAATGACTGTCTCCATAGACTTCACTCAGCCATGTATTGTACCTGTATTGTGTACATGTGTTATGTACAGGTGTCATGTATATGCATTCAGGACACTGTGTACAAACTTTTTCTAAGTACATGTATTCTATTTCTGCTACTAAAAACTATTCTACAGCTCTTGAGAAAACAATCTGTAGATATGTGGGTCAATCCTCAGCTGATGTCATGATTTCAGGGAATTCTTTTGCTAATGTTGCTGCCTTTAGTTTACATCTCCCAAGTTCTTCTCATGCTAGTGCACAGTACCAGCTCTGATAGCTCTGCCTGGACTGCATGCCTCTGCAGGATTTTCTGCAGGGAGGGAAGAGACTAAACAAGCAATGCTCAAACCCCCATACACTGACCTCCATGACAATGATGAAAGCCAGCTTGGCTGCAATGACATGCCAGTAGTATATGTTGTGCTCATACTGGTGCTGGTGACCAGGAGGATAGCGGAGATCCCGGTATCTGAAAGCAATGTAGGAACGTCAGGAGCTGGGCTCTGGCACCTCTGCAGTACGGCACTGCGGCCAGAGGATGGAGCACGACATGGCCCTGCTTGACGTGGCCAGGAACAGTTAGCTCCGGGAACTACTGTGATGGGGAAAATCATATCTGCAAGATAAGCCATATTCGGCTGAAATGTCGTATTTTTGCCATTTTATTAAGAATTACTGATAAAAATTTTAAGGCGCTTTTTTTTTGAAAACTCTCAGCTAGGAGAAAGCCAAATTAAAATAAGAATTTTCTGAGTAGCAGAAACTGAGGGGTGAATACTTCCACTCAGCTCTGCCATTCAAAATAAGTTGGGTTTTCCTGTGTTTTAATATTTCTTATGGAATATTGTTAACTGAATTAGATGGCTTAGATATAAAACCCATTATTTTTGTAATTGGAAAATGACAAATGCTCATTTGACACTTGCCTGCATGTTGTTTGGTTCCCAAACCAAGGAGAAAAAGGCTTGCTTGCATTCTTGAAGTCTGATATATTGAAGACAGAAAGTGTGCTGTTTATATACCCCTTCATGGTGTGAGTGCTGTGAGTCCCATAAGGAGGGACCGAAAAGGACCAGTAATAAACCAGACGAGGAATCATGTCAGATGTAAAAGCAATTATCATAGCCTGTGTTTCAGAAAGAGAAGACAAAAAGGCAGAGCAGCATTAAATAAATAAACTTTAATGTACATTCCTTTGCATATACTTATCATCTCAAAAATTAGCATATGAGCTAAAAATTAGAAAATTAGTTCTTTTCCTGTCAGTGGTTGTTCATTCTGTAAATGAGCATGTAGTCTCTCGTGGGCACAAAACAATCCCTTTCTGGCATGTGCACTCTGTACAGTTTCCAAATTATGCTAGCTCTGCTGAATGCCTTAAAACAGTTGTACTACAAAACACTTTCATGTGCATGCAGAGGAGATCAGCAAATGTGCTTCTTATGGGTACTTATGAGATTCTTAAAGAAATTCTGCCTGATTAAACTAATGGAAACAACAGAAGAGTTCTTCAGTAAAAGAAAATTAAATGTCACCAGGTTCTCTGATGTCTGAGTAAAGGAATTAAATAAATTAGATATATAACTGATCCATCTCTGATACTAGAAACATCCCACTCTTTCTGAGGTGCTAGCCAGCCCAAATTCATCTTGGTACTTGTTGCCTCCTACTATAGCACAGTACATGTGGAAACTGCTCTTGATGCCAAGATAATTTTTTTTAGTAGCAGCTGCAGAGTGCTGTTTTACATGACGTGACCATTTGTTTTCATCTTGCTCCCAAGAGAGTCCCTGTCCTACTCAGTCTGCTAGTGACAAACTGGGTAGGAAATATGATCTGTGGGTTTGTTGTGGCAAGTCTTTTCTAAACTCATGAACTTCCCAAAACATCCTATTCTGGAGGACAAGTTAACTATGTTCAATCCAATTTCCTCCCTGCTCCTGCAAGTTCAAAAGATTTCCCTATGAGGAAGACTTTCCACTGGCAAGATCTGCAGCTGAGTATTTAGTGAGAGGTTACCCAGCTAACTCATAACAACAGGCATCTCTGGGGAGGAGGGACCAGCTGCACTCCAGGACTGAAAGAGAAGTGTTTTGTCCCATACCAGGATAAAAATACCCACCTGACAACACGGATGGAAAGAACCTGGACAGAGATATGGAGCAGAAAAGTGTGGAGTAGGGATCTGATGAGATCAGGAGGAATAAGGTTTAGTCAGAAGAGATGAATAAAAGAGGCAGAAAAAACTATGGGAAAATCGTGGGACAGATTTAGGGGAAAAGTCAAGCAGTAACGGGTGACAGAGGAGCATAAAAACTGGCTAATATCTCTATCCTATTTCCCATCAAGCCAGTCTGCAATTCATGAGGTCTGTATTTCCTTATTTTGATGACATGGGAAAAAAACATTCCATTTTTGTGCAGCATTCCCAGCCAGACAGTCCCAGCCTGAGGAGGTATTTGTAACAGTTGTAGAAAAAGGGAAGGAGGAAGAAGAGAAAGAGTGAACAAAATGCAGATACCTCTTCTACTGTTCCTTCAAGAATGCTTTGGAGGCAGTGGCAGCTAAAACAACCTCCTGCCTCTAGCAGTTGACTTGTGCTCTGTGCTGCCTTGGGCATTCCTGGCCCCATGCAGCAGGTCAGATGACAATGCTGAGCTGACTGGGAATCACCACTGGATCCTTTCCCTAGTCTGATTCATCATGTGTTTGTATAGTGCCAGCACAATGCAAGAGACAGGACTGAGGGGGAAAGACAGTGAAGGGAAAGAGCAGGGAGTTGAAAAGGGGGCAAGACCCACCCTACCTCCTCAAGTAGCACCACTGCCAAATGATGAATCATATCCTAGTGTCTTACCTTTTGAGTTGGCTTACTTTGAATAACCTGTGAAGCTATACTGTAGTTAAGATAAAAGCTGCAGAAACAAACCTTTTGAGAATGTGGTCCAAGATTTGTATTCAGTTCTCCAGAATATTGTTACAAGTGACTTCAGCTGAGAGAAAGTTTGGCTGATGAGAAATGAGGGAGGCATACTAGGCCTAAAACTCATAGAAAATTTTCAGGGATAAGGTGTTTTTCTTGTACTGCACTTCGGCTTAAATCAAATGGAGTTGGCATGCACTTTTAAGTACTTTTTTTTAAGCATTACATGCAAGCACGAAATGAAGTGAAAATTATGTGTTGTTTATATTTACATGCTGAGTAGGTGTTTTTGACTGACAAGAAGTATATATTACTGTGTCTTGCAGTTGCAGGGAGACGACCTCACAGCTAAATTACTCTGTTTTTAGCTCTGAAGTAGAGTTAAAAGTAGAGTACAAGTAGAATATTTGTAGTCTGAATTACAAGCATAGAAAAGTTTCGTTAAATAAACTTTCTGTTCATTACCTCATCTAGTTAGACCATAAATGAATTGATATCAACAGTAAGGCAAAAAAATTCCTTCTCCCTTTGGGCCAAATGAGTTTGGTGCTGCTTCTTTGTATCAGAAAGATGCTGGAATATGGTATTTACAGAGCTTAATACTTGATCTTACTGAATTTTTTTGCAAGGTCCCAGGTCTCTCATCATCCTAAATCTGAACCCTGTCTCACTCTCCTCCCTCTCTCAGAATGATCTCCAGATGTGATTCAGAGAGCGTCAAGGACAGAAATACGAGAGCTAATCCTACGGCATCCTCTCAAAGGAAAATATTTTTCTCCTCTTGAATTAAGGGCTGCATTTCAGAGTATTGCACTGGAGAACTACAAACAACACATTCTTTGCTTCCCAAGCTTTACTGCACACAGTTTTCCATTTATACCATAACTAATTAAAATCAGTCTTCAAATCAACAACAGATGCAATAGCAAGTCCAGTGCCTCACAACAGCTCTCAAAACTGGTAGCTTTGTGCAAAAGTTGCTTTCATGTACTAGCAGCTGCTGCAAAGGTAACATGCATGAAGGAGATGATGCACTACCCAAATATAATTAGCTGTAACAAGCCATGTAGAAGAGAAGAAACACTTTCTGTGTGCTAAGGTAAAATCAAGGCAGGGTTGGTAAAGGAAAGACTGATTACTTGGATCAGTTCCTGGATGTTGAACAAGAAAAGAAACACACTTAAAGGAGGAAAATGGCTTCTAGCATTTGCTCAAGCACATGGCTTTTTGGCCCACATTTCATTAGCAATAAATACTCATGCCTTCGAGGTCCTCACCATGTGTGCAGCGGGGCTGTTCAAGCACGCCAGGCTCTGGAGCTGAGCCCCCCTCACGCCAACAGCCTCGCCGAGGCGAGAGGCTGATACCATTTACACACTGGCATCAACAGCAGAAAGCAGGGCACGAACACATTTCTAACAGGAGCCTACACAAGGGTCAACATGGGGCCACCAAAGCCACTTTAACCCTGCCTTGAACACTGGGAGCACTGTGATAAGGTACAATATTTTAAAGTAATCTTAAAATACATGTTCAACTTCTAGTTTCATATCGGGAATATAAGATCCAGCCGGATTGAATAGAAAATACAGTTTTCTTATGCAATAGCATAACATATTTGGATCTCTCTGATAACAGAAGAAAAAAGCGACCTTGTTGAGAAAGTCTATTCTCCATGGATAGTCTGTAGCGTTATTGTCCCTGCAGAAGAAACAGTGGTCATTGTTCCTTTAAAAAAGGCCAGCAGCAAGAATTTTCTGTAACTTATTACATACTACTTATTGTTTAAGAATAAGCAATCAAATAATCTACAGTGCAAATTGGCTCATTTTTCTTCCCACAATGCAGCCTACAAATAAAATATTGGTGAATTGATACAAAAAATGTGAAAGGTCTGAATTTCATTGTTAGAAGCATATTAATGGGAATTTTTTTTCTCAAATATTTTCAAGAAACTCTCTTAAAATTCAGTTTCTTTGTTGTATACTTAAAAACTTAAGTGCAACTGAAGAACAGACTAGTGCCCAAATTCTCAGAAAATTCATTCTGGTCTGCAATTTTGAGCACACATGGTGTTTTTAAGTACACAAGAAAGAAGCCCAATTTCTCTTTTAAGAAGATGTGCCTTAAGGATCATTGCAGTTGCATGGCGACACACAGCATTCCCACCTTTTGATGTGGCACCTGCAGTGAAGGTATTTTACCTTTTGCAGCTGTTGGCACTGTACTTACATTGGTGACCACGGCCAGAATGGCTATGCCCTGCAGGATGGGTTGCCAGGCGCCAATGTCTTGTGCCTTCTGTGGGACCATGCGCCTGAATTGGGTTGTCAGCTTCCATGCATCCAGCCGGATCTCCAGCATGTTGTTAATCAGAGCCAGAAGAGGAGCCAAGGGGAATGATGCCACAAACAGGGTCACAAAGCCAAACTGTATAACTGGGAAAGGGAGAGGTTATGTGCATTGACGAGGCTTTCACTTACTGGAGATAAGCAAATGTAGGCATGTATAGTTTATATACCACAAATTCAGATGGGAGAAAGAGGAAAGCATAGCTGGGTTCCTAGTGAATCTTCTGGATGAGAAAATAGTAGCACAAGAGTACTGGAAAAAGCTGCTAGGTGAAGGGGACAGGAAAATATTACAAGCCACGACACAGCACGAGAAACTAATCTGGGTACTCAAATACCCACTTCTTTCTGATGTCTTTATCATGAAGACCTGGAAATCTCATGACTATCTGTCTCCGTACTGAACTGGAAGGCCCAAACCAACAATCATCTTACTGAGGTCTGGGTAATGACTTAAGAGCACTGGCGATGTTGTCAGAGAATGGATGGTGGCAACAAACCAGCCACGGCCTGCCAGCTCCCAAGTTACAAGCAACGAATCCTGGTGACTGCAGACCTCCAGCAGAGCAGTCTGGCACAGGGCTCTGCTATGCAACACCAGAACATGACATGTTCTGACATGTCTGCCTTCTGAATGCATTTCCCACAGGATTAGGCAAGGAAGCAGCAGTACTCCTTCGTGTACAATCACATGCTGTTTCCTAGTTATAAAATGGACTAAGGGTTAGCTGCTTCATAAAAGCTTGTAAAACCATCTGTAATGGCTAAATCAAAACTTGTCTCAGAAAACATTAATGTCTCCTCTGTCCATCATATTAAGCACAACTTGTATGAAGATTTTCTTTAGAACATGTCTATATCCAGCAGCAGTAGTGAATCCAGACTAAACTGTTCCTTACCCATTTCAAGATACTCATAAAATAGTCCAAGTTTTCCAATGGGTTGGAGGTGGTAGTCATGTTCCCAACGTGGAACAACTTTTTCTGATCTAGCAGCTGCAGAGTATCTTCCAATTAGATTCTTGACCAAACTATCAGACAGGGAGAAAAAAAACCACTAACATTGGTAAAAGAACCTAAAAAGTTCAGTAAATGAAAGGAAAAAAAAAAAAAAAAAAAAAAGATAAATTGGCATTTCTGCTGTTACAGGTTTAAACAATGGATTTATTTATTTCTGAATTGTTCAAAACTTCCTTCCTTTTGTTGCCTTATCCTAAATGTGGGTTTTTACAAACTATAAATAACAGTGTAAAGGGGCAATATACCAGAATCATAGTGATTTATATTTACTAAATGAGTTAAAGTAGTAGCTTATACATGACTTTTAAAAGGCCAATGTATAACAACAAATCATTCTAATCAATAGTAAACAAATCTTCAGTTTAATATTCTCATAGCTTCTACTACCTCAGTTTTGAATATTCAACCTGAAATATAACGAGTTTGACTTGTAGAAGAAAGAAGAATTTCTAATTAGAATTAAAATCAGTTAAAACAATAGAGACAGGAGCCCAGACTACCAGACCAAAAAAGACTTCAAGGACAAGTCTTATTCTTTCAGAATACAATATGCACTTACCAAGCTCAATTGCCAAGTGCCTGAAGGCATCAAGCAAAACAGGATTTTCAAATATGAAAGAGCAGATTACTTAATAGTTTGAACTTACGGAAGAAGCACTTCTTGAATGTTGTTCCAGATAGCTTTCCCTCCTACTATGATGGCAAGCTGGGTTGTGAGCTCGAGGAGACATCCACCTGGATCACACTGAAGGTTGGGAGAGACAGGAAAATTTTTTGAAGTTGGGTAACTTTCCAGGCATGAACGAAGCACTTAAAATTATGCATGCCTGGTTTATTATAGTAACATTACTGAAAGCAATCGAACAACACCATCTAGGCAAACCTTTCCAGTAAGGTATGCAAGGGTCAATTCCAGGCCATAGAAGGTGGGTTGACAGAGTGCCAGTGAAAGAGTCAAATACCAGGTGAAGTCATGCAGCTCTGTGCTATCACCAGGTGAGGGTCACCCAGAAAATAGGAATGCTTCTCTTGATACTCTCTCCTTTCTGTGTACCAAGTCACAGATTGTACGAGCATGGTACAATACACTTTTCTGGGTATGTGTAATATATTTCTAAGCCCAACTGGTCTTGTTCCATATTCTTTTGTGCTAGGGGTTAGTGAGGAGGCAATTAGCTTGGGGGGCAAGGCATTTAACCCTAATGTTAAATATGTACAACCGTGTTTTACTTTATACCCTCCTAACTGCAGCACAATACCCAGACCACCAATACATTCTATATTCTTACCTCTTCATTGCGATACTTTCCTAGCCAATAAACTGGGCTTCCAGGGTGACCTACAAATTTACCCTTAAAGAAGGCTATGTAGAAGCATGAAGAATAGTAGTTGACAAACTGGAACAAGAACATCTTTGTGGTCAAACTGTTTTCATAATCAGTCTGTGTCCTTGGAAGTTCTGCAATGAAAGAAAAGTAAATAAATTAAAAAACCCCCAACCTACAAGTAACCTACAAGCTGTTCTAGAGCCTCAGCTGCAAAGTATCTGTATTCCTCATATTCCTTTATATGACTGAGAGCATTATCATTTAGATTGTAAGTAATCCCCATGTATACTGTAACCATTATATAATTCTAAAACTGTACAGGTTGTAAAAAGAAAAGAACTTGTTCCCTGGAAATAAAGAAAGAGTAGAAGCAAAAATTCTAATAACTCAGTGGAAGAAAAAGCACCCAAATCCAGCAGACTCAGGAAAGATGTAAATGTAACATTTTGAACTGATGAAACAGTATTGAATGAAAACACCACACTACTTCATGCATCTAAAGTAAAATATCTACTTTAATGTTGATGGCCTGGATATAGAGAATAATATTATTTATGACTGTTTATCTGTTTAACAGCATCAGAATAGTATATAGCTTTGAAATGGTGACCTTAGTTCACTTATTTACAAGAAAATAGCTATTTTCCCCATAAACAAAAGCTTAATAATATATGAGTATTATAATTGAATGTGTTCTGCCTTACTGATCTGTTTTCATAAAGCTTGGTTGTTGTAGTAATTTTCTTTGCTTTGTATGTTTCAGAAGCACAAAACTGTAAACAATTGATCTTTCATGCAGCCTATGTAAGGACTTTTCAGACAAGAGCTGAATACCATATTTCTCTGATATTAAGAAAATCTATATTGGAAAATTTCTAGGTGGTATTGCATGATTTTGTGGGAAAATTCTGAAAGATGTGGTACAGGTGTTCATTTATTGTAATATCTACTATACATATAAATGCTAATTTTTCCAGCTATTTTACCCCACGTTTCCATCTGAGGTACAGCAGCAGCATACCAAAGTCAGTGATCAGGATTGCCACTTTTTCATAGATGGTGTTGAGAATCATAATGACAACAAAGCTGATGAGTGAAGCGGTGACTGACGTAGCTGTCTGTGGGGTCAGGTACTTGCGGATTGCCTCTGTTCCACTGATGTGCTGCGACAACTTTGCAGAGAACACCAGGAAAACTGAGAGCCTGTAGACAATGATTCCAACAACTGAAGCAATAATCAAAAGGATCTGCCAAGGGAATGCAAGAAAGATGTTCATGTTCAACCACTGGCATTAGGAAAAAGTGAGTTCTAAAGACTTTTTATGATAAGCAAAAGGAAAGCAATTTTGTGCCTGTCATTCCTTTGCAAAAGGATGATCTAATAAGATACAAAGCAATAAACAGAGAATCCATAAAAGAAGCCTTTTTTCATGTAGCATAGTAAATCTGCAGGAAAGAAAAGAGATAGTCTGTTTTATGACCAATAACAAGGTTTGTACTATGTAAGCCAATATAAAAGAAGTGTAATCAAATCTTGCACCTTGAAGTATGTGATGGGAGAAAACTTTTCAGACTGAACAGTTGGCAGGATGGCAAATGTACCCATCTACATTGATTATGGAGGGGGCTGCACCTTCCCTTCCACATGATGCTATTACAGACTACAGACCCCTCAAAGGAATAGAAAAAATTTAAGCCAAGTCATGTAGTCTGCAGGAGCAGCAAATGATCCAGGCACTCCATCCTGTTTGCCATGTCCTCTTTTTGCTTCTCTTCCTGCTTTTATTTTCCGGTATAGTTCTCTAACTATTATAAAGTCTAAGATCCAAAGGCTGTGTATCTCTTTTTCACTATCTCAGCAAACTGCCATGAACCACCTTCCCTGTCGCCACATACAGTAACTGTGCAGTAACACAAGTACAAGTATCTTCCCTCCAACGTGAACTCTGGCCTATATAAATGCAACTGCAATTCAGTATTATTTCCTTTGTGTTTCAAATGTGTCAATGCTGAGGCTGTCCTGGGCTGCCAGACGCCACTCTATCTCCTATCTGCATCCTATCACTGAGAATGAGGTCTTTTCCAGCTGCTATTTGTGCTACAGATGAGGACAACTTGCAGCATGCAAAAAACCAGAGCTTTTCAAGGCAATCTCTCTGGCCTGCTCATTGTGTTATATATTGTGTAATGGTTGACTGGATTGCTTTCAAGGTTTAGTTTTAATTAAAGTAGGAGCTCTGGAAGACTAAAGAGCACCCAGCTTGGCTCTGTTGAGTGAAACACAAAACCTGAAAGAGGTCATGGACTGTGAGACACAATATGGAAGAACACAGCTGGAACAAATCAGACAGAAACTAGCAGGGAGGAGAGCATATAAACCAAAGTCTTTCCCTTACTGCCCCCCTAAAAGCAAAGACATTCATCTTAAAATAATGAGGGAAAAACCAATGAATCACACTTACAAGCATAACTCACAAGCTTCAGCTGCAGGATATTTTGATACTGTATGCTAATGAGCATTGGGTGACTACAGCTACCTTCTCCATGTGGGTCAATACCTTATGGGCTTGATTTATGCCTGAGATGGAAATCTATCTGAACTTGTTCCATTCTTATTTTTTGTTCTGTTCAGGAGGATCATTTTTTAGACACTTACTAGAAAAGTGAATATCTGAGGGGGAAGAATAACAAAAGGACTTTACCCAGAAGAAGATGGCACTTGTACAGAAAGTCATCCGTACGCACTTCCCCCATGCAGTGTATGGCACATATTCTTCTTGCTGTAAAAGATTAAGAAACAGATCAAGAATGCACATGCACAAAATCTTTTTTTTTTTTTTTTTTTTTTTTTTTTTTTTTTTTTTTGTGTGCTCCAATTAATCTTTATTTTACTGAGGGCAGAAAAAAAAGAAAAAAAGTATCTTGTTTTGTTTCCTCGAAACTCAACATTTATTCATGATTTCAGAAGTCTTGCCTGATTACAGATGCCTTTTTTGCTGCCCCTTCTAAGATAAAAATGACTTCCATAGAGGTAGAAGGTCCTCAGCTCTTATTGACTTGAGCCATAACAGGGCGCATAGTCCTTTTGAATGGACTCATCCTTCTTGGCTGATCATGGCATCCAAGGTCATTATCTTTCAAACTTCAATGGCTAAATTTAGCAGGCACTAAAATTTTAGTCCTTGATCTCTGCATTTCTCAATATATTCCATATGAACAATAGGATGGCTTCCCCAAGGAAAATGACTACCTCAATGTGGTACTGTTAAAATTCACTTGAGTCTTTAAAGAATCTCTGAGGTTGAAAATAAAATATTTTAGCGTATTCTTCACTCTTTGAACTGCCTGAAAAGAACTTTCTAGCTATGACTTTATATATTCAAGGCAGCATAGCTTTTAAACAGGATGTGTTTTTTGATAGTACAAGAAATAAAAAGAAGATCTATATAAGATAGTTTCAAATATGGCAGTTAATTTTGAAACTTTTCAAATGCCCTCTAATAAACATTAGTATAACATGGATGAAATGTGAAAGCAGTGCAAATGATTAGATAAAAGACAGACTAATCTATTGACAGAGAATAATAAAAAGTGAAACCGAACTTGAGTAAGCTGCCAAAGCTGAAGCTACTCAAATGTATAATAAATAGAAATCTAAACTAAGATCCTCATAAAAATGAATCCTCTGTCATTGAAATGTGATTTATTCTTGTCTCTGCAAGTTTGTTGTTATTAATCATAATTTCATCCATATGCACTTAGCAACAATAGCTATTTATATGTGTTTCAAACAGAAATATCTTTGGATAAAAAACATTCCTGGCATCATATATAATAATGCAATGTTTCCCTATATTCACCTTTTTTTCCTGATGATTGATTCTTAGGCAAAGTTAACTCTGTGATCTCCCCTCTGGCAGCAACAATTAATAATTTGTTGGGGGATTTAATAAAGTAGACTTAGTCTTCTAAGCTGGGGATGATGCCTACTTCTGTTTATTTAAGACAGAGGAACCACATCAGTGCAAGGTCTTCAAACAGACAAATACTTTAAAGTGCTTTTGGTTAGATATCAGTTCCCTCTCCCTGCATCTGTATTTTATTAAGTCACTGTTTTCAGGCCTACTTATCAATTTGAGGCACTGCTGAGTTACAAAGCTACAGTCCCGACTCACCATTTTCATAGCGTCTGCTAACAGCATGTCTATAGCAGTAACCATCACCAGTTACCAAAATATTCCTTACCTGTGTGATTTCGTTCATCACTACATGAGTGCAGCGAGCTTCATACTCTGGGCGAACCTGCTCTTCTTGCTCTAAGTACTCCACCGTGTCCCATTCATACTCCAGTTCAGCCTGCCGTCGCTTCCAAAACTCCAAAAAAAAAGTAACTATCCAAATGATAGACAGAACAAGCAACACCACTTGAGTACTGGGCTATAACATGTGGCTCAGTATTCTCTACAGCTTTTCACAGAAATGGAATAAAACCTTTATTGGCTAAAGCAATGGTGAAAGCAACTGAATCTACTCCTTTATGCAATTATGCTTTCGGATGTATATGTACTTTAATATGAGAAACATGAGGTAAATGGTGGTGTAATCACAAGCTAAAGAATGTATATACTTTATGTATTTTCTTTGTATTTCAAATATGAGCACTTAGGATTTCATATTACAGACTGCTTTGAAAAAGTTTAACATGGGATGCTGCAGCAGTCAGCAGACTGCAGGGTAATTCCCCCTGCTACATCAAACCCGGTTAGGCTGGGGAGCCTGCCTGCAATAACAGGACGGTCCAGTGCAGTAGCCAAAATTATCTTTAACGTAGCGAAGTGACCATGTGGTCAGAAGACAGTGCCTCAGGCCACAAGGCCTGAGAGCTACCTCCAGTGACTGTGCTGGCTGGGGACCTTCTGGCAAAGGACTTGGGCGGTGGCTCACTTAACAATACATAGGGTTACCTGGGGGCAGACATCCAATCCTGTACCCAGGACAGGGACCACACCATCTTGAACTAACAGAGAGGAAGAACTTGAGACATGACCCACCCCTGCGTCACCACCTTTCAGTGTCCCCCCTCCTATGGCCTCATGTTGATACTGTCTGAATATGTAGCCTGGGCCAAACCATGATCCATCCCATCTGGTTCGGTCCCCACAGGATGCTTAAGAGGCTAAGTTGTTTGGATAGGTGAAGACAAAATTCTGGAAAGTACAAGACTTCTAGAAAAATTAAACTCAGTTGTACAGGGAAGACCTCATGCTCATTCATGCTGCAATTTTTGTGTAGAAAGTCATCAATTTGCAGACTACAAAAACAATGTTTATTCAGGTAAAACTGCTTAAATACAGCTGTCTTTCCTTCTCTGCTAGCACAAACCTGAAGATACTGCAGCTCTATTGTATGGCATGGAGCTTAGAAACTCCCTGGGCTGAGCCAGCCGTTTCTCTGGACTGTGCTCCTACAGCGAGAAGTGCTGAGGGATCAGGTACACAGACGCCTACGCGGTAACAGTTAACCATGAACCCAGCCAAACTCATTACCTGGTCCTAAGATATTATGCAGGCAGATGTGGCAGCAGAGGCAATGACAAACCCAGATGGGAAGCTCAGGATGCTGTGTCAGTACCATGCTCCCTGGCACACCTGGATGCTTCACTCTTGAAGAGGGTGCAGTCTCAGATTAAATGTGTGGTATGGCTCTGCAGCACAGTTTCCAGGAGGAGTGGTATCCAATCACTGCACTCTCATTGCTCTCATTGTCTGGGAGTAATTAACCCTAAAACTGTTTTTTGGGGTTTTTTTACTAGTTTGGCCTCTCATTCTGAATGATGAAACTTCAGCGGCATGCAGTTACAAGTCCAAACACTAAAGGTTATGTCTAAAATCAGGTGTGGTTGAAAAATCCCAAACTGAAACATATCAAACCCAGAAAACTCCATGGCTGGGCTGTGAGATGACCTTGGCATCTGCAAACAGTCAAAACTCCAGAAAACCCTGCTCCCCGGATTATTCAGGGGCGTCTTTCACAAGGACTTTTCCACTCCTTCATGCTTAGAAGCAGCAAGGATATTGCAAGCAGCAGACCAGAGGGTCTTATCTGCTCTCTCCTGCAGAGCAAGGACATTAGTCTTCCATAAACATTTAATTGCTGCCCAGCCCAATTCACAGGAATGTACAAGCTGTACTGATTTGTTCCAGATGCAAATTCAGTTGCTGCTGGAGAGCCCAGAAGTGCAGGGACTCCTGTAATGATAGCCTCATGTGCTAACTGTGACAGGAGGGAACATAACACAGGGCAGCTCTCCCAGCCCCCTATTAGCCAATTTGTGTCTTTCAGAGCCGGAAAGGAGCTCCTGCTGGATTTGCCATTTTCCTTTTATTTCAAAGCAGATTGTTTCAACAGTGGAAAGAAATGACATTTCAGAGTCAGCAGATGAAAGCAGTCATTTCAAGTCATATTGAATGGTGTCCTCTTTCATGTGTCTCCCAACACTCCTTCAGGCTGGCCCAGGTATTCTGCCTCTGAAGCTGTGTCACTGAGGTCTGGGAAGAAGTGCCTCCATTGGAGAACATTGGTTTAACTGATCTTGCTCAGGGAGGGGAATCTAGGAATGGCAGCAAGTGAAGTGGAAGCTGCCTCTTGTTCATGACCTTTGCCAATCTAGTCTTACCATTGAAGGGAGAATTGGCAGAGCATTAATGTATAAAAAGGGCTAACTCCTGAGGCCAAATTCCCTGGTGTTTTGTAGTGCTTTAAGATTTTTGAAGGGAATACACACAAGAAAATATGCACTTGTTAGAAGTGTATTGATGTTAATGATGCAATAATATATCTAAGAGTCTAATATTAATTTTAATTGTTTTGAACAAGGAGGTCTAAAAATGTAATAGAGCAAGATACAAATTACGTCTGGAATTACACCAGGACCATGGGACATTTGGATTCAGTACAATTTTAGTTGAATTTCTGTAATATAATTCACCTCTTTATATAGTGGACTTACAACAAGAATACTAAGAGACCTTGCAGCCATCTCTATAACCACGAAGCTTAACTTTGTAATTATTGCTCCTGGAACCATTCTTCAAAACAGGAAGGACGATTTTAATTAAAATCTAAATTGCCAATAAATTAACTCATGATGTGATGGGAGAAGATTACCAAACTTCTAATAACTTTTAATTTAGTGAATTCCCTGCTGGTATTTTGACTTAAGCATATGTTTTGGAAGAAAACTGCTTTTTGAAATTATACATTTCATCTTACATTTCTTTAAAGAAAGAGTTATTTTTAAGCACTTTAGGTGTTTTAGGTATTTTTATAGGGAAATAAAAATACTGTATGTTTTATAAAGAAAAAAAAATTTCCATTCTTGTCAGCCTATGTATGAATTCAAAATATTATGTAAGATACATTCTCTATAGCACCCTGTATACTGACCTAACATGGAACTTACTTCTGTAATTACTGGATAAGATGCTGCAATAAAAGCCAGCTAGCAAAGCTGCTAATATGAATAAAAAAATTGTTTCTTGGAATATAAACCTTGCCTAATTCCTTGAATATAGCACCAAGAGTTTTCACCTGTGGGAAACATCCTGGTTTCATACATATTTTCTCTGCTACAACATAAATCTAGGGTTTATAACCTACTACTCTTTTTACAATCAGCTTCTTAAATAAAGGGAGATGGAAAAAGTTCCTAGGAAATATAACAAATTACAGTTTTTCAATTGCATTGTTTAGTTACACAACTGTTAATAGCACAAGCATCTCCATAAGTCTTTGAGAAAAAACCCCACTTCCTCTGACAGATATACTTAAGCATGTGGCTGGCTCCTGCTGGATGAATGTGTGGCAGTCTTAACCACCTCCCTCAGACTTTTCTTCAAGAAATCAAAACAGAACAGATACTGAAGACTAATTTTTAAAACTACCATTTTTTGTTTGCTTATGATGAGTTCCTGTGAATGTGCTTGTTTTCTATGGAACTACTTTCCAGTGAGTTCCTAAGTGCTAGCAAATGAAGTCACTGCCAATTTATCCATGTTTTCTTGGCTGATGCTGGAGGCTTGACCAAAATTAGATAAAAAACCACACTTGTCGAAATTGACTTACCCCATATTCCCATAAATACTGCAAACACCAGTGTTCCATAGCTATCAAACATACAGAGTTTCTGGAAAAGTGGAAAAGAAATAAAAAGTCTTAAAATATAACCAATCATTTTTATTCTTCTACACCAACCCAGAACAGAACCCAGAAGATGCTTACAGAAAATGCTGGTTTTCAGTCTTTATGTAGTTTTATAAACAACCCTTGTGGATAGTGTTTCCTCAATTTCTGTCCATGCATAACACTCTCCAGTAAATCAGGGAAATTAAATGCAAAGTTCAGAATTAAAAATAAAAGCCATATATGCACTATGAGGAATAATAAAATGGTGTACTATCAAACTACCTTCCATCTATTGCATACTAAGAGGAAAAACAGTGCTTCTGGTCTGAGAACTCAGTATAGAATTATGGATTTTTAGAACAGCCACTAAGGCCATGGACACATCTGGTTCTCATAAGCAGGATAACAAATAAGTTAGTAAAACCACACTCTGACGAAATACCTCTGTGGTCACTATCTCACTCTTTTTTCCCCATCATAGCCTTTTCCCTGCATTCTTATTTCTTTTACCATGTAACTGTGCTGATGCAACACATTAAAGTTGGGCTAAATATTTTTGATGAATAGCTGCAAAATCACAGTTTTGGGGCTGAATCTATGGAGAGGAATGATGAAAGGCTAACATTAGTTTAGTGAGACAAGGTAATGGAGAAAGAAAGTGAAGTTCCTTTTGACGGGGATAAGGAGCAGACAAAAGGACATGGCTGTGTCACAGCTTCTGTCATAGCCAACACCAGCCTCCTCTTGTACCCATCTTCTTCTTGGCAACACTGATCAAATTCAAGGCATAGATCCAGATAACTTCTTCATGCAGGGAGGAGGCAGAAATTAGAAATGTCAAAAAAGGCTTTAAATGTTTCCTTAGAAAAACTGATTCAGAGCTACTGAATCAAGGCTTTAACTGAATATTCTCTTCCTTCAAAAAGAAGTACCCCCAAATGAAATCGTTTTTCAATTAAAATAACATTTTATTCTCATATCAAATATCAGCAGCTATGTAAAAGAAAAACGCTTAAATTTTTTCATCTCACATCAAATCGGAGCAATTAATGTTGTTATTTCTAGTTTTTGAAGTTGAGTCACTGTATCAAAAGGAACAACTATTTGCACGCTTTCTGCAAGACATTAATGGAGGACCAACACTGCTTTATATGTAGTACTAGAGAAAGTGCAACTCAAGTTCAAAGATGTGTCTACAAGCTGTAAATGTAGTTACCTTGGATGATTCACAAGTGATGGTGAGGTTCCAGTAGGTACATACTTTATCACACTGAGGGCACATTATGATATTACCTCCTATGCTGGGATCACAGACTTCTTGGCTAAAAACAAAACTAGTCAGTCACACACCAACACTAAATTCTTTAGTCCTTTTTCACATATGAAGACAGTGCAATAATCTCAGGGAATTAAGGAATAATTTACCAGTGATCTGCACTCAGGAATTCCACTCCCACCCCTTGCCCTGGCAACATATCTCCATTTCCATCTACAGTCCTCATCTCAAAAATGGATGGCGCATGAGGAAAGTAATTTCTATCCCTTGTACATGGTGGTAAACTCTCAAAACTGCCCACATTAAAAATAAAACAGCTCTTAAAAGATCTCACAGTCTTCAGTAGGAAACCCACACGAGCTACCACAGCAAGGCCAAAGGGAGAAGGAGGAGCAGCTCTGCCTGGAAGGACAAGGACTAGCTGCTGAGCCCAAAGGACTACCTAGTCCCTGTGGTCTTCTAAACAGGATCAGACTGGAAATTGTGCAGAGGGGAGCTACTGCAACGATTCACAGGCTTGCAGAGCTGTCTCCTAAGGGATGGCAAAGGAGCTGCCATCTCGTACATACTAACCCAGCATGGTGGAGGCTGAAAGGTAACTTAATTGCTTTCTAGGCATACGCCAGGGAGGGAGCTGAGCTGTTTAACTAAATTATAATACTGGCAAAAAGCTAAATGGGTATAAATTTGGCACAGGAAAGGAGCTGTGGAATAGCCCTTCAGCAGGCATTATAAACCTGAAAACCCTCGCAGGACAGGGTATATACAGCTGGAGGGCCTGTAGGTCCTTTGACATAATGCCATCACTTCTTTTTCCCTGGGTCATTTGTCCATGCTTAACTTTTGTTGTGTGTGTTCTGATGAGAGAATCTGTGTCATGGCTCTGCCTTGCCTTCCAGTGTATCCTAAGCAGCTGAAGGCCCCTGTGCGGTTGCTCTTCCTATATCTTCACATAGTAGAGGAAAGACATTTTTAACATGTTTGGGTATCTAGTTTAAGTATTACCACAGTGAAAATTATGTCTTATGGCAATTTGTATTGATTTCTGATTGCCACTTTTTCCTTTGTGTTTCTACGCTAGGACTGGTGAACCTTGTGCAAAATATAAATAAAATTATGAAATAGCAAACTCCTGGATGTCTATCACTGTAATGGTCCATGGATATCCATTATTTGTCTAATATTTTATGCCTTTGCCTTCAAATCCACCATGGTAGTTGTTCTCAGGCCCTTTTATTTTGCCTCCTTCATGAAGCAGTGTCTTGCAAACCCTGTACTGTCCCCCTGTGTACAGGACTGATCAAAATTGCACGTGATATTAAACCAGGTCTAATCAGATACCTCCATGTGCAGTTGTCCTTTGTCAGGCATCCATACAGAAAGCATCCAACTCCTACAACTGCAGCCACAGTCAGCATATTTGTGTAAAAGCCCAGCCAAGCAAAGTAGATGCCAATTTTCTCTCCATAGTATTTCCTGTGGAGGAGAAAGGTGGGTTGTTTGTTTGTTGGTTGTTTTTTATTTAAATGTAAATAAATTCACATTTCTATTTCAAATGGCTCTTCATTTCACACATTTTATGCCAACCCATATTTTAACAGTCCTCTGGTTTCAACTTTGGGATTTCAGCAGTACTGCGTTCTTTTGTAAAAGGATAGAAATGAGGGGAAAAAAAGGAAAAAGATAAAAGATCATGCCTACCAAAGGAAAATTTAAAGTGGTTGCCTTTTCATAAATCAGCTCATCATAAACCCAGTCTCAAATTATGCTCCTGTGCATGAACTGATCTGGGTGTATGTATCTTCCCTCAGAACTGACCCGTGTCTCTGTGACTTCCCCAAAACCAGACCTATTACGTAGATCTCATTCTCTCTGCATTAGCCCAGTGCCAGTTACACCAACCTGATGAAATCCAGGGGTTGCAGTTTGAAAATGTTTTTAGGATGAGCCCATTCTCTGTAGAGTAGATATCGTTCACTTGGGCAGTTGGGATCAGTTGACTGGTGCCTAAAACTTGACTGCAAAACAGAACAAGCATGAGAAGATCCCACTAAAATCTAAGCAGTGCAGCTCATCTCTCATCCCCACAGACAATCTCTATGCCATGAAGCTAGAGTCTGGAGAAGCCTTTTAGTCTTACTGCAAGCCAGAAAAAGGAGCAGCAGCTCTGAGAGCACACCAAGATTCAGGATAGAAGATTGTCAGAAAGGCACTGAATGCTAAAGTGCCTTAAGCACTTTAAGCTTTACATATGTGAGCTGAAAATAACAGAGACTCATCATGAACTTACTCTAAGCACACGTCAGCATCTTGGCACTTAGGAATAGAAAATAAAAAAGGATCCATTCTAATTAGAGTACAGGACTGAATTAATTTTAAGTAGCTTTAACATGCTACACATGCTTTGCTTCAAAATAATACTGTACTCGAATACAGGCTGGAAAGACTGAGAGGAAAATCCAGGGCCTCTAGTCTCTGTTTTAAATTTAAAAGAGAGTTCACCTGGAGATAATCTTTGTATTTCTTAGTAAGCTATTTTAAAAGCTATTTAATAAAGCCTGTTACATTTGAGACATTTTTCTATTCTATATCTGTGATGCAACTAGACAAGTGATGTTTGTAGAAATGTATCTGCTACTTTTCTTTTTCAGCATAGCTGTGATGTATAATTTCAACTGCATAAAAAGACACTCATTAATTACTAGTCATACTGAGTCTAAATTCCCCATGCCATGATAGAAATAGCCTGCAAGGCAGGTTTTAAATCTCTGAACGGAAATCTTAAAAATGGCTAGTCACAAATGATATGAATTCTATTCTGTAAAGATCTGATTACTTACAAGTACCATGACTTGTCTTGATTTTGCCTTAAAAGTTTCTTTGAAAACCTTGTAGGCCTCTTAAATATTTTAAGCCAAGTCCATGCAGCTGAAGCAGTTATCATTCCTGACCTCCCATGTCCTCAATGTCTCCTTGACAGAACACACCTTGGACACAGAATGGTGGCTCTGAAGGTGACAAGTTGGGATGTTGTGGTTATGCAATAGATAGAGTACAGAAAATCAGCCCTCAGTCTTTGCTAACTTTTCATTCACAGCCTCACATGGAGTTTTTTTCCTTGTCAAATACTCTGAAACCTGATCTTTTCTCCTTGGACTTTTTTCTTTTTTCTTTTTTAGCTATTGCTAGCCTTGGTATACAAAAACCAATTTTCATATAACTTTCATATTCAAATGCTATAATTTAAAAAGCTTCATGAGTGTAGCTGCAAAAGTTGGATTTGTTATTATTGCCAGTGAAATTGAAACCAATGAAGCTTTTCTCTGCAAGATTCTGACAATACCTGTGAGGCATTGGACTGGCTGGGCAGAGCCTTCCTGTAGAAACCTGAGTCCCATGCATGTATGCTGCAAAGTTTGGGAACCAAGGGACAGTTTCTCACTGTGCAAGACTTTCACACATCCTAAAATGAGATTTGTAGTCTACATCTTTACCAACAATGTTGATAGGAATTTTAATATCGGAAAATTGCATACTAATGAAACATTGATTTAGGACCAATAATGCAGTGTGTCGTGGGAACTATCTCTCAGTCCAGGTACTTTACTGAAATACATCTCCCAGAGAATACAAGTTAAGAACTCTCAAGTGAAATATATTGTTTTTCATTTATAGAAATACATTTTTAACCAACAGTGCATTGGAAGAAAAAATCTTTAGCAAAACCACATCTCAGTCTTTTATGTGGATATAATACCAGTCCAGAAATAACACAATGAATAGTGCTTGTATCCTTTGATATATCTAGAGGATATGTATATCTAGATATAGTTCAGACCTCTATTTCAAAACATATTTTATTTACAAACACCAGACTTACATCATGAAGGGGAAATGCTGCTTTGTAGATTCCAGTGTCCAGTAATTTGTTAATGCCAAATTTTTTCACATTATTTTTTGTTGCATATTCCACACGGGACAGGATAAAATGAACCTGAAATTTAAAAAAAAAAGTATTTTTGTGTCCTTGCAACCTGAAAGAAATCACATACAGTTATACCTGTCTCAGCATACAATCAAATTAGGAAAGAGTAAGCAGTGTAGACAAAATTAATTGCACAAGGTATACAAGAAATTCAAATCCCTCCTTTAAGTTCAGGTGGAAGACAAATCAGACAAATATAAATAAAGTTTTCCTTCTGGATTGCCCAGGCTATTTCATAAATTACACAGGACTATTGCATCCCAAACACTTTTAATTTTTAGAATGTTTCAGTGAAGGTAATTACACTGATATGATAAAAGGAATAGCTGCTTTTTAAAAGTAAATGCTAGAAATACTCCATGGACTTACAATTCGGCTTCTAGTTGCAGGATTAAAAAATGTGTCTTTGTCTTGGATATAGAAGTTGGACAAATGTTCCTTTTGAAAAGGGGCAGTGAAAAACTCTTGCTCAGGTTTGATGATATTTTCATCCACCCTGAAGAGTCTACTGAACCAGTTGAAAGCTGAGTGTCGGGTTTTCAGGTCATTGTGTTGCAGAGGCAATTTGATGTGCATAACCTCGGCATACGTGCACAGCACTTCCCAAGGTGCATGCACTTTCACAAAAATAAGTTTCTCATCCAAAACCTGAGATGAAAGAATATTGAAAATAAGTATGTAAGCCAAGAACTTCTCATTTTAACAACTCTTGAACTATCTAGAATTTTCCTTCCCTTTACAGCTCATAAATGACCTATTCAAAGTTGCAATCATTGTCCATCCCAGCAAATATATCATTGCCTTCTGAAAAAGCACTGACATGAGGAAACACTCAGGCAGATCAAGGCGTATAAAGGTATATAAAAAAAGGACAGTTAAATGTTCCCTTTAAGCTTGATGTTTACATCACTGTAAAAATATTTTATAAAGAAACTTAAGTGTAACACTTTCCCCATATGGGGTCATTAGGACTCTTTTTACTTGTAATTTGGCAGGGCAAGCATGGCTCTGGAGCTGCCAGTGACTCCCCAGAAGCTCAGTTACAACCCCAGAGTGATAGGAGCAGGCTAGGCACTCATGGGCAACAAAAATTCCAAGCTTCCTAGAGAGAGTGAGGAGAAGGCGAAGGAAATTAGAAGAAACTGATGAAAAAGAGTGCATGGGCCACATTTGCTCCCAGTGGAATGGCCAAACCCGTAGCAGTATGCAGTGGGAAGCCTGACAGCCACTCCTGCCTCCTGTCTACACCTGGCCTGTAGACCTACTGCTGCCCTGCATTAGTGAGTGTCAGCCACATGAAATTTCCTTATGTAGCTCATGGGCTTGGGAACACTGATCAGATATCTGATCTAGCCTGGGGAAATGTCCAGTTTCAAGTGTTTTTCAGTCATAATCACAGCATAGCTATTGAAGACTGCAATATGTTACCATAGCACTGAGTCTGCAGCAGTCTTCCAGACAGCAAACATTTACTTTCTTATGAATGTGAAGAACCAGACTGCATTCTTGGACATGCAGCAGAAGCCCTCACTGCAGACAAATAAATACTGTGATGCCACAGATTCTAATTCGGGAGGAAGGGGCAAAGTGATCATTTCTGGAGCTCACTATAGAGTACCAAAGAATGACAAATTTAGACTGGAAGTGATTGTCCTGGAGAGGGAGACACAGATGGAGTACTGCAGCCCTGCAGGGTAGGAAGAAAGAAAAGGGATTTGGAGGGGCTCTAACCCTCCCTGCCAGAAAGAGCAGCTCTGTCAGCTGCTGTGGATTGCCACAGTGCTCTTGAATTGCCTGCAGGTGACATCGCAGCCCAAAATATACAACGTGCAATAGAACACTTGCACAGTGCCAGGCCTTGCGAGAAGCAGGGTCATGCACAGGCGCCCTGCACTGCTCTTCTGGCAGGGGCATTCTGCATTCCTCTCTGCAAAGTAGAAACAGTAATTTTTATCTACCAAGCTCTGAACAAACATGACTTATGTAATCTCCCAGCTTCATGATGTAATATTCCAGCTTCCCATCTTTTATTTTTATTTTAGAGGAAGGAGCACACATAAAGTTTAAAAATATTTTGCTTCAGATGACAAAGACAGTGCTAACAGAAGAAAGGTGGCCTTTTTTTCTTGAGGGGAGAGAAATCTTACAGTGAATTCATATATCCAGTTTCCTTAATCCCACAGGGCCAGCTCTGCTCTCAGAACAGCCATTCACACAGAGAATAGCACTCACCGACCTCGTCGCTTCTAGTTGCAAGCCATTGTTTATCAGATTTGATTCATATACTTGTCTCTTCCTCTGTTAAAAGATATTAAACACTGTAAAACATCCATTCCAAATTTCACAAATATGTATACATAGTAAAATGGAATTGCCTCCCAAAACCATCATTATGTCATCTCTATAGCCCACTTGACAGGGAGTGTGGTGATACATACAGTCCTACCTACTAATTAATCCTGATCAGTTTTTTTGTCTGCAATATTGCCCTTAAATGCAATTGTAGAGAACTTATGCTCTCAGTTTCTGGTACATTACAGAGGTGTAAGTGTGACTCAGATTTTGAAAATTTTGAAATTGACTGTTGAAACTGTGATCTTTTTCACCTTTAATCACTAAGTGAACTACATTAATCTTCCTTTAGAAAGTCTTAATCTCAAGTGATTTTCATCCCACTTTCCTTCCAGAAACCTGTAACTTTATGGTTCTTTCACAGTAATCATATGAGTTCACACAGCGGTTCAAACTGTAGTATCCCAATATATTTTAGTCCATGGATTACATCCCCAAAAGAAGATGAGAGCTGTAGCACTTGTAGAGTCACTTCTATTCCAGGAGAATTTAATGTCCCTAAAAGGACACAGCAAGTTTTCCTCAGTAAAGATCAAATCTGTGGATCATTTTAATTTTTTGTAGTGATCAGCACTTGGCAGATAGTGAGTTACCAAACACCTGGAATGTCTTTCCAATATTGGATCTGCTTCTCCATACAGTTGACCTCCTCCCAAGAAACACAGAAACATCCCCTTTCCCCTCAAATACAAAACATATAACTCCATAAGGGATTTATAAGAAATTTTGAAACCTCATGTGAAGCAATCAAATTTAAAAGCTATCTGCACTAATTGGGTAGTTCCCCAATGATTTATTTGTTTATGTGAGTCAAGGGTAGCCAGCTCTCCCTGAACTACACACTATGTGGCAAAATATCAGCATGGCTAATGGGGGCACCCGTAGGCAGCTGAGGCTGGGGGCTCTTCAGTGAGCAGTTTTCTGGAAGAAGGTGACTTTAATGCACTGGGGACTGAGAGCTTTATTCCTCTAACAGGTTAGGCTAGGGCTGCAGCCAGATTCTTGGAGTGACTTGAGGATACTGCTTTCTTGCTCCCAGTTTCCTCTTGTGCCACTCGTGAATTTCTTTGTTGATTAATATATGCTTAAAGGATTTGGCATCTCCCACTACAGGAACTTAAAGAAGAAGGACCCAGTGCTTTTTGTCACATGGTTCTCTGTAGTGATTCCAGCTGCCTTAAGACCTGCGCACAGGATCCAGACCTGTTGCTACCGTGAAGGACCAGAGTCAATGAATGACCTTCTGGATAAACTTTTAGGATCTTTGGTAGGTCCATAGAACCCACGTTCTAGTTCCTCAGGGCTAGACTCAAGGCTCACCCACTCTAGGGGCAAAAAGATGCCCCTAGAGCATCAGCAAAAGGGTAAAATTCTTCAGAAGTTTCTACAGGAACATGTCAGTTATATACCCAAATAAGTTTCAACCAGTTCTTGAATATTTTAAGATAAAAATATTTAAAATATTGTAAGTCCACAAACAAGAAAATGCTATTTTTCCAAAACTCTAGCAAGTCGTGAAATTAATAATTATAGAACTAAATAACAGTATGAACAGCCTACTCCATCTTATAATTTGTTAGTTCTCAGCTGCAGCAGCTGCATGTGACAATGATCTCAGTGGACAAACTTCATATTTTGTAATAAAATTTTTCTTATCTGTTTTGGGGTTTCTGCCTTTTTATTTCAGTAAATATCACCTTCTACTTAGCTAGGCAAGAGCCAAATATTTCAATCTGTTTTCTCTCATCAGTACTTGTCACCTTTCTCCTTATTCCTTGCTTTTCTCAGGATAAAACCACAAACCCAGACTTTGATAGCACTTTCCATGGAGGGATCTCTCCATGTCTCACTAATTCACTTGTCTATTGGTGACAGTATAATGCTGTTTATATTTTTTCCTTGTGTGTATATATATATATATGTATGTGTGTGTGATATATGTGTGTAATATAGACATTTATGATGTGTACCTTTAATTTTCTTGTGCTGATAGCTCTAACTTAAAATCACATTGTGAATGAGTGTTTTTCTTGCAGTAATATATTTTCTAACATTTTCAGTATTTCATAGATAATAGTGTTCTCCAGCCTCTTTTAAACCTAAAGGTTTTCAGCCACCTTGGCATCTAAATAAACTATATAATGATTTCCATTGCAATTTCTGTTTTATTAAAACTCAACCCTCTTACCGGTTCATTAATATATGTAGCACACAACACACAGTTTTTCACTCTAACTCTTCTGCCATTTCATCCCACCTCTTTGCTCCTTCCGTATTCACGTGGTTCTTTCTAAAGTGAATATTATTCAATCATGAAAATATTTCAACCTGAGTTCTGCTTTGTTCCAGCAAATAAAACGGGGCAGGGCTAAATACCTGTTTCACTTTCTTTTGAATTAGCATAAAAATAGATGCAGAGCAATTCTCTTTTGTAGAAGTCTAATACTATTTTTTTAAAATCTTTTAATCAGATTCCTTTCATAATTTATTATGGCAAGGAGTTCCCAAAATTAATTTTGCCCTCAAAAATCTTAGAGGAATGTTGACAATATTAAGGTTTCTAATAATGCATGAATTCAAGTAGTGAGAAACAAAGCCTCTGGGAGGTTTTACTAATTAGGGGCTTTGCTATTTTATATAAATGATTGAATTATGCATATAATGATCTATGGAGGAGCTAGACTTTTACCCAGAGGAGTCTATAATGGTTTTACATTGACTGGGGAATACAGTATATAGATATAATAGTTTATTAGGCTGGAAGGTGGAGTCTATCCAAAGTTTATTTTAGTGTCTGGAATTTTGCTCAGCTACCTGTAAGGCTAAGTTGCAATAAAAAAGTAATCATGGTAATGCTGCTGATCTAAATCTGACATCGGTTTTTATGATTGAATGGTTAGTCAATAGACTAAGACATCACAGGATACATAATCATATACAGTCTTAAGAAAATGAAAGCAGAATGTAAGTAAATGCCAAGTATTACAGGCATGTGGAAGGATCATTTTGCAAGCTGCTTTTTCACTATGGCGCTTTCAATTTCTGGTGATTGTCTTGCCAAGCTGAGGAGATTAACAAGATTGTGGGTCTGGAAATTGGTAGCAGACCAGTAGCACTTTCTCCCCTGAGTGTTATAAATTGTAGGGAAGACTTTCTTTGATTACAGTGACAGAAGAACGCCGACTCATATCTTTGCTGACTTTCTTTTGTGCAAAGAGAAAAGTTCTCTACCACAATATCCATGTGGGTTCAGGAAAAAATCCTAACAAGAAAAGAGAGCTTGAATGGCCTCCTCTGCCTTACCTGACAGGCAACAGATAAATCACAGTCAATAAGAGAAAGAACATAGGGCCAAAATCCTCCTCTATGGAAATTAGCTGAAGGGAGCAAAGATAATCATTGTATCAATATTAGCTGCCTCACAATTTCTTTGATGGTATTTGGAAGCTTTCCTCAAAGTCCCAGCCGTCAGCATCAGAAAATTAATTGATTGAGAAACTCTGCTCTGTAAGTTTCTTTCCCTTATGTTTGAAGACAATCATAAAAAATATGAGGCAGGACATGCCATAGAGAATAAGCCCCCAAAAATGCAAACCCAAAGAACTCCAAATACATATTTTCTGATAAAACTTTTTATTTTAATCCAGTTTCATGGTTTTTGAAACCTGATCCATGATCACACAGAACTGGTAATACTGCAGTCTAGCCCTGACCTCAAGGGCAGTCACCCTGTTTGGAAAGATCCATTTCTGTCCTACAAATGTGTGTAGTAACTGCAGAGCAGCTACCTCCTTCTATCTGTCTTCATATTCTTCTGTCATCCTTCCTTCCAAAGCAGTAAAATTTGGGTTTGTAGTTGCTTCAGGAACAGAGGTTTTATTTCAGTGAGTTTCTGCTTCAAAACCAAACCATTCAGCTGAGATGAAGGCAGGTGTGACTGCTATCCTCCCAGCACCTAAGGTCCCTTCCATACTTCTTATCAAACTTTCTAAGTAGGTTGGTTGAGCACAGCACAGGCATGCAGAGCCTGTCATTCTCTACTGCCTCAAATCACTGCATAGAATGGCACAGGGATACCCTTTTACCTGTAAACTCAAGTGCTGTTCTCTCACAGCAGGTATGGCACACCCTGAGCAGTGGGATAAGTATAATTCTTGTTTGAAAAGTTAGCCAAGCTCATTTTTGGTCAAGGGTGTTTTTTGGTTTTTTTTTTTTTTTTTTCTTCTTTTTGTGGTTTTATTGTTGTTAGTTATCTGAACTAGACAAGTATAGAGGCAGGAACTGTTCATTGTTTGCTTACGAAAACAAAATTCTCCAGCACTGATGAATTTCTCAGTAACACTGTACTTAAAAAAACCCAACAAGATGTGTGTAATATTCTCCATGAGACATAGTTTCATTCAATTTGGAAAAAAAAAAATCCATCTATTTCTCAGAAGAACAGATTTCTTCATGGCTGGAAATTAAGGTTTTGCCCACATTCCAATTTAAATCACTGACCGTCTTTCTGCTTATTTCTGTTGGGGGAAATAGATGGACTAAAATAAAATTCTGCATTGATTTGTTTTGAATTTAACTTTCTGGCCCTGATCCTTTTGACTTTCAACAGTGAGAGGTCCCCAACAGATGAAACTGGTATTTTGGAGCACTCCTGAAATGGCTGGTGATATTTAAATTCTATTCTGATTGTAAACTCTATCCTGAAAAATAGGCTACAAAACCTGTAGATTTAAAAAATATGCTTTGATTAAGAATTTCAATTGCTTGCAAGGTACAGTTTCTGGATTCTTCTCCTGGCAGTCTCATTTTTGCTAGGGCTTGCAAAATTAATTGCAGACCAACTTTAAAAAGCTTGGAGTTTGAATTGAGCAGCATATTTGAAACTTACCTACTACTTTTTGGATCTCTAAATTATGTTAGAAACTTCCCTGAGGTTGTCTTTTCATTAGTTTGACTTTGCATCCCATAAACCAGATTTCAAAAACAGATGAAAGTAAGAGAAGCCCTGTGGATCTCCAAGAGCTTCAGAATCCATATTTTTATTCCTTCTATCAAATCACAAGTGTTTTATTTCCTGCTGTCCACTGAGATATTTTCCCAAGGAAAAAATGCTTATTATTATAAAGTAATGCTGGACCCCTCAGTTACATTAATCAGATTCTTTGGAAAAAGAACAGAAAACCATTCAAATCCAATACAATGATAATCCCAACATCTGAGTTGTCTGTTGCTGCAGAAGAACACTTGGATCTGTGCCCTGTTTCTCTGAATCCAGTAAATTGGATACCTAGGTTGTGGCCTGATTTTCAAATCCTTCTCTCTAAATTCAGTAAGAATTTGGGGACTCCTCCATATTCAGTATCATAAAAATCCTACCCACTGCAGTACACAAAACATTACACTTCAGAAATCTACAGACGCCCACTAATAATTTGAATTCTGAAGCAACTTCCACATCATGCAATTGGGTGGGGTGCTGTGTGTGTCAGACAGAATTTTTCCCAGTGACAAATCTCTAGATTTCACAGACCCATAACATTGCACACAACCAGTGGAAAACTTGCTCCTGACTCCAGTGACATGAAGATGTCATCCTATGAGAATAGACTTCACTTAATCTGCTATTTTTCAGTAAGCTGGAGTTTCCAAATTCTGTGCACAATAAAGCTCTGGATAATAGCACTATAAAACTACCAGGGAAGTCAAAGAAAGAGTAACATTGGCACAGAACCTATCCGTGCTTAAAACACCCTGAATTACACAAGATACTACTTATAAAATTTGGCATTTTTAGTCCATCATTGATCAGACAGTGATGTATGCAGTACTTAAAACTGATTGTACATGACAATGCTCCTTATTTTGGTTGCATTTCATCACAAGGGTAGAAGATGTTTGTCTCAGAAAAAATTACAATCAAATATACAACAGTGTCAGTAAGGACAACCTATTGAGTAGGTTTTATGTCAACATTGATGAAATCTGAGTGTATCTTGTGCAACACCAACCCCCCACCATTCTGGGAACTGTGGTAGGCCAAAAAGTTAATTTCCTTCCTGGAATTTTAAGGATCTAAAGCTTCACCATAAATGTCATCTTAATTTCAAACTCAGATATAAGGTATACATGTACAGTCCCCCTGTTGCTTCAGCTTCTACTTATCTGTGGAAATACTGGTTTTGGCTTCCTTCTGACATATCCACGTCACCCTAGTCTCGTGTGTCACTCTTCTGGCTGTACTTCTGTCCATACAGGCTTTGTTGGCCACTTTGCTATGAGGCTGCACAGCTGGCTCTTGCTCAGCTTGCTCTCCACAAAAACCACCAGGGCCTCTTCTACAGAACTGCTCCCCAGCCTAAGTCTTCCCCTTATCTGGTCATTCGTCTAATGTGGTCTCATCCTCGCATTTGTTGCGTGTAGGTAGATGGCTTCCTCCTCCTCAGCAAACCACAGAGTCAATGTGGCTGCAGATCTTTGTGGAACTAAGACCTTTGAAAGTAAAGTTTTTATGCAAGTACCTACCCACAATCTCCTGGTCTAATTATTAATGGTTTCATTCTGGCTAATGTCTTAACATTAATGCTGCACTGCAAATACTGCTGCACTGCTCACATTTAATTTCCATCACTACTTAGAAAAGATGCTCATTATATTTTTAATATATTTGGGCAATGGCCAAGTATTACAAACATAAATGTAAAATGCTAATGGATAAAAACAATTCTTTCCAAAGGGGCAGCTTTTTTGTCTAATTACCTCTTTCAATTAATTTCTATTGCTGATCCTGTGATCGTGTGTAATACAACATCCACCCACAGCAGGACTCCCTCAAACCCTACTAACGACATTCCTTATGTCTGTCCTGTTAATGCCAACAACAACACTGTGTAATGAGTATCAACCAACTTAGCTACAGGCTTTTTTACTCCTACTCTTCTATTTCCCAATTGCAAATTATTATTTGTATATGAGCTGCCTTCAGTAATATCTTTGTCCCTGCCTGTCTCTACCAGAGGCTGCTGCTGGAACGTAGATTACTACTAAATCAGAGGAGGATGTGGGTGGGTGGGGGAGTGCAGATGCCAAGGGAACTACAATCTCATGGCTGCCTATTTCTCAGACAGTTCAGTGGCATGGCTGAGCTCGTTTTCGTGACCTGTGTGCCATAATGAATGTAGTCCTCTGATGGAACTGATGAAATGATTAAGAATAATAGTTATTCTATTATTGTGCTTCATTGCTAAGGAGCTAGGGAGCTGTGGATGCTAACAAGCATCAAGAAGTCACTGGCTTGAGTCAGAAGATTTGCAAGGTCTCTAGCAAGGGCGAGGCTGCTGTAGTACCAAGGGAAAGAATTGTACAGGGAGAAATTCTGGTTGCAGATGTACAATTATTTCCCATAAACAACTTAGCTACATTATCAGAAGTCAGCAGAATGTCAGTAGTTGTGTTCATAACTGTGATCTGGAACAACTGGTCAGAGGCCTCAATTAGGTTCCTCTGGATACTCTGATTTTATTACCAAAGCCCATTAGGAGCATAACAGAATCACTGTAGGTACAGAAAACTGTCCCAGTGTGAAGATCTTGGAGTCTACCTCTAACCTGACACCAGCATTTTGCTGCTCACATCTTCTGAAGAGTGGCCTCCCAGGAGGATGCTCTGAGGTCACCAAGCACACAGTGACAGACATGATGTGCAGTGCTCTGCCCATTTTCACAGCAATCGAGTGGCTCGAGCCCTGTTCCCTGCTCAGTTTGATGGGCTTCAGGCTCCCAGATCCCAAGAGTACTCTGAGAACAAGGCAAAGCAATTGCTGTTCTGGGTGAGGGCACTGTCCTTTCTGCCCACAGCTCTAACACCCAATATATTAAAAATAACTTACCTTTTGCTTTTTACGATCACTCCTCTTATGAGTCATTTTTTTACTTTCATCTTCATACACCAAAACAAAGTCAATTCTTCGCTGCCCATCTTTGAAGAACAAGGAGTCAGGCTTGTCATCAAAATCCACCTGAAAGGCCCGTGGCAAAGGTTAATATGAAGATCTTTACTCAGTAGTTCCTTACTTGCTTCCCTTTACAAGGTATTTCAGTGAACAGAGAAATTCAACATATATGAGCCTTGTGTAACAGAAAGCCCAAAATGACAGAGTAGAATAAAAAAAAAATATCCAGAGTAATAATGCATCTGTCTAGTAATTTGTACACCATCATGGACATATCATTAGATAGTTTTTCTACAAGATTTTTGTTGCCTGATGGGAGTCTCAGAATTAGTGCATTCCCATTTGTACCCGTACCTGAAGAATTTTAAGCATCTCTGCAATTACTTAAAACAAACAAACAAATGAACCTACAAAAACCTAAAAAAACCTCAGTAGTTTCATGCATGCTTATACTTAAACCCACCAAAAGAACAATGAACATGGTCAGAGCAGAGATGAGATCTCCAGACACATATTATGTGGATTTATTTCTCATTCTGTCTGCAACAACTCAGCAAGCAAAAACATATTGTTGTGTGCCACACATCCATCATGTTACAACAGATGCCAAAATCAAAAGTTTTAATATATCCATGAGCCATTATCTAGTCCCTGGAGGAAAGTAGGATGGATTGTCATATCCACTAATAGCATCTTAATGTGCTATTTCATGCATGAAATGATACAGACTCATTGGTGACAGGGAAACCTGAACACTTGAATAATGATTTTGTAGTTTTTTAGAGCACTCTAAGGGCAATAACACACATTATCAACCCCATCCTTCCAGGTAATATACAGCTGTAATGTTATCTGAGTCATGCTATGTCATGTGAACCAATTTCTCAGGTATTTGGCCAAATCCACCCAAGCTGTTAATGGAGGCAGTGCCACTGAACCCGACAGATACCAAAAGTGGGACTCAGCATGGCATTAGAGACAGGAATATCTCCAAAGCTGGCAAGGCTCCCACACAGAACTGCAGAGGAGCCTTGGCCTCCAGCTGACTGGGCATGGTGGATAAGCCAAGCCAGGATCCGGTCAGGCAAAATGACAAAGAATAATCTCTTGCATTTGCTGTGGACATGGCAATGATCCCTAGATGTCCCATCCCTGGAATTTCCCTGTCAGTTCAAAACAAATTTTGTGAGACATGCCAGGTCAGGTTTTGGAGCTCTAGGATGTCTGGTCCACAGAAAGGCCATGGAAATATGGTTATAGTGTCAGAAAACCCAGAAATGCAGCCTGAAATTGTTGTGCTTCAACTGTGAAGAACCAAGAAGAATGTCAGTCTTCAGACAGGAACACCAGAGTTCCAGGGAGCATACAGTGTTTTAGGAACCACGTGTCAGTTTTTCCAAAACAAATTTTCTCTTTTTTTTTAAACCTCTCCCTGTAGATTATTTTGTAACCGTTTATTGGCTGAACCAAAACAGGCAACCAAGATGTGTCTCCCCGTAATTATGACAAAATTTCCATATTTTAAATAAACTTGGGGGAGTTTAAACTCACATTTTTTTTATGTTGCACATCCAAAGGCTAGGACCTGCTGCAAAAAGGTCCTGCTGACTTAGTTGCTTTAAAAGCCTGAGCAGATTCTTGAATAGAACAGTTTCCTTTGAATGCCACCTGTGTGTTGGGATTTGTGACAAACCTGACAGCAAGCAGCTGCTGACACACATACACATATGGCCAGTTTACACACATTCTGCATATTAGCTTCCCAGCCAGGGATAGGATTTAGAGACTACCTAGGCAGTCACCAAATCAACATACAATTGCATACTGTAAATAAAGTTTTAGGCAAAAAAAGGTATTCAGTTTCCAGATGTCATCACCAGACCACAATGACACTGAATATCTCTATCAGCCAAAGCAAGTTGCAGGTGTGAATTTCTAAATTCTTGAGAGATGAAGATATCATAGCCCTATCAAGAAGGAATTGTCTGTGACAAGCTTTCCTCCTGCTGAGGACTAGTCAAAGGTGTAAAACACAGCCTTGCTGCTATCCTTTCCAATCTCATTTAAAACATAACCATGATGATTTAATGTTGGCAAGATTTGCTATTGGAAGGAAAGCATCACCAACAGCCAAGAGCCCCTGTTGGGAGATGGCCTGGGAGGTGCCTGAGGAGCAGGCACAGAGCCCAGCCTGGGAGCTGCTGTTCCCCTGGCAGCCCAGCAGGCTCTGTCACACCACGGGCTACCATGGCTCCCTGTTGCAATGCTGGAAAAACAGAGCCCAGAACCTGTGGTAATGAATAACAGGGGGAAGGGGTGCTACTACATAAAGCATGAGGTCATTTAATTGGGCTTTTTCCTCTTTGGAATCTTAGAAACATCATTATAATATCTTCTGTTCAAAGACACAGAGTTTAGTTGTGAAAGTCAAGCACTTGAAAGCATAAAAGTAGTAATAGCTTTAACTTTTTTTTCACTGCAGGTTTTATCACTTTTTCTGATATGACCTGTCCTCAGGATAGAGAAGAAAGACATGGAAAAGAGCAGACATCAAATCAAGTTTTTATAGAAAAATATTTATCATCATTTTTGTTTGCATAGTTTCACTGAATAGTTTTCCCTTAAATGTAGTCTTTTTTATGCTCTAAAGCAGTGATAACTGGATTATCAATAATAATTTATTATATTAAAAACTATATATACAATAGTTATAAAAAAACTATTAATAAAATAAATCTGCCTGTTAACCAGCATTCTGGCTGATAAATTTAGTTACATAAATGTTGTCATTCACATGAGTGTATGACTGTTATTGTATATATACACCTTTATCTCTCTCTTTCACACACTATGCACATATAAATTGAATATAAAGCTGCAAGATTAATAAATATTGGACTGCATAAATCCAGATACACAGAAGTTCATACTTATGTAGCTTTTTACATGTAATGTCCATTGCTTTTAATCACGAGGGCATTGATCAGTTGACCTTTCCATAGACGCTATATGTATCAATAAAATAATAAAGAATTGACCAATTAAGCCTGAATACTTAAGAGATCAAGGTTAAGACCCACACAAATACATATTATGTAGCTCATATTCGATAAATTAAATATCACTCAAAATTTAGAAGTAAAATGCAAAAGAGAAGGTAATAGCCAAGTTTCCAACAGCCACATTAACTTACACGTGTGATGTATTTTGTAATCCCTACTGGATAGCTGGTAATGAAAAATCATATATTATTCAACATAACTACCTAGGGAAAAACAGGACTGGAAACCAAAAAGATGTGGTTTTCTTTGAAGTTAGCATTTCCTTTGAGACAATGTTAGTTTTGGGGTTTTTTAAAATATGTAATATTATTTGACAGTTTTACAAATGTTACTATCATACCAATGTACACAAGCTTGCATGCATAGACAAATTAATGGGGCTGAAATTTAAATGCATATTTTTTTTAAACTATCAGTAGCAAATTATAGCCCCTCCAAAATAGGTCCCTAGTTTCTTCATTTGGAAGAAACAAACATAGGACTATTTAGTGCACTATTTAATTTTTTTAGCCTTGGCATAAACACATTTTTAAGTACTGATGGAGGCAATCAGTTGTGCACTCTAATATTTCAATAACACCCTAATGGACAGCAGGTTAATATTGTTTAACACCACTAATATATATATATATATATATATATATATATATATAAAACTGAAATACTAATTATACTCAGCACACTATCTGCAGCCTTTGATAACTGTCCAAGTGCTGTACACCCAGCTGCTTGCCTACCAGGGAGCTACCAGTTGCTTTATTAACAGAAGGAATCTGAAGGAGAGAAGGACCCGGCCATGAATAAAGTTTTCTGTAACGCTGAGGTTACACTTACATGGGCTAGCCTAGAGCAGCATGGCCATGTCCATGTGGGTGTACCTCTGTGTTTCAGTTGGAGCAGGTCAGATCAGGTGAGCATCAGAGGCTCTTCACTCCAGGGAACGAGACCGGAGGAGCCTGAGGCAACAAAAAGCCCAGAAATGTGTGTAATGCAGACACTTCATCCTCAGCACCGAGTGCCTTTTCCACAGGCCCACTGCTCAGGCCCTCACTGCCAGCAGATGCACAGACAGGTTGTGGCTGTGGAATCCTGCTGGAGCTGGGAAGTGCTGCACTGATGCAGTGGCACTGAAGGCGCTGCTCATAGGCAGACCCCTGCCATGCACTCTCCTTCCCTTACATGCCTTATCTTCCTGCTCCCTGAGTGTGTCCCGCTGGGGCCAGCTCGGCAGAGGAGTAAGGAGCTTCCTGCACTCTGATGATCCAGCACAAGTCACCACTAGCCAACAGCACCAGCTCTCCCAGACCCTGGGGCACAGCAGCACTTGGAAAAGGGGCAGGTGAGACAGGAGCTTGCTCCAGCACACAAGGCTGAGAGAAATGTTTTGGCTTCAAATGCCCACAACCGTGGAATGTCCCCTCAGTCTCTCGACTCAGTCAGGAGGGAGACTTCAGTGTGCCCCTGCATACGAATAACCAGGCTTGCTGGTATCCAAGGGAAGCTGCTGTGTCTCTGGAGAACTGCTCCTGTAGTCATGGCTACATGTGATGCCTGCAGTAGATTAAGGGAGAAAATGCAGGCAGAGAGCTACCTTCAGCAACAGCCATGTTCCAGGGAGGAAAAATGATTGCACTACTAAGAAACCTGCCTCACTTTTCCAGGCTTCTCTAGACATGATATAAGTAAATATTCAGTGGGGATAACGGTGGGAAGGGCAGCACAGAGAAAGGCATTTAGAAAAATATGTGCATAGGAATTGCAGCTATTTATTGTTCACTATACCCTGAACAAGCACAGTATTGTAAGCTGACTTTTTTAAATAACAAGAGATTCTGCAGGAATGATTCATCTAACTGGAAAGATGAAAGAAGTGCTTTATTTTGCTCGCAAGAGCCTTTGGTGTGACTGGCAATAGCACCAAATGTAATCATTACTGGAGGGATAAACTACTTGTCTGCAACCTCACATAATTTTCAGATATGCTTCAAAATAGCTTCCTGTAGCATGCCAGCGAATAAATCAGTACAGGGAAAGAAGAGAGCAGAGCAGAACCTGTGTAACATTGCCTCTGCTGATAGGCACTTGCAAAAAATCCTCCCACTGGGGCACAGACAGGCGCGTGGGGATCTGCAGGTTGCACTTCAGTCGTGGGTTTTACAAAGGGGAAAATATCAGGGTGCCTGATTAGGAGCACAGTTGTTTCTCTCTGCCTGTTTCAGGAAACTTTAAAACAAGTAAATAAAAAGAAAACAAACTCTTATTACCAGGGTATCAAGAAACATAATTATTTATAAAGGACTCTCAAATCATCTGAACAAAATGTTACAGAAATACAAAGTTCTTCTTACTATCACAGCCATATAAAAAGATTTTTTATTGCTTTAGGTTCTGAGCCACCACTAGAGACAACTTTCTGACATTAAGACCAACACAAGCATTTATTTCTGGATTAAATTGATACATATAATATATAAGCTAGATGTAAGTTTATTTACATATTGCATAATTATGTTGGTCTGTCTCTGGAGTGCCATAAAACTGTTGTGCCTTTAACATTTTCCTTTATTATTCATATTTTTAATAACAACAGAGTACTGTTTTAGTTCTTTTTTTAGCAATAATGTGAATATTAGCAAGCACTTCATTAGATGAAGTCTTTTTTTTTTTTTTCATTTCCTCATCACTTAAAGGAATTTTAGCTATGTATCAAACTGAAATAAACTGAGACTAAAGACAAGTAGAAAAAATATGGGGTGTCACTACAGTAATGCATTTCTGTCAGCAGAAAGCAGATGGTAACTGGCCAGGCATTGGGATGCCTTGTCCCCTGAGCTAAGTTTGGACCAGACACCCACTTGACTTCCTGTCTGAGCGTCAGGTTGCTGCTGGCTGCAGGAGGAATTCCAGTCACTCCTCATTAGAGAGAGACCAAATGGCATTACTTTTAAAGAAAATGAAGAAAGTGCTCACAGAAACCCTACTTCTCAGCAACTCCTATCTTTCTTGGGATGCAAAAGCTGGGAAATTGACTCTTTTGAACTTCCCAGAAGCCTTTTTGCAGAAGAAATTGCATGTGAAGGACAACAGTAATAGAAAGTTTAAAGAAGTTAACCCTCTCTCTGCACATATTCACTCTCAAAAAAAAATCGATTTGTTACATGTCAATTCAAATTATCTACCTACAAAGCAGATAAGCTGCAAAATGAAACATGAGCTGGAAAAGGCTTGAATAAATGCTGTCTGTGCAGTTTTGTCTTCCTTGTACATGTCGCTTATGGTACACGATTAAATTGTAGCATAACATGCCACATATCTATGTGCCTTGTAGTAGTTATGAAATACTCATTATCTTCTTTATTTAATGTCTGGTGGTGGTTTTGTTTTGTTTTGTTCTGTTTGTGGGTTTTTTGTTTCTTTTTCCTTGTTACACCTCATATAAATAGCTCAAATGCTTAACTTCTGACTATTCCATTGGTATTCCCTCATAGAATTTCCATGTTCTGCAAATGTTGTGAAACTTAATTTTACGAGATCCCCCAGGACAGAAAGTAACAGTATAACTCTCATTTTAATGGTCATCACATAAGGCATCTAAACATCTATGCCAAAACCTGCTCACTGTCTCCTAAATTTGGAGTTACAGCTTTATACAGCAGGACACTGAGCTCTTTCCAGAGAGGTCAGCCATTCTCTTCAAAGAGCAATACACTCAATTCCAGGTCCATATGTCAAATCTCTTGCAAATGCAAGCAGGGCCATGAATGTTCTCCTTTGGCACTCAGGAAAAACAAAAGATGGCTGCAACTGTCACCTTGTTCTTTGGCTGTTCTTTCAAGCCTTCTGATTGTTTACATATTTGGGAGTCAGTTTCTCATGAATTTTCTATAAACAATATTATTGTTGACATTCCTTCCAGTTAAGAGAGACAGTTGATAGACATTTTCTAACACCAGTGGAATTGAAGACATTGAACCTCTGTCTTCCAATTTGGTCCTTTTCTGTGAAAGGTATATAAGGTTAAGTCAAAAAAATAAACCTCTCTTTCTCCTCTCACTCTGACTTTGTCATGTCTGTTACACCTCTCCATGATGTCACAGCATCATGTAACTTCACAAGTCTTGCAAAAAAATCCTATAGCAGGGGTTGTCCAATTATTTAGGACTGAACTCAGTTTTTCTACTGGTAAGAGCCTTTCATCCCTTTGCTGCAATTTCCAGCCACATTTAAAGCTTTCTGAGGTACTACAAATAGTAACCTCACAGATTCTTGGCTTTTTGGACATAATTGTCCTATTATAAGAATACGACAATAAGAAGATATTCTCGTCTTATAAGAAGACATAAGAACCATATGAAGAACACCATAAGAAGAACAGGACTGTTTCTATTAGCCAATAATTTACTTTGTTTTGGCTCCTCCTCAGAAGTTGCAAAATCAAATCGAATTTCCAGAATACTTCCAGCTGCAACACATGATGTAAGTTTAGACAAAAGGCACTTCCCTTCTATTCAACAATTTCAGGTTAGGCTTCCTCTTCAGTTTCTGTTTCTAGCTACAATTAGCCCTAATTCATTTAGCAGAGGTTCAGCAGATCTCAATTTTATCTTTCTGTCTACTCCAACCCACTGAAACTATCTAGTGATTGACAAGGAGGACTTGACACAGAAGGAGCAGTGCAGAGATGCTGCTAAAAGTGAGAAAAATACTACAATTGCTGGTGAACGTAACCAAAAATAAAAATTGATTTTGACCATCAACTTTCAGTAGAAGTAAAAATAACTTCTTCCAAGACTTTTCAGAGGAGACTGTTCTAACTACAAGGTATATGACATTCCAGCTGTTCTGATGCTATTTCACTTCATGAAAATACATTTTTTTAAAAAAACAATGAATCACAAGGAGACTGTAAAAAGGATTTTTGTAACATCCAAATCTAGGCACTAAATTGGGAAATGGAACTTCTTGGTTGCACCTCATGCTTCAAAAATGTTTGAACAACTTCGATGAACACTTTGCTGCAAAACACAGGGTAAGGGGAGGCAAGGGTGTCCACCTCCCAGAAGGAAACTCATTTCCAGTTACTTTGGATATTGGTTTCCTATGAGATCCAAGGCAGAGGTTCTTGAGCCAGGAGCCCGTTAGCTGCAGAAAATCTTAGGTGAGCTGGGAACCTTGAACTTTGGACAAAGGGAATGGACACCTCTAGGTCTTTCTCTTTCTTCTCACTTCAGTCTCTGGAATAAGGAATTTCTTGGTGTCTCCAAGCTTTCTTGGAGCTTTCTTGGGTATGAATGTTTATATGTTGGGTGTGTCCAGAGCTATTTATTCTCATGTATGCACACAGATATCTTATACATTTGTGAACAAAATTACATACAGAGAGGAGATGGATGTGTATATATCAGTTTATAGTGAGTTTATATTGGTCACTTATAATTGAGTCCAGTGATTCTGACAACCTGTGCTTTCAATCTGAGTCAATTACTTCAGGCAATTAAGGGACATGGAGATATCAGCAACTCAGATTTAATCACAAAGACGAACTGCATGTGATGCAAAGGAATGCAAGTCTTCTGGAACAGCTATTTGTTGCATACCAACAAGAGAAAATTTTACAGGTATTCAGTTTTATGCTATTTGTTGCATACCAACAAGAGAAAATTTTACAGGTATTTACAGTTAAAGTAAACAAGTACCAACCCATTCAGGAGTATGAAGGTTTTGCTGGTCTGGCAGAGTTCCATAAGTGGGAATAATTGCCTGGTTCAGTTCCAAGACTAAAATGAAACACAAAAAATGAAAATATTTTAGCATTTTTTGTGGTATGTTTTTTAATGGGTTTATAGTTTTAAATTTTTTTTATTAATGCTTTGTGGAGCAGCCAGTTTATCACACTTATTTAGTGTTTCAGAAATGGAGCGATTGTGTCATACTTCAGTTACAATCAGCAGGTGGCAAGATAGTGAAACATCAGGATGACAAGGTAATGCTAGGAGAACATTTTGACAGTGGTGCATCCCTACAGCGATGCCAATGGCATCCATTTACTAATATTTTCCTAGTTATTTAGTATTTCAGAAACTCTATGGACATTGCAGCAGCTACAATGTTGCTACATATTCAATTATTAAGGGTATCAGAAATGGCTCCAGCTGCACAAATAACCCTAGCTCCTGCTGGCTGTACTTGTCAGGCAAGAACAAATAACAGCAGCAAAGAATTTTTCACAAGGCTTGGAATGGGTGTTATACAGGCTGTGATACTGTAACATTCACTCAATAACACATAACCTAAAAGCACAACTACAATTTCAGTGTGTATCGATGCCTCAGCTACTCCCTACCCGTTTCATCAATACCTGTTAAAAATGAACAACCTGGGAACTAAATTGGTTTCCTGAAAATACAACATAAACTAAAAATTACTTTGTCATATATGCTACTGCATGAAGCCATTATCAAGCACACTTGGAATACTGGCTACCAAATC
This sequence comes from Sitta carolinensis, assembly GCA_032173965.1. Taxonomy (NCBI): domain Eukaryota; kingdom Metazoa; phylum Chordata; class Aves; order Passeriformes; family Sittidae; genus Sitta; species Sitta carolinensis. The sequence goes on along the minus strand of JAVUNC010000005.1, from coordinate 29,268,451 downwards.
AAGCTCCAGATAACACACATCCTAATAAAGGTACTGGAAATAAGTTACAGCAGTTCTACAATTGCTGCAAGGTATTTGCAAGGTTTTGTTTCTTACAACTATTTTTGTGTCTTAAGGAGAAGTCAGATAACATCCTCAGGCTGAAGATAACATCAAGTAGCTGAAGGGAACAGGCTGCTTCCTGCCTATGCATGACAGGTAGATGGATACCATCTGTTATTTTTAGATCCTTAAAGCTGAGATGTATCTTAGTTAAGTCTGTCCTGCACTGAGGGTGCATCATGGATAACACAGGTACCTAAAAGCCAGCGTTGTCTGGAAAGGATAGCCTTAACCTACCAAAAAAATGCCATAATACTAAAAGAAGCACTTCAAACTCTAAAACAATTAGCTTATAATACTTTTAGAATTGCTCAACATCCATTAGATACAAAGGCAGGAAGAACAAAACTGATATGCCTGGATATGTTTAGCTTTATTTTTTGTTTAGTTTTGGGGCTTTTTGGCTTAAAACCTTCACTGCTAAATGGCCAAATTTTCAAGACATTTTAAGAAGCTTTTCTTTTTCAGAGATGATGCTCATTTATACCAGTTGAAGTTAGGTGAAAACACTTAGAAAAAGAACACAATAAGATTACAAATTCTTGAAAAGTCTTGTTTAAATACTCTTCCATAGAGTTTGTTAGGGACTTAGCTCCAGGTGGTGGTGTCAGTTTCCAGGTCTCTGGTCTCTGCTCTGGTGATAGTAAATGCTCCAGGGAGAAGACAAAAGCAAGTCCATGAATCTTTTCTGAAATATTAGAGCCATAACCCAAAGGTCTGCTCAGCTGAATAATCAAGGTCTATGAGCTCTCAACAAGATTAAGAAATGTTTCTTCAGAAACATTTCCCAGAATTAAAAAAAAAAAAAAAAAAAAAAAAAAAAAAAAAAAAAAAAAGATGGAAAATGTGAACTAGTGCACCATTCAAATGTCACATGGTGAGACAATAACATGAAGACTCAGAAAACACAAGCACCTCTCAGCAGCTACTGAAAAAATGCTGAACCTGTGCATCGTTATGGTTTAATGGATTCAGCTTATACTAGGGCAAGAAGGGGAAATACATATTCTCAATGTCAGTGTAATGGACATCTCCCTGCATTTTCTTCATTCTCTATTCCCTGTGTGGATACAAAGATATCCAGATACAAAGTATTTCTGAAAACCCACAGAAGACACATAATGGGCAGAGGGAAGTAGAAATATAAGCATCTTGCTTTCAAACATAAACAGTTGCTCTGAAACTCTGTGTGCCATTCCACAAAACATGCAGGTGTGGACAGAGACATGAAGACTCTCAGGCACTGAACTGCAGAACCAGGAGTTAAAGTGGCCTTTTGGCTAAGTAACCACACCCCCATCATTGGTCCTGTCTAGAAAACATTTCAGGCAGAATTGAAGGTGGAAACATGGCATTCACAGAGAGAAGAATTCCAATACTCCCAAATCCTGATTGATCTGGGACTGGTCAGAAATATCCTTGTGAAATGTGTGAGTACAGTTTGCTTCTGCATCGGGGGCTCTGTCCAGAATACTTTCCTCCTGATATGGCGAATGTCATGGAAACTTTATAATTGTGTCTATATTTAACACCTTAACACATTTGTACTTGAAACAATGCTCAATAGAGTCCCTGGGTCATTGTCCCTATGGAAGAAATTATGTAAAAGGGACCTGACACTCTCACCTCTCATGAGACAGTATCCAAGAACTTCTCTCAAGTTAATTACAGATTAACATTCATGTCAACCCAAAATTACAAAGTCTTGACACTACCTGAATGGATACTTAGATAAGATTTGTTCTGACAGTGGTTTGCAAGGGCAGCTGTGCCAGTTTGTGCAGTTTTTATCTGGAAGAGACTGTTATAGGCTCTCAGAAATACAAAAACAGTACTGCAAAAATTCAGCTTTACCAGCAAAAGCTGCACCCGCACAAAGTGCTTTTTATACCCCAAAATAATTTAATTTATTTTTCCTACCTCCCCTCCAGCATTATGGTATAGTTTAAAGTGTGGAGGGAAAAAATTGCAGCATGTAAGTTTGGTGCTAGAGACTAAGAAAAACCTCGTAACAGCAAGAACAGTAGAAGAGAGTGCCTGGGAAGGCAGATGAGGTCATGTGAGGTCTTTAACATCAGAGATTATTTAGTACAGATGAATTAAACATCCTGGAACAATTTAGGCCATGTCGAATCTGGCATCAACTTAACGAGGTTGGCCTAGTGGAGCTTTTGAGGTCTTTCCTCAGACTCAATGTCCTCTGAGTGTAAGTCTGGTCACAGTGTTCTCATAGTTACATCTAAAGGACACTGTGCTGAGGTTTTATATTAAAATAATAGTTTTGCTTACTCATATCTTATTCAGAAATGTTATCACTCCTGCTAATATTTGAGTCACAGTACATCAAGTCTAGATGTTTGTGTTCTATCGTCCAGCCAAGTAAAGCAAAGCAGGTGCAAGAGAACAAGGAAATCTACTGGCTTTGTGCCAGCATACTCTGATTTTAATGGACAGATACATCAAATTCTGTCTTCAAGCAATCCAGGCAACATATGCTTTTGTCAGAACACTTAACCTAATTTCTTTCTATTGTAGTCATAGTTCTGAATGTCTGCTCAATGATACTAGTTGGTCTTTGATCTAGTCCTCTCAAAAGATACTGTTGTAAAAATTTTAAGTACTGAAAATGTGAAAACTACAATTCAAGAACATCTTTGTGGTATTGCCAATATATCAGTGGTGTTTCCAGCTGCCTGGAGATTGTTCTTCAATGCAGGACACTCAACTGAGCTGCCAACAGCTCACACATTCCCTCAAATATGCCAATGCAGAAGTACTCAGAAGTCTGTGTTAATCCCACACTACTTCTTTATAACCTATGTATATCCCATTCTTTTGGCCAGGTCATTGGAGATGAATCCTGCTGTTTATTCTACCAGTGATTTTTTTAAATTAGTTTTCTCTACAGCTTTGCTTTCTCACAAGTGAGCCAGAATTTCTGACTGGATTGAAGAGAGACACAAAAAATTCCTTGATAGCTAACACAAAATGTCTGGTCTTTTCATTAGTTGATATTGACAGTGGATGGTTTTGTAAATTCAGTGATTTCTTATTGCATAATTCAAATTTAAAGGCTTTACTGAACATTACTTTTAGCATTCTCTACCTATCGCTATAGACATGGAAGGTGCTCTTCCTTTCTAAATATAAAGAATTAAACCTTTCCTTGGGGTCTGAATAGTGAAATAATGGAAGCTCTCCAAAACACATGCAGTAAGAATGGAACAGGTTTTTTTGAATCTGTAAATTAAAGAGGACTGAGAATGAAAAAAAGCAGTATCCAGAAGTGAAAAAAGATGCTGTCCAAAGGAACATTAATGACAAGAAAATCACAAAAATGTTGGATAAGCTGATGTTTGAAAAGATCACTGGTCTTGGCTTTGTAACAAAGACACTGCCAAACATGCCTAAAGATGCCAATCTTTTTGTGACAAAGAAATTCTATGTATTTGCTATCATTGATTTCCTCTCAAATGAAAATAGTCAGAGGTGAAAAAGAGCCACATCACTGTTTTGGCTTGTAAATCACCTGCATTAACTCAAATTAATAGGTACTAAATTATTCTGAGAAATCAAGAAGATTTTACAACACTACATTCATAGTACCTGGTATTAAACAAGCCTGTGAGACATTGTTAAGGACAAGATCTCAGCCCTGGCACTGAACATGGTAGCTCACGAGCAACCAAGAATACAAAGCCAAGAAGTGACATCTGGAATCCCCTGGCTTTGCTGCTTTGCTGTAGAGATCACATCGCCTCTCACTTCCCTCAGAGCTTTGTGAGAGTGCTGACTGTCTCTCAGAGAACTTTTACACAGTCTAAGTCCCAAATCCTCTTCTTACATGGAGAAAAATAAGTTAATAAAACACCGTGCTCTCCTAAGTACAAAACCGCTGTACTCAGAAACATCTGCTCAGCCCCTCAGAGGGACTTGCCTGCAGCATGGAGTTCCTGCTCCCCAGAGAGAGAAGTTTACAGTATGATTACAGAAAATGAGGTGTTGCAAAGCCAAACCACAGTGCTGGGGCACAGCAGCTGGTCTGCAGTACCTGGCTGCACACACAGTACAGCAGGTGGGAAGCAGGGCAGGAATGGGCAGCAGGCATCTGCTGAAGGAGGACACTGAGTTGATGGTATTTCAAACCCCCTTTCAAGCTTCCTCACAGCCCTGTCCTCACATAGCCTGAGGCAACAACATTCATTGCACATAGAAATGTGCAAGCACTAGGTACACAATTAGACATGCTCAGGTTGTTTAGGCTCCAAATAGATTGCAAAGAAAATTAGTATAATAACAAAATACGTCACTGACTGGAAAATATCAGGAAATATTTACATGCAATTTTTATCTGAATTGGCACATTTCCCAATACGTTTGACAGCACTGTCATCACAATAAAAAGAGGAAAAAAATGTGATTAATAAAGTCTACGTGTTCTAATGAAAATCAAATTAAAAGATTGTATCATGTCTGCCACAGTGAGACTCAAAGAACTGGATGGAGTCAGATTGTTCCCATCTGCTGGGATAAACAAGAAGATCCAAAGACTGTGGTCTTTGTCCAGATGCTGATTTTTCCTGACTAATGGTTCTCTGAGCTACGGTATTTTCTCCATGAACATATGAAAGCAGACATTATAAAATTATCAGTGGTTTCACCTCATTCCACCAAATACTATTGGCTTGCACTTAGCAGCATCCATTCTGCTAAGTTCTTTGATTATAATGTGTTTAAATTAGTTTTATTTCATACCTGTAGATCTAATTTGAAGAATGATTTGATGATTTCTTGGAAATTTGATGATTTCTTAGAAATTATTTCAACATTAAATTGAAAATCATGTTACTAAACCTTACATTCTTTGCTTTCAGAAAAATTAGGTATTTGAAGAGAAATTAAATTATTTTTATACCAAACTGCTTTATAACTTATTTTTTACAGTTAATAAGAGATCTACACAGCTGCCTTCCATGTGAAAGTCTTGTTCTCTTCTTAGGGTCACCTGTAGTCTTACAGCACGTGAGAAACACGGTGACAATTAGTAATGTTAAAATGTAGTATTGCCAAAATGGCATTCCAGCTGTCAATAAATTGCATACTTTGTGCACTCACATAGTGCAGATCTGCAGGTATAATCAACCCAATAAGGAACACATTGATTTTAATTTCAGAAGCCCAAGGAAACCTTATAATGAAGCTATGGATGCTGCTGGAGCACAAAGGAAGATAAAGGGCTGCCTTGGAAGATGATTATTTCTTGTTTGAAATACTATTCTTTCCCTTAAGTTATCTTCTTTTACAGCTGTGCAAACAAAGGATGGGAACATGTGGAATGACTTTAAAAAATAAATGCCTTTTCATAGCTAACTCTAAACAGGAAAACATTCCATTGGGTGTACAATAGAGGGCATTGCAAGTCTGAGTCAGGGTAGTTCACCAAAAATAATAAAGTAAATAGCAAGCAGTTATAAAAACAAGAAATTTGACTTTGTGGAAATGATTCTGCTGATAGCAGTGCCTAAATATTTAAGAAACACTGAATTGGAATGTTTAGGGGGTTCAGTAATTGTGAAACAGTTCTTATGTGTTCAGAACTCAAAGAGGGCCAATTGCCCAAAACCTGTGGCAAAAATCCTAAAACATTTCAGTGAGATCTGGACTAGCCCCAACTTCAGTTTCAAAAATAAAACACTGGGCTAATGATGTTTTAGTTACAATTCTGTGATTTCAGAGTAATCTGCTGAAAAGCCAGTGTTGGCTCCTGTTTCTCACTGCTGCAGCACACGCCAGAATCAACCTGGCTTCATCCAGTACCCACATCCAACTCCAGCTGACTGTAAATCACTGCAGAAATTCAGTTGCTAATTAGAATATTCCAAATGCTTTTTCTCAAGCTAAACAATTTACCCACGTCCAGCTGAAATGGCTGTCAGAAAGAATTATTTTGGCCCTCATCTGTCAATAGGCAATTTAAAGACAAACAACCATTGGTTTTAGAATGTATTAACATGTCTACCTGGTATAATTTTAAGCAATATTTGGTATGCTTTTCAATTGTAAACTGATTGCATGCATGGTAAACACATGGCTTGCTTTGTCAAAGTATAAAATAATGGAATAAAGTGATTAAGTCAGCAGGCTTGAGACTGATAAACTTTTCAGGCATTAATCTCAGGTTGGAATATAGGCTTGAATAATTTTCTCTTCTCCACATACATCTTTTTATAATCTAGTAAGTAACTTAAATAAATTAAAATGATGCAACAAACAAGCCTTCTTAAATTTTTCAATTAAGGGCTGCTTTGGTTTAATTATATATAGAATCAGATAGAAAACTACTGTAAAGTTTACTGCCAAATAATCCTGCTTCATGATTGATTCTGTCACACTCCTACAAACTGAGGAATACCTACACACATGTGTATTTTGTTTCTTTCATTTTTAACAATAATGAAAACATTGTAATTCCTGCTGTCAAAAATGCAAGTTCTTAGTTTCTAGAGTTGAGAAAAATAATGACCTCAGTCATATTAAGACCATAAGACATGAGGGATCAGCACCAATTTACAGACAACTTTGACTTTTAGCTTTGTTAGAAAGTTCTGAGAGAAAAATTTCTTTACTTGGAATAATCTGTTTTAGTTTGAAAAAGGGGTCAAGAAGAACAGGCTGCATATTTTTCCAGTTGCAGTAAATAAAATCCAGGTTGCAAAGGATAAGATAGGCTAGCTTTAAGAACCCAAAGGGCATTAGGACAGATTTGCAGAACATAGCAAGCATATAAAGTTACAGATAAATTCTTGCAGATGTATTCAAAAGCGTCCAAGCAGATTGAGAGTTTTTATGCCAAATTATATCAACCATAGCATATGGCCCTTAGTGACCAGAATTAATCAATTAATTTAATTAATCAATACATCAATTTCATTACTATAGTTAATGTTTCCCTTGCTTAATAAATTATTTTAAATGCAAAATGTTTCATAAATGCACTTTTTAAAAAGTATACAGCAAGTTTAAGTCAACTAATAAACATGTTTTTCTCTATGGTTTATTAACTACATATCAACAAGATGCATCTATATACAAGTTCAGAGTAAATAGGAATTATCTAGTAGATTAGAAAGAAATTATTCAACAACAAATTGAAAACCAAAGAAAATGTGTGTTGAGCTATATACTTGCTGAAATTGATGTGTGTCTGTGGAATTAAAGAAGAGATGTAGGCCCCTAAAACAGGATTTAGGAGTAACCAAAACATTCCGTTCCAGAAGTGCAAACTGAAATCATGACTTTTCAACTGCTGGCTAACAGGAATTTCCTGCTTTGCTGTCAGGCACTGTGGGTATTTCCCTGGGGGTTGCTTGCCCCTGTGGTGCCCCCAAAAATGTCATTACACTGTAGAACAAGAGGGGTTTACTGCCTTAGCTGCATTACCAATCAACAAGAAAAATTCTTTCTCTCAGAGAGCCTTTAAAATAGAAATTCAGGTTACTACATATTAAGACCTGTGCATTAAATCAGTAACTGCAATCATTTCTCTTTGGTTAATATGGCTCTAATGGTAGAAACTGGCTTTCAGGGTTCTTCTGAAAAAGAAGTTTATAGAGAGTTGTGGCAAGTAAGCAGATCAATAAGATGTCAAACTCAAACTCATGAATACTGAAATAGTTCTGGTTCAAGACTTTGTCATGCAGATCCTCATTTTAAAGACACTAAGGAAAGGACTGGATCCTGGTTTTTCTATTTCAGAATTTTTTGTGACTATAAAAAAGGTGAAAGGTATGCAGTAAGACAACTTGATCTAGCACAGGAGATGATGGCAGATTTTAAGGCAAAGGAAATAATTTTTCAGTATAAACCCCAAACTGTTAATTCTTTTTTGTTCAGGACCCTACCTTCTTTTGTATACAAGATGGGACTGCAGTGACAATGACTCCAGGTTTGGCTAAGTAAAACTTGTCTGTCTAGAGCTTTAACTTATTTTTGCAAAAGACAGATAGTATATAGGGCTGTGAGAAGACTGAAAGGAAGAAAGATTATCTGTTTCTCAAAGAATTTGAAAACGGCCTCAAAGAGGTTCATAGTCACAGCTTAATGCTAACATTTTTTAGTCATAATATATTATTAGTTGCAACCAATTAGGGGTGCTATGGCTCCTGCTGGTAACTGGTAAAATTTGCATTTAAATATGGAGAAAGATTACTGCTGGCTATACTGTATTATTTAATTATACAGTCAGTTTAGAAATGGAATTATATCTGAAGCATTTGAATGATTCCCTGGAGCAGAAATGATGTAACAATTATTACTGCAATTGGCATGAGGAAACTTTACTGAAAGTCTAGAATTTCACTTAATCAGGCAATTTGATTAGTGGCCTATATGTAGTAGTGGTCTGCTGCAGAGTAATCTCGAAATGCACTGCAAGAAAGTAATAATAGTAATTGTAGACACTTCTCATAGATCAAATTTATTAAGTTTTAAAAGTCAGTTCAGAATAATGCAATTAGTGTAAATTCAGTACCATGATGGAAAAAAACACAACCAACCAGTGTGGTTGTATTAGCTATTACAATCACTTTGAATAAAAATTCTGGTTTCTGCTGAAAATTCAAACTCATGATGCCCAGCAACTACATCTGAGTAAGGTCTGACAGCTACATGATAGACAGATGTGGCTTTGAATACACGGAGGTTTCTAAATTCCTTTCTGGGAAAAGAGGCATTAACAAGAAGGATGCAGGTGTGCATTCAGCTTTCTAACAAGAGTAGTGTGGGCAGGCTGATGGAAAATAAGAATATGCTCCCTCTGCCTGGCATGAAAAGTCAACTCTTCATCTAAAGTTAAAACATAAATGTATATGAAAATACTAATTCAACAAATTTATACACAAATATTTGGAAAATATGAAGGCAATAAAAGCAAGCTCCACAGAGAATGCAAAAATTTTTCCCTGGATTTTGAGAACATGGAAGTAGAAGGATGCAAGATACCAACAGCCATTACAGTCCTCTAACAAGACGAGGATGGATAAATTGAAGTAGATTCCTCTGGAGAGAGATTTCAGTATGGTCACCAACCACCATTGTGAACAAGTAGGAACAGAGCAGGAACAGCAGGACAGACCCAGAAAAATAAGCACATGGTTGTCTGGCATAAAGTGCCATTTCTAGATTTCTCTAGGAATTGCTGCCCCTTCATAGGAGCATCCCAGATTGATTAAATCCCATTAGCCGTCCCAGATTGAATAAATTCTCTCTAAGAATTTATCAATAAAGAATATCTGTGAACTTAAAAGTACAAGTCTCCTTTTGCTTGGTACAGAGAATTAAAATATGTGTATTTTGATAGTGTATCTCAGGAGGGAGATAACAGAACTCAGGACGATACTCTAATGATCCTGATGAAAAATGACTAGCATTAAATCTATATCGGCTATAACAAAACCAAGCAGCAAGAAAAAAGCTGAGGAAAAAGCCAAACCCTTGCTTTCCTCCTATTTCAGCTACACCAGACTGTAATTCCATGAAATCTTAAAAAAGCCCACAGAAGAGGAAATGCAAGCTTTGTTTTGGAAAGCATGGAAAGACATTTCTTTTGGTGTCTGTAAAGAATCCTGCTAAACTGTTTTATGATGTTATGAACATACCAGATGGCAGTAACACAGGAACAACCACAGGGTTTGTTCATTTTGTGCAACATTATAGATCTCCATGAGAGAACAACCAGTGCTGAGAGACCCAGGGATAGCCCTCTTGACAAACTCATGTCCACTGAGATTCTAATCCATTTCTTCAAAACTGTGGAAGTGAGAAAATGTAAAAAAAATCAGTTTTACAATGAAATAAAACCAAAACCCAACCAGCAGCCTCTAGAGAGCTGTTTTTCATTTAAGCTGAGATAAGAATGCTTACACATCTCACTATAAGAGTAGGGAAAATGGAAGTGTGATGGGCTGTTAGGAGGTTAGTCATTATCCCTTGATATCAGTATGCTGAGATTAGTTCTGTTTCTGAAGAGGAGACCAGAGTAGCTTTACTGCAAATTCCATTTTTTGTGTCAAAGGTAAGAAAAACGATCTTTTGAAATGTGTGAATCCAGCTCCTAGACTGTAAGACAAGAAGGTACCAGCAAGGTCATCCAGTCTGATCCTGAACACAAACCAGAGTATTTTACCTCCAGATTTTCATTTAGTTTAGTATCTGCAAACTGGAGAAATACAGCAACATGAAATCATGGAATGATTCCTATATCCCTGCTTGCTCCAGGCTGGCACTTCAGCTGTGCAGTTTGGACCTGAAGAGAATCCTATGCCACTTGTGAGTGACATTTCTCTTCTGCATGAGACAGATCTGTTCATATGGACTCAAACTTGGCATCCTGACTGTCAAGAGAATGACTGGCCCTAAAGGTGACACAAGAAAACGGTGAAGAAAATAGTGATGGATATGGAAAAGAACTGAAAGACTCATCATGAAAGCAAACAGGATTTCTCTGATATTTATTTTTGCATGCAAGGTGTTCCTAAGGAACATTCTGATGAGATAAATGGTTAATGAGTTTGTTCAGTGGACATGGTGAGAGATGCAGAAACTCTTCTGAGGGACACATTTGATCTCAGAGCACAGGATAAACATTTATCCCCAATGCATTTAATTAAATCTCCTCCATTCTGAGGAAACAATGCACCAAACCACAACTGATAAATGAACTATTATTATTTATGCTTTCATCATGAAAAACTTTATGCTTTCATCATGAAAAACAACTGAAAGAAAACCCCACACTGAAAAACACCTACTGAACAGCTACCCTCAGGCTCTGGGGACTAAGATTGCAAATTTACACACTTAGATAACTTCATTGATGCTGCTGGATCCACCTGTGTCAAAAGAATCATTCTCATGTTTGTGTTCTCATGTTTGTAATCCTTCCTCACATGGACTAGAACATAGAAAAGAAGTTTCAGAAGTTTCTGCTGTTGTGTGAGAAGTATAGGAGCAGGATGCAGGTAATCCTGAAAAAATCTATTCCTACCACAGCCTGAGACAAGTACATGAAATGGTGGCAATGTAACAGCCATCAGAAAGTTGAGTACAAACTTGAGCTCAAACTCCATAAAATATCATTGGGTTTATGTTTTCTTTCCCCAAGTAATTTCAAAGGAGTTACTAAGATCTGATCTAAATCAGCTGTTAAAACACAGACTTGCTAATATTTTAAGTAGAAAGGATGAAACCAAGAGGCATCAAAAGCTGTTTATTATTTTTGTGTGAACACACTCCCTCCCCTGCCTAGGTCTCACACATGGCCTGATAAACATGCTCTGAAGGCTGTCTTGCTGTAGGACTGTGACAGAACGCTTTGGAGAGGAGTGTAGAATTTAGGCCTCTGGTCAAAAGTCAGATAAGTTGCTTTTATACCTCCTCCAGTGTTGAAGGTCCCTGAGGGCCTTCTTGAATCAGAAGGTGTTTTCTTCATTGCTTAGAGTAATGCGATTTATTTGTGTTAGTTTGTTTTTATCCCAGATCAACTAAAACCAAACAGCTGTCCTGAAGCAGGAAATATAAAGAAGATAAGCTACTTCTACTTTTGTCATAAGACAAATTTGCCAGGACCAACCTCAACCATACCATCAAAACTACTACCCCTTTACAGAGGGAACTAGCATACCCTGCCCCCTGTGTGTTTTACAGGAGGGCAGCTCACACCCAGCAGTTTCCCCAAGCCCCAAACATAAGCTTTTTAGTAGCCAAGCTGATCCCTTGGTGTTCCTCACCAATGCCAAATCTCCAGGCAGCAGCTATGGAGCCTATTTGTTGGGAGTTGACATGATTAACCCAATTGTAATTGCAGGTGGCTGTTTGGTCAGCCTTCAATGCCTATGGATCAATGAGCTATCTAATTAGAAATCTTGAGACATATTTATAAAATTATACCCACTGCTATTAAATTTACATGTCTCAAAGGAGATGCATTTGAATTTCTGTAATGAGATTCTCAGCCTGTTTGCTTTAAAGTATTTCCCACACTCAGATGTTAGACAGTGTGTTTACAGGAGATTCCCAAAAAGATACTTTTTAATTACTTTAAAAACAGTGAAAATATTAAATTTAAAGTCAAAACCTAGAGGCACTTTCTAATTTGTGTATAGGTGCAGATTCTGCCTGCGAGTATTTTTGGTGTTGGACCCAGAGTTGAGAAACAAACTGTACTTTTGCTTCCTAATCAGAAAATACTTTTAGCAATGAAAGGACTCTTCAGATTTTACTGTGGTGACCAGAGACAGGACCCAAGGGAATGGCTAAAGCTGTCCCAGGGAGGTTTAGGTTGGATATTAGTAAAAGGTTTTTCACCCAGAGGGTGGCTGGGCACTGAAACAGCTCCCCAGGGAAGCGGTCCCAGTACCAAGGCTGGCAGAGTCCATTTCAACAATGCTCTCAGGCACATGGTGTGATTCTTGGGGCTGTTCTGTGCAGGACTAAGAGATGGACTCAATAATCCTTGTGGATCCCTTCCAAATAAGCTTATTCTGTGATAAGCCTGCTTTTCTTGTAAATCCCAATAAATTTACAAAAACATCTGGAGTTCTACTTGGCTGGAGCTTTCTCTCCTCACTTGGTTTTCAGCAAGGAACAAGTCAAAAAATATAGTCCAGCATTGACCGCTCTATTCTCCAGGTCATATATTTTTTCAAAGTTATTACATGTTTAAGTCTTACCAAATATTGTAGAAGCTATTTCTGGATTGTGTCTTAAGCACTGCCATCAATTTATAGATTAAGTTGTGCTTTAGTGCAAAATTCCTTCTTGTATTTTATAGACAGTAGAATAATTAAATGAATTTAATTATTTTTCCTAGAATAAATCAGCATATATGGAGATGATGAAAGACTTAATAGAGATATTCCCTCCATTAGGGACTAATTCTGCTTTTTCTACATTGTTTACAAAAATGATGCTATTCCCACTCTAGTCAAAGGAACTGCTTACAAGGGTAAAGTGTGCTTTGCTTGACCTTATCCTTGTTCATTAATGCCTATAAAAACTCCATTACACTACTTACAGAAAAAAACCCCACAGAATAAAATCACCAATAATCTTACTAATATTGCACACAAACTAATAAAACTCTCTGGCATTGCTAGAGGATTATCATCTCAGCCTTCTTATATCTAATTGCAGTGCCAAACCTACAGCAGTGGAAACTTTTTTTGCAAATAACAAATAATATAAAGATAGTTTTTTTGGATTTTTTTCCTGCTGGGTAAATTACCAATGAACACATTGCAATTTTTACTATATATTAAAAGTATGCATAAAAAACGGCACAGATTAATTATTTCAATGCACTGCACCAATAACTATATTATCTTAGTCCCTTATGTAGTTTATTTTCCTGAGGAACTCAACTGGAAGAATCTTTATGCCACCGCTTAATGAGTGCCTGACCAGATAAATAGGTGAATAGAATTACAGACTCATAGAATCACAGAATGGCTTGGGTTGGAGGGAACCTTACAGATCATATAGCTCCCAGCCTTCCTGCCATGGACAGGGACATTCCACTAGACAGGTTGCTCAAAGTTCCATCCAGCCTGATGTTGTACACTCCCACGTATGTGGCATTCACAACTCCTCTGGGGAATTTGTTCCAGTGCCTCATCACCCACAGTAAACAATTTCTTAATAGCTGCACTGGCCAGCCCTCCCCTTGTGAATACTGTCAAGAGTTCTTCCTCTTTCACTTTTAATTACTTTCTCTCTTAGTCTGTTCCCAGAACTCAGTATGTTTTGCCTTCACTGACATTTCCTTGGTGTTCTCATACTTCTTATTTAATGAAAACCTTCAGTGAAGACCCTGGTGTGTGCTACATGAATTTCTCCACTAATCTAAACTCAAGTCTGGCGCTTTTCTCAGGCTTTCTTGAATGACAGTAACAGACCACAGTTCTCCACAGGCCATTTGGTCATGGCTTTTTTTCAATGCCTCTTCTGTTTCCCACACCTCCCTGTGTTAACACACCTTTGGATTACTAGTATCAGTTGCCAGCATCTTTAGCAGGTTGCTACACCACCAATATTTTATAATCGCTTCTCATACTTTCTAACCTGATCTGCAACCCAGATAACATTTTTTAATTACTATTCCTCCCACAAAGGAAGCAAAGAATCCACAATATTTCACCCACTGAAAAGTCACTTCTCACCCCTTCTCCCGACACAAGTCCATTAGTATCACCACACCATAGGAGGCACAGGGTATCTCAACACAAACACTTCTCGCTCCCACTCTTCCTAGACAGTGAAGATTCCTTATCTACTCTAATTTCCCAAAATAGTAATGGTTGAGGGACAGGTCATAAGTCTCTGCTGCAGCTGTGGAAAAAGAACTAAGAGCTTTCAGTCTGAAGAGAAGGCTCTGGGGAAACCTTACTGTGTCATTTTAGGACTAACTGGGGGCATATAAGAAAGATGGGGACAGGCTTATTAGTAGGGCCTTCAGAGACAGGCCAAAGGCTGGTGGTTTTAGACTAAAAGGGATGGACTTGGTCTACTTATAAGGAACAGGTTTTTAACAATGAGATTGTGACACACTGCAACAGGTTGCCCAGAGAGATGGTTGATACCCCATCCCTGGAAACATTAAAGGCCAGATTGAATGGGGCCCTGAGCAACTTGATATAGTTGAAGATGAGGCTCATGGCAGAGGGGTTGGACTAGATGAGCTTTAAAAGTGCTTCCAAACCAAACCATTCTGTGATTCTGTGATCTACCTCCACCCATGCTGGAAGCCACAGACACACACCATGGACATACTCAAGTTTTCCTTGCATTTAACCTGCTGTTGCAGCTGGTCTCAAATAGCACTGAACACGAAAGAGGGTAGTAGCTGTTTCCTACAGCAGAACACTGCTGTGCAGCTCATTCTGATGACTGTAATGTAAGTAGTCTCCTATGCAAATATTTAATGTCCCCTGATAAATCGTATCTAAAAAATGCTGGAGAACCTGACTAACCAGATTAATGGGGCCAGATGAAATCCATCTATGAAAAAATGAAAGGAAGGGAAACAGTAAAAGCAAAGCAAAATCTGATGTTGGTGGCAGTTCTTACAAAACTTTAATTTTCAATTGTGTCTAAATAATGGTGAATAATGGTTTAGTTGGAAAATATTTAATGTAAAACTAAATTGAAGGGCCCTTACATGACATTTTGAAACTAAGCTGCTGTTTCTGCCACATGAGTCACAAAAACAATTAAAATAATATTTATGGTCCAGCAGACTTGTAACTGCACTTCCTGAAGTTCGGTTTGCAGTTTAATACATTTTATTAATTTTCCAATTTGAATCCGGCACTCATTAAGGATGCTTCAGGAGCTCACTTTTCAAGTCCGTGCAGAGAATCATGCCTGTATATCTACTGCTATTGTCAAATACTTGAGAATGGGTAAGTAAGAAGAGAGTCATTCCATTGAATTAAGCAAAAATACATTTCAGATGTTTGTATATTCCTTGGGATAAAATCGAGACACTTCTGTCACAAAGCCTTCAGAGAGATGTGGGATGCCTGAGTAAATGGTGAGGGGTGGAAAAGACAAAAGTTCTATGCTCAGACACTTGCATTCTTAGACTGACTACCAAACACAATCTATTGTTTGGTGACAGTGTGCATGACTGCCAGTTTTCATTTACCACAGACAGCAGCAATAAGGAGATAAAGTGTACAGTGTCCTCTGCAGCTTTGCATTCCTACCACACTGACACTGGGACTTCTTAATGAAAGAGAAGGCCAGAATGCCAAGGCTGCTGCTCTGGGGTGGTTGTGGGTGGGAATACTTCTTTTGGTAGCCAAACCAGTTTGTGCTGCTTCACACATTTGTGACATTACAGCCTCCAGTTTTCATTTCCACTTCCAGATCCATCAGAGTGGAACCAGAACACCAGATAGAAGCACCTACACTCACACTAAGCCTGAGTTTGAACAAAAAACCCCAAAAACTGCAAGTAATATTAGGCCCATGCCCTAGTAAATATTTTTAAAATTTCATGTTAAAATACATATATCAATTATCAGTTTAATAATATGTATTTTGTACAGCAATATTTCAGACCATTAGAAAGGACCATGCCAAAGATATGCACTGTAGCACTAGTGACAGTCCACTAAAAACAATCTGATTTTTTCTATTCATCAGGATACAGAGCTCAGCACTTGCATAATATTCCTCCCCTCATGTTTGTTTCCTCGGTATAAGAACAGCACACAAACCAACCCATGGCACCTAATTCAGAGCCATCCTCCTTGACATTCACACTCTATTAAATAAATTATCTTCTTAAACATTCAACTGCAGCAGTTCCATATGCTTAAGGCCTGAAGCACCTTTTCTAAAGGTTTTCTCATGTCAAGCACACGATATTTAGTCTTATTATTTTTGCATTATGTAAAAAGCTCAGCAATCAGTAACCCCTTTTCATGGCTGTACCGGGTAAGCCCAAACTTAGGCAAATGCTACTTTATTTGACTTTTTAGGGGGTACAAGATTATGTCATTTATGCCATGTAAAACAAAAGCACCCTTGTGTTTGGTTCTCTTTTTTTAAATCACAGCAGAAAACACCAATTTTAGTATCAGATTCCCCTTGGGGTTTGCCACATGTCTAGTGGCAAGCTAGACCTTAAGCGCACAGCATCCCACCCATCATTTCCAAGGAATTGTCAGGTATGAGGAAATAGTAGGAAGAGGTGATTTAAATTATACCTTTATTGAATTACATAAATGATAACAACTTCATGGACAACAGAAAGCTGGGAGGCGTGGCTGACACTCCAGAGGTCTGTGCAGCCCTGCAGAAGGACCTCAACAGTTGAAGAGATGGGCAGAGAGGAACTGCCTAAAATTCAGCAAAGGCAAACACAGGATCATGCACCTGGGGAAAAATAACCCTCTGCACCAGGACAGCCTTGGGGCTCATCTCCTGGGAAGTAGCTCTGTGGCGAGGGACGTGGGGATGCTGGTGGACAACCTGTCCATGAGCCAGCAATGCCCTTGTGGCCAGGAAGGCCAGTGAAGTCCTGAGCTGCGTTGGGAAAAGCACTGCCAGCAGGTCAAGGGATGTGATCCTCCCCTCCACTCAGCCCTGGTGAGGCACATCTGGACTGCTGTGTCCAGTTCTTGGTGACTCAGTGCAAATGACACATGGAGCTCTTGGAGTGGGTCCCACAGAGGGTGACAAGGACAGTCAGGGGAACAGAGCATCTCTTACAGGGAAAGGCTCAGAGAGCTGTGCCTGTTCAGTCTTGAGAAGAGATGACTGAGGGGTGACCTCACCAATGTCTGTCAGTATCTGAAGGGAAGGTGTCAAGAGGGTGAAGCCAAGCTCTCCTTGGTGGTTCCAAGCAATAGGACAAGGGGCAACAGGTGGAAACTGATGCACAGGGAATTCCACCTGAATATGAGGAAGAACTTTACTATGCAAATGACCATGCTCTGGAACAGATTGTTCAGAGAGGCTTTGGAGTCTCCCTCACTGGAGATATTCAAGAACCTTCTGGGTATAATCCTGTGCAATGTGTTTTAGGATGACCCTACTTGAGCAGAAAGGCTGGATCAATGATCCACCGTGGTCCTTTCCAATCTTACCCATGCTATGATTTTGAGAATTTCCCAGGCATATAGTGTCAGATCTTATTAGTAACTCTTTTCCAATTACTTTTGAAAAGTCCTTTTGTGTGAAAACATAACATCTGTTACAGCATGTGTACATCTCTTCCATGTCTTTGGTTTCTTCAAATTCAAGTTGTCTATTTGCATTTTCATATACTGCAAAAAGCTCAAATCAACTGATATTAGGGGAGTTTTTTATGATCTTTTGATTACCTTACTGTTAGTATCTGTAATGTTATAGAGCTGCTGGAGCTCTGTACCATGTAACAAAACTCTGGCTTTTTCCTACATATTGAATTTAATGAGTTTTTTTATTTACAAATAGTAATGCTTGAAAAGTAACTTTAAACAATCCTAAATTGTAGAGTATAAAAGTGTAGAGTATTTTTCCTCTTAAAGGAACTTGTGGTTTGTGTAAATAGAGGAAAAAAATTCAGGGAATGACTTGTGACAGATATCCAACATAAAATTTATTACTTAATAACCAGGAAAAGAAACAAAACTATTACTATTAAAGTTGTGCAATTTGCACAAGCTAATACAGTGGCTGACAATTCCTCCTGAAGTTTATAGACTTCCATTTAAAATGCACTTGTATGTTCAGTACAGATAAATTCAAAATACAGGAACAAATAATACTTTCAAAGTACAGGAAGTTTTTCATGGACAACTGTGAATTCATGCACGGTAAAAACCCTTTTTAGATAGGTTAAAAATTTGGTATATGTATGAAGTTTGTGTAAGTTTCCTAAATTCCTGCCTGATTCTCTGATCTCCTCCAGAATTTCTGAATTATAAATAGCTGCAAACTGGTAATTATATTGCAATTAAATATTTATATTCTTACCATTTGTTTCATAGGAGTTTTGCAGAAAAATCATTAAATCAGCATTAAAAAGTGAGTGGTACCAGCAGTGTACTTTCAAATGGAACCACACTTGGTGACAGGGTAGATGTCATTGAGTGGCTTGGACTGTATACTCATCTGTCACCTGGATTCTGCAAAAGTAAGTGGCAGAAATTCAGGAGACAAAAATACCAAAGTATAGACTAAAAACTGTAAGTAAACCATCAATGTGAGAGATACAAGAGAAAGAACATGAAGACATGAAAAGTAGTTAGTCTAGATGTTGACCAGTGTAACAGGCCAGTGTTTCCTGGGCCTGTGCAAGTCCCAGCTCACCAGGGAGAGTCTCTCGTTGCCTCAATAGTAACTCAGAAAAAACGAGACCGTGTGTCTACATTCCTGCTTGGTTCTGCAGGAATGTACATGCATGAGAACAGTGTTGCAAACACAATGCAGGGAACAGAAATTCTTGATTCTCAGCTCATCAGACAGCTTATTGCCATCTTCAGGAGAATGGAGAACTGCAATGCACTACAATCATTTTTAAGTCGATTGCAAGTATGAGAAGCAAAAGAGAAGAAAATCAGGTATGAAAAGACACCATTGGGGCAGTTTTACTCACTACTGTAGGTAGACTGTAAAGGAAGAAAATGTCCTTTCAGAAAGAAAACCACTTTTTTAAAAGAATCTGCTTATAAAGTCTTGCATGTTAAAAATTATTAGATCAGTCTCCCTTGAAATTTTTCAAAGGTGGAGATTATACTTAATAAATTGCAGGACAAAGCCATACTTCTCAAAAAAAGAATTTAAATGTTCAGGCTTTCCACTGCCTTTAGAAGACTTCTGTTGAGAACTGCCCATTTCACAGCATCATGAAGGCAAACTGGAGTAATTTGGAGGACACTGCTGGTACAGTATATGTTCATACTGGAGTACAGTATGTGATATCAATAATACTTGTAGGGTCATACAAGAACATAAAGTTATTGAAGCTATTGAAAAGGAAAAAAAAAAAGCTCTGGGCAGGCAGTATGACTAAATGCAGTATATGCCAAGAGGAAACCAGCAGAGAACATAAGAGTGAGCAAAAGTAAGGAGGTGAAAAATAGCTATGCCTACTCTACCCTGTTTGAATTACAACACCACCTCTCAGGGCAGGGCTTTACTGGTTGTCTTAGACTGTGACTCCAAAATTAATGTTGCTTGAATAAACCAGTACTGTTGTACATTTTTATTGCAGTTGCTAAAAATGCATCCTGAACAACAGCATTAAAGCCTTTTTAGAAAGAACAACTGGAATTCTTCCTGAGTCCTCATCAGCACACTGAGTGAGAAGAAAAAGGCTGACATATGAACATCCTTTTCTTGGTCATCTATAAAGCATGGTCTGGTCATTATTGCAGCAGTGTCGAAAGATGACAAGATGTAGATTCAAGGCTCAAGGAGCAACTAGGATATACATTTGAGTAAAACCAAGACCACAAAGAATATGCAAGTGGCTAACATATCCCTATGAAGACAAAAGTATTTCTTGTTGGATGGGTAGTGAGGATGGATGCATCCGGATATTGTCTGCATAAGTTAATTTTTCTGGAAACCATACAGAAATATTCTGTAAATCCTTTAACACAAGCAAACCAGTTTGAATACTGGTGCGAAGTTTGCACAAGGAAAAGAATAAATTTATGATTTATGGGAAAGAAATGATGCTACTGATGCAACAATCCTCTTGAAAGCAGCCTGAATCCAAATGAAAAAGTTGCCCATCTTGTTTAAGCATTGGAGAGAAAAAAGTTTCAACTTGCCAAAAAGTCTAACCTTAGGACAAGACTTTCTTCCCTAAGTACAACTCCTACCCAAACAATTTGTTTCAATGCTCTGTACGACAGGCACAGCAGCTCTGGTACCTCCCTGTGGACTAGGACTTGAGTACAGCTCTTTCTCTGGATGCCTGCCTAATCCTGCTTCTAACATGAGTGCTTTGCTAGTCGTCAGCATGGATAACTGAAACCACCCGCAGGCCTAAATGAGACAGATCGCTCCCTTTATGTGTCGTGACTACAAACTTCGATATTCCATGATAATACTTTTCTGATGAGCTATAAACACTTTGGGTTAATCTTGGATACAACTGGAAAGAGTTCAGAAATCCTGCTTACTTCCTAAACCAGGGATGGTGTCCTTGGGAAAAATGCAGATAGAAGTGGTACAATAAAACTGGAGGAAAATGGGTGATTTGTATGTTTGTCAGACTAATAAAATAGTTTCCCTGTAATTATACTAATATAAAAACCTTAAGACAGTTACACATGCATTTTGCAAGGCAGAGTAGCAAATGTGACAAAGTCAGGTGCTGTGTAACATGCTTTGCATAACAACTCATGATATCATCACTGCACAATTTTTAAGCAATTTTGCCACATAGCATGAGTAGTTCCAAACTGTTGTATACAGTATATGAAGCTTATGATTTGCTGGCTCTGAGAGCTGAACTATCCCCAAGCTGGATAAAGAGTTACGAGCAGGAAAAAAAATCAGTTGTTCTCTGGGTGAAGAGCAGAAAAGACAGCTGTTGGTTAATACACTGCAGTGCTGATCCACCCTTTAAATTCAGGGAGTGGAGTCAAACAATACCTTTGCCTCACTTCATATGGAAAATTGAATTTGTCTTTGGACTATTACTGTAAATCAAGGGATACTCCCATTGGAAACAAAGGCTAATAATGTTGGAGGAAAGACATTCCCTGATTTCTACAGACATTGGGTGAGGCTCAAACTTCATACTTTGGAGTGAGCCAACTGAATAATGTGGCAAGCTGTATTTGCCATTATTAAGGATTAGAATTTGGAGCCATTGAGAGTACCAGAGAGTTAATGTCATTAAATTTTATTACAAATGCACAAATTAAGACCAAATATTAAAAAAAAAATCATAAAAAATATGTGCTTTTCAGCAAAAACATTCACAACCTTTTGAACAATAATGAGCAGAAACCCTTTTTATTTGTTAAAATTTATATATACAGATCCAGCTTCTACTTGTTTGTCTAACTGTCTTTTGCCTGCCTTCCCTATTTGTTAGATTTATTTTAACAAGTTAACTAGAAATAAAAGGCCTTAGAATATCATGGCTACTGCAGCTGAAAAACAGCTTCTGAACTGAACTCTTCAGTGAAATGAACAGGCCCCTTCAGTCTGAACCAGATGAGAAACATCCCGTTTTGGGCTGTTTTCTGGAAATACTTTAATAGAATTCATTCCCACAGTAAATACAATGTCATTTTCCTGGGCTACTGGCATTGGAACAAGACTAACACTTTGAATTTAAAACTCTCTGACCATTTTAATGTCTGCTTTTCTTGCAGACACAATATGCCTTTTTTTTTCTCCCAGCAAAATCACTATCTTTCTTTGCTTTGCCAATTTCCACTTATATTTTACTTTGTATTGTTGTTCTGGGGAGAAAGAGTGGTGTCTCCGAAGGAGGGTAGGTTTAGATTAGATTAGGAAAATATTATTTACTGTGAAGATGGTGAGGCACTGGAAGAAGCTGTCTAGAAAAGTTGTGGTTGCCTCGTCCCTGATCGTGTTCAAGGCCAGCTAGGATGGAGCCATGAGCAACCTGGTCTGCCGGAAGGTGTCCCTGCCCATGGCAGGTGTGCTGGAACTGAATGATCTTTAAGGTCTCCCATGCCAAGCCGTTCTGTGATTACCCTTCTCTTTAGCCCGGTGTCAAGCTAAGGCACGCCAGTCAGGCAGCGCAGGGAGAAAAGGGACGCTGCGAGCGCCGGGGCGTGCGGCAGCGATCGCACGTTTGTATTTTCCTAAGGACCAAGGCACCGGAGCACAGGTTGTGTCTGTACTGGGAGATCACTGCGGCACCAACGGGCTCCGGCATCGCGCTCGCTGCAAAGTGCTGCTTCTGCCCCCTCTCAAGCGCTTCCCTCCCGTCAGAGGAAAAGGAACCGGCAAAGTTTTCGGTGCTTCTCGCCCACTGAGCCTTGCCGATGCTACGGAAGCAGGACTATCGCCACAGAGCTCCATAAGGCAACCACACCTGGCACACACGCGCCAGCACGGACAAAGACATCCCGTATCTTCCGCGGAAAAATCCCCAGCAGTTTTAGCGGAAGGAGGCGAGCGGCGGTACGGGCTCCCTGTCTGCAGCCGCTCCCGGCCCCGGCCAGCCACAGCCCTGGCGCGGCGCCGCCAGGTGCGCTCCCCGCCCGCAGCACCGGCCCCGCCAGGGACTTCCCAGGCTGGAGCCCAGGAAGACCAGGGCTGTCCGGGGGGGACCCTCCTCGCGCCAGCCTCCTACTCACCGATCTCCCCATCGTCATTATCATCATCTTCCTCCTCCTCCTCCTCCCCCTCCAGATCCAGCAGCACATCTTGGTTTTCCACATTCATCCTGTCGAAGTTGCGGCGCCCCGCGCCGCTCCCCTGCCGCCGGGGAGCGATCCCGCCCCGCGCCCTGCCAGCCCCGGGGGCGGAGCGGCGGCGGGGGCGGGCGGTGGGGCGGACACCGGCACCTTCCCGGCAGGAGCGGCACCGACCGCTGCGCCGCGGCCGGCGGGAGCGCCGGGTCCATTTAAAGCCCTGTGTCTGCTAAAAATGCGTCAAAATGCTCACCCAAGCATTGAAGGACTCACCACTGCTGAAAATGTGAAGCCTACGTATGCAAAAAGCTCCAAAGCAACAAGTAATGGTAGAGTTATTTGGAAAAGGTAATGGAAATTGAAGGGGGATGCTCAAGGACTGAATAAAAAGCCCATCTCTAAAGCTCTAGTAATGTATTCAACTCGTTGACTCTTTTACAGGGAAGGGGTTGTCCTCATCTCCATCTTCGCCTCCAGACACAACCTAGAATTTTGCAACACAGAGAATGCAGAATCATCACTATGCAGGAACGCTGTGGGGGCAGAAGTACTTACAAAAAAGGGATTTAAGTGCTCAGCAATATACTCATCTACTCACATGTGTTGGTTCCAGGGGCAAGTAAAGGGTTTCTAAAACTGCAAGAAATCTGGAGGAGTGCCCAGACCGGAACTGATCTGAGGTGGTATAGTAGGAAGAAATGGAAATAAGACTGTAAAAATGGATTGAAGAAATGGAGGAGCAATATTTGGGGGAAGGAGAAGATTAGAAGCACAAGATACAATTTGAAGTGTTTTTCCTGCAGGAAGCAGTAAAAACCCTATAAACAATCTATTTTCACTCTCCAGTCTATTGTTTATACCAAAATGGCTCACTGGACCCAAGATGTTTAAACTGTACAAAGAAGAAACTGGATGAAAAGCTATTTGTCAGATAAGCTTGTTGCTTGCTAATATGGTTATCTGTTAGTCAGCTATAGGTTAGAGGCACAGCAGGGCCTGGTATTATAGCAAGTCTAAGTGCAAGCACATTCAGCAAAAAAACCCCATGAGTTCAGAAATTTAATTGCAGAGTTTTGAAACAGACCCGCTTGGCAAAGACCTTCTCTCACAGGCTGCTTAAAGACAGAACTGGTCTGCAAAGGCATGAGTGAAACCATCAGAACAGAAGCCACTGCTCTTGCCCTGTTGATAACACCTCACTGGTATTATTGTTACCAGCACCATCTGACACTGCATTTTTCTCACTCAGATTAGGAAAGACTCACAGAACTGAACCAGAGAAGGAGGGCAATATGATGGGAGGATACCCAGTGGGGGGGAAGAGGTAATGATGCATGGCAAGATTTGTTCTTTTGTGTCCTAAATTAGAAATCTGGTGGGCTGCCCTGTAACACATCCAATCTGCCTCTGACCATCTGAAAACATGCCTTACTCACTGCTGGGACTGCTTGTCAGGTTTCACACTCCATGAGGTTATGGGGAGAGAGGGAGTAACATTGCTCCTAGCCAGGACTGTTCACTCAAGATGACTCATTTGCAGGCACCTATGGTTTTGATGTGCCTGGCACACAGCTGCAGTAACATCTTCACTTACCTGAATTGTGTAATATTCAGCTGCCCCCTTTTCTTGCAGGTCCTCCCCAAAATGTGGTCCTGGCTGGTGAGATCTTGTTCCATAGATGATGGAAAGAGGTTGTTACAGACAAGGTACAGCTTGGTTTAGGATGGGGACATGAGATTTGTGCACTCGGATACTCTCCAGGGACATCATTGTTACCTTGGTTACATACTTCCCATTTTCACATTTGAATGAAAATGAAAATTTGAATGAATGAAAATATAATCCAATAATAGCAAAGCTAAAAAAAAAAAAAAAAAAAAAAAAAAAAGAAAAAAAAAAAAAAAAAAAAAAAAAAGAGCACTTCAAAACCAGGCTTTAACAAAATGTGGGGTTTCTTTAACTTGATCCTACTAAAAATTCAGGTAGAAGATCTACCTCCTGCTCCCAGCACAAAGATTTCTCCCAGCATTTACAGAACATGAAGATTTTGTAGGCTTCAGTCAGCCTTCAATACCTGAATGTTCAATTTCATAGATTACAGAGCTGAGTTTCACAGATACCTTAAAAACCAAGAGGAATATTGTGTGTAAAATTCACATGAAATGCATGTATGTTGGAAAATGCATAGCTATTTGTTTTTTTGACTTTGTACCAGATGCAAATATTTCTATGCGTAGTTTTGGTAAAACACCAAAGCTTCAGAAGTTCAGTTTTGTTACTTCTGAAAAACAGATTAAAAAAAAAAAGAAAAAGTAAATGAAGACGAAAATGCAACAGCACCACCCTGCTACCATCTCTTTGTCATATGGATAATAGCAAAAGATCCACTCAAAGAATTGCAGTTGGGTTAACTCTAGCCAAGTTTTTCAAAAGTCATCTGAAATTAAAAATTTAGTCTAACTAATCCCCACTCCAGCTCAAGCATGAATGTATCCAATTTTATTGAAGAAATAAAATTGCTTTAACAACCTTGGTAGTGAGAAACAGAAACAATCCTTGGAGTGGAAAAATTGTTTCCATGGGTAAGGGCTTCATAGCAACTGTAACAATATAGGTCAGGAAGACAGTAAAAGAGATTGTTTAGCCCAGTAGTGACAAAATTCTGGCGCAGGCACCAAGTCTTTAACTGGTGTGGATCTGGGCTGGCACCAGGAGCTCTGAGTCACTGGCCTTTGACAAAGGATCTGGCACTGAGCATCAGAAGCTTGCTGTCAGCCACTGGTCTGGTCCAGCCCCCAGCAGTAAGGCAGGTTTGAATGTATCCAGATGCTGGTGGCAAATATTTGACATCAGGTGCTTCACATTCTGTGGTGGAGAGTCCATGAGGCCCCCAGTTTCACTCCTGTTAATACACAGCCAAAATAATTTTGCAGCATTTGAAGTTTTCTTCTTGTTCTTCTCCCAGCACCTGTGAGAACAGCTGTTGTTGTTCTCTTGATAACGATGTATTACATGTGGAAAACTATCACCTTAATGCCTCTGAAGCTTTTCTCATCCAGATTACACAAAATCAGGTCTTGCATCCTTCCAGCACTTATCACTGTGCTTTCTCTCTGTTACAAGTTAGTGCAAAAAAATGCAGTGTGAGAATCTATGTTAGGAGAAGGTGATGTTTTTTTACAAAATCTCTTAAGTACATTGGCTTTACCCACTTGCAGTCCTTGTCTCAATGATTGCATTTTCTTACACTCTCACATCCCCACAATTACAAGAACCAACAAGTAAGTGTTCAGGTGGTCTGGGCAGGGTCACTTGTGTACAACACAGAGGACCAGGGGGCCATGGAACTCTGTCCTTGGAGATACTCAAAAGTCACCTGGACACAGTACAGGTGGTCTTCCTTTAGCAAGGGGCATGGACAACATGACCTGTAGAGATCCCTTCCAACATCAGCCATTCTGTGATTCTGTGATTCTGTGAAGGGGTGCCAGGTGTCAGGTCCCCATCATCTCCCTTGAGCAATGACAAACCAATTTTTGGACCTAAGAACCAAAAATGACTATCATATGATTCTTTTGCATCGGACTTCTGCTTATTTCCACCTCCATAAATTTTAGGCAAACTCAGTCTGAATTCCTAGAGGCCACATTCTGTGTTATAGAAGGGCTAGAAATAAAATGAATGGTGGATGTGATGTGATATTATTACCTTCTTTTGTTACAGGTAGTCTTCTGCTGGCAGGCAACCTATGGTCTGGTTTGACTGGAATGGTAAATGCAGGAAACAGTCCTAGATTCTTTTGCTGGGGTCTATACTCTTCCTTTTATATGAATATGGTCCATTTTTTAATTGACTATAGTCTATTGTTACCATGCTTACGCAGCTATATCCACTTGGCCTTCATTTCTGCCCTCTTAATATTTCTACTACAAATCATTACCTCTGTACATTTTTTTTTCATTACCTAACCCTTTATTTTAATGTACCATTCTCAAGAACAAACACTGTATTCCAAGTAAGAACTCACCCACAGTAAATACTATCGCTGTACCATTTTGGACATGATTTTCCTTCTAACATGTCCACAACAACAATTTTTATTTTTGTCTTTCCACAGTTGTCAACTCATATTTCTATTGCACTCTGAAATAAGTTTTAGATAAATTAATTTCTCCATCTGAGCTCTTTGTCAGGCAGTCTACGATTTTGTATTTTTGTAGTTGATTTTCTGTTCCTAAGGGGACATTTTTACCCTAGTTTTTATAATATTCCCTCATTTGATCAGTTCTTTCTCATTTTTCAAGATAATTTAGAATATGAGTGTTTTTCTTGGTGTCAGCAAAATGCTGGGGGACAAAATTCATATGGCCTAAACCATAGGCCTAGCAAAATAAAGTCCAGGAGCATGTCGAAAGCAGTCAGAAGATTTGGAAGACTGATAGGTCAAGTGTTCTCCAAAAAAAAAACTTGTAGGGATTTTGGTGTGAAAGCTATCAATTATTGAAAGATATTAAGGCCATTATGGCAAATTATATCAGTGCATATGAAATTTGGGAAAAACAGGAGACAAGTATCACTGTGTGAGGATTCCTATAAGGATACAGGAGTTTGGGTGGTTCATCACTGTGGGATTCATTGTAGAGCAGAGAACACAGTTGTCTTTCTATTCTACATTCTCGGCTGGAATGAAAGAAATCTTTATTCCAGAGACCAAACAAAGTCTATTATTTCACATTTCATAAAACATTAGACTTTTTAATGACTGCTGGGATATTGTGTCTTTGTGTCTGAAAGCAGGTGATTTTTAAACCATTACTGAGACTTTGAAACTCAATAGTAGAAAAGAGATCTTTTGAAATGCAAAGCCCCTGCTATAATGGAAAAACAAAATCTGACAGAAGATAAAAACTAACTAACTAAATAATAAATAATACATATATAAATATTATATATATATATATTTATTAAAATGGCCATTCCCCACAAGAAATACCCTCGTGCACCAAATTATTCACAAATTTGTTGCATTAAAAGTCAGTAAAAGTAAATGTAGAGGAAACTTCATCCAGTTCAGCACACCATATATTTTTCCTGGTATTGGTAAGTTGGTGCTTGCAATCTGTTCAAGCCTAGAGAAAAATGACTGTGAAGAGTTTTGAGATAATTTTGTTTCATCATGCTCTTGTGTTTATTTCAGTATGATTCACAGATAGAAAGAGCAGTGAAGCATTAAGGGTAATTAAATTACCCAAATTCTGTATAACTCCAGTATTTTTCTTTTACCTTGGTTATGTTTCCAATTGCATGTAATCCTCACATATATCTTAATTCTCACTCTTGCATTCAGCCTCTAGTCTGACATGACAATTTCAGTCTCTTTTGCCCTCTATTGAAGGAAATCGGTAATAACAATTAACAAGCTACAGTGAACTACAATGTATAAAATAGGATATAAATAATGGATCTCAGACCAGTGGCCTGTGTAATTACTTGATGCAGGAGTCTCGTAAGGGCTGCCAAGTCTTCTGCTGACTCCTACCTATGAGGTCCTTTTGCCTTCTTTTGCTAGCTGTCCTTAGTGTGGGAAGTAGATATGGTAATCATCTGAGAATCTTTTTTTCAGCTATTTCTAACCTGTTTAATGCCAAGCTTTTAATTCTTAGGAAAGGTATATACATGGCCAATGTGTATCTTAGAATAATAGACTCAGAGTACAAGTACTTTTATTTTTCTAACACAAATATCTGAACTCAGTTCAGAATGTTTAAATTTCATTATGAAATTTTATGGGGAGATTATGAGGTTATTTTAAAAGGTGAGTTATGAACAATACATTCAGTCATTTAATTTCATTCATTTCTTGGCAGTGTTCTTGGCTGTTCTAGTTTCATGATATTTTAATTCTACTTGCAAAAAACAAACAAAAAAAATAGTTCCAAGTCTTCCTGCGTATCTCTAATAAGTCACAGGAAATGACTGTAGCAAATTTTACTCATTCTTCAAGAGCGAGTCAGTCATCCTGCCTTACCCTGCAAGGGCACACACATTGCCATAGGTGGGGAAGGCAGAGTCACCCACGAGTGCTGGCTAGTCCAGGTGAGCTATGTGACTAACGTGGCCAGGCCTTTCAAAGCCAGGCCTAGAACCTCTGCATGTTGCTGGGGATTCACTGAGCTGCTCTGAACTAGCTGTGGTATCTGGGCATCACATTTGACAGCTGGGGAAGTTATGGCCCACACCTGTAGCGCAGCCAATAGGTTTTGTTTTTGCGCCCTGACAAAATGAAAAGAGCTGCATTTAGTACTGACCTGAACTCCACTGAAATGGTTAAACTAATTTGAATAATGCTGTGGGTCATTACTGTGTCTAAGTGCAGGTAACTCTGGTTGGGAAAGTAAAGGATAAATAATTTGCCACACTTGTTGCTAAGTGCTTTTTATGGTGTAACTTTCTCAGTTACTTGGGAAAAAATGTCTAATGTAAGCCAGCATGGAAATGATACAACCATAGCTGAATGTTCAGACTACAAAAAATATACAATGAAGTCTTTACCAGTTTTTCTAATTTCAAATAAGAGCTGTATGTCCTGGAAAGATAAAATTATTTGTGAATTTTGGCACATAAGGAGATAAAACTTACTGGAAAGATGAAGAGTGACCATGATACTGTGATAACACAAGAGGTTTTTTTCTGCAGCTGCCACAAAAACACACATTAAAAAAAGAGAATGTTTCCAGAAATTTTCTCATAGAAGCCATGATATTTTATTTTTAATAAAATATTTTTTAACCTTTCTATTTCCATGTTGGCTTACTCAGACAATCTTCCCTGAGTAAGCTCCTCTCTGTAGAAACCACTTAGCAATGTGTGTAGCAAACTCACCATTCCATTATCAGTAGAATAGATATTTTCTCAGGAAAAACCTGAATTTATCTGGTGAAAAATATGCATATGGGAGTTTATCAAGGATAAGGTCAGAAGAACTTGTCTTGGCAGTTACTTGCGCAGGTTGCAACCTCTGCCCTCATTGTCACTATCTCCCCTTGCTGTGGTGGCTTCAGCCAATGTTCATCCTAGCTGCAATTCCAGGGGATAAGCAAGTGCTTCTTCTGCACACTTTCAGTAAAGCTCTGTATTTGTGGTAAGCAAAGTGCTTTCAGTGACTGCTGTTGTACATCTCCCCCACCACTTGCAGGCACAGATTTGCCATTAAAAGTCAAAAAGAGAGGAAGAAATAGGAATTCTGAAATAAATCCCACAATTAGGTAAGTGACTTAATGTCAAAATATTTCCCAGCACTTTTAAAGATATTTTGGTTCTATCCTGTGGCCATGAAAATTTCTTAAAATAACTTGTCAATAACTATCATGCAGGGATAGAACAGGACCTTCTGGCATTAATGAAAACCTGGTAATCAAACTGCGTAAGGCTTTACTTATATCTGAAAGCATAATTGCACACTTGACACTTAAATGGCCTTCTTTTGTTTCCCAGTCATACTTCTTCTATCAGGATGGGTTGCTCTTCTGCTTGGATGGTCTTAATTTTCATCTAATCTTCAGTAACATTGCTGTTTCTGGGTGGTTCCACTGTTAAATGTTATGTTTGTACTGGCTTGTGTTCATGTAAGTGATATAAATCAGTAGACTCCATGACTGATGATGTGAGAGCATTCTGTGGCAGGCTTTAATGCTTGGAGTTGGAGGAGCACACATATCTGCTGCAAAAGGAAATGACCTTGTCACCAGTCCTTCTTCCTCCACTCTGTTATGTCATGTTGCACATCACCGTATTTCAAACTTACTCCAAGAAGGAATTACACTGACAGGCAAACAAGGAGAGTTTTGGTCCTCCTGAATAATGTGAATGAGGGGTTATGCTGTATGCTGGTTTGGAGCCCCAGAAGGATTATCCACATGCTCTGCAAAGTATCTTTATTGCACTTGAAAGAGAAATGGATCTTTCTTCACTTGTCTTCCATGTCTTGCAAATGACAAGAAAGAAAAGCACTCTTATTTACTGTGAAGCATTAAATATGTATCTATATATACACATATCTGTATATACATATATCTGTATATACATATATATAGATATATAGATATATAGATATATAGTTATACACAGAGTGTGAGAATTTCCTTACCTCAAGGTATGAATCAGTTTTTAAGCAGCTTCTTTTTTTCTCTCCTTGTGTTAGTCTGCTTTTCCTGTTTTCTATCGAAAGTGAGATTATATGAGCCTTAAGATGTTAGGTGGGTAAGACTGATCTCATTCACCAGATAGAAGCAGAAAAGGAAACACATAGATGTGTGAGGAAACTGGGACCACAGACCAAGTTACCCATCCTTTGCCAGGTGTTCAACACCTACAGTGATTTTAAAATGAGGAGTTTTCTGTTTGTCTCTGTGGCGTTGTTATCCCCAGGGCAGGCTGCTGTATCGCCAGGAATGTGGATGCTTTTTGCTGCACAGGATCCTGGTTTGTTAACGCTTCCTCCTTCGGCCACTTGCAAGAAAATCACCTTGGAAACCAAGACACCAGTTTCCATGGTCACTTGGAGGAGCATATGTTTCCTTCCATTGCACGGGGTATTAGGAGGAGGAAGCCCACAAGCTTTTTTTGCCAGAATAAAGTCGGCGGGATTGGACTCAAAGAGCTGCATCCCAGCCTTATTTCCTCCATCGAATCCCCAGTGAAACCACCAGAACTGCAGGGGATGAACAAGTGTAAAATGTGACTCTACATGAACGTCCTCACAACGGAGATGTAAAATGACATCTTACAAACAACTTGCCTCTGACTTATTACCCAGAGAAATTCAAGAGTGAGATAAATAGGAATAAAACAGAACCTTGTTCTCCCCCAAATGAAGACACATAAAATTACATGAACAAGAAAAAACAGTCTTTAGAAGCACTCACCTCATAGTTGAGGTGAAAACTAGTAGTAGTTGGTCAATCTAAAAATGTGACTGTGCCACTACCCCATACTCAGAAAGGGCCCATGGCTGTGGAAAAACATACAAGAAATAGCAGGAGGATTTTTCCTGACTCCCAAGCTAGTTGGATTCAAACACTGTAGGATCAAAGGCTAAAAATGCAGAGGAGAAACTTGTTGACTTCCTCTAGGAAAAGCAGAAATGTTCCTCAGGCTGTTGTGTTAAGGCTTCTGTCCATTTTGACCACCATAGGCTGCAGCAGAAGCATCTTCACACCAGGCATTGTATTCAGGTCAGAGAAAACACAGCAGATTTTAATGCTCTTCTGTGGGTTATACTTTTCCAGGTAAAGGTTGTCACAATTCCTCTTCCATCTAAAATTTAGTTTCCTTCTGAAAGATGCTATACCCATCAAGTTCCTCAGAGAAACAACATGCCTAACCACAGGATCCAGAATAATGGTTATCACAAAGTGATCAAGTGTGATCCTGCAAATTACCAGAAAATCCATTTAACGTTTTGCAACAGTTTTCCAGATCTGCCGTTCAGAGTCATGGTGATTACTTTGTGAAGCAACTCTGCTTGTTGCCGTTGGAAATTAAAGTTTCAAAGCAAGAAATCTTCCTTCCCATTTACAGGTAAGATCATTCTCAAATTGTGTCTGAGACACCAAGTCACTACAGCTCCTGATTCTTGATTCTTACTTTTCTAACCTTCCATTCTGAAGGAAAATGATTAGATAAACAGGATATTAGGAGAATCCAAAGTCAAATACCATAAGAACATTTTCTATTATATCTGATGTTTCAATATGGGGATGTGACAGATCACTGCCAATGCACAGAAGGGTATGAACAGCTTTGATCTTATTTTGCTGAAGATATGAGCTGACTAGATGCCAACCACCCAGTTCAGAAACTACACAAAATTCCTGATTAGTTGCTCTTTCTCTAAGTCAACACACCCTTGCAACCCAAAAGGGCTCTGCATATTATTTTCCACGATACTGAACTATGCAGAAACTAAATTACATGATTGCTGTGTCACTTTCAAAATGAATTTTAAGCAAATGAGTTCAGTAAATTCAGGTTGTTTGGGGCTCACTGGCTAACCTGGCTAGACCATTTAATCATGTTAACTCACAGAAATACATTTGTGGGAGCTACTGTTCAATGATGAGTTGGTTCCCTGCTATGTGATAGCCCCTCAGAACACCCTGGATGCTTTTACTGTGTTTGTATTGCCATCAGCAACTTTGATTCCCCTGAAAGCAGCTGATGGTTTTCAGTAACCACAGTTCAACTGAAGAGTTCACCTCTGCATTGATCAATTTTGTGGGTAGAGTCATGGGCCCTGTAGAGTCACGGATACAGTTACAGCCTTTAACTGCTAACAGGTGAGAAGAAAATCAACTCTGCTTAAATTAACTTGAAAGTTCCCTTTAGAAACAAGTATCTGCACCTTCAATACCTATTTATTTGCAATTTCAACACCATGTTTTTGTATTCCATCAGTTATGCTCAGTGTCTAAACAGATACAGTAAATATTGCAGCACATTGCACCCTCCTCATAAAGAGATTTCATCTCTTTATGGGCAGGGTGCAATGTGAATTCACAGCACCTCAAGACCCCCAGAGAGACTGTGCTCACTTAAGTGTTTTCTGTTGTTGTTGACCATACACTCCAATTGACCTGTACATGAACTATTTATGCAAAGTTTAATATTAGGCTTGGCTCACTAACCTTTATTTACTAGGAGGTTGCTTTCCTTCTAAATTATGCATGCCTAAACTGCAAACATCAGTTTCTCTTAAACTCCGTCCCTTAACTGAATATGACTAAATTAATTATGTTAATTTTGTTTAAATTGTTTTCAATAATCCATTATTTTCTGCTGCAGATATTTAAGCAGAAACAACTTAGCTTGGTCATAGGAATGTGGCATGTCAAACTACTCTATGCGTCACTCTTTCTAAAATAACATTAAAAATAATTTAACAACATGAAATGGTTGTGATTTTAATTGAGAAAAATTTAGGAAATGCCAAATGTTGGCTGTCTGCACTTTCTTAGTGGGTTTAAACAGTGTGTGTACTTTAGCTTACACTCCATAAACCAGCATCATTTTACTTTTTTTTCCCCACCAGTCTTATGGAAAAATAAAACCAGCAGCAACAACAATAATTACTCTAGTAATATTACCCTAGTATTACTCTAAAACCTTTTACTCTAGTCAGGAGAGCTGCGAAGAAAGCTCTAATATTTCAGGATGGAGATGGGAATTTTAAACCTTCCCATCCCATTTCTCAGGACTGTGTAAATCCATCCATCCATCTCTCTCTTAGTAGGGGCAGAGGAGGGGGATAGTCCTTGGTGAAGCTCACCTCTAAGTGGCTGGAAGGGAGATCTGGTCCCTTTTCATCCCTTCCATGCATGAGTCTTTATGAAGGACCTGAGAATCATCCTTCACATATTTCTGGTATTTCTGCCTTTAGAGACTCAACTCTCCTCGTCCTACAGACAGTCCTAAACATACTTTCCCCCAGATATTTCTGGGACATTGCTTCTGGTGTGGCCTTCCAGGGATAAGGTGCAGTGATGCTCTGCATAAAATGTCAATAGCCAGAGACATCTTTCCATGACAATTCCACTGCAAGGATTTTAAAATGCAAATAAGATGTTGAACCCTTTTTGATTACTTTGGTTTTAATCTTTGTACATTGAAGGGACAAAAGCCAGACAAATATCTAACTTTAACATTGTTTTTCCTTTCTGAAGAAAATGTCCATTAAGGCTCCAAACATTGAATAGCAGCTCACATTGAAAAAGAAAGAATCTCTCCCCATAATGTTGCCATAGTTTCCTGTGAAATTCAATGTATTGTGCCAGGAATAACAGTAATGAGAACAACAGATAAATACCCTTATGGCCTGTACTTGTTTCATACCTCAACAAAAACAGTTTCACCTCTCTTTTCTGCTTTCACATGGAGCTAGGAGAGACCATGTGGGCAGTTGTAGCGCATCTCTCTCCCTGGGCACAAGCTTTGCCCAACTATTAGGAGCAGGGTATCTTGCCCAGGAGCTCCTACCTCTGTCATACTGGAGGAACCTCCCTCTGACCCTTATTGGGAAGATTAAGGCTGTTTCCAGGCTTGAAGCAGCACTTGAAGCTTTGAACACCAGGAATAC
Organism: Sitta carolinensis; assembly: GCA_032173965.1. Taxonomy (NCBI): domain Eukaryota; kingdom Metazoa; phylum Chordata; class Aves; order Passeriformes; family Sittidae; genus Sitta; species Sitta carolinensis. The sequence continues at coordinate 29,233,311 of JAVUNC010000005.1, read as the reverse complement.
TTTCTCTTTCTGGTGCTATGAGGACCTGTAAGGGGTCATGGAAGCACCATGGAAGGCCAGCCACTAGGTCTGGCTTTGAGCTTTAGATTCTCCTTTTTTGGTGGGTGTCTCACCTATACAGTAGCCTGGGCTTCCTTGAGGAAAGCTCTTCCTTCATAATCTGCAAAGCTTCCTCATAGCATTGTCAGAAGAGAAAAATCTTCCTTTCCTGTGAGATCAAAGGGCCAGCACCCATGGAGCATCCCTTTGACTCAAATGGTCTAAGTTTAAAGAGACTCCTTACACCACCATGTGTAAGAAAGGAAAGTATTGGTTGTAGCAGAAAGCCTTTGGAGGTTTGTGCAGGCAAAATGAGTCACCAAGGGAAATTGTGTATTGTACTGAAAGTAGGTAGAAAGCTCAAGCCTGGAAGCACAGACTAGCAGCTACTGTGAAGTTTGTGCATTTGTCAGCTTGAGCCTTGTGGGACTAGTTAATTCTTCAGTGAATTTCCATCTCCTAGAGCTCTTTAAAACTTTCTGTAGTTGCACACAGCCCTGAAAAGCCAGGCTAGGCTTAGTATTTAAAATGTGTTCATCATTTCTGAAGTGCAGAACATGGGAAGAGGCTGCTGACACCCATAGGGTATAGACAGAAAACAAAGCAAAATGATATTTTTCAAACATATGCTTTCATTAAGAATGAATTACCAGATGGCTCTGGCTGCTTTAGTTATGGCCAGTGGTACAGTGCTCTCACAAATTCAAAGGAGAGCTGCTACCTCTTGTGAATAGAAGAGCTTAGTAAAGGAAATAGTTTCAGAATACATACCAGCAGCACAAAAGGAAAAAAAAGACTGCCTATTAGGAGCTAATAAAACTTGAAAATTGTTTTAAAGAAAATAGTGTTCCTTAAAATCTTCCTATTTACATTTTAATATAGGTGTGGCCATACAAATGTTACAGGCTTTGAATATCCGAACATCAAGAAGTTGCCTCTTCCTCATCCTGTAGAGGTACCTATCAAGTAAGCCAAAGTGCGGTGATCTGTACGACTTTTGGGAAGGACAGAGGAGGGCAGAGATATGGGCACAGGTAAATTGTGTGTTCTGGCTTCCCTTGGGTGTTTGGGACCCTTCAGCTGTGCCTGCCAGCACTTTATGCAGTTTTCCCCATTTTCCACTGCCGTGCTGATCGCCATCAGTGAAGAAGCCAAGTGTCTACATGGTACTATGGATATCTGAGTGTTTTAAGATGAAACATACTGCTAATCAGAACTAAAGATAACCCCTTTCCCCGGTATATCTGGGCTGGCTTTTCATGGAAACAGGTAATCTGACACTAGTGTTCATTAGGAGCTATAAAATGGTGTTGTGATGGTACTGAGATGGTCAGTGTGAAGGTGGCATTTGTTAGGTGCTTCATCCTATATTGTCACTCACCACTGTCAGAGGGAAGCTGTTACTAGAAAGCCTCAGCAGATGTTAATTCATTACCCAGCAGATGAGATGCCCGTTAGGCATTTTGGCTGGAGGGAAAGGCCATTATGATTCAGAACTCCTTTCCAGTCCCACATAGCTTCATAAATCAAGACAATTATTTAGTTGATCTTGATCTAAAGATCACAAGACAAAGCTAGGCTAAGAAATTCTTAGGACCACAGGACAAATCATTGATAGACTGAGGAAAAGCAATGGAAAGGATTCAGGTTCACAGTCTAGCAAAGGTGAGTATGTTTAATTTACAGTCTGCTTGTAATAATTTCTTGTCTGTTTGCCAGAACTGGGTAGTTAGTTCCTCAAGGAAAAAAAAAATGCCAATCCCCAATAAACCTTTCTAATTGGCTTTGGATAAAATATTGTCTTTATATTTAAATTTCCCCAGAAATAATGTCAAATATATTATTAGAGACTGCAAGGGCAACTGTAATACTAGCATTTTCTACAAAGGGCATTCTTAGCGAAAGCTATTCAGATGATTCATACTGAGGTAGCTCCAATGACTCCAATTGCATTAGGTGACTTACACCTACCCAATACATGTGTGTGTGTCTGTAATCTAGAAATATACTTGAATTGCTATTGAAAGGGACTGAAAAAAAAATGTTAAACCTAACATACTGTTTTGGTGGTAGGATAAATGATATCAAATTGTTATGATACTATAGGAAAGAGTACAGAGTTATTCCATCTGGGCATTTAGTTTCCTGATTGTTTAGAAAGAGTCACCACTAGCATGGAGTGATTTCCACCGCTGTATTTCGCAGCGTGTGGCAGTCATGTCAGCGCAATTACACACACATTTACTCATGAATACCCAGCGTAGGCACTAACGGCCACTTAACTGAAGTCACTTTTAGCCATAATTTATATGCAGCCCTGGGGTAGCTCATTAGCTCTCGCTCACTGCTGTTTATGTACCCACAAGCTTTGTCAGAGAGCTGGGGACTGTTCCCAGCTGCCTTTGAAGCAGAGGGCTGGGCGGGAGCCCGGCGGGGTCCAGGCAGCCTCCTGATGGCAGCAGGTTCCCACGGACCGAGCACACCCACCCTGCGCTGCTGCAGCCCGCCAAGCGGGGGGAAACCAGTTACCACGGGGGGCAGAAAAGAGAAGGAAAACCCCCCAGAAAAACCCAAAGCAAAACCCAAAAAAACTCCACCTCAACCACTGCCCCCTCCAAAAAAGGAAAATAGAGAAGGAAGAAAACAGAGGAGAAAAGGAAAGAGAGAAAAGAGGGGGGGAAAGAGTAAAAAGAGAAAAGGAAAATAAGAGAGAAAAATAGCAAAAAAAAGAGAAGAAGAAAAGGGGAAAAGGGGGAAAACAGGGGGAAAAGAGAAGGAAAAAAGGGATAAGAAAAGAATGGAGAAAACAAAGCAAAGAGAAAAACGGAAACAAAAAGAAAAGGAAAAAAATGTAAATAATATTTTAAAATATAAAAGAAAAAGGAGAAAATGAAAATATATAAAAAAATATAGGCTTGTTAGTATGACAGGTTGGGGTTTGGAAATGTAATTAACCAGACAATATTAGGTGACATGTCTCTAGGAAAGTAAAAATGCATTTAATTATTCCTTAAAACCTGTGGAGACCTTTAAACAAGTCAAAAGTATTAGACATTTATTGACATTTTGATGTAAATTTTATCACACACAATGTAAAGATGAAAACATTTTGTATGGTTTATGTTGGGAATAAATCCCCAAAATAACTTGGTTCTGAAGTTATAAAGTTAATATGTTAGACAAAATAATGTTAAAGTTGTAATTACGTTAAGTTAGAGTTTTAAGTACCTGTTAATGATTCTATTGTTATTCACCGGGTGTCTTCTGTGCTGCTCCATCCTTGCCTGGGGCCATGAGGAGGAGGGTGGCACCACCGGAGCTTGTATGCAAATAAGAGAAAACTTTGCACGAACTAACCAAGAAGACCCCTAGAACTACGAGCTACCACGAAATAAAAGGATTTAAATAATCTCTATGGGTGAGGAATAAAGTATAGTTGTCCTCCTAGACCTTTTTAACTCGTCACCCTAACCACAGAGACATTAGCTGGAAAGAGGACCCCCCAAGACCGGAACTGGAGAGCGTTTTTCTGGAAACTCCTGCAAGGATGGAAGCCCCGACTCTGCTCGCTACCTTCAGTGGACGAAGCTGCGTGCCTTCTCTGAGTCACCTCGGGGAGTAGAGGCGGCCTTGAGCGGAGCCGTCAGCCCCCACCCTGAGCTGACCCTTAAATAAAGGCATTCAAAAGGGGCAAAGTCTTCTGCCCTGTTTATTTCAGTTTGTGCACTCTGTATTTGAATATACTATTTTATTTCCCCTGTACATAAATTCCTTTAGTAAATGGGATTTAACTCATAACTTACACTAAATAAGAATGATTTGGTATTTTTAACCATGCAAAGGATTAATACACAAGAAAATACACAAGTGCTGCTCAGATTTTACGTCCCAGTTACTTGTTTTATTCCGTAGTAGATGATTTCTCAAGAGAAAGAAATTCCTTCACTTGCAGAAATGACCTTTTAGCACTAAAAATTTAGGTCGGCCATCCCAGCACAGGAGGTGCAATATGGTACAGCAGTTCTGTGTACCACACAAGAATCTGAGAAACAAACTTTTGGAAAATTGATACCCAAAATAGATGGTGTTGGTCCTTTCTTGACTTCTGCATACTGGAAGCAAAACTGCAACAAGGAGTGTACTAGTGAAATATACTAATGGAGCTTCCATCCATTTCTTCTGCAGATCCTCATACCAAGAATTACAAAAGAGGCTGAGTTCAACCAAGAAAAAACAGTGAAATCCTGAACATTTCAGTTTACTGAAAAATATTGTTTTTCCTAGATTTATCTTGTTTCCTTTCCAATCCTTACCCACTGAACTCACCCCACCAAAGAGAAATGTCCCATATTGTCCTGTTAAAGTGATGTTTGTCTGGAGCTCTCACAGGCAGACCCACAAAGTTGTGAAGTTCCTATTGCTCCCAGTGCTTGGAACGCTCCTTCCTTGACCCCATCTCCTGTTGCTGACCAAGGAAATCCCAGGCACAGACACACAAGAAGTGGCTTTCACCAGCTGGATCTTAATGCAGGTTGATTTTACAGAGAAGGAAAAAATCTCCAGCAAATTCAAGTAACGGCAGAGGAACTCCTGTGGAACTTCCCTTTAGCAGCCAATAAGGAAGCAGGAATACACAATAACTTTTAAGGGGTCTGCTCACTGTTTTCCCTTCAAACGAAAAACCTGGTTCTGACCATAAGTGCCGGGTGCTGGTTAGTAACATACTTTTCTGTTGACTGGCATTTTGAGATTGTGTGTACACTACATTTTCGGTTTAACATATTTCTGTTTCTGTCTGCAAGGGGAACTATTTCCCCCCCCCAGGAAATTACAATCCAAATGCATGTTATTTTTGCCAAACACTTGAGTAGAAGCAGCTCCTTTAATTAACAGAAGAAATCGTCCTATAGGTCTCTATAGGACCCCATTTGGCTGTGGAAATAATCTCCTCATGTTCAGTGTAATAAAGTAAAGAAACTTTATTCAGAGTGTTTGCATTTTACAGCTTTTTTTCTCTACTCTCAGGCACTCAAAATGTGTCATCTCTGCTTCCAGTGTGACAGACTGGTACTTAATCTACCTCATAAGACTGCAAATCCTTTTGTAAATAAAAGGAATTCAGACTGGTTGCAACCATTATGCAGGAATGATTCAGAGATTTGATTTTGCCTACAAGGGAAATGATGTCTCATGGGCTATAAAAAATGGAAAAAGTTAGTGGTGCTCTGTCTCAGAGTCCTGGAAACACTTCCCTCTAACACAACACAATCCAGGGAAGATATTGAAGTGGTTCTGCTTCAAGTGTGGAAATAAGACACCTTTTTGTAGCTTACTGAATGGGAAAATATTTACTGTTACGCGTTTTGCACCTTCATGCCAGGAAGAGAAGATCCATTATTTTGATCATTTCAGCATAAAGTTGTGAGGATATGATTAGGTTTGAAATGTAAGTATTTTTCACTTTGTCACTACTTTTTATTCTAAGTAAATAATTGTAAGCTTACAAATATTGAAGACACAATCTAAGCCCTGGACACTGACTACTGAAGAGGCAGGCTTTCCTTTCAGGTTACCCATAGTCTTGGAAATCTTTTGTGGGCTGAGCTCTTGCAACCATTGATACACAGAAAAATGGTGTGGGTTTTTTTCATGATGAAAACACAGACTCTGGATTTCTAGGAAAGGAATGGTACTGCTGCTATAAGTTTTCACACTGTAACTTTCAGTACATGCAAGCCTTTTAGTTTGGGATTACATCTCCTTGACTATTATAAGCTGAGTTCAAAGTAAGTCAAGTTAGCCTTACCATACCCATTCTTCTCTACCTGGAAGCTGCAGTCCAGGATTTTGGTGGCAGCTGTGTGAGAAACTTATTTATTTACAGGAAAACAAAGTAGACCAGCAACTGTCTAAGTGACTATTTTATTAATAATGGTAGTGATATATATATATATTGGAATATAACGCAGAAGTTACACATTCCTTGTACAAATATGTGATGTTCTTCTTTTGTTCTGTAAGAAACTCTGTGTGTGTTTACACTCCTGCACTCCAGACCACTGCATTATATAGAAGATTTTCAAAATAACCTGTTCCTTTTCAAAACTTGTATAGACACACAGATCAAGCCCTCATGTCGAGATGAAGAGATATACACTGGAATAAAACTTACATGTATAAACTTCCAATTCCTGTATTTTACAAGTTTTATTACTTTTCCTAAATACGTTGTATAGTTTATGTATATATATTATATGTACATGTGCAGATTGCTCTTTTTCCTTAGAAGAGATTTTTACTACTCAGAAAAGCTGGGAGACAGACAAAAAATATCTACAGTCACTTATTCTGGAGGGGATTTTTGTATTCTGAATTTCAGTCTGCTGCATGCTAGACTGATGTTCAGTCGTGTATGTGCCACTGAGTATGGACTGTTCTTTCTCATTGAGGTAGGAAACTTGGCACATATGATTTTCTCTGGAAAACACCAGCATCTTCAGGGCAAATGAAAATAACAAGAAGTCACATAAGGTGCTACCCTGAGGAGCCTTGTGATTAAAGTAAATTGCACAGTATGAATTAGCAAAGAGGAATAAAATTGGCTGATTACAGCTCTAATCCTCATGCTACAAAGACCATGCCATCTGAAGATGTTATCTTTTCCCTTAACTACTGAATCATTTGCACAAGACTTCATAAGACAATTAGTCTGATCCAGACCATAAAAGAATAAGAGCATGGGTCCCCCTTAAAGCAGCACATCTCAAATCCTAACTGAAATTGCTCCTGAAATGGGATCTAGAAGACTTAAATTATGACCAGAAAGCTATCTAAGGGTAACCAGGGGAAAGCATAAGACAAAAAAATGCCTAAACTCACTATTTTTCCTCTTTTGTTGATGTATATTCCATATATTCATGTGTATTCATATTTCAGTTTTTCATATATTACTTGCTCAAGATCTAGGAGCATATTGCAAGCCCTCCTCTGAGTGTGTAACATATATTCATGATTTAAAGCATACCGTGTTTCCTTGATGATTTCACCCACTTCTCAAAATAATTTGTGACTTCATAAATTTTATTTATACAATTGCTTTGATTGTCATTGTTTGAATCATAACTGTATTGTTTAATTGTAGTTAGTTTTCCTACAGTTGGAATAGTTAGGTTCAGATTTTAATTGACTTTGAATTGCTAGCCTCATAAATTTTCAATAAAAGCCTAAAATCCTGCAGAGTTGTTTTCTTTCAAGGCTGCAACATATGTTCACCAATCATGGATAGCATGAAGTAACCTTAGATGATAAAGTCTGTTCTCCTTCGATCTGATAGTCTCTGGTCACTTTGCTCACATTGACGTGGGGAAAAAGACAACCACAATCCTGGATATTTGAATGTGTCCTCACTGACAGATAGAGAAAGCTATTTTTTTAAATGCCCAAGTCAAATTCAAAATGGAGCAGAGTTCTGTGTCAGGGAGGAGGTTTTTTTAATTTCACTCAGTACAGATAAAATCTTAGTAATGTAGGCATTCATATTACTGCACTAGACCCGCTTTGTCATTAAGAATCCTTGACTATAATTTTGGTGTCTTTGGTATTAAGGTAAGTTGCTAGTGGTGCTGCTACTGGAAAGTGCCAGGATCTACCATATACAGTTTCTCCACACAAAGCTTTAAACTGTACCAAAGTTTGGGAAATTATATTGGAATACATGAGGAGTTCAATATGCTTTCCTTCCCTACCCATGAAAATTGAGTTAAAAATTTTAAAACACAGAGGACCACATTTCTCAAAATAGCTTGAGAAAAAAAAAAAATTTAAAGGATTATTGTGTTTTATTATGTTTTAATGATTAAATGAAATGTTTAATGACTCAAAAATGGAGGATGAATGCCTCGTATTACTGTGAGAGGCAGCAAATGGTGAAATCGGTAATTACGTTGGGAATTGCCTTGGTTTCACATCTTACTCTAGCAGTCACAACAGAGATGTCAGTGAAGCAATTCGTCTCTTTCCTTTCATGGCCACCTCCTCCATTGTACAGCCTGGCTTCCTGTCCAGGCTTGAGTGGTCTGGAAACATGGATGAGATCATGGCTTTAGCAGCACCACTGTGGCGGGCTCAGTTTTCATGCTGGGCAGGGAGGTCTCCACCTGAGGCCTGCAGCAAGAGAGACACAGTTTAGTGCAGTTTCTGCTGCCAGCTGTGGATGCTGGACCAAGCCAGACCAGTTCCGTATCTCCCACCATCTCCCTGGCCAGTGCAGGGAAGGCTCAGCTGCATACAAGTTTCTACAGAAAGTCTCTGTGGGAAGAAAGGCACCTTGTGAAGAGGACCTATTCTCCATCTACTGATCAATTCTTAATAACTTCAGAAGGAGGAAGAAAACCATAATTTAGGTAACCTGTTTGTGACTGTCTTATGGCAGAAAAGTAGGCAGTGCTGCTCCATGGCTCTGGTTCTCTCGCCAAGAGCAGAGACCAGCCCTTCTGTCCCTCTGGAGACCCCAGGCAGGTCAGGCACTTTCTTTGTTCCCATCACCTGCAACCCATACTGGTAAATACCAGGTCTGAATGATGTCACACATCACATATGGGAAATTTTCCTGTTTTGCCAAAGTAAAAAGAATTTTTATTTCTGCGAAATTAAATAAAATTACTAACCTTATCATTATTTCTTTTGCTTAATTTTTCTGTTTCCCACTTCAAGCATCTGTATGAAATAAAGCATCCTTTTATATCAAAGGGACAACACACACTTCTCACAGAGTAGCTTCTCTTTGAATTATTTCATTGGAAAGCATTTTGCTTAGTCATTAAAAGAGAAATCAACTCTGCCCATTGAAAAAAAAGGGGATTCTTTTTAGAATTTGCTTTTTCCACTTTCAGAAAGCTTACCAAATTGCTATTTATATCTACATTTTCTTCTTCTAACAATACAAAATGGAGATAATAATAAAAGCTCCTTACCTACAAATAAAGTTTAATATAAAGATATTTCAAATGCAGTATTCTGGGCTTACAACTGTAATCCTATGAAGAGAAGTTAAACAATTACTAAATAAGTTGTTGAGTTGCTGATATCTGACCCCATATTGGTTCATAATTTGTCATGAATTATGAATTAACTTCATTAGTTAGATGAAACATTAATTACACAAATAAGTATTTCAGCGCTAAACTAAAAGTGAGAAATCTGGTTTATTTCTGATAAAATTGTTGATCTGTCAGTACTGGAATCTCATCCACTGAATGAATAAACTCTTTGCTTCTCATATGCAAATATTCACTCACTGTGATCTAATAGATTAGAGAGGTTTTCCTACCAATAGGTTTTCCAAGGTCGAAGATAAATGAGAAGTTATGATAAATATTATTAGCTAGATATGACATTTAACACACATTAATGTAATTAATCTTTTAGGACATGTAGGTAAATTGTGGTGTTTATTATACAAGGAAGCATTGCAAAGTTATTTCATACATGGGGGATTTTCAAAGTCCTGCATGATGACATTGATATAGTGCTACTACTCTGTTATAATCTTTGTATATTATTTAAGTGTAACAAATACTTCATTCACTGCCCGCCCTAAACTTTGCATTTGATGACATTCTTGCTGCTGTGTTAATATCGGGTCTATTAAGCTGGACCTCATGGTCCATTACCCTTTCTTTAGGCCTGACCTCATGAAGTTTAAGGGTCTTGAGCACAGTGTGAAAAAGCAAAGGATTTCACTCTCACCCAAGGAGCTCATTAGGACTTTATAGAAACACAAAAAATACTCACACAGTACCAACATTTGCACTGAGGGATACTCACCAGACAAACAGCCTGGTGTCAGGAGGTGTTCATTGTTCCCTTTTTCCAGGCCTGCACACCAATTTAGCAGGCTAACTAAAGGGATCACTCATTTGTAATCCCCCATTTCAGCCTTTGTTGCAGAGATTCATTTGCCAGCATCTTTTAACTATGCTTCCTTGAAATTCCCATTTCACTTAGGACAGTGTATTTGAAATCAACTGGCTATTTGAAATACACTGGCTAGGATTACACTTGCCAAATGCTATAGAGGGATTTGGAGGTTGTCTTTGTTTGCTGCCTCAAGGCAAGCAAACAGTCATTCACAGTACATCTTTAAAAGACCTTTTCGCAAATCATTTACAGACAGAGGGCCAGGTTTTGCTTTGTTTACCTGCCTTGAATAATGCTCCTTTTCTCCTAGATTGTAGCTGATATACTGAAGGAGTAAGGAACTATGAAAGCTGCAGAAGGCTGTCAGAGTTTGACCCTAACCAAAATAAGAATAAGGAACTGCTCTCTCTTCTGCCACTAATGAAACAAGTTTGCGCTTCTTAGGCTGGAGTCCATCTGTGCACTTGTCTCCACAAAGGGTCAGCATCTTTGGCAAATATGCTGTATGCTGTTAGTGGCTGATAGCACACTATGGCTTTGGGTGCAGTATAAAACATCTCCCTATAAAATCAATAGATCATTAAGGCTTTTGCAGTATTCGGTCTCTCAAAGTAATTATGTAGGTTGTGTCTCAACCATATTTTAAATGGGTTTTCTTTTATATTTAAGACTCTGACATGAAACTCCAAAGTACTGATTTTTAATTCATTCTCATTTGTTGAAAATCGATGCCCATTGCTTTGGGCAGCAGTAGCCACCCGTCTGGGTGGCAACCTTTGGTATACTTTTCAGAATTTCCATGCTTCCCATAAACACAGGAGCAACAGATTTGCAGACCAAATTTGTCGACTCACTTTGCACCAAATCCAAAGGGCTTTTTTTTTTTTTTTTTTTTTTTTTTTTCAGGCAAACAGAACAATTGTGTCGATAATTTTTTTCTGGCAAATATTCCTTTCAATATTTCACAATAAGATATCTTTACATCAGGATAAGCTATTTAGCATCCTAGCCATTTCTCACATTCTGTGTGAGATGTTTTGCTCTAAGAAAGGGCAACTGACAATAAAATAACTACAGCTTTGGGTTTGGCCATGTGTGAAATCTGAAGTAAGGAAAGTGTCTTTTGCACATAAAAGGCATTTCGGTGCCATTATTCCTACTATTCCCTTATGCAGATAAACATTACACTATGAAATCAGTGGAGAAACATACAGCAATAATTCGTTAATTAGTTTTAATATAACAGCAACAGAAAAGTAGTACTGCATGACATCTGTATATTTTGGTTATGAGCAAAACTGGTTTTGCTAGTCCATGTGTAATTTTTCTACTTCAGAAAGAACTACCATGTAAGTCAATTTGGTGCCATCAGTGGCTATGATGTAAAATAAATACAAAAGAAACAGTCTGCTAAGGAAATATCATATCCCTTCAGATTCAACAGAATGGATTTGGGTCACTGTTATAGTTCAGGAATGCTGTACATTTTCTGACAAATAAGTTCACAGTTAATTCTTGGTCCTACCTGGAGTATTAGGTGGGATTTATTCACTACTACAGCCTGGTATAGAAAAGCTGTGTCCTGCTTGTTTGTCAGCCATTACAAAGCTAAGTCCTCAAATCTCCACAGTCACAGTTCGGTTACTTTTTAGTTGCTATGCCATCTCTACGTCATTTTCTCGACCCATAAATTTACGTCTCTGGGAGTTTCTTTGCCCCAGCTCATGACTGTTTCATCTCAGTTTACTCTTAAGTAAAATAGTGAATATAATTTTGAAAGGGATTACAGGAGGAGATGAAGAGGCCAATGAAAAATTCTGCACTTCATTCAAAGGCAATCCAAAGGCTAAACGGAAATGTTGAGAAGGATGCAATCAGATGATTTAGAAAAGGGAACGAATCACTGGTCATCTGGGTCACATGCAGTGTAAATCATGATTTTTTTTAAGATAGCAGCCACCTACACCTTTTCAGTACCTTCAACAAGTAGCAGGGCCAAAGGAAAAAAAAGGGAACCGGTTAACAGCTATTTCAGCATAGCCTCTAATAACAGTGTGTCCAAAACGGCTCATGTGAAGACTCATAATGCCTTCATTGTGAAGTCACTGAGTTTATCCTAACAGATTTTCACAGACAATTAAATTGATCTGATGCTGCTGATATTTGGATTCAGGAAGTTGCAGAACCAGTTACACAATTGATTTTGGCATCTCTGCTCTGGGGATGCAGAGATAGAGGGCTTGAAGGTGCACTGTCATTTAAACAAACAGTGTCATTTCTGCAGTGAATGTCTGTTTGTGGCCTAGGACTTTGGCCTTTGGCCTCCAAATTTATTTAATCTGAGACACTGTCAAGACACTGTAAACAGGAAGGCTCCTGAAGCTATCACATCAATAATCTGTAAATTTCACTTTGTTCTCTCACAAGCAAAACAAACAAACAAATGTAAAAGCCATTCTTCCAGCTGCTGCTGTTCTTAATTACAATGCAGAGGAAGAGTTAAGTCAATAGTTGATTGAATGGAGTCCAGTAAAAGTAATTCTTTTTAATAGCAAATGTATACTGCTTGAAAGCTTGTTAGATAAAGTGTAGCATAAAAATCAACTATAGGTCATTGACAATTTTAATACTTCCTGTATTGATTTGTTTGCATTCTTAAACAGGCAGAGGCTGTGTGTAACATTATATTTCAACATTTTTCAGGGTAGTATTTGTATCTTAGATGAAATAATTTCTTGAAATAAGTCGCATCTTTACTTCAGGTTCTGTTGTGTTCACCAGAACTTCATGCCCAGGTGCCTGGGGCCAAGTCCTTGGTGAGGTGGGAGAAGGTAAAAAATAGATGTATCTGATAGAATGGCTCAACTTTAACATTTTCTTCAGACTTACTTGAAAGTAAGTAGAAACAAGACGAGTAAGGCCAAGGCCCACCTGAATTTAAATCTGGACAAAGATGTCAAGGATAACAAGAACAGCTTCTTCAAATACATCAGAAACAAAAAGAAAACAAAGGATAACATGAGCCTATTACTAAGTGGAGGGGAGGGCCTGGAAACAGAGGACACAGAGAAGGCCAATGGAATCCTGAGCTGCATTAGAAAGAAGAGCACTGCCAGCAGCGCAAGGCATGTGATCCTCCCCCTCCACTCAGCCCTGGTGAGGCACATCTGGACTGCTGTGTCCAGTTCTGGGCTCCTCAGTACAGGAGACACATGGAGCTCCTGGAGTAGGTCTCACAGAGGGTGACAAAGGTGATCAGGGGAATTAAGCATCTCTCTTACGAGGAAAGGCTGAGGGAGCTGTGCCTGGTCAGCCTCAAGAAGAAACAACTGAGAGGGAACTTTATCAATGTCTTATCAGTATCTGAAAGGAGGGTGCCAAGAGAATGGATCCAGGCTCTTAGTGGTGGCAAGCAATAGGACAAGAGGCAACATGAGGAAGAACTTATTTACTGTGCAGGTGGCCGAGCACTAGAACATTATCCAGAGAGGTTGTGGAGTCTCCCTGCAGATATTCAAGATACTGCCTGGATGCCATTCTGTGCAGTGTGTTCTAGGATGAACCTGCTTGAGCAGGGAGGTTGGATTAACGACTCACTGTGGTCCCTTCCAATCTTACCCATTCTGTGATTCTGTGAAATTGAGGTTTCTAAGCACTCTCGATGAATAGTTAAAATGTACCTATGACTAAATAAAACTCTTGCTGACTTTTATGTCTGCATATACAGCTCTTTGTACAATGGACCATAACTAGCCGATCTCTAGACCTTCCAATTATATTAACACCAAAAATATAAATGTAATACAGTATAGTAAGAATAATATAACAACAGTACTTAGGATAACTAATAGGACAACCAGCATAGATGTAAAATAAATTGATGCTTTCCAGTGTTAATTTTGTAAAAAAATGAACCAGATGAGCAGCACCTGTAAAGGATCATACATGAAATTCAAAAGAACCTCAAAAATGGTATGGTCTCATTCAATTATATAAGAGTAGTAGATATTCTAGTGGGTATCAAACGGCAAAAAAATAATGAATGCAATTTTAGATAAGAACAAAGAAAAGGATGATTACATGAGATTTTAAGTTGAAGAAATTAATGCATGAGGTGTGAAGATTGGGCTAAAGTCTAATAAGGGCAAATGATGATGGGATATTACAAATGCATCTTCAAGATGAGTTACTATACTAAAACACAGCGATGGGTTTGATAATGGGAAATAATCAGAGTAACTGGAGTTTGAATCAAAGTTTTAAGTGGGACACAATAATAAAAACCACCATACTGTCAGCAGCTGATAAGTGTCAAAGAAAAGCCTGTAAGTGACAAAGAGAAGATCCTGTAGCAGTGACTGGAAATAATACATCTCAAGTAGTTTGAGAATAAAAATGGCCTCCCGTTAAAGATGGCATGAGGACAGTCAGAAAACCACAGAGTCATAAATCCTGCACGTGACCTATTTCATGATCACTTCTCACCTTCGGAAACTGCATTCCCAACTTGAGACACTCTTAGTTCCTACACAGGGAAATTTGAGATAAATGTTGCCCCTGGAACGCATAGGTGATTTTACTGTTTCACACTGATTAGTGTGAAATTTGGTATTTTCGCATCAAATCAAGTGATGATAGTAACATAATACAAGTTTTAAGTTTTGTTAAAGAACTTTGAGGCAAAAATGATTGTGCTATTTTCAAGGAAGTGTTTTCCAACTAAAACCATTTTATCAGTAAGTGTTTGACTAGCTGTAATGACTCTTAGATAGCACCATTAAGATGTTATTTTCTTCTTCAGACTATAAAGTAAGACATTTAAATGTCATGAGTGTCTGGCAAAGAAAGAAGAGAAGAAGTAATTGTATACAAAGGAGTAGGTGCTATGCAAATACCTGGCTAGATTACAATCTAACTTAATTGAGTAATTGATCACATCCTTTTGACTTCTATTTCAATGAGTTGAGCAGAGGGTTTAAATAGAGGTTACTCGGTGCAGTAATGTTCTTATAGGTGGTTAATGCAGAATCAAAGTTTATGTACATAGGACTGACAGAATGACCAACGGTGTTAAATAACACACTGTAAAGATGTCAGGGTGCCTTTCCCTAGCAACTGCATTTCTTTGTAACATTAGTGTATATTCTAAATAATTTCTTCCTGTTGGCCCAGAGTTCCAGTTAACTGATGTCCCAAATATGTGCTACCTGGGTATAATTTGTTTTATTAAAGAAAACCCAGCAAACCACAAAATTTTTTTCAGTAATTACTTGGGAAGATAACTGGAAAAGATGACCAGATACACACTAGTCAGCATGGATATAAAGGAAAACTGTGTTTAACTAACATGACTAACTTCCTCATGGGAAAAACAATGAAAACTGACAGGTGTGAAGTAGGAGACATCCTAGGTTGACTACGAAGAGGCTTTTTGATTTAGCACCACATAAAAGATTGATAGGTACCATCATTAAACATAGTATTGATGGTGGCATCTTACACTGGGGAAAAATGGCTCCCTAAATGAGATAAGGAAAATGTATTAAATGGATATAAATTTAGGAATGTCATAAGAATTATAATGGAAATTAGGGTTAGAATTTCCTCTAGTAATATATAAACACTCTTTACAAAATGCACACTTACGCAAAGCAGAAAAAAATCATAAGCTTTAATTCCAGTGAAAAGAAAGAAAATGAATGTTTGAAATGTAGATATTTTAAAGTAATGAATCTTAGACGATATTTATTACCAAAAGTTTTTCTTGCATTTCTGTAAAAATAATTAGAGAAAAGGTTTTTAGAGTAATAACAGAAACTCAAATACAATATTTGATTCTTGTAAAAATTTGGGAAAGAGAATATCTTGGGGTTTTTTTTCCTTGGAGACCAAAATGTAAATGAACAGCTACAGTTTGATACGTCAATGTGGCCTTACTTCAAAAGCAGACAGGCAAAGAATGGAAAAGACAAAGACCACAGGTAGTAACACAGTGTATCTCATATATGAGGAGCTTCTAATCTACAGAAAAGGCAATTCTTTCTGTGGCAGCCTGCAAGTAATAAAAAGAGGAAAAAAGGATTTCTTATATACAGTCCTGTATTTTCATCATAGCATAGTTTATGCTTACAGCTTTGCACCTCATGACACTCTGAATCTCATCACTCTTAAAGTATTTAAGCTATAATCTTAATTTTAAGTGAAATCTTATCAGTATTAACACATGCTAGAAATAAGGGTCCATGTCAGGAAAAAGTTATCAGTACACCAAGAAAATGAACACTATTCTTATTTGAAAAGTATTCCTAAAATATATAATGATCTTTTCACTAATTTTGACTTGTGAATTTTCTAAGCAAAATTCGCAAATTGGGAAAGATCTATAACTGAGGTTAGACATTTTTAAATTTGTCATCATAAAGCCCATGTAACCCTATGGTGAGGACAAAAAATAGCAATGCTGATTCACATGACTTATAAAATAGTTATTTTCCAAAGACATAAGTACCCTTCTACCACTATATTCTTTTTGTCATTATTAGCTCTAGCAGAAATTCTTGGAAGTTTTAATCATACCGTTTCAGGCAGGCCCTTATCAGACGTAACCTCTGAAGAGTGATTATACACCCCTGTATGTATGGCATTGGCCCAAGCAAGTTTCTCACCAGCTTCTGGGCAAGTACAAAATGTGTATTTTCATGAGTTAAACACCTCATGGGCTCTGAGTTCTCCTAGACTATGGCAGTCTGTCACCCCAAGGAAGAGGTTGGCACCCCAATGTCTGTCACAGACCTAAGCCTTCACTGGAGCGCATATGTAGGATTTCTTTCACCAAAATTTCTGTAAGCATCCTTATTCCAACAGAACACAGATTGGGTAATAATGGATGGAAAATCATATTAAATACAATAGTTAGGGCCTCCTTTCTGAAGAAAAGACATTCAGTTACAAGATGATACCCATTTTTATGCTGTAGCTAGGGGTACAGCTCATCAGCCTCATGTCAGCTAATGCTAAGCCTAGAAGGAATCCCACAGCAGAATGTGAGGAGTCATCTCCAGGTCACAGAGTGGGGCCTGTCATAATGCCTTCTCTCCTGCCCCACAGACCTCTCCTATTGGACCTTCCAATACTCTCCCACTGTGCTCATCTTAAGTGTTATGGCATGTGATACACAAAATATAAAAAAAACCCCAAACAAAACAAGTATTTTGGTTTATAAAGGGTTATCTGCCAAAATAGGAATTAATACTTTTTTACCTAGAAGATGCCCAATACACTTGGACTTGAGGTTTTGTGGATGCTTGTCTTATCACAGTACAAGGACCCATAAATAAAGGTTGTACTGAAAGATCTAGAAATATTGTTTCTTCACCACCTTCTCTCAGTTCAGGGAGCTTTTTCTGGAGATCAAATACATATTGTAAAGCTTATTATATGTAATACTCACAATTATAACATGACTAAAAATTTATTTGATGTTGCAGCACAGTTTACACAGACCTGTCATCAGGAACTTTGTTCCTGAATAAACTCAGAGGATAATTCAGGTTGGAAAGTCTTCAGGTTAGTCAACAGTCCAATCTCACGTTCATAGATGGGCCACTTCTGAGTTCAGACCAGATTTCTCACAGTTTTGCCCAGTTAGGTTGTAAAAATCTCTGGGGATGGAGACTGCACAGCCTTTCTAGGCAGTTTCTACCACTGACTGATTGCCCTCATGGGAAATTTTTTTCTTTCTATCCAGTCTGAATTCCTTGTTTCAATTTATGCCTGTTGCCTCCTGTTCTTTCTCCATGCTCTGGTGTGAAGAGCCTGACTCGATCTTCTTGCTAACCTCCCCAGAGGTATCAGGGGGCTGTTGGTTGCCCCCTGAGGCTGTCTGTTTCAAGCTGAACGAGCCTGGTTCCTTCAGTTTCCGCTCACTGGGCAAATGCTTCAGACCCCAGTTGGCTTTGGGACAATGCTGAACTCACTCCAGTTTATCAATCTCTTTCTTGCATTGGTGTGCTCAAAACTGGATGCAGTACCTAGATGTAGTCTAACCAGTATGGAGGAATGGGAAACAAATCCTTTCCTGCAGCCCAAAGGCTGCATCCCTATTCACACCTGAGGCAGTCTGGCAGTCCTTGTTGCCAGGGCACTCGGCTGCCTCCTGGCCCCCAGGGTGGGCCATTCCTTCAGAGTTGTTCCCCAGCCTGGGCTGCTGCCGGGGACAGCACTTTGACTCTTCCTTTGCTGAATCTCACAAGGTCCTGTTAGCTCTTGTAGTTTCCCAGACTGTCCTTTTAGGGGATGGTTGCAACATTTGCCTCTCTTGACCCTCTCCAGTTGTTCGGGGCCTTTAAGTCTCTAGGACCTTCCAAAGACAACAGATAATAGAGAATCATGTTTTAAACATGAGGACATAGTTAAATGAAATTTGCTCTTATTTGTTACAGAAGGGAAAAGAAAAAAAAGTTTAACAATGTTAGGAAGACATCATTTTGTTCAAAGACCTCAAATGCAGTGGGTGAAATCTAGACTCTCTGGAAGCCTCTGAAAAAGATCTTGTTGCCTCCGTTTAAATGTAATGGCATTTAAAGTTCAGTTAGGGCTTGGGTTTCCTTGTTCTAAAGCTGTATTTGTCAAAGTAATTGAAAGCAACTTTTATTTTTTGGAAAGGTACCTCTGTTTGCTCCAGGCATAACTCAAAGCTCCCAACAATGGAAAGACTACTTTATTTAGGTTAGATTAGATCAGATATTTAATATGAAAATTTCTGTAATTAATTAACCCTGTTAATCAAGGGAAAAATAAAAAATCTGCAGGGAATTTCTTGTGGCTGTACAAAGTTAGGAGGGTTTGTACTGTGTACTGTGTCTTTGCTATTAGGTATTATTTTAATGTCAAGAACAAAGGAAATTTTCAGGAGAGATTAAAATGATGCAACAAGTCCTTTTTTTAAATTAATCTCAGAAATCTATGCAGATTTAACTGCCACAGGAACTCTCGGGCAAAGCGTATTTATTTTACTTGGTCTAAATCTAAAAGTTACTTGATCTAAAATTGTCTTTCTACCTGACAATCAAAGAATTTGTGTGTTCCTGTTGGGATTAAGTCAGGAAGCAGTTTTCAACAACAACAAATTGAAACATTTACACAAGGAAGTGTTGCTTTATAAGTGATGGGAAACTTCAAATTTGATTACAAGCAACCTTTGGCTTCCTATCTGTTCAACAATAGGCCATGTTGTTAAGGGCAATTTCCATGCACAGCATGTGGGTCCCATTTTTTCATCCTTAGACATGGTTGTTTACTGTTCAGAACTGTTTATGCATTTTAATCAGGCTTATTCAACAGTCCTTAATAAATCACCACTAAGTGAATGTACCAAAACAAGAACTATTATACAGGATTTGTTCCCCTTATGCAGTATTTGTTGCCCTCAGGTTCCACTGGATATAAAAATAAAGAGTAAATGGGTAATTGAGTCAAAAGAATAATTATGAGACATATGATTTTAATGCCTTTTGCTGAGAAGTTGCCTCCAGCAACTTCCGTTAGCTACAGGAGCCTGCCTTTAAATTCAGCTCGGGCCAGAATGACTTAACAATTGGAACCTGCCTTCAGCTCATGGCACTGGAAGGCTTTTTGACAGGATGAAGCTGGCAGCCCAGTTCCTTCCTGGCAGACATTTGTGTGAGACAACGCAAAAGTCACAGAGATAAGTGCTTAAACATTCAGGTATCTTGGAGTCTGCAAACAATGGAGGAAAGCACTGTTAGTTAGAAACTATCACTGTTCTTACTGTTAGAGAGAAACTATTACGGAGAAGTAAATAGATCATTTTAGTTACTCGTATAAGAAACACCCAGAGAAGAATTCTTTTTGCATAGTCTGGTGAACAAAAACTTTCCAAAAGAATTTCAATAAATGGAAATGATTGAATTAATAAATGCTTTCTGTGATAGCTCTACTGCATAACAGAAAAATTTGCAGGAATGAAGGAGTATTTAGTCTTGAAAGATTTTTCCAGCCTGGCTTTAACTGGATTTCACCGGGTTACTATCCCTTCCTCTGACAAACAGGGGAATTTTACAGACATATAGATCATATGCAGGAAAGATGTGACACACATGGCATGGTGCCCTACATACGTCAAAGAGTAATGTCTGGGAAAAACAAAGTAAAATACAAGGACAAAAAAGGCTTGTACTATATAGGGCAGAGCTTCCCAGAAACTATTGTTAAAATGCAAAATATAATTTTGGAGATTATTTTGCAGGTTCCCTGTCTTGATCTGTCAGTTTGCCCTACTGAGGCCACTAGGAGAAATGAGGATGGATAAGTTCGGGCTCTATTTCTCTTACTTGCAGAAATCCTGCTTTTCTTTGGGTCAGAGTTCTTGGTTAGGCTTCCCAGCCCCGATGCTGCTCATAGCCATAAAAGCTTTGTCCAGTAAAAGCCATACAAGACTCCACACCTACTCTCCTACTGTTCCTACTGAAGCTTTGCAGACCTTTTCTCCCCCAGCCTCCCAAATTGTTTGGGTAACACTTATGCTGGTTTCCTAAAGAAGCAGGATATTTGGCGGTTTTGCTCCAATCTGTTGCTGTTATCATGATAATGAACATTTGTGAATAGAAAAATTGCCACAACATAACAAAACTCTGGTAGCTAAATACTGAGATTTCCTTTGGAAAATTATATGGCTCAGCGTTCCCTAAGCCTAACTAATATAAATTATCATCTTGACCTTAGTGGTCCTCAGTTATCATGATCAGCATGGAATCTAACTTGTCAGCTAGCTGCATTGAGAAGGCTCAAACCTTTCAAGAATACCACACTGAAATACTTTTTTCTTCAGTAACACCTGTCTAGACCTACACAAAAGATGGTCCCTGTATTCTGCAAGGCAAAGTGCTCACTCACTAACATCAAACTGGAAATTGTGCCATTCTTCCTTTGAAAATAGGTTAGAGTTATTTCACCTGCAGAAAGAAAATATGTTGTTCTTTGATAAATGAATGACTATTCAATAATAATGATGTTTTATTAAATTGTTTGTTCTTAGGCAAAATGGGGCCAAACCTGCTTTTTGTGCATCATTTGCAAACCATGTCCAGCTCAGACCATGCTGGGCTCTTTGCCCTGAATTTAGAATTTTTTTTTTTTTTTTTATTCTAGTAATAGCCTTGCTTCCCTCAGTGAAATAAACACAATCTATGCTGGTGTGCAGTAAAGAGAAACTGCCAGAGGAAATCAGTCCACTACATTTCATGCAGTGTTACCTGAGCAGGACTTTTACTTGACTAATGGACCTTGTAATTGTATTGTAATTGTTAGGTTGAGACCTAGCTGTCAAGATTTTACTTCTTTCACAACTGCACAAGCTATATGTGTTTTTCCTTGCCTTGAAATTTCATTATATTACTTAACACTTCAATTAGGAAGTGCCAGAATCATCCAAGACAGCCAGTTGGGACCTAACCAAGTTGTGAACCTTCACCTCAGTAAAATACTTCTGAATGCAGTAACTACCCTCATGTACTGCCCTGCATTATGTTACAAAGTGTAAAAGAATTTAATTATGTCAATAAGTGGGCAGATATTTCTTTTTTCATACATAGAACTGCACTTGAAACTCTGCTATTTTTTGGGAAGCAATTATTTCTAATGTTTAAAGATGATGTTAAAAAAATCACTGAAATATCTCTTTGCAAAGGAAGCATGAAGAGTGTATGCACCCTCTGATAATAAGATGGTGACTGATTTGTCTCCTAACAGCATTATCTGCGTGTATCTTATTGAAGGGCCCTTCTAGGTACAGTAAAGAAATTAGTACAGTAATTGAAACATATATAGGGAATAGAAAAAGACTGTCCATCTGTCCCAGTTACTTTGAGACAGATTCACCTGTGCTGGAGTAGTGCAGCGGCATGCTGTGCTCTTTGACCTGAAGATGTTAAAGCATTGGAAACTGTGTCAGCAGCTGTAAAATAGGAAATATGGAGTAGGTAGGCCACATGAAATAATGGACAGAGGAAGTCGGTGGGAAAGGGAGGAGAAATAGAGAAAACTGTTACCCTCTCACTTTCTTTAAACTACTAAAATATATAAATTGTTAGAAGAACATTAATAATGAAGTCTTCTGTAAAAACATAGCTTGAAACTATGATATATGAGAAGACCACAATGTTCTGATCACAAAAGTAGCTGACACTTTTGACTACTATGTGGATTTCAACTGGTTAATCCAAAATTGCAAAACTTTCCCTAAAACAATGACACAGATTTCTAACACCAGCACTATCCCCAGAAGACAAAGGTACAATATAGTTGTGTGAAATACTTAAGACACTCAGAAAACACCTTGATCTGATTTTTATATCACCAGGTGCCTGAAGTATCAACACTGCTGTAAATCATGCCAAGGTATACAAAACAGACTCTTGGATAAGCTCTGCATTTCATATCAGCAGATTTGTAAATATGACTTATTCTTAGGAATATAAATCAACTTCTAAGAAATCATTGTATGCTTTAGATACTTTTTTTCTGAATCCTTTGTACCAGAGTGGGAACAATAGATTATGCTACTGTCTAATTTAACATGAATTACAAGTTCCTTTTTATAAGCTCTCTCACATGCTTTGTGCTATTCCTGATATGTCACAAGGTGAAAAAAAAAATCCAAACTATGAAAATAAAATTTCCAAATAAAGTCCTGTAGGACTGAAGCATTCCACGTGTGGTTTCTGCAGGAAGAAGCATAGTTTAAAAAGTTTAGTCACAATCATATATCTAGCTTTCAACATGCATTAAAATCATGCACAAAAGTCAGGATGCATGCTGCAGTAAGATTTTGTGCACATCTGCAACACAACTTGACAGGGAATCAATTTCTTTTCACACTTCACTATTTCACTTCTGTGTAGTTTTTTGCAACTTGCTGAGCTCTAATGCCAAGGCAGATTTGACGGAAATTACTTCAGTCATTTGAAACTGAGTTCTTGAAGCTTTTTATGGAACTGGATTGAAAAAATGCTAATTCCATCTGTGTTTTGTTCAGAATGATGGTGACTCCTAAGCACAGCAGTTTCCTGGTGAATGGTT
The DNA here is from genome assembly GCA_032173965.1 of Sitta carolinensis. Classification (NCBI taxonomy): domain Eukaryota; kingdom Metazoa; phylum Chordata; class Aves; order Passeriformes; family Sittidae; genus Sitta; species Sitta carolinensis. The sequence goes on along the minus strand of JAVUNC010000005.1, from coordinate 29,210,256 downwards.
AAGTTCAGCCGGGAGTGCTGTGAAATTCTTTAGCTAAATCTAGATTTCTCAAAAGCCTGACTAACCTGGCAAAGTTTATATTGCTTTCAGGATGTCAGAACCATAAAAAAAGAAACAGCGGGAGGTAGGAAGAGAAGTAAGTATCAAGGCAAACTGCCTCCTCAGAAATTAAAATGGCAACAACAGGGTGCCCCAAATCTTCTAATGCTGTGGGCTGGATGCCAGTTTTGCTCCTTCCTCATAAAGCAGCTGTGGCTTGCAAGGATTGGGAGCCTTGCAAATGGCTTGTGTGGGCAGCTACAGCGGAAGCTGGTATCCAACCCAAGCCCACCCAGACTCTCCTTCAGGCTTCCTCTTTGCTGCTGCAAGCAGAGCAAGATAGCAGTGTAGTTTCCTACTCTGCTTTCTGAACACGGATTATGTCTCTCAATGCACAGAAAATATTTACAAGACAAATGGAGAAAAATACTGAGCTGTGACTCAGGACTCAAGCCTGGCCAGAGTGTGCAAATTGAATTTTCTTCTTTCACAGTCTTCCTTTTCCTTGAAAGATAGACCAAAGGTTTCCCCAGGCCACCTGCGTGGTGGTAATGCTTAAAGTGGTGTAGGTAATGCTCATATACCAAGAGTCTGCAAAGTGCAAGTCACCACAACATTTTTTGGTGCCAGCTATACTTAAGAAGTTGGCTTGTAATGGGTTCACGCCCCACATCAGGTGGGTGTCAGAACTTTTGTTTGAACTGTGTCCTAAGCTTCATGGTAAACAAAGCAGCAGCTGTAAGCCAGAATACTTTGGGGATGGTACAAGAATGTAGAAATTAAACATGTAGTCAAAACTTTGATTCCTTCTGCACAGCTGGAGTTTTGCTCCTGGTTTGCTGAGCATTATTTCTATCATTGCTGTTCCGAGGTATCTCTGAGTTGGAGCTAACCTGAGTGGTTTGCATCCAGGTTAGCATAAACTGACAATGAGTTACTTTCTTGGACCAGGGCATCCACAAAAATGATCATCACCAAAATTACATGGGAGCACTTTTGAATGGTAAATTTACAGCAAAATCTGCCTAAAAGTCTGAAGCAGCTCTGTAATGATGATATAACCCAGTCTCAGACTGTCAAACTTGGTAATACTTTAAAGAATATACTTTAAAGACTGCTGTCTAACATGCTCCAGTTAGACAAAACAGTGCGAGACAATTATTTCCAAGAGTGTGGAAAATCCATCTAACTTGGAAAATGGCAGATAGCTATATTATCACAAGTACATTTCAATATGTAAGTCCAAAACATTTTTTGCCAGAGAAATTCCAGATCAATCTCAAAAAATGCTTTGATAGGATTCATGTATAATTCCTTTGGCTAAAATATGTCACTCCAAAGCTTACAAGAAGAAATGTGGAAAGCATAGTATTGCTTTTACTGAAAAAGCAAAGTTGGAAATAATTCGTAAGTTCAAATAGATGTTTCCAAACTGTCATACACACAGTCCAGTGTACCAACTAGGTAGAGCTGCCTTTAGCACATCTAAGCAAAGACAGCCTTAGAAAAGTCCCGTACTCAACTACTTCATCTCTCTCCTGCAAGTGTGCATCCGTTTCTATATCAAGATCCTTGTTCTTGGCTTTATGGAAGCTATATGGCCTCCATAAAGTTTGAGCATCTCAGGCTGCTAGAGAGGAACATTGTGTGGATGCACTGAGGCAGATGGCTTACACCATGTCAAGTCTTCACAACAGAAATGGCAGGTGTGCTGAAGTTTTTGGATATCTGATTTTAATAGAAGGTAAAGGGCATTTCAATTATCAATTTCTCTTATTAAATCAATTTTATGCATTTTATTCATGCTGATTGGAGGTGCCTTAGGAAAACTTGTAGTCAGGAAAAACAGAGTGTGAGTTTGCCCTGGGCTAGGTAGGACTTTCCCTGTATTTACATGCTTCTTTTGAATTACAATTCTTTTCAGCTTATGCTGTAACATCATCCTGAAAAATACATGTTCTCCTGAGATACCTATGCTACCAGTTTCCAACACAGCTTATGCATAAAAATAAAGGAGCCTCTCCATTACCCTTTGGATACCTTGAAGTAATGTCATTGAATCACAGATCATTTAGGTTGCAAAAAGAGCTAAAAGATCATTGAGTTCAACCATTAACACAGCACTGCCCACTCCACCACTAAACCATGTCCCTCAGCACCATATGTACATGTCTTTTAAATACTTCCAGGGTTGGTTGACTCAACCACTTCCCTGAGCAGCCTGATACAATGCTCAACAACCCTTTCACTGATTTTTTTTTCTGATAAACAATCTAAACCTCCCCTGGCACAACTTCAGGCCAATTTCTCTTGTCCTATTGCTTGCTACTTGGAAGAAGAGACTGACCTACACCTTTCTACACCCTCCTTTCAGGCAGTTGTAGAGAGTGGTAAGATCTCTTCTGAGCCTTCTTCTCTCCAGGATAAACACCCCCAGCTCCCTCAGCCACTTCTCATAAGAACTGAGTTTCAGCCCCTTCATCAGCTCTATTGCCCTTCTCTGAATATGCCCCAGCACCTCAATGTCCTTGTTGTAGTGAAAGGCCCAGAACTGGACACAGCATTCAAGGTGTGGCCTCATCAATTCCAAGTACAGAGGGACAATATCTGCCCTGGCCATGCTGGTCACACTCTTGCTGATACCGGTCAGGATGCCACTGGCCTTGTTGGCCACCTGGGCACAGTGCTGTCTCATGTTTATCAGGATTTTGAACAGCATCCCCATGTCCTTTTCTGTCAGACAGCTTCCCAGCCACTCTTCCCCCAAGAGTATAGTGCTGCCTGTGCTTGTTGTGACCCAAATGCAAGACCCAGAACTTTGTGCCTCAATGAACTTCAAACAGTTGACTTTGGCCCATCAATGCAACTTGTCTAGATCCCTTTGCAGAGCCTTCTTGCCCTCCACCAGACCAACACTTCCACCCAACTTTGTGTCACCTGGAATATGACTGAGAGTGCACCAAATTTCCTTGTACAGATCATTGATAGAAATATTAAACAGGACCGGCCCCAATACTGAGCCCTAGGAAACCACCCCAGCTGGCCTCCATTAAACACCAATCTCTGGGCCCAACCATCCAGACATTTTATTCCGCAAACAATGCACCTGTCCAAGCCACTATCAGCTCAGCACTTTTGGGTGGGTGCTATACAGCCCCAGAGACTCGTGTCTGTCTAAGTGGTGTAGCCGGTCACTGACCATTTCCCCTTGGATTTTGAGGGCTCATTTTCTGCTCCCTGCCCCTGTGTCCCACCTCAGACTGCTGTGTTCTCAGTAAACAACTGGTCTTACTACTAAAGGCTGAGGCAAAAAAGCCATTTATTACCCAGCCTTTTCCTCATCCTTTGTTACTGTGTTTCCCCTCCCATCCAATAAAGGATGGAGAGCCTCCAAAGCCCTTCCTTCGTTCCTCACAAAGGTATTTATTGAAACATAATTACTGTCTTTCATGCAGTAGCCAGGTTAAGTTCCAGTTGGTCTTTAGTCCTTCCAATTTCCTCCCCAAAAAACCTCATGACGTCCTTGTAGACCTGCTGAGCTTCCTGGCCCTTCTTCCAAAGGTCATCAACTCTCCTTTTTTCTCCTGAGTTCCAGACAAAGCTCTCTGTTCAGCCATGCCAGTCTTTCAGCACCTGGGGACAGCCTGCTCCAGTGTCTTTAAAAGTCCTTTCTTGAAGAACATCCAGCTTTCCTGGAATCCTTTGCCTTTCAGGACTGCCTCCCAAGGGACTCTACCAATGAGGCTCCTAAAAAACGACAAAGCCTGACTTTTGGGAAGTGTGCTGTGTTGGAACTCTGGACACAGAGAGTTTCAGGCTTTCTGTGCTGATAGAAAATGATCCTCAAAGATACACTGCATTTGACCAGAGGCCCTGGGAAAGGATTTCAAAACTCAGTGATAGAACTGAGACCATGAGTGTGTAGTTGAATAGAAGTGTGTTATATCAGAGGGTGAGAAATTTAGAATTTAAGGTGGTGGGTTATAATAATAAATATGTAACAAGATGGAGGTTTTAGGGTGTAGTCTTCTTTTTCTTCTTCTTCTTTCTTCTTCTTCTTCTTCTTGCTTCTGCTGCTTCAAAAGTTTGGGTGATTTTGTGTGATTGCTTGGAAAAATCCATAGTGCAGGAAATGGGAAGCTAGTTATTGGATTAAAAGTTAAAATAAATTAGTTGGCATCTCAAAATTGGGTAATTTAGGCTTGAAAAGACCTTGAAGATTTTACTCTGGACTCCATTTTTGCCTTGTTAACTTAGCATGTAGAAACACTCACGGTCAGTGAGACTAAGATAAATAACTTAGATAAGAAATAATAAACATCCAAGTCCGAACAAGAATTCTGTCTCTGGCGCTTTTAATCCTGACCCTGAGAAGAAGAACCAGATAAAGCAAAGGGGTTTCCCACACTGCTCAAACCCACTACTTAGTTTTCCAACAAGACAGAACTCTGTGCCCAAGACTGCTGCTGACCATCACATCACTTTGTTCACAAACAGCCAATCCAGCCAGGGCAGCTTCCCCAGCTGGCGCACTCACCAGCTGAGTGGGGAAGTTATCTTCCACACAGTCCAGAAACCTCCTTGATTGTTTCTCTTGTGCTGTTTTGCATTTCAAGCATACATCTGATAAGCTGAAGTCCACCACGAGGTCAAAGGCCAGAGATGGGGATTTACTGGAGTGCAGACCTGAATGTTGACTGTTCAAACCATTAAAAAAAAAAAAGAAAAAAAAAAAGAAAAAAAAAAAAGATCTTGCAGAAAAAAATACATGTATGTAAATATTGCAAAAAAATGCAGATGCCGCTAACATGCATGCTGCAACATGTATGCTTCCCATTATGCATCAGAAAGGTTTGCAAGAAAAGTTTGAAGTAATGGCAGGATTCAGCTTCACATGAATTGCTCCAGGGAAGAAGTTGGAAGGGAGAAAGTCCCTGGCTCAAGGATGGAAATGCTGTCTGAGAAAGGGCAGAGCTAATGTAGAAGAATCATTAGGGAGACTCTGATGTAGTTGCACAGATCTTGTGCTTGGTATGTTACATAAATTGTCTGCCCTGTCAGTAAGACTGTACTCTGGATTCTGAGTATGGAATTCTGAGTGCTCAGAAATTCATGTTTGTTCCATGTGCCCCATTTTTCAAGTTTTGCAACCTGAGAGATGTATCTTCATGTTTTCCAAACATTTGGTACAACCCAGTGAACGAATTTTCTTTTCCTTTAGTCTGATTAAGGTAAATTAATAAATTGACAAAATACAAATGCAGAGCAAGAATTTTCCAAGTTTGCATAATCAAATGAAAAGAAATAAGAGCTACTCACCATGTGAATACCATGTGAATGTCATCTCTACTTTCTGAATATATCTGGATAATACACATCCACAGCTTTTCAGGTCCATGATTAAGGATCCATTTGTCATGCAAATCCAGAAAGGATCTGGATTTTAGGGTTGCCACTTGTTTTACTCTCAAGTCATTCCATACTCCAGATCTGAACAAGGAATCTATATTTTCCTGTGCCGTGCTCCCCAGCTTTTGACAAGTAACATCTCTTGGGCCTGACTGTACTCTATTATCACATGACCAGAGGATAGATGGAATTTGGTAGCTACTGCTCAGCAGAGCTGCAGATGTGTGTCCCAGAGACCAAGTGCTCAGAGGCTGCCCTGGTTTAATGAGTTCATTTAACTATTCTGCTCTAAACCCTTGCTTAACATCACACAAATAGCTTGAGGTTTCCACTGAGAATCTCTTGAAAAATAATATTTCCTGTCTTATTTAAAACCTGAGTCTTGTGATTTGGTTCACAGTGGTTTTTTAGTACAGCTATGACAGCAGAGTCAGAACAAGGGTGAGAGGCCACTGATAGATGAAAATCAGAGAGAAGGGATTGCTTAAACACACATTGTAAGGCATGGGTTAAATCCTGAAACTAGAGATGCAACCTGACATGAATTGTTAATTCATCATATGGTCGATCAAATACTACATTTGGGGGTCCCTTCCAACTCAGAAGTGTGTTGTGTTATATTTCTGTGTGTTGTGCTTATATTTCACAGAAATGAACAACTTGCAAACCATACTTTACCGAACTACATAGCTGAGATTAACACATTAATAGCCACCCTGGCATCAAAAGCAGCCTTGCAGGAAACCAAACCCCAAGTCTGTCTTTGAAAGCTATGGTCTTTGACAACCATAATTTCCTTGGTGAATACCTTTTATTCATGCAGCACAGCTGGATGGACTAACTGCACTTCCCAAGTGTTGAATTATGGTTTTCAGTGTCTCGGGCCCTTGGGAATACTCTGAGAATTTGATCAGTGAAATGAAAGACAAAATAAATCCTTAAGTGTGAATAAATTTATGAGGTGTAATTGGAAAGGAAGCTACTTGCAATGCTCAGAAGCGAGTGCCCCCTTGGGAAGACTCGTTTCTTTCCCTTAGAAACATAATTTCTATTCCTTATACTACAACAATGCACAGTAGCTTCAAATGTAGTTTGGGATGTAACAGCTTGGATTCTGTCCATTCTACAGCAAGAAGCAAGAGTCTCAAAATGCAAACAAGTAAAATACTTGCATTAATATCTTCCGGTGAAGGCCTTCAGATTTGCAAATACAAGTGCTCAAGTGGTGGAAATTGTTTAAGCTGAGACCAGTTATGGGAATGTATCAGGGCAAAACTATCAGACTCATCCTGGACTTGTTCCTACTTACAGCCACTGCTGTAATTCAGAAGATCAGACTACATGGGTCTCTAGCATGAAGCAGCCTTACCAACTCTCAGGCTTCCATTCATCACATCTTAGTACAATGGAGTTAAGTGCTAAAACTCCAGCAGGGACAACCTACCCAAAGATGTAAAGGAAAACATTGGACACATGAGCATCTAATTTATATTCCCCAAGGTATTACTTAGTACCACAGCAGTTAAGACATCCTTCCCATTTCTCATCTGAGGTCTCAGATGATTCCACTAGTCCAGCTGGTTTTAGCTTTGAATCGACCTGACATCCAAGGGTTATGCCTCTGCTGCTATACAAAAATAAGAGATGCACCTCCTCCAGAGGATTTTGCAGGAAATATCCTCAAGACTAGACTGGTGAACAGCTGCTTTGAAATAAGAGGTTTTTCTCTGCAAAAACAGGGAGGTGCTTTCAGGACTTTGGAACAGCATCCAATTTTAACTTTCTGCATGCATGTTTGAACTGCAAAATGAGACATCTTTGCCACGTTATGTGATTTGTAAGCAAATAAAGAATACATGCAAAAAAGTAGAAATGGACTAAGCTATTCCAAAGAAAGAATGTTTATGCCCACAAAAAGCCTCACCCAACATCTCGAGAAAAACATGATTAACAGTACTATGCTGATCTTAATCAGATTTATTAAGACAAATGTTGAAAATCCAGCCCACATGTTGTGTGTGGCTAACTAAAGAAAAAAAGAAAAAAAGAAAAAAAAAGAAAAAAGGGCAGATAAAAATGCCCAGAGGGAGTGAGCTAATAACTATCTTCCCATTACCTCATGGGATCATTAGGTCGACATGCTCTCTCCGCGGCGGGAGGCCAGCGGCCTTTCCCGTCCCCTCCCGTCCCCTCGCACAGGTGCACCCTCGGCGGGAGGCGCGACCCGCCGCCATGTCGGGGCGGGCACGGCGGGACAGCCACCTCGGCTCCCCGGCCTGCCCCCTCCCCGGGGGGCTGCTGGGCAAGGCGGCATTGTTGGCCGCGTCCATCACTCCTCGTCCCCGGCTGACATAATGAATGCGCTTGGACACACCTTCCAGCCCGGCGGAGAGGAGCCGCGTCTCCACGGCCAGCCTCGCCGAGCTCTCCGCTCCGCTCCTCACAGCCCTCGGGGAGGCGCGCCGCCAGCCCGCCCGGCCCCATAGCCCGGCGCCCCGTCCCAGCCCAGTGAGGGGCCGCGGCGGCCGGGCCGGGCTGGGCAGGGTAGGGCGAGGAGGGGAGAAGCCCTCGCTATGCTGCCCAGCGCCCTTTACTGGGACCTGGTGGGCTCCTCGGCTCTCCTCAACCTGCCGGCGGCGCCGGGCTTCGGCAACCTGGGCAAAAGTTTCCTCATCGAGAACTTGCTGCGGGCCGGGGCGCCGAGCCCTGCCCAGCTCCGTCCCCTCCCCGCCAACCCCGTGCCCCTCAAGCTGTGCCCCGCGGCGGAACAAATCAACCCCTCAGGGGGTCCCTTCCCGGCAAGATGGGCTTTCCAAGTGCTTAACCCCTCTGCGGCGGACGGCGGCCGCCCGCCAGCGCGGGCCGTGGCGGCGGAGAGAGGCGGCATCTTCCCTCCGGCAGCCACAGGTGAGCGCCGGCCCTGTCCCGCGTCCCGCCGGGACCGAGTGGCTTTGCGAGGGCTCGGCCCCGCGCTCCGCACGGCGGAGACGGCGGCAGGAGAGCCGCGGCCTCTCCGCGGAGCCCGCAGGCGGCGGCGGGACCCTGAGCTCCGCTGGCTGCCGTGCCGCGGGGCTCGGCGGCGGCTACCCCCGGGGCACCGGCGAGGGTCTCGCCCTGCCGCTGGCAACGGGACGACGAGGAGCGGGCGGGGGCCGGTGGTGCGGGCCGCCGGCTGGCGGCTTCCGAGTGCAGCCGGGAGGCGCACCTGTGGGCGCAGAGAGCGCGGCAGAGTGATGGCCGCGTCGGGGGCTGTTGAACGGCCCTAATCGCAGTTCTTTCAGGTCTTGACGTCCCGCAGCCTCAGGGAGTCGTAGAAGCTTCGCCGCCAACCGGCGCTCCGGGAAAGCCTGAAATGCCAAGTTTTGGGAGAAAGGCGAGCGGTCTCATCCTCCGAAGTAGTGATAGCTCGGGAGCCAGCAGCCCCTTTCTCCACACATTGTCCTTGCCGGGACAGCAAGGCGTGGAGGACCCGGCTCCTCCTGCCAAAATGAGAATTAAGCCATGTAGAGCAGGCAATTTTCTGGAAGTTTTGACAATGCCAGGGACGGTGGGGCAAGGAAAAAAGTTTTAAAGCGGTGTAAAGGTGCGTTATCGGCCGTTCGGCCCGGTGTCGCGCTGAGAGCCAGCGCCCTGCCGGGCAGTGGGGACCAGCTCGTGGCCACCGGGGGCCCGCAGGAACCCGTGCCATGGAATTGGAAACAACCAGGTTTACAAAAACCATTCTGTTTCTTGAATGTGCCGATGTTCGTATAAATACATTTTCTTTGGGCATGAGCAACATGTTTTAAGAAATGTTGCTTCCATTAGTCATGGAACTGATAGAGGTTGTAGTCAATTCATTAAATTCGATATTAGACTCGCTATTTAGATTGTATTTTGCTTTTCTGTTAGAATGAATACATTTTTTCCAATATTACGGGGTATTTTAAGAATTTTTATTTATGGTCACCCAGTTTTAAATGCGTTTAAAATGAAAATCAGACAAGCAGAATTGTATTTATTGAATTAAGTCTTTGAGATGTGAAACCCAAGTGCTTGTTTTGAAAACAGAATTAATTGTTTTCTTTTCAAACATAATTTTATTTCAATTAAATCCCGCACATTGTTCTTCAAAATCCAAAGCAGTATTTGATCCTTTAGCATTATGTATTTTAAAGGTAGGCAGGAGTGAGTTTCTGAATGTTCCTGTCCTCTCAGGTAAGTGTTATCTTAAGCTTATCAGTTACTTAAACATGTTTGTTTTAACTAACTGTAGGCTAGGCCAGGGAACAGGACAAGTATCATCTTCCTGCAATTCGATGAATATTATCCCTGCCTGCCCTTTGCCCTTACCCTGAAAAAAAAGTTCTAGAGAAAATGCTATATTTATTTGTGAAAACAGACCTAGCAGATGCCCCAGAACTCTTACTTTCTAGAGGTAAAGGTATTTTGTTGGGTTTTACTTGTTGTTGTTAGTTTGTTTGTCTGGGTTTTTGTTTGTTTATTTTAAAAAAGCTATAGGTAAATTACTACAGAAGTTCCTGAATGTCAAGTTTTGCATGCTTGCTTCCAGGATTATTTCTTCTTTTGATCGACCCTTATTAGCAGTTGTGATTTTAGTGCCTAGTGATTTGGAGTTTTGTCCTATCCTTCTGATTCCACAACTTCCACAGACCTTGTCAAAAGCACCAGGCTCATAGATTAGAGCAGGGAGAAATACTAGTGTTTCCTCATTCACTGTGCACCCAGAAGAAAATTCTCCTGTGACTGTACACTGTGACCATGACTTTTATATTTTAACAGGGATCTGTTGATTCTGATCTGACTCGTATATCTTAAGGTGATGAGGATGCTTAGTTGTCTCAACATTAATAAATTTGAATTAGACTGTAACTGTCTTGCTGAGCCAGTTTGTGGTTTCTAAGGAGTCTCTTGTTTCTAGTGTAGGCGTATACTGAGGAAACTGTTCAGACCAGACACTGCATTTGTGAGTAGGGCTGGGGTGGTCAGGCTGTGTGTAATGTTTCTTGTTTATACAGTGATAAGGATAAGGAGCATTTTGGCAGAACAAAAACTTTAGCCTTCAGGGACTAGCGAAGATATTTTAACTAATGAATTTGTGCTAGGTAGGGTTTTTTAATTTACTGATTTTTCTTCTTCTTTTTTTTTTTTTTTTTTTTTTTTTTTTTTTTTTTTTTTTTTTTAGAATAAACTGTTTTAGAACCCCAAATCACGTGGCATTTTGGAAAATATCTTTCAAAGTCTTTAATAAGACTATTGAAAATGATAAAGCAAATTCTTTTCAAAAAATCTTTCTGAACTAGTAAATGCTTTATAGATCATGCAGGGACTAAAAGTTCCCTGATAAACTAGGTTGGCATAAGCCAAGTTTTATTTTATTTTTTAATTAAAAAAATTAAGAGAACTGAAAAAGTACCAGACTTTTTGGAAACAGTAATCTGTATTACTCATGTAGTCCCAAATTCTGCTGAGGTCACCAAAAGTTCTCAAAAAGAAGGAAGTGTAAAATCACACCAGGGACTGAACCGAATAAACTGAACCTTTTTATATGTATCCACAGTACCTACAAAGGGAGGCCATGGAGAAAGCACACCATTTTAAGGTACCTTTTAACACTCCATTAAAGTGCTAAAGAATGTAAATCCTGTATTCCTTCTGTAAATTGGGAAACACTTATCCATGGTGGCAAAGGAGACTAGGTGGGATAGCATTCTTGATCTGGGCTATCTGGTCATGGTAATTTTTCCTTTTATAACTTCTTGGCAACTGAGTCGTATCAGCAGGTTTCCTTCCCATAATTTACAGGTTTCAAAGTATTAATTGGACTATTTCAAGTGCTTGTCTGCATGTGTATTTTATGTATATCTCCTACAAAATTATAATGAATAAAAAACTGAACAAGTATTCAGGAAGTGTCACACCCTAAATATTATATCATCTAATGAACATGGTAGAAAGAAATATATTTGTTGTCTGTAAAAATTTAAATAATCACTTTCCATCATTTCATACATTTTTAAAAATGAAACATAATCATCACAGGTGTTTGAAATTAGTTTGGTTTAATTTAAGAAGAACATGAGCAAAGAGCATGTTACGTAAAACTTAGGAAGGAAAAGCAGAAAGAGCATTACTGCTATATGATAAACTCATGAACCTTCTGCAGTGATATGCCAATTTATACTGGTTTAGGATTCCCACAGGCTTTCTTGCACATTGCGTGAAACCCCTTTGCTCTGTGTTGTCCTCAATTTCTTCTGGCTAATCTGGGTTTTAGTCCCTTGACTCCAAGCCTATTGTTATCTTCTGGATAAATTAGAAGGCTTGACAGTTTTCTTCAGTGTTTTCTGACACATAAAAATTGATCAGATAATGCCGAGATGCTGTGTCTTGTAGCACAGCTGCTGTAAAGAGGTCCACTCGACATATTTCCTCATGACTTAGTTTCCAGAAGTATTGGCTGGCACTGAAGCTGAGAGACCTCCTTGGGAAATGTGAAGTTACTCTGCTACCTGAAATAATTTTTCTGAATAGCTCTACTCTTTTTAAGTAATTTGCCCTGGAGGAGGCAGACAGTAAGTGCTTTACAACCTGAATATTGTCATGTGGAAAGAATCTGACTTTCTGCTTTAATTTTGGCATTTTTATAGGTTAACAGAGAAAGGAGATTGAAAAATGCAACGAAACAAACAGTGAGATAATTCCATTGTAAAACGTGCTGAGAAATGTATTTTAGGGGATTTTTGCCTTATAGAGCAATCAAGCAGAATGAAGGACAGCTCATGTGGCACAAAAGAAATCAGAAGAACTATATACTTTATACATATCCAGATACATTTGTGCTATAGATGTCTTTTCTTTCTGTAACATTTGGTACTTTACATTTTGATGCAGTTATCATCACAATATGCCCGCGAGATAGGAGAGATTTCTGCTGTGTAGAGAAGCTGGAGCAAAAGAAATTAGGTGACTTACCTAAGATAATACAGAAAACTATTAGCATTGTAAGGAAATTAAACCAAGCCTTTGGCAGGCTAAGTCTCTGGGAAATTATGTCAGTTTTTTTCCTTTTCAGGTGATGACAACACTTCTGTCATGTAATTCTTGAAACATATCTTATTTCCCATATTTGAATCAAACATAGCTTATTTCCCATATTTAATAAGGTGTCTTGTGTTTCTTTATGACGACCAGGAGATAATTACTAAAATTTAAGTGATATTTTTTCTTTAATTTTGGACCTCTTCTCAGTGAATTCATGCTTATTAATTATTGACTTCAAGCCAACTGGCAGCCAGGGTGTGTCCTCAAGCGACATGTAACAGTAGCTTTCAGCAAAATAAAATACAGGAAAGAGCCTAATGTTTTGTCTTGACTCTCTCTAACTCAGGCAACAAGTTAACTGACAATCATTAGGTTTTTCTTGTTTTGTTGATGTTTTCTGGAGATAGAAAGCTTCTTTAAGGTGGGGAGAGTCTATTTGGCATTTTTTCTTATTTCCTGATTGCCAGGAGCACTGAGACACTGTAATTGTTTTTGAAAGTTTGTCCTTGGAAGCAGAGAAGTTTTTGTAAGTATTAGAAATCAGAGACTTTGTCCAGCACGTTTCCTGTATCCAGTTAATTTTGTGAGCCATTTAGTAGAATTGGTCTGGAATGCCCAGCATCTCTTAAGAGTGGCTGCAGAATGGCTTTTAAAGGACAAACTGTTGTCCTCATTGTGAGGTTGCCAGAGCTAGACTAATGCCAGCTACTCTCCGACCCAGCCACTAATCTGGCAGTCTGTGCTCAGTGCGGAACATGAGCACTGGCTCCTTCCTTTGGCTGTTCTTGTGGTGCTATCTCTTAGAAGAAAGAGGGTCCCAAGATTTTAGAAAACACATGACTGTGGTAAGGATTAATCTCATCAGGCAAACTCAAACGCAGATTTCAAGTTTTATTGTATTGTGTCTTTTTTTCTGTTAAGAAATCCTCCTAAATTTTGCGAGGCAAGTTCCCTTGCTTCCATTGCCCTCTGAAGGTGTTTTGCATTCTTTTATAAAGCAGCTCTGCAAAATAACTTATGTTTTACATGGTACTTTTGTGGTCAATCATGACCCCATAGCAGAAAGGGGAGAATTTGGCATTTTCCCAAATGAAAACAACTGCAGGTATATAAATAAGTAGGAGGTGGTTTCAAATGTCAGGTATGTAGACCCTAATATTTATAAAATTATGCATCTAAATATTTTCAATAACCTGGACTGTGTTTCTTTGAGGTGAGTTGTCAGTTTGGAGAAGTGGCCTTTGCTTTGTGCTGAAAAGCTTATGAAAATTTTTCGTGAGAGGCTGCTTTTGTCTGCAGTTTTAGTACATAATTCTCTTGAGGCATTCTGAATGTGTGTTGAGAATGTTACCTCGTTTTCACTATGTGAATATCTCAAATTTCAACTTGAAAAAGTATTTCCTGGTACAAATGTAAAAATACTAAATCCCTTGTGTTAAAAAAAAAATAAAAAAGAATTCACCATTTTTTATTCTAAGACTGTTCGTGTTATTTTGAGACTTTTGTCTGTTTGGAGCTAGCAGTACTGCAACAACTAAAGACTGCTCCAGGTAAAAAAATTTTTGCTAATCAGTGAATACCATGGGATTAAATGGTGCATTTTGACCTATTGTAAGATTTTGAATTAGGGCTGCGACAATGAAAAACCAGTGAAATGTCCTCTTGCAGCAGCTGACCCTAGTTTTGCCATGCTTGAGAAAATAATTTCTAAAAAAATTGTAACATGTTGAAAATCAAAGAAAATAACTAATAACTTTCTAGCTGAATTTTTGCATTTTTTAGTCTTTAGTCTTTATGGCTGTACAGATAGTACTATTTTTTTGATGTTACCTATGAAAGATAAGAAGAATCTCATAGTAATTCAGCTGTTTAATAAAAAGTAGGAGTGTTGTCTAATCTGTAGTCAATACAGAGAGATGGCTCCAGAGGATGAAACACCACCTGTGTCTGTTTTAAAGTGTTGAATTGTTATGTAGAGCTACTTATCTCTTCTTATTGACTGTGCAGGAGGCCCAGACAAGGAACTTGGGCAAGACACTAAACTTTTAGACAGAGAACTGACAGTGATACCTGTGTTGACAAGAAATGGTAATCATAAAGTGCTGAGGTACACTAGTCCATGGGCATCCTGAGGAAGGACAAAGACAGAAAAAAAGCTGGTAAATCCACAGGTAGATTCCCATCTTCTCAATAGCAAGGCTGTGTAACAAGGCACGGAGAGGGTAGAAGCCACTTTTTCTCTTGACACCAGGGTACCTGTGGAGTCTTTGGCAAATATTGTGGAGTTTGGTTGCTGCTTTGGGTTGTAGAGGTGAGATCTGGCCATGTACTGCCACCAGCCTCAGGCTGCTGTATTTCTTCAGGCAGTGAAAATCATGTACAACAAATTGCAACATAATAATTAGGCATGTGAATAATGCCTCTGGAAACTGACAGTGATTAATGTGGTCTCAGATAATCCACAGTGTGATGCTCTTGGCCATTACATTGCTGTAGATGTAAGTGATGATTATGCTGTTAGGACATTTCAAGCCCATTTTGGTGACCTGTGGATGCTACTCTGCTTTGCCCTTTTGGCTTGACTTCCTTTGAGCATTCATGTGGTTATGTTTTACAGGAATAAATGGAAAACAAATTGTAACTTTGGGAGTACAGGAAAGCCAGTTCTGAGGCTCTTGCAGTAAGTTTTTCCAGTTCCATGTGATGGCAGTTGCTTTTGGGCGGGATATGCAGTGACTGTGGCTTTGTTCTCGCAGCTGGAGGCTCCTCTTCAGCTGGTTGAAATGCTTTGGGAGTGCACAACTGCTTCTGGAATGTTGCATTCTAAAGACAGTAACTGCTAGGGAAAGAGCCATGACTCACCACGAGATCCAGGGCTTGCGGTTCTGAAGCAGAAATGCAGCTCTGCTGGATCACTAAGCTGGCAGAGCTGCTGCTGGACTGTTTTCAGGGGGCTTTTCATGATATGAAACTTCTCTGCAGCTTTGCAAAAGCCTGCTTTAAACTTTGGCAAGAATGGATGTAGGTAGGAAATTGCAGTTGTGCCCATGTTATGAGCACGAACCATCCTAGGTTCTCAAATGAAATGTGATCATTTTACTGATAATATATTTAAGTTTCCTGCCAGGATTGGAACCTGGGCATCATGGTCAAAAGCGATTCATGTGGACTTAGTAGTACTTGGAGAATTAAAGTGTTCATGCAATTTGAGGTCTTTCTGGTCCTGCTCTTAGTTTTGTTAGCTGGCTCTAGGCAGTTTTCTGAATAATTTTTTGGAGGTGTTCCATCTCTGTTCCAAGGTTGATACCACATTTTTATGAGTTATCTTTAAAACCTCCCAAAAGACTAGCAGCATGTGCAGTGAAGAGGCTTGTATGGATAATAGCCGAAGTTTACCTTCATCATCAGTTCACTTTCCCTCAATAGCCATTTTTCCTTCATCCCTTCCCACTTTCCTGATTTCTGATAGCCTACACTCTTTACTGAGTTATTTCACAACAGTAGAATTAGGAAGAGTAAACAGTGTCCTTAATTATAAGCAATTTTCAAAGTTGGATGGATATGATGGATAGTTGCAAGGAAAACTTCTGATCCTGTTGTCAGTATGACTTTAAATAATAGGAGGGCTTTTGAATTTAGGATAGTTTCAGAGCAGGCAGTATATTTTAAAATATCAGTCTCTGAACTACTCTCTGAGATTTAGCGCTAGATAAGCTTGAGGTCCATTTACATGTTTAGTATTATTTTATTGTCTGTAAAAGCATTCATTCATGAAGGTAAATGTAGTGAACACTATTATTAAACTTTTAAAAGCTAAACCTGTAAAGACTGACTTTTGTGAAACCCATAGTTCCATACAGTCTCAGTTTTTATGAAATGAAAATGTAAAGCAGAAAAAGACTTAAGTGTCCGGAATACAAACTTTTAGGGTTTGACCCCTGCTTTAATTTCCTGTACGTCTATGGGAGCAACAGCTGCCTTTTCATTGCTGTGTACCTCTGTCCTTTCCTACTCCTGTCATTACTTGCAGGAGCATGCTGTCATCTGAATCAATAGCTTGTTCAATTCTGATTTATCCAGGTGTCTTCTGCTTTTATCATATACCATTATGAACCCCACATTATCAAAACAGAGCAAGGAACTGGACAGAGTTAAGAAACCTAAAGAGGGAGTATCAAGGACAGGACATGTCTGACAAAAATTGCGTGGCATGAACAAGGTGCTGTAGCAATGATTGGAGGGAATAGGACATTATGGCAGCCAAGGAATATCCAAGGCATTTAAGAAGAAAGCAAAGGAATGGAGTGTGGCATCTTCTGTATTCTAAGTTATATTTTCAGAAGTGGAGAGTTCTACCTGACTGTAAGGGAAATTTGATAAAAGCAGGAGGAATGTTACTCCAAAGGAAGGGAAGAAAAGCCCCTTCTCCTAGGAGTCTGGGCATTGCAGATAATAAAACATACTGTCAATTATGAGCTCTCATATCCAGGAGGTTGGCTGATATTTATTTTCTACAGCTTCTGTGCTTCTTGAGTTAGTCAAATCCTTTCCAGCTTGCATATTTCACCAGCTGCATTGAAACCCTTTGGATACATGGGATAGGTTTGGCTGCACATTCTTGACTATTTTAAGCTTCTGAGGTTGGGGTTCCACGTTTGATGGTCTTGTGTGGAAAAGTCACTTTAGAGTACTAATACCTGGTGTAAAACACTCGTTTTTGTAAATGTTTTGCAATATGCCTCAAAACAAGGCAATTAATTTGTATTTCATTAGAAGCAGCAAAATGCCTATCAATCAGCAATTGCAAGTTAATACTTTAAAAGATGTTTAGAGTTAGAATTTTACAGCAATAGTTTTTTTTTTTTGCTCTAGGATAACAGAAATTTAAGGGTCAGAAAACATATTTTGAGGTCCTAATAAATACTCAGAAATCTAATTTTGAGTGATCTTAATTTTTAATTCCAGTTGAAAAACTTTAAAAAACAGCAGCATGGCTTAGATGCACTTATCTATTTACCTTTCTTTTCTGATTGTTGATTTCTTTTTTTTTTAACCTAAGTGTACAGTTACTTTTTTTTTTTTTTAATTTAGCAGGTGTTTTTCTGGAGATTTGGACAACTACAGTATTGGCTTAGGAGCCACTTATTTTCTGCCTAAACCAAAACAAGAAAGTAACATAGATGTTTTGATGCTGATCACATTTTAGAAGTGTATGGTTCTAGCAATCATGATGTATCTTTTTTCAAAACAAAAAAATATTACAGGTTTCACAGCTGACTAGCGCAAGCAGAAATTGGTAGGTAATTAAGATTAATGGAAAAACCCATGAACCTTATAGAAAAAAATTAATGGAAAAAATAAATAATGAAGACCTTTCCATGATTTGGAAGCACTTTTTTGATATGAGAGACTTTGATTTAAAAAATTCCATTAAAAATTTTACCTGATATTATACCAAATATTACCTAAATCTGTGAGTTGATTTTGCAGATTTTTTTGTTGTATCAAGCAGAGCCTTGAGCAAGTGGTTTATTTAAATTTTGAGCATTTTTCCAGCAAGACTAAATTGCTAGAAAATCAGAATCGGGCCCTGTAGGATGTGCCTGTAGAGTTCAGCTGTTTCATCTCATGGCATTTTATAAATTTTATTCATAAAGGTTTCTTGTTGATGACATTGTTGATTTGAGTGCTGTTAACTGCATTGGAGTACCAGCTGATTTTTTTTTTTCTAAGATGATATGCTTACTATAGTTATTTAAAATAACTTTCAGATTCATTATACTCATTATTTCAACAACATATTATTGAAACAATATGTTCCATGCCAGTATTTAGGAAAACCCCCATAATTATAGCAATTACAGAAGGAAATTTTTAGTCTGCAGAGCTACATTTTTATAAATATAGGGAGAGTCTTTTCATATTATAGCTAAGCTACACATGTAAAATAACCTTGCTAAATTAAACAGCAATTACTTGGTTTATCATTGTTTGCCTTAAAAATATCACCATCTTGAAAAAAGGAAAAAGAACTTGTGGGGCAGGGCTTTACACACTGACTTTTTTGAGGACTGTTGTTATGAATATCACCTAAGCTCAGTGGATAATCAATTAGATCTATGCTTTCTTTGCAGCTCTTTCCAAACACTTTTTTCTCCGAGCCCCGCCATTCTACTCAGCATGCTGTGGTGGGTCCTGTCAGCACCCTGCATCCCCCACTGCTTTTCCAAGTAAGTTTTTATGCTTCATCAGTAATGCTTGAGTTATTCTGTAAACCAAAGCAGCAGGATTTAATGTGTTCTGGAAAACTAATTGGTGATGCAATGGCAGCAGCTAATTCCTTAGTAAAATCACAGCAATCCTATTCATAGTGTTTCCAAAGATTTATCAAACTTAAGTACACTGAGCAATTGTGAGACGTTTCTAATGGCATTGAGACACCCAGACAGAACTAACCTAGAAAAGTGCCTTGTTTTCAGTTTGCTAGAAACAATTCTTTAAAATCAGTAACTTTTCTAAAAATCAGTGTCAATAAACATTTGCAAATAAGGAAAGAGGTGAAGTATAGTAAAATGCGTGCTGCATTTTAATGTTTGTCAGGGGTAAATTATGATTCAGGAAGCCTTGGCATTATTTAAATACAGCAATCGTTCTTTTTGTAGCAGTCAAATGTGTGCACGTTTAATTTATTTCTCTTTTTTAATCAAAATGAAAAAAATTGAAGAAGTATGTTGAAGAGAATTTTGACCAGTGTACACTATCTGTCCAAGATTAAGATATTGGAGTGTGTGGAACACACCTCCATTTAATCCAAAATTATATTTAACCTTGATTGGGAAGATTGCATACCATAGTTTAGATAAATGGACAGTCATGATTTTGTGCTTATGGCTCAGGAATGCAAACAGAAGGAGCATTTCCTTTTTCTTCAAAACAGAAAAAAGGCACTAATTTCATGTCAAATCCAAATGGAAATTGGAGCTTATATGTGCTCTGACATATACTTTTTTTATCACAGTTATATTCAAGCCATTCCTAACTAAAGTGCATGCTTTTTATGAATGTTTCAGAAGGGCAGTTGCTAAGTTGAATGATTCTTGACAAGTGAGGCAGCAAATGCTGGCAGTTTAATGAGCTGCAAGTTTCTGAGCACCTCTTTAGGGAGCTGACACTTTCCCACAGAGCGTTTTACATGGCCTCGGCTCTCCCACAATGGCTGACAGCACCATGACCAATCACCACTTTCACTTTACTCATCCACACGCGACCTCACCACAATTTTTCACTGTGCAGATGAACTTTAGGAACCATTTCACATTGAAAAGGCCTGGGCAAGGGTCAGTTGCCCTTTTGTATGGCCATAAAGCAATACTCTATGTGCCAGTCTTTTCTCCTGTCTCACATTCCAAGAGATTTTCTGGACACCATTTAAAGCACTTGACTGAAAAATAAAGCATGTAATGAAACTGACTTTTATAGACTCATTCTAGCTCATCTTCCCATATAACCCTGTCTACCTGAAAAGGGATTTAGTGGATGAGCTGAGTGTATACAGGGACTTGCTGAATACATAGGCCCATTATCAACTGTGGGGATTGTTTATTAACCAGGACTGATACACTACTATTTTGGAAGTGACCTATTAATTGTCCATTTAACTAGAATGTATTGAATTCTAATGAAAAAATGGAAACCATGACTAAAGCTTTTACTTGCTCCTTCAAGGTGGTCTCTGCCATGAAGGCAAATGAAGATTGTTCCACAGATTAAGAGGACATTTATCACTATATATTAGGATACAAAGGAAAGACTTAACAAAAATCAAACCAGCAACACAGGAAATAGTTGGTCACATTTATGTCAGCAGAACACTAAACCTTCACTTCATATTCAGAGTAATGAGCTATAAACTGACATATTTAATTTTGCTGGAATTGTTGAAGTGTATAAATGATTGCCTGTCCTGCTGCACTGAAAAATCCTGTAATCCACAAACTGAAATTTAGTTTTTGTGTAACAGTTGGAGTGCATTTAATAACATGGTTTATTTTTGAAGAAATTCTCTAGGCTACTTGGTGGTAGGTTTTAGATATTTTGACCTGTAGGCTTTTTGTTAATGCTTCTGAGCGTTCCGCTCATCATTAAATTTTGTTTAGTTAATCTTTTAAAATCCATCACATATTGTGCCTTAGAGTGTAACGATGCCTCACTATTAAGTTAGTCTAATATAGGTGTTAAGCTGAACCCTACATACTGCCTGTACAGGAATTAATTGCTTCCTCAAGGCTCCAGCAGGAGGTTGTTTCCTTGCTGATTGACTGTTAACAACCATCCAGGCAAGACAAATTTTAAGGGGTCACATAATTTGGTGTCCTCTGTCCTTGGCTGACAACTCCATTGTCAAACAGAGGCCGAGAGGCAAGGACCAGCCCTGTTACGCCTCTTCCCTTGCCGGTGTCTCTCATACCACAGTGGGGATGAAGAAGGTACCAGTTCTGCTGCTGCCAGACTCTGTACCTTCCAGTAAACCTGAGAATGGCTGCAATTCAGCAGAAAGTACTCAGAGGCTACCTGGAAAAAGGTACATAAATTCACAAAGCTGGAGCAAGAAAGAGAGAAAACATACTTGAGGAAGGAAGGCTCCCAGCTTGCCCCCAGTTTTGTGGGTGTGATTGGAGCATGCAGTGGGGGTTATGAAGGGGCTCTGCAGTCCCCAGAAAAATATCAACCTGGCTTGCCCTTTGTGAAAACCTCCATTGTGGTATTTTGATTTTCATTCTGCAGGTTGTTTATTTTGGTTTGGATGAAGACTGATTGTGTATCACAGTGTAATAAATATCAGAACATTAATGAGTAGGTTATGATTTTTGTATCTGGTCTTAGATATAATTTTGAAAATTGAAATACATCTGTATAAATTAAGGATTATTTATACTGTGGCATTGTTTTTTATATATTTTTTACCACATGCTGTTATGAGGGATGAATATAAAGATTTTTATTTCTTGTCATGAAAAGTTCAAGAAAACAATTGACAGAATGCAATGGCCTCTAAATCAGTAATGTTTCACAGGCGTAGTCATATTTTAGGGAATAATCATTGTACACTTGCTCAGCTTCTGATACTCTCCTCTACTGGTCAGATCTGGACGCAGGATGAAGGGATAGTGTATGTAATATCAAACCAGTGACTACAAAAGTATTTAGTCAACTTTGCAAGGCATACAGATATACACTTCAGTTTCTCATCATTATAATATCTTCAGTATATGTGTGTTTGTTTTTCTGTGGGTGTTTAAAGATACATATACCCATGAGTATATGCATAACATACAGAAGCTGAAATGTGGTGTAGCCCCAAGGAACAGTTTGTGGAAGCTGCATCTGGCTTTCATCAGTATTTTCAAGAACATTATATCAATTGAAAAAATGTACTTAATTTCCCCTCCACCCCATTACAGCTGACTAAAATAGACTTTTTCACAAAAAAATTAGTATTTTAGAGAACCTGCTTTTCAGGGGGAATTTGCCTTTGGCTTCGATAGGAAAATGATGAGATCCTTTGTAGGAATCGAGCAGCAACACACCTTTGCAGCTGCTGTAACTGTAAGCTGGGAGGGCAGTCTAGGCCCATGGATATGAGAAGGTGGACAGCAGGAGGGTAGCTTGCATCTGAATTGCCACTCCTACAGCAAGATTATAGGTGTCAGTGGCTGTGCAGCCATGGCACAGGTTTCTGAGCCAAAGTGCAGCTGTTTCCTGGCCTGCTTGCATCTCCCTTATTATTACATTCTGTGCTTGATGATGGTGCCTGCTCCTGCTTCCTGTATGAGTATTTGAGGAAGCTGGTAGCATATGAAGCCTCACCAAGGACTGCTTCTCATATACCATATCTTTTTAAGGGAGAGGGAACATGGGAAAACTCTGTGGCTTTAGGTTTTATTGGGTGTGAGGAACATGAGAGATTTTTCTTGGGGTTTCTGTGCTCTTTGTTTGAACACTTCTTGTTCACTGCAGCTCTGTCCCCCAGCTTTGAGGTTGTTTTCCAGGGTAGGGCTCCCTCTAGGTGTGCATTAAGGGGATGTGATTGGATTCACTGAAAAGTGCCCTCCCAGGACTTGCATGAGATGTCAAAGGATTAGGAACCAGGCTGAGAGGAGTAAGCCCAAGTACTCTTCAAATCCTCTAATTAAGAAATTACTGCAGTTTCCAGAATAACTAAGTGAATGACCAGGGATTTTCTGAGAAATAGTTCACTCTGAAAGTGTTTCATTAGTTAAAAAAAAAAAAATAGAGAAAAGCCTGCTTAGTTTATTTGAATCAGTATTACAGACCACTTTTATCTGATTTTACATTCCACACTAGGAGTAAATAAACTCTTAGGAAAACTTGTTGCAGTTTACTCAGTGGTGATGACAGGCAAAGAAAAGTGAAGTTCCTCCCTGACTGTATTTGAATTTTGCAGTAGCATGGGCTCTGTCCTAATATTCCTCTATGAACTCATCTGATTTACTTTTTACCATGTCAGGAGGAGGCTCTTGACTACTAACAATACTTCTAGATCTAAGTGAGAATTTAATCCTTAATAAACATGACCAGACCATTACAACACACTTATAACACCAACAAATCAAAAGTGGGACAAGAGTCTGTAAGCATTATAATGAACAGCACTTAATATTTCTCTGATATGTGCTAGATGTTATGGGAAATTCTCATCTATTTCCACTAGGGGAGGAAAGTGTGCTGCCTCTTCTGACCCAGGAGTCTAACTCCAAATCCCGAAGAGGCATATTAAGAAGAGCTGTCTTTTCCGAAGACCAGAGGAAAGCTTTGGAGAAAATGTTCCAGAAGCAGAAATATATTAGTAAAACAGACAGGAAGAAACTGGCCCTTAATCTGGGCCTAAAGGAGTCTCAGGTAAGGAATGTGCTTTTGGGGAAAAATCTTTAAAATGTCTTTGAAGGAAGAAAATTGAATAGTGCAGGCCCTGAGCTCCTTTACCTGTGAAGATCTCAGTAAATCAATGGCAGTTTAAACCGTGGAATACTTGAACAGTTTCCTGGTTTATTTCCTGTATGTGTACATTGAAAAATTGATTGCTTTTCACACAAAGAAACATGACTTCTGCATTTCATTTCCAACTCCCTTTTTTTGCTGTATGACAGAGCCCTCTTGGAAGCTTTGGGGTAGGGAGCTGTGCTTCATCCCACTGCTCTAAAGGCAGTGGAAAAAACATGACTGCATGGATCATTCCTTCATTCCACTGTGTGCCCTTTACACTCACAGGTGAACAGCTAGGGATAAGGAGGTCGACAGCCCTTCCTCTGGAGATGTTCTGCCCCAAGAGACAGGCAGCCATTCCTACAGAAAGACACTTGACTGCACAGAGAAAATTTTTCAGAGCTGAGAGATACTATAGGAAGAAAAACTTTGTAGGGTGGCCTTCTAAAACACTCCCACTTTACTTACCAGTTCACATTTCATGGGATTTTTTGCATGAGTCTGAGTTGGTCTGCTGAAGAGTTTAGAGTTTAGGTGAGGTTATAATGCTTCCAGTGAGCTGTTCTGACTGAACAGCTATATCAGTAGTGGTGCTGAGCAGCAGTAGCCCAATCTGGAATCTTGAGTGCCTCACCTATCTGCAGATAAAAACATAGGAAGAGTGCCTGGCTTGAAGAGAACAAAATCTGAAAGAAACTGGGGAAAAAAAAAGTTTATGAAGGCATGTGACAGCAGAAAATGAACATTGTTGTTGCTGACAGGTGGGATTCTAAAGATGCTGGAGTAGATGCAGCCCTCTAGATTGTAGTTGAAATACTGAGAGGTGACAGTACAATGTTACTTCTTTGCAGGCAGTAGGAGTGAAAGTGCTTAAGGTATGTGTGCAGAAGCCATCTGGGGTACAGAAAAGCCTGGGAATGGTGATGAGAGCTCTCATCATCTTTATCCTGGAGATTTTCAGAACTTGAAAAGGCTCTCAACAACTTGATCTAACTGCAGCTGGTTCCAGTTTGCACAGGAGGTTAGATCTGGTGGTCTGTAGTGGTTCCTTGTGACCCGATGACTCTGACACCATTGCAAGCACTGCAACAATAAACAAAAACAAGCGGAGTGTGGTGTTTCTCAGTGTGATGTACAGAACTGTAATCTCTGCAGGAACACTATTTCAATGGAAATGTGTAATTTTACTCACCAGTGTGCTAAAATGTGCTAAAAATTTTCCCAAAATGTAGTCAAATTCAGTTATTACAGTTATTTCCTTGAGATTAGTTTCTGTGCTCATGTTATTCAAGGGAACTTGGGGTTTTAAAATATAACGTAATAATACATAGATAACAACTATGATTACAAGAATATAATTTCATGATAGTGACAGGCTATATGATATTTGTCTCTTTTTTTATTTCCCTCATGAAAGGAAGAGAAGTTGCTGTCAAGGTTGTCTCCAATTTTCTGACCAGTTGTGCTGGAGGAACAGTACCTGTCAACTAAGACAATGATTCTGAAATGTTTGCAACCATAGTCCCTTTGTCTTCATATCAAGTATCTGAATACTAGAACTAAATGCAAATGTTTAAGGGAAAAGAGAACACAATCTGAATTATTTCACTGATCACCCTTACCTTTCTTCTCTTCATGTGAAACCAGTTCCTGCTTATATATTCCCCCAAGCTTTCCCCCAGGATTTCATAAATGCCTTTGAATGCTTGTGTTTAAGAGTTCCAACTCAAAGTTTTTAAAAAGTTGATTTTATCTCAAAATCACATGCATTCTAGGCAACTCCTGGAAAACTGTAGTCAGGCAGACAAAATGTCTTTAAATCCTCAATCCCATGTCCTGTGTCACAACACACTTTTGGAAGCTGTATGGCCAAGCTGATTTTAGCTATGTTTGTGAAAGGGACAGTCATGCTTTTTACAGCCTCTATTTAATAGAGCCTTCATACCACCACTTACATCACTTAGTTTTCTTAATGATGATATTAATTTTTTCTGGGAATTCTCTTCTGTCTTGAAGGATATTGCTGTAGGAAACACTTCTATCCCTATCAGACTGTCCATTTTCCAGTCTAAGCTAAGTAATCACCTGTTGTAGGTGGTGAAAGGCAAGGAGAATATTTGTTCCAGGTGTAGTAAATAGTGATGGGAAAATCCTTAGGTAATGTCAATCAGCTGGCTTCACTAGATCTCTACTGTAACAATGAATAAGGAAGGAATGTGAAACTCAGAGGATGGAAAGAAAAAAAATTGTTAGGGCAAAGTTGTTTAAAGCAAAGAATGATAATAAACTCTCATTAACTTGCAAACAGGTGAAAATTTGGTTTCAGAATCGAAGGATGAAATGGCGAAACTCCAAAGAAAAAGAGGTGCTTTCTAACAGGTGCCTTCAAGAAGGTCTTCAGGAGAACTACCTCTCACAATCCACCATGAATTTTACCTCCCCATGCCCATCTGTGTGGGAAATGTCTGAAGAGCAGGCAAGTCCAAGATGGAGGGAGAGTTCTCCAGGAAATTCTGAAAGACTGACTAGTATGCAACCACCTCCAAGAGCAAATTCATTACAGAACCCACTCTATTTGTATCCTGACCAAGACACTGCAAACAAGGCATCATCAAGTGTGAGGGAGTAGGGGCAGTTTGTAAATGGAGTGGGAGAGTGCAGGCTTCAAATGAGCAGGCTTTTAAGATTAACAATATTTGAACATTGTAAAGCTAACTAGTTGATGCTTCAAAAATATGCTAAAGTCTAACACCATTAAAATTACAAACAACTAATGACTTAAGAAGTATTCTTCAATATTCAGTCTTTTCTTGTGTGTTTCTCAATGTTGTACTGACCTTAAAAGTAAAATAGGAACTGATGGTAAGTAAAATGAAGTGAAGAGCATGAAGCTGAATTTGTGCTCTGATTTGTACATCTGCACTGTATGTAATGCTTGTTAAAAACACACTAATAGAGAATCACTTTTATCTCTCACCAATTAATTTCTTCTGTGTATGAGGTAAGAAGTACTCTGTTTCTCTCAAGACAGTAAGTGGTTTGGGGTTCTTTTAGAAATTAACTAGCACAATAGAATCATACAGACAAATATAAGTATTTTTGGTGTGTTTTCTCCATCTGTCCTCACCTATGTCAGTATTCAATTAGCTTTAAATAGTACGGTCACAGGTCAACTGATAACCTTGTAAAGTATGCAATATTAAAAGGCAACTGACCTACTGTATAAAATATTCTGTGTTTAAGTAGTTCTGATGAGAGTGTGTACTGGAAAGTGCAATTCACTGACGTCTGTCTTTTTGCCCATGCATGAATCTACTAGCATTCTTAACTCTGAATTGCAGCATCTTTTTTTTTTTTTTTTTTTTTTTTTTGTCGGTAGAATCTTTTGTATTTCAAAACTGTAATGACAGTGTGCACAACTGTAGCCAAAATCCACAAAGCAACAGACCTATAACTGGAAAAATTACTACTACAGCCAGTTCAGAAAATTACTTATGGAGAAGACACACCGTAGTAGCATTATTCCTGATTTACTGCAGTTTAAACTGGTGCCAGTAAGCACACATTAGTATATATCTGTATCAAAGACAGGACAGTATTCTGTGTAGTACAAGTGGCCTTGAATATTATTAAAGCTACTTAAAATTTTTTGCTTCTTAATCCAATTTAAGGAGATCAGTCTATGAATTTAGATGTGTCTTCCTTTGTTATGTTTGCAAATCTTCATAGTTCAAAATGGGACCAAAACATTCATTTTCTTTTTCATACATTTATGGATGCCTTTGTGAGAAGAGAAACTAAAGATATTTTATGTTTCAGGCAAAACCTTTTGGAGAACATAATGATTTTATAGGGACTATTTTCTTTCTGGCATTCATACATTTTACAGGTGAAAGATTATGATAATCTAATCTGTTTTTTCTTATCATATATGCCTTGAATGTTTCTGATTATTCTTGCCTTGAGTTCCAAGTCTTTTGAACTGTATTTTACATCTTTCAAAAAGTCATGTGTGGAGTAAATTGTTATTTAATGTTTTTCCTATTGATAGATGATCTAGTATTCCCATTGTTACATTGTATTATCTGGGAGGTGAAGTTTTGATACATTTGCAGCTAAAAACCTTGAGATTGCAATAATGATGCTTGTGTAATAACATTTATACAAAATCAGGTGAGTTTTGTATCTTGCCTTGTGCATGTCCTGCCTTCTCAGGGGCCAAATAATGCAACTCTAGTCTTGCATTATGGGGCATTCCTTGCATGCGATTTCCTCTGCTTGATTTAAAAAAAAAACAAACCAACAAATTATAGAAGTATTAATAAGTTATCTCTTCTTGCATTTACAAATCTTCATTAGTGTAAGCTGCCTCAGTACCTACCCTCAGGAAGCCCTTGAACACGTTATATACTGGTCAGTAATGAGAGGAGTTTATTCCTGCCTTGCAATTGAAATCCCGTCACCAACTCAGATTCTGTGAGAAACCTTTGGCGGGGGGGAGAACAGACAGATTGTGTACACATGGGGATGAATTTGGTGTTAAAGTCCTGCCCTGTTTGACCAGCTCCTGCCTGAAGGACCAGCAAGGGCCAGTAGCCCAGATAGTTGTGAAATGGCATTGCTGGTTATTTCCCAGAGTACCATCAAATGATCAGGTGGTGGTATGTATGTGTGCATATATTTCCTCCATTTTGGAGGAAATCTGTATGGTAGGGGTGGTGGATTTTTTTTAATCTCACCTTTAATGGAAAGGGAGCCTTCCCAGCTGCTTGTATTCTTTTACTGCAAGTCAATGAAGCCTCAGTGTTAGAAGCAACACTTTTGGGGATGGGAGATGAGATTCAGAGTGCTCCTCGGGAAATTCTTTCAGTTCATGGTGTTGCAAGCACAAAATGTGAACTACTGTCAAAATCATGAGCTGATGTACTGAACTGAATACATCTGAGGGCTGTCTCACTGAGGAAAAGATCAAGCAAGGCTCATGCAGAATTGGTTTCACAGTTGTAATATTACAGGTGTTTTAAATTCAACGAGTTCTGGTTTCACTGTAGCCTGTTAAAGCATTTCAAGGTTCTCCAAATCTCTTAACACTTTCTATCAGTATTCTTGCTCCACAGCTAGAATAAAGTCAGTATGCTGGATAAAGCATTCTTTACCTGAAAATGCTGACCAGGCTTTTATGAAAACCCTAAAAGCATACATGCAAATCTTGAATTATATCTAAAATAGTCTGATTCAATTAAGATTTAGGCTCATGAAACATACAACCTTGATTCCTCTGATTTTGTTCTATATAAAGAAGTTTCCTTTCAGTCTATACTGTGAAAACTTGGTAAATGAGAAATTGCACCCTGTACAAATACAAAAATATATTTACAGTGCCAATCTTTGCTTTGTGGAAGATCAAGTAGTACTTGGTTTCTTCAAATATGGTAGGCATAACTAGTTTTAGAAAGCACAGAGAGTACAAGTACGCACAGTGCCCAGCAGATATTTGACCTGCTTCATAACAGACAGTGCAGAGGTGAAAGGTGTAGTGCAGCTGGTATAATGGAGTGACAAGATAGATACCAGTGACACCTACGTTAAAACCAGCGGTGTGCTGCTTGGTCTTCAAAGATTTGACCTGATGGATGATCTTGCAGCATGATTGAAGAGTATCTGAGGTATTTCCTGTGTGTAGCATTTTGAGACTATAGTTACTGGCCGTAGAGTATTATGAAGGACATTTATTGGGATCCTGGGACTGAGGAGAGTTCGAGTACCTCAAATTGCAAACCACAGTTAAAAACCTCATCTCTTCAGAGGCTGCAAACAAAGGAGATACTTACGCTTGCTGGGCACCTCTCTGTTCTGGCAATTTATCAATGGTAACGTATTACAGAGTACAACAAGGAAAGGGAGGAAAGGCTGAGACTCAGTACTTGCTTTGTTAACTGAGCTGCAGACTTCCATGTTCTCAGGCTGTGCTGCTGACACAGAGGTCTCACTCAACCCAGCAGCCTCAGGAACAGAAGAGGCTTTTCTCATCCCACCTATTGAGGATCCTCCATATGGGTCTGAATGTGGATCTTGAAAGTACATTCTTAAAGTCAGGCAGAGGAGCTTCCCTGATACCTAAGAAGAGGCTGCTGATTTCCTTCTAGGCCTGGCTCTTGGACTTTTAAGATGTATCACAATGCAGATTTTTGCAGTCTGTATCAGGCACAGCCACAGTCATGTTTTACTGCATATGTGAGCCTGTGAGCATGAGAGGCCAGCTAGCTCCTCCATGTACCTCATATAACATTGCTAAAAGCTGACCACAGCTGTGTCAGCACTCAAACTTCGATTGTACAGATTTACAGTATAAAATGATTTTCTGAAAGTAATCTTGTTTTTATTGATCCTTTGCCAAACAGGAAATAAGTGTTATGATCTGTAGAGGAGAACAGGGCTGCTTTAAGGCACAAAACTGCATTACTAACTTCAGTGTCAGAACAGTAGTACAAAGGTCAAATGTCACTCCTGAGCTGCAGTAATACATCAGATTTGTTTTATCTGATGTGATTTACTAGCACTGGGTTTTAAATACCAGTTGCCATCACTGTAGCCACACCGCTCCTCTGACGAATGTATGTTCTACAGTCAAAAGACATAAATTTAAGTACATTCACATGCTTCATCACCCTCTACCAACTAGACTTACTGATTTTCACATACTAGAAGGAAAGACAAACCAATTTGATGACAGCTTTTTAATCCAGTGCCTTTAGAAAAGAACAGAGAGGAATTAGGATCAAATTAACTTGGGACTTAGCTTTGAACCATGGGAGACCAAAAAGCCCCTACAGAAAAAGGTTTGCAGTTGATGAAATTATCATGGACTGAGGAAGTCTTTAAATGAGTGTGCCTCTAAGCTATGTATCTGCTTCTCACCTTTACTGTAAGGTAAATTGGGATAGTTAAACCTGAGTTTCAAATACTCTCATGCAGACTTGCACCAAAATTCATGACCAGAATATGGCAAGTCCTTGTTTTTATATTGGTTGTAATTCTGAGCACTGAAGCTGGGCATGGTGGACAGGAATGTCAGAAGGGAACATCTCTATAGTGATCTTTCAGTGCTTGCTAAAGCACACAGAAATGCCACTTTTTATAAGCATCCAGCCCATGGGGAATTCTTCAGTTTTCCCAAGCAATATTTATTTACAGATCAATATTTGAATGCAGGTAGCTGAACATGGATGTATATTGTGCAGAGAAGACTGTTTCAATTTGTTTCTGTTTTACTATCATATGGGTTTAGGTAAGAGCTAAACTACAAGTGACATTATCCACTTAATCTACCATGGAGACATCAGCACACACAAGATTCGGTCCAAATTTAAGGTACACTATCAAAACCATTTAGTGCATTATGAAAGGAACAAAATGAATTTTCAGTCACTAAGAGTGTTTCTGTTGTATCCTTCATCATTCTGAAAAAACGGAAACATTTTCATGAGGAAATATGTGATGTGCAAAAGCCAGTTCTATTAATTAAAAAAAAAAAAATAAAAATTGGACTATACAAAAATATCAGCATTCTGGGATTATCCTGCAGTGCTTCGTGGAATTAGGTCTGAAGAAAAATTGAGATGTTTTTAATTCTTAAGTTTATTTGGTTGACAAGAAAGTTTAATGGAAACAGATTGTTTCACAAGTGGAATTTATATTTATATTTATTACTTAATCCATGGCACATGATGCTTAACTGGAAGCCAATCCTGATTTTCTGATTCTCCATTAATTTACAGAATTGTTTCTCCTAAATTAATATTCTGATATAAAAGTGATGGATTCTCAAACTCCAAAGTATTTGGTTGTAGCACACGATTTTACATTATCAGATTCTCCTAACCATTTACACTGCTGTCTTGGAGGAAATCATGCAGGAGATGAAGTATTGCCCTGTGCAGAAAGCCACCATCACTGTATTTCTGTTTGAGGCATCGGTGACCACAGAGAAAAGCATAGCCTTTTTAGCCTACTTCTCATTTGTTTCCTCAATCGCAAGAGGAAGCAGGGCAATGCTAGCAATATAGAAAGGCTTTTGTTTTACCAACATGCCTAGCTTCAGCCAAAGGCAAAACTGAAATATAACACTAATGAGGATGAATGACTGTGGATAACACTTTGGTGCTCTATTGTTCCCCGTGTGCCACCCACTATCTCATTTTCTCTGTTTTCACATTTCTGTACAACAAAATGTTCCCAGGGTTTGGCACTTGGGCAGAGATGAGAGTTTCTTGTATGACCTGCTCCCTTTGCGACGTTTTCCACCTGACCCTCAGCTGCACCCCTTGGGAGGTCCTTCCAGCTGCGGGTACGGCTGATTTCTGAGTCACCTTGCAATTCGTTTGCAATTACTTGCGACCAAGCAGGACCATGGGGGCCACGGCCACCTCCCATGGGAACACGGCCACCTCCCACCCAGTGGCAGTGCCGGGCGCGTCAGCCCCGTCCGCGATGCCCGGGCGAGCGGGACGGGCCACAGCCGGTCCGGAGGGAGCTTCCTGCCGCCAGCCTCTCGGACGCAGTGACCCCGCCCGTGTCTATCGCCCCTCGCCTCTGACGCGGGGTGGCTGCCGTGTCTCTGCCGGTGCGCGGCGGCATCACGCTGGCACCACTCGTCTCCTCAGCGAAGGCGCGGTGGCCCCGCTGCAGTGTTTGGGAGCCAGCAGTGACCCCTCGCTGGCATGGCAGGCACACACCGCCTGCGCGCTGCTATACTCCGGGACTGCGGCTGCACCGGATGGCCGCATTAATGCTATAGCTATTGCTACTACATCTTCTGCGATCACAGGTAGATGCAGGCAGTGTGGGCATCTACCTCTGGTTCTGTCTGCTCAGAGGAGTCTTCCTTTTCTGTCTTTGGAGCTGTGTTTTGTTTCCAGAATTTCCTCAAAATCTGCCCACGAATGCTGCTATTTCTTTATGTGTTTGTGGTTTCTTATTGCATAAGGAACTGCAGCTAGTAACTTCTTCAGGGCAAGAGTGATGTAACCCATTGCCTTTATACTATACCTGGCACAGCAGGAACCAGACATGAATTGTGAGTACTCACGGCTTCTAGCTGCTAAAGAACAACAGCCATCTACCAGATAGGAGATATATGAAGATATTTGCAGTTACAGGGATAGAACTAAAATGTTTCTCTGGTCTGCATAAATGCTTGTTGGACATCTTTCTCTGCTAGGTTTCTCAAGTCCAAATTCAGTATCATTACTAAATAATCATCAGCATTTTACTCTTTGTTCTTGCCTGCCTGAGCTCCTACTACTGTCAGCAACCATCAAGATTATGGAAGGCCAGAAAAGAGCCTTTAGTGGTAAAATATTCAAGAATATTAAACATAAATCCATGTTGATTGTATCTACTTGTTCAAATGTCTCAAGCTCTGACTTCAAAGAAGTTTTGTTATATGCACAGCCAGCAGCACCATCCTGCTGCTAGGAAAATGTGATTTCCATAAAATATCTGTCAGCTTTCATATTTTTATTTGCAATGGAGTTTGTCATCATTACTGTAAAACTGAGGTCCTGCATCAGCATGTGGAATGGGAAAGAGACTTATTGCTAGTCCCTGTTCAGCCCTTAGATTGAAATGCTATTTGGACTAGAATTCTGACTTACTTTTCACAAACTTTTTCTTTAGGAGTTTCTACTGGAATCAGTGAAAACACTACAGATATAAAAGAGCATTCAAAATGTATAAAAATACTAGATTTTATGGGACACATATGAAAGCCCTCAGAAATCAGTAAGAAGTATGACATGAACGTAAAAGTCTGGCATAAGACCTGCAGTTAAATGAGCTGATCAACATCAATGCCACTCTTCAGTATTAAGCAATATTCTGCAGGTAGGTATGTATGAAAAATTGGGGCAAACATTTTCTTTAGGTAAAAATATACTTTATTGATAGTATACAGATGTACCAAGTTGAATCTTACTTTCAACTGTGTTGTAACTATGTTTCAGCTTCTGTAAGGCTTTCCACAGGGTCCCACTTGACACGCTTTTCTCCAAATCAGAGAGGCATGGGTTTGAAGGCTGGTCTATTTGGTGGTTAAGGAATTGGCTGGTTGGATGCAGCCAAGGAATTGTGAGCAGTGGCTCTTATGTCCAGGTGGAGGCCAGTGACAAATGGTGTCCCTCAAGGTTCTGTCTTGGGACTGGTGCTCTTCAGTATCTTCCTTAATGACACAGAGAGGTGCATAGAGTGCATCCTCAGATGATACATATATGAAGCTGATCAATGCAGCTGATGCAAGAGAAGGAGGGGGGATGTCATCCAGGGGAGCTTGGACAAGCTTAAGAAGTGGGCCCACAAGAACCTCATGAAGACAGTCTGAGAGAGTTGGCATTGTTTAGCCTATAGAAGAGAAGGCACTAGGGAAATCTCAATGCAGCCTTACAGAACCTAAAGATCATTCATAAAGTGGGAGAGTGACTTTGTACATGAATAAAGAGTAAAGAGTTAAGGAGGAATGGTTTTAAACTAAAGTAGGAGAGATTTAGATTAGATGTCAGAAGTTCTTTGCTCAAGGGCATGGTGAGGCACTGGAATACATTGTCCAGAGAAGTTGTGGGTGGCTCATCCCCAAAGTGTTTGAGGCCAGCTTGGGTGGGGTCCTCACCAGCCTGATCTAGTGGATGGCATCCCTGCCAATGGCGGAACGGGGGTTGGAACTTGAAGATCATTAGGGTCCCTTTCAGCCCAAGACTTTCTGTAATTCTGTGTATATATCTAAACTCAGCCATAGTACAGTCTGCCACAGTGTAACATGCAAGAACATTTATTTATCTAATACTAGAGCACTCCTTTTTATCGGTGCATTAACCGACATACACACATGAGGCTTTATTTAGTATTTCATCTGCATTGGTCAACTGTGTCAGCTTCCAAAGGATTTCAAAAACACTTTCCTATTAAAATTACTGTGAAAGTGATAATTTAGAAGTTCTATTTTTTACAATCTTTATAAGCAGCATGCTGAGGACTACTTGTCAAGGGATTACAATTTAGCAACTATTTTCTGGCATAATCCTACATTTGAGAATTTTTAAGTAGCTTTGTACTTTATTGGAATCTCTCCTAAAACAGTGAATGAAGTCAGAGTCACTCATCATGTTTGCTTCATTACTAATTGATAAACCAGTGCCTTCAGATGATGCCATCCCATTTAATGAATTGCTGATGATCCCCATTGACTGCATCTGTATTGAAAACAGGAAAAAAAGTACAACTTGTAACTACAACAAATCTTAGAAATACTACTGCAGAAGACAACTGAGATATTGGGCTCAACACAACATTGGGCTGTGCTACTCCAGATCTTTCACATACTTACTGAAGATACGTGTATAAAGATCCATACGTAGAATAACATTGTTTTTTTATCCTTATGGTGTCTCTGCAACTTTTAAACTAGACTGAAATTTCTTGATACGCTAGTAATGAATACTTCATCTGAGTTTAAGTAGAGAAACCCCTGTTTGGTAATCCTTATTTCCTATTGAAGTATTATAGCAAATAATTTTTGAGATTTTTTAGCCATTTATTTTTATGCTTTCTGTGAAGGGAAGCTCCTAACATGAGCATCCAGCAGTGCTATTTATTTAACTTGGTGATTTCTGCAGACTGTGATCACCTCCCAGAGTAGGTGCTTCACAACAAAAGCAAGTTTAGAATTTTCCTGTTTTAACAGAAAAATGAAGATGCAAAATATGGAATGCATTAATTTTTGTAATTGTATTTATACCCTGTGAAGTATCCATAGTACAGAGAAGTCAATACTTCAAACATTTCCCTGTTTGTAATACCTTAAAAGGTGTTTTAGAAAAAATAAAGCAGGTAAATAAACCAAAAGTGTGTAGCTAGTTTAGATTTTGCTTCAGCTACAGAATGAAGCAAAGGTCAAGCTTTGAGGTTGAATGCTTCTGAACTTTAAGGCCATTTTAACTCAGAACTATGGCTGCATTTGGATGATGGAGTTTCCATTTGTAACACTGAGTCACCCTAACCAGGGCTGCATTTTATGGTAAAGTACAATTCGGCCTATTCTAGTGATGAGCTGCTGGCAGTTTTAAAACTTTTATTCCCACCTGTGTTCATAAAATTGAAAGGTGATCTTCTAGTGTAAGATACTAGTTTCTTGATCACTTTGTTTTAGTGAAAGTGACACCCTTGGCAGTGTAGCCATTTTAGAGAATGGGCACACTGATTTAATTTGTTCAGCCAAAACCACAGTTAATTTTAGATATATATGCACAAAAAATGCAGAAGTCAGGACTTTTAGCTATTGATGAGAAGGCAGAAATGGAAATAACAAAGAATTTCATCCAGTGATTTATAAATGATCTGTCATAATTTGGAATGGAGTTTTGAAATTGTTTTGTGACTGACATCAGACTTAAGCAATGCCATTGTTGTCTTGAAGGACTTATCCCAGCATAAAATTACTGCCTTAGAAGGAGCTCTTTGCATCTGACAGCAGTGATACTTGAAATACTTAGACTGTAAATCCAAATAAAACTTAACACAATTATTATGCATTGATCATATATTATCATTAACCCACAACTTCTCTACTGGCCTAGAAAACTCAAGTCATTATGAAGCTCATATATGAAGCTATGAAAGGCTCTAGTCTTTGTACTCATGTGTGTTGTTCATATATTTCATATTAACAAAATATTGCCTCACAGATACAGACTCCTATAATGCCATCTACATATCTGCCAATCTATAACTAAGTCACATCCTCTGACAGAAAGATGGCTGTATCTGTAACAAAGTCCTGCATTTTGCTGAATAAGAGCCTCCAAGACCAAGTGGAAGTAGACATTGCCTCCTCCCCGAAGTTACCCGTGCCACATAACTGGTATAAATAAAAGCTACATTGAAAATCTTGCCTTTTCTGTTACTTTCTCGACTCCTGTTTTCAGCTCATGTACCATATTGCTGATTTGCTTGGCTTTGCTAAGGCTGTCATCAGGTAGCTCTTGATGGTGCTCAATATGTTGGTTGAAGTGGGAAAGTGGTTCTTTCCAGGCTTGCAAAAGTTTCAGTATCAGGTGAGTTAGTTCTTCTCTCTTATAAATTGAAACAGTAGAGAATGTCTCTGTTACTTTGCAGTAGATCATATGAATACTCTTAGTCTCGTTGTGAAATCTCAGCGGGATTAAGATTTACATCTGCATTTCACTACTTAAACACCACTCTGTCTCTGGTTATTTTTTATCTATATAATAATACCCAGAAGTTGTATTTGTTGTGTTTTCAGCTAACATGAGCAGGGCCTCATCTCCCATTGCCCTGCCGGGGGACCTTCTAGAAGGATGTCCTGAGGTAAGCTCCTCACTCCATCACAACCAAAACCCAAAATATTAACATATGTCTTTGTATGTCTCCTAGACAGAAAATTTCTGCAGAAATTTCTCCCACTGGTGTATCTGCAACATCACAATTTTCTTTTTTTTCTGTATGAACAAACTCTGCCTACTTTTCTCTGAATTAATGATTTTTTTTCTTTGCCATCACAATTGTGATGTAAACAAATCTGCTGTTCTTTTCCCCTTATGTAACTACCGATTCAGAGATGATTATTTCCTTCTCCTGATTGCTTTTTGTACTTTGTAGTGATACTAATTAATTTAACTTCTTTGCCACACACACGTTTCTAAGTTTCTGTTCCACAGAATTTGCCTCAACAAAATCAAAGGATGTCTGTCAGTCATTCTGACAAAGTGCTACTTCAATATCCTTATTATAACTAGTATATATAATCCAAGCATAGGTAACCACATACACATTTAAAATTCAACCAATTTAAGATTCATATGTAATACTTCTGTGATGTGCACCTGTTCGGGGTCAAAACTTAGCAGCTTTTTTCCTCCAGATTTTTGAAGCATAAAAACCTCTCTGCCTATGTCCAGTCTGACTGGAGTGGGGGACCATTTACAGCGTGATGAATGAGACATTTCGGGGTTCTGACAGGAGGTATATTCCCCTTTCTCTAGGACGGGGAGAAAGAAGGCGGTGTGACCCGCAGAGTTCCCTTGCCGTCCCCCAAACCTCGCGGTACCGCCTTCTGCCCTGTCTCTGCCCGGCGTCGCCACCGTTGCCCTTACCGGGATTTTCTGGGCGTATTCTTTACCGTTTGGGGTCAGCATCCCCGACGTGTGGCACTTCCGAGCGGGCCTTCCCAGCTCGTTGTCACGGGGAGGAAAGTGTTTTGCCTACGGGGGAAGAACACCTAAACGTACACCGAGAGCACCGCACGCCCCCTAGGTTCCCACACTCTTTCCTTTATGCCGCCAGTCGGCAGCCGTTCCCAGGGCGGCGGGGCCGGCCCGGCACTCACCAGCTCGGCGTAGAGCGCCGTGGAGAGGCTGTGGATCCTGCCCGAGTGCCGGATCACCCGGTCGAAGAGATCGGCCACGGTCAGCGGGTGACAGCCGGCGAGCCCCGGAGCGGAGACCAGCAGCCACAACAGCGCCAGCGCCGCAACCGCACCTGCGGAAAGGGCGGCGGCGTCGGGGAGCGGAATGTCAATGTCGGGGTGTGCTCCTGCCCGCCCCGACCCCGCCGCCCGCCCTCTCACCTGCTCGCCCCGCCGCCCGGGCGAGGGCCACGGCCATGGCGCTGACGGCGCTGCGGAGCCCGTGCCCGGCACGGAGCGGCTGCGACCGGCCAGCGGTGCCCCCGCATCTCCTATATATGCCGGGATCTCACGGTGATGACGGGTGTCTCCCTGACGCGCGCAGCCCGCGGCCGCTGTGAGCCAGCCCGCCCGGAGCGGGGCTCACGGCTCGGCGGGGGCACGGGAGCGTCCCTCGCACCGACGGGACCGACCGCCCTCGGCAGCCCACCGGACCCGGAGGAAATGGGTCTCCCGTGCTCGGTGGTGGGGCTGGTACCGACCCCCACAGCCGCCCGCCCGTCTCAGCCCTCCCGTGGGCAGAGAGGGGCTCGGCCCCGGCCCCCCGCGCAGAAGCGGCGCGGTCAGGTCCGTTCCAGCGCGCCCGCGGCCGTCCGAGGGGGTAAGGGTGGGAGAAAGGAGACCAGGAAAATAAACTATGTCCGTGGTAATGGAGTTTACAAAAGTACAGGAACGGGCAAAACGAAGGGTAGGAGAGAAGCCTGGTCTGATGACATTAATGTCTTAGCCATCTTTTCAAATCGCACTGTTAAGATCAGATCTGCTTTTCCTGCTTTATTGCAGGTGATGAGAGGTAAGACTGCTGAAGATGTAATAAATGGTGACTGCATGTTTGGTGGTGCAAATATACCTCAGGTCTCGTGAGGCTAAGTGCTCAGGGAGTAGGGCAGCAAAGGACTTACATCAGGATCTCTAAAGGGGTGCAAGTCCTGTGGACATGGTTGGTGCCCTATATTTTGGAGCAGGCGATCCTGAGCAACTCTCAGAACATGTAACAGAAGTTACATGAGGAAAATTAGTTGACTCTGCCCTTCTTACTGGGGTTTTCCACTGCCAAGGGAAAAGTCTACTTAGAAATGAGAATACATGTGACACAAAGTTGTCCTATTATACTGGATTTATGTATCTGTTTTCTAGCCCCTGAATCCTGATTTCATTTATGGAAGACGGAAGGAATTCCACCAGAATGATGAAGATCATCTCTCTCCCCACCTTTTAAGGGCAGCTGGGTTCTAGAATAACTAGAACTTATTCTGGAGGTAGAAGACATGAATTTGACAAGTTCTTGGCCAAGGTGAAATGGTACTCTGTGTGGATACTAAAAAACGGGTAGAAAACAAGTCGAGGTAGCTTCTTCTCTAGCCAGATCTTAAAAGTAATTGTCTGCCACTGCTTCTGCATAAAGTCAAGAGGCATTTCCACAGGACTCACCTTTTGTAAAGTTGATAGCCCAGTGGGTCTGTAGGATACTTTTAACTCCTCATTTTTTAGAATGTCTAAAATTAATTTTTAAAAATGTTTCCTATGGTGTGCTTAATGATCTACACTATCTAACAGTTCTCATTCTCTTACCTCTGTAGTGTCTCTAATGAATAAAAGAATGCAGTGTTCAGTGTTTAGTGCTGGTGAGTCAGTTCTTAATGGGGACCATACCAATATGGCAAAAGCTCTGAGCTCTTTGCTAGCTGATACAACTGCTTAATGGCTTGTGGTCCTGCTGAAGGCTTGGAATATTAATACTAATTAATTCTAATAATTATCAGAAAACAAGCAATCATGCTTATGACAGGATCTGAAAATCATTGGTAATCTGCATATGGGAAGAACATGGATCAATGACTCATTTTTCTTGGCCAATAGCCATTTTCTTTTGTTTTTCATGTGTCTTGGAGAAACTCTGATATATGCATATCTTAAAAAGGTTCCTTAAAATATTAAATTTTTAAGTTTTGAAGGAGCAATGAACTTTAACTGTGGAAAATATAAATTACTTGAACAGCAACTCTGCCCCTGCCAGCTTGCCAAAGATTTATAGTGCAAGCTCAAGTGAAGTTCATTATGTATCAAAGAATCACTCCTGAATTTACATTATGAAAGACTAAAAGCTGGAATGAAAAGTTGTTTTCAACCAAATACTGACCACTATCAATTTGAACCTTTTCCTGTAACAACACGCACATTTTTACAGCTAAGGAAAGGAAACGTGACACACTTCTGCTCTGAAAGTTGATGATAAAAGATCTTGAATAAAATAGGATGAAAATTATGTAACCTGGCTCTTAGAAGGGAAAGGAAAGAAGAGTTGGCTACCTGCTTAAAGGAGTAAACCACCTTTTGAAGGCTGGATCTCAGATCTGTGTTTTTTTCTGAGTTCTGAAAACAGAATCATTTAATGTAGAACTGTTTGACTTTTCTCTTCTTACTTCTCTGCTCCTCTCTCTCTTTTCTATGGAAAGAGCTGTCCAATTCATGTCTCCCTGCTTTCATATAGTAATCACTAAACTTGCTGATTTTGTCTTGATTTGTGTTCCTCTTGATTGTTGCAATCTTGAGAGTCCAAAGACAATAGACAATAGACAATACAAGGTAAGTAAAAACATATAGTATGTTTCATTAGATCTATTGATATAGCTGGAAAATGGAAACAATGCTTTTAGGCAATGTGAATTTTTTCAGGGTGAAGCTGAAAAATTGTCAGCTTGATCAAGTATCCATTTAAAAACATCAGTTGTTTGCAAACCTCATCTTGCTCTGGGTTGTATATTTCTTGCCTTTATATCTTTCTACTTCTCCTGCCTCTCACTCTTCACAGTATAAACATTTTTAGTCCCCTCATCTAAAAACAACTGGCTCTTGTCTCCATTTGTCACTCTGAGCAAAATCCTTCTCTTTCTTCTGTCTCATTAAATAACTTCACTCACTGAGAAGTTGCTTCCATTCACTAATTCACTAATCTCTGGTGGTGCATGGTTTTGTCAATTCTCAGCTGAGCTCAGGTGCTGAGTACAGACTGAGCTAGGGCAGAGAAATCTCATTTTCTGTTTGCAAATGTAGTCCAGAAGCTGAAGGAGCATGTGCTTGACACATCAAATGGAGTAGGTGTGCTGCTTCTTTTTCTACTCCTTTGCTGGACAGCCTCATACAGACATTGCATTTTTGCCTCCCTTGGGGCTACAGAGGTGTCTACTATTTGTGATTGTGATTGTAGCACACAAGTTGAGAGAAACACGTTTTTGAAACATCTGCTCTATTCCAGCCTTTGAGAGGAGATTAGTTCCTTAGCTGTTGTGCTGGCTACTCATGAGAATGAACTTCTGTGCTATTTTAGGCAAGACCTGTAGGCACATAAAAATTAAGTAAAACTGAAGATATAGACCCAGTTACAAATTAAAGTACTTTAAGTTCTGGAACCCTTCATTATTATTATAATGTGTTATTTCACATCCTGCTTGAGTGGTAGAATCAATTGTGCAAGGACAGATTGTGGTCTGTGTGGAGTGCCTGAGCAGAATATTGCCATGCTGAACAGATATTACTGTAAATCAATGATTTTCACCATACTAACCATCATGAAAGTCAAGCAGGAAAATCAATGTCTTAATGCTTTATTTATGAAGTGATTTTTTTTTAGGACATTGTTTCCATTTATTATTTAAGAAGAGAACATTTCTATTCTCATCTCTGTTGGCTTTGGTGGGATTGCTTATATGTGTGAATTTAGATCTATCCGAAAGAAGATTTACTTAATATTGATTTGGAAGAACAGATTGAATCCCAGGAAAAATAGGTGAAAAACTCTGATCTTTGCTGAAACTTGAAAGGGCCCTATGAAATCTTAGCTTGGAATTTTAGATGCTTTTCTACACAGATTTATGTTTGTGAAATTCAATTATTTCAAATTTACATTATCTATTTTATGTAAGATTTTGTATATTTCAGTTTTGCAATTGGTCTTGAAAGCAGACTGGAGAAACAAACTGAATTTGCGCATGAAAGGTAGAATCTATTAAATTAAATCTACAGAAGTAGATTCTACAGAATCTACTAAATTAAAATATTTAATACTATTTAGACAATGAAACTTTAGGAGAAAAAATTTCTAGATTCTGGGATGGTCAAGTCCATTGAAGAATGCTCTTACTTGTAAGTGCAAAATATTTCTAAAATATATTTTAAAAATAAGATTAAAAAAGAGAAAGATATGATTGAATACTACTACTTGAATATTTTCAGATGTTCTTACTGTCTT
Organism: Sitta carolinensis; assembly: GCA_032173965.1. Classification (NCBI taxonomy): domain Eukaryota; kingdom Metazoa; phylum Chordata; class Aves; order Passeriformes; family Sittidae; genus Sitta; species Sitta carolinensis. The sequence goes on along the minus strand of JAVUNC010000005.1, from coordinate 29,168,038 downwards.
AACATTACTGAGAGGGGTGAGGTGTCATATTTTACCAGCTGCAGATTTTGGGAAATCCTACAATGGAACTTCATTTTCCTCTAAACCACTATAAAGGAAACTAGTCTTCTCAAAAGAAGCTGCACCCTAGCTATAAAGTAGGAAAAAAAAAGAAGCTGCACCCTAGCTATAAAGGTGCATCATCATCCTTTCTACTTCTTCCAGTGTCCATATAGGATAGTATACATAGTGTGTCTGATGTGCTGTAATAATACCAAATATTTCAAGCTTAGCTGTATTTGAAGCATGTATATGAAATGTGTTACTGCTGTGTCAAAAGGATCAGTAGTAATGTAATAAAAAGATTGTGTTAAATGTTAGAGATGGGGTTTTTTTTTGTAGACAAAAATAAGATTATGTATTTAATGCTTGTAAGTGCATCAAGCAAAAATGCATTCTTTAGCTCATGATCAAAAATTGCCTGGAGATAAATTTCAGGCAAAGTCATTACCTCAGTTCCGAGAATTTTAAGGAAATACAGATATCTCTGTCACACAAAGGTGGCAATTCCAAGGCCATGTTCCAGTGCTCACTCAATTCTCTAATCAGCTTCATCTGGCTTTAATAAACACTGGGTTAGACCATCATGCTGGTGTAGCTCCACTAACTTTGGTGTATTTACTCTTGGTTCACTGATGTCACAAAGATGAGGTTTGGGTCCTGAGTCTACATATTTGATAAGCATTTGCAGTTGAAAATGAACTACAACCCCCAGGTTAATTCTGTAATATCCATCTGGAAAGAATACATCCTCTGTTTAGGAAACCAAATTATTTAGAGCATTTAGTGAAGTAGGGAAGAAGACACTATGACTGTACACAGATTTGAAATTATGCTTCATTTAAATTGTAATTTCCATCTGCCACCATATTGAAGTCATCATTGTAGAACAGAATCTTGTCAGAGATACCAAAGGTCCAAGTTTTTTATGAGTGTAGTATGGACATAACCTAACTGCAGTTAATTTAACATCTGGCTAGTGTCAGGTGTTGCCAAGATGTGCCTTCCCCACTGACATAATAATATTTTACAGCATAGAGGAGTTGGAAATATCTCAAGCTTTGCTTTTTTCATAGCAGGACTCACAGGAAAAATAAGATAAATATATAAGTCCTCCATTCTTTAAAATACTTTGTAGTTTCTGATATATTCTTTTCATATTCTTGAATATTATCAAGGCATTTAGTATTATAAAATGCTACTTGCTGAAACTAGAAATACTAACTATGCTATGGACTCTTCCTTTGCCCTCTTTGTGCATAAAAGCTAATATGTTTAATGACATGACTGAATGGTATTTTTTCTCATGGTTTCTACTCTAGCTTATTCAACTGAAAAGTGGACATTGAATTTTGGTTTTCTCCTGTTGTGCACTATATGCTCTCATGCTTCTTTACTAACCACTGTTCCAACCCATTCTGAGTAAGTAATCATTTTCCTTTTGGAATCTCTCTATTGCTCTCAAATATATGTCTGTACACACACATTAGTTAATTTATTATCCTAGCATATTCCTGAGGTGGATGAATGCTACCATCCCCATTTTGTAATAAGTGAAGAGGCACAGTAAAATTATGTACTCATTTGATTAGTCAATTTGCCATTCAAAGGGTATGAATAGTACTTGAAAAAAGCCTCACATCAGATTATGAAAAGCTTCATGTATAAGTAATATCTTTACTGAACTCAGATGTAAAAGTCTTTTGTTTAGGTCCCAGCTCTGCTCTTCTGAAGATACTTCCCTCACCATGACCACAGGGGAAAATATAGGTAGTTTCATTCAGCTCTGCTTGGAACCTGAGGTCTGTTTTCATTTTTCTTTTTAGGCAAGAAGTTGATAGCAGTGGTAAGATATTATTCATCTCTGGGGAAAGGGTGAAGATATTTGCTGACACTAAGGTTGCACTAAGTGAGACATGGCTATGTTTTGTTCCATTTCAAGCTGTAAAGGGGCTGGGCTGTAGTTAGACAGAACTGTCAGTCTTGTCTTCAGTACTGAGACATCAATATTAGGCATTCCCTTCACCAAATATTTCTAGTATAAGGATATTTTCTCCAGTTCTCCCCTGCCTTCTTGTTTTGAGATATCTATTCAACCTGTTGCATAATTTTTCCTACATCTTTTAGAAGTCTTTCTCCTCAGACTTGGCTGCTAGTTATCCTATCTGCCTCATTAATACCCAATCTTCATTCTCTTCCTTGCACCAGACATTTTTGCCCCATTCTATTTGCTTTCTCGCTTGTCAGGCCTGAAGCTTGATAGAATGTACCTGAAGCTTGGAAGGAAAAATTCAGGTCCTGCTCTCCTCTACCTGTGCTTCCTGACCTGCCCTACATGGGACTGGTACATATCCTCTCTGAATTTGAATAGGGCAAATTCTTCTTTCAGGGTTTCAGAGCGCAGCATGGAAACAGAGGCAATGCAGATGAGATGGTGCATACTCTGAATTAAGTGTCATGGCCAAGATCTTTTATCCACTGATAATTTAGAGCTGCATCATCTCTAGGATGAAGGATGTTGAATGGAGGGGGGATTGTTTAGAAAGTTTCCAGCTAATACCAAGAAGGTTATATTGCATGTATAGAGTGTTTTCTTTTTCCGAAAGGCTACAAATTGACAATAAGAGGGTGAATTTGCACAAGAATAGAAAATACCTATCTGAGCTTATAGTTTACCATTGAGTTGTACATAGCTTCTGTGGACAAATCCTTTTTCCTTAAACTTAATGACTTTTCTAGTCCCTACCCACCCCACCCCAGCACTCTGGGGTTGGGGAAGGCAGTGAACCAGATCTCATACTCCTTGGAAGTATTGATAGTCTGCACTCTCCACTTACAGGTTTGGAGGTGTGTTTCAATCATTTACAGATGGAAGAAGCACTGAGTGGAAAAGTGGCTCTTCCAAGACAGTGCAAGGAATCCTTCTGGCTTGGAAAAACGCCCATGTCTTTCCATTCCTACACTCTAACCTCAGAAATCCTTCCCTGGACAGACTAGGTGCTCCATGCCGAGAAAAGACTAGTGCTTTTGACATTTATGTTGCAATAAATATTGTATAAAGTGACAAAATATTCAGAATCAGAAAAGAAAAATAATTACTCCTTCTCGTTCCCTAGAGGTTTTTTTTTTTTTTGTTTTGTTTTTTTTTTTTTTTTTTTTTTTTTTGTTTTTTTTTTTTTTTTTTTGTGTGTGTCTTTCCAAACCACTGACTTGTACTTCCATTTATATTCACATGCTTATGGACTTTATTCTTGTGTCATCCCCTGACTGCAGCCATGTGACAGCATAGTGATAGCAAGAAACCCTGCAGGTTTTCTTATTAAACTGCTGCAAACCATTTAGTAGATTGGAATAAGTGGCTAGCCTTCCACTTTCTTATGTAAGATGATGAACATAGATTATTTATAGAGGCTGCTGTCTCTAAATTTGTTTACTGTCACATGGAATCTGTGTCTGTCTTTCACGTGTCTCTGTCAAACTCCTTGGGAAAAATAAATCTACTACCAACCCACTGGTCCTGTTGCGTGTTATAGTTGACAAAGATGAAATATGACATACTTATAATAAAACTAATTGGAATGAGTAATGTGTAATATATATATAATTATCATGCTCATATGTTGGCATCTAACTCCTGCCAAAGGAAATAATTAAATAACAAATTACTGTAATGTAACTTAGGGCTTCATTCCAGCATTTTCTAATAATCCTTATTGTTCCCAAGATAGGAATTACTTAAAATGGGTGGCCAGAATATCATTTCAAAAGGGAGAAGCAGTCATACAAATTAAAATTTATTTTCCCCTGTGTATTTGCTCTAAGTGACCTTTCTGTGAAAGAAGAGCAGAGAAATAAAAATCCTCCTACCCTGGACTAGGTATAACCACTCAGAAGTAGAAGACCCTTCCAGTCTGCTCTCCTCATCTTCTAGTCTTTCTGAGAGAAGAAAGACACACACTCTGTACTGGAACCGTAGGATGCATGGAACGGCAGGGCTCTTCTGGACTGTGCTGCAGGGACTAGTGTGTCACTTGCCAAGATCTCCACAGCTCTTGTGAGCAGCCCTTCTCACTCCAGCCAAGCCCAGGAGCAAGGGAAGCTGGAGGCCAAGTACTGCTCTTGCTTGTGCACTGGTCCTCATCTGCTGGTCCTCGTGCTCCATGGGTGCAGCGGCTCTGTGCTTGTCAGTGTGCTTAGTCCTGTCAGGAGACAGTGCTATTTGAATGGCAGAGCTTAAATCACCAGTGATGGGAAGAGTCCTTACCCTGACGCTGTTTCTGAAAATGTCTGATGATGTTCCTGATTTATAAACCAGACACCCTATCACCTCTTAGTATGTATCTGCTTCCAGGGATGGGTTGTTCCAGCTGCAAGTAGGCAGGGTAGAACCTGTCAGAAGAGAGGGAAATTGAAGCTTTAAGCAGGCCAAAGCCAAATGTAATGCTGTTACAGAGACTTCTGCTACCCGGACTCCTGTCTGATCCCCCTGACCACAAGATGGAATAGAAGAAAAAAGATGGAATAGAGAAAAAGGAACCATGGGAAAGGCTGTTATGGAGCAAAAGGGTTTGTGTTTCTGATTAAATCCATGATGTTTTAAGACTCCAAGCCTAACCAGTCTTGTGGTGTGGCATGAGCTTGAACTCCCCCAATCAATTTTATCCCTTTCCCAGGGATTCATAAATCTGTCTAAGTTGTAGACGACTGGCTGTTCACTAGCCCTAAGACATATGCTAGTAACTTTCAGCTCTTTTCTAGTAAATCTAACTAGGTAGAGTCTATGGTATTGAAAAAGGATAAAAAGTAGAAAGTTTCTGGAAAAAATTGACTTGTGCCTAGAGAAAATCTAGAAAGGAAAAAGTAAACTGTTACAAAAACCGTAAGTCCAGCCAGAAGGAACTAACAGCCATCCTTACAAAGTATATATCTAATTGATTTTCCCTGCAATGACCAATTCAAATGTGAAACTTGGAAAGAATGGGAGAAATAGGAAGGGAGGACAGTTTGAGACTAGAACACCGGATGACAGGAGGAAGATCCCAGATGGCCAAAAATGTTCAGCATTTCAAGCTCATTACCCAGACTGGTCTGTCACTCAGCAAATGAGAAGAATGAGCAAACTTTTTTTTACCTCTAACATAGGCTAGAGAAACCTTCGTGTTCCCATCCCTTCTGATTTAAGTTTCCCATTTACTTAACTGTTTCCCCGTTTCTTGACTGTTAATAGTGTTGGTGATTTTTTTTGAATGTCAGCTGAAAAAAATCTGTAGGAAATAAAATGATAAGAAAGTCTAACTCCATACTTTTCTCAGTGTTACCTTATAGATGTGTTATTGAATTTTTCAGTTGATCTTAGGTATGGAGGTGTTTTAGTTGATGTTTGTATAAAAATGAATGTATCATTACATGGGCAAATGAAAAACCAGATCTGGCATTAAGAAATAAGTTATGATTGTGCATCACCAGCTATCAATGATCTTTAGGAAATGACAATTTCTATCACTGAAAACTTGTCCTAGATTTTGTAGTGGAATGTGTGAACCCTGAAGAAACCATCACAGGCAAACTCATTACCAAATGCTCCCTTCTTTAAACTGCAGACAGAATACGTTGACAGTGAAACTTAATTGCCAAGAATGTATTTGATTTAGAATTACTGAACCAAAGACTGAGAGATTTTTATAGGGAAGGACATTGTCACACCATCTTATTTATTTGTGGCCATTAATCATCATGATACAAACCTAAGGTTTAGCAAGAACAGTTCTGGTGGTTTTTTAATGTGTATAGTTTTTGAACTATAGCTATTTCCTCACTCTTCTCTCCTGATGTGACAGTAATATTTTCCTCTCTGTCTCCCACGGTCAAGTCTATCATATAAAGGTATGTAAATAGACAAGTCATTAAGTATGACATTAAGTAGCCATACTGAGTTATAGTAACTATTTGCTTGAATACCAATATAAACCTGAAATAATGTAATTAAAATGGTGTGGTTGTCTGTTTCTTTGTCAGTGGCAGAGTATGTCTTTAGAAGGGAAAACTGTCAAAGAAAATGAGTATAAAGACGTCGGCTCTGCAGACCGTGAAAATGTATGTGTGGCTATGAATATCTTCTAGCTGGATTTATCAGTCTGCAGCTGCAGGATTACTTAAAGTTACTCCTGAGTACCTCTTGGAGTTCAAGCCGGAAATCTTAAGGGCTATATCCAGGTAAGACCTTCTGCATCTGTGGAGAATCCAGGCCCAAATGGTCTGAGGAGCCGACAGCAGCAAGGAACTCCTGCAGGACCACCTCTGGTATTTTAGAAGATGGAAGCTGAAATCAAATACTCTCAGTTGAGATTTGCCAGTGTACTTGGGATTCTCATTCACATCCAGTGCTAATGGAAAACTAACTCCAGGCAAGATTTTAAACAAATTCTTCATTTGAAATAAAGACTATTAGGAATACCAGTGTTATGACAATTATATAAATTAGAATGAGGATTTTTGAAGTCTGCAGTGGTACTGAACAGGTTAATTTCCAATTTTCTCTGTAATGTGCACTGTATATCATTTAAAGGGAGAGAACTGTGCTTTGTTATCTAAGTAGTCTGACATTTATCAGATGATTTTTCAAAGGGACAAAAAAAGAGAACAGCAAAGAGATGGGAAAGTCAGTGGGAGCTCAAGTCAGTGTCTTTGAAAATGTTATCTTTAATATAATGTTTTAGGTAATATATAAATATTGTCTGAGGAGCTCAGTCTATTGTTTAACAAGTTAATATTTTGTCTTTGCCCATTAGCAAATATTTGACTCATACAATTCAAATCATTAGAAGTGTGCTTCAAGCATGAGCATGTGTGGAACTAATTTTTGTCTGGTGTCCTTATCATGGGGTAGATTTTCAATGATTAGGAGACTTTGAATGAGTCACTTCATAATGCAAGGTTAAATGAGGATGATCTTGACCAGAGCTTATACTGTCTTGAAGGGAAGGAGGTCACAGCACAGGTTTTTCTTTATTATTCTATAAATTTACCTTAGTTTTGACCTGTAGAAGTAGCCTCTAGTTAGGCAATAGGGAATTTTGGTTTAATAATTAATTTTTAGTCATATTTTGTCATTGGATGTTGGCCTCACTGTTTTTGTTGTAATTTGTTGTATTTGTCAGTTGCATGACAAAGTGAAGTTGATGTGAACTAAAGGCTACCAGAGGCCACTAAACTCAAATCAATCATAAGCCATAAATTCTAAGATGGTATAGCAGTAGTGGTTTATCTTGTAACTAGATTTTTTTTTCCAATGGCCAACATGTTTCTCATCTATTGCACATGGTATGTGTCACCTTTACTATCCAATTTTTATCAGTGTAATTTGACACAGCACCAATGACCTCCATGGGGCTGTGTTTGCTTAATATCAGTGGATCTTCCAACTCTGACAGGAAGATTTTATAATTTGCCATGTGTATTAGAGTTTCTTTTTCTCTCCTACAGATAACTATTCCAAAAGAATAATTGTGAAGAGAGAAAATCGAGGAGGCCAGCAAACTGGGAGCTGTGTATTGGACAGCAAAAGTAGAGCAAGGCTGGATATTAGATAGCAGCTAATCTTTAGCTGTGATCCTTTATAGCCACCTTTACCTACACCCTAGTCAGCCCTTGACTCGAGTCAGAGTGATGGCATAGCATTTTGCACTCGATTTGAAGACCTTAAGGAGGATCAATGCCCAGGATGTCAAGTCTGGAGGTAGTGGCAAAGTGTCTCTGGTGAATCAGGAACTAGTACTGAGCAACATAATGAATACAGTGACACTGAAGCTGATGAAACACAGCACCAAGAAGAACAAGATTAAAGAGATGAAAAACCTGTAGTGGCAATGGGAAGGGGGGATGGCAAAGTATAACCAACCCTGAGAAAACAGTGTGACTGTGTGCCCTGCAGTACTGTCAACTGTCAGGACACTCTGACACAGGACAGGAGTACAGATATCCTCAGCAGAGTCTCTGGGAAGCAGATGGAAGTGACATATTACAATAGAAATTCAAAAGGGAAGATGAGGCCATTCAGTCAATTTATTAGGATATTTGTTGACCAGGTTGGAGAGAAGAGCACTATTAAATGGAGAAGTGGAGGGTTGGCTCACTTATGAGCAGAATGGGTCACTGGGGGTGGCAGAATTCCTAGAGATGGACAGATTATATTTGCTTTTGCTGAAGTCAGTAGGCCATCTGCTTTAATAAAAGTTGCATAACATTTTAGCACAAGTGAAAAGGTAGCTGAAATTGCATGGAATTAAACAGCTGAAAGCAGGTTCATTTTTCAGTCCTTTTGGGAAGAAAAAATCAACCCCAAAAAAGTGGTAGTTTCCAGGTGAAAAGGAAAAAAAATCAGTCAGTATGACTTCTACACAACCAAATATTCATCTGGCCAAAGCAAAAAGCCATTCAAACAATATTTCTTCAGTTGAATGCAATCCATGATACTTGGAGATATTTTTATTTAATGTATATATATATTCCCTTTTCTTACACAGAAATGTAAAATATAAGAAGGGGAGGAATTACTTCTAAGCAAACACTTTCATTGTTAGAAGAGTTTAGCATTTATTCAATTATGAAAAAAATATATAAAATTGCATTTACAGCCATAAGGCCATAACAGAAGAAGACATTTTGCAGCTTCCTAAAAACCTCACCAAAGTCCACACTTTCTTCCCTTATTAATTACATCATCTGTCATTTACTGGAAAATGTTAGGCTTTGGGGGGTAGCTTTCCCAGCAATGTATGTAATATGGAAAATAACAAGAAATACATTAAAGCTTTTGCAGACATTGTTATTACAAGCTGTAAATTGTGTGAAATGTTTCTAGAGGAAAAAAAATCTTAAACAGTTCAATGGTCTTGTTTTCTTTCAGTCAAATGGCAAAAGAAAGAGCATTTTGATATCTAACAGTGCATAGTGGTGATAAGCAACACTCGTGTTTGCAATCAAGGAGCTAAATGTCAGCATACTGCTTTTTATTCAGACATGGATTCAGAGGTCCTGGTGAGGGCTCTTCAGATATTGATCTACATGTCTAGTTTGTTACTGATAATAGATTTTTAAAGACAGAAAGGCAAAGGAGAAATTGAGATTCAGACCTAGCTACAGCAGTTAAAGCAAATGGTTGATAGGAAAAGGGTCATGGCTTCAGGAGTTGCTTTACTGCAAATTTACATCTCCTGCATGTATATACCAGTAGATAGTTAACAGAGGATTAGTAAAAGTACAATGTAACTCAGAATAAAGAAAAAAATCCCAGTCTCCTGAACAAGAAAACACTTTTTATTTTAAATGTTGCATCTTTTTTTCTTTGCCAAGATTGCTTTCTTTCCTTCCTCCCTAAAAAAGAAACCAAAACCAACAAAAACCCCCAGGTTTTTTTTTTTTGGTTTTTTGTTTTTTTTTTTTTTTTTTTTTTTTTTTTTAATTTGGAAAAAAATACTCCAGAAAACTTAGAGCAGAGGAGATTTTTCCCCTCAAAAAAGCTGTATCTACATTAAGACATTCAGTTTTATTTACTTTGGTCTGATAGTTGTCTCCTTGAATCATGCAAAGTATTAGGGTTATACATAAGTATTTAAATGGCTGGAGCTTAACTCAATGTCTTTGATTTCTGTTGGACCCACTGGATATAAAAGCACAATTCTTTAGATAAGAGTTGGTTATGACAAAATGTACAGTGAAAGAAAACTTGGGAGAACTTTCAACCTTGTTATTACTTTGTTTATACACCTGTTTTTTCCAAAAGTTTCAGTTTTACAATTTTTTTTCCCTTTTTTTTTTCTTTCTGGAACCATTTTGTATCTAGCAGGCTTTCTGGATTGCTGATGTTTTAACTTTGATGTATCCAAGCTATTAATTAATAATACTGTACTTCTATTCCATGACCAGATGATATGTCCCATGCCTCCCAAGAAAATGGTTATGACTGTTGTGAGGTATCACCAATTTTATCCTCTCTCCCAATCCATATTACTCTAGTCCTGCAACATTGCATTTAATTTTCCCATTTTGCTCTATTTCTTTTCTTCTCCTTTTTTTTCCATTTTGTTATCTGGTATCAGAGGTGGTTGGGCACTGGAACAGGCTCCCCAGGGAAGTGGTCACAGTACCACCCTGACAGTTCAAGAATTTGGTCAATGCTCTCGGGCACATGGTGTGACTCTTGGGGTGACCTGTGCAGGGACAGGAGTTGCACTTGAATATCTATGTGGGTCCCTTTCATCTCACCTTATTCTGTGATTCTGTGAATCCATTGCACATAACTTCATCTGTGTGAGAAAGAAAGATGTGGAAAGAATGGGGTCAAGGTGTGAAGACAAGATGGTGTTGGGATCATCACACAGAAAAAGATGCTGTGGAATTTCTGGGCTGATGTGAAGGAAACGTATCACGTGTTGGACTCACATAGTGCTGCTTATGGGTCTCTGGGAGTAGCCAGGCTTTCTAAGAGTGCACTGGATGCTGAAAGCACCCTGAAGATGTGGAGTTGGGACTGTTTGTTTAGAGAATGGTACCTCAAGGTGCTGATATTGTCAAGAAGTTTGTGTGTTTCCACTGTTAAAGTATTGAAGATCTTTTATTGATGGGCTTGATGTCACAAATCAATGCAAGAAACTCCTGCCAAGAAGAGACCCCCTCTAACCACTTGGGAAATCCTTGGAGGAAATGTGATGAAGAGTGGAGAAAATTATTACCTTCTACCCCTTCTTAATAAAACCTCTACCAAACGATATTTATTCCTTAATTCATTTTCTTTGTTTAATTTTTTAGGCTTTTTGCTTAATTTCCATCTCAGCCACAATCATACCCGATTTTAAATGGCTTTTCTTGCCACAAGATGGCAGTGCAATCCTTTAGATAACAACAAGGGAGAGCCGCAAACTTCATTTTCTAGAGCCAAACTTTCAGAACAAAACACTTGGAAGGGACTGTTTTCAGGAGATTTTATAGTTTAAGGAAAAAGGGCATGATAGCTTTTTTAACTGCTGTTATTCATAATTCTGGTCAAAATAATGCACCAGATGTCTGAACATGCACCACTGCTGTTTAATTACTGGACAAACCCCCCTAGTTCCATTAGATTGATTTGTACAGCAAAAGGAAGATTTTGTGGTGATATACTTTGCATGCATCCCAGATGGTTGCAATATATGGATGGCTTATTATAGTACATTTCTTTTGCACGTACCTAAATGCTATCTCCTGCTGCCTGGAAGAAAGTTGGATCTCAGAGTATGCCTAATTGCTTTGTGGAATCAAGATACAAGACCACTTTAAAGCTTGACATCTGGCACTTCCTTAGCTTCCCCAACCTCCCTGCTGCAATGTAAAAATAACTGCAAGAGCATTGTTGGGGTTTATTTTTCTTTTGTCAATGGCCCAGAAGTTTCCATCTAGATACCAGCTGGGATCAGCTCTGGGAAAAGAAAGAAGAATCACAGCTCAGGAAATGATCCAAAAGCAGCAAGGTAACAAAATGAGTCCAGGACCACAGCGCGCTCCTTCAAATGCTTCCTTCAGAGAGCTGTGGCAAATCATATGAATTTAAAGTTCCATGAAGCAGCTTTCCATACTTTTTACATACAGCCAAAGGCACAAAAGATAGTTTGAAAGGTGAACTTAAAAACCTGCTTCCTTGTTAAGAATTTAAAACACAATGCCTGTCATCAGCATATAATAAAGGCAATTAAGGAGATGCAATTCTATCTAATTAAGTATAATAAGATATGTCAAAATGTCTAATTTTGTTGTTGCATTGATTTGCAAAAGCTTCTTTAGGTAGGGTATGGTTGAAGCCTGAGCTTGGCAGTCTGAAGCAGCTGAGTGCAATTCTACTCACTGCCATGATTCTGTGTGACCTTGGTGTCAAGGAGATGAAGAGAGAAACAGTGAGAGTGGTTCTTCTCTGTGTGTCAGTCCTCATCTCTGAAAGGAGAATTACAATTCATCCCTACTTTGTCATCTGGGTATCTCACCTATTTTGAACATAAGTGCTTTAAATGCTATTTTTTCTGTACTTTTGCAAAATTAACTCAGCTAAATCGCATCTTCCAGCAGTATGACAATACTGCTAACATTGTAATTAAATGCACTATCATTGTAAGAATTAAACTTGGATGTGACTTAGCAATCTTGTGTTAGAGAAGACATTTTCTCATGGATTTATTGTACTAGTTCAGTGTTATACACTGTCCTTACTTAGTTGTTTGCTGGTATAGGGATATTTTTTCCTCTCAGAAGACTTCAGCTCACCATTTTCTTCTAACAACAGCACATTTCTCTGGCAGTATAAAATATTACCAAATGGTCTCTTATTTAGCTGAATTACTATCGACAGGACAGGTGTAAGTGAGCTTAACAGGAGATATGCTGACCTGCACAGAGGATTACAGTCTACTCCTTGTCCTAAAATAGTTCAACTTTTGGGAATTGCTTTCATAAAGTTTATCCTTGTTCATAAAAACCCCACACTTTTGATGCATGAGGGGCATGTTTATTTTCGAGTTTAAACCTTTCTAGGCAAGCAGGCCACAAAGTTTCCTTTAGTGGCTGGCAAGGGACAGACATCAGTCTCTGCCCCATGGTCTGTCTCCATCTCCTTGACATACAGAATCATTTAGGTTGGAAAAGGCCTCCAAGATCATTGAGTCCAGCCTTCAACTGATCACCACTTTGTCAACTAGACCATAGCACTAAGAACCACATTCTACAGGACAATCTACAGCTGTCCTGTGCAACATTCAACTGCTCCTGCATCCACTGTGGGTAAGTGCAGATAAACCCTAGCTGCTGCCATGAGGCTGACCCTGGCAAAAGAGGCAGACAGCAGTGGCCTATGAGTTACAAAATAATCACAGAGTTCCTTCCCAGCCTTCCCCAGTCTAATAGTTTGGGCAGGTCAGGGCCGTGGGATGGTTCAGCTGCACCTTCCTGGGGACCCCATGCCACAGCAGGAGATGGACAAGATATGGAGCAGCCAAGCCTCAGGAGAGACAGTGCTACCTCAGAATGAAGTTTTTACTCTGGAACAGCTGCTGGGGAGCATTCAAGAAGGGTCTGGAAGGAGGAGGGATGTGGGCGCTTGTGAGCATTTGAAAGTAAATCAGTGGGAGAAATGAACCCCACGCAAATACCTTGCAAGAGATCTCCAGGCGGAAATTACAATTTAATAGAAAGACTATAATAAGTGCAACAATACAGAAAAACTGGTTTAAATACACAAAGTCAGATTACAGCCTGGCCCCTGTCGGTCGGGGCGGTGGTCGCAGTCCAATTAAGCAGTGATTGCAGTCCTGTTAAAATGGTGGTTGCAGTCTTGTCAAAAGCAGTGGTCCTATGGAAGGTCTGGTCCTCCTGTGGAAGTTCATGTCCCAATCCCCAGATTATATATCTCAAATCCAGGCAGGAATGTTCAGTACCTCCCCTAGGGCAGGGATTTTCACAATGGGGCTGAGTCATTGGTGTGAAGAAAAAGAAACAATACCCTGCCTGGCTTGGTTGCCTCTTTTCCCTTATCTCAGGAAACGCTCAGCTGGTAGCCTGAGGGGTGGACAGCTGTTGCAAATTACCCACCATTAACAGTTCACCAGAAATAATGTAGATGGTGTAGAAGACACAGTTTGGTTGCTCCCATATTGGCACGCTTTCTCCTGTAACCAGGACAGAGACAATGCTGGACATGCAGAGTTAGTTGGTTGGTGGGTTGGTTGTAGATCGACCACCTCAGTCTTAAGGAAATTGCTAAGCTGGGAATGGTTTGTAAATAGAAACTAAACGTTCTCAGGCCTATGAGTAATAAGGCATGTCCCTTTTTCTTAACATTACCTTGTCCCCCTATTTTGCATTGTACGAGGAAGAGCATGGATGCATGAGACCTAATTAGAAAGAGCTGAGTTAGTGTCAAGTACACCTACACTTGTTAATGGAGCATGAAATAAAACCATGTATTGCGGAAAAAGAAAATTATTATTGGCCATGAAACTTTCTGTTTTATAAATTGGAATAAGCGTATCTGGTGCAGTATATCAGTTTCAATAGATTACTTTGCTTCAGTAATCTTAGAGAAATTGACTCTTCAATATACCTGGAGCCTGTAGCACAAAACCTGCCTGTTTGTAAAAGACCATTCTAACCAATTTATGACCAAGTTAAAGTCTGTTCTGTTTGAAATTCTCTATCCTGATATTATAGCCTCTCAGCAAAATTATTTTAAGAGTTTTGGCTAAAGCAGCCTAGCCACTCACTGAGAAAGAGATTGTTTTGCCCACCAGTATGGGGAAGGAGACCAGATACTAGGGAGTAAGCAAGGACATAATGAAAAGTTTGGATGATTCTAAAATGAATACTGAGACTGGGTATTTCTTTGCAGGAAGAGACAGACTGGAGGGAGACTGAAGAGACGAATAAATTCTTCTGTAAGTAAAACTAGCACTGAGATAAGAAACTTGAGATATGGAAATTTCTTTTTCTGTAAAAGAAAGCACAATTTTACTGAATGGAGAGGAAAGAGACTGACAAAGTTGAGAGAAAATTAGAGCTACAGAAGTAACAAAAGCACTTGCACTTGTTAGTCAAGAGTTGGAGAAATAGCCTCAGGATAAGGACAGGTCAGCAATAACTAAGAAGCAAGTTTGGAGGAAATGGTCAAGGAAGACCACATAGCCCTCTGTACTGGAAAGAAAATTCTAAGACAGACAGCAAAGATCTTAATATGTCACCCAAAACTTTTTACCAATTTTATAATGTACAAAATTTCATTGCACAATGTCTATTTCTCTCTTGTGCTTTTCTTAAAACAAGAACATATGCACCAGCCTCCAAAGGAAAAGTTTTTTAGATTAGGGAAGGAATTATTAATTAAGGAGAAAGAAATACATACATTTCATACATAGATGAGGTCTAATTTCCTACACACTCTGAACTCTCTCGGACAATAAATTTTCAATTCCATGTTGATTTTTATTATCACATTAAAACATCACATATATGCAAAACAATCTTCACAGAAGTCCCATGAGATGGGAAATGGGGTAATCAGGATACTATTCCTCAGATGAAGACTACAAGCCCGAAAATGTAAAGAAAAAGTTCCCACTGGTACTGAAAAGTTTAGGAACTGGTTTTCAGAGCAAAAGCTTTTTTCATTGCACTCTGACCAGCAGCTTCTACTCCAGAATCCACCTGATGTTTTGGCTGGTGCATAACGAAGTTCTCCAATAGCCCTAATTTTTATCTAGCTTACTTCATGAAACACATCCTGGCCCTATCAGAACTAGAAACTTTATTCTTTAGTGACCCCACTCATCATCATACCTGACAGAGGAAAATATTGGATTCAAGTCCCAAGAGTCTGGCCCAAAGACATGAGGTTGTTCATGTTGTTTCCTCCCTCATATTTGTAACTCTCTCCAAGTTTCCTCACTTTCTGCAGGTACTCTGACTTCTGCTCCTGAAGTATTAGTTGATACAAATCACTGCAAGGTGGTGTTTCCTGGGTTTTCTTAGTCTTGTTTCCCCTTTCTGACACTTTCTTCTGCAGGATTTGTCAGGTGCAGAGAGCAGTGCAGGATACACGTGAACTGCCCATGGATGTTTGACTGGACATCTCATGTCCTCAACTAACCCAAAGTTCCTTGTCAGGAACTTAAATAAACATCCTAGCATTCCAAATATACCTCTCCTCGCATTGCTCTGTGATTTTTCCAGAAACTCCCTGTGTATATATGTTGTATGCAGCAGAGCAAGTCTAAGTAGGTGTAAAGAACTGTCATATTCAGAAATGTACTGAGATTTGAAAATACCTGTTTACTGTGCATGAAAACACCCACAGAGATAAGCATTAGGCATTAGACTTAAATTATGTGCATTTGTTTCCACTAATTTCTTCCCTTATGCTTCTACTAAATGCTTACTAAGCAATAATGGTAACTTCCCCAGGACCTAGACCCTTCCCCACACACCTGCTATGATGATCTTTAATATTTCCTGGGCTTTTGTCTTCCCCTTCACAGGCCAGTCCAGTCTGGTGCCACCTGTCAAATAGCATCCTCTTTCAACAAGGTTCTGTGCCACCCAAGCCAGGCAGGTTAAGAGACATCTGCAAGCTCTCGTTCAATTTTGGTTTTTGTCAATATTTACTTTAAAAAACCCAACCCATAGTTTGTAAACCCTAAGCCTCTGTTAAACAAGGTTATTATGTCCAGAGGCAAAAACTTCACATTTAGAGACTTAGGTTGTTATTGTTTCTCTCACCTGTGAGCACATTCCACACTAGCTGATGAACTTTATTTCAGGAACTTCTGGTGCTATGGTTTAAACAAGCAGAGAGTTAGTAAAGGTTTCTAAAATTGCTAGATTGTTTTATTGTGCATCCAGTCATAAAATGGCTTCAGCAATTAATGGCTGCATTGACATAATTTGGAGAGATTTTTCAGGAAATGAATAATTCTTGGTTTAATTTTTCCTCATATTGTTTCTGATTATGACCAGGAAGGTCATTAATTCAGCGTAGTCAATTAAATTCTGAGGAATTGCAGTTTTCCTTTCTGAACAAGAGTAATTACGCTTCTGCTGCACCGGCTGTATTCTCTCATGGTAATAAAAGCCTGGAAAACAAAGCCACAAAATCCCTGTTGATTATACAGTCTTCTTTTTTTAATAGGAGGGAATAGTAAAGAAGGTGTATTGACCATATTCACCAGCATAACAGAGAAACACATACCAACTTCTGCTTTGTTGTGCTGAAGCTAGTTAAAAAAAACCCAACCCGAATCTCTGAGTCCTCCTCTTACATCAGGGCAGCAGAACAAAACTAGGTTCATGATTAACCATTGGAATGATTCAAGCCAAAAGCTGATCATTTCACTTTTCCTTTTCTGTACCACTTCACGGTTTCTTTTCTTCAACAGCTTTCTTCCTTCATCTCCATTTGGGATATATTGGGAAAGACATTAAAAAACCCCATAAAACACAAAATGACTGAAATAAGCACAGATATAGAAAGAAATGGCAGCTGCAAGAGGACAAAACAGTCAAAGTAAATACACCATAAAGAAAAAATTCAAAGAGCATATTAGAAATAATGACATGAATTCAGCTGATGTGTGATTTGTCATTTGGGACATTTCACCATTGCAGCTGAAAACCCATCATAAAATGAATTGTAACTGTTTGGGTACAGTATTTGTTTACCATTTCTAAAAGAAAGGAGATCTGAAAATAAGTTTAGTTAGTTCACAGCTGATATTTTCACTAGAATAAAAATAGCTGATGTGGGGGAAGGGACCATGGAGAGTGGCAAAAAGCAGGGCCTAGTGGGTGTAAGCCTGAAGGACTGTTAGAGAAGTTGCTCTCTCTGCTGCAGCAACCTCCTTCCAAGGTGAACATATGCTGTGCAGCCTTAAAAAAAGCAAACAGTTTGTGGGAGGTTGTTTATAAATCACATTAAAAGAAGCTTTAGCAACCCCCTTGCCTATCAGCAACAGAGGGCACAACTTCCCAGTTGGTCTGTGGCCCAGAAGGCTCATCAGTGAATCTTTTAGTGGGACTAAAAGAAGCTGCAGGCTCTGGCTGAGGCTTCAGCAGGCTGGGTTGGAAGAAAGTGAGGTGTCCAAATGACCTTTCTTTAAAATGTGGTGTGAATCTTGAGTGTACTCAACATTCAATTTTCTCACTTGCTCTGCTGTCATTTCATCTCTGACATACCCTTTTCCAGCCACAATTTCTTTTCTTAGAGGACTTTGGAAATGTTGAGCTTTTGGAGATTCATCAGAGTCTAGTAAGAGAAATCTAGTTTTTATTTATCTTCTCTAGAGCTTTAGGGAATTTAATAATTTAGTTTTCCTGGAAAAGTTGGGAATTTTTATGGTAAGAAAGACAAAAAGAATGGTTTTGTGAAGGTAATTGGGCTGCAGAACTTGACTGTCCAGATCATGGGGCAAAACTGAACAGAGTAAGTTCTCCTGCAGTATCTTTTCGAACTATCACTTTTTTAGTTGAACTCCAGCGACAGAGCCAAAGTTGATACTTGGAAACTGGACTTAGCGGTACATACCTCTTGTTCACCTCAGTTTAAGAAGACACCATTTCTTAAGATAATGCAGTGTAATTGATAAAAGCTCCAGTTAAGACCTTTAAAATGACTCAGTCTTTCAGAAGACACCCATACATCTCTGGCAAGAACAAATGTCTCATTGCATAAGGCAAAGGTGGTGGTTGAACTTGAATCCATTTTATAAGTTGCTTTATACTGTAAAAACTTGCTCTGCCTGATGATGAATGGTACACATCTAGGTCTGAGCTGGTGTCATGGTTTAACCCCAGCCATCAGTCAAGCCCCACAAAGCTGCTTGCTCACTTCCCCACCAGCAGGATCAAGGAGAGAACTGGAAGGGTCAAAGCTAGAAATTCATGTGTTGAGATAAAGAATAGGAAAAGCTAAAGCTGCACACAAAAGCAAACCAAAACAAGGGATTAATTCACTGCTTTGCAATGGCAGGCAGGGGTTCAGCCAGTTCCAGGAGAATAGATCCCCATCACATGTAATGGTTATTGAGGAAGACAAACTTCATCAGTCCAAAAGCCCCTACTTCCTCCTCCTTCCCCCCAGTGCATATACTGAGCATGATGTGACATGTTCTGGAATCTCCCTGCGGTCATTTTGGGTCACCTGTCCTGGCTGTGTCTCCTCCCAGCCCCCCAGGCACCCCCAGTCTCCTCCCCAGTGGGGCAGCACCAGAAGCAGGAAAGGCCTTGGCTCTGGGTAAGCACTGCTCAGCAATAACAAAAACATCTCTGTACTATCAACCCTGTGGTCAGCACAAATCCAAAACACAGCCCCACACCACCTACTATGAAGGCAATTCATTCTACCCCAGCACAGCTGGTCATCTAGACTTCCTTTATAAAGAGAAATTGGGTCCTCTGTGCTATTATCATCTCACCCTGAAGCCAACATCTAAAGTGGGTCAGATGACTCAAAACCTAGAAGAGCCAGCTCCAGATGAAGGGAACTTAGTGTGAACGGAACTCAGATGAAAGCACTTGTATTGCAAATGTCTCAGATTAGGTGAAATGAATATACCTATCTACTTTTTTTCCTGAATTGTCCTGTAGAAGACTTAGAAGTTTTCTCTAGAATTCAATCCTTAATTTCTTTCTAATTTCTTTAGTTCTATTAGGTCATGTTTCCTAGACTGTCTGAGATTGATGATTGTGAAGGTCTTAATTCCCTTGAGTGCTCAAATCTCAGTTATATGAAATTATTTTCTGCAATGATCATGATACAGTTTATCTTGAACCATGTTTTGTTGCATTCTTAATGTTGATCCATATAAACAAAAAAATATTCACTTTATCAGCTCTTCTGTGACAAGAGAAATTTTGAAAAAATTAGAATGTTTTCCTCCACAGAAAGATAAAAAGGCTACAACCCAATCAAATGCAAACAGGAAGGTTCTGTTATATCACAAGGTCTTATGCCCTAGGATGAGAGACATACGTGCTGTAGCAGGTCATGCTGATGGTGAAGTAGGGTGGTTACAGCCCCTCTGAACTTTCCCTTCTTTCCATTAATAAATCCATACCCGCTTTACACTCATCAATGGAAAGTCAATGCAAATGAGAGCTGGTATAAAACAATGGTGTGCTGTTCATCACTTGCAGTGGGGGAAATACTCCTTCTTTCAGGGAGGGCACAGTATCTGTCACCCACTTGCCCTTATATGTAACCTATTCACTCCAAACTCATACAAATGAAGTATCAATCTACCTCCCTCATCTTCCAAAGTGTCCCACTGTGGCACTCCGCTACCTGACACCCCAATGCATTCAGTGTTTATAATCTGATATGAAATATTATAGTCTTCCACAAAAACACTAACTTTCCCCAGGTTTTTGATCAGTTCTGTGTAATTTTCCAAGGCATGTACTTACTCTGTTTTCTCACAAGCAGCATTTGTATGACACAGAAGTCTAAGCAGGTAGAAAGCTGTCTCAAACAGTGGATAATTGCAGAGACACTGAGCTGTCAGACAGGAGATCTAAAATGCAAAACTCTGGACATTCAGTTGATACCATGATGTGGTTTTCTTAATATTTTCAGAAACAAGTATGCAGCATGTAGAATATATACTAGAAGATGAAATACAGCTCCATCTTCCTGAAGAAAATAGAAGCCGTGAAAAGTTAACTAAATTATTCTTTCTTTTTTCTCTTGTCTGCAAAGGAAAACAGACCTTTTTTTCCTGCTCTCCTAAAAGATTGATGAAAACAATGCATGACATGCCCATCAAGAAAATGCACCCTGACATTTTTGCACAGAATATGAATTGCATGTTGAGAGATTTTTGCTGTAAAACTGACAGTTTTGGTGCAAGCTGTTCCTGCCATAACTACAGGGAACAGAGTGCAAAAGGGAAAAGTATGATTTACACTATACACATTTGAAATGAACCTGACGGGCTACAAGGTGGCTCATGTAAGGGTGCCAGAAGGTATCTAAAACTAGTTCTTGTGCCCTTTATAGAACAGCATCCCTAAATATTGTACGTGTAATGTAGTGAAAGGATTACAGGAAAATCACATGTCTCTTTACAGATTTTCACATGTATTATAAAAGTACTGGTGTGGGCCAGTCAATTCAAGGTTTTTCAAGATTCCATTTCTTCCCTCAAACACTCATAGCACAAAAGGAAATATCCTTTAACAAATTTACAGGAAAGAAGACTGCTTGTTTATGAAAAGATTAACAAAGGTGGTCATGCTGTGTCTGCATAGTTCTGCAGACCTTTTACAAGAAATAAAAATGGTGGCAGTACTTGTAGCAAATTAAACATTTAGCTGCACAGAATGTATATCTATCAATTTTAAATGAGACTACATAAAAATTATATCTTGTTGTATAAAGGTTATCGTCTAAGCAATAATATATTAAAATTCAATACAAAATGTCATTTTACTAATAAATTACTTATGCTTTGAAATTTCAAAGAAGTGAAAAGATCTTTAAAAAGCAATGATTAAATATGCAAATACAACCCTTGCAGCCTTTTCTTTTTTAGAGA
This sequence comes from Sitta carolinensis, assembly GCA_032173965.1. Classification (NCBI taxonomy): domain Eukaryota; kingdom Metazoa; phylum Chordata; class Aves; order Passeriformes; family Sittidae; genus Sitta; species Sitta carolinensis. The sequence continues at coordinate 29,146,901 of JAVUNC010000005.1, read as the reverse complement.
GATGTACCTTTTAGAAAAACTATCTATCTGCAGAAAAATCTTCCTTTTTTTTCTCATTTTTCTTCTCCGCCTCTTCCATTTTTAATGATGGATTGCTGTACAGTAGGCTGAACACCACATAGCTTCAGTCTTCCCTATTAAATTAATGTAGGGAGAGCATTAGATTTCTAATCTTGGACAGTCTCACTTCCATTCCCTCATTGCTTGAGGGCTCACCTGCTGTCACCTCAAGCTAAATCCTTCTCATTTATTCACATGAGCCACCAACTTTCATGAGACTGCCAAAATAAATAAGAGTAGCAGGATATGGCCCCATATTTATCTCAGTAACGGATTTCTTCAGTGTAACTGCTACACCAAATGACAGTAGGGCTCTTCTCCTCACACCCACTAGTTTCTAGAACAACTTGATTTTTGTTTCCTTACAGCATGAACTATTTAGTAAAGTTGTAAGAAATGTGTAAGTCAGACATGTCTTCCAAATCCAACCCAATATTTGTTTTCCTTGGTATTATGGTCCGCTGCTATTCTGCTCAATATCTCCTGGGGCTCTCTTTTTTGTCTTTTTGACTTTTACTTGCCTCTTCTAGTTTGACTCTTTTCTAGAGGTCTTGCAATGGCCTATGTTTAGAAAGACATGATTGACAGAGCTTCTCTGATGAAATACCAGCAAATCAAGACAGAAATTTAAAACTCACTCAGAAGGTGAGCAAATATAACCAAAAATAATCAAAATAAGAATAAGAAGAGGAAGACAAAGAAGAAAAAGAAGAATCCTTCACAATCAGAGAAGCTGCTGCACATCAGTTAGAGCTAGCGACCCACAAAAGAGCTGGAGCTCAGTTACATCCTTTGGCACTCATCCCACCAGAGTGCAGGAAGTGAGTCCTTTATTACACAGAAAAAAGCTGGGGTTATAACCATAAAGTGATTTAAATGCCCCTGTAGCAGCTTGGGATCTTCAAGACCTCTCCTCTTGCAGTCTTTTTATTGGACCTCAAACTGTCCAATTGCTCCTCAAACTCTTCTACTAATCTATAGACTCTTCTGCACCTTGGTGGCTCAGCAGGACACTACAATCAAGATGTGATTGCGACCAGCAGCATTGGAAGTAGCGACGTGCTTGACAATAAATCTGGCCACCTTTCCCTTCAAAAGCTTAAGTCTGAATAGTAACAGCAGTTACTGTCCAGGGCATGAGAGAAGGCTGAAACAGGGCAGAGAAGTACTTTGGATCAATCCACAGCAGAAAATCTTGGCAACCCATCTGATTGCTTTGCTTAATCACAGAGGAGTGGTTCTCTGATTTACTTAAGGAGCCCATACAGTGTCTGTCTTCTCCTTCCTGGAGACACAGAATATAATCAGTCTCCCAATGCTTTCTCTCCCTCCCTTCTCTTTGGGTTTTACTGCAGCTGCTGCTAAGTGTCCCAGTACTGATGCTGCCTCCCTGTACCTCCAGCACAATCAACAGTAACTGGACTGGGCTGCCAGGCAGTGACACAGCAGGGGAGGGAGGTTCAGCACAGCTGATCCAGAGTGTGGGGGGAGAGACACTGAGCAAAATGCATCCCTGACCTTTGCCTTTTCCTAATGCATCTGGTCAACACACAGCGTTTCATCTTGTTAAAAGGCAGAAGTAGGGCTAGAAAAGCTGCTGTTGCTGCCTATCTCCATTTCTACATTTGGTGTCGGGTTGTCTCACGGCTAGGTGAGACCCTCTACTAGGGAAGCTGCTGCTAGCTTTGTAAAACCAAAAGCAGAGGGAATGCAAATCCTCTACCAGTCTATACCTCTCTCACAGGAAGTGATACAATTTCAGGACAGCTAAAACTTTAGATTTGTCATCAGCTTCTGCAGAGCTGAAAAAAAGACTACTGCAGGTCAAAACCAGAGGAGACAGACCAGTACAAGACAGAAATGTGCTAAGCAATTCAAAAGATAACAAATTTCTTTTCTAAAACCAGATTGTAATAATGATTCGGAAGAAATCAAGACTATGTGGTAAGTCATTAAAAAATTATATTTTGAGTGATATTAAAGTATGGGATAATTATGAGTTGGAGAGCTAGAAGCTCATTCCTCACTTTTCCGAGTTCAATCATTACAGTAGCTTCATCTTGGCTACCTGCTCCAACAGGACTAGAGATTCTCCATGTTGCATGTCACCTAGAGAGCAGAGTTACCATTTCTCATAGGCTGGTATCCAAAAGCATTTATAGCAAGCTACTGAGTTTTTGCAGAGCAATTATGAATGTAAGTCAGAAGGAGGTAGGAAGAAGTAGGAGTGGAGAGGAGAGAAATAAGTAATACTTATTGTCATGGAAACATTTCTCCTCTCTATTGTTGCCCAGCACTGACAGATGTGACTTATCAAATAGTGGCAGAATCCATCAGCACTGACATGTGTGACCCAGAGTCATGGTTTAATCCCAGACAGCAACTTGGTACCATGCAGCTGCTCCCAAACTCCCCTCCTTGGTGCAGTGGAGAGGAGAACTGGAAAAAGTTAAAATTTGTGGGTTGAAATAAAAACTGTTTTATAACTGAAATAAAGTAAAATAATATAGCAAATCCTAAAGTAATATTAGTAATGAAAAGTGGCAGGGGACAAGAGAGAGAGAGAGAGTCAGAGAGAAAGGGAGGAGGGAATAAAATCCAAGAAACACAAATGATGTGTAATTTATGTGCTCACCACTCAGTGACCAGTGCCCAGCCCATCCCAGGCAGTGGTTGGCAGCTACCAGCCAACTCCCCTCCAGTTTATAGACTATGGTATTGAATACCCCTTTGGCCAGTTTAGGTCCTGGCCGTGCTCCGTCCTGGCTTCTTGTGCAGCTCCTCACTGGCAGAGCATGGAAAACAGAAAAGTCTTTGACTTAGGCTAAGCATTACTTAGGAAAAGTTAAAACATCAATGTGTTATCAACATTAATCTCATACTAAATCCCAAACACAGCGCTGTACTCAGGAGAGAAAATTAACTATATCCCAGCCAAAACCAAAAAAGTATCCAGCTGTTATTTCATAATATTTTTGTCATGCCAGGTCCTAGGCTTTCCAACACGTTGGAGCTAACCATCCTCACACTTCCAGTCCTTTGCAATATATATACACACACACATACACACGTACACACACACACACACACACACACACACACACACACACACACACACACACACACATATATACATATATATTTTTACATAAAATATTCCCTTAGGAACAGATCATCCCTGTTAGAGTTTGCTGAGTTCATTTGGTCTGTGAATTTGGGCTTTAGCTGGGTATCTGTAGTTTTGCTACTAGTGCATAGCTTGTACATTGCAATCTTGCAATCAATAAACTACTTGATCCCAGTACTCCAAGACTCTTGCAGTAACTTGGATACTTCACTTCTGATGAAGACAAATGTAGGATATCTGCAGACACCAAAATCTGCTGTGGGGCTGTTCTACATTCTAATGGTTGATTCTAAGTAATATATTTTCTGACCTTGAGCTTTGCATTTATTTTTGAAGAAGCTTGAGAATCAGTTTCAAATTACTGGAGACATAGTTGTAATCTCCATTTTCTTCCAAGCACATTGCTTTCAATTCCCATCTCTCCTTTCAGACACTTCCTCTATTAAATAGTCACAGAAGATGAATAACAGTAGTGTGAATTCTTCAAAATGGCATTACTTGTTATTCTGCTACTTATTAATGTTATGTGTTCTTTTCTTTATGATAACCTTGAGAACATTAAGGTAAGATGGCATCCACATGATCTTTACATCCAGCTGAAAAATGATGCAAGTGTATTATTAACATCCAAGGATGGGAAAAACAATAAAAAGTAGGAGAAAAGAAGAGAAAGTAGGTTTTAGGTGAGAAATTAAAGGAAGACTCTTATTGCTATGTTTTTCGATGAATTCTTTCTTAGTTGTCCAGGTTTAAAATCTAGTTGTGTAATCAATGTAAATGTCAGAAATTTACACATTTTGATTGCAACACCTATTGTATGCTGTGTCTTTTCCAATTGATTTTATTCAGTCACTTAATACACACAAAAATTTCTGCAAAATTAGTATTGCCTTTACTGGCTCCAAGCACAGCATATCACAGAGAGCTTTGAGATAACGGGAAGAAAGGTTGTGCTTCTATGTTTTCTTCATAGATTGGAATGATCCAGCATTTTCACCATTAAGATGACATGATACATGTGGCTTATTCGAAGTATCTTAAGAGTATGGAAAACTTTCCCTCAAAAAGGAGCACACAGTAGTTGATTAAATCATTCTCTACATCACTGCTCCTGTAATAAAATATTTCAAAGTCTATTACATGTGAAACTATGCTCTGTACCACTGTTCTGGCTTCTTCAAAGGACTTTCAGGTCATGAAATCTGTTTCACCTAATGATTACTGGTGCTAATGATAGAAGATAATTTCTAATTTTAATACAAGGATTGTGATCCTTCAGGTCACTTCTGTGCACAGGTTCACCTCTCCTTTTCTCCAGTGCACATGGGAATTGAGCTGGCTTCAGCTGTCTCTCCCTCCATTTATCAAGGTATTGCCCCCAGGTTCAACTCTCTAAAACCATGCCTCAGACTCCAAAACTCTTGACATTGCTTATGCTGGCCTTTAAGAAAAATAATTTCAGGTATCTCCACATTTTGTTTCTTGCTTCAGAGTTTTCAGCTACATCTGAGTCATATTTTCAAGCTTTTATCTACAAATATAAGTGACAAAAACTATTTTTATTTATTTTTAAAAATTTTTCTTTAATGAAAGCTAATAGTCTCATGCAATTGCTTGCTGTTAGCCATGGTCTCCAGAAAAACAGCAAAAATCCCAAGAGTCAAAGTAAAATATGACTGCTGATGAGATGGCCATCAAAACTTCTGTGCTTTTTAAGCATGTTTTTTTTTTTTATGGGGAAACTGTATAATCATGAAGGGCGAGAAAAGGTACTACTAAGTCATGCAGGGCTTTATGGTGGGAATAAGGTACAGGAACAGAAGCCTTGTGGTGAACAGAAGGCATAGAGAAGAAAATATGTTTCTGTCAGAGCCATCTGTTGTGGATCTCCCCAGGCTCAGCTGTGGATATGGGTGGAGATCTCTGTAAGATGATGGAAGAATTATCTGTTAGTAAGAGTTTTTAACTTGTACATACAGTCTGGGAAGTTATGCTACCAGAAATTGTAAAGTCCTGGAATTTTTGGATGAGAAGTTCTGCATGTTCTGCTATAAGGTCACTATATCAACCAGAGATGATCCTGCTTTAAACTCAGAGTTACAAGGAACTGGCTGTCAAAAATCATCTTCAATCAGGTGATTGCGAATCAGTTCAAACAGGTCAGCAAGTAAGGTTTCGGATTCAGAATGGCAATTCTTTTGTGCGTGTGGAATAGGGCTCAGTGGAGTTAAGAGTTCAAAAATTTTAACGTGAAGACTTGGAGTTAATTTAAGTCAGTGTATTATTTAAGAGTTTTCTTGTATATTGCAGGCACAAGGGAAAAATGGTAGGAAAGGAAAGTTGACCTGCCTGGCAAAAATAAGCACCCTCTGAAAGTGTTTAAGGGAAAAAACCTTCTAATGGAAAAGGAACTGAAAGTTGGGATAGCTAGGTCTCAAAGGTCAGAAAATGCAGAGATAAACCAAAAACATTCAAAAGCCTTGCTAAACTTCACATCATGAAGAAAATTAAAGAGAAAAAAAAAAAAAAAAACCAAACCAGCAGGAGATACTATATCTTGTTAAATAAAAGAACAAGAAGAGCTGCTGACTGACAGAAATGAAAGGTTAATCCCACATATGGCCAAATAGTAAATGAATGCCACTCCCAGGATCTGGGATAGTGAAAGCACTGGGATATGAATGAAGATGGCAGGGTGATGGAAGTCATCCCTTCCAGAGGCAAAGCAAACAGAGGGCACTTTCACACAATATGTTGCCATCAGGTGAGAAGCAGCTCTGCTGCTGCTGTGGCTTGGCCCAGTGGAAGGCAGCTGTGCAATGGGCTCTGCTGGCTGCACTGGTGTGGCTGTGGAAAAATAAACCTTGCTCTCATGCAGCCCCTCCACCCAGTGCTGCCTGGCAGCTTGAGAGGCTCCATCCAATTTTGAGCCATCCCTAGTGAAAACCTGAAGTAAGGCTGGCTTCACCACCCACTAGGAAATGTGGGAAACTTAGTTCCAGCCCAGGCAAGCGACACCTCCCCACCCTCAAACTCCAAGTTCAGCAGATGGCCTTGAGCAAACAGAAATTTACTGTAGAGTTTGAACATATTGAAAGTGGAAACCTGAGCAATCTGCCACGGGCAGATTAAACAGGCAAATAATTTAAAATAATTTGCTGGCACTAATCCTGGCTACATCTTCTCCAGTGCTGTGCTGGGTGAGGTGAGAAGTGCTTGCTGGCTGCCAGGTTGATAATTATATTGGGGCAGTGAGAGGCTTGGAGAGTTGATGCTGCCCTAATCTATACAAACTAAGGCAGCTGCACATATATAAATAACAAGTCCTGAGCTGTCAGAGCCCTGCATGTGTATCTGCAAGGCAACCTGACTCCCACATCCAGCTGAGGAGCCGGTGGATGTGGGAGCTGGTCCCCATGAGCTTCTCCTGCTCATTCAAGAGAGCCCTGTCTTTCCCAAGAATCTTTCCCTTCATGCCCCAGCATTCTTTCATTTCAGAAAAGCTGCAAGGATCTATACAGAGTTCTTGCCAGTACAGGGAGCTTTTCCTGAATGCTCTTTTCCTTCAGCAAGAGTCTCTCAGTTTCTTTGAAAGAAATGCCCCCAATAATATTGAACCTGCATGTTTGTTAAACCTATTATAGATTCAATGAAAAAGAAAAAAAACAAAACAAAACAAAAAAAGAACTAACACAAAAGTAGGATTGGGTGATGGCCCAAACATTACTTCTATCTCTCCTGACACTTCACCTGATCAGTAGCTTCTTTTCTCCCAGGAGATGGTGGCAGAGTTCTTGTTCTCTGCTGCTGCCATCCCTAGAGAGAAGTATGCTCTTTGTGACAAGAGCAAAAGAAAAAAGAAAGGAGTGTTTGAGGGAGATAATCACAAATCCTATTTGAACACCAGAGAAGATCTTAGGGAAGAAATATGGAAGATAAAAGCAAATAAAAAATGGAGTGAATCTCTCTAGCCTTAAGGAAAGCATTGAGACTGGGTGTGCTTCACAGGAACTAATATTTGAGTAAGAAATGACAGGGGATTAATTCTGACCTTGTAGAATGGAGGAGGCTGCTGGACAACAGGAGTGCAGAATAATAGTTATGTTGCATGTGAGGGCAGCCTTGGGCCCACTGTGTTCGTTGTGTTCCTTTGTGACCTTGGTGTAAGAACTAGACATGCGCTTACAAAATCTGCCGATGACACAAAGCTGGTATGTACAGCTAATACAGTCCAGAGGAAGACTTGATTATTATGCAGAAAAAATTAGATGACCTTGTGGAACAGCAGAACAGAAACAGCATGAAATTTAATAATCCAAAGTGCAAAATCATGCCCTTGAGGACTAATCACCAGAACTTCTGCTGCAGAAAGGGGTTCCTGAACTGGAGGAAGGAGAAATGAACAAGCTGATTGACCATAGGATGGCCATAAGATCCCCCATGCTATATGGCCATGAAAACAGATAAAGATGATGCTCCAACATGTACCTGGTGAGAATACACAGCAGAGTTGTGAAGGAATTAGTATCAGGGTAAAAGTTATTGAGCTCAATCATATGCATTTCTTCTCATCTGTGTTCAAAAGATACTGTAATTAAACTGTAATAAGTGCAGGCAAATGCAGGTATGTACAAGGAGGAAAGGTCAGATGGGGTAGCAGTGATTACCATTTCTGTCTTGTGTGCCCTTTATTCTCCTCCCTCCCCCCAAGCTTTCATAAAAGGTTTGCTGCTCTGAGCTAATATTTTCCCTATTGAATTATTCCCATCCCCTAAGGAATATTTCAGTCAACAGGTTGAAATAAGTGAATTCCACTTTCCATTGATGTATAACTTCATGATGGGGGTGAGAAAATGTTTACCTGTATTTCATTCATTAAAACATGGTGACAGTAGGATATTAAGGCAAGAATGTAGAGTGTTCTCATAGACCTGGGAAATCAGTCCATGCCTGTCAGCTGTATCCTCTTTCTCCTCAGGTTTGAACAGGTTTGAGCAGGACAGATGGACATGCCAGCAGCGCCCATATTGTAGGGCTGGGTGCTGGCAATGACAGCTCAGGACCCAGGTGCTGGTCCTTCCACATGCTGCTCTCTCTCCCAGCCCTATTGCTGGACTTTGTGGTGTCAATCCATATTTACATTAGTGCAAGGAAAAGCATCTCAAATTCAGCAAAAGGTTTTCAGTGCACCTCTGGAATTTTCCTCCTCTTTTTTCTGCCTTTCATGTTTTCTGGAGTCACTTGGGGTCAAAAAACAGGAAGGAAATTCTTCAGTGGATTGGCCAAGAGAAGCTTCCAGCAAAGCCCCTTCCAACAGCACCATAATCTGTGAAAAATTTCTTGCCATATGGAAAGGCTGTTCATTTATTTCCCTTTGCGCACAGTTTGGCTTGCCCCACATTAGCAGAGGCTATCTTTAGCATGTCGTCAGTGCTTTTTATGAAGAGATATAAAAACTCCCACAGCAGGAGTCCTCTGGCTCTGAGACTGGGTGATGGAAGGAGGCTATGACAGACTGCTTAGCTGGCCCCACTGTTCAGAACCATCTGCTTGCCAAGGTTTCTCAGCTCTGAAGAGAGAGGCAGACACTGCCCTTCTCAGCGGTGGTATGTCACTGTGAGTATGGAGTACCACTCAGAGAGTAGGAAAGATTCAGATAAAATGAAATCCAAACTATTTAAATAGACAAACAGGAGATGTTATGTATTATTTTCTATTGTAAAATAATCTCTGTAGTTGTAAATAAGAAAGAAAATATAGTAGTTCTCTCTTACATGCAATTCAGCAAGGGTCTCCCATAATTTGTTCGGACCCTATTAATGAGTATAAACAGTTTAAGCAGTTTGTTTAATGGCCATATCTCTGCAGTTGCTTATGCTGAACATAATTTTCTTTCCTGTTGCTAGCTTTGCAACAAGTCACAAGAGTTATTTACAGACACCTTACTTTTATCTAATTTAACAGCTTTGTGTTGTCAGCAGTTTTGCCATCTCATTTTATTCCCTCTGTTTCTGGTCATTAATAAATAGACAGGGCTGGAGAAAGAGTGGAATTAATCCCAACAGTGATCCTCTGGCACAGTCCCCGTGGCATTACACTCCTACCACTTTTTCATCCCAGTTATCTGACATTTATCCCCATCCTTTTCTCTCTCTTTTAACCCATAAAAAACCTTATCTCCTACCCCAGGGCTACCGAGTTTCTTTAAAAGCCTTGTGGTGAATGATACTATCACATATCTCTGTAAATGCATATCTTGTGATTCTCTTTTAGTCAATATTTTGCTACCACTTTGTAACATTTGAACAGGTTAGAAAAGCACAGTTTATCCTCACTGATAAGTGTATCAATTTATCTCTGCTGAGCAGTGCTGATTTGCAATTTATTCATTCTGATTTTATTCTCTTTCCTACCTACCACATGTAGGTGTTTTGTAAGCATTTTAAATTATTTTCTCAACCATTTTGCCCATTAGTGAATTAAGCTTCTTTAGATTTCTGTTTTGGGGGTCATTCTTTAGAGTTATTTTAAAGATTTCTACAGTGTTGGCCATTTTCCAGTTACCTAGAAGAGTGGCTGTTTTAATGATGAATTACTATCTTTAATGATAAGTTATGGTAGGCTGAAATTGTGCTCCATTCTTAGGATTTCCTCAGAGTCTCCAATAAATTCCATTTGCTACTATGAGTTATTGGAACACATATTTCTGAGGTTGTTACACCACTGATAATTTTAATCTTTTACCCAACTGGGCAGGACTTTCACACCATTACATATAACTTCAGAGTAAAGATTCACTCTCAGCCCTTCTTTTCTGACACCCAAATGAATAATTTACCTTCATTGGAATCTTTCCTTACCCTGTGATTTAATTCTTTACACTTAGCAATCCAATAAACCTATGCAGCTTTCCATATGTGATTTACTTGCATTGCTTCTTTGTCAGCATGCCTTTGACTGGTTTTGTGTATATTCTGTGGTTCAACTTGCTGTATGAGTTGTACCTTGCCTGTCAAATCTTCCATTTTATTTGCTATGTTTTAACAGAATATCCTTTCCTGATAGATGTTTGGGGCTAAAAATCAATCCTGGAATTTTACTATTTAATTATCCTATGCTTTCCCTTGTTTCTTTGTTCTGAACTGTGGAGATCTGCTAAAGCACAGATTATAAATAGCTTCCACTCTATATGAGTAACATTTTTAAAAAATAATTATTTCTCTGTGAGAAAAAGACCTGGTTTAAATGCTGATATTTTATGTTAAAATGCTAATATTTTGCTCAAGTTATTGATCTTGAATATGAGTCCATTCACCCAGACTTGTAATTCTATCAGCTTCAAGGTAAATATTCATGTAAATCGATCATAATTATTATCATTATAATTATTATACTTGGGACCATACTCTCTGAAACAAATCCAGTAGTTAATGGTCTTCATTATATGTAGTACTTCTTCATGCTTAATCATTTTCATTCCTGGTATGTGCTGTGTTTACAGCGCTGGATTTGTTTTTTTTAAGATCTAGAATTTGCATGCTAAGAGTCAGTTTCTCCTACACACATTGAATTCTGTTCAGTGGTTTAGATAGAACATTTTATCTTCCTCTAAACAAACTAATCATTGAACATCTTTTGATATTTCCTTCTGATAAGAATTTCTTATTCACGGTTGCTTCATTTCTTCTCAGCTTAGTACCAGTTTCTCAACCATCCGTAGCCCTCCCCTTCTGTATCTCTACCTTTCTATTATTTACACACCCATGATGCAATCTCCTCCCCTCATACAAGAAGATGCTATTTTATATGTCTAATTTATTTCTCAGGATCACAGTCAAGAATTAACCCAGTTTTTCAAGATTAAACCCAAGGAAGAAAGTAATTTCCAGCTTCTAAAGTTGTTTTTCCATCAGTGGTTATGTACTGAAGACATGGACCACCATCTGTCACAATTAAGAGTCTGCCTCCCATACCCAAGCCTGTTAAAATACACAATCTCTAGATTTATATGTGCTTGAATAAGTAATGAGTAAAGCTACAAGTGATATTCAGGAGAAATGCCTAGTGCTCAGACTTTTGAAAAACAGACCACTTAGATTAGGACTAATCAAGCGTTTTATGGTGAAACAATTTTCTGCTAGAAATAACTCAAGAGTTAGGTGCTCACTAGAAATAGCCAGGATTAAGCATATGTTGTAATCAGACAAAGCAGGTATTTGAACGTGGTCATCCTAGCCCTACATGCATTTTTGCTATTAAGGGTGTTGGGAAGGATGAAACAGGAAAACCTTATAAATATGATTGCCTGGCACAAGATTTTGAGAATATAGAAACTATAGGCGAGATTGGAATGAAAGCAAGCTTTGAGATACCAAGCCTTAGTTATTGAACAACTAGAAAACAATGGTATGGCCACTGAAGTTAATCCCCTTCTGAATTAAACAATGACTGCTGCTTGCAGACAGGTCCAAAGGTTAAGCAGACCCCACTAGCTTGGCAGAAAGGGTCCAAAGAGCAGTTTTTAGGGTTTAAAATGTAACACAGTATGGTAATATAATGATTCTTATAGGCTGTATGTAAATGCTATAAGATTTGTATCTTGTACTAGACTGGTTAGTAAGAATTAGAATATTCAGCACGGAAAAAGATTTATTGTATTATAATGGGAATTTCATGGCTCTTTTTCTATCTGCTGCTGTTCAATCTTTTGCTCTCTCTCCCTCTCTCTCTCCCTCTCTCCTCTCTGTCTTTCAGGCCTGCTCCAAGCTGTGGCTGGCAGTTCCAAGCAGGCCCCCTGCACCCACGCCCTTTGCAATAAACCACAACTTTCAAGACCTGGATTCAGAGATCTTTCATCTCCGTTTGTCCTGACCGTCCACACCACACTGACACTCTCACAAAGGGGACAAGGAGTGAGATCTAAAATATGTCTATGGATGATAATTTTTAAAAATAGGCACAAACCTTTATTTTCCTTTTGTTTGTTCAAAAATTAAAATTTAGTATCATATTCAGTAATGATTTTGCTATATGAATTAAGAATTTAAGTTTTGTGGCTTAAAAAGCAATGCCAAAATAATGTAACATTTACACTCTAGAATTTTGTATCAAGTTCATTACCAGGCTGTTCTGGCTCTTTGGAATTGGGGTTTCTTTTTATCCCTGTAGGACTAATCCAGGAAGTGTGGGCTGAGGTACAGCATGCATTGCTTCTTTCTAATGATGCAGGTGAGGGTTCCCTTTGGCTGCAGGGAGATTTGGTGAGACTGGGACTGGGCATGTCTAGTCTCTGCAGGGACACAGGGTTCAGAAATCTCCAGGCACTGCCAGAGTGCAGTGCTCTTCTGAAGTACCTCCTGGCAGCCACCCAGCATGTCCCAGCACTGCAGGACCTGAGCTGACATGGCTTTAGAGGTCTCCTAGTAGGAGAGCCAGATGTGGCTCAGGTGTCTGCACCAGAGCAGAAACATGTCCCCCACTACCTAGGTGGCTCCCTTTCTTCTACCTTTTCCTCTTTATGCAGGAGAAATCCAAAGTCCTTTAAGAACTGGAGTTCGATAGTGTTACTGCTACTACACAATACTATGCCATTTGAAAGCCTTCTTAATGATTTGATAGACTGGTAGAATCATTGAAATCATTCCCATTTGCCTAATATATACAAATTTGGGTGTGAAAATTGTACAGATCAAGTTTGAAAAGCCTGTTATTTGTCACACAGTTTTAGAGATCCTGTGATACTTTCTCTTCCAATACTGCAGAAGCAGTTAGACTATACTAGGAGATGTAAAATTTCTACCTTTGAGGTCACAACCATGCTTTAAACTAATTTTTTCCTCTCTCTATATGCAAGAGCCAAAATCTAGCTTTGTTCAACTGATAACTAAATGGATCATGACTGTTCCACGGCAGTCCCACCCAGGACACACCAGGCAGACTGGATTTTTTTAAACTGTCAGTGTTAGATTTGGCGAATTTGTTGATATGGCAGCTTAAGCACACGGAAAGGAAAGGAGAGCCCAGCATCACAAGTGTCTGTTGTTCTTTCTGACTGAGTGGGACCTGGGGATGGGGCTGAGGTCTTGGGACAGGGTCTGGATTTGGTCCCTGATCCAAAGTTTCCTGAAGTCTCTCCACTGACTCCGACCATGACGTAAAGCTGTAAAAAAATCCCCCAGTGTCTATGTATCAAACACAAACCTGTGTTCACTAAAATGGCATCTTCTTTTAATGGCAATAAACCTGGAGAATTCCTTGAGCCTCTTGCAGTCATTAAAAATTCTGCTGTCAAGTATGAATTTGTTCTAATTTGGCTCTCAGATACTATATGGTGTTTTCCCTTTGCTTTCTACAGAAAGTCTTCTATTACCAGGAATTCTCTATCTATTTTAGTATTTGCAGATGGAATTTTCTTATTATATTAGGTGGTGGAATAAAATTACATCCACCTTTTTTTAGGGACTTGTAGTCCAACCAATATCTGGTTGTAGTGAGGGCTGCATAGTTTTTTTTCTTTATTACAGGAATAAAACATGGAAGATTAAAGTCTTTTCATGCCAGCTTTGTTATCATAAATATCTCTGATGGATATGCTGATTAATTTTTTAATAGGGGATAATACTTCAGATGAGAAAATGATCAAAACACAGAGCACAGTTAGGTCAAGGTAATTTAACTCTAATCTTGCCTAATTGTTATTGTAATCTGAACAGACAGAACTGAGATAATTAAATCTTGATCACGAACTATCCTCTTCCTATTTCATATGGTTACACGTGCCAAATACAATGCCAGCAATCCTAGCTGACATTTTCTGTGAAAAGACATTTTTAGGCATCATAATGTGTGAAGGCTGCCAGCAGGGCAGTCTATCACTTCTACCTTACTCAAAGGGATGTGCACTCTCTTGAAGGAAGAACACAAAGCTAATATAAAACCCAAGACTTTAGCAAGGAAGGTTAATGTGGGGACCTTGCAATCTGGAAGATTCTAAGCTCAAATTTGGGAAAAAGCACAACCAGCACTTTCAGACTTTCTTCCCTGTCCTTGAATCAAGCAAGAATCTTTGGGAAAACTCTGAAAAATACCTTAATCTTTGCCTCTCATTAGTGTAATTGACTCCGTTTCTCTTTCTGCACTCAGAAGAATGAGGCTGTACAACAACCTTGTGATTTCCACCACACCTAGTGCTGCTTCTCCACTGCTGACTGCACCAGTCCACTTGCCAAAGCCACAACTTTAGGCTCAAGGTGTGAGTCAAGTGAAGAAGATATAAAACCCCAGGAAGACATAAAGCTTTCAGAGACTTAAGGTGTGTTACTTCGATAGCTATAGTCTTTGTTTCACAGCTCTATTTTCTGATAGCAAGTAAATTTTGCAATTACAAGTGGGGCAATGTTAAATCAGTATGAAACATTCATAACTGTTGCTGAAATTGGGTGATGTCTTCTCAGCTGATGCATGCTTGAGAGTGATGTCTTTGATGCCAAAACTTTTTAACAGGGCTGATGCCGTCATCCTTGGGTGTGTAGCTTACTCAGTTTGTCAGTCTCTGCTGGGGCTTTGCCAAGTGCTGGATTTAAAATCCCAAGTTCTCCTGGTTAGTAAGGCAGAGTGTAGTGTGCAGTGTGCAGCTTGCTAATACTGGTACCAGCTCTCACTTCCGGGAGGCTGCAAGACTAACAAATTGCAAGGAGAAGATGAGCTAAAGACTTGCTGTGCATGCAGGTTTGTGTGTGAGAAGGAGGTAAAGAGAGAGCACCTGTGTGAGAGGACTTTGCTAGAGGGCAGAACGCATCTGGGGAATTGGGAAAAGAAGGCTGTGCAGAGTCTTCTGTGCTTTACAGATACAAACATAAGGGAATACATGTTAAAGGGAGAGGGTATCACATAAGAAGTTCACAGATCTGGTCAGGAAGCTGGCAAGAAAAAACTATTTGATAAACAACTGGGCTTTATTCTAAAACAGCATCTGAGCTTTGTTTTTCACTGTTAAAGCCATCATTTACAAAACAAGTGAAAATGGGTATGGTGGTCTCACTTTAGTCCCTAATGGAATTTTACACATCACCCAACTGTACAGTTTTTACATATGACTGTTTTCGCAGACAGAAAATTTGGATCATAATGATACAATGGTGAAGACACAAGTCCACATTTAAGGGTAGTAACAGAAAGTTCTGCAATGTAATTTGCTTCTTATGTTTTCCATGACTGTAACTAATAAAAAGTCCTCATCCCCAGCAGTATCAAATTTACTCAAATTAAAAAACTGCTTCTCTGTAACAACAGACAATTCTTCTTGTTCCACTTCAAAAAGTATTAATTATGGAACATCATGTTTTACAAATATTTTTTGTACAAATACTGCATTAAAGAACTATTATAATGTTGAGTAAACAACTCAGTGTGTTTTGCAATGTACCCTCAGAAAAAAAGTTACATCTGTGTTTTTTTAAGTAGGTCAGTGACAATTCCTTATGTATTTCTTAAATTCACATGGACTATCCAGATTCCAGCATAGAAATATGTGGCTAAAACTACTGTGAATAAAATATTCATGTTTTTCTTTAAAAATAAATGGACCCACATAAGCTGCAGTAAGAGAGGTAATGCTTTCCCGGTGCAGGATTGTCTTCTGCATGCTTTAAGAGCTTTACTTGGTTCAGTTTACTACCATATAATTAATATGAGTATAATTAATATGAGTGTAATTAATATGAGTGTAATTAATATGAGTGTAATTAATATGTGCATAATAAATATGAAATTCCCTTTGCAATGAAATTGTTCATGAATTTGGGGATTGTAACACATCCCTTATATCTTCATTTGGTATGAAATTTGTTCTAAATATTAGATCTGGTGACAGATTCCAGGGTTGTCTCCTCAAGAAGCCTTTTTGCTCATACTTGGACAAAATATATTTGTGTTATTGTTGACATGTCCATCACTGTGGGATTACAGGATGCCATTTCATCCAAGAGGTTTTCTGAAGAGAAGGCTGTTTTACTGTAATGTAGTAATACCTGTGACTAGGTGGTATTTTAAAGAAAGCCCCGGGAGAAGAACAGCAAGTGCAAAAGATTTCTCCTCTACAGATGTTTCCTTGAGTAATCTCACCTCTAGCATGTGTAGGGGTAAAAACTATCTTAACTATCTTAGCTCATCAAAAATCAAAACAACCAAATCAACAAAAAACCCAAAACTCAAAAAACTCCTCATCAACCAACCAAAAATCTCCCCAAACCAAACAAAACCCAAATTACCTCTGAGACATCTAGTCTCTTGAGTGCCTTGAAAATTGCTGAGACATGCAAAGGTTAGTATCTGAAACGAGCTTCTTTAGGCAGGAACTTTGCTTAACATAGAAAACAGTTTCATTGATGCATGGTTATTAGAGATATATACTGCACCATTTTCTTAGGTCCATCACCCTTTCCATGTGTCGAGTAGACTATGGTGAGCCTCAGTATGAAGTGTTTGTAGTTCTCTCAGCTAAAACACATAGTTTCATCAAAAGGAACAGCATTCCAGCCATCTGAAAGTATAAAACTCATTTCCTTCCAGGTATTCCTATAATATTCAAATTTAAGAAGGGACGTGCACCCAAAAAAAACTGTGAAACTTAAGATTTTAGAGTGATCAGAAAATGATTCCATGGTTAGACAAGTACTTGAAACATTTAATCATCAATATTCCTTCTGTTGGTAGAAATCCTCCTATTTCTGCTCACTTTCTTCTTGGTTAGCTGAATACTGTCACTATTGACATTTCACATAGCAGAAACACAGCTCCATATAATATGTATAATGTCTGCCCTGGGCTCCACATAGATCTGGAGGAATAGGTAAAGCAGGTTGGATTGTGTTATGAGTAATTTTTCGTTATGTTAATATGAGTGGCCACTCCTTGGAGAGCTTTTAAGAAAGAAGTAGATTATTAGAGGGATGGGCTTCCCCTGATTTACATGCTTATGTTGCTTTGGCAGCCTCAGCAAATGGAAAATGTTACTGTCTGCTGGCATCTGTAAAGGACTTGGGGCAGATGTTTGACTCTTTTGGTTTGTTCACTTCGATGCTTGACCCAACTGACAGTGGGGTTCATTATGCACCATTATTGTTCTAGATATTGAACCTATTTCTTCTCAAATTAATTGCTTCTGGCTGACTTATCTGTAACCAATGAGATTGAAATAGCATGAAAACAATCTGTGATATGTGGCTGTCGCCTGTTAATTCTCCCAAGGAAACCTCTGTTAAGCCAGCCAGTGGATTTCATGAGTTTGAAAGCACAGTTCCATGTTGCAATAGGCTGGAGACAAAGCTTTGGTGCAGAAGTGCTAGGCTGATTGGGGTGGGATGTCACTGATGATTATGACTATGCAAGATACAACATCAGGGATGCCGTGTGACCAGTTACACAGGTGGTACCAGGAGCAGGGTTCCTTTATTTTTTGTTTGTTTTCAGACCAGTTGCAATGTGAAGTGGCTCTACTGGCACCACCAATTGGAGAAGAAGCTTGTATCTCTTCTGAGGGTGACATGCATGTTGGGCACACTGGAACTGAACTCCAATGTCCATGCTCTGGATTTGGGTTGAAGGATGGATTGCATTTCCCACTTTCATGTATAGACACTTCTCTTTCTCTTTTTCCCCCCTTTCTTTTAAGAAAGAGGATGTTTGCTTTGTATGGTGCTTAGTATCTCGGTTGGTTAATTTTGTCCAGAAAGAAGATTTACCATGGACTCCCATGGTCATCTTGGGGAAAAAAAAAAAAAAAAAAAAAAAAAAAAAAAAAAAAAAAAAAAAAAAAAAAAAAAGTGAGGAAAAGGACTGCTTTCCCTTTCATCTCTCATAGTTATTGTTGAGAAAGATGTAAAGATTTTATTACTTGCAACGACAATAGAGGATGAACTTGAGGGAGGTCAATAAACAAAACTGGAATCACCAGGTGATGTTAACGGTCTTACTGACATGCGTGTGAAATTAGGGGGAAAAAAAAAAATTAAACCCCCAATCATTCATCCTGCAGAATTTGACAAACTGGCAACACGACATTTCTGCCCTGCACATTGGGAGTCTATGAAAGGGAAGAATAAGGCTATTCTTAGCCCCCTTTATAGGCACACAAAGTACGGCACAGAAATGTCACTTGCTGGGGCGGGAGGAGGGCTTGTTAAAGAGAACAGGATCGCTGTGTAGAATCATCCTTTACGACAGGGCAAAGGAACCTGCCGTTGTCAGCTCCGCTCCAGCTCTGCACATTCCCATCTCAGTCAGCTATTGCAAACGTCCTGATTTCTTCCCTTCCCCCCCGCCTTTCTTAAATTGTTTTTATTCCTGCTCAAAGATCAGGCGGAGGCTTCGCCAGACCCTGGACGGCAGCACCTCGGGACGAGAACCGAGCAGTGACTTCAGCACAGGCAGACGACAAGCGCCGACAGGCAGGGGAGCGTCCCGAGGTCACAGCCAGCGCCGATCGGCCGCTGCCAGCCGCGGCCTCCGGGGCACACCGGCCCTCCCTCCGCTTCCCCCGAAGTTCCCAGCGGAGCACCCCACAGCGGCTCCCGCTCCCCGCAGCGCCCGGCGCTCCCCCGGCAAACGGGGCGGCGCGGCGGCACCTCCCCCGGCCCTGCCCAGCCCTGCCCGGCCCGGCGGAGGCGGTGGGCGGCTCCTGTGGCCGTGGCATAAACCGGCGGCTCCGCCCGCCGGTGCCGCTGTCCCCGCTGGACGGCGGAGGGGACATCGGCGCTGACCTGGGATCCGGGCGGAGGCTGCGGCGGCGGCGGCTGCTGCTGTCCAGCGGAGGGGCTGCGGGGCACGGGCGCGCCTCCTCTGGCTGCCGCGGCCTCGCTCGCACGGCGGCAGCGGCGAGAGGTTCTGCCGGGCTGCCCCATTGTCTGCCCGCGGGCGGAGAGCTGCGCTGCCCGCACGCCCCCCGCCCTCGCCTTTGTGTGCTCCGGCCGGCGGCGGGGCGGCGCGGCGCCCGCCGTGATGCGCGCTGCGGGGCGGCGCGGGGTCCGCGCCGCTCGGTGAGAGGCGGGGAGGGACCCAGCCTGTGCCCCGGAGGCTTTTCGCTCGCAGCAGCCGGAGGGGGGGGACTATGGACTGAGCGCATCGCTGTGCCATGGAGTCGGGCATCCGCTTGAGCACGCTCTGCCTTCTCCTCTGCCTGGGGCCAGGTAGGCGGATGCTGGACCCGCCGGGAGAGTACGGGGGAGTGGGGCCGGCGGAGCTCCGCAGCGCCGATGCTCTGGCCCCTGGGCAGCCGCAGGTGCGGAGAGCGGCGGAGGGGCTGGGGAGGGGGTGGCGCTCGGGAAGTTGCGGTATCGGCGGGTGGGTGCGTGACGGCACTTTCTGGGTCAGTTTCAGGCTTTGGCGTGGACCCCTCGCTGCAGATCGACGTGCTGTCCGAGCTACAGCTGGGAGGCTCCACGGAGGGCGTGCGCCAGGTGCCGGGGCTGCACAACGGGAGCAAAGCCTTCCTCTTCCCAGGTACGGCCGCCCCGGCCCCGCACCTCCGGCCGTGACCGTCGGTCGCCGGCGCCGCGCACGGGGCGCGCCCCCTCAGTACCCCCACCGCGAGAGGTTTGCTCGCTTTGAGACCTCGGGATCGCGTCCCTTCTCTTCCTGCCCTCTTTTCTTCCACTCTTCTTTACGGCTGCTCTCTCATTATTTTATATTTTTTTTTTTTTTCTCTCTCATCCCATTTTTTTTCTTTGACTGGTAGACGCTTAATTAAAGTACAGCAGGAACGGGGATGGCAGATGGCATGTTTTGTGAGTCGTGGGGTGCGGTGATGAATAATAGCACCACCCACTCTACTGCTTTACTTGGGAAACGCGAAACATATCCCAGTTCCAGCTAAGGAAAACCTCTCTGAAAGTTTTATGTGAATTGAGCAAAATGCTGAAATGAAGTGCCCCGGAGGAGGGAGGCAGATGGCTGGAAATAAGAACGCCCTTTTTTTTTGCCAAAGGAAAGTAGCCCTTTGGAGCTTCTGTGACGTATCCCTCCTGAGAAACAATGAATGAGTTTTGGTCTCTTTTAGTGCTTGTGATTGTTTCTTTGGTAATACTGGGAAATAGAAATAAAATAGTAGTCTTCTATCTTCCAAAAATACCTTTAGGAGTTTTATTAAAGATTATTAAAAATTATTAAACTTTCATATATTTTAATTCATAAAAGACTGTAAAATAGCTCTAAATATCTCATCGAATGTATTGCATTGGTTACATTCCATGCACTTACTCATTATCAGTGTGTTTTTGAATTACACTTCAAAAACATACTGGTATGTTAAATGAAGCTGGGGTGAAAAATATTTTTCAGAAAAAAAAAAGTCTATCTTTAAAAAAACAAACCCTAAAACTGGCCTTTAGAAGTTAGTTTCTTCTCTGAATGATGATTAAATGCTCCTTATAATCAATGACTAAGCAAAAAGGAGTGTGGCTCAGCATCTAATGAAAAACAAACAAATCTCCACATCAGCTTGCACTTTTAAGATAGGGGAACTTCATTGTTGGCTTCTTGTGTCATGCCAGGAGTTTAGCTTGGATCTGAACAGGTTTCCAGTGCAACAGGCAGGAGGCTGTGTTTCAGGTACAGAAGAGTTATGATTCAAGGGAGATAAGATCTAGAAAGGGAATTTCTTTTTTTCTTTTTCATATTTGCATTAATGAGATAATTTATCAGGAAGCTAATAGTTACCAAAGGCTTTTTTTTTTTTTTTTTTTTTTTTTTTTAAGGTGACCTCTCTAGCAGCAGTGTTCTTCCCTGGAACCGCCAGCATGTGTCACTATGGACGTGAATGTGGAGACACATGAGCATGTGCGTTCAAAAACACTGGCACATGCTGGCTTTAAACATCTGTGATGGGCTTGTGGTTGTGGAGCACAGACCTCTGTGAAGGGGGTGACTGCTTAGAATGGCAATGCATTTGTGTGTCAGTGGGATTGGTGTCTTAAAATAGGTGTAATTTTTAAGGCATGTTTCTGAGTTGAAGCCACATTGTGCTGTAGTGGATTGGGGTGAGGGAGTAGGGGAAGTTAAAACTCACTTTGTCTTCAGTGGTAACAGGATTTGAGGTTTGGAAAAATAAGGCTTTCTAGTATATTTTCCCTCTGTCAGGACAAAAAATTACTGGGTTACTAAAGAATTTTTTTTCAGGTTTTTCCCTCTTTGCAATTACAAGTGTATATAGTTCTCAAACGGGTTAGCAGTTTACTTGTAACAAAAGAAGACAGGAGTTTTAAATTTTCACAGCAGCCTTTTTATTTCGTTGAGAACAATTGGAGGAATAACAAGGATGAAAACACTTGTGTTTAAATGGTGGTTGAAGTCACTCAGTGTCCCTTAGGAAGTCTTTAATGCCCTGCAGGACTGGAGATAATTTTCCCTGCTACTGCATAAGATGACTACTGATTTTCTTAGAGTGAATGGCATCCTTACTGAGCAGAGAGATATTAATTTTTGAACTTGCATTTAGAAATAGAGAAATTCCCATCCTTGATCAGGCCACTGGGTCCACTTAGTCATTTTTGTTCTGCTCTTAAAACTCACACTTTGGGAACACTGCTGCAATGTGTGCTCCTCAATGTATGTATTTGCTGTGTGTAAATTTCAAATACATGTGTGTGTTGCCTTGAAATTTGGTTTGTTTATGTGGGTTTTTCCTTATTCCAGCTAAAGCCTTAGTTCTAGACAGAAAAGATTTTGTGAGAATGATGCAAATTACTTTAAATGATCTGTGAACTTACTCTGGAAGCTTCAACATGTGGTCCTTTGCCTCTTGGTTTATTCAGATAGTGAATCTTCTTGTATCATATACATATTTACAGTTTAGTATGTTGCCTTTTTGATAGATCACATTCTTGACTGATGTAAAGCCTTACTTTACATAAGCTTAAACCATTCAGAAGTCCTAGATGCTGTTCCCTATTTTAGAAGGAAATTACGAATGTGGCACGTTGAGCTGCCAGCAGGTAATAGACAATTAAGGAGATATGATGGGGCAATTATACATACAGTTAAAGCAGAGTAGTCTCTTTACTTCAGTGTTTAGGCAAAAAGGCAGTTTTGACTGATTAATTAGATGTAGCATCAATTTCCAATATAGGGGTTTAGCATCTAATTGGCTGTTCTGGCAAATTCTTCCTTGTGTAATTGACTTTTCAAAGGTACCTGTGTTTCTAGGCCATACAAAACAGTAAGCAGTTACTCTCTAAAGGCAGTTTTAGTCTGGCACTGTCCAGTCAAGATAATTTAGATTATGCTCCTTATACAGTTCCTGATTTAGAAATAATATTAATCATTTGAAGTTTGCTGTTACTTGGACTTTGTGTGTGTGTACTTGGCTTCAGCGGATTTAGGTGCTGGATTCTAAAGCTTTTTAGGTGTCTGATGCTCCTTGGTTGTCATGAATGGTACCTACAGAATGCCACTGTAATCTGGGTCTAGCTAGCTGCAGGGACTTTTTTCTGGAAATGTGATTTGCAAAGTAATTGTAAAGTGTTCCAGTGTAGCTTGTGGGAAGATACGATTGTGAATAGAAAACAGGAGGAAGTCTTCAAAAATGTTAGTGTTTCTGTATGTGAACATCTGCCAGCACTTTCTAGCCAACAGCAGATATTATTATGTCAAAATATGTTGAGAGAGGAAAATTATTCCTCTGCTGGTCAAAGCAGCAGAACAGAAGTCAGAGTATCTACGTCACAAATGTCTGTTGGCAACTGTTTACCGAAGTCAGTGAAATTTTCAATGCCTTTGTTCTTCCCTTTGCAAAACAGGGATGACACTTGGGTAAAGCTCAAACCAGATGGATAGACTGAACTGTAATTAATGTAGTTAAAGAAGGCTTTTGGAGAAATGCACACTGTCATTCTTATAGTTCTTTTCTGTAAGTATACCTCATTAATGCAATTTGAGGAGACAGGTGAAGATGAAAGTCCAGTGTAGCTATTTTCCTATGCAACTATGGAAATCATATTGCTTCAAGAGGACTTGTTGCATATGTAACTGCAGGGGAGTTCGAAGAAGTACACAAAACCACAACAACAGAGGCTGAAGGATGAGGAGGGTTTTGGATGACTGATCAAGTCAGGAGATGCTAGGAGATACAACATTAAGCTCATGCAATGTCCCAGTGAATCCAGATACTTCAACTTGCAGTAGGAAATGGTGTTCTGAGGTGTGACAATCTAAAGAAGGTCTGCAAGAGTAACTTGGTCTCCTCTGGCATTTCACTAGGCAATAACATTTTGTCACCCTCCCTTTAAATTCTGTATTATATGTATTTTATAAATAGAGTATTTTGATAGTCTTTCTGGGTCTCTTGTTGAGAGCAGATACTATTCATCAGACTGTCTTAGTGCAAAGAATGTGTGTGTAGTAATGGAGACACTTTCCAACTGCCTCCAGCACCAGTGGAGAGTGGAAGGTACACTGTAAATCAAGGGATGAGAGCCTACAAAAATGAAAGCTAGGTGATGTATGGGGACAGTATATGCCCATCAAAAGGTGCACATTGTCCTCAAAGGGAAGGCCAAAAGGTGGACAGAAGAGTGCAGCCAGATGATTACAAACACAGAAACATGTATTTAAGGAAAAGATAAAAAAGGCATGTTAGTCATGAAAATGCGAGAGCTTATGTGTCTGAATACAGAATTTGGAATTTATTCAGAGGTTGTTTGCTTGGGCTTTGTTGTTTTTTGTTTTTTGTTTTTTTTTTCCTGTGCCATTTAGGGTATGTAACTCATAATATGGTTATAAATAGTATTTTGGTATTTCTGATGAGGAAGGACAATTTTAGAGGCAAAATATGGTATATTTTGATGGGGGTCAAGATGTGTTATGAAACACCAGAAAAAAATCCTGAGTGGGATGACCAAAAGGACTTGGCAGTACTGTTCTTTGAATTGATGCTGGCTAGCAGAAAAAAAGCCCCCTAAAACAGGCTTATAGTGATGTATTACCTCTTGTTGTATGACTGGATCGTTAGTGTTATTTTAAAATGCTAGCAAGACAATATTGCTCTATATTATATCCCGTTGGAAATTTTACTCTATTTTGTCTCATCATGTCATCTCTGGACATTTACCTAATAAAGAAGCTAAAATAAGCCTTAAAAGCAGAGGTGAGTAAACTTTTTTTCACAGAAACAGGATTTACATTGCCTATGCACTTCACACACACCACTTTTTCCTTGCCACCTGTCATTGAAACTATGGACAGATGCTTTCTCCAGGTTCCAGCTGAGCCTGCTGAAAATATTACTGTTCCCAGCTGCTCGTCACTGCCCAGAAGCTTGAGGTTACTGTCCCCAAAACTTCCAAAGCAAGAGATTGTATGAGTGTTCCCATGTCTGCTGATGGCAAAATCAGCCAGCTTCAGGAGTGAACCTGTCTGACTACTGTGACATGGATTAAAGAGTCCCGTAAAATCCCCTTTCTCCAGCTGTATCCATCTCCCAGAGGAGTGGTAACAGACAGCTGGGAATGTGGATGTTAATGTTGCCAACTGGCTTAACTGACTGCAGAGTGAATACCTATCTGCAGCTTTTTTTTTTGTCTTGCATGCAAACTGGTTTCTCTCAGAGGCACCGAATCCTCAAAATGTGGGACCTCCATCACAGAGATCATCTGTAGATAACAAAAGTTTTAATCAAAGTTTAATTTCAGTAGGTACTGGCATGTTTTTTGATGTTAGAAATGCCTAATGTAAACAATTACTCTGTGACAATGCGGTAGCCATAAAGGTTTTGGTGTATCTGGAATAACAGCATAAGCTTTCCTTATGCAGCCTTCCTCTTCTGTAACTTTCTGAAGTCACCTTTGCACCTGTGCAAACAGTAACCATTGTGGTAGGACACTGCCAGGATTGTGATTAATGCTGCTGGGGAGCCAGGCTGGGTGCTGAAGGAAGGGAGGAGAGCCCTGAAAAGCTGGGCTATTTTTGCTGGTCTAGCTGCTCCTCTGAGACATACCCTTGCTCCAGAACTTAGAATTCAGCAACCTCTTCTGGAGCGGAGGAGTAGTCGTAGCAACAGGAGGTGTTTGTGAAGTGTCTGCTGCTTGAAGACCCCGCCTATAATAGGAGATAGCATGTGAGGATCCTGCATCAATTTTCCATCCTAAACCATGAATTTTAATGAATGGAGAACTATGATGCACTTACCCCTACTGAATATTCATGAATATGCCCAGAACTGGAGATTGTGTTGCTTGCTAACTGGTTGTGGTGGTTTATCTGTAAGATAAAGGGGAAAAAAGTTATGGAAGAAAGACTTAAATATCAAGAGCTTCTGATTGATGCTTGTAATTGTACAGTAGAGGGTAGGGCTGAGAAATGGCAAGTGAATGGGAACCTAATGTACGGCAGATACAGAAACTGAGAGAAGAAAAGCTTGTAATCCCAGAATGTAGTGATTAGTACAGAGTTGATATAAAATAATGTTAAGAACTGACATAAAACTTGGCCTGTGGCATTTGGGGGTTGCAGCTGTCTTATGCTGAAAGTTTCTAATAAATATTGTTGCAGAGAGTGTGTATTGGGCATTAGTATCACGGAAGTATAAGTGTTAAGCAGCAAAGTTGTTCCAAGTTCCACTCCAAAAGTTGACATTATTCACCCCAAGGAAAGTAATTTTACAGAAAGTGTTATCTTTCTGTCCTTTTTTGTTTTCTTTTCTTTTGATTTTCTGCAGTGTTTTTTTTTGGGGGGGAGGGAAAGGTAATAATCTCAGAGATTAAATATTCCCTTTAAAGACTTTTTAAAGACTTTAGGGTTGCTTTTTCCTTGTTTTGTTTGTTTGTTTTTTGTTTTCTCCCCCATTTTTTTTTCCTACTCGCATCTCTTTCCATGTGTCTTGATGTGGGCTCTTGTCACCTTTCAGTCTGTTAAATTCCAGTGTGAATTTGGTGGCTTTTCCTGTGCTTGGTAGGATAGCTAACATTTCCAATCTCTGATACTTCAGCCTTTGGAATGAATTAATACTTGCATTTATTTATCAGCAAGGTGTGACTCCATTTAAAGCCGTGTTTGTTTTACTGTGTTCTAGAGGACTTGAGCTTGTGCTTTACACGGACAGCTTGTATCTGATACCTGCAAAAAATTGAAGTCCCTGGGGGGGTCTACTTTCTACTGGGATAATGATGAATCTCTAAATTTTTTTTTTTTTTTTATGATTGTCTGACTGTTCAGGTTAATGCAGATAACCATGTGTTGTTTATACATTCGGTATTGCCCCAGACAATTCATACTGATTAATGGCAGACCAAAATGAATTTGCTTCTTCCTGCCTTTACAATGAGGCCTCTTCTAGAATATTGCAAGTTCAAGATCCATGTTGAGGCGTATATTATCTCAGTGGCCAACCTGGTATTTTTGTTGGTAAGCTGGAGATGAGTATGATGTACAGCTCTAAGGCATGTATGAAAGGGGATTACGTTAAGATGATGTCACTGTGGGGATGTGAGGCAGAGCCCTGGCTGGTGCCGTGAGAAGGGACCTGATGGTTGGAGGAGTGGGGCTCAAGAGCTTATTGATGTCCCTGTCAAGAGCAGGCAGGTGCAGATGGCTGCTCACCTGGCAGCCTCTCCTGGCAGTATGGCAGGGGGCAATGTTGTGATGTTGACAGCAGGACAGCACACTCTTGTGTGCCAGAGAGATCCCAGCACATGCAGCACATGTACCCTGAGAGAGGGGACAATGACCCTTCTAGGAAGTTGTCAAGTGCATCTTTTCATTTTGCTGGGGGAAGATTGCATTAGCAAGAGGAAGTGATGGGGGAAAATGAATTCTTGCTACCCTTATGTAATTACTTTCACTATGGCATAGTTCTGTGGTCACAAAGTATGCTTGAGATAAGGTTAGTCTTCTTTTTTATGATTCTTACCCCACTGCAGCATGGCTCATTCTCCATTGAGATGTCACAGAGGACAGCAGCATTTTCTTCACATCCCTTTTAGATCAATCTCAATGTCTGTTTTTCCCCTACTTTTTACTTAAAAGATGTGGGAAATAGGTTTTGTTCTCTCCCCTCCTCCCCAACTTGTGTTCTTCCAGTCTGTATCCTCCAGGGTATACAGGTGCTATCTTGGAAAAATAACTCCAAGTGTGGTTAACTTCACTGTTTCCACTGAGTCTTAAGGGAGGTACAGGACTGATTTCATAAGTTATTTAAACCATTGGATAAGGACTGTAAATTTTATATAACTGTCATGGAAAAGAGTATTTCTTTGTAGTGACTCTTCCCTATATTTTGTCCAAGGTGCAGATCCACTGAGCAGCTGTATTCTTCTACCTGTACTACTCAGGTACAGCTGAATAAAGGTGAAAAAGGATTTTTCCCGGTTTGATTTTTTTTTTTTTTTCTGTCCATCTGTTTTGTCTAACTTTCTCTATATTTTGTCTTAATGTTTAAGAAATGGGGTTTTTTCCCATTTTGGCATTGTCCAAATGATTTTTTTCTCAGAAAAACAATAAACACTACTACGTATGCTCACTTAGGTATTTTAGATAGAAAAAAAATTCTGTAGCCATTTTCAACATGGAAGAATTTTACAGAAAAAATGCTTATTTAACATTTTATTTGCTTTTCTTTTTTAGTGTATACTTTGTTTTTGGGAGTTTGTGTGATGCTGATGACTTCAGAGAGACACACAAACTTAGAAAAGTGGCTTTTAGCTTGAGTCATCTCATGAGCTGCTAGTTGCAGCTCTGGGCTGTTGCAAGGTGCTAAAGCAATGGGCATGGTCTAAAAGGACTTGTAGACTGAAACAGGCTTCCAAACACACAATGTTTAAAAGGCTTTTAGCAGATTACCATATTTGCTGCAGCACCAGCATTGCTATGATAGACTGTAATGTTTCCAAGGGAGCCATTACAATCAATATTGCTAGCGATCCATAACTGAGAACTCTTTTAGTGGAATTTGAGTGGCTATTTCCTCTCTGAAAACATGGAGTATAATAAGAAAAAGACCTCCAATTGTAGAGTTAGAGGAATGTTTATACTCTGTTAGAGCAATGTTTATGCAATTTCTCCAGCATAAATGCTGGTCTGTAGTGTTTATCTTGAAAGAGATGACATATCTGGACTCTGCCTTGACTCTGTCTGGAAGTCCATCAGTCTCTAGATACAGCTGTGTAATGATTCAGAAGGGTTCCAGAGGATCTTTTCTAGTTTTTAGGTCAATAATCTGTGTTTTAATAGCTCCCTAAGCATGCATTTGCATATTGTGCCCCAGCTGTTCCAAAGCCACTCTTAAGTTTTTCTGTAACATTAAGCAATATGCCTTGAACTTGAAATAGTCCCTAGATTTACTCAACTCTCATTCAAGGAAGAGGGTAGACTTGAGGAAAACCTCGTGTACTCTTTTCAGTGTTGCCCTTACCAAGAATCCCTGCACACACCATTAGCATAAGGAAAGCATATGGGAGTAAGAGATCTGGGAGGTTGAATTTAAAAATAAAATAATGCATCCTGGGTTATTGCATTTACTTTGGGTTTCTGCATCTGAGAAAAATATCAATGAATTGCAGGGACTGAAGAGGAAAACAGCAAACCTGATTATACAGTAACAAAAGGACTAGTTTAGTAAGAAAGTTTTTGAAAAAACTTGGGCATGTACAGCTTGTCCAAGAAATGATAAAAGTGTTGTATGATAAGTGTCTAGTATTAGAAGATTCTTAGAGGTTTAAAATGAAGGAATTATTTAGTATTCAAAGAGCTAAAGGTAAGAGTAATGTAATGATACTACAAATAGAGAGGATTAATATAAAAGGAGACTTTCACAGTGAACTAGGTTAGATTGTGGAATAGCTATGGGAAAGGAGTGTTGGAAATCTCCATACTTTTGATTTTTTTAGAAGATAGCATGAAATAGAACATCTAGGAAACATTAGCTATGTTGTAGTCATTGTACATAGTCATTCATGTAATAAGCTAAGGAATGGGAAGGATGACCCCTAAAGTCTTTTCGTACTCTGGAGAGTGGGGGTGTTGATGAAATTGATGTAGTATAGGGAGAGTTTTTCAAAGACACAAAGCAGCATCAAACACTTGGTACACAATGATCAAACCAGTGTATTCTCTGAAACTTATTCTTTGGTGCACTTGCATATATTGTGATTATGACTGGCTAAAATAAGCTTACAAGAAGAAATTAGAGCCTGGAAAAATTTTGTAATTTTAACTCATCCAAGCTTATAAATTGGGCATGAGTTTAAACCTGTAGCTGATTCATCAGGGCTAGTGGGCACATTCACAGAAGCAGAGACTCCATTAATACCTGACTTAAATAAGAACTTCTGGAGAATCTGAACTCTGGTCTTTCCCAGCTTCCTTGAAATCTCTGGTAATGGTTGGCTCAAGTCTTCCATGTGTTTTCTACCTGTCTGCCCTGATCACAGCTGAGTTGTGTATATTGTATTCCTTGGTATCTCTCCTCTTTGATGTTCTCAATTCAAAGCCTTCTAATCTTTCCTTTTTCTGGCATCAAAACAGATATCCCGTGTTTAGAGATTTTTCCAAGTATTGCAGTATGGTTGGTGGCATTGGCATCCTACTTCCACACTCAGTTGTGGTCTCTTTGCCACTTCCCGTTTCTGTTAATGCTTGAATTCTGTTTACAGTTCAGTCTCCTGCCTTCTTCCCCATCTGCTGCTGTTTGCTGCTGGAGACCCGAGACACCAACAGAGGTGTTGGGTGTGTCCATATTGAGATACAATTTTTTTCCAGTGGTGGCCTCCCTCACCCTGCCCTGCTCTATTTTTGCTGTTAGGATACAGGTTTAAGTTTTCTGGCACATTCTAGGTGTGTCAGTGACTGTTGGGCTTTCTCTTGTAGCCAGTCTTTCATGCAGACTGCAGAGTTGTGGTTATCTGCAAAGTGATCTCATATTAATGCTTTCTTAAGCTCACTGCTGTGTTGTGTGAAAAGAAATCAGCACTTAAATTCTTAACACATAGAGCTTTGGTTAGCTGAAGGCAGTTAGCCCTAATATGGGCAAAAAGCAGTTATACCCTAAAAAGCCAGACATGAAGAAAGACTGGGGTGAGAGATCCAAATCATTACAAGTGGGAGAAACAGATTCTTCATGGAGAAAAAAGGTAAACCTTCTAGGTCATCCACAAATGATTGTAGTTGGGCTAGATGATCTCAAAAGGTCCTTTCCAGCCTAAATGAGTATGTGAAACACTGTCTGTAGGAGTTAGGTCCTCAGGAGCAGCATACTCATCACAACAAAAGGCGGTTTTGAGAGAAAATGACTGAGCAGAGAGCATGATTAAGTCTTACTGACACTTGCACCGTGAGAACCGAGTGAGGGGGAGATGTGGTGTGCTGCTGAAAAGGTATTGCATTGCCTACACCAAACATGATCCTAATTCAGAGGTGCCATGGTACGGTCTGTCATTGTATGATAGTTTACCTCTGGAATATGATATATTTGAGAACTTGAGTTGTGTCATATCTTCAGAGAGCAGGGTAGGCCATGTAATGCAGCTTGATCTACATCTAGCATAATCTGCTTGCACGATTTATTATTGCCATTATGTTTGTATTATTTGTTTTAATTGATTAGGCTTTGTTTACCTTTGGTAGCCTGCCTTTTCATTTTATCTCCTCCGCCTCTTCCTGTCCTCCACTTTTGCTGTGAATTGAATAACTGTTAAAACCCTGGCCATGCTATACAATAAGGGACTGAGAATAAAATCAGTCTTTTACTAGTTCTCATGTGTGTCCTGCCCTTATTACAGTACTAGTAGGGCTGGAAGATGATGCATTGTTTTTCTTCTGCTCTTCAATGTCCTAGTGTTAAACAGCATTTCTTGTTGTGATATTTTTGTTTGTTGTTAGGTCAGTTTGACACAAAGTGCTCATGTGGCAGTATGCAGCTGAGCATAACTAGGTGTATATGCCACAGATGGCAGCGGCAAGGAAAACAAGGCAGACTTGATTTTTCTCCACAGGTTTCAAGGTGTTCTCAAAGCAGCTTCTAGAAAGTTGTTTTGTGCCTAAAGGGAGTTCATGTTTATATACACATACATATTTATGAAGCTATAGTAGCTGTAACCTTTTAAATATAGCTGGAACCTCCATTGAAATGAAGAAACAAAAGAAATCCCTCTCTCTGCTATATTGGTCTCCTTGTTCAAACGCCGTTGGGTTTATAGCAGTATTGGCTGTGAAAACCTAAGCAACATAATTCTAAGTTGCACATGATTCTACTTATGAGGGAGCACATACAAAGCATCTTCAAACCTTAAAAAGGATTTGAGAATAGTATTGGAGTATAGGCTAAGAAAAACTGGTAATCAAAAAAGCTATTGCATCATATAATTGATAGCCTGGAACCTATAAATCACCAGAAAGCATTACAATAATAAATACATGGTGCAGAGCAGCACACATTTTAATTTCCTAGGAGTGGAATTTCAGTAACAAGAGCAGAAGTCTTTTATCTTCATTATTTTGCTGGCATGTAATAGGTCCCCACTGAGTAGCACCCTCTCTCCTGATGATAGTATCTAGCCTGATGATAGTTTCTCTGAAAGGGAAACTATTTCTGGTGTACAAGGAACAGAAGTTTTCTGTATCATGTATGCCTTTAAAAATTAGTGATAGTACTTTTGTATGTGTGGTGCTTCCCTGTGTGTTGATTTCTAAAATTCCTTTCAGAAATATTAAGGGAGTACATTCTCATTTTCTGTGGCGGTTTGGTAGTTGTTTTATTAACAATCTAGCATATCAGTATCTGTGTTACTTGTTAGCAAATCAGCTGTTTCAGCCTCCTGTGCTGAGAATACAATCTTTTAATCTGGAGTCCTATATGTGCCAAGTTCAGGTTTGCCTGTGATTAGATTTCTTATGCTGTCATTTGCAAAAGATTTGCAAAATTGTCAGAAATATGCTATTGCAGATAGAGTCACCAGAACCTTTTCTATAACTATCTTTTATTTACTTTTTGCCTACTGAGTCCAAAAGTCATGAAATCCTTGTTCACGGACCTGACATTTTTGGAAGAGCCCACCTGACTTTTTGCAGTGCAGCTGGGCTGCTTTACATTACAGGAAATGATTCCGACTTGTAATCCGGGTGCAAATTCCCTCTTTGCTGAAGAGAGACAACAGCCCAAGGAAAGATTAAAGACGTCTAAGTGTCTTAGCATTGTGCTCTGGCAGGTTAAGACTGAGATTGAGAGAGTTGTGGTACCTAATCCATTGCAGAACGATTCAGTCCCATCTGACTTGCCTTGGTTTCTAGAAGCATCCAGTTGGTATATACACTCAGAGGCTTACTCTTAGTAAGTGGCTACTAGACCAGCCACTTTTATAATCACCCCCAAACTTGTTTGGTATCATCTCTTGTAGAACACTTCTACGCAGATTTCAGTGGTATTATTGTCAGTTAACAGGGAATACATATTGTATTACAGCTGTTGTTTTCTACAGAGAGTTGTGGATTTGCATTCTATCCTAGCTGTCTTGATTCAAGCTTAGTTGTCCAGGCTCTCAGTACCTTTACCTCCTCTTGTCCCACAATGGGTTTGTGTTCAGCAATACCAAAATGTCCTTAAACATCAAAGTATGTAGTGTATAGGTGAGTCAGAGTTTTGGCCAGAAGTGATATGATTACTGTTTTTAAGGATATAAGTATGAACAGCCCATATAAATAGGGAAAAGTTTGTTCAGAAACAGGTCTGATAGTCTTTTGTGTCAGTCCATTGTGACTTGTGGGACTTTGCATAAGGTTTGAGCTGGAGGAAAGCCCTTGCTGGATGACACACCAAAGCTGTTGCTGACATTCAGAACAGAGGAAGCTACAAAGCAAAGGCAGTTGGAGCCTTCCCAAATACTGCAAGAACAAACTGTGACATTTCTCCCCTTGTTTTTATTTGATTTAATGATTTGGCTTCAAGTCAGTTTTTGTTTCGATTGTTTAGTTTCAGCTGAAGAGCACTTTGCCCTCTTCCTTTTCTCCTTCTCATCCACTGCATTTCTGTCTGCATGCATCCTTGCCTAAGCATTTCCTTAGTGGAAATAAGAAGGCGGACACACTGCACACTATGGGGTGTCAAAACTACAAGGGCAGTTTGTGGGCTATGTCCCTGAACAGTCTGTGGGGTATCCCAAAGTCCTGATCATGCCACTTGGGAAATTAATTGCTAGAGTCCTTGTTCCTGGCACTTGTGTTTGTTCTGGGGAGCCCCAGCTGGATCTGGCTTGGGTGCACAGAGCTCTGGCTATACCTGGTTATATCCTGACGTACGTTTCAATTCTAGCCCTGGAGTTCACCCAGCCTTGGGAACTGGGCAGTGCTCCCAGGCCTTGTAGTTTAAGCACACCCTTTGGGAATGACCCCAGTGGGAGTCTTGCAGGGTTAGTGTTCACCCTGTATCTTTTAGTCTTTTAGACTTCAGTTAGAACTGCAACACTTTACCCAGACTCTTGCCGAACTCTTTCTACAGTCTTAGGGAATCCAACTCAGGTTCATGTGGGTTTGGAAAACTACAGCTGCTTTTTTTGCTGTTCTCTCTGAAACAACCGTGGATCTTTGAGAAGGGAATAGAAAATTTTATAGGTAAAGTAGTTCAAAATGTTTTACAAGCTGATCTTATATATCAGTTTAAATAGTAAAACAACCAGCCTTTCTACTGAAGGATATAATGCATATCATGTCTAGCAAGGCTTTGGTCTAATAAAGGTTGTTTTACTTCTTTATATCTTCATTTTTCATTAGAGGAATGCAACTTCTGAATTTGAATGCACTGTGCTCCACTTAAAATTCTGCTATACTGTGTCAGCCTTGTACAGATTTTGCTTTTGGATTGCCTTTGCATGCTGTCCCATTGTGTGGTGCAGCTTAGTTTATATTTGTTACCTAAATAAAACAACCATATAAAGTAGAGAGTTGCCCTTTGAAGGCTGTGTGAAATCCATAGTTATGAAAATATTAACGAAAAACTTGAATATAGGAAAGTGGCAGGATGTGAATATATCCTTCTGACACTCGTCCCTCCTAGTGTAGGAAATTGAAACAAAATTGACCCAATTATATTTTTCAGCCTCATTTTCGCCTTCAGCCCTCCTTCTCATAAACCACTAGAATTTAATTTGGATAGCTCAGCAGAGCTACAGTCAGATGCAGAATTGATTCATAGATGCTGCTATTAAAAGGTGATTATGTGCACATGGAACAAATTGTGGCGCTCTAAATTAGTTAGAATGCTTCCTTCAAAGACTATTCTGCAGGAATTTGTTTTATAATTAATTTCATAATGTGTGTTTACTTCTAGATACTCTTCACAAGTTTGAGAACTCACCCTTTGCTAAGAAAAGTTCCATTTAATAACTGTTTTCTTTTATTGTGGACTGGAAATGAATGGTAGTGAGCGGCTTGTCCATCCTGTCTTTCCACTGTGTGATTTAGTATGCTGCTGGTGCTGTGTATGGAAATTTTTCTGCTTACCTCCCATAACTTGGCTGCTTCCTGCTTCCAACACTTTTTTTTTTTTTTGTGAGGATGCACAGCTGGACTAGTTAAGACTGGATCAGTTGTTTGTAATAGTTCCTTATATGTTTTTTATGAAAGCAGCTCACCACGTGAGAGCAGTTAAAGGCTGTGACCACAAAGGGTAAAACTGCTTCTTTCTCCACTACCCATTTAGACTGGTGGGAGTTCTTTGGACTTGTGGAGTGAGTCCTGGTGAAAGTTGCTTGCTGTCTTTTTTTAAAGTGCAGTAATTATTTTCTCATGAACATGACTGAAATGCTATGTCTGCTCTTGACACCTCCAGGAAGCACTGGGGTGATGTTGGTGTTTGCTGACTGCAGATTGTCTCTGAGAGAGGGAAAAGGCATCCTAATAGTGAGGGATTTTTCTGAAGGGCTGAGTTCCTGCAGGTCTTATGGTCAGTGGTTTTCTTTGCTGGGCTTTCAGGCTGCTTTGCCTGAAATGTTAGATCTTAAAGGATCCAGCCTGAACAAGGAGCGAGACATGCTTTGAGTTTGGATTTTTTGTTTCTTTAATTGTCACTTTCATGTTTCTGTAAGTTAAAGATGGAGTGATGACACTATGGATTTGTGAGCTGTTGTGGTGTAGTCAAACCAAACACATGCAATAATCTAGGAAAATAAACCCAAAATGTATGTATCATAGTTAGAGATAAATTTCTCATTCAAACTAATAATTCTCTCCTTACTTTTGCACTCCAAGTTGGAAAGATTTATGCCTTTGGTTTTGTGTATTAGAAATGCTCACAGTATGAGGTTTTTATGTAACTATTGAGAAACTGCAAATTATTGTCTGAGATATACCAGTTTGATTTTTTTTTTTTTCAAGCTATTATGGAAGAAGCCCAGTTCCAGTAACGTATTTTTGTTGGGTCTTAAACTGATTACTAGGAGCCAAATATCAAGAAGAAGCCTGAAGCAATATTTATTGAGCACAGCAGGTGATCTGTCAAACACCTACTGCTAGTGTGCAAAGGCAATTGGAAGGAGGGATTTGCACTCTTGTTTTAGTGTGAAAAGAATGGATCTGACAGATCAAGGACCTTTCAGTCATCTTGCTTTTAAGAAATCCACCTGGTGCCTGCCCTGAGCAAAGTGTTGTGCTTCATAAGAGCAGTAATAATTCTAAAGGCTGTGTAGCTTTTTTTGAGCAGCAAAAACAATCTGACCTATTTGCAGTACCAAAACTGAATGGCCATGTGTTTTGGCAGTGTAACACTCCAGCAGTTAGAGTGGTGGTAATCTTACTATATTGGCTGCCAGCATGATGCAATCAGGCCTTGCTGCTGTTGTCTGTATATAAGAAGGTTATCTGAGGCCACGATGAGTGATTGTAGGGTACCCAGGTAAGGCTTTCTAGAATAAAGGATAGAACATTCTCATCCAGTGTAGTGATGGGTAATGATTCAGGTGACATGAAGAGACCTCATAAATGATTCCTGTCTTGTGGGTGTTGTGGCAGCCCTGTGTTTCCCTCTCATGCAGCTATGAGGGCTGGGTTGGCTCTGGAGGGCTCCATGTGATGGTGAGGGTTTGTTTCTTTGCTAAAGCACAGGCCATCTATAGCACAGTATTTGCATCCCAATAGATCCAGTTAGAATAAAAGGGCCTGTAGAAGGGGGGGCGGGGATAGTTATAAATGTATGGGTAGGGGTGTTTAATATAAACTTTCTTTCATCAGTTGCTTATGAGACTATCATAGAAATTTGGTAGAAATTATTTTTTTTTTTTCCTTTTGGCTTCCCCTTTGTGAAAAACAAATGAAATATAGCTGTGTGTGACACAGGAGCTTGGTTAGGACTTCACAGTTGCACAGGTTGTTGCATTTCTGAAACAGATATTAAAATATTCCTGATCCTTAAATCGAAATAAACTGTTTATTAATGGAGAGCAGCATCTTCATAGGTCCAGCTTAAAGAATAAAACTGTTTTAAGAACAGTGTTGTAAGCTGAGAGTGGTGTACTTGAGAGCTCAGCTCTCGTGCTGCCGAAAGAAAATCACCAGTTATATTGCTGTTAGCTCTCTAGTGCTGTTCCTGAGTTAGTGTCCCCAAGTAGAGCAGAATGGTCAAATTGCTGTGACAAGAAGCTTGTGACTTGATTTAATTCTTACACGGTTGATTACACATGCTAATGAATTGATTTTGTGCTTTAAAAATGTATATTAATTTTTTCTGGTATCATGTATTCTGGAGATTGGGAATTATTTTTCTAGCACTTGACATCTTATTTTGTGAATTATTTCTCTAGAGATTTTAAGCTTGGGCCTTTTTTATTTTCTATGCATGTTGTGTGCAAATTCAGCATAAATGTTGCATCAATCTAGGCTTTGTGTGGATTTTTAAAAGTAAAATTTTTATTGTATGTGTGCCATTACTCTAACAAATGTTCATGACATCCTGTGCAAGAAGCAGCAGGAAAATATCACCCACCTGCAGTATAGAGCAATTAATTAGTGATAAAATATTTTGAAATTTGGTTGATTTTTTAACTGTTACTTAAAGCTGAGTAAATTGTTTGGGTTTTTTTTAAAATTAGTTTATTTATTTATGTATTTGTGCTATTAGGCATAACAACTTTTAGAAGTCATTAAAAAATTGCTCAGATTGTGTGTCAGGGTTTAGGCTTATGTCTGGTGTTGTCACTGTGCTTCACTGCTAGTGAGCCCAAACTTTGGATAAAATATTAAAGGTACCATCTGGCCATCCCTGAAGAAAACAGGAGTTATAACCCTATATCAAAACAAAACACTACCCCTCTCCAGAACAGAATACGTGTCCTAGAAATGTGTTCTCTTTCATTGAAATGGCTCCCATTGCATGCAAAACTAATGGTTTAAATACTTTGATCCTTGCTTTTGCTGGTCTGTTCAATCGTGCTTCTCAGAAATAGTCTGTTATTTTGTAAGCCATTTGAGTTAGGATGTGAAATAACATAAGATTTTATATTGAGTGTTTTTTCCTCATATTTTTTTTTAGATACTTCAAGAAATGTGAAGGCATCTCCAGAAACAGCTGAAATCTTTTTTCAGAAGTTAAGAAATAAATGTGAATTCACAATCCTGGTGACCTTAAAACAAGCCCGTTTGAATTCAGGGGTTATTCTCTCTATTCACCATTTAGATCACAGGTAAGTACTGATACCTGTCTGCTGGCTAATGAAAGTATAGGAATTCATGCATTAAAAAATTGAACATAAATTAGAGCAAAATTGTTGTGTAGTGGATCAGTTGTAACTATAAATAGTGTTTGGATAGGCATATTGTGCAGATTCATAAAAAGTCACAAGGGAAGGGCAAGAGGGGTTTTTCTTTACGTGTCTTTAGCCAACAAAGGGCTTGGAAAGCCAGTTCTGTGTTGTTGTTCATAACCACAAGGAGCAGATTCTCAGCTGGTGTAAATCTGTCACGTCACTATAGCTACACTCATTGACAAAGTCTGGCCCTGTAAGTCCACCTCTTCATTGTTTTTAACAATGCAAGCAGTCTTAAAGAAAAAAAAAATCCTCCTGTTATGGGGTTACATCTTCCATGAATGGCAGAGCGCTTTACTCAAAATGTTGTCAGCCTTAAAAAACTGAATTGAATGACACATAGCATTAAAGGATTATCCTTTTGATAGGCTAAAGACTGTTAGAGAAATAAGATACTTTTTATACATCTGTTTGAGTAATAGCAACTAAACTGCCCTATGATTCTCTGACAGAATAAAAAGGAGTCTTCAAATGTGCACTTTCTAAACAGTCATTAGCACAAGAAACAGGTGAGCTCTGCTTTGGATTCCTAGTTATTTTTATTTTCTTTTATATAGTGCCATAATTCTTTCTTGACAGTCTCACTACAAAATAACCAAAAAAAAAAAAAAGGAGACATGTTCAAGCACAGCAAAAAATGTCCGTTTCTTTTACATGAGTGTGCAAGTTTTCATTAGCAAGCATAGTGACAATAATTTTGTGCTGGAAGATGCTCCAAGTCAATTTCTATTCTGCTTCTCAGAGGCCACATTTTCTGCAATTTAAATTTCTGTTTGTAAAAAACAAACAAAAAGACCAACCAAAACACAAAACAAACAAGAAGGAGAACATTCCCAAGGAACGTTTTGCCAAGTTTATTAAAGGATTTTCAAACTTATAAAGGGTAGTTGAATGTCTTTTGGATGGCATTAGATGTGACCTTAGGCTTTTAATAAACACAGTCAGGTTTCTTCTGTGCTAGGATGTACAGAAAGATGCCAGAGTAGTGTTTGTTCAGTTTAACTGTGCTAAAATGAGGTCTGACCTAGGTGTGGGTAATTCTGCAACCAGACAAGCATCTTGTGTAGTCTCTGTTATGGTTTTAATGTTCTTTTATGATGAATGAAAATAAAGACAAGAGAAAGTATATGTTAAAAGGAAGAATTTGGATGGCTTCTATTAAATAGCTGCTTCTTCAGTGCTGTATCTCCATCTCTGACCTTGCTCACCTCTGACGAGGGACTTGGCTTTAACAGTCCTTTTAGTTCTTAAACAACTTCTTGTGAAGTCTCTGTCACATCAGTCATCATAGTGGGAAAAGTAGCGACGCCAGACCTGACTCCACTCCTTTGCACTGGCTTTAGCCTTTTATCACACTGATGTCAAAAAAAGTTGCACTAGCATTGAACTGTTGCCTTGCAGCTGTGTTACTAATTTACAGAGGTCAGTCCTAGCTCTTACATTTCTGCAGTGAGCAGCTGAATGGTGGTGAGGAAGGCTTAAGGTGGCAATAATTGAAGAATGTAATTAGTTATCACACAAGTACCTTTTCATGTGCTTTATTTTACAGAGCTTTCATGGCAGCTAATGGTTCTAGGGTAAAACCGTTTCTATGGTACAAAAAAATAAAAATGTTTAAAAAGTGGGAAGAGGTGCATTTATTCATACTTCATGTTTTTGAAAATAAATCAGAGTAAAAACTCAGTTTCTTTGCACGGGTCTGGGGACATGGGTGCAAATATGTGAATTTACATCGAGGGCATTTCCTAAATTGTAGAGTTTTTAAAAATTTATAGTTTTGTTTATAAGCTTAAAATCGTTTATGTGATTCAGAGTTGACTGATTGAGTCTGTGTTGTCTATTTTTACGTAGTTGTTTTTGCTCCTTTTTGCTGGTTCCCTTTTGAGACTCATCAAAAATGCATACTTCCACTGAGACATGGTCATGCAACTGTTTAAGGCTTTGTCTTAAGAAGTTGACAGGGTTGGTCTCACAAAGTTTTCCTTCTAATGTCATGTGTTGAATGCTGTCCTTGGGCTATCAGAGAGACATAGGTCTCCATGTAAGTGAGTAAGTTCTCAGGCTTGGGCATTTGCTGAGGCTGGGATGTTGCTGTCACCACAAAAACATGGTCCCAAAATGATCTACTGAAAATATAGTAATCTTGCTTAAATGCTTTTTTCCTAGTTGAGTATCAAAGCTGACTTCCCCTCTTATGATTATGCATTTCTCTAGTATTAAATGTATTAAGATATTTTAAAATTAATCTTAAAGCATCTGAACCAATTCCTGTAAGTCCTTTCCTAACTTGCCCGTACACTTCCACAGACATTGCTTTTTTCCTCACTGATTAGAGCAGCCAAGAAGTTCAGGCAGTGGTAGTTTTGGGCACAGTGTGGTGATAATTTCAGAAAAATCTTGTGGTGTCAGGGAATTCAAATTACACATCAGTAGTTGTTCAGATGAATTTCAAGCAGCAGAATATAAATGGCAGATTTATATGACATATGTCTGAAAGATAGAAGTTAAAAATATCTTCTTAACTTCAGGGCTTTACCTTGACCACAGACCGTGCCCTGCCTAAAATGTGTTGTACTTCATGGTAACAGTGTAAATATTCTTAATTGTGTTAATGAAGGGATACCTTAAGTCTGAGTGTAAACACTGTTAAACACTGATTGCTCTGTTTCATCTCTCAGTTTAAGCTCTATTATCCTCCTCACTTTGAGTTTGTCTCACCTTCTTCTTGATGGAAGAATCAGCAGAGAGATGATTTTACTCTGTGGTGGGGTTGTAATATATGTTTGGTCTACTATTCCATCATATATTTTCATTTTATCATCAACAGTGCAGCTGATGATAAAGCTTTTTCTTCCTTCTGTGGTTAAATGGCCTTATGTAACTAGTCTTACAGTCATATCTCTTGAGATACTGCATATTAGGCCCTTAAAGGATGAAACTGCCGGGTTGTAGATTAACGATTCTTTCCTTTGGTTAGTGCTTTTTATATCCTGGAACAGAGAACTGAAATCAATAGTATATTATGGATAGGCGTTTCCTACACTTAATTTGTATCTCTACTAATTTATTCAATTTCTTCCTTCCTTAGCATTTGTTTTCACAGCAGTTGGTGTCTTGTGATTATCTGCTGTCAAATGGGCTGTACTGTACAACAGTTTCAGATCTCTTTCAGTATGTAGGAGGAACTTATCTATGACATTTTCTCTCATACTGATTTATGCTATAAGGAGATAAGTTGCCAGAGGTGAATTCCCAATGTGTGAATTTTGTTCTTGCATTTGACCATTGTATTAAAATACAGGTGGAACTGTATGTTCCCTGCCTTTGATGTATGAGTGTCAGTATTTCTGGACTGCAGCATGAAGTGTCCTCTCTGACACACAAAATCTGCTGTAAAACTCATACACTGAGAAACGCTTTCAGTATTTACCACTTAAGCCAATAATTGCAGAGCAGATGCTAGGTAATATTGGATTAATTTTCAAACATTAAAGCTGTATATGGCTATTCCCTGTGCCAAAAGTGCACTAGTAATAATAAGGTAATAGCTTATTTCTTTTTAGAGCGCTCCACGATGTTCTTTGTTGGAAGAGTGGAGGGTTGTAGTGTTCTGTATTTTGTTTTTTCGATACTAAATCTTAGTTTATTTTTCTTACATGTCTGATAATAATTATAAACCCTCTGGAATTTGTTCATAACAGTCAATTACTTTTGAATTCCTCTAGTGATGTTAAACTTCTCTGGTGTCAGTCTTCTATTCTTTTGATGCAGTTTGCATGTTTCATTGAAGGTGTCAAAAAAAGGTATTTTCTTTCATTCATTCACTGTTTTTTCAGTGCGTGAGAAGATTCTGTGGGACAAAGGATTCTCTGTGTAGACACTGACAGCTTGACCAGGCTCTTTATCCAAAAAAAAAAAAAGTTCCTTGTTTGTGTTGGTTTGGGAGATTTAACTTCTATCCCTGAGTGTGGGGTTGGATGGAAATATTTGTAAAGCAGCTGTTTTGTGTTACACTCAGTTTAATGCCTTCATGGTGTTAGGAATGAACTGTTTCTTTAAATATTTGCTATAAAGGTTATCATGAAATTGATTGACACCATGTCACTGTTCTTTTGGATTTGGAGTTTTTTTGCTTCAGTTTAGTTTATACTCTGTGACAGAAAAAAAAAAAAAAAAGAAAAAAAAAAGTCAATGCAAGTTCCTGTAGTTCATGCACCTTACTGTAAGGCCAGCCTGTTTGATGCAAATCATTGCAGTGCCAGCCAGGGTGAATTGTTTGAGAACATCTTACAGAATGCTTTTACGTGCGTGGAACCTATTGAACTGATACTAGTGACAGGCCTTGAATAAGAGAAAGAAGATTTGTTCCTTCCTATGATGTCGAAAACCCCCACTGAAATAGGTGAAATGTGAGTTTTGACAGATCTTGTTATTCTTCCGATGTAGTTTATAAGGCTTTCTATGACCAAACAAATAACAAAGAAATCTGTATTTTTTGGGGATAGGAAATGGAAACAGTTATGTTGAAACTGCCTTTTTCTTTTACTAATACATCTACTTGAAAGCTGTTTATTGTATTTGCAGTCCTCTTGCTCTCCTTGGAGAAATTTTGTCAAGGAAAGGGAATGAGAGGCATGGTTTATGCCATTTGTTTTTACAGGGTTTGAGTTGAGAAAGTTCTTCCCTCGTTGATTTTTACTAGAAGAGGAAGCTTCAGGCAGGCAAAATTTATATTCCTGGCAGTATGTGTTAGTGAAAACTAAATGGAGAGAAATATATTGATGAATTGTGTTAGTGAGAGTTTAAAGGAATGAGAGCAATTGCTCAAAGACATGAATTAGTGTTTCAAAATTATTTCTGAATTTGAGAATTTGATTTCATAGCCATGGCTCAAATAGGAATGGCATGGGCAATATGCTGTAATATTGGAGTTGAATTTTTCCAGGACCAAGCTAACACCTTTTGTAAGAATATCTTTCCTTGGAGTGTTTTGAAGAGCTTGGTGGGACCTCAGTTCCTGCTTCTGGCTCCTTCTAAGCTCCCCCAAGTGTTGTGGAAAGGCTAACTGGGAGCCTTGCTGTGTCATCAGGAGTAACATTGGATGGGCGGGAGTGTATTGCCTTGTGATGGCCATGGGCTCTTGGATCATAGCACTAAACTCAGCAGAAGCTACGTAGACTGCAGTGGGGATAAGGCAAGATTTTACCTCCCTGATTAGGTTGACCTCAAATTTTGGGAGGTAAGCAAAAAGATCTTTCAGGTAAGAGGCAAGGGTTTGACTTCAAAGGCTTCCAGATCACAGCAGTCCCACTGAAATCAGATGAGGGGCTGCAAGGAGTTGAACAATATATTATTGATGTACATTTTTTTCCCCACTTGCTTTATTAGTTTTAATGGTGTATAGATACTTAGTGGCACAGTGATGGAAAGGATTTGAACAGCCTTATGTTTGTTTTCTAACCTCCACTTCCACATCAGGGTATTGCACCCTCGCTTTCTTAGCTGCTACCTTGTGCTGTGGCTTTTTTCTGTCTGGAGAGAAGCTGTGCAGTAGTAGTTGGTGCAGGTGAATGTATGCAGATGATGCCTCTCTGCCCTGCCAGTTCTCTTGCCTGGCTGTTCTCTCCTGTGAACATCCCAACAAGGAGCATGTTCTCCACTCACGTCCCAGCACTGGGCTGCATCACCTGAGCCCATCATGAGTGCACCTCTCTCCTCCACAGCTGTTCTCCATAGCTGTCTGCAAGGAACAGTGCTGTGGTGAAATAAAGCTCAAATGGCTGACTGTTTTTGTGGTGGAAGAAAATAAAAAACAACAGGGATGTAAATGCCAGAATGATCAGTAGGTGTCTGGCTGGGGTGCTTCAGAGGAATTTTCCTCATGCAGTTGATTTCTACTCTGTCTGATTTGGAGCTGGAACTTGAACTTCTTTTTTTTTTTTTTTTTTTTTCTGCGAGGGATAAGTGCCCTGAGGAATTACCCTTTTTTAATTTCTTTTTTTATTTTCTTTTTTTCTTTTCTTTCTTTTTTTTTTTTTTTTTTTTTTTTTCCCCTCCACTTGAAGCAGTGGTGATGCAGATTTATTGGCAGTGCCTGGCAAGGGCTCGCTAGTAAACTAAACAGTGCCCAGGCTGGATCACTGGCCTGATGTTGTCAATTTTGCATAATCATTAGCATCCTTCTTGACATGCTGTTATCTCCTGCAGTTAGTACCCTTGCAGTTGATGTCAGGGCAGTCTGTGAAGCAGCATTGGCCCAGGCCTGTTCACTCCAGTCAGTGTGGAAAAGCCCACCAGTTTCAGGGAAAAAATGTGAGAGATTGCCAGGATGAGTAGGAGTTGGAGTGGAGCACTGGTTTTATAATATAAGCTTGAGAGGATGATTTTGCTGTCCTGCTGTTTATACACTCTGTCGATATGGGTGTACACTCTTTTAATTTTTGAGCTCTCTTCACTTGGGATCTCTGCTTTCATGTAGGCATTAAAGATATTTGAGAAAGTCTTTCAGAGAATCTTATATTTATTGTCTCTCTCTCTCTCCCATTTTAGCAAGCATGTCATTGTAGACGTCGCAAGCGTTGCTATGAGAATGTTTGTTTCTGTCAAAAGATTTTGGATTAATGTTTATGAACAAAAATACCCTAAGTCATAAAATTACAGTCTGGCTTTAAAACTGTATTCACCAATAGGAAGGGACAGAAATGGAATTAGTGGTTTTCCTGCCCATTGTGCACTTGCACTAAGGGCTACAACTTATCCAGAAAAGCAAACTTTTAATTAATTAAACATTTTTAATTAATAATTGCCTGATAAAAATGTTAGTCTTCCCTTGTCTAGGTAGAGCTCTAGATGGAAAAGGACAAAACCAGTAAGATCAAGCAGTAGTGTAAGTGAGAGGTGGGAAGTAGAGTCTTATAGGTAAAACAAAGCTATACCACTTGACTTTTCATATAATTATAGAATCATTTAGGTTGAAAAAATTATAATCTATCTGGGGAAATTCTGATGCCATGTTGTTCTAGGGGATGCACC
This sequence comes from Sitta carolinensis, assembly GCA_032173965.1. NCBI lineage: Eukaryota > Metazoa > Chordata > Aves > Passeriformes > Sittidae > Sitta > Sitta carolinensis. The sequence continues at coordinate 29,101,913 of JAVUNC010000005.1, read as the reverse complement.
AAGCAATAAAAACTCATAGTTAATGTTTCAGAACACTTAGTGTTGCTTCCAAATTAAGTGTTCTGAAACATAGAAAAATAAAGCTCACATTCCTGACCACAGAATCATGATACCACGGAAAATAGCAAATAACGCATTGCTGAATGGGATAGTGGTGCTGCATGAGTTGCTTTTATAGCTTCATAATCTACACCTAGTAGAATAGCTTGCTGCTATTGTGCAATGAGTAGGATCTCCTTTTGTTTTTTTTTAATGTTTTATATAATTAAACCTAACAAAAAAAGGCACAACTTTGATCACAAAAATATTCAGATAAAGATTTTTTTTATAAGTAACAGAGATAAGGATTTAATTTTTTTTTCTTAAGTACCTATTGCGCTTTAATTTTATGGATTTACTTTTTTTTTTCAGTGTAGATCAAAGAGCCATGAAATAATATTTTAGCATTATATCTCTAAATGTGAATAGGAAAAGTTAAAAAAACCCACTACCCTGTAATAAATTCATAAAGAGCAGACATGACATTTTTGCCTTTAGTTTCTGAAATACTTGTCTACAGGCTGTAAATAGAAGTTGAAATTGTTCGTTGCCTGGAGTAAGTATGTACATTTGTTGTGTGAGAAAGGATGCCAAATGAACAAGGGAGCCATCAAAGACCTGGCATTGCCAGCACTGCCTGTTAGCTGCAATGACCATACCTCCCTCTTCTCAAAGACTCCTACTGTGTGCCCCAGGAGCATCTGGTGTTTCACCTCCTAAATCTCTAACTTTTTGCTGTACATCCTGACTTTTACTTCCACAGTCTCCCTTGGGCTAGTCTGTCACCTCCCAAAGAGCAGATCCTGCCTAGGCTGGTGTGACCATGTGTCCTTGGCCAGGATGGTCATCAGAGTTCCACAACTGAGCAGATCTGCTGACTCCTAACTCTCACCTAGAAGTTACAATAGATCGGTGCTGAGCAGCAGAGCAAACGTCACTGTTTTCTGTCTCAGATTCCTCTGGGGTATTTGAAACAAATTTCTTCCTCTTGCAAAGACAGGCTCATCCTTAGTCAGTACGTTAGGGATTGCTGTCTGGCTGGTTTCCAAGCAGAGCAGCTGATCTGATGCTGTGGCCTTGGCTGTTGCCTTTGCAATGATTGTGCATGCACAGAGTGATCTACAGAGATGTAGAAACTCTTCCAGGTTAGCATTTTCTTCTCTGCATGTCAAACACAGGAAAACCTAGGCACATATCATCTCCCTGTAAAGTTAAATCCAAGTTTAACCAAAGGTGGGTGTGGATTTTTGGGGGGCTGGGGGTTAAAATCAAGTAGGCTGGAATTGATTAAACAACCACAGAGATAACAGATGTTAGAGGTGCGGGTTCTGCTGTTGTATTGGGTTTTTCATTGTGGTTTGTTTTTCACTCCAATGGTCCTTTGCCTTGGAGCTGTTGGGGAAGCATCAGTGATATTTAAAATGGGATATCTTTGGCTGCTGCTCTTCGTGCGATGAGGAGGCTGGGCTAGGCTGATGTGGACAAGGAACTGATGACTCAGCTGATGAGGTTCCCTTGAAGTTTTTCAGTAATGAGATTCTTGGCTAGGAGACTACTGCAGTACAATGCAGTTACTCTTTCCTTTGGGAACACGTCCTTCAGGAGTTAAGAGTCCCCTCCTTTTTCTTTCAAATGATTAGTAATCCTGAGTGTACAGAGAAGTATAAAGTGTTTTTGTCATGAATTTCACCAGACACGAATTTCTAAAATCCAGGTCTGTTAATGATTAGCGTATTTTCTGAAAGACTCTTCCAGTCCTTTGGAAACCATGCATCCAAGTGTTACAACCTCACAGATGGAACAACAAGCCTCACTGTGGGTAGACTTTGCATTTTCACCCATATGTGTTTGTCAGTGCTGAGTCTTGTCCTATTCCCTGAAACACATGAGGCTGAGACAGCCATATAAGTCCAGGCAGTTAAACAAATGTAGAAAACGGGAATAGTAAGCACAGCATTCTGTAAAAAATTGAGTGGAAATGATTCACTTTCACTTCTGTGTTTCAGCATCATGGCATTTGTTCAAGCTTAAAGCAATATTGCTTTGGCTGTCAGTTCACTTGCTTTTCTAATTGTTTTGCTGCTGTCTCTACAGTTTATTAATAAACCATAAATGATTCTTCTAATAATTCTCCTAATGGGTGTTATTTTCTTTTTCATTTTGATACATGTTTTCTCATTTCAAAGGTATTTGTTAGTTTACAGAATGGAGGAACAAAAGTTATTGTCTGTGAATGTCAAAACAGTGTGTTAATCACCATTAAAACAAAACCACAAGTGTCCACAGCTTCTGTGCCGCTTTGTGTAGGAAAATTTCCTTGCTTATTACAGCATCATTGATTGTCAGCATCCTCTCTTAGCACTTCTTAATTCATGAAATTTGTATAGCAATGTCTTCTTTTTATTGGCAAATCTATGATTCATCTGCAGAGGTTTCATTATCTTGAATGCATAAGGGCAACATGAGTGTTTGTTTTATACCTTCTGTAGCGACTGTATGTCTAATAGTGTAGTTTGTTCCCTGCCTGCCTGCATCTTTGTGTGCTGCCATCAGTTCTGCTATTGACTTGGAATGAAGGAGAGCTCTTAGTTCTACCAAAGCTTCAACACATCCGTGCCTTTTGTTTTCCATTTACTTTTTGCAGCTGGGTAGAGGCACTTAAAAGTTGCTGGAGGAGTCAAGTTCTCTAATGTTCCCTTCCTCTTTTGAGAGTAACCTTATTTTCATCCTTGAAGCTTGAGTTGTGAAGGAGGTTGTTAAGTTGACTGATGTACTTCCACTACTGTGCATTTTTTTCCAGCCAGGCCTTCAATTAGTTTCCACTTCTTGCCAATGCAAAAATTATTTTTGGGCCATGAGGAGGTAAATTGATTATTAAATTTATATCTTCCTCTAGTTAACTGCTTTTGTAATGCTGGGGAGTAAGAACAAATTGTCCTCTGCTGGTTTTGCAAAAAAATAGTTGCTTTTGTGCTGTTGCTAGGTATGTTCCCCTGTGGAACACCCTGAAGAAATCAGGGATGTGGAGTAAGCCCAGCCTTCTCCTTAGGATAAGGATTGTACAAGATAGTTTTGATTTGGTCTCATTTTTACTCTTCAAACCCTCAATCATTGTCTCTTCTGTTCTTTAATACTGATACCCTGTTAAAGTAAATAACATCACCCAGGAACACGTGCGCTTAGGTTACAAGCCAGTGCCACGTCTGATTGCAGATGCAGCCACAAAAATGAATTGTTCATTCTCCCAGTTATGTATCTCACCCCATCCGTTATTTTCCTTACTCTTTAGGTGCATACGGTTATTAGAGAATCTGTTTCTCTTTTCTGTGTAAAAATAATTTTCTTGGGGAATTTTAAAATGAGAAACTTAGTACTTCAAAAGACAAATGGTTAGTCAGGCTTTTTCCCAGAAGATGTCCAACATGTGAGAAACAGCCTGTCTAAGAACCAAGTTTGGTTATAGAGTGCTTTCTAAATTGAACGGCTGAAATTTCACCATCAAAGATTGTGTTTGCAATCTGCTAGGTTCTTAGCACAGCTGCACTGGTGGGTTTTTTTTTTTATATATATATACACACACACATAAAAATTTACATATATTTACATATATATGTGCACACATATATAGATGTGTATATATATGTGTACACCCTCTCCATAAATACAGACTAATTTAACAAAGCAAATATATGCATATATATAAATTGTTCTGAAGAGTTAGCATTTCTTGATTTTTAACTATATTTGGAGAAATTTTACTACAGAAAATGAAAGATGTAACAGTACATATACAAACCAAAAAACAAACAAAGCAGTGTTCAGTTTCAGTCCTTACTTCCCTTGATAATTACTAATGCTATCCCCATTGCAAAACTTGGGGTTGTCTTTTGTGCATTCATTCCTTCAGGGTATCCCTATTGTGCTTTCATAGTATAAGGCAATTACTTATAACAGTGTAATTCAGATCATGTTATGGAAAATTGTTTTGTTAGAGGAAAACATATTTGGCTTGGGATCTTGCGTAGTGGATTTATTTGACCAGCCCAGGGAAGTGAGCTGGCTGGTCTTGAGATTGACATTTTCTTGGACCAATGGGAAAGCATTTTCTAGTTGTTACTCCCTTTGGAAGCAGCCCGGGCAGGTCTCTTTCCTCCCGGCTGTCAGAGCACACACCTCTGCCCTCTCTCGGCCCTGAGTGGGGTGCGGCCGGGCCCGCTCAGCCCGTGTGGCCAGAACCGGGCTGGGCCCGCTCGGCCCAGCCGGGATTCTCCGCTCCTGGAGGGGCGGGAGCGGCTGCCGAGCCCTCCCCGAGGAACCCACCGAGCCCGGCCTGGCAGGGGCAAAGGAGCCAGCGGAACTTGCAGAGCTTTTGTTCCGGTGAAACCACCAAAGCACGCTGGCCTGAGGCTGTGTCGGCATTGGGAGCGGCTGAGCATGGGGACAGCACCTGTATGGGCACCAAAGGAGCTGAGCATGGGGACAGCACCTGTATGGGCACCAGAGGAGCTGAGCATGGGGACAGCACCTGTATGGGCACCAAAGGAGCTGAGCATGGGACAGCACCTGTATGGGCACCAAAGGAGCTGAGCATGGGGACAGCACCTGGATGGGCACCAAAGGAGCTGAGCATGGGGACAGCACCTGGATGGGCACCAAAGGAGCTGAGCATGGGGACAGCACCTGGATGGGCACCAAAGGAGCTGAGCATGGGGACAGCACCTGGATGGGCACCAAAGGAGCTGAGCATGGGGACAGCACCTGGATGGGCACCAGAGGAGCTGAGCATGGGGACAGCACCTGGATGGGCACCAGAGGAGCTGTGCATGGGGACAGCACCTGGATGGGCACCAAAGGAGCTGAGCATGGGGACAGCACCTGGATGGGCACCAAAGGAGCTGAGCATGGGCACCAGCACCTGTATGGGCACCAAAGGAGCTGAGCATGGGGACAGCACCTGGATGGGTACCAAAGGAGCTGAGCATGGGGACAGCACCTGGATGGGCACCAAAGGAGCTGAGCATGGGGACAGCACCTGGATGGGCACCAAAGGAGCTGAGCAGGGGGACAGTGGCCCCCGTGGTTTGTGCTGGAGGCATCCCTGAAGCCAGGAGCAGCCCTGATCCCCATTCCAGACTGAGAGCAGCTGGCACAACTCACATGGAGTCGGCAGAGGAGCACGTGGCCAGCAGAGAGAGCTTGTTTCTAATACAGGACTTGGACTAAGTTGACTTTTTTTCAGCTTTACAAGACTTTGTACTCAAAGAACACTAATTCTCTCTTAGGCTAAGAAAGAAAAAAGGAGGTGAAACTTTGTAAGAACAACCACATGAAATTGAAGTCTGTAAGAAAAGAGTTTAGATATTAGATTGTGGGGATTTTGAAAAGTATGTCTTAAGCTTAGGCTGTAAAATTCTTTTGTGAAGCTATGGTACAGATATACTTGATATATCAGACTTTGGGTTCTCCCCAGTAAGTTCATGGAATGCTTTGGGGGTTGGTAGCGTTCTAGCCACAATCATGAGCAGAGGCACCAGTGTTAGAAGTTTGATGAGAAACCTCAGCCCTGGGGATAAAAGGGGAAGACCTCTATTCCAGAGATGGGTGAAAAGATGCTAAAATGGCTCATTCCTTAAAATAGCACCCCAATAAGCTGACATGGACCGAAAGCTAAGTTGTGAGGAAAAACTGTGAAAGACGGGAAAAACTTCACAAAGGCAGATCTCGGGCACCTGCGGTTTGTGAGAAATGAAGCCACAAGAGTTCTTTTCTTGTGGGGAGCTTTCCATAGCATTAGCAACGAATACTTTTCTCTCTAAATGAACTAAAGAAAGACTATTTGTAGAGGTGAAAAACTGACTGAGATTTGAGTGTTGTTGTCTTTACATTGTCGGTTAAGAGAAAAGAAGGTGCGGGGAGGGAGGAAGAGTGTTTTGAACGTTCCATCCTCATTCTTGTTGTTTTCTTTTTTTTTTTGTTTTATGTTAGTTAATAAAATCTTATTACTTAAGCTTAAACCTGCTTTGCTCTTGATTAGGAACTTTGAAATTGGCAAAAAATCAAACCAAAACAGAAATTGGTGTTTCCGCCCGTTTCAAATTGAAACCACGACATGTTTCAATTGAAAACAACATGAAAGTTGGAACCTGCTATTACATCTCGCTGAGAAGAGAGGCGCATTGGAAATCTGAAAAGGGTCAACTTTTGCCTTTGTATCTGCTTGTTTTCCTTCCTCTTTTAAATGGTTCTTGCATGATGATAAGATATCTTACGTAAAATGTTGCTGTGCTGATAAGAATGGTTCATGACATGATGATGCATTTATGGTACAGGTACCTGGAGCTGGAAAGCAGCGGTCATCGAAATGAAATCAGGTTGCATTATCGTTCAGGCAGTCATCGCTCCCACACAGAAGTGTTCCCATACATTTTGGCAGATGACAAATGGCACAGACTTTCCTTAGCAATCAGTGCCTCTCACTTGATTTTACATGTGGACTGCAATAAGTAAGTAAAGAGTGTTGTTTTATAAGAAGTTGTCACATTTGAAATATTTGAGCTGAGTAAATTAAATGTTAACTTGGGATTCTATATTCCCCTTCCTTTTCAGAATTTATGAAAGAGTTGTAGAGAAGCCTTTCATGGACTTACCTTTGGGTACGACTTTTTGGCTGGGACAGAGGAATACTGCACATGGTTATTTTAAGGTATGCATTCCCTGAAAGATAAAGAATGAACTTAAATAAAATGATTAAGGGATTGACTCATCTTTGATATAAGAGTTTGAGAGATTTGGAATTGTTCAGTCTGGAGAAGAGAAGGCTCAGGAGGTATCGGGAGGATCTCATCAATGTGGATAAATACCTGAATTTGTGAGGCAATGAAGCCGAGGTTCAGGCTTTTCTCACTAGTGCCCACTGACAGGCCAAGAAGCATTGGGCAAAGCTTGAAACACCTGAAATTTCATCTGAACATAAGAAAACAGTTCTACTGTGAGATTTGTCAAAGAAAGACAACTATGGAGATACTCAAAAGCTGTTTGGACACAGTCCTAGGCAGTCTGCTGTAACTGGTCCTGCTTGAGCAGGGAAGTTGGAGTAGATGATCTCAGGAGGTGCCTCCCAACCTCAATCAGTTTGTGCTTCTGTAATCATAACACAGCTCTTGGATTGCTTTAAAATTGCTCTTTCTTTGAAATGGCCTTTGTTATTTGAGTGCAGCACACTGCTATACTAATTATATCTTAACTAAGCATGTAAAAATCTGCCTGCAAGCGTGGGATCTGTTCTTCTGTGTGAAACTACCTGTTTCCAGACATCATAGTTGAATTTTGTGCTGAAACCTCCCTAAGTTCCTAACAACATGATGCAACTCTGCAGCTGTGTAACAGACGTAGTTTCTCAGCATTTTGCAAGCCTTATAGAAGCCCATGAGAATTTGTTGTGGTTTAACCCCAGCTGGTACCACCTAGCCACTTGCTCTCTTCCCTCCCTGGTGGGATAGGGGAGAGAATTGGAAGGGTAAAAGCTAGAAAACTCATGATTTGCGATAGAGTTTAGTAGGTAAAGCAAAGCCACACAAGAAAGCAAAACAATGAATTCATCACTTTCCAGGGGAAAGCAGGTGTTCGGCCATCCTCAGGAAAGCAGGGCTCTGTCACCTGTAATGTTACTTGGGAAGGCAAATGCCACCACTCCAAATGTTCTATGCTTCCTTCTTCTTGCCCCAGCTTTAAATGCTGTGCATGATGCCCTGTGGTCTCAGATATGACTCCCTTTTGGTCATTTGGGGCAGCTGTCCTGGCTGTGTCTCTCCCATCTCCTTGTGCACCCCCAGCCTCCTCACTGGTGGGGGTAGGAGGAGCAGAAAAGGCCTTGATGCTGTATAATTTCTGTAATATCCCTGTGTTATCAGCACTGTTTCCAGCAGAAATCCAAAACAGAGCCTCATGCCAGCTACTTTTTTGTGAAGAAGATGAACTCTACTCCAGCCAAAAACAACGCAAAGTCTTTAAGGGTTTGAATTAATGTATTTTTCTTAACTCTAGTTTCTTTAATCTTCAAATCTATTGAAGAGTTAGAGCTTGTAAAAAATTTGCATTTTATTTAAGAGTATTTCTAAGTAACTGAAACTGCAGCTGTTTTCAAGTTATTTTTTAAAGGTCATTTGCAAGCTTTTCTGCTGTGACTAACTAAAAATAACAATGAATTCAAAACCACCAAACTCTTGCCATATAATTATATCTTGACATTTAATATTATGTCTTTAAAAATTATTCAGTATGCCTGTACATCTATCTATTTTTATTTCTGTTTATTCCTCTATCACTGAATTTGGTCTACACAAGAAGCTGTTTTATTCATAAGCATTCTTTTTATCAGGTAGTTCTTCTGTGTGGACTTTAATGTTTTACATGGTGAATAAAAAAATATAATTTTGACAGGTAAAAATATTGTATCCTTTTGTTTTCTCTTCACTTACACATAGGGAATAATGCAAGATGTGCAATTACTTGTCATGCCTCAAGGATTTATTTCTCAATGCCCAGATCTTAATCGCAGTAAGTCTATTAATTCTTTTAACATAAAATGAAGGGTGTGCTTTTTTTCCTTCTTTCTGTCCTACAAGCTTTCTTAAAACCTTGAATTTAAGTGTATTGTTTGTCAACTTTGGCATGCTTTAACCTATTGTGAATTAATTTATTAACACATTGTATTATTCCAGCATGCCCAACTTGTAATGACTTCCATGGACTTGTGCAGAAAATTATGGAACTGCAAGACATTTTAGCAAAAACATCAGCTAAGGTAATGTTTACTAGGACTCTAGGCATAGGAGAAATGAGGACTGTCAGTCTTTATTTGCTGTATTTTTAGATTATTCATGCTTGTATGGGGTTGTGCACATGGCTGTGTGTACAACATCCCTGCATGTTATGTTTACATCTTTATATACCTCTGCCTAATATTTATACATACAAATTCTCAGTTCAGAGTTTTCTTGTGTTTTAATATTTTTATAGAATCATGTATTTTAATAGTAAACCTAGAATGAAATATGTAACTGTGCTTATTACAGCAAGACTTACCAAGACTTTTCAGGACCTGAGCTGTCAAAGGCTCATTCAGAAAAAAATATATGCAAGACAAGGAACTAAGAATCCAAACCAGGACTTCTTTCTTTCCTTTAGAATATTACATGAAAAGCACTCATGTTTGCTGGTGAAAATAAACTACTCTTATTTTAAATGTCAGTTCTTTAGGTATCTGCAGGAATGCTGTTACCTGGCTGCTTTCATGCACTAATGTTAAACATGCCTTGGCTAAAGTGCAGAAAAAATTGCTAACGTCAATTACGAGATTTTCTTTGATCTGGCCACTCTGTCTGCGTGTACTTTATGTGGAACAAGATTCTTGATCAGGTTGCCCATACAAAGATGAGAAATCAGGAGCTGTACCCATCTTGACCTGCTCATGTTGTTTCATGATATCCCTGATGTCATGATGATAAGAAAGATGAAATGCATGTGTCTTACTTCTCAATTCCCATCTCTAAATGACTGGTGGTTTAATCATGTTGTATTTAACAGAAATTGTTTTATTGTCTCTGCCTATGTTTTCCTAAATGTATTCTCTCATCTGTGTACTTGACGATAAGGGAGACAGTTTGAATTGTGTTTTTGCTAATGTGGAAGCCACTTAAAAATTAAAAAAAATTTTGTGAACTGTAAATACAGTTGTCTCAAGCTGAGCAGAAGATGAACAAGTTGGATCAGTGCTACTGTGAAAGAACCTGCACAATGAAAGGCACAACTTACAGAGAGTTTGAATCCTGGACGGATGGCTGTAGGAACTGCACTTGCATGGTATGGCTATGGTTTGAGTGGAGAGTCAGGAACTCCAGGGTTTCCTCTGATTAGTTTTATTGAGGCAAATATGCTAGATAACAACAGTAAAGAACTTTAAAATCTGTTCTAAATCTAAGGAATAGTATTAATAAATATGTTTTCCTATATTTTCAGCATTACTAGCATGTGTAGCTCATGTATTTCATCTTACCGTATGCAGGTGCTAGACTTAGCTATCATGTTTTGCACTGAGTTGCAAACAGCTCCTCTGGAATTCTCTTGCTTTTTGTCACTATAAACACAGCCTTTTTCTTAGCAAATGGTTTAATAGATCCCTTGTGCCCCATTTCCTTTGTTTGTCTTTGGTTACATCTCAATAAGTAATAAAAAGTAAGATGTCAGGGTCATATGCAAGCTTTGTTATATTACAAATGAAAAAGATTTGGTGGATGGAAGGTTCCCAAAGGTATTACAAGTCCAGATGTGATTGCAAGTATCCTTTCAGGTACCAAACTAGAATGTCTGTATTGTTGTCCATTCACATAAATCTCTTTCATTCCATTTGAACTCATTAAATGCTTAATACAAAGGCAATTTGAAGCCAGTGAAAAGGCTGCTGTTGTCTGTACTGCACCTTAGATTGATTTGCTGCTATCTGTAATTGGCTAAATGCGTCTCTTTAAGCTTAGTGTTTTTTTGACCTTTATATTTCTGGAGGGATATTAATTTTGCTTTTAGTATGTTATGGTATCAAATCTGGTTGATAAATGTTTAAAATTCTTTGAATTTAGAGTTAAATTCATTGCATGCTTTTGCCTTGGATTTTTCTCACAGCTATAATATTGCTACCTTTTAGATATATATTGTCTTTAACATAAAATCAGAAGGCAGAGTATTGTTCTGTGCAGTTTTCATCGCAGAGTAATCTGTCAGGTTTTTTGCTTATTAGCTGAATGTTTTGCCTCCAAATAGATTTACCTCTAAAAAAAATTGATCATTATAATCTTAAAGAGCACATCACTCATGTGAAAAGATTGTGTGTGTGACATTCTGAAGGTATGGTTTCTGTTCTTGTAGTTATTAAAAGACCCATGTTAAATTGTCATTTTTTGGATGTTGTTAGAAAGCTTATTGCATTTAAAAATAGATTTTCAAGTTCCTGTGTTTGAGAACATCTCTGCTATTGCTAAATAGAACTACAGTTAAGCCCCTTTTGTTCTCCTAGAATGGTACTGTGCAGTGCGAGGCTTTGATCTGCCCCCTTGCTGACTGCCCACTTAACTCTGCCCTGGCCTATGTGGATGGCAAGTGCTGCAAGGAATGTCAACGTAAGTTTTACTGTTGTGCCTCTTGCTAATGAATCCTTTGAAATCTTAAGTAATGTGGACCTTTCTGTAAATATGTCAGTGAAAGAACTGGTGATTAAGTGGTTGGGTTGAGGACTTCTCAAGAAATTAGACTTCTCTGAAGTGTTCTGGGAAACTGGTAACTGGAAGATTTTAATATTTCACGTGAGATATTTTGTTTCATTTTAGTTATGTTGTTTTTATTTAGCACAGATACTTATTATTAAAATTTAAAAAGAAAAAAAAAATGTTACTTATAAAGCTTTCTGCAGACTTACATTATCTGTGTTTTAGACCAAACTCCCAGAAATTCAAGAAAAATTGCCTGGTGTTTGACCAATGTCTCCAACACCTTTATCACATGAATAGTGTACTACCAACCTTATGTTAGCAAGCTTAGAGATGGAGGTTCAGATTTATGATTCTTCTGCCTTAGTTAAGAGAAAAGAAGAAACCAACAAAACCCAGACACCTAGAAGTGCTACTTCACAAAAGGACATAAAAGAATTAAAGGAAAAATGGAAAAAGGTGATTTAATATTGTCATTTAGGGTTGGATATGCAAATAACTTTAGGTTTTATACTATTCTGGTTTTGTTGCAAGTAGGGCAAGAGAAGGGGATTTTCAGGTTAATCACTATCTAGATGGACTGTAAACAGTATTTCAGATTGAATATGTACGTGTATTCCATACGTGATTGTTATTTCAGACTATGGCAGAATCCATTCGTGAAATCGAGCGTGAGATGCACACATTCTTCTGTAAATGTTGAGATTTTTCTATGTGGTTTCATCACTGTTCTACTGCTGTATAAAACTTCTTACAGATTATAGAGAAATACATGACTCGTTAAAGTGACATGTTGTAAGATAAAACTCAGGAAGACGTTTTGTACTCCATTGATCTAGCTCCCACAGGAGTTTATTAATATTTAATTGTGTTAGAAGTTACACAAACCATCCCTTTTTATGAAACCCTATTAACTTACTCAAGTAGATTAGTTCTAATTAAGAGGAAATAAGAATTCAAATACTTTTTTTAACCGGCTACACAGAATTTCCATGCATATTAGATGACTCAGGGTAATTGGTAATTCAGGAATGTGAGATGTGTGGCATTCAAGCCTCTATTTGAGGCTGTTTGACCATATTGGCAGAATTTGGAAACCTGATCCTCTGAAGTATGTTTTTGTAAGGTACTGCCTGTAAATTGAGTTGGGAATTCTCTATCCAGGTGTTAATGGGGAAGCATTCATATCATATGACTTCTTTCAAAGTTGTTTTTATAGGGAATCTTGACAAAAGTCAAGATGAATAAGCATATGGACACTGACCTTGTCATTGAGCATTGATACTTTGAATCAAGATGCAGTTCTGATACAGCACACTGATGTTTATTCTGATACTTCATGTTTGATGTTCTTAATACTATCAAAGTGTCTTAGCTTTCACTGTTGCTAATTTGATGCCAGTACATAATTCAATTTATAACTAACTTGCACATGTACTACTTTCTTGACAAACTACCAGAAAAATAATTAGATCAGAAAATATAAATAAAAATTGCTTTTGAATTTTTTTCCTAATTTAATCTAGGTTATTTAAAGTGACTTTTAAAATAAATCACACCATTTTTTATAGTGGCTAAGTTCTGAGAAAAAAGGACAAAGAATGTAAATTGGAGTCTCATTGACAGGGTAGTTAAATTCCAGTGAAAGAATGGAAGTTAGAGGCAATGGAGGCTGCAAGACTCTCACGTATTCTCCAGGCCAGTTTGGTGGGAACGCTGCATTATCTCCGAGTTCTTATACATGTGCCAGCTGTGTTCTCTCAGTGTCTTCAGGAAGTGTCTGGGCTGATTGAGGTCAGTGTGCTTGTTGAACTTGGTTCTTGCTGGAGGGGTTCAAAGCTGAGTTGCTCCATTTGGACTGGTTCTGAGAATATCTTAATTGTTTTCAGTGCTCAGAACAACGGCAAGGGATATAGCTTCTGAGTAGATAATATAGAGCAAAGACAGATGGCTTCTAATTGGGAAAATGGCTAATTAGGGCATGTTGCTCATGGAGCCATATCCTTGGTTTTGGACAAGCAGTCATAAGTTCTGAGGATAAAATGATGCCTGATAGACTGTTCTTTTGCTGAATTAGTATTTGTTTCAAGACAGAACAAGTATGGATATTGATGTTTCCTTCCTGGTATTTGTTATCTCATACCTGATGATGGGTTGTTTTCTGCCAGACTGTTGTTTGAGAAGTGCCCAGGCAGTGACAGCTGCTGGAGCCTTGTGGCTGTGTCTCACTCCCCCAGGGCTGAGTGCTTCCCTCCACACTTCTTCCTCTCTTCTGCTGGTGTTAAAAGAAAGCCACCAAAAATCAAAAGAGTGAGACTGAATTTAATGACAGCTGGCAGAAAGGAATTAAGAGTACAGCACTTCCAGCTCTTTCAGTGACCAGCAAATAGAAATAAGCTTTCTGGGATTTTTGTTTTAATTTTTTTTTTGTGTGTTTTTTTTTTTTTTTCCCCTCAGTGACTGAGGACTGCGTGGGTTTAGGCTTGTAGAATTTGGGAATACAATCTGAAGTGGCTTCACTTATACTAGTAAATAAAATAATGCAGGCACAGTCCTGTGGCACTTGTGGCTCATGTGGCTAAAGTCTCTTCCCCTTTCCCACCCCCAGTAGATTATCTGCATCCAGATGGTTGACTGGGAATGGCCTCTGATCAGGGCTGTGCCCCCAGCTTGTGCCTGGCACTGCTTCAGAGCATCTTGGCTGGTACAGTCTGACATTCTGTCATGATGTGTGCTAACACTCAGACTGCAGGGAGAGTTACATGCTGTAACCAAGAATTTTCAAGCCTGCTGTCATTTGTTGTTTCATTTACTAGTTGTGGACACCACCAGTTTGGCTCTCTTGATAACCAGCTGCAGAGACTGGCATGTCCAGCAGGAACTTGGTGCTGAGAGGGGCTGGAAGGGATGGGATTAGTTGCCTTCTGGAAGTGGACATCTCCTTCCATAGCTTGTATACAGAGCCCAGGTGATTAGATTAGATACTGAACTTTTAGACTGCTGAAGCTGTGAAACTAATCTTACATCAGGTATTGTGATGCATATCAGGTTTGTAAGATAGGAATGTAGAGTGTTGTATTTTTAAGCCTGATTCTGGCATTAAACTGTTATGCTAAGAGACTTTCCCATGCTGCCAAATCCTAGGAATTAAATTCAGCCCAGTCCAGCATTTACATTTTTGACAGTGAAGCTTTGTTATGTCTTGTTCGATGACATTTTCAAGACTTTGGAATTTCAGCACAAATGCTGACTCTTCATGTATTTTTTTTAATGTTTTGTTCAGGGAAGAACACTAGAAAGGAATGGTTTAGCTTTGTTTTTTTTTTTTTTTTTTTAACCAATATTGTTATGACTTTGTTTCTTTTTGTGAGCTGAAAGAAAAAGCCACAAAACAAACAAAAACCCAAACCCTGACCTTCTCTCTTAACTCCATGCCTTTGTTTCAGGCCATTCAGACAACTCGTACTGTTTCGTCTTGTGTGAAGGTCGATGCTGGTAGCATGAGGAATGGCAATGAATGCAAATTATCACTGTGTTTTCTGTTAGCTGTAATGGGATAAAAGAAGTAGCAATCTTCCAGGGCAGATGAATGGGCCAGTGTGTTGGATATATGTTTCAGCCGTAGACAATGTAAAATTCAGTCCAACTACTATAGCATACATCTTAGTTCAATGGGAGCTTCCTGTGGAAAATTGTTTGGAGCTGGAAGGCAGAGACTACTTTTTTCTATGCTCAATGCGATTTTTAAGAATTCTGAGAAGGTGTGTGCAAAAGATCATTAAATATTTTTCTCTTCTGCAGAGACAAATGCTTTGTGTGGTGATAGGCACCAGTATGAATTGTGGAGAGATTAAGCTTCCCTACTGACCCTATAAATATTTCTTCAGACCACAGGCTTGGCTTAAATGAACTTGTCCTTGTACTTCTTATTTTAAATGAATTGTGGAAGGACTGCCAATGTCTTAGCAGCTGAGAGAATTGATGCTTGGTCAGCAGATCTTATTATGGTAATGTTTTTATTAGTCAGTGTATTAACACCAAAGCATTACCTCCAAAAGCTATATGCAGTCTTTTTTAAATGGAACTAGTGTATTTAAGCAAACTAGCTGATTTTGGTTTTTATAAGACCAGAAGTGATATTTGTGCCAGTATCTGGTGCAGTAATAATTTCCATCACCAAAGACTGATTTCCAGGAAGGAATTGCTCTCTTCTCATCACTCTCTTCCTCCCAGTGACACTGCAGATACTTATTGACCTAATAGCAAACTACTTAAATTGATCCCAGCAGATTCCAGTAGAGGGTAAAAATCTGATCCATTATGCTCAAATCTGCAGTCTGATTTTTCCATATAACTGTTTGTTTGGGTTTTTTTCCTGTGTCAGGCTATTTGATAGGTTTCTGGTATCCAAATCCACAGTCTAACACAAATATTTTAAGCAACTGGGAGAAGCTTAAGGCTATACTGGATCAGCTTACAGTTCTGGTGCTAGCAGGTATGGAGAGTGTGTAAAGGGCTTCTATAATTTGGGAAGGATTTTTTGAACAAAATAATTAAAACAGAAATATGGACATTGTAGCTCTCAATAAAATGTGTGGGTTTCTGATGCAGTGATCTGTCTTGCTATCTTGCAGAAACTTTTAATTTTATGATTAAAGGGATTTCACCTCTTGCTCTTCATATTTCACCAATTTTTCCCCCAATTCTAGATACTCTTCTGCAAACTCCAGCATTTGTAGCCTACTGATACAGAGAGAAGGAGCTGTGAAAGCCCATCTGCTTCTTTGCAGCAGCCACTGACCATCAGAAAGAGTACAAAGTTTTTATTCAGAAACAAGGAATATTGGTTAAACTTACTCTGAAATTCATAATTAATCCAGGTAGCTTGAAGCAATGTGGACTTAAACCTGTGCTATTTACAAAGTTCCATGTTTTTACAAAATTGCCACTTTTTCCCCTGGTCTTTCATCCTCTTGCCTTAGGTGATTTCCATCAGCAGCAAAGTGGGATGCCAGCCCCTACCTTGTTCAGTCAGGTGCTGGAGAAGTTTTTGCATTCAGTGTGGCACAGAGAAGAGGCTGCAGCTTGGAGAAGTGATTAGTCACTGACTGAACAGGTCGTCTTATCCTTGCAGTTAATCAGAAGAAGGGAAATGGCAGAGCATCTCCAGCAGGCTGGCTGGAACACAGCATGAGTCTGAGGGCTCTGGGCAGCCAGCAGTCTTGGGGTATCAGAACAGGCATCAGTACTGGAGGAGGAAGAGACAGTTTTTAGCAGTAAAACAATGATTTCTCATTTATCATAGTTCTTTAAAAAATGCACACTTTAGAAGACAAAGAAGAAGCAACATTCTGGTTAATAAAAAAAAAAAATAGTTGCTTTTTGATTTGAAATACTTGTGTGGCTTTTAAAAGAACGTAAGTGCCACTTAAATTCTGTTCCTCTGAAGTTTCTTTTTAATATGAAAATTCAAATAAATTGGCCTACTTCAGAATAGTATTAAAAGATATGTTGACTATAGCCAGCACTGGATTGTTTTGTAGAGCTGTGCTATTTACTATAACTTCCTGTAGTCAGCATGCAGAACTTCTGAATGTTATTTAGCAGAATAGTGTCCATTCAGCCTCTGCTTTCTGGGTTTTCTGTGCTGAAATGACTCATATCAACTTTATTTTTCGGGTTTTTCAATTATGCATAATGATAGTACCACATTGGAATGACAAATAAAGAGCATTATATACCCGCTTGTACTACTGAGATGAATTACATTGTATTTAACCAACTCTTTAAACCATTTTATTACTTCTTTTGACTTCAGAAGAAAGTCAGTATGCATATTCATTTGGAAATAGGACACAACTAATTTTTCTAATTAAATACTTTACAAGAAGACAAAACATGTCCTTGTGCTCATATAGGTCAATCAAATCGGTGGAGATATTTTAGATTTATAAAGCTGTAATAGAAAAGCATTCTTCATGCACCTGTCATTTGTGAATCCAGTGTAGCTCCTACAATGTCAGTCTCACAAAGGGGATGAGGTTGGAAGGGACCTCTGGAGGTCTCCTGGTCCAACCCTCCTGGTCAAGCAGGGCCATCTCGAGCAAGCTGCCCAGACTGCTTTTGAATATCTGCACAGATGGAGACTCCACAGCTTCCCTGGGCAACCTGTGCCAGTGCTCAGTCACCCTCACAGTAACAAAGTATTTTATTTTGTCCAAATAGACTTTTATGAGTTCTGATCTGTGCCCATTGCCCCTTGTCCTGTTACTGGGCACCACTAAGAGCAGCCTGTCTTTCTCTTCATTCCTTTCCATCAGGAATATACACACTTTGGGAAGATCTCCTCAGAGACTTCACTTCTCCAGGATGTGTAATATCTCAGGAAGCTGAGTCCCTCTAAGAATGTCTTGGGCCTTTCCTGTGCTGAATTCAAAGCCAGCTGAAGACAATGGAAGGAATCCCCTTGGCTTTGGTGGGCAGGGCCAGTCTAATTCTTGACCTAAGTGCTCAGTCTCTGCTGTATTTTCTGTTGTAAAGCTATAGAAATTTTCAAACTGCTCTTACACCACAGCGCTATTTGGTTTATCTGTGTTAAAGAGCCAATGACAGAATTGTTAGGGGATTTTTGCTGTTGAGCATGTGACCTTTGTTCTTTGTGAGCTGGAAGTAATCCTCATCAGAAGGAAAACAGGGAGTCTTTTGACTTGCAATTCCCTTCTGAGCAGGAAATCCATTCCTTGTATGTCTTTCATTCTCTATAAATTAAAATATGACTTACAGTAAATTGAAAGACAGCTTAGTATTTGGACTTCTCAAAATATTTTGCTCCTATTTTGTTTCCTTTCCTACTTCCCCATGTCATTTGAATTTCGTTGTTTCTTGTTAGCAAAGGAGGACTGGGGGAGTCAGTGCCTGTGCCTGTCTCAGACTTTTCATGCTTCAATGTGGTTTCCTCCTAGGTGAGTGGTTTTTTAGCTGTTCTGACCCCTTGCATTATGGAGCTCTACTAGAAGACTCCAGATCTGGAGGCAGTGTGTCAGTATACGAGGAGAACTCCAGTTAATGGTGAAGTCATCTAGTTGTAGTCCTACTGTGTGCCTGAGGAGTGAATACTAAAATAAAGTATGCTTAAGAAAATTCTTATTCATTAGAATACATGACACTGGATATGTAGCAATCTGCACTAAAGAAGAAAATGGGAACATAATATTGATAATTTTATTGGTAGAGAATTAAAAATATTTTTTTACATGGAGAATTTTTGCTGTAGGCCATGCTCTGCTCTCCTTATAACCTATTTTGTTGTGGTTGTGTGGAAAAAGAGCTAATCTTTTCCATTCCTTTTTCATTATATTCTTACCAGGGAGTTCATAAAATATAAAATACCTGCAGCGTATTATTATTTTAGTTTATTTCCAGTGCAAATAAAACATTAACATATGCTAGGTATGAATATATTTGCTTTCAGACACCTGGGAGTGGACAGATTGGCAGTGTTCCAGCTTCTAATAAGTTGATACCCTGACTTTAGTAATGCTGATTTCACTGGAATTTACTTAGGTAGCAATGAAATAATAATTTAAAGAAATCTCTTTCTATTTGTAATTACAAAAATCATCTAGTATATGTAAGCATTCACATGCCTGTGTGTTGATTTCAATATGTTTGTTCTCAGCAGTGATGTGCTTATGTCATTGTATATGTGCATCATTGGTCTGTGAGGTTCTTTTATGTTTGATTTATTTTTGGGGGGGTTGTGATGGGAGTTTTTTGCTTCGTTTTGGACAAGCTGGAGGAAGAGAATAAAGACTCTGAAAAACCTGGCCAGCCAACCTAATGACATTCTTGCCTTGGATGGTTTTGCAAAGACCAGTTTGCACTCAACATTCTCTTGTTCAGAACAGGATTGCCATGTTGACAAGGATTGTTTGGATGAAAAGCTGGCCTAGGGGAGACACTGGTAGGAAGTATGGGAGTGTACAAGAAGGCATACATACAGTTTTTTGACAATGCCTATGTCTGTGAAATGAAAAAATGGGAAGATTGTGAAGGCTGAAACTCAATAAATAAGTTATAGGAAGAAAACCCACAACAGAACTGTCAATAATGTGATCTTATTTCCCCTGAAAGGGATGGTAAAATATGAATGAAGTTGATTCAGTGAGATTAATATCAAATGATGTACATTGTTATCCTTTATTTGTCTTTTTGTGAAGATAATGATCTAAACCCATGGCTTTCAGTCTTTTGAACTGCAGAAGTTTGACATTTTTTCAGTGGAAAACATGTAGTGAATTAAGCTATCTACTACTTGGTTTGCTTCCTCTTAACTACTGCTTGCAGATATCTGAAGTGTGATGTATAGACCTCCAGGCTCTTATTGATCACTGTTTCTACATCTGTCAGCTCATAAAATACATTGAGCTTCAAATAATGATCACTTTGTCCCATGTGAGACAACTTTAAAATTAAAATCTTGGCTGATATGGTGTAACAGACCTTTATCCTGCTTTCCTCATCTGTTGCCTTCAAAAACATCACTGCAGTCCCCTTTATTTGAAGAGTTTCTGCAATTTGCTTTTGTCACTGTACCAGTCACAGGACTGTATCTGTGGTGTTTCTGTAACTCTGTACTGCCTCTCTGCCAATAGACAATTTATACTAATTTTTGCCTTTTTGGTTTTTATTTGTTACCAGTTTCCATTTAGGAGAAAGCCCTGTTCATTTGTTTGGGAGGATGGTTGACTGTCCTAAGCCTTTCTCTACAGGGTAGCTGACTAGTTTATTTTCACCTTCTACTTGTTGAAATTATTTGTCTAAGTTTCTGATTGTAAATGAAAATTCTAGTCTTCCCTTTCTTGCTTTAAGTTATTTTCAAATATAATTTTGACTGTTTTCCTGATTTCATTTCAATTTGTGACATTTAGTTAAAAATACCTTATCACTATTTTATATCTAGAATTTTTTTTCCTAACAGATGAATAAAATTGGAAGATATTATTAGGCTTGCTTTTTTTTTTTTTTCCTGATGTCCAGTGTATACATATATAGTAGTGTTAGAATCATAGTGATATTATTGTTTGATGTAATAAATTGGTTCAAAAAACACCTGGTTTCAGTCGTAAGATTTCCCCCCCATCCATCCTGAAATCAAAGCAAGTAAATATGCTTGACTCATCTGGAAAATAGGCATATAACCTGTTTTTTCTAGTAAGTGAGCCCTTCAAATACTTTGAAGGTAGGGAAGATGAACAGGCATGCTTTTCTCTATGTTGTTATTACTTTGACAAAGACCTGTAAATTCAGGTATTATTTCCTTAAGATGTCTCTTTAGGTTATTTCCATATTGACTAATATGTATTTCTCTCTAGGCAAATTTTACAGGCTTGTAAAGGGGAAGTTTGTTGTGTAGATGTTTTTATCATGCTTTATCTAGAAACCTTGTAGATCCTTAAGGCATCTAGAGGAGAAATCAAATTTGAGTAGCATGGAAGAGATAACAATCTTCTATATGCTTGTTGTTAATTTCTCAGACAGGCTTCTTAATAGTAGTAGTGTATGACTTCAGGATGCTTAAATATTTTCTATTGTCTTCTGACTCTTTATGAATAGAGCTGGTAGTACAATGTGAGCCTGTAACCACATGTTCTTCATTTTACTAATTTTGCAGTGTTCTATTGTTGTGTGAAGAAACATGGGAATAAATGAATACATTTTAGAAGTAGAAAGTTAAAATAGTCCTCTAAATTAATAAAGGAATCACATCCTTGGGGTGTCACTGGTTCTCTCAGTGCTAGTCGGTTTTTAAACACTCTCTTTTAAGAGCATAGCGGCAGGCAATTCCAAAATGTTGGAAGTCAAGCAGATGAGGCAGGAGGTCAGCTTGACTGGAAAGGGATCTTCTTTTGGATGGAGCTAAGGCAAAAAAGGAGGGTATATGCCCAGTGGAAGCCAAGTCAGGTGACATGGAAGAAATACAGAGATGCTGCTTGCCACTGTAGGGGGAAAATTGCTGCAGCCAAAGTTCAGTTCGTGTTGAATACAGCTCCATAGAGATAAACAGATTTAATTGCACAACGTGTGAAGTCTGTCTAATGTCTAGAAAGGTCCTCCTAAGGACAATAGGAGTATTAACAGATATGATTTTTTTTTAATTATCAGCAACTGTAAAGCTTTCTTTCACTAATGTAGTTCCCAAAGAAAAAGAGGCGTAGTTACATTAACTCCAGCTGACTGTTTTTCCATGCTGAATCGGAGTATTGACAGATACATTTGGGAGAAATTAGCTGTGACATAGCAGAATGCATGAACATCTGCTCCAGCTACTTCTAAATTTTTAATTATTTCAAATCCTGAACTGACTTTAGACCTGAAGTATTGTGTTGTTTGGGAATGCACAATGGATAATAGTAACTTCTAGGAGCCTTGGGAAACAGCATGTTAGATGTACATAAGTTTATTTTTGAAATTTTCCCAAACTATTGGTAATACTTAATTTTTTTTATGTTAGTTTTTGGTTATATATTATCAGATAATGAACGTTGGGAATGAGTATATAAAAAATTTAGAAAGTCAGTTTGCGTAATCAATTTTAATCAGGATTTCCAAAAATGTGTTTACACTACTGTCTGTGTTAAAAACCTTTTGCTGAACCAATGGACTTAGCTTAAGAATGTTAAATACAGTTATGTGGAGTGTTTGTGATTATGCCAACTAATCCTGTCATTCTGGCTGAAGGGAGGGATGGAAGGATTGGCAGATTCCTTATGTGGGAACAGAAGTGGATGGAAGAAGAGTTGGGAGCATGAAACCCTGTCAGTTGCTGTACAGAGCTAGATACAGGTCCTTTGAAAGAAGTGAGCTCTAGAAACAGCAATGGATGTGGTGCTCCACTCCTGGGAATGTCTGAACACATTAGACTGGCCTGCGCCAAGAAGGCAAACATGAGTATTGCTGTAACAGCCAACTTAACCAGAGGCTGCTGTTCGTAGGAGAAGTGGAAGCACTTGTATCTGAGAGGGAAATAAATACAGTGAGGTGGATGCCAGGTCATAGGGTGTTGTGCCTTCACTAGTGAGGTGTGTGCAGCAAAGTCGCGGTACAGAATTTCTAGCTGAAACATCTGTGGAAACTGTTCTGGACCAAGGAGATTCTGATTGAGAATGGAAGGGTCCCTGACAGTTGCTTCAATATAAGTGTAGTCCATGAATACTTAAATAATATGGCAAGTTGTTGGTCAAAAACCTCCATGACTGTTGGAGGTAGCTGTTAATTTTTGGAGCAGAAGCTGCGTGGAGCCTTTGACTTGGGAGTGTGGAAGCATCACTTTTAAGTTTTTTTCACCCTAAAAAATGCCATCTTTACCATATGGTGGTGGAACTTGTAGTTTTGTAGTTTGCATAGGATCTTTTTTAATGCTGTCAAATGAAACTGTCAAAATCTGGGGAAATGCTGCTGCTCAGAGGCACTTGCCTTTTACTGAACATGTTCACGTGGTTTGTGTGAATGAAGCTGCAGAAAGCCACCATCTCAGTAGTCACATGCAAAAATGTCTTTTAAAATTATGCATAATCAGTGCAGTCTCTTTTCCTTCATGGGAAATCTGGGCAAAATATCTTAATGAATAAAATGCATTATTTTATTTCCCCTTTACCATGCGTTTGAAGTCTCTGGAGCAGAGTAACAGTAGCAGCCTGTAAGCACAGCTGTGAGGAGTAGCTGTGTGTCTTCTCATCTATGTCATGTCCATGGATGGTTTTAACTTATGGCAATGGAGAACACAAGCCTTTTTTTATGTAGTAAATTAATACTGATTGGTGATACCTCTTTAGCCCTCATAGATTTCAAAATACTGAGTCAAGAGTGGGCAAGTCTTTAGCAGTTTTTCATTAATTTCATAAATTCTCAGTACTCAGTCACAATCAGTTTGTTTAATTTCATCTTGCATTTGCATGCCTATGACTTGAGGCATTCTGATGGGTGTATGGGTGAATTTAAACATGTCTTGAAGTATACGGTGCTCTAAGGAGGTGTCTAGTTTTCTAAATTCTGCCGTTTTTCTCTTAACAAAGTTTTCAGAAAAATATTTTTTTCTAAACATATTTTTTTCAGAAAAATATCTTCATTCTAAATATCTTTTTTTCTGCAGGGCTTTTTAACTAGCCCTGCAGTCCATCTGAGAGAAGGTGGAACAAAGTACAAATTTCCCTGTCAGCATTTGATAAAATATCTATTTGCACTTTCACTAAATATAGCTTTGTCACTGGTGTTGCGGATAGCTGACATAAGGAATCTATCAGATAATGTCTAATCTCATCTTTATGGGGATTAAACAGGCCTGTAATATTCACATTGGAGTTTTCTTGGTCTGTCATACTGTTGTGCTATTTATAAACCTTTAATATAATTGTAATACAGTTGTAATTTAATTAATAATCACCTCAGTTGCTTTTCTTGTCTTGACACCCTCTAAGGCTTTTGTCTAAGGTTTTATAGTTTGACATTTCACTGTGAAAGTTATTTGAGTATTGTATCATCAACATAGTGACTTTCTCATAAAATGGGAGGGCATTTTGTTCACATTAGGCATGCCCAAGTGTTTTAGAAACTATATTTATAGTCCAAAATACTCCAGTTCTCTTTAACAAGCAGAATACGGTCCATTGCACTAAAGCCAAAGTTTTGCACGTCATTCAGTAGAACTGTTTTGGCTGCTCTGTTGAACCAAGCTAAAGTTGCAGTGTGAATAGCAGTAATGCCCTTTTTAAGGGAAGCTGACATCAAACCCGTTGTCCAGATTGGATCTTTGCTTACCAAGAGGTAAAGTTGTGCAGTTAGTGTCCATTGCCTTTGATTGGCTGTGGTCCCTTTCCCAGACTCCCCTGTCTGGCAGCCTACTTTCAAAGTTTTACTCATCTGTTAGCTCTGTTTGCCTCAGCTGAACTGCTGTCAGTAGAGTTTTTAGTCATGTTTTCACTGCTTTTTCAGTGCTCAGATTACCTGTTTAATCTTCAAGGATGACTCAAGGAGCCTGTATTCCAGGATTCAGATGAATTCTACAGAAGACTTCTCCATATCCACCATATAGGATAGATGAATTATGTAATTTCCTGGTAGCAGTTGATGGAAATATAGGAAACATGAGAGGTAGGGAAGGGAATTTAGGATTTCAGATTGACTCCCCTTGCCAGTGTGACTAAATAGCCTGTTAGTGTTGCTGGAGGTGTCTCACACTGTAGCTACTCTTTAAGTGATTCTAAGACTTGCGTAGAACAGTAACTTCGTGTTTTAAATGTAGTAGAAACATTTAGTTTATCCAGCTAATGAGAAGTAAGACATAAATAGTAATTGGTTCCTTGTCATGATTAAATTTCAAGTACGTTTTTCTTTTTTCAGTTGAGGAAGCAGTAGCAGATATATGCAGCTTTCCAGCAGTGATTGACTGGAAAAATTTGCAATATATTTTTCAGCTTGAAATTTTGAATAGTTTTGAATTGTTGAGGGAGATGGCATGAAATGAAATAAGTCTGCAGCATCACTGACTGCAGTAACAGAGGAGTTTGTGCTTTCAAGAAAATGAGCAAAGAAGAAATAATGCTCAAATCCCTCCAAAGATGAACGAGAACGGGGTGAGAGCCATACCTAGTAATGATGTGGCTGTCAAGAGAAAGAAATTCAGGGAAGGTGACGATTATCTGTGTGTACCTCTAAGGATAAAGCCACACTGTGGTTTTGCGCTATGTGAGCTTGCAAAGTAGGATTAATGGGATTTACACAATGCCTAGGCCTTCATCTCTGAACAGTACAAAATGTAGTCAAAGAGATTCCAAAGGAGGAGGTAGGAAAACTAAGTGAATGAGACAGGTTTGGGGGTTTTAACTTGTGAGATAATTTTGGGTGAGTTTCCTTCCTGCCAACCAACCATGCTAAGTGAACAAAGAATGAAGCAAGATAGACTTAATTATCAGTTTTTGGGTTGTCCACTCATAATTTCTAACAAATTTCACAAAACTGCAAGTCCTATCTGCCACTCACTGGACAGTTGTGAATACAAGAAATTAAAGTGATTTGAGGACTTGACCGATGTGCTAAACTTTCTGCTTTCCCTTGGTGATAAGTCTGAATCCAAACTAGCTGAGATACCCCAGGGAAGTGCACATGTGTTCCCCAGGGGAAGGCATGCACAGTCTAGACGGTGAAGGTGATAAATGCAGAAAATGAGAAAATGTGCTACTTGACATCCTGAGAACTCAGTGAATGGAAGGCAGGAGTTCACTTGGTCATGGATTTTGCATAGACATTTAAAATAATACAAAAGGAAAGTGTCATTTGGAGGACAGTAGGAAGGAGGAGGGATTGTGGAAGAGAATGGTTTAACAAACTGTTGATAATTCATTGAACAAACACAGGTGGGCTCCTGAAAGATTCCTTTTGCTGGAAGAATATAGAGAAGATTCCATGTCCTCACAGTGTGTAAATAATACTAAAGGATAGTTGCATTATTAATACAGCTGTATAAATAATTTTTAGACCCTGTATAAAGATGCTTATAATTGTAATATTTGATCATTTTCTGCATACAAATAGATCAAGAGTAGTCAAACTTCTAAGCAGGTTTTTTAGGCTTCCTGTTTCATCTTAGAAACTTTTGCTTCGAACAATGTATTATTTTAGGTACTTGGGGATTGCGGAAATTTGATGGCAATAGGAAATGGTTGATGTAATTCAGCTGTAGATGAAATCCTACATAAGCAATAACTATCAAGATCTGGAACAGCTAATCATCAGTTAATGTCTTGACTGTGACTCAGTCTATTGAGTGAAAGGACTTAGGAAGACGAAGGATGATATGCTTCCCCAGAGAGATACCAATCACAAACTAATCAAAGTATCCTGGGAAGCATCTAGCCAAGGAGAAGTTAAATCTTCACTGGACTTTTCCAATTACACAGTACTAGTCCAGGTGTTCATGTTGCTGAAACATCTTTATTTCTGAAGGAAAATAAAGACAGGAATCACCAACATCATGGGATGTTCACTGGCTGTGACAGTTTGTGTCAGGAGGCAGGAGGAACATTCTGTTCCACACTGTCTGGCATGTGGGTGCTCATGTCTTAGGATGAAAGGGGTGCAGAAAAGTTAGTAGATTTGTCTTTCTAAAAATCTTTCCCTGTGTGCTAAGTACTTACCTAACCAGATAATCTCAAAGTTTTTAGAAACCTTTAGGTAGCCTGATGCAAATCTGCCCTTTACTGTTTGTCAGGATGCCTCTGCAGTGGGCAGTGGAGGAGGAGTGGACTGGCAAGGGAGCGGGAAAAAGAGGCATTTGTGGCATCAATGGGAGAAGAAAAGACAGCATGCACTGACAAACTTACACTGCCACTAAACCCACAGATGTCTGTCATGGTAACATGGAGGAAGTGGTACTGGTGTAGATGAAGTGCCTGTGTGTTTTTGGCATGGTTGAGAAGTAAAAAAACAAGTGGTAGCATTCCAAATTAGAGCTTCAGTGCATACCATAGTTCTTGCTCCTTTGTAATGGAAGGAGCTGCCCAAATGTGATGCAATCCTTCGTGTTTTGGAGAACTCTAGTAGGAAAGAAGTAACAGGTTGTATTAATGTTTGATGATTTTAAGAAGAAATACCTCTTTTGAATGTTATCACTGAGAGCAGCAGTCCATAAGAAGACATGCTTAAACTTGTGCTTAGATTATTCAGCTTAACAGGTTTTCAGTTTCAATTAATTCTTTTTGGTTGGGCATTTATTGTTGTTTTTTTTCTCTTTTCTTATAGTTTGGTCATTCTATATAGACAGATCCCTGATACCTGGAGACATTATAACCTTGCTGACAAAGCCAGCATCCATAATGCTTGGATTATTTAATTAAGGGAGTTCAATGGATGAGATACAATTTTCTTAGCTGCAAGATGGCTAAGTGTTGTGGTTGTGGAGGTGGACATATGAGCTCTGCTTGGAGTTTCTGGCACCCACACAGGCTTGAATCATGCACTCTGCTACCATGTTCTAACCTTTGAGAAATGATCTTTGGGTGCATTGAAGATATGTGGGAAAGGGTCAAGAGCCAACGGGGCAGAGCCATCTCTCACAGACCCAGAATTTCTAAGTTTTTCTTGTTTCCAAGACTTTATGGAGAAGAGCTGATTTTCTTGTTGAAAGCAAATGTTTGTGATACTATGTCACTGCACTAGAATGGTTTCATATGCAAAGACTTCCAAAGCCTGCTTTGATGGTTCTTCTGTGTATGTTTATTTTCTTTGTTTCTATGAAGAATCAGGTTTGTTTCCATTAATAAGGAGACTGGATTCAGTGTACTATGCTTTGAGGTAGTTTGTTGTTTTGGGTTGGGTTTTTTTTTTTTTTTCATATGCCTGGGTAGTCTCACTTGTACATTCAGAGTATTTTGGCTTCGGGAGCATATTTTCTTCTGAGATAGAATTACAGTGATTTTGATGTCTTTTGCCTTTTCTGTGAACAGTTGTAGTCTGCCTGTTGGGAACATGAGGATGTGTTAACAGTTCATTGCCATTGTGTTCTCCTCAGGCGTTGCTGTACTGTATTTTTCCTGTCACATGTAGTTGTTCTTAGGAACTTGAAAGTATGGGGCAAGGGAAAGGGCTTGATATTTGAATATTTCAGTTTAGTGTCATGGCCTGTAATGCATAGGAGGTGGTATGTATGACTGGATGATTGTCTTACCTTGCCTAGATTCAAGATCTGCTAGTCCCTGGTAAAGATGTATATAGAATTATTTAATATAATTCCTTCTAGAACACCTTGTTTTGGGGAGGGAAAAGAGACACAGTATTGAGCTTTTATGACTCTTTGGGAGTCATGCACTCTATGTGTAGTGGGTTGACCCTGGCTGGACTCCAGGCACACCCCAAGCTGCTCTCTCACTCCCCTCCACAGCTGTTTAGGGAAGAGAAAATGTAACAAAGGATTAGTTAGTTGAGATAAGGACTGGGAGAGCATTTTGGATGCTTATATCACACAAGATAATTTATATTTTATAACATAATTATAACTAATATTTTTGAATTTCAAAACCCCATTTTTTTTGCTATACCCATCACTTATTTTTTATCATTAGTTCCAAAACTTTTTACATGCTGACGAAGTAATAAGAAAAAGTGTCAAGTTAAGAAAAGTAAAGTAGAAATGAAAATAAAAGGAGTAATGCTAATGAATATAGGTCATTCAAAGTAAAAAATAAACAAAAATTCCTGTACTTTTAGATATTTTTAAATTGTCTACAAATTGCAGTCTATTTAAACAGAATAGGTAAATCTCTCTGTGAAAGTATAATCGATTCGCATCTCCAAATCAATGATGAGCGAATTAGACCTCTAACATGTAATCTGGAACTTGAAAATTGTAACGTACTCCTGTTATTTCATGATTTTGCTTACTTGATGAGTCTTAACTGTGTCTTAAGCAACAGAGACAGATCTGATTTTCTGTACCTACCAGTTACCTTACTCAGCCTTTATACTTTGCATAGTGTAATTGCATTAATGGACCCATTAAAAAAAAAAAAAAAAAAAAAAAAAAAGGCAAGACAGTTTGCTATGGAGATGTTTTATGTAAGTCTTGAATACTGAATAGGAATTTTAGTGAGCAATCCAGTACAAGCTGTGTCAGCATGCTCTTGTAAAACCTGGTGCTGCCAGGCTGCAGGAATGGCAGCAAGGCCATGGTATGACAAGCGCCAATCCTAGTGACATCCATCCCTCATTTGATCAATGGAGGCTTGATACTGTTTTTGTTAGGGGATAAAAAAAAAAGACAGTCATGAAAAGTCAGTTCATAAACAAAATTCTTATACTTTAAGATGCCTTAGCAGTAATGATAAAGAATTAGGATAATCAAGATTCAAATCCATAATGTTTAAATAACTGTGTGGGGTGATGAAACATCAAAGGGCTGTGATAACAAATAAACATATGGTTTCAGTGATTACCCTTCATCATGCAACATTCCTCGTCAAGAAACTAATTATGTATTAATGCCACTGGCGCTGCTCTCACAGCTCCATTTTCCTGTGCAGCCCTGAACTGTGTTTCAGGCAGTCACCTTTTTTGGTGTCACCTGAGACACATCTCTTGTGCCCTCTCCGTAGCTATCTGCACTTCATATTGCTTCAACATCCTTCACCTTTCTACTTAGGTGTGCTTTTTTGGGTACTTTGTGGGGTTTTTTTCCTCCTCTGTTTATTTTCTTATGATATCCAAGAGTCCTGTAGATGGGTTTAGAATCTTCTTGCAGTTGAATCAGTCTTTTCATTTCAAAATGCAGTTCTCTTTAACAAAATGAATCAATTCTATAAGCAGTGTGCCAACACGTTTATACAGAATCATTGTGTTGTATTGTTTTGTTTTGTTTTGTTTCCCTTTGAAGCGGTGTGTGTATTTGAAGGCAGAACCTACTTTGAAGGACAAAGAGAAACTGTGTTTTCAAGTTCGGGGGACTGTGTTCTGTTTGAGTGCAAGGTAAGAATACTCTTGATGGAATATAAATTCTTGCATGTTAGAAATATCAAAGTCTTGCTGAAAGAAACTTTTGAAATACAGACAGGTGTATCTTAGGAAGTGACAGAAAAGGCATCTAATAGGTCCTGTGTTTATTTTGTTGGAGCTCCACATCAAATTTTTGCAAATAAATTTACTTTGCATAGCTGCAAGCTTTGATGATACTACTTGACAATCAAGCAGCATTCTTTCTTCCCTAGGTATTGTTCCCACCATCAGTAATGAAACAGCAGCAGATTATGTTTCCATCTGCAGTGTTATTGTTCAAAATTATGTTGTGCTCAGGTGTAAGAGATACATGAGAGAATTTGAGGAGGACATAGTTTGGAATTCAGGATCATTCTTACAGGAAAAGCTAGAAGAAAAAGGAGAAGGAGAGCTGGTACACAATGTATCTAGTATTTCTAGTGATGAAAATGGGGGGTAGGGTTAGGGTTTTTAGTTGTAAACAGAACATACCTGATGCTGAGTCAGTCTTGCCCTGCTGCATGAATAGAGCTGTTCTTCAGGGCACAAATACAGTTTAACAACAAAATACACCCCAGGGACTGCTGTGGGTTAAGAATTACACAAACTGCTGTAGTGAGTTGTATGTTGTCTCTTCAGGGGAGGGATGGGGAGAATCCTGTCTGGTTAGAGGGCTGCAGGCTGTGGGCTGGAGTTCAAAACCTGAACACACATTTCTAGGGCAGAGAAAAAGAGGCAAGCAACTCCTCTCACCATGCAGCTGTCCATCAGACCAGATTCTGGAAATCTCAAACATTTTTATACAGTTCTTAAAAAGTGTATCTTACAAAGAGCTGGGAAATCTTATCTAACTGCTGTTAGTTTTAATCTTTATGAGCTTAATTCTTGCAGTAGGGACTCAGAAACCCTTTCGAGAATGGCAAGGAGAAGCTGACCAGAAGTAATTTTGGATTCAGCTGTAGGCTTTTCAGGGCTATGAGCTTGTATTCGCAACATGGACATGAATTCAATGATTAATCAATGCATATAATTAACTGTGATCAAAAGTTATGTGATGTTGCCTCGTGTTCCTTGCAGCTGGCAATTGTGATACTGTATGAAAAAAAATGCCTCTTTTGGCTGGGCTAGTCTGTGTTTTGTTGATTAGACTTGTTTTCTGGTACGCTAACCTTACTTCTTGGTAGAAATAATAATCAGCAACTTTGATTGATTGCTTTTTCAAGGACTGAAAACAGTTCTGGTGAACAGCCTTGTGAATGATAATTCAGAGCATAAAATCCATATACTGTGAACTTTGTTGGTCAGTTAGGAATTCATAGATGGGCATTATTTTATTACTGCCAGAGTTGTCATAAAAGGATATAATTAATGACTTCAGGTGAAGAAATATTAATAGAAATGGCGCAGGTACTTGTTTCATGCTTGAAGGCTTATAATGATGTTATCAAGGCAGTGTATGGAATTTTTTTATTTTTGTCTGGATGTTATTAATAGTGTCATGTTTTGTTTTCATTGGCTGCTGCAGGTTGTGCATGCTGTGGGCATGCATTTCTCTGTTTGAATATTATAAATAAGTGAATGAAAAATTATCTTTTAAATTAGAATTTATAAAAAATCAAAAATTAAATCCAGACTACCTTAATTATGTTATTTCTATCAAAGGTTAATTTAGCTTATGGGTTTGATGGGTTTTGTTAGTTCTGGTGTATAGCACATCTCAGTCTGGTTTGCTGTACTGTATTAAAAGATTAGGGCTGATTTCTCTGTCATGGCTGTTTAAGGTAAAGTTTGAGCAGTAATTTTAATATCAGCCATTGTGTACATGTTCATCTTTATATTTCATACTTAAAGAGGATTTAAAATTAAATGCTAGATTAATAATAATAATTATAATAATAATAGTTTACTCATACATACAATGACATATGAATTATTTTAGATGCTTGAGTGCAGAAATGCAGAGTCCTGAGTTCATTGAGGTTTTACTTTAACCGCATTTTGTGCCAGATGCCTCTGAGGAACATGCTGCTGTTTGCCTTATTTTCCGTCTTTGCCCTATCATGACTAGAGCACTGCAAGACACGTTATTTATGGCCCTAGGGAGCCTAAAGGTGGTACACCTGTGGTAGCTAGGTCGGTAAGACAAGCATTTGTGTGGCCATACTGCAGCAATTTCATGTGACCTGCACTGAGTGCCTGAAGATACTGATACCATCTTTTGGTATTGTACACTTCCAGATGCATGATCCAAACTTAGCTGAGAAACCCTCTCTTTCCTTATAGGGACTCAATGTCAGTTTCTTTCAGTGTTAGAGCCACAGCAGTGAGACCAGAGATGTTTGATTTTACTTGCTGTATATATAACAAGCTTCTTTAGAGTATTCATTATGGGGACCCTTGACTCTGGAATCTGCTGCCTCAGTTTTTGAGAAGTAGTTGTAACTCTTTCAAGCATAATGCTAAGAGAAACTTCTGAGGCAAGTTATTTGACAGCTAGGATAAGAGAAGAATGAGAGTTGTTGCCACACTTCTGCTTGCTTGAAAAGGTTTGAGTATAGGAGAGTTCCTGATGCTTTTACCATGCTATGTTGTACTCTCAAATGATTTCTGAAGGTATCTGGAGTTTGACCTAGGCATGTTTTTTTTTGTACATTATAGTGTTGAAACTCCACTAAAGTTATAGCTTCCTTTATTTCCTATCTCGCACTATTAATCAATTACCCCAATTTAACAGGGCCACAAAATGCAGCGAATTCCGAAAGACAGTTGTACAGCTTTGAACTGCCCAGAATCTCAACAAATCCCCTTATCTCACAGTTGCTGCAAAGTCTGTAAAGGTAAGGTGATAATAGCAGGATATATATATAAACTCAGTGTAATTTTTCATTCTTGTAGATTTCAAATAGACTTTCTTTTTCTGATAATTTTGAGCTCCTATGCATGATGATTGCTGTAGATCTTGGGAAGCTGAATAGGTAATGACTGCACTGTGGCATGTGAAAATTGTTTGCAAAATGTTTAGTAATGTGACTTCTCTAAAGCAATTTTTTGTGTTTTATTCCAGCCAAAAATGTGTGGAAAGTCTAAGAAATCATATATATAATTAGTGATTTTTCCACCCTTCACCCACTCCAGTGTCCAAATTAAATAGACTGGGGAAATATTCATGTTTGTCAGCACTTTCTGGGATGCTTTGAGATATCTCTTTCAGAGAACTGTTTGTGCTATGCAGTTGTTCAAGTACTTGGGTAACTTGCTCACCTCTCTGGGGTTGTAGTCTACATCTATAAGCATAAACTTTGGGAAATATTTTTGTATGTGGTGCACCTTTGCATGCTACACCCAGTCTGATCCTTACCAAATGAGAGAGATGCAGGAAGTGCTCCAAGTCCTTGGCCCACCCTTTTGATCTGGATTAACACCAGTATCTTCAAAGCTATTAATATTTGCATCTTCAAGTGGCTACATCTGTTTCTGCTGTAGCTAAATAAGATAAATTGATACCTGTCATGAAGTAGTGTGTTAGGCTCTTGGACTGGTTTTAGGCTGTACATTAGTGAAGATTGCAGCTGTGGCTAATTCTGTGCTGCTCAGCAAAACATGAAGGATATGATTAATGACACCAAGCAGAGGGATAAGAAAGTAGAACTTAAGAGAAGAAGGTCTTCAAGTCTGTCACAGTCCAAAAGGTTTTTTTAATGATAATTTTCTATAAAGTCTTTAGTAGCTTAGAGAAAAGGATTCTGTGTTTCTTGTGCCTGGTATAGCTAGAAAATTTTAATATATGTTGGTTGAGTGCTTTCTGAATATTTTCAATCCTCCCTGAACTATGCTAGCTTGGCTTCTCATGAGGTAGGGAGCTTATTCTTTAAACAAGAAGCTGCTGTAGGCTATTACTGAGTAACACATATTTTCTTTATTAATACAGCTTCTGTCTGAGTGTTGAGAATCTTAATCAGTATGAAAGCCCTCACACTTTGTGGATGACATGCATCTTTGTAATTAATGTCAAAATCTGATAAAATCCAATAAAGGCCAGGAGATCCAGAAATAAGCCTCTTGACTTTCCATGAAGTCAGTACTCTATGAGGAGGGCAGCAAAAAGGCAAAAAGTAGATGTTGCCATTGCCAGAGGCTGCTCATGACACACACGCCTCTGCTGTCATCAAGAAGTATTGGAGACCCTCTTGCACAGTTAAAGTGTAGAGTATTTTGCTCCTTAATGTCCTATGTTAGATGAATGATAATACCTAAGTAACATTACCTAAGCTACCTTTAGGTTAGTGACTAACAACCTGCAGCAGGAGGAAGAGTAACATTAGCCTGTCATATCTCAATATTTCTATCGTAGCCATTTCACTGGGTCTCAGTACTGAAACATTTTGTCTTTATGGGATCTTCTGCTTCCTTGTCTTCTTTTGCTTCATTCCTGTTTCTTCACACTGCTCCTGAGCTGTTCAAGTGCAAAAGACTTCTTTAACCTGACCTCCAAGCATCTCTGCTGCCACTGTCCTGCTTGGGGTCCTTGTTTAACTAAAATTCTGTGAGGTTAGGGTTAGCTCTTTCACAGAGAAATATGAAGCAGAAACCAGGTGGAATGATAAAACTAATAATCTTTACTGGCAAAATTTTTTTTTGCTCTTTTCCACAAGGCTTGTGTAGCAGCCTGATGCCAGCTTCCATTCTGGAGCTGTTGCTGTTACTCCAGTCCTGGTCCCCTGAGCTTAGCCCACATTCCCAAGGTCTCCTGTGGTTTTGAGAGAAGAAAGTAATTATTGGAAAACACTATTGCCACTTGATCAATTAATGCTTCAGTGATAGAAGGAAACGTAAATAAAATTAATGAGAAAACAGGGAAGGAGACAAGCTCCACACCTTTAGATACAGATCTGGAAACTATGGAAGCTTCAAGTCAGTTTCTAGAATCAGCTAATGCTGTTCAATAACATTAAATTATTAAATTTCATGAGAGCTAACAAAAGAAATTTAAAAAGAAACCTACTGAGTTGAAAGGTGCAATCTGAATTTTCCAGCCTGGAAAAGAACCTTATAGTCTTAAAAATATATAATTAAGGTTCAATGGAAAATGGCTACACTCATGAAAAATGGATAAGAAAAAATAAGAAAATAAGGATGGCTAGCAGGTGAGATTTAAAAATAAAATTCTCTGTAATGGAAAGCATGATGCAATAAGGGAAGAGTATTCAGTTAGTGGAGGAAGGGAAGAGATAAAGGGAGAGTAAAGCAAAACAAGTCAATGTTAATCAAAGACTTTTGGTAAAATATAGAAGGATTTTATAAATACACCTGGAAACTAAAAGTGCAAAAAGTGTCATTAGTAAATGAGATGCTGAGTGTGTAAGCTGTTAAGCTCTTTTATAAATGTGCAAACAAAAAAAGAGAAAAAAAGAAAATGACAAGAACTATATAATTAAGACATGTCCATGTAAAAGTAATTAACAATGACAAGGAGACAGTAAGGGGATTTAAGCAAGCCTCCTATCCGGCTGCTTCAGATCAGTGCTATAACCTGAAATTGAATTGAAGACCTAGAGACAGTCTGTTCTGGTGGCCCTTACTACTCCTCTCATCCATTTCATGCTTGGTACAATTTATTTTTCTGTATCTCACAAACAATAGAAAAGTCTTCTTTGACTCAACTGAGAAAAAGATAGGACTGTCTTTGACAGGTATGTTTTGTAATTCCTGGATTCTTTTTAACCCCCAATCATGCTTGTTTCTGTACAGGCCATGACTTTTGCACTGAAGGACATAACTGTATGGAGCATTCCATCTGCCGAAACCTTGAGGACAGAGCTGTCTGTAGCTGCCGAGATGGCTTCCGAGCCCTTCGAGAGGACAATGCCTACTGTGAAGGTGATACCTGTGCACAGGCTTAGCACTTCTGTATAAATTACTGTGGGATGAGTGTATTGATTCATAAGCTGTCAAAGGGGTAGACATATTCAGTGCAATGAATTAGGTATGCAGCATGTTGATCAACTAAAATAATCTCTCCAGTTAAGTTCTTTAAAAGAAAATAAAATCTGATCGGCATGGAGGTGACCAGTTAATATGACTGAGGTCTTGAATTAGATATATAGGAAAATTTTCCTTTTTTTTCATGATATTCAGTTACTTTACAAACTAAATTCAACCACTTGAAAAGTATATTAGTGTAACATTTAATTTCTCTTTTCACTGCTGCATGTTCCTATTCTCTCTCCCAGGAAGTAAGAAATGCTATAGACTAGATTCTAGTATTGTTAATCACGCTGAGTAAAGATTTATTATTTGAATTGCTCTATTATTATCAAGGAGCAGAAAGATACTTAATCAGAAGAGAATCATCTATACAATCTAGCATCATCGGGTGATCCCCCCTTCAGCAGTGAAAGCCAAAGTCCTCTGCACAGTCACTCAGTGTTTGTGCTAACTGTTGCTCTGCCTCATGAAAACCCTGGTTCTGTAAACACATAATGCCAGTGTGCTGTCAGGCCATTCTTACCACAAAGCTTAAGTGCTGGCAGCAGGATGGGCTTTGATTAATAATTAGTTCTGTTCAGATTAAATTGAAAGTCAAGCATCTGTGACTAGATGTAGTTTAAGGTACTCTGCAGTCCCACCTAATACCTGCATTATTCTCTGGTGTTGCACAATAAATGGGATAAATTGAGGCCTTTTAAGATTGTTCCTTTGGCTGAACTCTGCCAAAGTTAATGCCTGCAGTTTGCTTGTGTTAGTAGCTGCATTAACGTCAGTGGGAATGCTCATCTGTAGACTTATATTTAAGAATTTGTGGCTGTTTTCAGGAAAGGAGCATATAATTAATTCAGCTTTATATACATCTCTA
Source organism: Sitta carolinensis (assembly GCA_032173965.1). NCBI lineage: Eukaryota > Metazoa > Chordata > Aves > Passeriformes > Sittidae > Sitta > Sitta carolinensis. The sequence continues at coordinate 29,065,244 of JAVUNC010000005.1, read as the reverse complement.
CTTAATTTTTATGGTAAGCTTTCTGATGTAAGCCGGTTTTGAGAAGCAGAACTAAAAATCTTGCAGAAGCAAATCTCTTGCCCCTCATCATTCCAGGAGGTATCTGACATCAGGACCTGCTGTGTAACTTGCAGCATCAACCACTTTTATCCCATAGTCCCTGGAATCTGCTGTGGCTTAGGCTGTGGATCTGCATTTCTGGGAACTCATAAGCCATTCTCTATTTGAGGGAGTCACTGGAGCAATGGAGTTATTTAGGGGCTTTAAGAGTTCCTTTAAGAGTCCCTGTGCTTAATGAAAGCAAAAAAACCCAAATTACACTTTCTTAGTAATCTCACTGTATCTCACATTAGAGTCTGTTGCTTTGTGTGTAACTTGCCAGGCATGCCATGAGCAAAAAAAAGAAAAGAAACATTTTATCAGCATTGAGGGTGGAATGCTTGATGAGGACGCAGTAGATTATCATATGTGAGGTTGATGCATTCTTATTATAAGAGGATTTTCCAGTTTGTGCAGTACCTGATTTCAATATGATGATTTTTGAGAAGATTTCTTGGCCCAATTGTTTCTGTATGGGAAATGACATTAGTTCACGGTGGTAATCATTAATCTGCTTAACTTCTTTCATAAAACATGCATAAGTGAATATAAGATTGGGACATGTTATTTACATCAAAATAATAATTTTGCTTATTACTTTTGAAGACATTAAATTGTCACTTAGAAATGTTCCTGATCAGGGACAGTTGCTCTTGTTGCAGGTAATGGGAATAAGTAACTAGGCAGACGTGCCCACATGAGCAAAGCTCAGGAGATTGTGTTATGTCCCAAGAGGTTCTCTCTGCCAGAGGTGAAGCTGCCTCAACAGGCAAACCAGCCTGGCTTTGCTTCTGGTCCCATGCTGTAGCCACAGTGCTGGCTCTGCACTTGAGCTGTGCTCAATTGGTACACGGGTCCAGACCTGGCCTTGACTCTCCATCCCTGACTGACTGTGAGGGTCATGTGCTGGAAGGATGGAAAATAAGGCTACCAATTAAAACTTTAGGATTGTTTTTGTGGAAGGGACAGGGGACTGAAATACCCATTTTTCTTCAGAGTTGTGCTTTTATTGCTGTATGCCTATTCCAGTTCAAATGTCTTTTTGAGCAGAGGATTTTATTTCTGGAAAGAGACTCTTACTTTATATACAAAACTAATAAACAGCAAAAGGCACAATAGCAACAGTGTAACACTAAGTCTTTTCAGAGTCCTATGCCTCATCTTGAAAGGTTGAAGTGGTCCCAACCTCCCTTTCTCAGTGTATGCCCTTTCTTCGCTCTGCTATTATTCAGTCTTTAATTGCAAGCAATGTCAGGTATAGAAATGTTGAGTTAACACAAAGCCTTTCAGAGAAGGCTTTTTGTAATTGATGTTTCTGTGTTGGCACTGCACAAACTTCAGATATACTGCAAAATTGGATGTCATTGGCTCTGTTAGACCCAAGTTTCACTAAATACAATCCTGATATGTGCTCCAGCACAAAATGATGCTGCAGCACAGAAGTAATGATGCTTCCGTTGCTTCTCCTTAAGGAGAAGAACAAAAAATAAAAGCACTCAAAGCTGGTTTTATTGTGGGTCTGGAAAAGTTGCATAATTTTTACCTGAATGATGGAAGAGTTTGGCTTCTGTCCTAGACTGAACCAGTGCTTTTGTAAAGCTGGGTGATGTCTCTAGATACTTTTATGGTGGATAACTTTACGTTGTATAATAATAATGTGTTAATATTTACATCACATTTCACTTTCCCTCAGAGTACTGTGTAAAGCAATACTTAAAGAATTGGTATTTCTTAATTTATGTGCTGGAAACCTTACTCCAAATACTTCTAAATCTACTTTCTGCCTCAGGCTATTATGCAGTTTCAGATACTTTATGAGCAGGTTGTATATGGATTATGCTGTGCTGCCCAGGTGTAGGTGCTTTTAATATAGCATCCTACCTAACATCAACAGCTTAGTAAAACAGGTGTTCTGGTGAAGTGTAATTAGTTTTTCCCAAAGCCACAACTGCAGTACTCTCAAATTGAAGATTACTCCTTGGAATATATTTCAAAGAATGTTCAATCCCCACTGATTTTATGATGGTGGAGTTATACTGAAAAGTCTTTTCAGGATAAAGGTTGTGACTCTTGGCTACCAAGGTAATATGATGCATCTAGAGGAGTGTATTTCAACTATCCCTGTGCATAATCTGATTTTAGTTTAGAAGTACTGCCAAGGATTGCTGATTAAATAGAGAGCAGAGGAAGCTCAAGAAAGAAGACAGGAGAATACCGTAATTTTTGTGGATACCAAGACAGAACATGACCTGAGAAAACTGCATTATTTATGTCTTTATCAAGAGGATTTTGCCTGATACAGAGGCTATTTTACATCACATATCTATCTTGGCTGTGATAGTTAAATTTCTTTTTAGCAGCCTGTATGTTGCTGTGGTTTATGTTTGTGATGTTATTCTCAGCAGTGAAATCAGGAGTCCAGTGTGGCTGTTTCTCAGAGATTGGTTGGGCATCAGATTGCCAGTGGAGCTGGAAAGTAGTTACCTTTGAGTCCTTTTTTTTCCTATCCCCTTCACTTAGTAAATGATCTTTATATCAACTCAGGAGTTTTTTCTCACTTTTGCTCTTTTTGTTAATCCTCAATCCCATTTACGGGTTGAGCAAGAAAGGAGCTGCTGGGAGATAAATTGATGACCAGAGTCATCACAAATTTATGTTTTGGGTGTCTGGATCTTAATGTTTATTTTTTGATACTTGGAAATTTAGTTGTACTATTTACACAGTATACAGCATAGTTAACTTAGAACATTTTTTTGTGAACAGATCCTCCGCTTGTATTCTCATTTATTCTTTTTCCTCACTAACTCTTCTAGTTTCTCTGCTGTTGTCATGTTTGTCCCAGTTTCAAGTGTAGCAGATGAAATTAGACCAAAGACTGAATGACTTTGTCTGGATTTGAGAATTACATCAGCTTCACTGATGATTGTCCCTTGAGGGGAGAAGGTTTTCAGTTGAGAAATCTGCTTTTGAATAAGCTGGCTTGATTTAAATCATTGTCAGTGGAGGGAAGTAAGCAGTCATAGAGGAGAAATTGCCTCTTTCCAGAGATTTCTGGAGGACAGTCAGAAATGACACTTGGTTCGACCTTATCAGATGTCCCTTAGCTCACAGTTGTAAGTTATTATTCTGTTTGGAAAGATTTACTAACTTATCCCTATGTAAGCTTAAAAATACTAGTACATTATTTAACCCTCTTCCCCAACAATATGAATATTGCACTTCTTCACTTACCTAATTAGTACAATCTGTTAATCTCCTTGTTAATCTTATTGGTTTTAACTACTGGATTACAAAACTAAAGTACATTTTCAAAATTAATCTGACTTCCTTGGATTGTAGTGAAGAGATCTTATAAAGGATAAATAATTATAATCAAATTGCAGTAGCATACGTGTTGCATCATATTGGCCAAGTACAGTTATCAACAACATATTATTTCTTAAATTAGAGTGTAATATTGGGAGAGTGTAAAGTAAGAGACTCCCATAATGGAGATAAACCTCAGAGTATTTGAATATATTCTATTAAGTCCTCTGGGTCTTTGATAGACAGTACTGGGCTATTCACTAGCTTTGCTGTCTTCATAGCGTGCACCATTTTTTTTGAGTTAGAGTCCTTCTTAAGAGCCCTACAGTACTGTCAGCTTTGTGAGCCTGGGAAGGCTACTCACATGTCCCTCTTCAAAGAGAAAGTACTTTTTGGAAGTGAAAAGTGTCAATAGTATCACGTATAGATAAGAAATAAAGATTTCCATCTCCATCAGCTGGCAGTTTATTTGAGTCAGTACCTAGACATTTGAAGTCTGGTTGGGAAACCAATCAAGCAGAAAGAAAAACTTTCACTCCAGGAGGGCAGAATGTTATTTTAAAATTTCTATTAAAAACTAAATAAATGGCATTATCATTAAAATGAAATATTAATATTAAATAGTATTAATATATTATCAATTATTAATACTTTTTCTTGTCAAAAACACTGTGTCATCATATTTTCATCATTATGTTAGTGAGAAATCTTAATATGAAGAATTAGAAAAGCAGTTTTAATGTGTCAGTGTGTCAGTGCGGGACCAATCCTTCTTGTCTGCAATAGCTTTAATTGAGAAAAATAATAAAGTTTATTCCTAACTTTAAGTGCACAAGCAGTATCCCTGACACCAGTTCATAAATTGTGATTCATACTGAGGTGCAGATTGTGCCACCACTTGCAGCAGTGGGATAGTTTGTATGTGTACAAATTGTAGATGTGATTCAGTGTTACTTGATTTTATTTACTTCTACATTAATTATGTTCAGAATGATTCTATCATCCAGCCAGAGCCAGGACTGAAAATGGTGTTACTGCAATTAGGAAAAAAAAGAAACAGCTGAGACTAGTCATGTGAAGGGAGATTCTTAAAAACTCTTTTAAACTTTGTTACTAATATCTGGTAAGGAGAGGTTTTATTGCACTGAGAGCAGCCAGCCCTTTTCCACTAGCAATAAAAACAGATGATGTAATTTGTCTTCAGATGAGAAATTAATGAGAAAGTTTCCATACAAATTAAGTAGACCTGCAAGCAAAGGAGAAAAGAAAATAAAGCCTTAGTTTTGTTCTTATTTTACTTTTGGTCCAGTTTTCACTGTTAACTGGGAGGTGACTACTGAAAAAATTAGATGCTTTCACTGTGTAAAAAGTACCCACAACCAAATGGTTGGGTTTCTTTTGCAACTTTTAAAACCTCAGTATAAAAGTGCAACATGTCTTAACAATGCATAAAGACTGCGTTCCCAAGAGTTGTAACAAAGACACAGAAATGCCTTGCATTAAGGCAAACTAACTTTTAAATAAATATTTTTTCATGAAGAGTGCAGAGCAATAGCAGCCACAGTGTTTCTATCTGTTATGGTATTCATAACTAGTTTGGCACAGTTTGAGTCACAGCTGAGTTGTAATATCAGCACTTTTCTGTAAAAAAGACAATAATCTACCAGCTAGCTCTCAAGAATATGCTGCATGGTTTAGACCCAAATAGTCCAGCCACACATGGGGGCCTTGCCACTGCTTACAGGTACTGTCTTTACTGTCTTCCAGTAGGAAATTTTAAAATACATTGGTGCAGTGCAATCTGTGCTGTGTCTTTCTGAGAAGAGCCCAATAGATATTTGTAGTCTCTATATAAAAATATTAATGCTCCTTATTACCCTTTTAGAAGAGGGGAAAACAAAAACACAATGAGTGGCAAGTATTTAAATTCTTGACATTCACAGTTCAAAATGATGAGAAGTCATGCTTAAATGAGAAAAGGAAAATATTATTCTTCAATTCATATTTAAAGACCTATTTCTAACTACATGATGTGCTGAAGAGGGTTGGATCATGAGCTGGACTGCCAATAAGTTGTTCTGATTTTCGGAATTGACTGATTAGTCATATACATTTTTTTTATTCTCAGTATGCAACTGTGTCTGACTAGTTATTTGGAGCCTAAGGAAAGGCCCCCTGTGATACTTTCATGTCTGACAAATAACTATGTATAATTACTTGTTTCATCACATATACACTACTATATGAATTAATTATAAGATACTAAATAGTAAGAAGATGTAGTTTGCCAAGTAAAATATTCCATGATGGCAGACAATATTTGTTTACAAAATTTTCCTGTGATACGTATTTTTTAAACTACCTAATGTGTGTGGAGTCCAGTGATGTTTGCAGAAGATCAAGGTAAAGACTTCAATTTCTTCCTAGAGTCTTAAATTCATGAGTAGCTGCTGAGCAATATCTCCCACTGCATGTTTTAACAAGGACAGTTTTATCTCAACAGTCTGTCTTCCTTTCCAAAAACTGGGGCAAGTTGAAATAAAAACAACTCTTTGTACTGTTAAAAATGATATTTCAGAAATGCTGTAATGTTGTTTTTTGTCATTGGAAAGCTATATATAACTTTTGTCAAGGAATGTAGACCTTGAGTGACTTTGCTTTTATTTCAAGTATTTTTTGTCCTGATGGCCTCTTCACAGGCTGCAGGAGATGGATAGAAAAATCATGAACTTAAGTAAAGATCAGAGATTTAAAACAGCCCAAAGAGAAAAGCACCAAGATGTGTACAATATGTATGTTTTGCTATCTGTTATGTTATCTGTGCAGTTTAGTTATGAGCTAGGAAAGAACACAGCCTGTGTGAAGAACGAATAATTAGAATTTATTTTTAGTCTAATTAATGCTTTATCAGTCTAGTCAAGGTGTAACGTCATCTTATTAGTTTACTTACAAGAGTGCTAACTAACACTTTTAATCCAAGGCACCCAGTTTCTCTAAAGGTCTGTTAATAATTCAATAAAAATCCATATACACTAGTAACTGTCAAATTCTTCCTACCCTCCCTACGTGTTGCTACATGAGTTGTTAGCGACCAAGTTCTTTTTTGGGACCAAAAAAGAGCATGGTGGGGATAACGGAAGGTTATTTTACTCTCTTCTGCTTGGTCTTTGTCTATGCTTGAGGTAATTTTTATGTGCCTTAACTCTGTATGAGGGGTATGTTCTAGTTGATTCTTAGGGCTAGATTAATTGTGATTCCTTAGGTTCTAGTGCTTTTTCTCTTTTGGGGAGGAGAGACACACAGGTGTAGAAAGGTAGACAAAAATAAAAGTAATAAAACTCTCCAAGAGCAAAACCAATTTTGGATGTAGATTGTATACATGTTACCTCTTGATAATTTTGCTGTTGGAGCCAGGCTTTTTACTCGCTGTTGGTAGCATCAAAGGCACAGGATGTAAAGAGAGGAAAAAGTTGAAAATTATCTGTGGTGGGTAGGAGTGATAACAACTATGGTGGTGCTGTCACCTGGAATAAATAATGTGGGACACTGAAAAAATACACAATTTTGACTGAAGTTGATGGTTACATCCTTTGTGGAATATGTCAGGTGGAATAACTGCAGTAGTGGATTTGATAGGGAAAAGCAAAACAAAAGTGCAGTGATTGTTTTGTGATTGACTGGAGGTAACAGCAGTGATTAAAACATAGGCTTGACAAGTGATGGAGAGTCTAGAAATAGTAGTGAGAGGAGGAGGAGCAAGGGCTGTGCCAGGTCCGTAAGATATTTTGACATAGACAGCAAGTGAGAAAGGGTTTGCACAAAAAGAGACTCAGTGAAGACTGAGAAGAGGGTGTTATGGAAACCAAAAGACACAAGGTATTGAAACCAGGCTGTAGGTGAAAATGAAGGGAAGCTGAAGAGAGTAGGAGCTTGGAAATATGGTCAAGGAAGTGTGAGAGACCCTACTGTGAATATTTTTATTGGAGCAATGAGACAGGAAGTTTTAGTGTTCTAAACACTTAAGCAGTTGGGAAGGTAGTGCATTTGGTGGTGGAACTTTCACAGATGGGTAAGCTGGTGGGATCTTGCTTCAAAGTTATGCTCTGTTCTTTTTCTTTTAAGGAGTAAGAGCTGATGGGTTGAGTACAGGAGGAGAGACAAAGTGAGCAAGATCTGAAAACAGGACTAAGGTAGAAAGTGGTTGCGGGAAGAAAACAGCAGAGGAGCTTGATGTCAGAGGTTGAAACTGAGAAAAGTAGGACTTATTGGTGGAGGGATGACAAAGAGAATGTAAATGGGCAGAACTTCTTTTCCTTTGTGATCCTGTTCCAGGTGTAGAACAGGTTATGTTTGTTCTAAAGGTTGTAAATCCTCATTTACCTCTTTAATGTTAGTGATTGCTGTGATCAGTCACAGTTCATTTTTATAGTCCCTTAATTGTTGAGTAGCATCTGCTGATTTTGTGATGCCCTTTTCTAGGTCAGGGCCCAGAGAAGAGTCTCAGTCTTTCCCTGCTTGTCTTTCTGTATTAAGTCAGGTTGGCAGTGACAAGCTAAGGGCCTGAGAGGCCTACGTTGTGATCATTGTTACTGGTATCCATCTCAGTGGAGAGGCTCAGGATTCACAGGAATAGAGGGTGGTGATGCCCTTACTCTTACCAGTGGAGCCCTCATTCAGGATGGAGGTGTGCCGAAGAACTTGTGTGAGAGGTGAAAAACTTTAGCCTCTTGAACAGGTAAATGTGGTGCTGGGAAGACGTATTGTTTCATTAACATAAATCCCATGGGCATTTTATTTTAAATTGTAGGTCTATCTACTCTACTCTTGTGTTCAGGGTAATTTTTAACGTATTTATAAAATAATTTTCTTTTATAAACAAAGCTTTTCATGTTCCTCTTCCCTTTCTTCCTGGGTAGTTAATGTTGCTTGTTGCAAAACCCGCAAGAGTTTTAGCACTTGCCTTAAAAATCAACAGTGTCTAACACTAGTGATCTTCCTGGCTACCATATACCTCTCTTAAGTGCGACCAGGGAGATCACTGGTGTTAGACACTATTGAGTTTTAAGGGAAATAGCTGGAGGCAAGACACTATCCCTAAAGGAACCTCAATTCTGGGAGTAGCCTTAAAGCAGCCCATAATTACTGGCTTAGTACTAGGCTCATTTGTTCTGGCAGGCTTTTGTGGTGGATAAAGGCAGTGATGTATAGGGAGGCCTAAGGAGAGGCTTTGTTTATTAGTGTGAGTCTTTGGTCAACAATGATTTATAGATTGCAGGTCAAGTTCTCTTCTTATTAATGGGATGGTAAAACATAACTGGGAATTTTACTCTGGGGAAGCAAACTCATTAGGGTGCAGGAGAAAGGGATATAGGGAAACTTTTCTTCAGTTATATATTTTGCATAAATTTTGTTTGAGTGCTTGGGGGAATAAAGAAAGGCAGGGTTTTTTTGGTTTTGTTTTTTTCCTGTTTTTGATGTTTTTGCAAGTATAAATAAATCATTGAAGTGCAGATTCCAAATGCTTTTGCACTAACCAGTTTTCCCAGAGGTGCCCCTTTTATCTGTTCCACTGGGAATAGAGCAGGTTGATGATCTCCATGACTACACTGTTGTCAGTACATCACAGCTGATGGCTCAGTATCACATCACAGACTTCAAGCACACAAGTCTTTATAGTTGAATGTGTAGAGCCATTGGAGTGTTGCATTCATCCTATTGAACTGACTTCAGTATCTTACTGGCTGAACAGTAAAACCTGAATATGCATTAATATGCTAACTAGGCTTTTTGGCAGAAGGAAATTAAAATAAATGTTGTAGGCTTTCTTAGATATGGAAATGCATAAGGTTTTCTGTTGTGCATTTGTATCTAAAGGTGGCATGCATGTTTTGGCTGGCGTAGAGTTAATTTTCACTACAGTGGCTAGTACAGGCCTGTGTTTTGGATTTTTGCTGAACACAGTGATAATAGGGATGTTTTTGTTATTGCTGAGCAGGGCTTACCCAGAGCCAAGGCCTTTCCTGCTTCTCGTGCTGCCCCACTGGGGAGGAGACTGGAGGTGCCTGGGAGGCTGGGAGGAGACACAGCCAGGACAGTTGACCCAAAATGACCACAGGGAGATTCCAGAACATGTCACGTCATGGGAGGAAGGAGGAGGAAGGGAGGGATGTTTGGGGTGATGGCATTTGTCTTCCCCAGTAACCATTACATGTGATGGGGCCCTGTTCTCCTGGAGCTGGCTGAACCCCTGCCTGCCATTGCAAAGCAGTGAATTGACCCCTGATTTTGCTTTGCTTGTGTGGGCTCAGCTTTTGCTTTCCCTGTCTTTATCTCAACCCATACGTTTTCTACCTTTTACCCTTCTGATTCCCTCCCTGATCCCACTGGTTGGAGAGTGAGCAAGTGGCTGCCTGGGACTTGGCTGCTCACTAGGCTTACACCAAGACAGGGGAATAAAAGGTTTCACTAGTGTTTTCAACCAGTAAACAGGATGAAAAAGCATTTATTTTGGTAGTTTTGAAAAACAACAGATGTTGGGCTCATTCCCTGCCCTAGTTCAGTTCTTCTAGATCTGTAATACCTTAACTTAGTGTGTATGAAGCTTGCATATAGAGTGCCAACGGGGGAATGGAATTGCAGGCTTTTAGTATGGTCAGTCTCTGTGTGACTAGCTGTCATTTGACTGTTATTTTACCCTTTTTTGTGTTAATTATCTTTATTTAGTATTAAAGTTGCAAATTGTTTGTAAAAGCATCTTCTTATCTGCTGCGTCCATGGTTTAGAGTCTCTAGGTGTCAATGTAACATAATCTTGTGATATAGTAGCACTAACAGAGAGTTTGGTGGGAGTTTTGATTTCTAGAGAACATTTAAAAAATGTGAGCAATATCTTTGCAAATCAGCTTGAAAAAACAAGTATGTCAGATTTGTCCAAATGAACACTTCAAAGATCACTTTGAACAGCTGTGGGTTTTTTGGTTTGTTTCATTGTGTGTTTGGGATTTGGTGTTGGGTTTTTTTCTTTTGGGGGGGGTATTTTGGGTTTTGTGGGTTTTTGTGTCAGTTAAACAAGTTTTGTAAAAAAAGGACAATTAAACGTTTCTAAAAATCTCAATGTGTGGTCTGTTAGCAAAGTGAAAGCTTTTATTAGAGCTGTTTTAAACGAGGAGGTTTGAATCAAAGGAGCTTTGACTTTAAGTTTTTCCCTGCAAAATAAAAATCTTTGGCATTTTGGGTCCCCTGGCTATTTACCAGCCAAAGCAATTATTACGGTTTTCTATTTAATGGTTCTGAGGCTTTGGATTTTTAAGTAGAATTTTCTGAGGGTGCCAGAGCTGACTTCTAGGCAGTCTGTTCATGCTAAGAACATAAGACTTCTAATTACTTGAAGACTGATGTTGTTACTTAAATACAAATCAACACAAATAATTTAATATGGAGTTGTTAACTGGAATTATGAAAGACACAAATTGCATCATTTGTTGTAGAGGCTGAGCCATATGTTGTTACCTCTGTCTGCTTTTGTCAACTGCATACTTGTGTTTCTGCAGAACATCTGTAGGTCAGGAAATCCGTGCCCTATTTCACTCTCTGTGCCAAACCAGCTGTGGTATTTTCATGATCCCTTCACGTTTATTTTTGTTAGACGAAATTCACAAAATGTGTTTGGAGCCTTAATGTGCTTACTGTGTTCACTGTAAATGCACACTCATTTGTGCAAGTACACATGTACAAAACAATTGCAAGATTACCTTTTCCAAACTATAGCACCTTTATACACTTATGATTCTTTTGTGCCTGCAGAGTTTACAAGGTGAAGGGAAGGAAACCAGCCAAAGTACAAGAGCCATGAAATTCTTTTTGCAGCTGACACCTTAATGTTTGGTAGCCAACTGCTCCCAGCTTCTCCAGCAGAATCCAGTGGGCAGAGGATCTGTGGAAAATTCTTTTTTCAAAACTGAATGAAATTAGGAACTTACTACAGAATCACTAATATTCAGTGTCACACTGTTTTGTACAGTAGGGCAAATTATCTTCTAAGAATGCAAAGGGAGAAAACAAGAGAAGTCAGTGAGTGCAGTTGATAAATTCATGTCGATTGAAAGACACAGGGAAGATAATAAGAAATGAGGGAGACAACCTAAGCAGGAGCAAAGTACAGGAGTTAATAATGTTGACATCCAGCATCACAGCATTAAGAAATCAACCCTGATTTGAGTTTATATACACAGTCTTTTGTCTTGCGCTATCATTAGATTCCACAAGAAGCTGCTTTTCCATACAGAGATTTTATTTTCAACACTGAAAGCTATAAACGTCATTGAAAACAAGAAAGAAATCAAAACTGATGAGCAGGAAAAAAGCCAAGCCAACAATCCTCCCATTTGGTTTTTAGTGTACTTTGGTCACAAGGTTCAGTGACACATTGCATGATGATATAAATAGGTGTACTGAGCATCTCAGTAATGATGTCTTTATCATTACTATTACAGGAACAGTGTGCTACTGAGCACTTCCAAATTAATATAGCTTTTCTTTTTTGCAGTATAATAATACTATGCAGAAGGTTTTTTTTTTTTTTTGTAGTGCTTTCTCCGTCTTACCATTGAATTAAAACCTGATACAAAAATATGTCTAATTTCGAAGCCCAAGAGAGTACCAAACAAATTAGGTTTGGAATTCCTTGCCTACAGTCATTTATGTTGGGAGTTTTCTCTAGGACCTTATACTACAACAGGTGTTCTTCCCCAACAAGTATTTTATCAAATTGTATTTTGTTCTGTCAGAGCAGGTCTTTATATGAATGAGATTCTCACAGGTTCCTTTCAGGTACAGTGTGTATACATATCTATATACATACATATATAGATATATCTATATACATATGTAGGTAAATACTTGCAGATACAGATATGTGTTTATATATATGAAAAGTACTGATTGACTACTTGAAAAGACCCTGAAACTTAGTAAAAATTCTAAGAAATTTATACGAAGTTTCAGGCTGTTTTCAAATCTTACCATGTTCCTTACAGTTTCTTCCTAAACAATAGTTCCTGTTAGCTCAAAGGCATGTAGTGTGCATATAGTTATATGTTTTGTGTACTGATGACTGAGGTGACTGCACAGGGTGCAGTGGTAGATGCCATTGCAGTGCTGAGACCGTTGGTCAGTTGTTTGGGACCCTGGAGTTTTTTTGAAATCATAGGAAGAACATCAGAGGCACTTCAAAAGGAAAGATGTAAGCCAGTGTAATCTTTTTTGTAACTCCACTAATAGCTGTTCACAGAAACTCATGGTGCTTCTCTTGTTTGAATATTTCAAGCAGATCTTTTAAAAGGAGAAAGCCAAAAAGCTTTCCAAAATGCACTGGTGTTTAAGTAACTCTTTAGTCTATCCCATTTCTGATGGAAGTGAGCAGCAGTATATTGAGAGATTGCAAAAAACACGCTGAATTTGACTTGTGTTCCTCTTTGCCTTGTTCACAGATATTGATGAGTGTGCCGAAGGACGGCATTACTGTCGTGAGAACACCATGTGTGTAAATACACCAGGATCCTTCATGTGTGTCTGCAAAACAGGATACATACGCATTGATGATTATTCATGTACAGGTAAGAGCTGTGTGTTTCTGGAAGGAAATAACAGGATGGTGGTATTTAGGAGTACTGATACGTTTCTTCTAAAGTTAATCTTTGTTGGAGTCACAGAACATCTAAATGAAATGTTAAACAGAATAAATACCAAAATCTGGTACAGAAAAGCTAATGCATTTTACAGTTTGTGCTTAGGTCATGTTTGCCTGAAATTGTAAAGTAGACTGGACTGTCTTATGAGTATGCACGGTTTTGGGTGCTGGTTAAAAAGGCAAAGGGAGGAGACTGAAGAGGAAAAGAGGCAAGCAAAAATAGTGCTGTTTTACTTGGTTTTCATGTTCTGAACCAGTACAGCTTGTCTTGGAGTATAGCAACTCTTCTGCAGACATTGGATGGAGTTACATTTGCTACACATTAATAGTGGTTGTGCCCTCGTTCTGAACACTCCAGGCTCAGTTGTCCCAAGTTAAAGAGGGCAGGAGTTCTGCTTGCCTTGAACCACTGGACAATGTGGTCAATCTTACATCTGTATCTTCCCAATTTGCTCTACTGCCAGTGGACGTGTTTGGTTCATAAGTACTTTCTGCTTCTACTCTTCTTCTATTGTGAGGTTATTTAGGGTTATGGAATGAACACCAGACATTTAAAGCAGCCTTTAGTATCAGACCCAGGCTTAACTCTAAGTGTTCCAGTATTTTTCCCCACAGAATAGGTAAAGGAAGTATGAATCAATGATGCAGCATGTTTATTCAGTGAACAAAATAGTATCCCTATCTTGTCTGCAAGGGTAAAAAATTAGCTTTTTCTATAAACGGCAACATTTTTCCAGTAAAGCTTTCTTGAGGTTTGTATTATCTAACAGAAATTGGCTGTAAATGTATGAGAGTGTTCGGAATGTGAAGGCAGCACTGTGACATTGATTTCTAATTTTGTTCTGTCCATTGTGTCTTGGCATTTTTAATATCAATGATATGTCTTGGTACAGAAGCGGTTTCTTCATGAGCTGGCATGGTTTCCTTGCCCGAATATGCACAACACTCAGGGATGTGGATTTCAATTCACATAGATGTGATTTTTGTGGATACTGTCTTACCTGTACTTGTCATTTCTCTCATACATTGGCAAGCGCTGTTTTACTGCAGTAAGGCCATTTCTTGAAGGCCCAAGTTATAAAGCCTGCCCACAGCAGCTTCTTTCTGAAGCAACCAGTATGTTTCTGATCATTCTTTTACATTTTCCACACTCTCTGCTGAGTAAAGAAGTTGTTTCACTACCTCCTGAGCATGAATATTGGGATTATTTTAGGACTGACTGTATCTAAATCTGTGTGATACTTTTTCTGCTTGGCTTCCCTTAACTTGCTGTTCTGATTGAACTTTGCAAATGGTAAACCATCACCAACTTCGCAGGGGCATTGGGTGCCTATAAATATGATAAAGGCAATTCTTGAGACATTTCATCCTTCGCACTTGCTGAAATGTACTGTCATGAAATACAGAGTAGTTAAGAGCTCTAGACAGTCAACTTCTGTAAAAGGTGTTGGAAATCCATTTTGGATCTCACCCTCCAAACTCTACGTACATAAGTCATAATTTCCTGCAAAATCAGCCTGATGGGTGACAAAATTATTTATTTCTTTTCCACCTTTGTCTTGATCGAAGTGGGAAAAGTCAATGCTAAAAAACGGGGAATTAGATGAAAAAGTTTTGTAAGGCTTCAAATCTTAAGACCTGCTAGGCCATCTGAACTGTAAGTCGTGCTGTATATGCATGTCAAGGGCTCTGTATGTGTGAGCAATGCCACTTACTATTATTTGTGACCTGGAATTTTTCTGGAGTTACATTTTAGTGAATTTTGGATACCATGAGGATACAGTTGCTGCTGGATGATAGAATTTCAATGAATGGCAACCTAACATCGTAAACTGTGTACGTCACAAAATAACTGCATTATTTTTTCTGGTTCTATAACTATTTTGTGAGCATTTCTGGTGGAGACACTGTTTTATTAATTGAATTAATATGTATCCAGGACTATGTCGATCGCTTGTATACTATGCACTTCTGTACGGATCTTTAATACTCATGTACAGAGTCCAGTGCACTTTGAATTTTGTCAATGTCTGCAATAAATGTAGTCATTCAACTCTCTTTTTTCCTCTGAAGAGTTTAAAGTTCTTAGCAAGTCTCTATTTGCCTTATTGGCAATTCTGGTTTTAATATTCCAGCTGAAATATCAAAGAAACTGAGGAGGAGGCTGTTTTTTAATCCAATTCAGGAATAACCAGAATAGGGCAAACAAGCAACAAGTAAACCTTTGTGTTGCTAAGTGTTAAAATTTTAAAAAATTATTTCAGCGCACGGTTTCTTGTAATGCTATGTAATTGAATCCAGTTATGGAATTGTAGTTGTGCATAAAATAGCAGGCACTGTAAACTGGAGAGGAAGCTCTGGTAACACATTCTTTGCAATATTACTAAGCAGGAAAAAAATGTTCTGTAGCTCGGCATTAATATGTCATTGTTTGCACAGGATAGCTGAAGCGCAGGAAGATGTTGAAAAATTGTATGTGAACCATGATTAGGCAGGTTATGATGTAAGTGGTGTCCACAACTTGCTGGCAGACTAACATACCTTATTGTTCCATCCTATGAAAATACATATAATTTAGCAGTCATTGATCAAAATAGAAAAGATCTGTAAAATCTGTGACATTGAAGAGTTTTTCTCCTGTATGAGACATTTGAAAAGAAATCTGTGCTATCTATCTCTGTCAGAGTCATGCACACAAAAGTCTGATTTAGACAGCCTAGAGCTGCTTCCAAAGCAGCTCCAGTTTCTTTTGTCCTAGCATGTTTATTGCAAGTTTTACAATAGATCTGAATTACATTTTTATTTTCACAACAAAGGATGTAATGAAGACCTCAATTTCAGATATTATTTGTATTCATATTGGAACCAAGATTCTCAGGGTTGGATTGAGTTAATCACAACCATATTTACACAGAAATGTGTTGTTCATCAATGACTTTTATGTTCAGAAATCAATCATAGCTGTGAGAGGGAGAGGTGCCTTCTAAGTTGCACCCTTATGCCAAATGGGTGCACAAACTGCAAATTAAAGGCATAAAAATATGCCCTGGGCTACCATGCTTCGGTATCCTACAATGTTATCCTCTCGTTCCCCTTCCACTTTGCTTTCCAGACCCTGGAATGTAATGATGTTGTGCCAGGGGAAGGAAGGTAGATAATGGCATGAGTCTCTGCTGGGGTAGTTTTATACGTGCTCTAGTATGTTGCTGCGCCCTCACTGTTAGCTGGGATCAAATTGGAATGCTATAATTATTTTCTGAAATAATAACATTCACATCTTTACCTTACATGGGATTGCAGAAATGCATGAGCTGTTTTCTTGGCTTTAAAAAAGAAAGTTTTCCTTCTGTAAACAAGGAAGAACCCAGCATCACCTCCAGACTTTCAGTATGCTTTGTAATTTGCAGCTGGTAGCAGTGCTCTGAGCAGCTTATTGGATATTTTTTCCTCCACAATTTATTATGGGAAAAGTTAGGAAATGAGAGGAGAGCTCTCTTTTTCGCACTTGTCTCTAACAATAAAGAGTTCCTACCACAGGAAATGGTTAATCATCTTTAGTCTCAACGACTGTCTTTAGTTTTCTGCACAGGGACCACTCACCTAATTGAGTAACCCAACAAGAATTGAACAAATGATACAAGACCCTGTGAGACAGTGCATCCTCTGTACACTGTATGAAGGCAGAGGAAGGTGCATTCTCCCTGATCTGGAGAAGCCATGGATTTTCTGAGCCCCAGATGGCTTTTAAGGCTCTGTTTCTTTGCAAAATCATGGCCCACCTTTTATTTATTTTTTTGCTTTCCATTTGGAGTAAAAGGGGAAAGTTGCTCTGATGGAAGAGCTGGTGGTGTGCTCTGCCTCTCCTGTGATTTGGAGTCACTGACATGATGTGGGCCAGGTAATGCAGCTGATGTTACCCTCCCTGAGACTTCTTCCTCAGAGGCTGTCTCATATTTCACATTTGGTAGTACTGGAGAGGCAGGTGTGGGTACTCTCCAGGAGTACCCTAGAACAGTATACTCAGTTCTCTCTGTGCATGTGGTCTGGGCAAGATGCTAAATGACTGACTGTAAGAAGAACATAAAAAGTATTACTAGATAAGCCAAAATCTTTGAGTTACTGTTTTCACATGCTGTTGTCTAAGGTTTATGAAATTAAGTATTACATATTTCTGCTGGTTTTTTTCTGTTTGTGCATTGTGGTTTGTTAGTGTTTGGTTTTGGAGTTTTTTTTGAGAGAAGTGAGCAATCTACAACTTTGTACCCAGACACCATTGAGTCTTTGCAATTGTGTGATATTTTGGCAAAAAATACGTGTGAATTCTTAATGGATTAATTTTTAAAAGCACACCAGGCACGTTGCAAATTTTGCACTGCTTCTTCCAAGCATGCTCTGGCCACATTAACAACGATGTCCATCTGAGCTGTGTGGGACCACTGCCACATGTCAGCTGGATGCTCACGTAAGTGTTTTAAGTGTCTGCAGACACTTATATGGTGTTTTTTTTTCATTACCATTTTTGTCAGTCCATTTCAGATTTTGTCTTTCATTTTAATTTTCACTTTAGCCAAGTCATGCTGATATTCTGGCACTGCTTTTAGAAAACAGTAACTTGGAAGCAAAAGGATTTGGCAAACCAAGTGGGGACCTAAAGTCTGTGAGGCCATATTGTGCATTACAGCCTGATACTATCGCTTTTATGCTCCTGGGTTTGTTAACTTACTTCTAAAGAAAATGGTGAAGAATTTTTATATAACTTCTCATCACTATGTTGGGTGTGTTTGGTTTTTCTTTCTTCAGAGTCAAAATAGAAGGGATGACATGGTTCTTTAGAATCATGGCATCATAGAATGGAGTCGCTGTACTACAAGAGAAGCTGTACTGGTATGGAACATGAAAACCAAGTAAAACAGCACTATTTTTGCTTGTTTATTTTCAGCCTCCTCCCTTTGCCTTTTTAATTACCACCCAAAACCATGCAGACTCAAACAATGGTTTGTTTGGGTTGGGTGGGACTTTGAAGACCATTTAGTTCCACCCTTCTGCCATGGGAAGGGACAGTTTCCACTAGATCAGGTTGCTCAAAGCCCACAGCTTTGGTCTTTGGCCTTTTTGACTTGCTCATAGGGAAAAGCCTACTCAAAGCAATGAGGATTATATTGAATTCACCAGGCCATAACTATCTGTATTCAGCCTGTCCTCCCTCCTCCTCTGCCCCAGCCTATGTGTCTTTCTGAGTCTCAGAGATTTTCCTCACAACATTTTTCTGAAAATGGTGTCAATGCATTCAGCATAATTTTTTTTCTGCGATAGCCTCTCACAGTAAACTGAAGTCTAATAATAGTTTTCACATAAATTACCAAGAAACATGGTTGCAGTAACTTGAGTGACACCTGAAATGTTAATTCTTCGAAACACTGGCAGCTCTGTGTATTTTGCAAATCAAATTAAATCACAAATCTGTTGTAAATTGGAAGGAATTCCAAGATCAACATTAAAATAATTAAGAGTCTGGGGAGATTGATTTGATGTATGGAAAAGATTTAAGGAGAAAACTACACATTTAGCTGCATAATGATGATGAATGTGCATGAAATGGGGATTATGATAACAGTAATACTAATTAATAGTTACTTGGGAGGTTTCAATAGTAAGAGGAAAACATAGGGGAAAGTACCGGCCTGCAGATATGTAGCCAATGCCTTTTGACATTAATTTTTCAAGTCTGACCAATATTCTTTACTCTCTAGTAATCCTGTGGGATGACTGGAAAAATTCTCTTCAACGTAATGCATAGGGAACTGACTGCCATACTTAGCCCATTCAGCTCTCATGCATCTGATACTCTTTTATCCCTCTTCCTTCCATTTTTCCCATGTAGCCATTAATGTTTTCCAACTGGCTACATCATTTGGATTAATTTTACGTTTGCTTTGCCCGTAGCACTCAAAACTGTGTCTTTCCTAAGCTCTCCCATTTGGCTCTATTCTTTTAACTATCTCTGACTTATAAACAACCTACGCTGTCACTGTGGGCGAGTAACAAACGACACGAACCTCCCTTGGCAAATTCATCTGACTCTAATATTTATTCAAAAAACGACTCCCTATATATATCTTCTCGAGCAGGCCATCTCATTGGTCAGAAGAGTACTAGAACTCTTCATCCCATTGGCCAAAACTGAAAGACACAGAGAATGTCGGTCCCAAAGACAGGAATTCAAAACATCACTCTTGTTACAGTAACACTTGTAATGTTTATGTCAAGCCTGTGAGAACCAGGTCTTCCTGAACCAAAACATCATGAAGAAACTGAGTCTAGAAACTCAGAAACTTCAGGCCCAGGAGCCTCAGACTACACTATGCATCTGCTTGGGTTTCAGTTAATGCCACTAGTGATGTCCCTGCTTAAGAAAAATATCTTTTGATTTGGTGCCAAAGTTTGGGTCTTGTCTCCTTTTCCTTCATTAATGCTTTGTTTACAATATGACTCTTCTAAGGGTGCTTATGAGAAAACAGAGGCGCCATCTTTGCAGTGTGAATGCAGCCCATCCTTATCCCCCAAGTACAGATGCCACCACTTTGGGAACCAGCAGTCTGGTATCTGGAAGGACTTTAAAATGTCAGTTATAAGGACCTTCAATTTCATTGGAATTACAGTTTATACCATTGTAATTCAGATGCCCAGATTATCAGGACTTTAGATTTTTGCCCAGTTATTATCCTCTGTTTCTTACAAGTTGCATTTATTTTTGAGGGGAAATACAGTCCCTGTCACATGGGGTTTTTATTAACATAGTACTCTGACACACTTTAGAAAAATGATTCCTCTTGGCATCTAGAAACTCAAGTTCATAAAAGTGCATCTGCTTCTGGGCTTCTGTTCAGATTTCATTGGTTTATTTTTGACTTATAAATCCATCAATTGTTTGGGACATAAACAGTCTGAGAAATCTCATACTATTTTCTATACTGTGCAGTAGAAATGATGTTTAATGGCAGGGATATTTGAGAAAAAGTTTTGTTGAATTTCTTGTGAGAATGCTGAAGGTAAATCCATCTTTATTCCCTAGAGCACAGATCAATTCACATGTTCAGGAAAAGTTCCTTTCTGGGTTCTGGTGTGGGATGGAAAATGGTTTTATACCACTGTACATTGGTAGGATTTCAGCTGGCTGTGAAGTGAGGGTATTTTCCAACATCATGTATTGCTAGGTTTTTTTTCCCAACTGAACATTTCAGATCCCACAAATGAGTTCTGAGAACTGAAGAGGAATACCTTTATGTATTTAAAATTATAAATAAAATTTAGCTTACATGTGAGGCAGGTGTGCTGTGTTTTAGCACCAACACTAACCTCTTCTAAGAGTAATGGAGTTGTCTGTTTCCATGGACAAAAGCTACTGTAAGACTGATGTAATCCAGAATTGAATGAAGTCATCCATCTTTTGTTTAAAGCTGGATGCTTGTCCTCAGTTAAAGTATAAAATTCGCCTGCTTTTTCTGACACACAAGTGTATTCACAAGTCATCCTAAAGATAATAACTGATTGTGCTTAGTACACTGGTAAACAAGACCACATTTTAATAAGTGACTAAATATGGCCTCAAAATGCAACTTTAGTCAGCACTGCTGTATGCCCCTTACCCTTCCCTGCTGCAAAGAAGTTAAAAAAATAGAATGTTACCTCAGAGGAGTCATACGCTTATAGTGTCCCAACTTGGCAACGTGAAAATGCCATAATGTGAGATATGATAACAATGAAAAAGCTAATTTTTTCCTGTTTATTTCCCTTGACTTACTTTTGGATGAATTCAGCAACATTCAAGTTTTCCTCAAGTTCTGCAGCTTATGGAGGAGCTGAGTTCATTGACGGTGTTAAAATAAAAGCGGAATAATTGCTCAGTACGGTGCAAGGGACAGAGCAATAAGCAAGCATACTGACAGGGGCTGGTTGTAACAGCACTGTAGTGACATATCGCCACTTGAGTAAGGGAATGTTTTAGTCAGCAAACCACCAGAGAATATAATGATGTGGGCAAATGATCCATCTGTCTCTCTATCTCCAATTTTGGTTACACCCCCACCCTAGTTATATTAGAAGTAATGTGTATGTGCATTATCTCACAGAGCAGTGCAAACTCCCCAGGGGCGATGGTGTCCAGGATACTGCCAGGGTAGCTATTAGTAATAAGCACTGTAGAAGTCAGCTTGTGTGCATGGAGCATTTTTAACTCAAAGCCTATTTGATTCTGGTTTCTATAACTTGGCCCAGTTTCCATTCTGCTTTTTAGTATGTCAGCCTACACAAAGCTCTCAATCTTCTTTGAGGATGAATTCTCTCCAATATCTACTTTCTAGCGGTACGATAATTCACAAAGCTAATAAAGGAATGATCTCTCAGACTGAGCTTGTTGCTATGCAACCACATTACTAAGATAACAACACAAGTAATTTTTTTATATCTGCTGTATCTTATACAACTGAACTCAATTATGCTTTATTTGGATTGAATCGGGTTATCCTTGGCAACTTAGTTTGGAGTCTGTTTCAACTTGAAATGAGAACTCTTTTTTTTTTTCCTAGAGGATACTTTTTAGGCCCCATTTTCTTCTTGGTTACTGACCCAGTTCAATGACAACTGTTCATCTGGCTATGCAGTTACAGCAGGATGGATTTCTCAGCTGATCAAAATCCAACGCATTTTTAAAGGGTCCTTGGTAGAACACAATTTGTTAATCAGAAAATGCATTCCCTTGACGAAGATGAGAATGCATGATTTTCAGTACCAAATGCTTAATTCTTCTACAGAAATAATTATTTTACCAAATATATATGTATTTGATACGTATGTGTGTTTGTGCTTATCTATGTATATATCAATGTATTATATAGCATGGGTTTCCTATTGGCCTTGGGAGCAAAGGTCAGTGAAAGGGTGGTATTATATCAAAAGCAGTCTCTATTTTGCATTTCTACAATTTCTCTATTCTGTTTAAAATTTATCTTTCTGCAGAAGCAGACATCAGAATTAATTCTTTGTTCTACAAGGAATATACTTTACATTCTTTGTGCAATGAAGAATTTTTCAATATATTAAAGGACTTCCAGATATCAACTTGAGACTATACTCAGCTTACAACCAACTCAGAAAAGAACAAAACTTTTTTTTAATGTAAAAAATTTGAAATTATAATATTTACAAGCATTAACATTGCTTGATATTTATATCACAGCATTATGAGAGACATCCTGTTTCTTGGTGTTCTGAAGCCCTCTACAGCTTTTC
Organism: Sitta carolinensis; assembly: GCA_032173965.1. Taxonomy (NCBI): domain Eukaryota; kingdom Metazoa; phylum Chordata; class Aves; order Passeriformes; family Sittidae; genus Sitta; species Sitta carolinensis. Next base: position 29,042,864 of record JAVUNC010000005.1, on the reverse strand, counting down.
AGTCACCCAGCATCCCTCGCCAGCTTCTACAGTGCATTTATGTGCTGTGTCAGTACAATATGATTGAAAAGCAGAAGTGTAGGAGTATAGAAAAATTAACACAGTATATTGTAAAAATAGAGAATCTGAGAAATCATACTAAATGAATTATTAATTCCTAAGATAATTATGTTGACTCTTTATGTTAGAATTTTACTGATGATGACGTGGGAGGTGGCATTTAGTTTGCAATTAAGACACCCCAATGTACATGTCTTAATCTAAGCTCACATACCAATCAACAGAGGTCAAGAATTCAGCTGGACCCAACTCAGTTGTCTGTGTACAGGTTTGAGGCAATCATCATGATAGGATTAGCAGATCCAACCCAAGACCTTGATTCATTGCAATATGACATCCCTTCACAGCTGGACCTCCCCTGGCCTGTCCTTCTGTGGATGATCACAGGCTATGACAGACAGACTGCTAAGATCAGGAAACACAGCAGGCAGCCTTGAGGACGGTTTGTTTGAAGTTATAAGGATCTTTCTGGCTCAGGAGATGGGAATCTGCTGCTGTCTCACTGAGTGAGCCAGAAGTGAGGGAAGTTGGATGGCTCACATCTATCGTGTCTGAGCCAGCTGGTGATTGCCTCATGCCGGGAGAGTGTTGCCTGTTCTCAGAGAGACTCCAGCCAAGGTCAGTGAGAGACTGGAGCTACTGCATGAAACACGACATTTTTTAAAAAAGGAACAGTGGAGTTATTTAAGGTTATGTGATTGTGCTGTATTGAAGTCAGTAGTTTTCTACACATTCACAGTAAAATAAGTTGTCTATAGCCATGATACCATTAAATGGGGTGTAAGGGTAGTGGATACTGCTGGCAGTATATGGATATCATGTCTGTCTTGGCATTCTACTGTTGAGAAACATCTCTAATCTAAGACAACTCAGTTTTTAAAAAAGACAGAGGGTATGAAAGCTAACTTCCAAGACTGATAAAGGGAGACGTAATATTTTTAATATTGTCCAGGGCTTCAGGAGCCTTTTCTTTTAATAATATAGTTGCAAGTTTTTTCTTTGAGTGAAATGTGGAAGATTCCTGTTTGCATAGATAGGAATTTCTGAATTATTTCTGTTCAGACAGTCTTCAATTCAGAAACCTTTAATTCTTTACAATTTGATTCCTACTGCAAGCCATGTGGCATATCTTATAATGACTCCTGAAACAACATAGAAGTGTCCTTTGTTTTTATGAAATGTTTATGAGAGATTAATCTGCTTTATGATAATGGAAGACTATTTCCTTAACTCCTGTTTTATACTGTCAGCCATTGCAATTTGGTATGTCATCTTCTTTGACAGTTTGTCTCTGCAATAGTTCTCTATCAATATTGCTCCCTTTTGTCAGTCTTTTGGACTGATGATTATTGACTTACAAAACCTTGTACTTCACCATACCAAATGTCTTTCTTGTGGTACAGACCCCTTGACCACAGCAGGAGTTGCATCCTTTTTAGACCTTCCTTTCACGCAGAATTAGGCTGAAGTCTACCTTGGAATGCACAAAGTAAACATACTGGATTTATCCACTTCACTGACTCACCCAGTGTCTCTGTTCTTATGTGTAGTCCCAAAGAAAGGCGTATATTTTTAGTTTTGCATGTAACTTCTGATTCACACTGAAATGTGCTGATGATTCTGGAGCCAGGCTGTGGTTGGTCATGCATGAATGGATAGTGTGTAAGTTAAACTTCCACTTCTGCCGCCCTTCTAATTTTATCTAAAACTAGTTTAAGTTCCTGAATTTGCTCCGTCAGTTTGCCAGCTCATGCAACTGAATAAAGGCAACAGAGTCTGGCAAGACCTCTCTACAGCAGTCAAAAAGAGCAGATCAACAAAAAGGAACAATTTCTACCTACTGAGATAATATGTTGGCTATCCTTAGGGTTGTGATCTGCAAATGCCCCAAGGAAGACCGGTGAAATCATCATCAGTAACTTGAAAAGTCACATTGATGCAAGGGAAGCATTGCTGTCTGTGTTGTGGTGCTGTACAATATAATCCTAAGGGGTTTGGGTGAAATTTCACTTTTGTTAGTGAAGTTGCATTTTATGAGGTAATGTTTCTGAAAGTACTGTGTCTATAAAAGATACCTGATTGTTTTCCTTAGGACATAGAACTCACAGAACTCTTCTGTCTTGATTTTTTTAAAAGAAAATCCTAGTGGGTTTGTGGCATCTTCAAGATTGAACTAGAAGACTGAAAATCAAAATTATTTCAGGAATAGTAATCAATTTACCTTTCTGAAACTATGCCCTTTACTGTTCATGTAGTCAGTTGTGCAGAAATTGACATACCCCCAACCTTACCAAATAACAGAAAAAGCTTTGAATATATCAATTCTTCTATCAAGGACCAAGAGCTCTATAAACAAGCTTAGCAATAGAATAGGAAGCTGCTCTACCTAAATGGTTTGTAGGAGTTTTTGTGGGAGTGTTTTTTCATTCTGATAAGCTTCCAAATCATCTCAAAAAGACAGTATCTGCTGTTACATGCTGCAGTCTTTTCACATACTCTAAAATATGCTGCGAGGAATTGTAACTATTTCATATTTTTAAAATAAAAGGTATTCCAGGGACAACAGATACAGTGAACTTGCTTGATTAGCTCGTAACTCACACTGCTGAAAATCAAAAGTCACCATTGTCTTCTGTAGCTGTTCTTGAAAATTGTCACAAAAAAGCAATTAGAATTAAGTATCTACATGTTTTATCCCTTTTTTTTTTTTCAATTCATGTTTTGCTTTAGGAATGAACATTTAAAAAAATCAGTGTCTTTGTTTATTTAGATTTCCTTCATTATATTCACTTGTTAGAGTGTGTTGCCCTTCCAACTTAATTTGAATGGGGCATAGAATTTAATCATGAATATTTATTTTCTAATGCAAAATAATATTAGAGTGGTAGACTGCTTAATCATGCAATAAAAGATGTATTTATACTATCCCAGATATCTGTCTTGGCAGATATGGGAACTAATTTGTAAATACTTTGTAAGTTAATGTCCAAGTCACATGGAAATGGAGATTTGGACTGGACTGACAAAGATAAGCAGCTGAGTCACACAGACCAATCACCAGGAAAAATATATTGTGAGCAACAGTAATTACAACAGGTAATTGTGTCATTTACCCTGTTACAGATGAGTAAATGTGATGAGTTTGGAACATACCAGCTGTCACACAGTGTTAACTTTGATGTTTAAGATTTGGAAACCTATAATAGAGTCTTGTAATGACAGTGCATTTAAAGAAAGAAAACTAAAGGTTTCATGCTGCTCAAAGCAGGGATAACTGGCCAGTCTTACTCAAGATAAGATTGATTTCTAGAAAGGTGAAGATTCATCGAGAGTATCTGTTCTAAACTCTAAACGCTTCAGAAGTGAAATTGGATGAACTTAAATTCTGTCTGCATCATTATAATGCCTGAGAAGTAAATTAAGTTTGTTGTTGGCAGTAGTCTGAACAGATATTGCAGTCTCCTTTGAATACCCCAGGTTTACCTTAATGCACCTTCTGTAGGATGGGCTTCACCTTAGTTTGAAGTACTCCTGAGTTGTTCACAGCATCTCTGCTTAAATCCTAACTTTTCCAAAGAGCAGACTTGTGAAGAAAGTAGGTTTATAGAGGTGAAGTCATTCTGGGATGATAGTAATAGTAGCAAAATGGAATATCTGGTCCAAGTTTACTTCTTAAAACTTCATTGATTCTAAATTCATATTTTGACTTTCTGAGACCTGAACAATACTGTAGACTTCATATCTGTGATTCTGCTTGTTAGAACAATTCATGATGTTCATAAACAAGAGAGAAAATTTAATGGCAATTTTTTTCCAATAAGTAAATGTTGCTAAGATGTGCTTATATTAATATTTATTTACCAGTGTAAAATACACATACATATCTTAAAGGTATTCCAATCTTAATGGTTTTATGATGCATCTAAATACAGAAATGATTATTTGTAAGCTTGATAGACACTAGCAATTGAACTGTGGCAAGAAAAGCATGGTGTGGTCTGAAAAATCCTACCCATGAAATAAGTTAGCCAGTGTCAAGAGTCATGCCATTACAGCGGTGGGGGAAGGAAGGTGAGAGCACATTTCATTGCATCTCCTTTACTGTGCTGTGCAGCTTTTTGTTAGAATCAGTTCAGACAGCTCTGCAGGTTAACTTCAGGCATCAAGGGCTCTATCTGAACTGTGGCAGCCAGGAGCACTTCATGGTTTTCAAGGCCAGGTGTGTGTTAGCTCCTCCCTGATACTGCACAGTGGTGAGGACTGGCTGTACCATTCTCCCCAAGTGGCTTTGTGTCCAGGGAAGGCAGCTGGCATGCAGTGTTCACAAAGGAAATGTTTGCTGTGCTGTTTTGTAAACTATCAGGGGAGATGTGTGCTAGGGAAAATTGGATGTATTGCTGGATATGGCATCAAGGCTCACCAAAGGGAAAAGCAGAATATTGCTCTACCTTACCACCACTGAAGTATGACTGTCTTCATTTTTGAGTAGAGAACTCTCTTCAAAATCAGGTGAGCAACACTTAAAGGCCTTCCCTCCGTAGACAGCTCAGGCATCTTGTCTTATCAAAAAGTAGTGCTGTCCTTGATATACAGTGAGTGACCTGAGTATCTGGGTCACAGCCCTTCCAGGGAAATGAGAGGAACTACTTCATGCATTAAGAATCTCTCTGTGGTATGAGAAGAAAGAAAAAAAGCCCATTTGTTTCCTAACATTTATGATTAGGTAAATTGCTCTAAATTAATGCAGACAAGAGCAGGATCAAAACAACAGCAGCATTTCATCCACCACTGTGGTGCCTCTCATTTTCTTTGCCAGACAAGTGCTGACTTAGGTAATGGTGCTTGGGTAATGTTGTAACTGATTTTCCAGGAGCCTCTGAGATGTGTTGACAAACCCTGGTCACAATGCTATTCCAGAAAGAATAGAAGCAGCACCAGCTGTTTCTAGAGAGTTTTGAGAGCATTACTGTTCTCTGGCAGTTTGGATTGCTGAAGTATTTTTCTTCTATCACTTTCTGCATATTCACCTTCTGTTAACTTTGTGCTAAGAAAGTGTTCAGAGGTGTTTTTATGGAGCTTTCTGGTCATGCGGGTAATCTCTAAGTTGTTACTAATGAAATATTGAGATCAGGCAGCAAGTTACCAGCCACTACAGCAGTCAGGTTACTTTACAGCTTTTATTTGTGTAACAGAAATATGTGTGGGAGGGAGGCCAAATATCCAACAGGTATCTATTGCTAGTGGAAGACTTGTTATAACATGGATCCTTTTAGTAAGGAAACAGGAAATAAAAAGGGTTGGAATTAGAAGAACTAAAATAAACATTTTTCAGTTGGCTGAGGAAATTGTATTTGCAGCTCTAGTCTGGCTATACTTCTAGCAAGAAAGTAGGGAGCACCACTAGAATGATAGCAGAATTTGCTATCATTATCTTTTTTGACCACCTAATAGAAAATTTTGAAAACATCAGTTTATCATAAGTGTCTGGGAGGTTTTGTATGCAGTAAAAGTTGGAATTAAGTTAAGATTTACCTTTGAATAAATAGTGCATCTGGCATGATTAAAAAAAAAAAAAAGAGAAAAAACATGAATCTGTGGAGAAAGTCTAGAAAGTGTGCACAATGAAATACCATTTAAAAGATAGAAACTTAATTTTAAAATGTCCCTGGTAAAAGATATTAAGAGATCAGTTTGAATTAAGGCAAACAAGAAGTGGATGACAAGGTCCTTTTCACAGTCTAGGCTGAAATTTCTTAAGGTGGGATTTTCAAAACCGTTTTGCATTTGTGCTACAGTTCTGCCATTGTAGTCAGTGGGAGTTACAGATGTTTCTATAGGGGAAACAGTTGTGTCTCTGCTAAATGCTTTAGAAAATACTTCCCTTAAACTTTTCAAGATGGAATATAGAAAATGGCAGACGTGAAAGAAAGTGGAGATAAATTAAAGCTTTTTTATTGTTAGCTGTCAGGCAAAATATTCTTCAATATATTTACTCTGCCTAATTAGTTGAAAAGTATAAAAATTCACAGGATGTTGCATGGAGTAACACTGATTAATAATGCAATAGAAGCCTCCATGAGAGGAGTGTCTTTTGTGAAAAATAAGTATTATTGCATGAAATTGGAAATTACAAAACACATTTTGAAGAAAATGAATCTTAGGTGGTTTTAACAAATTCTCAGTGGTTTGATGAAGAGCTGTACAGGAAGATGGAGGGAATAAGGGTAGGCCTGCCATAAAATATGTATTTATCCATAAGATTGTCTTTTTTGTCTAAAATTGCTTAGTATATTTTTGTCTTCCCAGTATTCCAAGAGATCTTGCCACAGGCTTCTTGGTGTGCAGATGCCACACAAAATGTGGACTAGTCAACAGTCAAGTTATGTGTTAGTCTTTTCAAGTTAGAGTCATAAAATCTATTATTAGAGTGATAGAATTTGGACTAGCAGAGAATTCAAAGGGTCTTAAAACTAGGAGTCATGTGTTCCATAGGTCTAGGAGGAAAATCCAGAACAGGAGTGACCAAAAAGTAAAGAAATGAGATTTTTGCAAAGAAAAAAGTTTCAAAGTCAAAAGATAGGGAGAAAAGGATATGCTTCTTGTAGGCTTTGGTGTGCAAAATAATTTTCTTTAGATGAAAGTCTGTTGTGAAATAAAAAAAGTCATTGAAAATCATCTTATGGTAAGTTTTTTTAAAAAATTAGTGTTAACTAGAATTAGAATGTCCCAAATTTTTGGAATTTGTATTTGCATATAAATATGCAGTATTTCTCTACATATTTTTAGTCCCAGTGTCTTGTGTTTACATTGGTAAAGAGCATTGCACACATTAAGGATTTTGTCTCTCCTAGAAAGGAAAAAAAAAGTGATTGGAAATATGATATGTTTTAGGGATGTACGTCATCATCACTTACAGTGTCATGATTTGCTTCTGTGAAACAAATTTTGCCAGTTTCAAAAGTTCAGCTGAGTTTGTTGCTGTCTCAGCTCTTGTCAGAGCTGCAGCCACCTTGGGGCTTTCTCCAGAACCCTCCTATCCTCTCAAGCAGATGGAAAAAAAAAGAGTGTTTGTTTTTTCAGTTACTTTTAATCCTACATCAGTAATTGCCAGTAATATAGATTGCCTTTTATATTTTCCTAATACTAGAACTAGGATGGAGCTTTTCTTTTTTCGTATAAATGTGAAAAGGAACACTGGATTTCAGATGTATCCCCAAGTGGATTTTCTTCCTAAGATTTCCTTACAGTTGCCTTATTTTTCCTTTCTCACTATACTAACACCAATTGTAGAATAAGTAAATAAGCTAAATTCTGGAAGAGAGAAAATGGATCTGGGTGAGTTAATGACAGCTGTTCTCCCTGAAGAATAACAATGGTCTAAGCAATTGCTGACAGAAACAGCATATCAGAGAGCAGGATGATCTGTAAAACAGACCCTGAGAATAGAACATGCACATGCCAGAGCTATTTTTATTTTCTACATAATTAAAAGATAAAAGTAGGAAAGTTCTGAATATAGATGTTCTGGATTTGGTTGGGGCTGAGTTAACTTTCTTCTCAGTAGGTGGTGTGTGGGGCTGTGTTTTGGATTTGTGCTGACCACAGGGTTGATAGTACAGAGATGTTTTTGTTATTGCTGAGCAGTGCTTACCCAGAGCCAAGGCCTTTCCTGCTTCTCGTGCTGCCCCACTGGGGAGGAGACTGGGGGTGCCTGGGGGGCTGGGAGGAGACACAGCCAGGACAGGTGACCCAAAATGACCACAGGGAGATTCCAGAACATGTCACATCATGCTCAGTATATGCACTGGGGGGAAGGAGGAGGAAGAGGGACGTTTGGAGTGACAGAGTTTGTCATTTGCAATAACCATTACATGTGATGGGGATCTATTCTCCTGGAGCTGGCTGAACCCCTGCCTGCCATTGCAAAGCAGTGAATTAATCCCTTGTTTTGCTTTGCTTGTGTGTGCAGCCTTTTCTTTCCCTATTAAACTGTCTTTATCTCAAACCTGAAGTTTTCTGGCTTTTGCCCTTCAGATTCTCTCCCTGATCCTGCTGGGGGAGGGAGGAAGTGGCTGCTCTACAAAAATTGCCATTTATGACTGCACTGAAGAAAGAATTAGAAAATGAAGACCCAGAAAAGCGTGGGTATATGGGAATAGATGAAGATAAAAATCAGTCAAGTAACAGGATTAGCAGGGAACAAACTCTTCCAGACCTGGCTTTTGGTGTCCCCAGCTTTGAACTCAAGCTGCTGGTGGTCATTAATGATTAATGACTCAAGCATTAACTAAGGGTAAACTGTGATGTAATCTATGAGTAATCTGTAAGTAATTAAAACACAGGTTCTATTTTGCATTTAAATTGAGAAATATCTATAGAATAAATGAATTTGGGAATATAAATAAAAAAAATAATATAAATACACGGAAAATAAAAGATCTTTGACTCTTTTAGGTTGGAAGAGGCCTTTAAGATCATCAAGTCCAACTCAGCACTGCCAAGTCCACCACTGAACTGTGTCCCTAAGTGCCACATATGCATGTCTTTTAAATGCCTCCAGGGATGGTTACTCAAACACTTCACTGGGCAGCCTGTTTCAGTGCTTGACAGCCCTTAGAGTGAAGAATATTTTTCTAGTATCCAATCTAAATCTAATCCAATCTCCAACCACAATTTTGGGCCAATTTCTTTTGTCCTATTGCCTGCTACTTTGGAGATAAGACTGAGCCCTCACCTGTACAACCTCCTGTCAGGCAGCTGTAGAGAAAGTCCTCCCAGGCCTCCTTTTCTTCAGGCTAAACAATCCCAGTTCCCTCAGACACTCCTTATAACACTTGTTCTCTGGTCCCTTTACAAGTTTCAGTGCCCTTCTTTGGATACTTTCCAGCAGATAGTTCAATAAATTTACAGCATTTGCGCTTTAAAAATAGTGTGCATATACTGTGATTTAAATTAACTCTGCCAATTAGGGTTTAAATGAGTTAATATGAAGTCTTGAAGAGATTATCCATCTGTCATTTCTCAAATGATCTTAATGGAATAAGTTTTCCATATTGCACATGTAATTGCTCCTAATTTTTTGTCTCATACATGAAACTATAGGTGGGGGAAAAATTCCTTGTAATTAAGATAAACTGTAAGTGGTCATTTAAGTGTATTGGCTATTGATAATTCAAGTAAATCTTATCTGTTGTCACTGCCACATCAGATGGCCAGCTCGTTCTATACCAAATCAATGGGAAGGCGAAAGTAATTTCAGTGCTTGAATGCAGAGAGATCAAAAGGGGAAAATACCTAATATGTTCTCTTTATTTAAATTATTTTTATTTAATCTGGGTTCACAAGTTCTTCACTCAGCAATGAATATCTGTTGCACCATGCTACAAGATAACAATGTCAGGGATGTGTTTTATTTATATTTTTGGGAACTTTTATGCATTTCTACATCTTAAAGGTGATATCAGCTCTTCTTTTCCATTGATGTTAATGAATGGTTCAGGAAAACTGAACCAGCATAATATTTTTCATCCCTAAGTAAGGGATGCAACTTAGTCATCATTCCTATTTGCTATTGGATTAGATTATGATTTTTTTTTTCTTAGACCTTTTTAGAATTTGGATGCACAAAGCAAATACTGGTAAGGCTTGCAGTATGCATGTAGGAAATGCTATACAAACCTTTAGTTTTAATCATAAAATACAGAGTAGGAAAAATAGGGGCTGATGTTGCAGAGTGTGAATGAGGAGGCAGGTGCCGCACCTTGTGGCAAACATATTAAATTTTACCAAGTTCAGCAAGAATCTCTGCATAGATAACAAATTTGGAAAGACAGGTCCCCAGCTGTCAGTGCATTGAAATGCATCACAGCATCTAGTGTGGGTCCTGATCAGTTGATGCCACCAGTCTCACTTTGTAGGGTGCAATACTTCACCCTAGATACCCTTCTGAAGTAAAATTTTTCTCAAGCAAGCAATATGGAATATTCTGAAATAGCATTTCACAATAAATCAGAATAAAATTCTTCACCTTTACTGTATGTGCCTGTATATATAGATATGTATGTGTATATATATTTTTGTATGCGTATATAATATATTTGCACATGCAAATATGCAAAAGTAAATCAATTGCATCATCACATAATTTTTGCCTTTTTAAGTTTTCTGTGTCATAAGAACGATTTTAATGAGACATTCATATGCACTTACTGTTTTGTTAATATCATGAGGCAATAGTTAATTCTGGAGCTAAAATTTTTCTCTATCTAGAAAGATGTCATTCCAGAGATAGTTTGGTCAATATAAATAGAATATTTAAAGCTTTGTTTGATTCCCAGAGCAGAGATGTTATGAATTTTGACACTGTTGAGCATGAGTCCTGGAATGAATTTCAAATATATTAGATAATAAAGCTTTGGATTCGTCATTGAAACCAGTGCATTTGGTCTTTGTACAAGATGTTTATGCAAGTTCAGGTTAGTAAATCATTAAAATTTCTCTGCAAAAATAATTTTTAATTCTTTGCCTCTGTAATACTATTGTACCTGGCCTGTTTCTATCTTCATTATGGTGTGCAGTGAAATAAATATGGAACATTTATTAAACGTTCATTAAATGTCAGAATTTTAGAAATTTAGAAAAATAATTTCTTAAGATTTTTGAAATAAATGGCTTTGGGAAATAATATTTTAACATTTCTAAATTAGGCAAATAGGGTTTCTAAACTAGTTTTTGAACTTATAAACCATATTGTAGGTTCTCTTTTAATGATTCTTTTATAAATTGCTTTTTTGCTACTTTGTAACATATGGTCCTATCTCCTGCGGTTTCTGATTTGATATTTAAGATTGCTCAACTCAGGCTCTGCAATTTTCTCCTTTTTCTTTTAAGGTGACTTTCCAAGTGTTTGATTAAAAAAAGAAAACAAAGTGATAAGCATGAGTTAATAAAGGATTATGAACAGACCACCACCCTTTTTAATAATAATAATAAGTATTTCTAGTTTAATAAAGCTGAAAAACGTGTCTTGTTATCACTAGTGATGAACATGTTTCTGGTGGTCTGTTTAAATTGCTGTGGGTAGTGTGCTGAGTGCTGAAGGAGTAGATGCAGTGACATGGTTTATGTGCAGGATTTTTTCAGGTGTAGTTTAACCATGTAATCAGCCCATAAAAGAGCCCCTCCTGAAGTGCAGGCTGTCTGCTCTGTTAGGTGTCACTGTAGAAAGCAATATAAAGAAACACTGTTTTTAAACAGTTTTAAGTGTGTTGAAGCTAAGATCAGACCATACAGAGGAACAAATTTGGATGGATTAAAAAGGACTGTAAAACACACTGTTCCTTTATTTTTTTTCCTGATATTTTTGTATTCCAATCATATAAAAATCTCCTTTAATTGAATCACAGATTTTCTCCTAACCCTAAAACATTTTCCTCCTAATAATGACATATAAACTTTAATCCAGGACTTGTTTATCAGAATGTGAATTTTTCATGAGTCAGTAATACATATTACGTATTCTGACATATTGTGTATTACATATTTCAATAAAAATAGACCTGAAGTTTGAGCAGATTACCACAGAAAAAGAAGTAGTGATGGCTGTATCAATACAGTTTGTACAGAAGCATCCTCCATGAACTTCCTTAGAGGAGGATAAGAAACCCAAAGCTTACATAGAACAATATACCAGGCATATTACCTTTGCATCCAAGTCATGTTATTTAGGTGATGGAAAGTTAATTTTACTGACATTGTATGCCTTAAGAAAAAAAAAAACATCTTGAAAGATTCAGTAGTTTTTCTTACCCTCCCCAAAATGCAAATTTAGGAAGGAAGACACAAGTTAGCAAGTTAGGAAGGCACACTCATATGTCCAGTCATCTCTCTGGACATATGAAGGACATACATCTGTACAAACGATCTTCAAGGATTTGGTCCTGCAAACCTTAGTGGGCTTTTAAAGCCTCACACGAAGAGCCCTGCCCTTGCTGTGGCAGTCTGCAGTCACCTGCTGCCCTCTAACATACCGTTTTCCCTTGTTAAGGGCTGCTGTACGTGCCAGGGGTGCTTCTGCATTCCTAAGGCATAAGATGGATGACTATGCTTCCTCTTTGAGCATGATACTTAATTTGCCAAATGTAGTTATTTAAACTGAGTTTACCAGTGTGATAGATTGTTGTAGGGACCCTTCCTCCTGAGATACTAAGATAATGGCTTTGTGGGATATTTTGGCCTGCTGAATACCTATGTTTACCTAATTTGCATGACCATTACTTTATTTTTCTGTTATGGAGTGATTTCACATAAATACTGTTTCAGCCAGCATAAGAGATTTCGCTATGTTAGGAGGTCAGAGTCAAACATTGTTGAGTTGATTTTAGAAGGGCTGGATCATTTGGTGAACAATAACAATTTTAGTTATTCATGCTGAGAGTAAAGTAATTAAATCTCACGCTGGAGGCCAGAGGCTTGCAGCCTGTGCTCTGCTGCATCCAGGGAGGGTTGAAGAGAACAGGATTGCTGATACAAGAGACAAGAGCCCTTGTTTGGAAGAGGGATATTATGTTAATGTTACTAAAAATGAAACAAACACTCAGCAACAGCAAACCCACAAAAATAAAGCTAAACTTGTGTAGCATTTAAAATGTATTAGTTCCATTGAGGTGAATGTTTCCCCCTTCTAAACAACAGGTTCTTGCCATTACTAGAGGAAAATTTTCCTCTACTGATGGATGTGTGCCATTCTGCCAGTTTTATACTCCTACAGTTTATGGCCACTATTTAAATAGCAAGTTGAAAATTTCCATAGTGATTTGCAAATGTTAAGAAATTAATTTTCTTGACAACTCAGTGGGATATGTGCAGTCATTATTTATAAAGAGGTAGATTCCTAGCAGTCTTCTCCCTCAAAATGGGGGAAGAAAGAGTATCTGATTCCAGATTTAAGACTTGTGCTAAAAAGCTAAAACTGGTCTAAGCTGCACTAATAAAATTTTTCTAAACCTGGGCAGAATGATAGCTATGAAATCTTTACATGCAGGTTAGTACATGTGTGCTGATTAAAATTAGATGTCTTTATGTTCTCCAAACAGCTGGCTTTCCTGAAATTTGAATTTCAGGGCTCTGAAATTATATGTGAATAGATGAATACTGTTGATTTAACAAAAATGGAAGGAATATTTCCAGAAGATGAAAGCATTTTATTTTGACGCCTACAAACTAAGATATTGCATTTTGAAAATAATAGAGCTTTTCATGTATCATTTTGAAATGACACTTTAGGGCATCTTATTTTAAGATTCCATTTACCATTTCTTAAAAATCACTAACTAAAACATTAAAATGTTCTGTAACCTAAATACTTAAGGAATTCTTTAGGGTTTTTTTCAGATTCAGCAGTGCACTGCAAGTCAACACAAAATCACATTCTGCAGACTGTTAATTTATTCCCCAAAGGGATATTTCGTAGTATGTCCTAATCACCAGACTGAGCAATCTCATCCATCACACTGGTGCTAGGATATGTTATGCTAGAAGTACTGTGAAAAGCAGGCAGACCTCTGTTTCCAGGTTATTTATTTCACCTAAATAAAGTGCTTTGTATAGGCTGAAGGGATGGAAAATACAGGCTGCACTTTGAAGACTTGCCTTCTGCTAACCATGCCTTTTGCAGTTTGGAGTGTGCGTCTCACACCATTAGTCAGCTTTCTGAGGGAATCCCTAAGAATCCCACATAAGATAAACCTGCATGAATAAATTATACAGTAGAAGTAGCATATGGATTTGCAGTATGCTAGCCAGCTCTTCGGCAAATGTTTATGAGAATACTGTAGCCCACATAGAAAGTGTAATGATGGTGGCTCCCTGTTAATGAAGGTGGAATTATGCTACAGTGCAGTTATCACATACTAGTATGTGTTAATAGATACAGTGGCTATCCCATGGTTACATGTTCACATAGCTAGCCCTACTGCCAGTAAATACTAGTGTTTCTGAAAACCTATACAAAACCGATAAAAAGCTTCTATTTTGCTGTGGTTTTAAAAATTCAGGACCATCCCGTTCTTGTTTCCATTTTCAGAGCATGACGAATGTGTAACAAATCAGCACAACTGTGATGAAAATGCGCTCTGTTTCAACACCGTGGGTGGGCACAACTGTGTCTGCAAGCCGGGTTACACAGGAAATGGTACCATCTGCAAAGGTAAGCTGCTGCAAGCCTGAATTGGATGCTCTGTCATAGTTCGTGCAATTCTTGTCGTTTGCCTTGAACAAGACAGACAATATGCCAGGCTGGACAGTTGGGTCCTTCACCTATATGATCTTTGCAGGCATATATACACTGACTTTGCATTTGGCAGTTTGCAGTAATTTGAGGATGCATTCGTAGATAGTAGGCTCTAAAATTTGAAGTAATTTTGTTTAAATTTTTGTGTCAGCAGTTTCTATACACTGTTCAAGGAGAAAGTTATTTCTGTGAAAACATTGTCAGATTTACGTTGTCTATAGTCAGTGACCTGCTATTTTACTTGAATGAACTAAAAATTGTTTGGTATGTTTTGTTATTATAAGTAAGAAAAGCAGTAGACATGGGCACACAAAACCTTCACTACAAGTGAGGTGGTGTCATTTTTTCTAACATTCCGAATCACTGCTAAACATTAAAACTTAAATTTCTAGTCTTAAAAATATGCTTTCCTGGAGGTACAATGCTGCTTTTATTCCTGTTGCATTTCACATCAGAAATTATGCTTGGTAGTTGGGCCCAAATCCTTGGAAGTTGTCAAGTTCTTAGCACAGGATATAGAGTGCTTGGAAATAAAAGTAGTGTAGCTGTAAGGGAGTGAGCTCAGACACGAGAAGTGGGACAGGTGCAGCAATATCACACCCAGTGTTCCTTGAGATTGTGCCTCAGTGCTGTTACCTCTTAGTTGTCAGAATCTAAGGGTACAGAGTTAACATTGGTTATGTCACACAGATGCATTCTGCTGCTGTCTATTGTCAAATCTATGCAACCCAGAATTTCTTTAATTGCTAAGTCTGATTAAGGTCTTAGCGCTAGTTATTTCATCACCTGATTAACACTAACATGAACATTTTTATATTTATTCCAAAGACAAGCTCTTTGTGAAACATGGCAGCCTGCTTCACTTCCAGTCAAACACGAGTAGAGGGAGACATGTCAACAAATATGTCCTTTTGTGCTGGGCCCTTCAGGGAGTAAGAAGAAAGTTTTATTCTGATGAGGTTTAAACCCCAAGCATATTCTTTCAGAAGAGCACAGCTCACTCCTGTGCTGTGCTTGGTAGTAGTGCCAAATTCTTCAAATTTCACCACCTTGCTGGAGGTGAGTCAGCTAATAAAAGATTTCACTGGGTCAAAGAGAAGGTGTATAACCCTGTGTTCAGCTCCTCTGAATAAGAGCTCTGGCAGATTTCACAATTCAGAGGGCACCTGGCCCCACTGTGAAAGAAAAGTATATCCTTCTCAAAATATTGAGAAGACAGTACGCAGGAGAAGGCTCTAAGCTTGTGTACTGAAATCTGAGAAATGCACTTCTCTGCAGCCCTGGTTTGGATGCCATTTTCCTTCAAAGAGACCTGGATACTCTTCTTGCCCCATGCCTTTGGCAGCTTTTCATGCACTGTGCTGCCAGCTGCAGTCCTGTGCACCGTATACCCTTGGATTGGGAAGCTTAGATGTCTTAGTGACAGTGGTCTCACACCACAGGGCTGGTGTCTCAAATCTGAGACCTGGATAGCTTGAATCTGTAACAATTTTCTATCAGATGAACCATAAGTTCTTGTCAGTGGTGCTATTACACAGAGCAGCTGCAAACCAAGGCCTGGCACCTCTGCCTTGTTACAAGTGCAGGGCTAGACCAGTGCCCCGAAGCAACTCTTTGTGTTGGTTGCAACGTCCATCTGCCTAGTTTCACCTACAATTTCTTCTGGCCAGTGCATTTCCAATTCCATATAGCAGATGCAATCAGAGTAACTAATAGCTACCGTGTTTTCAGTCAGAGCTGGTTGTGTTTCTGGGCCCACAGAAGTAGCTCTTGAAGGCATACACTCCTGGAGAATGCTACACCAAAATATGTAAGTGCAGCATGCCAAAGAACAAACCCAAGGATTGACTTTAAGCTGTAAATGCTAAAAGTTTTGAAGTTCTTCAGAATCCCTTGAAACAAAATTAGTATTTTTATTGTTTCTATTGAATTACTTAATAGAGGACTAAGGTAGCCTGACAGTTTACTATTCAGTTGTGCCTATTGTGTTCAGGCCAGCACTGCCCTAGGAAGTCTATTCCCAGGGAAGATGTTGTCTTTCACTGCTTCCCAGTGCATGCGAAGGAGCACATATGGGAGCTGTTGTCTTCAGATGATTTACTCTAATCTCCTTCTGTAGCTTGTCAGCCCATCTGGCCATTGAGGCAGGGGGGCCATAAACCATCTCTTTGTGACCTCTATCCTTAGGAGAAGGCAGTCTCTGCACTCCGTGCCGCACGGACAGAGATCTGTGCCAGCCTGCCAGCAGACTGTGTCCACCTGCGGGATTGCTGAGAGTGAGTCTCTTACCCATATATTGTGATTTTGCATTTTGCAGCATTTTGCAAAGATGGGTGTAGGAACGGAGGAGCCTGTATTGCTTCCAACGTGTGTGCCTGCCCACAAGGCTTCACTGGGCCCAGCTGTGAAACTGGTAAGATTATAACTTAATTTACAATGAAGATAATCCAAGGAGGATGTTTGAAGTAATCCAAGAATAAAGCAGAATTTAAGGTTATGCCCTGAAAGAGGAAGCTGCCACTGAAACATTACTCCCTTTTCTTATATGCTTCCCAAGAGAATATATTACAGCAATTCTAATTAGAAGCACATGGACTGCAAAAATTAGAACATTAATTAAGACATCTTAGGTTTTGATGTTTCATAATTAATAAGATTATTATGGACTTGCTTTTCACCTCAAATGGTCTTTGGTGTCTCATATAAATAATAGATAATCTGACATCTGGAAATAAATTCGAGTAACTGGTTACTTCTGTTCTGTATATGTGTTCCTGATTCAGTAATCCACCCTCATTTGCAATCTTTTCTGAAGACTTGTGATGAACCCAGTTTACTTTATTCAGTGTTGGGGCAGGTTTCAGTGTTCCTACTGCTTTTACCTCCTTTCACAAATATTCCTTTATCTTCCCCTTGCTACCCCTGAGAATGGCAGAACCGCAGGCTTTGTTTTAGAACTTTATTTTTGAAGTCTTGGATCTAATCAAATTATATTGCCCAGCAGAGTATGTGGAATGTTAATTATTAGCATCTCAAGTGCCTGTAAATAATTTTTCAAAGTTCAAATGAATAGCTTCAGCACTTCTATTTATTGCTGCAGAATTTTTAAATGCATTCTAAGCATACTTGCCTCCAGGAGGTAAAGGGAGAAAGCTTGCTTAGATTAATTGGCTTCAGTATGCCTAATAAAAGGGCAGTCTGCCACTTATGATTGACCATTGTTGCTGTTCTATATTGCCTTCAATAAATCTTCCAAACAGTAGAAAGGCGGTCATTTGAGCAAGTATTGCTTTCATCTGACTTGTAAACATATGCAGTTTAATGAAAAACAGAGACCAGTCTGAATTCTGTATTATCTGGTCTATTTGAGAGGTGAGAAATGTGGTTGTTTTCGTTCTGCTGTGTTTGAGCAGATATTCCCATAGAGCACACAAGGTATGCTGCGTGAAAAGAAGCATCCTAATTGCTCGTACCTTTCTAAAACAATGTTAAAAGAGCAAGTTTTCAAATATTGTTCACTATTTTCCAGACTGCAAATACCATAGTACTAGGTACTAAGGTCCCTCCATTGTAGCACTGCTTGGAACAAATTGTATGCTAAGATAATATTCAAGTATAAAACCAGTTAATTTGTTTTAGTAATAGCTGTCTTATGCCCTCCTTGAACCACTCTCCTGTTCTCAACCAAATATAACATGCATAGTTTCAAAGTGCATAATCGTCTTTTGCAGCTTTATACACCTAACAGAAGTGTGTAGACTAGAAGCATATTTGCTTTAGTCTCCTTCTCTAGTCAATATTAATAGTCACTTTCCAAGAGATATCTTACTGGTTTTTCAGAATTGACCCTGGAAGTCCTGTCTGTGCTCCCTTCTTCATGGGACAATCCAGGCACACTCAGTCCCCAATCCAGTAAATTCAAGTACCTTAAGCTAACTTGTTAGATTAACTGGATTCAGCCCCAAATGTCCTTCAAAAGAATCTGAACTGCTGGCCTAACTTCCCCTCCTTCCTGCCCTTCAGGAGACATATAGAGAGGCATGGAAAAGGCTTTTGGAGAACATCTTAGGCCTTTCTGAATATCTGATCTCAGTGTTTAACATCAGGTTAGTATGGTGGTGACCTAATATCACATAGCTAGTGATAATGATGTTATGATGTGGAGCAAATTTGCCAGCCCCAAAGCAATTTCAAAGCTCAGTTTTCTGAGGAGAAGACCCTCTCTCCTGTTTTAGTCCTGTTGAACATGACGTTTTTTTCCTACTGTAGAAATAATTATTGCTAGAGGTCAGCCACAGGAGCGCAGGTCTGGTCACCTTTTGTGGAGAGTAATATGCAGAGTAGGATTGTCATCTACTTGTGCATGGCTTTGAACCCTGCAGTCTGAAATACGGTGAGAGTGGCAAATGGAAGAACTATCTGGTGGGTAAAAGCTGATTTTTTCTGAGACTACACTGTCAGAAAAATGGTGCAGTATACAGCCATAAAAGAAAACTGGAGCTTCAAACAGTACACATTCACTCGTAGTGAATGTAGAAGAGTTTGCTGAAGGTACATCTCGTTAGGCTTGAAATGTTTCAAGATGTTCCTACTACAAATAATTTATGCTGGAAGCTTCCCTTTGAACAGTCTCTATATCTACAAAGGTGATGCAATCTTCTCTAGGCAGATATCTTCCACTGTGATCACATACAGAGAGGGAAGAGGATTGATGTAAAGGTGCCAAATCTATTTTAAAATTGAACATCACTTATTTTTGTTTATGCTACACATATTTTAAAACTGCTTATTGAAGAATCATGGGATTTTAAACTTAGAATATGCAGTTATGTAGACGTTGTCAGCAGCTGCTGAACCTATGAATTAATTAGCAGGAGATTGAATCCACACCCCAGCAATAACCTAGAAAATGCAATCATCAGTTCTCATTGTTTCCTTCTGTAAAAGGTGGTTTAAGAGTTCTGTTTAAATAATTTCTCAGAATCGTAGAAAAGAACGAATGAAGTTGGAAGGGACCTTTGATTGTCTTGTCTAATCACCCTGCTCAGAGCAGGGTCAAAGACAGCTGGCTTCTCAGAAATGTGCCCAGTTGGATTTGGAGTGTTGTCAGGGTTGGAGGCTCCACAAGTTCTCTGGGCAACCAATTCCTGTCTTCAGTCACCCTCAGAGTACAAAAAAAAAATCAGTTCATTATGTTCACATGAAATTAGCCATGCCCCTAATCCCTTTTCTGGACATGACTGAGAGTTTTTAGCTTCCTTCAACATTGTTAGGTATTTATACATGTTGATATGTTTCCCCTCAGCCTTTTCATTTCCAGGCTGAACATCTCAATTCTGTTAGCCTCTCCATTAATCATGTTCAAGCACTGCACTGGATTTGCTCCATGTCTCTCCTGTATTAGGAAATACAGTGCAAGATCCAGCACTCCAGAATGTATCCTAGCAGCATGAAATAGAGGAGCACGATCGTGTCCCGTGACCTGCTGGCAATATCTTCCTAATACAACTCTGGAGGCTGTTGGCCACCTTTACTACAAGTGCACAATGCTGCCTCATGTTCAGCTCATGTCCACCAGCACCTTCAGATTGTTTTCTGTCAAGTAGCTTTTCCACTGTCCTTCTGGTGCCTGAGGTTGTTTCTAAATAGTTGTAGGACTTTGCATTTCCCTCTGAACTTGAAGATACTCCCAGTGGCCACTTTCTCCAGCCTCTTGAGGTCCCTCTGAATATCACTAAAACTATCTGCTGTAGCAACTTCTCCTCCAAATTTTGTATCATCTGAAGATGTGCTGAGGGTGCTCTCTGTCTTATTGTCCAGATGTTAAGCAGTCCTGGCGCAGTACCTGGTGTTTACCCGGGTGTATGTTGATAAGTGTCTGGTCTCCAAATGGATGTTGTACAGCTGATCAGAGCTCTCTGACACTGGGCACTCAGCAGGTGTTCAGTCTATCTTGCTGTCCATTTATTTGGCCTTTACTTTTTAGCTTGCTCAGGATTTTATGTGGGTGTCAAAAACCTTACTAAGATAACCAACATGTACTGCTCTTCTCCCATTCACCAAAAGTAGTCATCTTACTTTAGAAGGCTATCATGTTGGTCAGGCATGATTTTCTCTTCATGAATCAGTGTTGACTGTTCCAAATTACTTTCTTGTCCTTAATCTGTTTAGAGGATACCATCATATTCTTGGGGTGATTTACTAATCTGTAGTTTCCTGGATCCTTGCCTTTTTCAAAGATAGGAAGTTCTTCCATTTCTGAGTAGCTTCTTTCAGTCTCCATGTCCTTGCAAAGACAATTAAGATTGGCTTCAAGTGTGACATGATCCAGCTTCCTCAGCACTCCTGGGTGCATCCAAAGAGGTTTGACTGACCTGTGTTTTTTTCCAGTTTATTTAGATATTGATCCTTCTCCACTATGGGTAGATTTTTCTTGCTTCAGACAGAATTTTCTTGGTGACCTGAAGGCAAATCTTACCTAAAAAGACCAAAGTGAAGAAGGCATTGAGCTTGTTTAGCATTTCTTTCCTTTTGAGCACTGTTTAGAATTTCCTTTCCAAAACCCATTCTTGCATGCTCAGTCAGTATCTGTATTTCTCCCAAAGCCTGAGAGAGATGATGCTGACCTTGCTTAGGTCCTGCCTGTGCAGCCTACACTAAATGCAGCTTTTGCAAAGAGAAGTCCTGTGTAAGTAAGAATGGTTTCATAAAATTTTTTGCTTCCAAAGTGGTGCTCCTGGGGTGTCAGTAGTAGTCTCATTTCTGTTGGAAGCATAAGAAGGAGAATCACCTGTTACTGCTGATTGGCTATTTCAGTGTTCTGTATTCACTGTGGACTGTCTTGCAGTTGACAGCATAGAGCTGTTACAATACCTTGGAATGATCTGTTGGGAGCCTTTTAGATTAATCATGACCTGTGCCGTGTGGAAATGGACCTGTAGAATGAGTCAGCAGATGGAGGAATTATATGCAGATATATCAGCCTATGCCACCTTTTTAAAAAAAATCATATTAAGCCATAAAAATTATTTTAAAAGTCATCAAGTCACAAAAATGAGTGGGACAAATTCTATACTTCTCCAAAAGAATATGGATTGAGATATTATTGATGTATTCATTGGCTTAGGGAGGCAGGGTTTATATATTAAAAATTGTTTAAGTCTTAAAAGGCACACCAGCAGTTTATCAAGTAGAACAGCTTTCTGCAGTGTAGAGATGAGACTACCAAGCAAATCTAAAAGCATTTTTGCCTGGTAAACTTTTTCAAAACACCTGACTTAATACTGTCTTCTTTAATTGCAAAATTAGTAATTCTTCAATTGGCATTTTTAAGTGCTGTCTTAAATTGTATTTGAAATCTTTTATATTTTAGAACTCAGAACAGATTGACTGCTAGATTTGCTTGATGTTACTGCAACTCTCCTTTAATTTGGTGGCAAATCTTTAAGAGTGGATTTGTTCTCTTACTATATATGCTTATCTACTAATGTATGCGTACAAGATTACTGCATTTTTGCTGCTTATCAGCTTCTTTTTTTGAGTTTCCACACTTGTTTTGTGCTTTGAGTATTCCTATGGACAGCTTTTAATTATGCATGATATCAAAATCAGTTTTGCTACTAGGAGTGTTTTGATGTAGTTTTTGTTAACAGGTGGCTGCAAGTTTTTGGTTTATTTTCTGCTATTTGAATTTCCTGGCAATGAATTTTCCTTGGTTATTGCAAGAATCATGTCCACCTGTTACTAAACAATCCATGTTCAAGCTGCTGAAAATGAACTGGCAGACAAAGCTGTTACCTTTGAAAGCAACAATTGAGAAAAATGTTAGCTTACAGATTCTACGTTAATTCAGCCATACATTATTACTAACATTTGTCTTAATTAAGGGTTTAACTGAATTTATAGAAAAAAATGGTAAGTGATGAGTCAGAGTGAGATGACCCTCTCTTACCTGAGTCCTTACCAGAAATAGCCAAAATCAAGGAAAAGATATTATTTGGATCTCTGCATTTTTTCCATTTTCTTTTCCATGTATGGAAAACTTCCTCTCAAGGATGTTGCTAAAACAAATTCTTGCAACATCTGTAGTTCAAAATAGTGAAATATGACACAGACAAGCATTTTTGATAAATAATTGTTATAGATCGTGTCTTGTTAGTTTTGTGCTACTTTCTATATAAGCTAAATAATTAACATGCATGGCTATTACTCTGTTCATTGACCCTAATGGTAACAGACCTCAGGTTATTAAAGGCTATTATTATTCCTATTTCAAAAAAAGCTTGTGAAAAATTCTAGTTTTGATTTCCCAGTTATTATGAAAAATATTTTATTGGTATTGGAAGAGAAGACTTCATCAAAGTAACCAGAGAGCTTGTTAACTTGGCTGAGTTTGTAAAAATGAAGTGTTTTAATACTTTTAGCATGACAAGAGAACTGCTTCCAATTAAGGTCCTGATCCCTTGTGTTCAGTTAAAACAACCACAGTCATCTTGTGTCCAGGTAGTCTTTGAAGGTAAAGCTGTGACACAAATGGTATTTGAAGCTCATAGAGTTTGAACCAAGGCTTTAAGAACCAAAATTACTTTTGGCACAATTTGTAAGAATTCTTGGCTACAGTATCTGTAAGCTGTGAGAGTTTCACAGTGAAAACTTAGCAACTCAGGAATCTGCCATTTGCTCAGTTTTAAGTTACTGATAGCAGATTGGGATTTATACAATAATAACCAAAGGGCTCAAAGTTGTGGTGTAAGTGTGCAAGGTCCTGCACAAAGCTGTAGCAAGAGTTGTGCCCTTCATAGTCTAGCAGGGGAGGCCACTTGTGTCCTGGAGTAGATGAGTATAACAACAAACTCTTGGAGCAAAAAGCATGTTAGGGTTAATATTTTCATTCTCTGAAGTCCTTAAAGGGATTGCTGGTGGTTTTAGTGAAGGAACAAACAAAAGAAGGGAACAAGAGAAGTGGAATAAACATCAAGGCAGCACAGGAATGGATTGGCCAAAGCAAGAGTTATAGGAAGTTTTCAAAGTTTGTGGGCTATTATAAACTTTTCCTTTGGTGCTGGCAAAAACCCCCCAAAAATTAAAAAAAAAAAAAAAAAATTAAAAATTCCCAGGACAGAGCCCAAAGAGACTCAATTGTGCCTTGCAAGTGGTTGAGATCCAGTTTGGATGCTGAGCTGCATGATGCTATTGCCCTGCAGCAGTGCTGAGGCTTTAGTGTCGGGTCCGTGTAGCCAGAGCCCTGGCTGTGGGAAGAGGTGAGTAAGGAGAGATGCTGGAACGACATGTCCAGCTCATTGCTGGACTTTGTTGCCATAGCCTTGGGGAATCATGGCCATTTTTTTTCTTTGAATACTTCCAAGTGTTCTCCCTTTCATTGGCAAATCTCCTATCTTCCTGCCCTGTTGAAAGTTGGATATGTGGCATGTTGGGTTCAGAGGTTTCACCTTTCCAGCCATAGCTTAAATATAGATGAAACCACAGAGTTCTCAGTATACTGTTTAAACAGACTTAACCTAAACAGTAAATATCTAACTATGCTTTTTATCTTTGGGAGCTGAATCTCTGAAATTAAAACACTTCTGAATTATGCCTGCATTTAATTAATATCTTCTGTGGTTTCCATTTCAGCAGAAAGAGGCAGGATCCAGCTGCTAAACATAATGTAATGGTTTTGCTGAGGGTGTTGAAACATGCTTTATAACTTGCATCTCTGCTACATAAAGTCACTTCTCATCTTGCACAGGCTGAGTAATGAGTAGTAGTCTGCATTACAGTCTTGCCCTTCTCAAAGATGGCTGTGTTGCATGTCAGCTACTTGTTTCAGAAACTAGAAGAGTGTTTGAGCTAGCCTTGTTTTATTGAGGTAATGCATATAATTAGCATGTTTAGTGTTACCCATCGGAAAAGCAGATAGTAGAATCATGAGCCAGCTTATGGGAAGAATCCTATAACATCAACTTCTTTGTCTTCTTTAAGCATAGCAAGTTCTATGCAAGTTCTAGTTCTAATTTAGACTAATATTTCACTATGATAAATTTCCAGTAAGTTGCTACGGAACCCTAATAATGAATTTTGAATATATAATTTCTGTTCTGCAGTCCTATCACTGAACTACAGTAATGCAATGTGAAACAAGCATCCTCAGGTAGAATTTTTTTTGGTGATTTGAGGAGAGGTTAGCAGGATATGAGTGTACAAGGTCTTTCCTAACAAAGCCATACCAATGTATCAGTCATCTGACTGATAGCATTACTGCTTTCTTTGTGGTTGCAAACTTTTTTCATGCTTTCAAAATATAAGGTGGCTTTTGAAATTTAAACAAGAACTTGTAAGGAGTAGGCTAAAATCAACACAGTAATTTGCACAGTCAGTTTGCTATTATTTTTGTGTTGCCCAGGGTGAAAACTGTTAGATTTTACCTTCTGAGATACTGCATCTAGTAGCCACTTAGGCACTGTATGTGCATAAGAACAATGACTCAAATACTGAACTGTGCTCCCATGAACTATTTAATTCAGTCTATCTAATGGTGGTGTCACCGAGTCCTTTCAGACCTTGGAAATTATATATATCTATTTTTTTTTACTTCCCTCAGTTTCAAAGAAGTAGTTTCTCAGAAGGGTAATTCTAGGAATTTGGACTTCTGCACTGCTTATATGCTTCTGGTTAATGTACTTTGTAATGTACTCCATAGGACACAATATCTGTATCTGTTCCTGACTGGAAATAAATAGGGAGAAATAGCCTCACTTACAGAGCATGACAGTTCCAGGCAGACAGGTCTGATTTGTACTGTCAAACTGGATATTCCTAGAAAGTTTCTGAAAAATCTCATTTGGCTGCTCTAGAGCAGAGAATGCGTTTGGTTTTTGTATTTTTGTTCCTGTTCTCCTCTTGATAAGCCATACATAAATCACGAGGTTAGGAGCCATCATCTTTCCAGCTTCTGTTCTGTTGATAAGCTGTACAGTAGCTATACAGTAACTGTGCTGTACCTTTTTCCCCTTCTTAAATACACTGTCCCAGCTTGGGCTTGGCCACTGCCAGGTCCATCTTGGAGGTGGCTGGCATTTACTCTGTCAGACATGGGGGAAGCTTCTGGCAGCTTCTCACAGCAGCCACTGCTGTGGCCTCCCTGTGTTACAAAACCTGGCCATGCAAACCCAACACAGCACGTGTTCCCATTGTCTTGCCTGAACATTCTCCATTCATTAGTATGAAGGGTATAAAATTGTTAAAGTTTATTCTCCAGCTCAAAAAAGTTTGGAAGATCCTTTACAGAGAGTACCAGAAACTACAGCACAGAGTTTCTGCTGACCCCCTTCTCCCTGAGGTTTTTTTCCACATGGAAAAAATTAATTGATTTGAAGGTTTTTATTCAGAACTAATCATAGAAACTTGAGTCTGTGATGTTTACAGTCCAAGTTTAGATTCAGAAAGGACTGTTACTGTAAAGAGAAATAATACTACATATTCCTCAGTACTGATAAAAATCTAGCAAATCATTAATTATTGCCATTTCAATTGTTATTATAATTAATAATTTCAGCAAACTTCAGCTAACTATGTTCCAATAAAAGCCAAGTCTTTATATTTACTACTAAGAGGAAGTTCAAAACAGAAAAAGAAGACATGATTGGCAATTTCAGAAACTGTGTTCAGCTAACCACAGAAGCATTAAAGATGCAGGTTGTCTCATTTCTTCTTCCCTTGCCCCTCTATTAAATGTGTCAATAGCTGAAAGAAAACATGGGGTTTATAGCATATTGTCTGTCAGTGGGAAGTGCAGGGAATTCATAAAACCTAAAAAACCCCTTTGACCTTCAAGAAGGACATATTCAAAAATGGCTATCTCATTATGTAGGAAAAAATGGTTTAAAACTTGTCTGTGAGAGTAAACAAATGAGATCTGCAGCAAACAAATAGGAAAGCCAGGGTTCTGCAGATCAGATGCTTTTTACTTGGCTGCAGTTTTTGAAAGGGAGGTCACTCTCCCTGTTCTCACCTGAATTTTTCTCAGATATGAAAAATAAGCTCAAAAATAGCAGTGAGACAAGGACTGGTGACTTTAGAAGCTTGGAATGTTTACTTGCTTTACTTTGCTTTACATTTTTATTTATAATTATTCACAAAGAAAATCTTTGACAGAATTTAAACAAAAAAAGCCCATATTGAATTTAACGCGCATTCTGGGTTTAGGCTTGAACCCTACTTACCTCATCCTTTCAGTTTTATAACTTAAGATGCCTTGCTACTTCATTCTTCTATGTCTTTTTCTCCATTTTCCTAGCCTGACACAATTTCTTGGGTGCATATAATTTCTTTCCTCCTGCAGTTTTAAATCACAAAAGATTTTTTCTTTGCTGAAGAGTTACATACTGCTACTTCTCTTTTTCTCTTTATAACTTTCTTTAGCTTGTTGCAAAACTACAATCCTATATGTAGCAGCTTAAGAAAAAAAAAAGGGGAGAAAGAAACCAGGGAAGAGAGAATACTACAAAAGAACTCTAAGGAGACAGGATTTTCTTGTTATTTGTAAAAAACATCAAAATGCATCCACTACTTAGCTAGTATTTGCTATGGGGAAAAAGTCCTTTATTAAACATGAAAACTAAAGTTTCAGCTACATTCTTAAAATACAGTTGGCTATAAATAGAGTGTGAATAGTGCAGCTGGTCAGCATTATAATAGAATTTTCTTCTGTTATATAAGGGAGATAGGCATGACCTTCATCACTCACTGTAAGCTCTCTCATGAATTATGTGTCATTCAACTATTAGTGGAATTAAAATCTATAACACTGCCAATCATTGTCCTGTTATCCCTGTGGAGCGCTTCCTTTTCCGGCCAACATGAGGATGTCTGTAGTCTCTGCACATATCATGGCAATGATATGTTTATAGCCCAAGCAAAGGAGTAATGATTTAGCTTTAAGCTGCTTCTACAGCTTTTTCATATTTATATTGAGAATATTTATTGTTTTCTTGATGAGTTGTTGTCAACTGTAGCATGAAAGAATGATGGGTGTAGGGTTTTTTCCATTTTTTTGTGCTTCAGCAATTTTGTACAATCTCTACATGATTTGGCAGTTCAGGAGTAGCATTGCAAATTAGTTGTCTATGGACTAAGAGTCCTGGTAAGAAGTCACTGGTAAGGAAATGTAGGTAAGAATGTTTAGCATGCATACACTATGTGCAATATCCTGACCAAAGAGTATGGGACGGTAGCAGGAAAACAAGCTCAAATCAAGGTTTCAAATCCAATTCCTCGTTCCTCAAACTGTGTTTGAGTTGCTTTGAGGGCTCTTTTGTTTTTCTGCAAATTGCCTCTGAACTAAATGTTTGGAAATCTATGTTAGATCTTAACAAAGCTGATCAGAACCAGTTACGAGGCTGAGAATATTCTGTTTGCATCAGTCTTTCATGTGTGTAAACATCCTAGCTCATGTTTGTGACTGACTTGGCTCCTCACTTGAGGAAACCCAAGGCCTTTTGTCAGTAAACTGTGCAAGTGAAGGCTTCCTTCACACCCACTGGAAAAGAGGTAACATTTGGCAAAACTAGCTCTTCTTTTTTTTTCAAATTAGTTCCCTTTTGTTTAGAACTCAGCTACCCTTATCCATCTTCAGCAGCTATCCGCTAGTGTGTTAGTCTGTTTCTCATGTGCAGATGGAGTGATGTTCAGATGCTAGCAGGTGTCTAAAACAGGTATGTCAATGTATTTCAAAGTATAAGCGTGTTTTTGCTATCTTGGAGAAAAGAAGTACTTTTCTTTTTCAAGATAGGGCTAATGATGAAATAGAAGCACGTGTTACAGTTAACAGGAGATTCTATGAGAGTCTATGATTCTGAGAATGTTGAACACAGTGAAAGCAAAACCACCTCTTTGTCAACAACTACAAATAGAGGCCCAATTCCTCTTAAGTAATCTTTCTAATGATGATTGGCATGATCAGTGTCACACAATAGAGCTGATTTTTTTTTTTTATTTTACAGTATTTATTTTTATTTTACAGTATTCATGGATGCACCTAGTTAATCACGGCCAGTTAGGTGCTCTGAGTTGCAATTGCTACAAATACCACTTCTTTGATAATATTGGGTGTGTAATGGGAGGCATAGTTTCAATTATTGTTGTGATCTGTAATTGATCAGTTTTTGACAGCAAGGAATTGTTAACAGGGCCACATGTTGAAGCAGCCAGTGGAAAGTTCCCTTTGATAATATTTCTGTCTAATTTTGGAGCACCGCCACTGCCACACATGAAATACCAACACAATTGAATTTCTTTGTGCTGGCATTTAGCAGGACCTATGGGGGTGTGCAGAAATCAATGGGGGATCAGGAGTCTGGAAAATTGCATACTTGAAGAATTAATGAACTATAATTCTGTATTACATTCTCAATCACATTTTGCTTCCTTTTCATTAATGTAACTAAATTAGTTTTCTGTGGACAGGGTACTTTATAAACTGCAATCATGGTCTTGCTGGGATTAAAAAAAAAAAAAAAAAAAGACCTGTTATAATAGTAGCTATTTTTTAATGCAACATGACAGTTGGAAATTTTAGTGAAGAACATATCTTTTGCAGCACTGACTCCATCTGTCGAAGCAATTTTAAGATGACTTCACCAGAAGTTCTACTAGATCTAGGAGGTGTTGAGATAGAAGCAGCAACTCCAAAGACATTCCAAATACTATTTTTTTTTCCCAAGATGGGCCTAATTCATTATCCAGGGAAGCAGGGAGAAGAAGGGTCATGGTCTTCACTTTTCTCTGAAGCCTGTATCGGAGATAACTGGTGTTTCTAGTGCTGTGTAGAGAAAGTTCTTTTGCTCATGGAACTGTGTTATGGTAGGATAGAATTGTGGATGACTCCTCTCCTTGCTTTGTCCCATGGGCCATCTGTAATCTTGGCCTTTATGGTTTAAATTTGTAAACTGAATAAAATGTTGGGATGAAATCGTAATTAAAATCAGGAATATTCTATGGTTTAATGACAACTTTAATGTGAGAAGCCATACGTTGAAAAGAATGCCCTAGTATGATTCATACAAGGTATGATATCATATCTTTTAAAAGTTCCTCAAAGATGGCAAATCAATGTGAGACTAACAAAATCAGGCTCTAGGACTGTGGCTGACAAAGGAAGAAAGTTCTTTTTGGAGTCAGGCACAGTGTTAAAAAAAAAAAAAAAAAAGGAGCTGATCAAACATTACAAAATAGATTTAAAAGTCATTCCAAACAGCTTAGATTATCTGGTATAACTGATGTCTTCCTGGATTATGCCAGCATTCTTAGCCACTATATTCTTGAGGGTTTTATTCCTCTTTATGATACGTATATGCATATGGCATATGAGAATGTAGTGGGATGGAAATCTGAAAAGCTGATCTTTTGTTTTAGCAGTAAGATAGCTCCAGTATATTGAACTACTTTTAGGATCTTAGCATTTCTTCACCTGAACCTGTTTTTTGCATAAGATCTCATATCAAAGGTCTGGTTGAACAGGAGGGTCTTCTCAAGTATCTTCATATTAGAAATCTGTTGTCATATGAAAACCAACACGAACACTTTTTGGTTCTTAAATGCAAGAGACAGGACTCTAGAATTTTCAGTAGAGATTAACCCTTTCCATGTCTAGTGCAGAAAACTGAGTCATTGATAGCAAATACTTCATGTAGTACAGTGAACTTTCATTAGTCCTGCTGAATAAGGCTTTTTCCTCCTTCCATATGTATTTACTAAAATTAGATAACCCAGACATCATCTTAATCCTACTGTGTATTCTGTTATCTGAGCATAAATCTGAATGGCTGAAACATGACCTTTTGCATACAAGCCAGACATAATATCCTTGAAATTGTGTTGGCATGTGCAAAAGCATATCAGTCCAACTGTTCCAAATGTACCCATGAAAAAAACCCAAACAAATAATGAAGGTTTTTCTGTTTAAGTGACTTCAAAGTCTCCTAAACCACTTCTTCAGTGGTCTGTTGCTGAAATAATTTTTCTTTCAGTTGTTTACACTTTATTAATACTGTATATAGGGCTGGGATGTGAATGGCTCAGGAGGTTAGCAATGGCATTGTTGCCATTGAAATGGGATCTCAAATTTAGCCTGAGTCAGGAGTGACTGAACATTTTGGAAGATGTTGGCTGCTCATAAATCTCTGTAACCATATCCAGTGATAAAACCCAATTATCACTGGGACAGATTATTGCAATTGGGAATCTCTATTAATTGGCAGTCTTAGCTAGGTGCTGTGCATTATTCTATCACAGAAAAACTTCCAGGGTGGAGACAACTAACTTCTAAATATTCGTTTGAATTGACCTGGATAAAGCAGTTTATGACAGAAAATACTTATAGACTGTGTTGTGTTGTGTTCTGTGTCTCTGTAAGTTTGTGAATGCAGGCTTTTCTAAGAAGAGGATTTGGTGATTAACATTTAAGTCTTGAAGTGAGTAATATAAAATGGTAGCAACACCCCCCCACACACCATGGTTCTTTGTTGAGTGCAGCTTGACTACACTAGAGCTTGGTCCAGTTGCTGGATGAAAGAGAAATGCTATCTTTTTAATTGGCAATTTTATACCACTTTCAGTCTTCAAAAAGAAGAAATTATACAGAAATTCTCTAATAATATGAATCAGACAGCTAGTTCTCCTTTTCTTCTTTTTGTACCAGTGAATAATTTGCTAATGATCTTATTTTACTCCTCAGGGAGTGTGTTCCAAGAGAAAAGGGTATAATAGCTAAAACTGTTGCCACAGTTAAGTAAATGAGTGACCTTGAGGTATATGGAAGGTATTTGGGAGAGCAAATGTCATGTCAAGGGGAGCTAGGTATATACAGCGCTTACTTTCAAAATGCCTCTGATTGTATATCTACCTTGTTGGAGTGAGGCTTCACCAAAAAAAAAAAAAAAAAAAAAAAAATAATAATAAAAAAAAAAATTGAGTTGAAAAATGGGTAACAAAATATGGAAATAAGAATGCTGACTGGTATAAGTGAAAATATAAAGCCTTTTGCTGGCTTTCTTTTTTAGAGTAATATTTCATTTTCCATGCTTTTCTAGTACAGCATCAAAGAGGACTTCATTATCACTGTTAATGTTCCATATAGCCCACTGATAGACCATAGCCACTGGCCAAGAAAAACTTCAATCAGTTTTTCTTCTCTTGTCAGCTCACACCTCTGACTGAGCAGCTGCAAGATGATTCATCCAAGAAGGTTTCATCATAGGACAGGGGAAAATTATTTCTGTCTGCTTTTCCCAAACTAATAAGATAATTTCAGTTGTAGATACTTTGCAGCACTTCCTGAGCTGTGCTATGCCTGTTTGAAAATAGAAATCTCTTTATCCAAATGGCAAGAAATTTTTCCATTAAATCAGTGCTTTTGCTTCGTCAGACACATTTCTGCTGTGGTTTCTTGTTTAACAGAGTTGCAACAGTCATATTTTTGTCCCATTACAGAGCATGTTTCTGCTAGAATTAATAATCGGGATTAGCTGTGAGAATTAAAACAAAATTCTTTGCATAAGGAACATCTATATTCTGAAACCTGATGGCATGTTCTTAAGATGTCATTTGCCTAAAAAGTTAGCAGTGAGAAGTGTTTTGGATTTCTTTTCTTTGCTGCAAAATCCTGAAAGGAGTAATGGCTTATTCAGCATGGATGCAGCAATGGTGCCAATGCAATGGTAAACAATCTGTGGGGAGTAAGACATTCTTCAAGATCTGTAGCGTGCTTCCATACATGCTTAGGATGGGAGGCTTTCTTATGTAATTCCGCTTCATGCAGTCATAAAAAAATCAGAAAAATGTATTTCTTTTTTTATTGACATTTGGATAAAGCATTTCATCCCAAGTAATACTACTTGCGTTCCAGATTCATCAGCTAGTTTGCAAATAAATACAGAGAAGTTGCTTTTGTTGTCACTTTACCAATACTGATGTGACATTCACGGCTTGTTTTTCCTGAATAATCAATGAGTTCATCTGAATGCATTGCGCTTGTGCATGTGATACTGCGCTTACACTTACAAGGCTTATAAATTCACAAATGAAATTTTCTGGAGAGAGGAACGAAGGTTTTCTTTAATTCATATCTGTTACTTTGGCCTAAATAACACTCATTTCTCCAGCTTGTCACCAATAAATACATTCCACTTTCCCAAAGAAGTGTATGCCATTCGGTGTCTTAATGCAACGTGATTAATTAGACAGTATAAAGATCAACATCAAGTATTAACAGCAGCTCTTCTCTTTCAGCCTCTGAGTGGCCATGCACTATTGGTTCTCTGGGGGTTGTAGCTTTAGCCATCCCCACCATCCCCAGCAGGTTATGTTGTACTGACCAGGTGATCCTGAGTGTTCAGCGCGATCACTTCTGCTCTGCCTGGCGAGCTGTCTGCCAGGCAGCATATTCCCCAGTGGAAAAGGAACTTCCAGATTGCAGTCCGTCCTTCTTTTCTTCTCCTTTTTCATCAGTAATCTGTGGCTTTCTGAGTGAGTAGTGGTAGATAAGACACAGACCACAAGCCAACCTTTTCTTACTACTGTAACATAATTTTCATTGATCTTCCTCTGATCTCTCAAACACCTCTGAGGTCCCACTGGCTCCTGGCTCCTCACAAGAAAAAGGCCAGAGTTTATACTGATTTAGAAAGACACACTGAGCAGCGGAAGATTGTAAAGGTTTGGCATTTCTCAGTCCTGCAGCATAGCTACTCAGATGATTATCTTGGTTCATAGAGGAGTTGAAAATTCTGTTTTAAATCAATAGAGACTTATGACTTAATTTGTGGTGCAGAAAGCAGCAAAATATACACTTGCTGCAATATTGCAGCAGGAGTATTGGTAATTTTTATCATTATAGGTACTGATAATGTGCATTGGGGGTGCCTGTTTAGAGGTACTGTTGATAGAAAATCAGACTGATGCATCACAGCGAAAATTTCTAATGTGATTTTGTTAAGGATCTGTAAAGCTTTTTAAAACCAATACACACATGATACAGTTGTACAGTTATCCCAGAGAAATTTTTAAAACAATTACTTGTCATGTTATTAAAATACCTAGAGCACATCCCACATACCCCCTGTCACGTATAAGAAAAACACAAATCAAAACCATACGTGGGTGACTCTGCTATACCTTGTAGTTTATGCAGGTGTTCCCCACACACTAATATTTTTATTACCTTCAAATGTGGAACAAAATGTTCTCAATGGATAAGGAAGGCTCAGGGTTTTATAAAGTTTGTGTTTGAATAGGTTTCAGAAAATACTCGATAAATGTGTCTATCTAGCCACACATTATTGTTCTCAGAAAAGAGAGTCATTACTTTATTGTAGCTCACAGTTTATTTTCTTAGCCAGTTCACACTTCTTCCTATGAAAATAGCAAATGACATAAATGGGAGGTAACCATGACTGTGGTCAGAATTTTGACATTTCACATGTATCTCAACGGTCACATCACACCCCTCCTTCATATCTGAGTCCTAGAGGATATTAGGTCAACTGCTGATGCACTTTAAGAGTTTAAGACTTAATTTGTTGCTTCAGTTCTTAGTTTTAAAGATTCAGCCTTTGAAGAAAGGTTGAATCTTTGCTTTGGCCAGAGGGACACTGAGAGTTTATTCATTGCTCAAACTTGTGGTGGAGGGTATGAGAGCTTTTTGTTTCTGGAGGTAGTTTGCACATGCTGTGCCTCCATTTGTGTTGGTTCTATAGGCACACTCAGTCAGCTTGATGCTCAGATAGGTATGCTACTTCTGCTATAAAACACAGTGATGAGGCACTGAATCTGACAGGGAACAACTCAGTTTTACTCCTGTTTGACTCCATACTCCTGATATTCCCTAACTGTTAACAGCACTCATACTGTTCTTTGGTACAACTTACTGGGTACCTGAAGGCACTGGAAATGAACATGTCACAAACTCCTATGCATCTCTGCCAAATTCGTGAGTTCAGGTGACTTTGGAACATACTTCGGTGGATTTTGGATCTAGTGACTGCATAAAAAAAATCCATTCTATGATAAATTGTAAGGTTCATCACTGGAAGAAGTTAATTTAGGAGACATGCTTCCCAAAGGAATTTGCAGGAGAAGGAGGATGTGTTGTGTTTCACCCTCATGATTTAAGCATTTGTTTGGAAGCCCAGTTGTTTACTTTGATGATTAGAGAGGAGCCTGCAGTCAGTTATGCTGAGGTTTAAAGGTGCTGGTATAAATCAACAGGAATTCCACAGAATAGGGAAGCCTTCTAACCTAAAATTGGTGTCAGCAAAAGCATAAGCAAGGACCAGAGTAAATATTTAATGTCTTTATATGCCCCTAGAAAAAGTCTTTATCAGGCAGCCTGCAGTACTTAAATGGTTAACATCTTGTTATATGAACTGGGACCTAATTCTTTTCTTCATATTATGGCCAATTTAAACAGATGTCAGATTACCTGTTGTGTATTGTGACAAAATGAGTTGTTACTATGTAGGCAGTAAATTGGGATTAGCAGTACCTCTGCTGCTGTTAGGCCCAAAATCATTAGCCACGTACTTTTATGGAAACAATTCAAAACTTCACTGCAATTAATTCTGCAAATTCAAGTGTCAGTAATGAAAATAATTCTTTGAAACCCAGAAACACCAGGGATATTGTTTTTTCCTTGGATGAATACAGCAATTTCTATAGTGTGTATTTTCTTCTATTTTGTTTTCTTAATAAACAGACATTGATGAGTGCTCGGATGGCTTTGTTCAGTGTGACAGCCGTGCTAACTGCATTAACCTGCCTGGGTGGTACCACTGTGAATGCAGAGACGGCTACCATGACAATGGGATGTTTTCACCAAGTGGAGAATCCTGTGAAGGTCAGTGTCTAAAAAAGGGGGGGGGGGGGGTGGGGGGGGGGGGTTACTGTTATGGTTCATATGAAAGTGTCCAGAAAATGTCTAGTGTTTCAAGCATTGTTTTGAAAACTGCAGTGAAATTTAAACCTTGACCTAAAAGAATTATAGTCTAAATAAGCATCATCATCGAAGGCAAAAGAATATGAACATGGAGCATGAGTGGAGCATTTCTGTGTTTTACTAACATAATATATAAAGTCAGGCATGGTGATTAAAATGCAGTTTCTCTGGCCCTACATCTGCTTCTGTGCTTGTCCCTTGCATAAGTGATTTCCCTTGGGCTGATAGCATGCACTGTAATCTGTCACTCCACAGTAATCTGTTTATATGTCAGATTCTTTGTATATAGGAATGGGCCTCAATCCAGACCTCCATTTCCTCCACTTTGTTTTCCTTGTACACTGAAATAGATCATGATAAAATTATTTCCCATTGCAAAAAATGGTTATGCATCCCTGAGACCCTTACCTATACCTTGGTTAATACCATGGTGTTTCTCCTTTGTAATGTCTAACTGCTTCTAGAAGGCTGCAATTTGCAAATACACATTACAAACTAGGAAGCTCAGTGGAGGTAGGGCTCTAGGGGACAAGAGAGTGACAAGGGGGGCAAGGAGATGGAAGGGTTTTCTGTGTTCATGAATGACGTTAGAAAGAACAGCAGATTAATAAGAACACAATTATTTTCAGATGCAGATATCTTAGTATGGAATGTTTTTCAGCTCTTAAGTTATTTCATGCTGCTGCTCTTAAATAATAGAACAAACCAGTCTTTTATTTTTGCCATGGACTTATCAGGGCAAAACTATCACCTTTTCTCCCTTCTTTGTCTGAGTGCTGAAATATTCAGTGCTCACAGTTTAAGCTTTCTTATTGCTGTTTAAACTCACATTGGTGGGCTGCATAAGTCCCAAAGGGAAGCAATTGAATTAATTTCTCTAAGGCAGACACACAGACAGTTCTCCAGGAGTGAGTATGACCTTTCTGGTATACCCATCATCAATACTTTATTTCAACACATTTTCATCACAGCTGAAAGCCTGTATTCCCAGGAGGAAGCAGCAATTTAAGGCAACCACTGCTTTCCTAAGTCGAGCTTTCTTTGTCAAGAACTAACTAAATGTCAGTGTTAGCTGGCCAGGAGTTAGGACAGGAAGGTGCAAAGAATAAGTTGTGAGCCCTCTGATTATAACATTGCATTTCTGTCACT
This sequence comes from Sitta carolinensis, assembly GCA_032173965.1. Taxonomy (NCBI): domain Eukaryota; kingdom Metazoa; phylum Chordata; class Aves; order Passeriformes; family Sittidae; genus Sitta; species Sitta carolinensis. The sequence continues at coordinate 29,006,376 of JAVUNC010000005.1, read as the reverse complement.
TATGGCACAGGAAATAAATACTCCAGCCAGGCATTTATGGAAATATTCTCAATGTCCTAAGTTTTATCTTCAGTGTCAGTGTAACACTTATCTTGTGGGTTGAAGATAGTGGTTTGGCACATGCTGTCTCAAGAGAAATACATAATATAAAGTGACTGTGTTAAGATGTGTGCAAACAAATATCAATTAAGCAGAAATTTCTAAACAAATGGAAAGCCAAGGGAAAAGAAATGTGGCGATTGCTACATGTACACAGAGACAGCAATTATTAGACTGTTTTGACCTTTTCTACAAAGATCCAGCAGCTCTTTATTAAACGTACTCAGAGGATAACAAGTAATTAGAATTAAATCAAAGATGTCAGGAGACTGTCTTCATTGCTGATAACCCTAGTGACTAACAGCAGAACAATTTCAGTTTGATTGATTGCAGCTCCTAACATTGGAATCCTTAGCAACTTGAGATCACAGAATCATAGAAAGGCTTGGATTGAAAGGTACCTAAAAGATCATGTAATGCCAACCCCCCTGGGCAGGGACACATCCCCCAAGACCAGGTTGCTCAGGACCCAATCCAGCCTGGCCTTGATGGGGAGGAAGGTTAGATATTTGATTAGTTTTACCACATCACTTTTTATTGGATTGAAGCTTGTTACTTGTTGTCTTAGATAAAACCAGAAAGGGTGTGAAGAGACAACTTACAATGCATTGCAGTGTGGAAAGTTGAACTTGCAGTAGTACAATACAGAAGTGTAGAAGCAATCGTCTTCTCTGCTGTCAGATCTTTCCACTGTAAGAGATTCCCTACCTGGTTTAAAGACAAAATGGATTTCTTTTGATAGTTCTTCAAGGGTTTAGTAACCCCTGGTTAGATGTGATTAGATTGAGCTGTTGGTGGATGGTCTTCTTAGACAGCCAGTTTAATGGGGCAGCAGCTTCCAGGATACACTAAACTCAAATTTCAAATTGCAGCTCTTCAATAATCACTTTCAACTCTATCCAGGACCAGCATCCTCTGAAACTTTCTGTCTGTGCAAGTGCTTCAGCTTGCAGAGATGTAGAAGGAGCAGTGAAAACTACTTCAAAGTACTGTTTTATATGGAGTGCATAATAGGCTTGACTTGACTCATCTTTTGTAAGTTTTAGTTTATCCTTCTTTTAGAGGAAAAAACCTGTAAATACCAAGTAAGTGTGGATTTAAATTTTCTTTCTTTATTGTTCTACATTGTCTTCCTGAAATCTGGGTCTGTTTGTGTCCCCTGGACATGCACTGATAATACTATACAGGGCTTTTCAGTGATCATGTAATTAGTTCTTTGTTTCCTCCAGCAAAGCCTCCAGTTTTAAAAATCCCTATGGAAACACCTCTGTTAAAGTCACAGATGCACAGTACCATTTCCTGAAAAGCTTTATTTTAACAGAATTCCAAAGCTGCACCTACCCCTTTTAGGACATTATACTAAATATTCCTACCTAGAGCTGGGGTCCTTGGTAGCACTAGATTTCATCAGTGCTTAATAATGAAATAATAGTTACTGAATTGCCTATTTTACAACATTTGACCTTGGCCACTGCTGCTTCTTTGGCACAATTGAGAATACTGAGTATTTTGACTAATGTACTTGAATGCAAAAATTCATAATCCCATTTTATTGTACCTACAGGCAATGGAAGACCTAGAGATCCCTTTGCTAATAGTTTTGATTCACATTATGCCTATACCTATGGTGTCCATAAAAATTACTAAGAGAAATTATGGGAAATGCAGCTGTAGGGCTTCAGCCTCTTAGCAGTACTTGCTGTTTTCCCCTTGGAAATAGAATTATGTTATGCCTCATTGTATTTCCAGAAAAATGAAATATCATCCTTATAGTCCTTCAGACTGTATGGCTTTGAGAAGTCTTAACTTTTATGTATGTAAATATAGCATTCAGTATGGTATATTAACTGGTATCTTCCTCTTTACCCCCAACAGCTTTTCTTTATAGTTTCTTTAAACAGTCGTATTGGTACTGAAGGTTGTCTTTTATGTACCATTCCATAAAGAGAGCTGGGCTAAGGAACTAGATATTGCATCCTCAGGCTTCACTGCAGTAAAAAAAACTAGAACAACTGAGGGCAAAATCCTAAAATAAGAAAGTTGAGGCCCCATTAATGTTTGCCCTGCAGTTCTGTGTAGCATCCTGTTTCCTTTGAATTTGTCCTTTGTGATGTCTAAAAGCTTCCATAATCAGTTGAAGAGGGAGGCTATATTGGTTTGTACCAGAATAGTGCAGGTTATGCCTCATCAGTTGTTGGACATTTGGCACACATCCACATCCAAAGAAAGCTCACCTAATTAAGGCAGCCCCTTAGGTCTTACCAAGAGTATCTGTCAGGTACCAGCTGTTGTTAGTATAGAATATGAGATCAATGTACCTTCACTCTCAGCAGGTACTACATTCTTTAAATGAGACAGATGCAAATGAAATAGACCAATCCAAAATGCCCAATTCATGAAAGAATCTCTTTTGATTGTAAGTGTTTATCCATATGTGAACTCCCATTTGGGTTTTCTGTTCTGAAGTATCTTATATCTTTTTTCTGCCATCCTGCTTCCAGAATTAGAATCACTTCTCTGTGTGACAGAACAGCCTGCCTGAGAGCACAGAGGCTGGGGCTCAACTTGAAGTCTGTTTTCAACAATCCAGGGTAATGAGGGATGGAGGCATATTACAAGCCTCAGTATGCTCCCCAGCCTTAGTGACTGAGCAAAGTCCAAAACAGTCACTCCAGCACCTATGTATCTGGATCTGGAAGGCAGAGAAATTGCTGGCAGTCAGGATGTCTCAATTTATCTCACACTGCATCCAGTATTTTAACTACTACATGAAATTTCTTGAAGTTGAAAAACCACTATCAGTCTGAAATACTACACTTAGGTTTATCAGAAGCTTTGGTTTTGATAGCAATTAAGGGAAACAGGAAATAAAAAATTACTACTCTTCATTAGGAAATGTTACTAGCACTCACAAAGCTCCATCAAAATCCTTTTGCTTTTATGATCATTAAAGGTCAGCAAATAAAGTGATGACTTCTTTCTTTTTTTCTATTTATCCCAAATAGAGCTATAGGCATTAAGGCTTCAGTATTGAATTTGGGAACCCAACTTAAGCATCATCAAACAGAGGGCAAATATGGAGACACATTAGTATTTCAGTATTCTGGAGTGTGGGAAGAATACAAAATTTTCAGAGTTTCTCATCTTTTATACAAAGACTGACAAAACAGAAACTTGACCACTATATTTTATAAAACAGCAATTTGAACACATTTACTGTATAGGGAAACAACATTTCTATCAAGCTGATGTTACTGACATCTGAAGTCTCAGCTCTTCATCTTCCACATCTGGTAAGCACTCTCACAGGTGGTGTACATGAACTCAAAAATAAATTATTCACAATTCACTCACTCTTTGAAGAATGATTACACCAGTCAATAGATTTACTCAGGACAGAAAAGGACAGAAATAGAACTTTCTGCTCAAACGAGCTTGGGTTCCCAAGCAAATGCACTCCTTCCTTTCTTGCCTTAAGCAAAAGTTATCCTGGTACTTTCACCTTGGTGAGCTTTTCTATTTCTATTCCTCAGAGCAAAGGTAACTGAGAAACTTCAGTTGCTTCAGAGTAAAGGAACCGTCTGCCCTCCCAAGCAGTCTCTTCCAATATTTTTTCAATGGTACAAATGTTCACCTTTTCTTTACAAAAATGAGAGTCTAGCCAATATCAGAATGATTCTCGTCTCAGGAAGACTCTTTAGGGCTTTGCGAGAGTCTTCTGCATGTAGGTGTGGATAGTTAGTTCATCAGAGGATGGATAGCTGCAACTTTCCATCACCTGTATCACAGTGGGTCTCTGAGCCTTTTGTCACTTCCTAGCAAGGTGTGCACAGATTTTTTTTTTTGTTTTCTAATTGTGCTTTTTATGCCTTGTGAGTTTATGATAAATTTTTGCATTTACCATTTGTGAGATTTTTGTCTGTATAATTCAGCTATTTTTTTAGAGCTTTCTACAGTAGTTCCAAGATCTTTTTCCAGAATACATCCAAAAGACTGATAGGAGTTTTGAACAGCTCTTTCCCCATGCACTTCTTAATTAAATCTCATCAGACAAATTCTTGTTTGTTCAATCAATATCACAAAACACTTTTATATTTCACTTCTAATATTTGGATTTAATACTTTATTATCAACAGTGTTACTTATTCATGCATGTTACTGTTCATGCATTTCTCCAGGTGACTAAGTATATTGGGCAGCACACATTCTGGCACGGATTCTTGAGGAACTTCTTTGGGACAGCTCTCCATTGTGACAACCTGACCATTTTTTGCGGCCTTTTATTACACAATAATTATCCTTTTTGTTGTAAATAATTATTTATTATTAATATTAATAAATCATGAATATAATTATTATTAATCTTTGAGTCAATGACCACTTTTCTTCCATGGCACATAGTTCATTTAAGAGCATGTATCGTGCAAGGAAGGTCATGAATAAAAGTATTACAGTATATGAAATCTATCTCTTTTTAAATTTTTTTTTAATTAGTATCGTATACTTTGAATCTGTGACATGGTATCTTTAAACAATCATCTTTCTCTCTGAGAACCTTATCCTTTTGGTTGCTAGTTTTAATTCATATTTAAAACTAATTTTAATATTTAACATAATTTTAATGTAATAGCCTCTTTGACAGAGTTTGGGGTTTTTTTGCAGCTTTTTACATTCCTTGAAGGATATTGAACATGTGGTCACTGTTGGTCATCAATGTAAAGCAGTTGCTTGGTAGAGACATTTTGAATCAGAGGCTGCTTGCTTCTCAGGGCCAAGTGAAATGGTGCTTTGTCCCTCTGGGTTTCTTTGACTACATCTTCCATGAAATAGTCAGTAAATCGCTTAAATACAACCTTGGGTTACAACCTGGAGCAGTTGAAATTCCTGTTTTTATGGAGTTTTCTATCTCTGCAGTCTTGCAAATACTACAAATGGAGTTTACTCATTCTAAGTACTGTCACCATATTGTATGGCTTTAGTCCAGTGTTTTTCCTGGGTAGGCAGTAAATTATTTGTAATAGAATTAACTCCTAGTCTTCTATAACATGTATCACTATTTCTTCTCCCGTGATATTCCTTTGTTATTGCAACGTGAAGTTGTACCTAGAGATGATGGTAAGAAAAGGAAAATCCTTAAAAATGAGATAGATCAAAGCTGCTGTAATTTTTCATGTAGGTTAGATAAATAAGAACCGATTCTCAGTTTAGTACTAGATAACTAGTTACATTTCATTTTTTTCATTAAATGAAATATTTTTTTATTGATGCAAACCTCCAAGTCTTTTGAGACATAGTGTTCTTATGTCCTAACATTCAAGCTGCTTGGTTCTTAAGCAGTGTGCTGTAAATAGCCTGAAGTGAGCTAATTTTTTTTTTTTTTTTTTTTTTTTTTTTTTTTTTTTTTTTTTTTGAGTGGTTTGGGGAGACTTTGGGGTTTTTTTGGTTTTTGGGAAGGGGCTGGGGATTGTTTGTATGTTTGTTTTGTTAGCAGCATGGGAGCAGTAATAAAATGGCTCTGTGGCTGGATATAGTGGAATATACCATCTGTAATCCTACTATCTTCCTTTTTCAAACACAAAAGATACAGCACCCAGTGTCCCTTGTCCACAGCTGGTTGTGGACAAGGCTGTAAACACAATTTCAGTAACCTGATTCACCATCTATTAAAAGTCTAAAGTCAAAAAAAGCTGAACAAAGTTTTGCTTGGTGTTTGGATGATTTGTGTGCAGGTTCTTTGCTGATAATGCCTGAAGTTTGATGTGGATGAATAATGTAGATGAGAGTTTCATGCATGAAAAGTTGGTGTTTCTCTTGCTGCATCATAAACACACTGCTGTTTCTGATTAGGATAGAATCAAAATGTAAATAGCTCCTGCTGTGACTAGGGATATTTAAATTGCCCTATAAAGAACATTTATTTTCATGAATCAAAAAACTGAAAAAAAAAATAAGATTGGGAATTTTCAGAAGTTCTCAGTGCCAGATAAGCTCGGCTCAGTACCAGAGTCAATGATGAAAAGTCCATTATTTTCAGTTACTGTGACTGTGTTGAAAGATAAACCTCAGAAGCCTTTTTCTCATGGGAAAAATGTGAAATATGTATATGAGTGCCGAAAGCAGTCGGTGTTTATAGGATCACCATTTGTTGTTTAAAGGAAACCTTTCTTATTTACGTGACAGCTGAGCTTTGTCCAGTTATCTCATTAAGTATGTCTGACTTCTGTTAAGTATCTAGGTTGCTGAAAAGTGATGTTATAAATTTATGACAGCTGTGTGAAAGTTATGTACAAAAGAGTGTTCTAAACAAACGAATGCAAGTTTTGGAAAGTAATTTACTAAAAATTACTTTGATCGTAAAGATAATCTTGCTTCTAATCCAGGTCATTATATTTAATCAGAATTTGTGTCTGTTCTTGTTATTGCATGACTTAATTTTTGTTATTAATTACTTAATTTTAAATTGCCAGGTTATATTACTTTCTGGATGGATTTAAGAGACAATATAGGAAGGAGAGAGCTGCTCTTCCCAAACTGGCATCACTCAAACCATTCCTGTTAGCTACTTTTCTAAAAAACTGCAAGTTTAGAGTCTGGACAGCCTCTGCAGGGCCGCCTGTTCCACTGGTTGTGTGTCCTGACTGTTGGGGTGGGTTTCGGATGTGCCAGTGCTGGTTCAGCTGTTCAGCCACACTGAATTAGGTTTATGGTCCCAGTTATCTTCTGCCCTGTTACAACAGTGACTGCCTCCAGATGTCTCAGAAGGCAGTGAGGTAGATGTAGGCATCTGAGATGATTTGCCTGTTCTGGATTATCCGATGCATAAATAAGTGTACCATGGGCCTTAATGCATGAAATGTAATCTCTCTCCCAAAATCTGTTAGCATTGAAAATTGAATATTCTTTATAGCTTTATACATTTTTGCCTATGCAATCAGTTTTTGCCTCTTAGGCTTCTGTAGCACTGTCATAGTTTGTTTATGCATTGTATGAAAAGTTATTTCCTCTTATCAGGCATGAATTTGTTGTCTTTCAGTTCCATTGACTGTCCTTTGTCTAGTGTGTTAGCCAATATGGAGAAAAAAGCTTTCAACATGTCTTTTTTGGAGTATTCTTTTTTATTTTTTCTTATATCCCTTCTTGCTGATGTTCTTTTAGAGATGAGCAATCCATGTCTTTTCATTTCTTCTCAAATGATATTTCCCTCAATCTTCCCATAAGTCCTAGTAATTTTGCAATTCTTTTTAAGATGATGCCACTGTTACTGCACAAAGTATTTGAAGGAAACCCACAATGCTGCTGATTTGTGCAATGGAATTCTAATAATTTCCCTGCTTTTTTCCTCCCAGTTCATATTCATGTTAGCAACTTCTTTGTTGGGTTTTTGACCATAGCCACACTTGGAATTGAAATGGTGATTGAATTATTTTGCTTTAAACTGAACGTGCCTTAGGTAGATTGAAGATTTCATTTCCATTGTCAAACCCAAAGTTGAGTGTTTTATTTATTAGGTTTTTATGCTGGTGGTGAAAGATATGTTCATGACCATATTGCTCATTTTATCTCACTCCTCTGGTGGACATTTAATTATAACAACACTACTTTTTAATAAACTTTAATCAAGAACTTGGGCCATACTGTTGAGAAATTATATTTAGAGTTGAACTCAATATCTCAGTATTTATAATCACTGTAGTTCTAGTCTTTGTTCTCCACATTTTATTGCATATATCCATTTGGAGCTTCTTTCCACAGTCATTTTTCTCCATTTGAACAGCTGAAAAATCTAAAGACTATTTGAGTAGAAGGTAGTGTGTGCTGCTAGCTTGCCATTGCAAAATAATTGTGTGTACCTTGATGAAGTAGGCCGTTAAAGTACTTTTTAATTCTTAGAGATATATTTGTTTTTAAGTAATTTTTTTTTATTCACTGGAGATATGATTTTTTTTTTCTTTTCTAGACACAAGGGCTAGAGCTGTCACTGCAGCTTGAATATTTTAAATATTCTAGTTTCCAAATTCTAGTAAATGATGAAATTTAAAGCATGGTGTGCTTGCATAAATGAGCCTACATGTCAGACATCATCTTACACATTAAATTCCCATCAAGTTAACTCAAATGTGCTAGATAGAGCCAGCAAAAGGTTTTAAGAACAAGATGCTGGAGCTGTTCTTGTTTAATGTAACACGTCTCGTGTGGTTGCCACAAACTAAGGCGCTTTAGGGAGTTAAAAATTTTTCTTTCTCTCATGTTTCTTGTGGTTTCTCTCATTCTATCTACCATACTCAGTAGCATTCACTTAGAAATATGTGTAGCAAAACTCAAAATATCAGGTTAATACATGTTCAGAAAAATCTAATATGACTTGTAAAATATTTTTGTGAATTTTTAAGTTCACCACATTATGGTGAAGTACAAATTAATTTTCAGCTGAAGGCCTTAATGGCTAAGAATCATTTATATTGACTGCCACAAGAACATTTTTGTTAATTGAATGTGGTCTAAGAGCATTCCATGGTATATTTTTGCAGACATTGATGAATGTGTAACTGGAAGGCATAGCTGTGCCAATGACACTGTTTGCTTTAACTTGGATGGTGGGTATGACTGTCGATGTCCTCATGGCAAGAACTGCACAGGAGACTGTATCCATGAAGGCAAAATCAAACACAATGGTCAGATTTGGGTGCTGGAGAATGACAGATGCTCTGTCTGCTCATGCCAGGTCAGTACAAATGGGAGTGGCTGCTTCTGCAAGGTGGTGGTAGGGATGAAGGGCAGAGCATCAGGATTCAAGTGAAATTCCTGTTTTAGCTGCCTTCTCAGGTGCATGAGTGGAGCTACTGAAATAAAATCATATATTACATAGGGTTTGGAGGTAGCTTCTCTCTCCAGCCTGCATGACCAAAACATTAATTGGAAGTTTATTATATGGCGCTGGGAGAAGGATGATAGTACTGTTTTGTAAGTGGAGATGGCACCTGTGTTCTCTGTGTGGGAATATCAGCATTTTCATGCAAATAAACTGTCTAGACACCTATTGGGGCTGGAGACTGATGCCGGTATCTCTAGCACATGGCTATAAATAGAAGTAGATTCTGTGTCTGCAGAGTGATTCAGTTTAACTTTCTCAAATGTTTGCTGTGGGAAGTTTGGTCCCAAGCTAAATGCTGATAGAGAATGAAGGGCCAAATTACTGCTGACAGTATCCCGAGCATTTCAGCAGCTTGGCTTTAGTACATGGTTTAGTTTCAGATCACCTATCATCTTCCTGTGTGAATAATTACAGAACAGAGGGGTTGATCTTCCTTCACACCTTCTAATTTGGTATTCTGTGAAGTTTAAAGCAAAATTCATCAAGCATTTCTATGAGAATTACAAAAGTGCAATCCATTAAAATCTAACCCTTGGGAAAGACAACCTTGGGTTTCATCACCTCAGGGGAGAGCTGCTTGGAGATTTATTGAATGAAGGATGTGTATAAAACAACTTTATGGTTGTTACTGAGTGTATTGGGGTTTCCGGCTTGATTAGAATTGTATTCCGACAAAGATACTGTGTAGTGGAAAACCCGTGAGCTGCTAAATGGCTTAGAATTATGGCAAAAAATAAAATTTTGGCTAGAGTTGTGCAAATTTCTGCCATCACTGTATGTCTCTCTTCTAAAACAGAATGGATACGTGATGTGCCGGCGAATGGTCTGTGACTGCCAAAATCCCACCGTTGACCTCTTCTGCTGTCCGGAGTGTGACCCGAGGCTCAGCAGTCAATGTTTACATCAGAGTGGGGAACTTTCCTATAACAGTGGGGACTCTTGGATACAGAACTGTCAGCAGTGCCGCTGTCTGGTGAGGTTCCTGATTACAGCAGCAGAGACAGGAGGGAAGAATGATATGAGATATAAAACAATATATTTTGACACCACTGACATAATATAACTTACTTAATCATGGAGATGATTTCAGCAGAGTGGAGGTCATTTGGATATGGCACCTACACAGCAACACTCATGTTCACTTACTCAGAGACTGATGAAGCTCTATAAGGAAATTCTGTATATGTTTTTATTATCACAGTTGATAATTTCAAGGTTGCTGTGCAACTAAAACGTATTTATTCATTCAGCCATTTTGAGTAACAGAAAAATAATAAGACTTTTTGTGTTTTTCAAAACAGTGAAATGAAGTTTGAAAAAAATTCACATCTGTTAAAGCTTGTCGTCTTTTTCCTAGGCATGTATTTTGGAGTCTAAGCAAAAAGTATTCTGCATAATGCTGCTCATGAAGTTTCTGTGACAGAGAAAATCCCAAGATAAAACCAGCTAGCTTTTATCACAAGTTATCTCCAAATATAAAGGCTGGTCCATGTAGCAGCTTTGGCTTGTCAGAGTATCATGAATAACAGCCAGAAGCCCATTTCTGTAGACTGTACTTTCAGTGTTACCACTACTAAAATCCAATGAAATAGATTACCATGTTTTTCATTAGATGTCTTAAAAATGAAAAAACAACCAGCCTACAATTTAGGATCTCAATAGATGTTTGGTTTTTTTCAAGATGCTACTTCTGTAGCAAAAGTCGTGCTTTCTTTCAGTGGTCATGGATTTTTTGGGGTGACAAAGTATTGTCTACTCCTTGTACTGTCCAGCACTGCAAAAAATAGATTCAAGTATCAAGATCAATGACTGGATTAAAAAATTGCTTTCATTTTTACCATCATGCAATTTAAAAAAAAAAAAAGAAAAAAAAGAAAAAAGAAAAAGAAAAAAAAAAACTGACACAGATGAGAAGTTTTTTAAAGACTAACTTCACAATACTTTCTGCAACAAGTGGAGAAAATTTGCAGCTATTACAAGTGTCTGTGATTTTTTTTTTTTCAGCTTTTGCTTTGGAGATAGTGAACTCCTCATTCTCAAAGTCTTAGGAACATTTTTTGAAAATAGACTGATTTTCTAGGGCTAAATGCTGTTCTTTTCACCCCCTTTAAGTCAAGACTATTAAATCTGTGTTCAAGTGAGCTGAATAAATTGGAAATCAGAGATGGACCTGCTCAAAAAAAAAAAAAGAAAAAAAAAAAAAAGAAGAAAAAAAGTGCATTATTGACTTCTGTTAAGTCTTTTTTTTCCGACCAGTAGATCTGCAACTTCGGCCTTTGTTCAGAGTGAAAGGAAGCTGATTCCAGCCTCTAGTAACTGATATGATTCCTTAAACATCTTTAGATTTGTGTTCAGGCATAAAGTAACATCCCCTAAGGATATGCTGACCCAACATAAGTCTCTGCTTGGACCTTTTCTTACCCTGACTGTACTAAACCCACCATTCAGAAGGTGTGATAAAGTCTGGAATATGGGGTATTCTGCTTATAATATCCTACGTGGATGGCAAGTGGGTGGAGGTCCTCTCATTGAAAATGTGATGGTGTTCTCCGTTACATTGGGCTGCTGGTGGCTTGACACCCTTAATCCAGCCAATGCGTTTGTAACCACGGCAGAGATAAATCTGAGTGCTTTCTATGGCAAGCCAACAATCCAAATTGTGAGTAAGAACTAGATGAAACTGGCAATTTTGGCACACTTTTGCAGTGCAGTCATGTTACATCTTCTGTTCCTTGCAGAAGTAGGGACTGTATTGCATAATTTTATGGAGAATTTTCAGCTACAGCTTGATGGAGAGTGTACTGAACTAAGTTAAATCTAATATACTTCCTGAATGGCATGTGGAAAAATACACCTAATCTGTTGTGTGTCCCACAGTAGGTGAATACCAGTGTTTTCTGCTGAATTCTGAACAGCACCAGATGGGAAAAAATAGCCAGCTAGGAAACATAATGCTTATGCAGAGGAATGGGTGAGGAACAAAATAAGAGCTAATAATAATATCATGTTCTTTCTGAGAACAGCAAGGAGAGGTTGACTGCTGGCCTTTGCCATGCCCAGAGGTGGACTGTGAATTCAGCGTGCTCCCCGAGAACGAGTGCTGCCCACGCTGTGTCACTGACCCCTGCCAAGCCGACACCATTCGCAACGACATCACTAAAACCTGCCTGGATGAAACCAATGTCATTCGCTTCACTGGATCTTCTTGGATTAAGCATGGCACAGAGTGCACCCTCTGCCAGTGCAAGGTAATAAAGGTTATAAAGATGAAGCTGAGATGCTTCTTCCCAGCTTATTCTGTGGCACATAAATATTAATGCACTGAGTCTGGTCAGTGAACAGTTGGCGTCTACACTTGTTTTAAAGCAGCAGAGATGACAGTAAAAGTGTTCAGCTTAGTTAACTGTACTCTTGCAAGTGCTAGAAGCACAGTTTGATGTGCTAGCAGATCAGAAGCAGGACAACAGCCCTTGCTGCAGAGTGCTGTGGACACTGTACTGGGCTTTACTTTTCCACTAAGATAGCACAATTCAATTTTAAACATGGTGCTCCAAACTCCGTGCTGTCTGAGAAACATGTAAGTATGGCTATGTAAGCCTAGACTTTGCACAAGAAATTTGTTCAGTATGATACTATAGTGTTACTGAAACTGTTTGAATTGCTTTTTGAGAATAGTAATTGTTTTCAGAATAAAAGGACTAGTTATATGGTTACATAGCTTTTGTACTTTAAAATTAGTCAATGTCTTATAGAACATTTACTGATTTTGAACACAAAGAAATCAATTGTCTGAGAAGGAACATTAATGGCTATGGGCATACATGAATTCTGACATCTCTTTGAGGATGAAAAAGAAGTCTTAACATAAGTGTTTCAATTCAAAATAAAATCATAAAGTTAATTGTGTTTTCTGCCACCTAATACTGAATAATGACAGTATGTGTTTCCACAGCAGCCAATGCGAGAGAGAAGGATTCCTGCATAGTTCTTTAATTAATACTGAAATTCACAGTTGGTTTTGGGCTTTATTCTATGTTTTTCCCAAGCAACATGCTTCCCAAACTCCAATACATGGTACAATTAACTATTTGAAAAGGTGCTCATAAAAAAAAAAAATCATCTTATCTTCAGCACCTCCTTTTGTGAGAATTCTGAGTGATCAGGCAGCAGAAGCTGTCTAGCATCACTTCCTTCCTCTACTTTGCCTGATGCAATACTGTGCAATAGGTGCTGCTGTCGAGGCATAGTCCTTTTTCAAGGGCAGTGGTATGCACCAAGTGTCAGCATTTGCCCTGATGTCAGGATGGGTCAGTGGTTGGAAGAAAATGCTGTGATCTGACAGACTGGCTAATGGTTAGAAAGCCAGCCGCTGCCCAGAGGATGTTAAAACAGGCTTACAGGCAGAAACCTGTATTTCTGGGGTCTGTAGCTGCTGTTGTACACCCGCTCCAATGGTAGAAGTTATTTTTTGCTCAGGCAAGTTGCTAAGGTTCTTATGCATCTGGTTCCCCATCTGTAAAAGAAGTTGTTGTGTGTGATTCTTCCCTAAAGCACTTTGGAGACTCAGTGATGGGAAACGTGCTCCTGTTGTACTGCTATCAGTGGCAATGCAGAAGGCATGTATCCATTCTGATCATGGCCACCTAATGCTGCTCCCTTCTGTGTTAAGCAATGACTGAACCTTAAGCATTGACTAATTGGTATTCAGTGTAAACACATACACAGACTTACCAAATCTGTTGCTGCCTTGTGAACATAGTGAGGATTAAAGCAGGTACTCTGCCAAATTCCATAATTTTAATGACCCAGGTGTGGCTGCCTAACAAAGAAGAGTTATCACCTTGTCCCTAAACAAGCCCAAATCTCATTCAATTCTCCTTACAGAGCTGTGTTCATTTTGAAATACACTGTCTGCTCATATTGCAGCATTTCAATATTGCAGTTCTGCATGCAGGCAGCCACTACCCTCAAGATCAGGGCAGTGGTGTGCCCAGTTTGCATACTGTTCCTTCTCATTCATCCTGTGTCACCCCCCTCTTCTCTTGTAAAGTATCTCGTGGAAGGTCAAAGCTCCAGTCTAAGCCTCTCTAAACAAGTTATAGCAAAATAGGTTTACACAAATCCTTTAAGAATTTAGAAACCTGGGCATCAGCTAAAGCAGACTTAGCCACAAAAACAATTCTAATCACAAGTAAAGAAGGGGTAGAGTAGGATTATAACCTCCTGTAACAGAAGGAGTGAAAGAAAATTCTTGAATTATTCAGACCTTGGTTTTAATAAGTCACGTCATTTTAGTCAGTTGAATGTATTTGGACTAATTTATAAATAATACTCATTTTTTATTTACATTGTAAGAATCAGACTTAAGAAGTAGTAGGGATGCAGAAATGCTTTCTCCAGTATTTTAATGATGTCCATAGGCAATGTGTTCCTTAGTATTCTCATAAGAATGTCTGGACTATTTGGAAAAAGTTTATGGATTAATGCTTACTGGTGTTCCAGCCAGGATGCATGAAGTGGAACCATTCAGGGCTAAATAAAACCCAAAATCCCTTCTGCCTGAGCTGAATAAAACTCCCAAGTGCCTTGTCTCATTCAACAGCTTTATGTATTTGAGCAGATGCCTGATACCTTTATGTTGGAAGCATTCCTTCCACTGATCCCAGTTTCTTTCAGTTTGAGTGTTGTAGCTCTGGGACACAGACCACAACAAGCCAAGCAATTCGAGGAATCATAATAGCCTGTTCCCTCGGGCAATATAAGGACATGAGGACAGTGTCATGAATCTGATCCAAGCCTGTACATGTTTTGTATTTTGCAAGTCTGTACATTCAAATCTGATGGGTATTTGCAAACAGCTGAGCTTGTTAAATTTGCTTGTTTTGTACAAAATTCAAATTGTTTCAATTCTTCTTTGTTTTTCCATCCTTTAGAATGGCCATGTCTGTTGCTCAGTGGATCCACAGTGCCTTCAGGAACTGTGACACCAACAACTCTCACAAGCAGTTTCTGGATAAAGAATTGTCCTTCACAGAACTAGACCTTTAGACCAAAAATTATTCAAAATTAAAACAAAATTAGGTGGTTTTGTCTATCTGAAGTGCAGATATGTGATGAACTCGGTTACCTAAATCAGAGTGAAATTTATGGGACTCAAGACAAGCTTAGATGTGTAAACCTTTGTATGAGGTTAGGCCCAAGTCTTCTGGCTATTTGTCTGTCTGGCATCCTTGTGCAGAATGTTTAGGTTAGTGTAAAGTGACACATTGTAATGCTGTACATAATGATGTCAAGATCTAAAATCAACTAGGAGCTCTTAGAGGGTCTTCTGAAGCTTTGAGAGTCCAATGCTTGACCAGATGCAGCAGATTTACCTAATCATATCTGGAACTGCACAAATGTGTTTGATTGCTTACTGCAGAACTTAGCAGATATTTGAGTAAAAGGATGAAGCCTTCAGGAATAATGAACCTAGCAGCTGAGATGTGATATGTACAGTATGTGTGCTGAAAAAAAAAAAAAAAGATAAAAGTTATTGTAAAAAACAAAAAACAAAACAAGAAAAAAAACTCAAAAAAAACCAACCCCGTGATGCACAGGCATGGCTTCTTAATGTTTTCTGATGGGGAAAGTCATCAATATTTCCTTGTTTTACTGCACTTACTATTATTTCTTGATTGACTTTGTTCAGTATAAGCTCGTTCTTGTGCAAATTTAAATAAATATTTCTCTTACCTTAAGTTTCTGTTTGTGCCATCTTTCCTTTTCAAGGACTTCATTTTCATGTGTGCTGTTACTTCTTTGCCAGTATTCCTGGGAATATGGTCAATGCAGGTGAAGTATTGCCTGTCTAGCTCCTCTACATGTGTGAGCTTATGCCCAGCACAGCCTTATGCCTGTCATGTCTTTGTTAAGATACACATAATTAATTTGCCATTATACTGGATTAAACAGCAAATTCACATGCCTAAAGATTAGATCCTATATACCAGCGGGGTATTGTCACCCAGAGTCAGTAGACAGCATCTGTGTGTGACTTGGATCTATTCAGATTTACAGGGGATCTTCTCCAAATCCCTTCTCTCTCCAGCTGCCAAGGGTTGGTTTGTCTTCCATAAGCTCTGCAGCTGTTTTTGCAGTTTGTGTGAAGTATCTTAATGCATGGGGATTACTTCAAAATGCAAACCTTATTGTCACTGCTTTTCTGTTGGGACAGTAAATGAAGGAGGCCATGTGACCATGTTATTCTTGAAGAGAAATAAAGAATAAAGCAATGCTTACAAATTGCAGGCTGGAAAGGCTGAATTTGTGAAGACTGCATCATGTACAGTGGAGACAAAACAGGAGAGGAGGAAGATGCCCAAGATGACAGCATTCTTTAGATGCTACTTTAGTACTCATCTTCTTTTCAAAGTGCCTTACTGCTCTTCAGCATCTCTCTTAGGAGTTCAGTAGATTGTCATGAAACCTGAACAGGCAAGACTTCCATTAATATTGCTCCTGTGTGATACGAAGTTACAAGGGAAGTCCATGTATGTAGTTTTACAAAACAGAATTATTTCCTGCAAACAGATGCTACTGAAGTTTCATGTACTGCAGGAGATCAAAGGAAACTCATGCAACCGCATGTATCCAGTAGGCATTCCCTTGAACCCTCGGTGTCTCCTGAGGACTGGGTATTTTTGGATTAAGGGAATACGCTAGGCCACCAAATGCTAATAGTCTAAAGAAGTCCAAAAAGCTAAAAATCAGGGGGAAAAAAAGACTCAGATGGATGTTTTATATTGAACTGATAAAGTTATGAAGATTTCCAGACCAAATAAAACCTTTTTCTCATCTAGTCCATAAATAACAGGTATTCAAGGTTTGTTTTTTTTTTTTTTGTTCTGTCCTGGCAAGCTGAAATCACGATTTTTAAAGAAGAGCGTTAGCTCCCCAGAAAAAAGGTGCTTTCTCTGCAACGTTTTCTTGCCTGCTAGTAATTGTCAGGAGGTATGTTTTCCCCTCAGACTCTGAGGCACATCTCCAGTGCATTTCATGAGCAGCTGCATGCCTGTTTCTGAGAGAAGGTTAGCAGAAGTTGTGTAGCCTCCAAGAACTGCACGTCAATTTCATTCAAGAATAGGTACAAGATAGACATAGAAAATGCACGAAGACCAGAGTTTTCTTTTTGAAAAAAATGAACATGTTTCAAGGGCAGAATCCTTGAGCTCTAGCAAAGGATGTACAAATCCCTGAAGAGAACCACTGAAGCAGGTAGAGTAGATACCTACAGAACATTGTAAGTAACATTGTAAGCACCCCTTTTTCGGTAGTGAATAGAAAAGTTGCACGTGAAGCAAATGTCTCTATCCTTAATCTGATTCTGTGCATCCTCTGACTTTGGTTTCAGAGCTATGATAAATATGAGAACTCTAAGGAAAATTATCTCCAAAATATTTTCTCAATCCTTTTTCTAATAGAGTATTAGAGTATTAAACTGGTATTTAATACCAGCTCATAATCAAAATTGGTCTATAGATGAAAAAACAAACATCCATTTTCTTTTGTTACCTACCCTGACCTGAGTGTTGGAGGATCTTTCTACTATTGTGGGTTTGTGAAGCAGTGCAGTACACTAATAGGCTAAAAAGCCAAAAATTGAGACATAAGGTAATAGCTAAAACTTGAATCCGATCCTTGGAGAGACACTCAGTGCTGCATGTATGTAAAGAGCAAAGTCATACTACTGAACAAAGCTGGAAGTCTCTACTAAATAAAAATGAGAATGGGCTCAGTGAATATTGTCTAATTTATCAATGTTTAAGGTTAGTAATCAGTTGGGAGTTCTTCTAAAGGTCAGCAAACTCCAAGAAGACATATCAGTGACCCTCATTTTCATTTCATTTCAGCCCCTTTTCCCCATCTCCCTCCTGTTCAGCCCAGCCAGTAATTAGTAGCTCATGTTTTTAATTTTCCTTGAAAAGTAAATTTAAATATGATTAAAAATTGATGTCTAATTTCCAAGCCTAAATTATCTGTTAGACAATATAGTCCATAAAAACCCAATAAAATTCTGAATGATGCTGGTACATTGTGCTCTCTTACTGGCCTTTTGTTATTGATGCACTGTTTGCAGTACCAAAATTCAATAACTTTCATAAAGGAATTGTCACCTCCCTGCAGAGTAATTGCCCTAAGTTAATAGACCTACATATATAATGGCAGAGATGTCTTCAGTTACAATGCTGAATTCAGTGCTATGGTGAAACAGGTTGACACAATGCAGCGGCATTGTAAAACGTTGAAAAGGGACCTAACTGTGCACTTGCAAATTTCTGGTTCCCACAAATTTACTAGGGCCATACTAGCTATTGCATTTTTATAGGATGCCTAAAAGTGGGTGTTTATGCAGGGAGGGCTTGTAAAATTGTCCTCCTCCATTTCCAGTGTAGGATCTTGCCATTAGCTCCATTGGCAGGTTCATCCTGGGTCACCTCAGAGAGGCACAATCTCGTGAGACACATTTGAGCTGGCTTCAAATGCAGGATGTGTATGCAGTAGAATCTCCCCCTCCACAGATTCTCCAAAGTGATGAAGGCTCCCAGTGTACCAAATGGCAGTGCTGAGCTCACATGCCCTCTCAACAGGAGGGAACTCCCTTGGTTTTGCAGATAAAAATAGCAGTAGCTTTAAAGTAGGGCTCTGCTGGTTATTTTTTAATAGAGTAACTTACTCACAGGCAAATGCAGTTTAACTTGTCCCCAAAGCAGTTAATAATTTAAGCTAAAAATCACTTGCTAGCTTTTGCCAACTCTATAAAGAAAATGTTTCAGAGTAATACAAGTAAGAAGGCTGGAGCAGCTCTGGCATTTCCCGAGTGGGTGACCTGTGTCTCTTCAGCACACTGGTAAAAGGCCTACTGCAGTCCTGTTTTCTAACCAAATCCCAGTCATATTCACTAAGTCACAATCCTGGCTGTGCCTCCTGCTGCTATTTCAATTTCCAATTAAAAATTAAAAGCTTCTGGTTCATTTAGTATAGTGGCCAAACCTGTCCTGGGAATAAAGAAAGTGTACCACTGGATTTTTGAGTAAGGAAAAGCATTTTTAAGAGGGCCTGAAAAGGATAAGGTGATGTCAAAACCTGTTTTTCATCTCTCTTTGGCTGTTTATCAGCCTTGCGAATTGACACTATCATGTTAGTGCACTTCACTTTTTTTCTTTTGACAATAAGGAACTAATGCAAAATGATAAAAAAATCAACTGTTGAAATCAATTACTCACCTAGATCTGCACTAACCAGTATTTTCTTATTGTCAGAATTTATATAGTCTGTAAAATACCAAACAGGCATTGTTTACTATAACAGGAGATTTGCAACCCTATATCCTATACTATACTCCTATAGGAGTCTGTTCGTAGATTATTTATATAATTTCCAACTTTAACTACTGCAAGCCATAACAATCTATCGATCACATAATTTTCATCCATAAGATAGCCAAACTCGAACTATGCTTCATCTCAAAATTTATTTTTTCAGTAATCCCATGTTACCATTTAAGACTTCAGATGTAACTCTCAGTATGTCATTTATGTATCAGCATTGCTTGGAATTATAAAATAAATTTGTTTAAGGGCTTATTTTAGGACTGAGTCATATATGAAAACCAGTATAACTAAAATTGCATCACTACAGGTAGAGCACATCCATCTAAATAGAACAACAGAAACAAAGTAGACCCCAGTGCAATTTCATGGTGGGGAAAGAAATTTTATGGAGGGGAGAGGGGAACAAAACAAAAAACCCGAATTCCACTAATGTTAACAGTTCTGTCCTCTTTTAATGACTGCTGATCTGAAAAAGAAGAGGGATGCAGCCTTGTGCATGCTTACCTTAATTTTTACAAGTAGCTCCTTAGTTGATGCTGCTTTTGAATAGTTCATCTGACTGACTGAACCACAACCTTTTCCTATTTATTTTCTTAGTGCCTTTGGTAAAAATGTAAAAAATGCCTAATAAGACCAATGCAGGAAGGGTCTGCCCCCTTTAAAGCAGGCACTGTATCACAGCTGGAGCATCCTGCCCCAAGCAGCTGCAGGTGCCAGCCAGCCAGCCAGGGTGGGGGGAGCAACACCCTACCTAAAGGTGTAATTCTGATTTTATCAGCTGTGTGTAGTTGGGTGCTCCATAAGATGTGACCAGCCCAGACTGATTCCTCTTGCAACCTTGCAAGGCAAAGCCTCCCTTTTGGCTGCTATATGTGGATTTTGCAAGTCGCGTGGTTTGTCAGTGCAAGGAGATGCAAGGGTGGGGTTGGTGCTGTCCCAAGAGCTCCCATATCACCCCAACAAGTGCAACCCATGGTGCAGGAAAGGTAAGGCCTGCCTTCAAGTCAGGAAGAAATTGTCCTTAGTGTGTGGCTAGAAGCCAGGTCCTTTAGTTGCTTTCCAAGGCATAAAGCTTGTGTTCACCTCATTCAGGTTGGACAGACTGTGAGTGCTCACAAGCACACCTCAGAGTGCAGTCCTCTCACCCCTTTGCTGTCTCATGGTCTTGCAGCTCTGCAGGAGTTAGCCCCAAGCCACAGCCAGCTTCCCCACCACAGGACCTCTATGGGGACATGCCTGTGGATGCAGCTTTGCTGTTGCTGCTTTCATGGCCTGGATTGGGCAGCTCCTCTTCCCCTGTCCAGGTGGGTCAGGCTGGTGACAAATGGATGTCAAAGTCAATTGATGAAGTCCAGTTAAGTTAATGAAGATGGTGTTAAAATTTGTCCTTGCAGACACTGCTGGTGACAAGTTGAGGGGATAATACTGATATTACTTAAATGATGTTTTTAAAATCAGCCTCTTTTTAAATTTTAAATTCCCATTGAGTAATAATTACATTTGTTGGGCCCTGGTGCTCCTTTGAAGAGCACTGCAGGTGAGGAAGAAATTATCCTTTCCTTACTTGGTAAGCTTGAGAGGCTGCTCAGCTGTTTTTGCCTTCAAAGGAAAGAGAAATGCAACCCATGGAGCCTGTGACCCCACCACAACTCAGCAGAAACACACATTGCACACTGACCAGTATGTCAGTATGAGTGACACTGGCTGTCTGCTTTGGGCAACCCCTAACCTCAGCAGAAAGAGCACTTTCTTTTAAAATCCCTGTCACAATAATGGAAATGATGTGGTGCTATTCCCACCCTCATCTCCTCTGTGGCCACCAGTGTCAGGACCTGGCTGTTCACTTTCAGTGTTGGCCTCTCTCCGCATGGCTCCCATAACAGATAATTTTATATTCCTAACTTTTCAAAGTTTCTTACATGGAATTTATCACTCCTTGGGCTAGAGATCACTCATACTGGTTTAGAGGTTTTAGCTAGTGTTAACCGTCCCTTTACAAAAACTAAAATATATGGATTCCCTCTGTGCATGTTGTATGTTCCAAATATACAATTAAGGTCATTGTATTTGGATAAATACTGGCATCAAATTCTTACTTTAGTCCCTGTTTTCACATCTCAGGTTCATCTGTGTTTTCTATTGCTCTGGAAATTGAACCAAACTGAGTAAGTGGTTGCTAAAATTCTAAATAACTTTGTTTTCTTTTTGAATAAGGATTAAAGCAAACCAAGAATCCACTTCTGGGTTTTTTTAACAGAAGCAGCTTACAAAATCTGCAGCCCAGAAGGCCAGTTTGCACCTTTACTATCACAGGTCTAATTTCTTGAATTGTCTTATACGAAAATTTAAAATGCTTCATCAATTCCCAAAAAAGCTATATTCAGACATTTATATGGCCCATTTAAGTGATTTTTTGTTTCTTATATAGCAGGTTTTTGTCATTTGTGTAGCTTTTGAGTGATTTTTGCATGCTTCATGTATTTGAATTGCTTCTTGTGGGTAATATCCTTTTGCACATAAAGCTTCTCAGCTGTTGAATTTGAATTTTTTTTAGCCATTAGAATTTAAGGTTCACATACATGAAATATATTCCTGAATTATATACACCTGGTCAGCAAAAGAAAATCATACAGAGAGATTAATTTGGCCCAGTACACATAATAGTGAAGGCAAAACTATGTTTGATCTAGAATTTGAAATTGTTTCTGTTTTTATTGTGTTCTTCAGCTGTGTTCCAGCAGCTATTTTACAAGTATAAACCTGGATTCTGAACAATCAATGAGTACAAGGTCAACTGCAGCCATTGCCTCCCTGGTGTGAATCAAAAGACAGGTGGACATTTGTAAGAAAGTAGAGAAGCAGAGATTTCACTGTCACCAAAATGTTTTTCATGTTCAAAATATATATATATATATATGGAATGTTTTCAAGTGAATTAGGTAATACATTTTTTGCCAGATTTTGAGAGCAAAATCAGGGAAAAACACTGAGGTGAATTTATAGTGTATTACTGTACTTGTCTACACCAGAAAATCCTGAGATGGGAGTGACTGAATAGAGCAGATATTGGTCAGTGGTTAAAAAACTTCCTCAGGGTAAAAAAGTGTCTGACTGGAAAACTCCTGTTGCTGAGCTTTAGCCATGCTGCACAACTCATTAAAGACGCCTGAGCATGGTCAGGTGATGGTGGAGGATCAGTTTAGGGATGCTGCTGTCCCTTTCTTTGTTCAGGGACAGCTGACTCCTGCTGGCCTCCTTACAGTGGGTTTGGGGCAGGCACATGACAGCTACTGCTCTATGGCTCAAGGTCTTCAGGAGGTGGTCACTGCTTCTGGTTCTGTAGCCACATCCTTTGTACTGGTTAGGTCAAAAGTACCTAATTCTGACAGGAACCTTCTGCCATGGACAGCTGGCAGTCGAAGGAGAGTTGGCACAAATTCTGCAACTGGTAGCTTACTGTCTTGAGAGGCAATGACTGGCCAAGGAGACACCAACAGACATTAGGGAGTTGATCCAATTCCCAGAGAAGTGGAGATTTTCCCTCATACTAGGGCCTGTGTTAAGATCTGATTATTTTGTTTATTAGAGATATTCCTCTCTTGTAAGAGAGGAAGGCCCTCCCCTGAATTAAGGTGCAAACTGACCATATGCTGAAGTCTACAATAAGAATGTTATTTAATAATAAATGTGAGGTATAGATAGAAAGTAATAGGAAAATAAACAGCGGGTGACAGAGAGACAGATTAAGTAGAAAGGTATGATGACCCTTGATTCCAGTAGGTGTCCTGTTGGTTCTCTCTGGTCTTCTTGGTCATGGGGGCCCCATGAAACATGGAGTTCAAAGGGTTAATATACGTTCAGGTGTATGTGTGGACATCCAGGTTCCCCACCAGAGAGCGTTAGATTTACACTGTCTTTTGAAACTGTGGCTCATGTGCAGTCCTCTGGTGGAAGACATTGTCTCTCACAGACCCAGGCCCTGAAATATTTTTTCACATGCTAAATGAAAGAGTGCTACCAACCGCTTGTTTTTAGTATGGTTGGAGCACTAACGCATCATATCTGGCGCAGTGCAGATGTGGTCTTCCATCACCTTCTCTACCAGGAGGAAGTTCAAAGAGGCTATATATATATACATATATATATATATATATATATATATATATATATATATATACCTGAAAATTATGTCAATGAGAAATAAATTGAGCCTATTTTGCGTGACTGAGGCAAAAAGAAAAGAAGTAAAATAGTAAAATGTGTCTTAAATGTATTCTGGTTTCCAAGAGGAAACTTGGGTGGTAATGTCAGGAAGGCCCTGTCTGTGTCTCCTGAAGTGTCCTAAAGGAAAGGATCCATTTGATGTGTGGCAGCTTTTTTTTTTTTTTTTTTTTGTTCACTACAAATAGGGGCAGTGATGCAAAAAATTACAGAATTACAGACACAAAGAGCAAGAAAGACTTGCAGACATGTGAATGAAACACCATGGCTGTGAAAAACGTGGGTCTGGTTGGTCCAGTTGTGTGCCTTGGTTACCTAATTACAGATGCAACCTGCTGGTTTATTGTCAATGGCTTAGCAAGAAGATTACTTTCACAGTGGTTCCCTGATAAATGCCTGCTTGCTTGTTAACATAGATGACATTTCCTAACTCTGCTTAGTTATGCAGTCTCAGTTAATTCACATCCTTTGTAGTTCATAGGCCAAAGTTCAAATGGAACACATTTTTGAACCTATTTGTATGGCTGCGTATACTTTCCCTCCCTTATGGTCAGAATAATAACTTCAAACCCAGGAAAAAAACCCAACCCTGAAACAGCAGAAAGCTCATTTATATTTATTCTGGGGCAAAACTTCATTTGAACGCTGAATATAATTGCTTCTTCTTAATCACTTGTACCTTTATCTCTACAGTACAGTAGTAGTCCCTCAAACCTATTTTGCTTTCCTACTAGGCTTATGCTATAATTATACATATGTACCCCATTAAAGCAGCAAACATTTTTTCAATGTATTTAAAGAAAATAGATATATAAGCTCACTGGATAATGTGTGTTGTTAGAACTGGCAATGTTTTTGATATGGGACAATGACATAATATGTCAAACCAAAGCCTGTCTTTAAAGAACTCCATTTATCATGTCCTGAGTTTGTAAGATATATATCAGAAAATGTTTAGCATGATGAAATGAATAGAAATAGAATTTTTTCTTTCTGAAATGTTTGCTTCAGCACTGTAAATTTTCAGACAGCAGTCTCTGAAATGGCAGTAATGAATCAGGTGAATGTTTGATTTCAAGGGCTCCTTGGGAAGATCACGAATTACTCACCTAAGCAGAACTTGTACACAGCTGAACTGTGTTGCAGTTGCATGTCTCAGTGCTCTCCTGGGTTGGAGGAGACTGGAGTGTAAGACTCTTCTCTGTTTCTTTCTTCACTTGCCCAGGAAGTAAGTGCCCAGCCATTGCCTCCCGCACATTTCTGATCCCATTCCCACCTTTTCTTTTCCCTATGCTTCTTTTCAGTCTGATTAAAAAAAAAGTCATCTCTCCTCCCAGCTAAGTGCCATAGCCTAGAGCTGAGCTGTGCTGTCTTTACTCAGTCTGTGTTTTTGCCCAAGACACTTGCATTCCTAGGTGTCCAGTTACTGCAAGGCATGTGGTGGACAAGAGGAAGGACCTCCCATCAAAGTGCCACCCCAAGCCCTGCAGCTGGGACTTTCAAATGGCCTTTAGTGAATGCCTCTGAGGAGACAGCAAGCTGAATACCAC
The DNA here is from genome assembly GCA_032173965.1 of Sitta carolinensis. Taxonomy (NCBI): domain Eukaryota; kingdom Metazoa; phylum Chordata; class Aves; order Passeriformes; family Sittidae; genus Sitta; species Sitta carolinensis. Next base: position 28,981,261 of record JAVUNC010000005.1, on the reverse strand, counting down.
AGACCAAAGGCCCAGTGTAAAGAGTTTTTCAGCACTGCCAATGCACACAGATTTAGAGCAAATCAAATACCAGAATGGCAGATGATCATGCACTTGCCATTTTCGTTCATGGGCTGCTAAATATTTTTTTAAATACTGTCTTAAAGAAAGTCACAATCTTTTAGTAAATAATTTTTAATTAAAAGAAAATAAAAGGAAAATCTTGGTATCAATTATAACTTACTGAGTAGCTTTTATTCTCTGGACCCCACAGTCTTTTGTTAACATCCATGAAACTTCAAAACATCATATTAGTCACCAGAGAGTTCCCATTTTATTCCCAACCTACATTAGAGACAAATGCAGAATTACAGACAAAGCATTTAATAAAAAATTGACACTGAAGACTACGAGGACTGTTGTAAAGTGCATTTCCTAGTATTCATCAAGAGCTAACAATATAAAAAATTCTATACAATTCATGCTTATTATAGTGTGGTTTGATTTTTCAAAAAGAGCAATGTATTTTACACTAGGCCTAAAATTGTCTCCATAAATAATAAACCAGAAAACATCGGTGCAGATGAGCAGAATCAGTGGCATCATGGTGTTTTCTGCTAGTCCCTCCCATGTTTAGGTGGTGACAGGTAGGTAAGGAACCTGGTCCTCCCTTTCTGATCACAAGTTTTTTACATTGACATGAAAGATTTAAAGCCAGTGAATGAACTGCAGAGGACACAAACTCACAGGCAGCTCAAGTGGCCAATAAGGGAGCCAATTCTGCATCACCATTAAAACAAACAATTCCCTTCACTTCTATGTGAAGGACTTCTCACTTTTCTCTGAGGACCATTACTGGGACAGAAAAACAATAACTCATCTGGGGTATTTTTCCTCCTCCTTTTTCCTTCCCCTGCTCTTGTTTATCTGTGTTCCTGAGGTTTATCTGCTGAGGTTGCCTTTCAGGTTCTCTGACCACTAAAACCAAATCAAACCTAATCAAACAGGCCACTGAGGAATAATCTGGAAAAACCAACAGAGCTGTTAGAAGAGACTGTACATTGCATAAATAAGAGGCCATTTAGAAGAACAATCTCATGTCTTCATAAGCAAAAGTGGCTCATTTTCCATGTAGTGGTATGCTTTTAAGCCTTCCTCTGGCCTCCCAATTATATGCTTGTCAAAGATAGAGCTGGAAGGTCACAACCACTTTACTCTCCCCACTGTACAAATCAGCCAATAAAAACTTCCACTTCTTAGTGTATTTCAATTATTCATGATACCTAGCTTGAACAAATATACTTCTAGGTTTGAAACTGGAAGCTAAAAGGGAAAAATATGGCATAACATCTCATTTGAACTGAGTAACACCAGACTGGAAAACAGAGAGAAGTTCTCCTAGCATGCCTTTTTCGGACAGCAAGTCATGGGGAACATAAAGCATCTGGCTTTCTTTACATTTTTTGAAGTGTTCATTTTGAACTACGCTATCCTGATACAATTCTTAACATTCTATTTGGGAGTACAGCTGAGACACATGCAAACACATGCATATCTCCCAAGTGAACAGGGTTGGTTTAACTTGTCATACTAGATGTGCTAGACAGCTCCACATCTAGCTCCTGCTGAAGCCTTGATGGGAGCCAAAACAAGCATCTTATCAGTTATGTCTGACCTGATGTGTATACTTGGAATATGCCTTTGAGAATTTCTCAAAAGCAAGGATTGGAGTACACCATTCCTGTTAGAGTGCTGAGTTTGGTGGCCCCAGAGTGGGGAACCTGCCACAGCTCCCTGCCTCCAGACCATGAACCATGTGCCCCACTCCCAGAGCCATTCCCCTTGGCCCCCAGGCCAGGAGCCTCATTTAACAGCTGTTCTATCTTGGTGCTGGCCAGGGTCAAGCACTGACAACACACCCTCACTGTGCCCTGTGCTGGTTCACCCTGGCACTCGGGCATCGTGCTCTTGGGCCCGCAGATATGAGCCCTTCATGGCCCAGCAGCCCCTGTGATACCAGGATGAGTTGGCCAGGGAGGTGCTGGTGTGTGCACCCAAGCTGTGGTGTCTTCAAGAGTGTGTGTGCAGCTGTTGTCATGTAACCCCACACTCCCTATCCTCCCCTACCCAAGAACCCACTAAGATGACTGTTGGCTCAGAGGGACTTCCAGTTGAATCTCACAGGGCTATTGTGGCTATAAGCCATATGGGTTTCTGGATGAAAATGCTCTCATCAGAAGTCAGTTTTAGTAAACTCCGTAATGCCAAAGAATGCCACTGAAAACAAACCAGAGAAGAAATTCTTATGAACCTCTCATAGATATAATGAATTTTTAAAGAAGAATGAACATGTTTCCATAGAAGGAAGCAAGAGTCAGGTCCTGTGAAATTCTCCAGGACAGAACAGGTTGTAGCTAAACAGTTGTTCTCTCCTGAACAGCAAAACAGAGTAGAAGGGCTATTCATCAGAGTAGGGATAACAGTGTTTTGGATACAGCATTTTAAGTTAAAAATGCAGCAGATCTATTCTCCTGTTCCTGGGAAAGCCCTTACTCCTCCTTGGCTTTGGAAGAACCAACTTAGAAAGAAAAAAACCAACTGTATAGGCTCACTGATCCCTAATGCCTGTCTGCAAACCACTGATGAGTTGAATGGATGTTCCCAGGGTGACATGGGCACAGGAAGTCCCCACCTGCCTTCATGGAGCTCAAACCCAATTTGAACCTGCAGGAGACCTGCAGGTTTGAAGGGATGGTGGACTTTTTTACAGGGGATGTGCATGCTCTGCCCAGGGGGTTCCTATAGCCCATGGTTAGCCAGCATATGCCCCAGGATGAACAAAATGAACAAAAATGAAGGGCATAAAGAAGGGAGTTTCACCCACTCTATGTTCTCAGCTTAGTTCTGGTCAGGGTTGGACTCCATCTCTCACGTGTTTTCTTCACATTAAATACATGCTCAGATGATGAGGCTTATTCCCTGAGCTTTCTTTGTGAGGGTTGTTTATGCAAAGTGCTGGATTTGGTTTTTTGCTTGTGTTATCTCCTCCCGTATAATTGCAAGGTAAGGATCACTCTGCATTTACAGCTGTTTTTTTGGTGGGGAAATATTGAGGAATATTCCCCGTTTTGAATGGCTTTCTCCAAAACAACTCCCAGAAATCCGCTTGTCAGGAAGAGCATGGCGTTCTCCGGGGTGCTCTGCGCAGGGCGGCTCCCTGCCTGCCGCCCTGGGGACTGCGCCTTTCACTGGGCCGTCCTGCTGCGGCTTTGTCCTCACTGGCAGCACTTCTGGAGACTGAAAAAGGCCTATTTATTCCCCTGCTCATTTAAATGCAGGCAGGCTAATGCCCTGGCTATTTAAAGTAATGGAAGTCAGCAAACAGATGCTTAGGACATGAGAGCTGGATTATCATTAGAAGATATGGTCAATGATTAAAAGATGTTTTTCCTACGGGAAACTGCAGCCCTATGTGACTTTTTGGCTTATTTAAAAAGTTTTGAGCTACCATGTCTCTCTAACAGAGATAAAATAATTCAAACTTGCTACTGATGCCAGAAGCATGTTGTTCTCATTCCCACTGTTGTTTCTGGATCTTCAGACTATTCTGTTTTGATTCTTGTAGTAGAAGATTTTGATTCTTTGAGTAAAAAGAACGAAGTATCTTATGTTCTTCTATACTGAGATCTTAACTTCATGTAAGTACCTACAGGTACTCTTGACTTTACCCTGTGATTTCATAATATAGATTAATATATTGTAATGTCAGGCAATATATAATAAACCATATTTTCCACTCTGATTTCCTCTTGTACGCTGTTTTCTAGATAAGAGATCATTCTGGTTGCTTAGATTGATAATTTCAAGGATATGGAATGGATTTGGCTGGACAAATTTCTTTGAAATGAGCAACAACTGTGTTTCTAATCTTATGGAGTGATTCTGAAAAATTGCATACTTACAGCTTATTTTTACAAAGGAATTATTACCTTTCAGGAACAAATCCTCTGCAGCACAGAAAGCTTCAGCATGTAAGCCAGTTCCTAACTACATCAATTCTCACCAGAAGCAATCTAGAAATGTGTGTTCTACATTTCTTTGGTTAATAATGTGAATCGAGTTTTATTTGGTAAATAAAAAGATATGTGTTGCAAATGTTTTCCAACATCTCATTTAGAGTGTAATAAACTGTGTGTTGTTTGCTAGCCTAGTGGCTCCTCTTAGTTTCTGATCGTATGGTATCAGAAAAATCAATATCTCATTTCTCACATCAGCCAGATGGATAGGCCAGGCAAGGGCTTCAGCCAAGCCTCTGTGCCATTCTGACAGGGGAAAAAAACATGTTTTCCCTATTTCAAGCTCTATTGTTTACAAGCAGCTATTGACAGCGTTACAGTACTTTCTCTCAGTAAGCTCTATCACATCAGAACTTAAAAATCTTGCTGGCTTGGCTGTATTTCTTATACCTCCTCCTTACCAAGTATTACTCCTTATTACTTTTGCATGTGCTCACTAAATGTTGAGATTAGCCACATAATAAAGGCAGTGTTCTGAATTTATGGTCAGCCTGACTTATGCTGATCCTTCTGAAAAAAAGGTGTCAGGAGATTTTGGCTTACAAAGCCTGGCAAGAACACTGCCATGCTTGCTGATGAAATTAGTTTCCCTGCATGGCTGTATGGCACAGCTCTTTATATCTGTTGCAAAGCAAATTGGAGGAGAACCAACTGGCAGTAGAAAATGTTTGTTTTTCTACTCTGTGGATGTCGTGATACACATTAAAGTAAAGGGTAATTTTTAATAACATGACTTGGGAGAATACTAATATTCATATGAAGAGTATTTTCAAAATTAGAAGAGGGATGAAAAAAGTTATATTTTGAAATGCACTGGCTAAATGTAAAACATTATTACTGAAAGCATTGATTTTTTTACTTTTATGCACAATATATCATAATCACATCCAAATAAGAGTATTAAAAGATAAAACAGACCTTGTGGTTGCCAAGGGAATTATGCAATATATGGGAATATCAAGTAAGAATTATCCATTTAACCCTGGTTGGCAATCCTACTCACAGAGCTTATTGCACGTTATTTTTTTCCACAGAGACACTGCTTCTCAAAATAAAACCCCTGAAATTATTTTTTCTCTGTATTAACAGTGGCTGAGTGTATGAAAAGTTGTCCACAACAGTTTTTTCACAGTTATCTCATTGCATATGAGATGATTGTAAAGTTGGCTTCAAGAAAGCCAGTGCTGGCATTTAGTGAATCTAAAGCACTATCAGTATAGTAATACTAATGGTAATTCCCATGTAATACAAGAAATTTAAGATTCAGATGCAGGTACTCTATTTTCCACGTCACCCACAGGAGAGCTATGGAGGCAGCTCAACTCACAAAGGGAATTTCCGAGCAAATTCAGACCCCTCACAGACTGGTGGAAAGCAGCAGAAAACAAACCAGACCTGTGCAATACTTTTGTATCAATCTTCTTAAAAATCCCACCAGTCTGTCCAGCGATGAAACTAGAATCTCAGTCTGAGTCTTCCCTCTGGTTTGCACATACAGTTCCCTCAGAGCTGGAGATGTCTGGGGAAGCCAGCCCATGTGCAGACCCAGAGTGACAGCAGCCCCCTGGGCTGAGCCTGCTCACTCCGGGACCTTGTCACTACAGCCCCACATTGTGTGCTTTAGTATAGTGCAACTCTGTAAGATCAGGGGCATTACCCTTCATTTCCCATTGAGATTTTAGGTCCAAAATTTTAAACTGACACCAGGAAGCTCAAAACCAAAGCAATGTTCCTGTGACTCTCAGAGAATGAAACAATGCCGCGGTCTTCTCTGATGGCTGCACAAAACTGTGAAACATAGTAGGACTGCATAAAGATGCTTAAATGACTGAGAAAAATTTATGGGACCCAGGTTTATGTCTGAGAAATTAAATATAGTGAGGTATGGATCCATTTTCCTTCCAGTTGCAACTTCTGAAGTGCAGCTGATTCAGAAGAAAGGCTCTGTTTTGTCTGATATAAGTTGAAAGCTCAAAATCAATGACACCATACATCAACACAGGCAAAGACAGAATATAATGTTCCCTACTGTACCTTTTGAAGTTTGCTTCTGTTAAGCATAAACTGTACTGTTCTTCTGGAAATGAAATTTAAAGATCATTTTGTCAAAGACATCACAAAGTGCAAAGAAACAACTTTTGCACAACTCATTTTTAGCTGGTCGAACTTCAAGGCAGAAATCAGAGTTAAGAAGGGAAAATAAACCATGACATAAAAGCAATGTTTCCTCCTTTTCTGGATGATTGCATGCTCAGATTGCACTTGAAATTCCCAGGGGATGTACAGATTGAGATGAAATATTGGCTTGATGTAATGGCAGCATGGATATCATAAGTATAAGCTATTTTTGTAAATCTTAAATCAGCGTCTGAGCACCAAACCATGGGAGTCTAGTATTCAATTCATTTATTATCACTAATTATAATTTTTTTTCTTGACAATACATCATCACTCATGCAAGTACCTATAAGCTATTTTTTTTCGCCCATAACCACAGAACTTGTGCACAAGACAATGACTCCTGAAAACTCTCAAGCATAAAGAAGAAAAAGGATATTTTTGTTCTTGGTAATTCTGTACCCAGTTGAGAAACTGTTTCTTCTCACTACAGCCCAGGGCATTGAACAGTTCTTTTCCCAAAGAGTTTATCTTTCAACAAGGCAAGGCAAGCAGAGATTCTGAGAATGAGGTGCAACAGCCAAGAATTGAGACTGAGTGACAGTTTGCAGTCAGCATGTTAATTCAGTTCTTTATTTTCTTAAAAGAAGGAACACGTGAAAACACTGTAAGTGAGGATGGGGTTCAGAGGCTGTGGAAGAGAATCTTGACAGCCTTGTAACAAGTGACTAATTAGCATGGAGGAGGAAATACTTAAACTTTGTTGTGCTGCTTTGACTTCTTTCCTAAACCATTGGCCATCTTCATCAGTTAATTTTCAGCATTTCTCAGCATATGCCCTCATCCTCAACCTGCAGCTGAGAACTTTGCCTCTGGAACTGGCTTCTGCAGACCATGTGCCAGCACTTTCTCTCTGAACTCACAACTCATCAGTTGCTCACAGATGTCACCTGGCATCAGCTGCAGACATGTTCCTTACTGCAGCCCTTGCTGAAGCTGGTTTTATCCCTGCTCCCCTGGCTGAAGATGTCTTTTTGATCTATGCTGTATCCTTTTTATTCCTTTCCCACATCTATCTGGGCCCAAGCCTGGAACACTTACTCTGTGCAGGTCTATCTCCAATCATTCTTACAGTGTTTGAGATGGGATTTTTTGAAAGAATATCTTTTCCATTAACATTATGATCAAGCTGCAGCAGCTCCAGCTAGCAGGAATCACTCTGATATGACAAAGAGGGGCTCAGGAGACAAAATGGGCTGAGCTTCATCTCAGTCCCATGCCTTTAGCTACCAAAGCCTCCTACCTTACAGTAAAATCTTGCCAATCATACTGCATTATATAAGCAAGGGCGACACTGCCTGTAGCAGCCTGCCCAGATAATGTGAGCCAGCTGTGTGCAGCCAGCATAGTGACATCTATGGGCACTGTGGGCTGTGGGGGGGATTTGTGGGTGTGTTCTCACTGGTAAAGAGTCACTGAGCGGGGCTGTGGAAGACGATCCTGCAATCCGACCTTAGGACCCCAGCAGAACCAGGTTCCACTCTCCCCTTACGTTGGCAGTGAGAGTAACTAACCTAATGCTCTCTGAGATTGAGGAGCATTTGGCTGGCTCCAGCACAGATGCAAAGTGGTTCTGAATCTCATGAGTACCCTGCTGGACTATGTCATGAAGTTGGAGCTATAGGGAAGACATCTTCTGTGGTGGCTTGAGGAGGGTAATTCTGAGCAGCAGAATCCATGGCTTGCACCAACCAGGCTGTCTACATCTCCAAAGCTAAGAACTTACACATAGAGGGTGAAACACTGGAATGAGGCGCTGGATAACTGAGCAGCATCTTTGCACTGGACTAGATGTGAGGACAGAATTTTTCCAACGTGGAGGAAAACTTTCTTTGCCAGTGTCCATGCTGAGTTAAAGCTTGTGAAGTGCCTTACATAGTCTGGACGCTGTTTTAAAATTTGCCAAGTACCTTATTCTACCATAGTAGTCTAAAGTTTTCAAGTAAAAGTTTGTTATTAAGCCTCCTGAGAGTTTTGATGTTTTTCCCACCTATCACCCACAGTGAATCAGACTACCTTTCTTTGAACCTGATGAGCAGACTGGGGCATAACATAGGGTCTGTCAGGAATGCTGAAATTTAATCTACAGGTCATAGGTGGTTGCTACCCTAGACTAGTTTAATACTGAAGTTAGACTGCGCCAATATGTGGAATCTGTGCTTTTGAGCTAAAAACTACAGTGGTAAGAAGTAATTTCTTCTCCAACTTGGAAGCTCTACCTCATCCAAAGGTCATTTACCCTTTACGCATGCATTAGAGCCTTAGCCTTGATGTACTGCAGTGTGCTGATTCTTCCTGAAGCCTATCAAATGTCACAGTTCTGACAGAAAAGAGGGAGAAAGGCTGAGACTTGGAAAAATTATTTTTTTCTTTATAAGAACAGGTACCTCTAAAACACCTCAGTTCACAATCTTTTCAGCTGAAGTTCAAATCTGTATTTGGCCACCTACATATATATTCACATTCTGAAAAGGGTTGAGCACCCACATCCATCAAGACATGACAATGCAGTACACTTTTATAACAGATTTTTACTACTTTAACTCTGTCCTTTTCCTCCATTTCCAGCATTAATTACATATTATTTGCCTGTAGAAATGCTCTAAAAAGTCCAAGAAAGCCATTTTAAAACTTTAAAGAGGTTATGGATCTGGTCCTTACCCCGAACACTCTGTGCCCCTCATTGCTGTTTGAACAGATTGCTGCTTTAGACACTCAGCTGCTGATAGGCTCTGGGTAGCCTGTTACTGTCTGGTGTTTGATCCTCCTACATGCCCTGCTTGTGTCACATCTGATGTCTCTCTAAGCAGGGTATATGCTTGGATCCAGGTGCCTGCTGACATATTACTTTTTAACCCTGGTGAGCCATGACACTGCACAAGAAATTCAGTTTGGTCTGTCTGTGAGATAAAGACTACTCAAGCAACTGACTCCTCCAAGTCATGGAATATGACTTGTAACATTTCTAGGCTAATTAGGTCCAGAAAAGGAAAAGATACGTTTCAATACTACCAGGGATAACCATCCTCATCACCAGGAGAAACCTCACAGTTAGAGCAAACCAGAAGTGGGAGCTCACAACACTACGGGCAGTTCAAAACTCTTCAAGCACTGCTGTGCAGCATCAATGACAATCCAGGAAATCCCTCACGTCCTTCATGGAAAGGCTACACCTCCACTTACTCCTACCAGCATCCTATTTGCACTTTCCCCATGGCTGCAGCCATCATCTCCCTTGCTGGGATATGCAAGGTGCAACACTTTTTGTTAGGAAATGCATTCGATTATCTGGAATTGACTTAATTTTTCCAGCATGACTGAAGTTCCCAGTGCTGCTGAAAGCCAAGTGTGTGGTATCCCTGGCTGCCTCCCAGGAACACCCTCCAACCCAGGTAGCTGCTCAGAAACTTTCTACAGTGCAATCAGTTCTGTTGTGTGGTTTCAGGGTGTTTGTAAGGAGATGCTTCTTTGTAATGGGGCTCACATCCCTCAGTCACAGGGAGTCAGGGAACACAAGTGCACCTTTGTACCTAGGGTGAATTCAGGGACATTGCTTAAGGCCACCATCCTCTTGAGTCCAATAGTTTGTGTGGAAGTTAATCTTTGATTATACAGCAAGCACAATTCAAAGAAGTGATGCTAAACAAGTTATAGAAAGAGTAATCAAAGCTATACATAGAATGCAATCATTATCTGCAAATCCTTTTGCACCACAGGACCTATGTAAGCTGTGCATACAAAGCTGATTTCACAGGCCACACCTGCAGCAATGACTGAGAAATTTGTTCTTTTTCTGTAAATCTCCAGACTGTGCTGGGGTGCAAACCAGACCACTCATACCAGTCCCAACTGCAGATCATTCTGGGAAGGCAACATTGATTTCTTTCAAAATTAAATTGTGAATCTGCTCACAGTTCAAAATCATTCCTTCTACAAAAACAAGAACATTGCTGAAATAACTTCACGCCATATGATGTAAGCTCCTCAGGTTTCTACAAACTGTCAGAATAGAGAACATGACTTTTTTATATTACAGTTATCTAAGGGGCTGATGTGTTTTAGTTTCCTCCCTTTTAGACTGTTTTAGGCATTTTTTTTCTTCAGAGTTAAAACTCTGAAAATGTTGCTATACTATCTGGTAGACCTCCCAAGCTGTGAGGAAAAAATATCTAGGCTTTTCTCTCAACAAGAATATCCAGTTTATATTATTAAAACTCAAGGCATCTTTGAATTAATCTCTAAAAACATTCAGTCAGCAGAACAAAATTCTAGGAGTTTTGCATCCCCCAATAGTATTCGAAGTATAGTTTTGGCTCAAGCAACTAGGAGGAAGAAAATCTTAAGTCTGGATGATAAAGCTGCCAGCAGATATATGTGTTTAAAATACTCGTCCCACCACCTGCCTTTCACCTTTCCCTCCATCTGCACAAGTTAACCTTGATTGGCAAAACACTCCAGCCTTGCTGTGTGCAGGCAGAGATGTAGCACAGTGCTTGTCACTTTAGGCTGCTCATGTCTGCTCTCACTGGGCAAATTTCCCCTCGTCCTTTTCCCTAAAATTGGTATTTATTACTCTGATACTAGCAGACTTTCACATCTCAGATGAGACTGTGTATCAGGACTCTAGGTATAGAATCCCATTACAAATAGATTGTTTTTTACAGATCTCTCTGTTTCATAATTCAAGAAAAAAATTAATGCATTCACAGTGTTCATGACAGGAACACATTAGCAGAGTATTTTTTGTTGCTTTTCTTTTGAATTCCCAGCATTGCTCCTCAGTGACACTTGATAGAGTTGAAGGAAAACACAATACAGTATAAATTTTGAAGTTTCCATCACAAAAACACTGGCAGTCTTTGCTATTACTATGAAAAGGAATTTAACTACGTCCTTTTTTCAAAGTATCATTTGCAAAAGAATGATAGGTTGTCACCATTTGAGGGCATAAAAGAGTGGCTTTGTAACCCCTTTGCATGTTTCTTGCTGTTACTTGAAGCACTGTTGAAGTCTGTTTTCCAGATCACAGTATCTGAAACCAGACTGGTTTCTTCTGAAGGAAACTCCAAAAGGTAGTTGAGAAAGGAGTGAGGTATTTTCACTTCCAGTGGCAATTACCCTGAGGCAGTTTCATGGCATGAGACAATGTGGATCTGATGATAACAAAACTGTCTTCTGATTTCAAAAACCTAATTTCTCCAGATGAAATTTATGCAAGAGTGAAATATGTCTAATCCTGTTCCTGGGATATTTCATGCCATGTCCGTGTATGTGTTAATCACTTGGAGAAAAGAAAACATTTGACAGCAACAAACTAGAAAGACTAAAGTCCTATTAGGCAAGCAGGGGGATACCTGACATGTATGAAATTGGGCAAATTATTTCATATCTTAGCCTTTTAATTTACCTCTATGTCTGCATTTCTTCTGTATTGCAAAGTCTTCAAGCAGTCCCTTTCCAAACCCTGTAGTTATATTTGTCTGAGAGACTTATATGTAACAATGGTGTCATTACAAGTGCAATACAATGAGAGGATTGTTTTAGTAAAATATAGTTTCCAGTGACCACAGAAGATGGGGCAGTGATGTCTAGGAAAGGTCTTGCAAGCTTTCTGGTTAACTTCTCCAAAAAGTTGGTGGATATTTCTGTGATGTAAAGCTGGAGCCTTTAAAACACCAGGAGGGACATTTGGGGTATCTGTATTTATACCTCTATCTGCACTTCGAAAGGCAATTAAAGTACATCCAAATGAAGCAGACACCTTTGAAGTCTAGTCAGATCAGTATTACACTGTGTCTTTGTGACACTCCTCAGAGAAGCAGGGTTGCACTGTTCAGGAGCAGTGACCTAAAATAGCCTTATAGCTCACTTAGATCTGAGCTATCTTTAAATGGTTCTGCATGACTTTCAAGAACCTGTTGGTACAGTCTGGTGGCTAACCAGGGACCTGTCTCTGATAGAGGTATCACCTGGCTTGAAAACTGAAAAAAGCCCCCTCAGTTTTTTAAGTGCAACAACACACTTTTCCATGGAGATTTCATCAAATGCTACATCCTAAACCTGCCTGTAGCTGTCAGGTTCAACAAATAATTATACTGGCCCGTGCAGGCACACTTGCTATTAAAATAAAGCAGGAGGTCACTGCCAACTTCTGTTGCATCTGCTTTAACTGTTTTTATATAAATAAAAAAACTCTTTAGACCTTAGAATAATTTTTATTTGAATGGATGATGTCTGAAGTCTCTCCAGGACTGCATAGGAAAGAATTTGATTGCTATCCCCTTTGGGATTATTTTTGAGGACTAGCTTTGCTGTGGATCAGCAGGTCAAAATTGATGGAAAGGGTGAAAAGGGAGTAAGAAGGTTACACAGAGGAAGCAAAAATGGCTAATTTGTCTACACATAATTTAACTTTAACCTTGCAAAGATTTTGGAAGACATTCTGGGGTTTTATAGCTTCATGAAACAAAAATAGAAATTTCTCCAGTTACCATGGAAACATGGAAACAATGATTACTGGAAATTACCTCTACTTGACTTGTGCTATCATTGGGAGACACTAAAGTTAAGCCACACTCAGTTAAGTGCATCCTCAGCAATGCTGCCACAGCCGACAGGGGATGAAGCTCGCAAAAGTCCTCAAACATCTGGAGCAGCTGGAGCCACTACAGTTTTGGAATATTCTAATTCTAGCTGTTATTGGCTCAAGCTATACCTGCTTGCAGCAAGTGATTCTGTGAACAATTAAATACTGAAACTCTAACCATGTCTGAGTTTGTGTTTTGTTGATCAAAAGTCACAGTAGCCACCAGCACATCAACTGCCTTTATGTGCCCTCAGAGCTCTCAAAGGAAAGGTCAGCAAGGCATGCAGTGTCTAAGAGCAGCCACCTTCAATGTTTATCCCTATTGAAAGGAAGGGAGAGAGATAAAGATGGTACTGAATCAATAAGAAGCAATTATGGGCCTTTGGAGGGTAACTTGCTGTTTAGGTCACTAACAATGAAAGTTTACTGGAACTAAAAACAGAAGAATGAAATTAAATGGACTTTTTTGGGGAAAATGAGAGAAAAATTAAGATAAGAAGCAATTCAATATGAAGAGAGGTGTTCCAGATGTCACAAACAGCATGAGAACCGGGTCTATAACCTGCCTGCAGGAATCAGGTAAGCTGCTCTTCTACACACCCCAATTGCTACACATTAAAGGAAAAGCATGAGATTAGAAGTATCTCTGTGACTGTGCTGCTGATATATCTTTCTGAAAGGATTTGATTTTGCTACTTCACTCCTCTTTACAAAGCAGCTGGATTCAGCTTCTCCAAGGAGTTTGCTGTGGAGAGTACCAGCCTCATGGAGCATCTCCCTTTCAATTTCTTTCCCAATTCTTTTTCAGGAAACTACTCCATTCCCCAAAACAGTGAAAAGCTGCTGACATCCCTCCCACAGAGGAAGTGTTAGGAGGGAATTATGATAGTGTTAAAACCTACTTACCCAGAAGAGCTACTCACCCAGAAGTCATCTGGAAGCTGGAAACTGTGAGCATTTGGAAACTGGGACTTGCAGCTTGTTTGAATATCTGAAGGGGATGGAAAAGATTTCTTGTGATTTCCTGTCTCTCCATTTGTCCCTTTGCATTCTTATGAAATGGGACTTCTATTTATATTGATTTGTTCTGTAGTGGCCACATAAGTGACATTCCTCACATCAAGGCCATAAAACTGATGGATCAGACTCTTTTGTCTGCCCTTGGCTGTCCTCCTTGGAATTGTATATTAGGCATGGCAGTAACAAGCCACAGCATACTCAGGTAGCCCATACTCCCCACAGGACAGTTTTGAGTGCACAGGGAAAGGAAGAACTCCTGTATCATTTGCAAGTTAGACTGGATGGACAGGGCAGAGAGCATATGGACGCAGAGCTGGTCTCTCTGGTGCTGGCAGTGGCACCTCTGTTGATAAATGTACTGCAGCTGTTTGTTAATACATGCAGTTTGAATCTTTGCATGTCACTATCCATAAGCCAAAGCGCAGGGCCACTCAAATATCTCATAAGTGTTTTGTCTCCATCCTGTGCCAGGAAGCACAAAGTGAATCACCTTCATATTTTTACTCACAGTGTGGTCTAATTTTTATGGTTCTTGCAATATGCTCTAAGTTTAAGTTGGTTATTTTAAATGAACCCTAAAAAGTTGAAACCCTCTGCTTGCAGGATGTAACTTCGAATTTATAGTCTGAGATAAAAAAGTCCTCTCTCATTGAGTCCCTTCTAGAAGGTTGTTAAAATTAGGGCCAGAGTATTAAAAATTTGTTACATCTTTTATTAGTGTGTCATAACCTGGTCACTTGTGAGAAAATGAGCTTGCCAGTCTGTGGAACTGACTTGCTGCCTTCCCAGTCTTCATGAGGTGTCTGCTCTTTGTTTCCAGGTGGTTGTCATGGTGGATGCTGTTCAATGCAGGACAAGCAATAATTTAACACATACTGTAATACAGTGCAGAAGCCTGTATGATGATACTAGATGGAAAGGAAAGAAATTTTTTAAAACAGAAAACAATCCGTTTCTGCATAAATTAGACAAAGAAATAACTTGGGGACACAGACAGTGCAATTAAATGCTCTTTCTTTGGTCTTATATTTTCTCTGCAAAATAAGTAGAGGCGGAGATGAAACAACCTGGAATAAGTAACTGATGGAGCAATGTAACATGAAAAGGGCAGTAGTAAATTGCCTTAAGAAACTCAGCAGTTTTCCCAAAAAAACCAACTAATTCCTGGGCTCCTAATGTACATACACATGCATATTTTATATATTTGGTTTTCGAAGATATCTATACACTTCCATATGCATGAATGTTATATTTAAGGTACTTTCTACAAAATTCTTACCTTCTATTTGTGTCATGTCATTTCCATCTCAGTAAAGGTAATTGATGAGATGCTAAGGCAATTTATGGGCAACTGTGTTGCCCATAAATCTTAGGTGTTTAACCTAGAGATGTATCTTCTATATAAATACTGTATCAGGCTGTTTCTATCACCCATCACTATACAATGTATCTATGGTAAAAAACCCCATAGATACATATGGTATTGTACCAAATCTGATCTTTGACAAAGCAGACACCAGCCAGCCCTGTAGTGATGGCAGCTGCCAGATGGTTCATTATGAAGGGGAGAATTGAGATGTGTAGTTTGTGAAAAAACTGACACTTCCTCAAGTTTCTCCCCTCCTATGGATTTTTCAATGTTCTCAGGGAAAAAAAAAAAAAGCCTAAAAAATTTGTCTAATAGTTAGGCTTTCAGGAGAAGGTCAGATTTCCATATTAAGGTCCCAGTTATGGATACTAGACTGGTAAACAGTTCAGACTGTTTTGAGTTAGTGAAAAGTTTCAGTTAAAAGTGAACAACAGTTGACAACAATGAATGTGCTCGGAGGAGGAATATTTCCATTTTGGGAAGACTCAGAATGACCGCATTAGCAGCTCAGCTCAAGAGTAAAGTTGTGCTTGTGCTTGCTTACTCTCCTCCAACTCAGAATTTGCGAGGACCGCCAACTCAGGGTCTCTGTGTCTACCCCAGCCACTATCATTCATTCACTTGATTGGCACCAAACAAGAGCTAAAGTGATGTAAACCCCTGCAATGAATGAACTGTGGGCACTGGGTCCTCAACACCAACTCCACAAACCTGCTCTTGCTGGGTTGCACTACTCAGTAATGCACTGAGTTAGGTACTAAATCATCTTTAGGGGGTTCAGCTCCTAGGTCTCTGCTTGTTTCAGAAGGTGCCTGGGGCAAGCCTGGCCAACTAACTCAGGCTTCTCAAACTTAAAACTGGAAGTAGAGAATGAAAATACTCCTCTCTTCTTCCATCTACATCTGTGATTTCAAATGAGACTCCTACATGACTGAGAAGTCCTTTCTCCATTAATTAAATAGATGAGTTGACCATGGTGAGTGGTTGGTTACACTGAATCTTTAAACCTCTTATGAATTCATGATATAAACAGTCTCTATGCTTGACCATTAATTTAAATATTCATGCAAAATCGAGGATTACTTGATGCTTTTCTCTCTTTCATGAAGGCTTATAATGACCTTAAAAGCATTAACTCAATACGAGGTCAAGGAATTAATTTAGCTGTGAAATCAGTTGCTTAAAAACAGTTTCTTCAGAGTCTAGTAATCATGCAGGCTGTAAAGCTCAAGTAAATACTTCATTTTTCAGCCTATATATTTATGTATTTAACTACTGCTCTGCACAAATAGAGAAATGAGTTAACCAGAGATTTTCAGTACTTGGGTTTACAGTGTCCAAAACATACAGAGAAGCATGCATCTGCAAAATTAAACAGCTATTTCTGTAACTATTTAAGAAATCAAATGCTGTTTGAATGTCAAACATCAGTATATCACCTCTTACATAATAGAATTACTTATTAATGGCTTGTCTTTGATTATATCATAAGTCAATTAAACAAATTTATAGTTGCAGTATGCAAAAGCAAATAGATTTGGGTTTAGCCATAATTTATATTGGCTAAAACATTAGTATGATTATAAAATGAATTTTTTCCTGATAAAATATTAACTATTTCATAAACAAAATATTTGATTTTGACATAACTGTGATGCTGTCTTTTTTAGTGTCAGGAATATTTATCAATTAATCAATTGAAATAGGGCAATGTATGGGTAAAATGTTTTAAAAAATTTCAAAATGAACTAAGTGTGTTCCTGCCTCATAATAAACAACTGTCAAATAATGTTTATTAAAATTGGATCTCAAGTGACATTTAATAAATGCATAGTTCTATTATGCATGCTAAATTCAGCATTCTGAAAACTTAAAAGCAAATAGATCAAAACCAACAGAGATAAAAAAGGCACAAAGACAAAATACAGCAACCCCAGAAATTGACAGGGAAATAATTCAGACTTAAAAATTACTTATTATTTGGTAACTTGTAACAACAATTTTATAGAACTAAATTAGAGGCAAATCAGAGTCTTTCTGATGTTTTAGATTTGCAATTTCTCTAGTGCATATAGTTTGATCATACAGCAGAGAACGTCACATTACAAAGTCTCCTTCAAAAAGCAAAAATCCCAATTTCCTTCTATTTCTGATTCCAAGTTATGAATACTTACGGATAACAAATGAAGGACAAAAAAAAAAGTACAAAAAATTTCAACTATTAATTTATTTTAATTAGAAACCTCCAACAATTCTTCAGTATTTGGAGAAATTAGACAATCAGCAGTATGTTCCTACGCAGGTTTCACATATACCCAGACCATATCTGCACTGAATTGCAAAAATACTGGATTTAATGGGCTTTGTGTCCTTTACTGTAATCACTCCATTGGCATTTTGATGTCACATGGGGTTGGTGTAATGATGGAAAGAATTGCTTCAACCATGTATTTTCACCTCTGTTTCTAAAAGGTGAAGGGCAAAACTTTAAATCAAGGAGCAGTTTATCTTTAATTAAGAAAAACATAATTAGGCATTATCACATAATTGCTACTACTGATGGAGAAACTCATATTTTCACAACTAGTGACCCATGCCGTATTATGTCTCTGCTGTTTACTGCATAATAAATCTGTATTTGTGTTTGGCAGCTAGCCAGAAAAATTAAAAGGTAATCAACATGCTTCTCTGCAGTCTGGTCATCAAAATCTCTGACTTCACAGATGAGTAAATAACAAAGTCAAGTTGTGATGTCCTAACAGAAAATCTTCTTTAGGAATAATTATATTTATCTCCTCTGTCAAGACATCAAATGATACTTGAAACAACAATATACAAAAAGCTTTGCAAAACAGATGAAAATAACTGTGCTATACACCTGGTGTTGAGTTAAAAAACAGTTTAATGTCTCAAGGCACCACCACGGTAGAATTTTATACCTGCATATAATCATCTAATACACTATTATACAGTTAAGGTAATGTATTAATAAATAGCTTGTGCAATTTTTGGGAAGCAATCTATAAAGGAATGTTAGATATACAATAGGCACAGTACTATAATACAAATAAAACCCAAAATTCCTAGAAAAAGCATGCTGAGCACCTCTTGGTATAGGTTGAGTTTCTTATTCTAAACACTATGTAAATCTTAACTTACAAAAGGTAAAACTGAAATCTTAGAGCAACTGCTTATTCGAACTGATTTTCCTGGGTATTTTCCTCTATGTCACAGGATTATTCTTAGGGACAGAGGACTCTGGTACTGGCTGTAAAGGGCTGTCTTGTTCATTCAGTTGTGCATTCAAGTTTTCAGAAGTTAGGAGAGAAGAATTAAAAACTATTTCACTTAAGTCTGATTTTATGGATACAAGATGTGGTTCTTGAAAATTCAATGGTTCTTCTAACACCTGGGTATTTTCTCGTGTCATTCCCATGTCTGATGGTGACTTCCTT
This sequence comes from Sitta carolinensis, assembly GCA_032173965.1. Taxonomy (NCBI): domain Eukaryota; kingdom Metazoa; phylum Chordata; class Aves; order Passeriformes; family Sittidae; genus Sitta; species Sitta carolinensis. The sequence continues at coordinate 28,962,598 of JAVUNC010000005.1, read as the reverse complement.
TTCATTCTTGTGTATGATTTATCTAAATTCTCCATGCCTTGGTCAGTTTTCTGAAATCGCCCAAAGAACCAGATGAAGAAACCAAACAAAGCAAAAGCCAGCAAACTTGGAATAAAAGCCAGGCATTTGACATCAAGGCTAGAGCCTGTGAATCTGCTGTGCAAGAACATGTCCCCTTCGGCATAGGTCCGGTTCGTCAACGGGTTAGTGTTATTGGATCTCCATTCCCAAGATAACTTAGTTCTGTTAAGGTCTTTCAAGCTCTCTGAGTCCTTCACTGTGTAGATCTTCTGTCCAGGACCGATGTATTGACCATATTCATGAGGTTTGTAAAATATTTGGTTCTTCCACATATTCAGATCCAAAATTAAAACAAGGAAGATAATTCCATAGTTAAACCATTTGCCTGTTTGGAAAAAAAAAAGTTCTGTCATCTGATATATCCATTTTAGAAGCAGTACAAATGCCATCATATCTAAAAATACTCGAAGAAAAAGAGTTCTCTTTTATTAATCTGTTAAGAAAAGTTGTAAATAAACTTCCACCACAGTCAGATTTCTGCCGAATATCTTAGTATTTCACAATTAGGTCTGGACACAAAACAATTTTGTAACACAGGCACAGCACTATATCTATTCAGTTGACATTACAGTTTGTAAGTGACCAGTTGATTAGATCACTAGGTGATGTGCAATAGATCAATAAACCTAAAAAAGCATTCATTCCAGGACTTTAAAAATATTCATATGGAAATTTGCCATGAAAAGGCCATATTTGACAGAGCCATTTATATTCCAGAAATTACTGAAGTGACTGAGGTTTTTGAAGTTGGCAATTATGTGAATTTTAAGAGCATATACTTACATTGTTTCATATACCAACTACTTAGTACAGATATATTCAGCTATGGGCAATCAGACAAACTGTGATTTATAGAATCACAGTGAGATTCTTGAGAAATAGCAAGGGCTGATTGTAGATTTCAGAGTCCAGCCAGCTTAGCTTTTTTATAATCTGTGTCTATGAATACACATAACAAATTATACTATTTTCACAGTCAAAGCATGTCTTACACTCTAGTTGGACATATGTTAAGATCTCACCTGTGCAGTGATGACTGCTACCACCCAAGAACCTGGCAGATCTACACGTCAGCATTAACTGAAAATACATACAGGGAAGACTGTTCCTGCTGCTGATGAATTATCTTGGTCTTTGCTGGAATCATATATAAGTATGCTTCAAGTGAAAAATAAAATGCATCATAGGATCTATCAAATTACTTAGGCTAGTGACTTGCAAAGAATTAATGGATCCCAGTTTCTGAAAGTATGTGTGCTCAAACTAATAACAAAATAATCAGAATTCTTCAGGAGGGTAAGATTAATTTCTTGTATTCAGCTATTGTGTTTAATTGTTCTCATCAGTTTAGATTAAATAGATTAAAAATAAACAAGAATATTTATTCTCTTGTGTCATTGTCACTGTCCAGAAACAAAACTGAACTGAATCAAAACTGGCAATCCTATATTTCCTGAAAAATTCCTCTATCAAAGTCAAGTTGGATGGGGCTTCGAGCAAACTAGTGCAGAGGAAGGTATCCCTGCTCACATCAGAAGGGCTGGAACCCTTAGGGTCCCTTCCAACTGAAACCATGCTAAGATTTCTCCCTGGGATTTTGTAAATTTTATAATTGATATGCTAAAGAAAGCTATCTTTTCACACTGTTATCATCACATCTAATAATATTTAAGTTTCTTAAATAAACAGCAAGAGAATTAAAGTTATGCCAAAGTCCGAAATAATATAACAAACAATACAATGTAACTTGATGTTTCCTGTGGATATTTGCCATATATTTTATGTTTCTATTTTCCCATGGCATCTGTCTTTCAATGGAAAGACACAGGATTCACTGATCAATAGCTGCTGTCAAGCAGAATATAATAGCTGACTTGTTTTTTCCTCAGCTGGGCACCTAGACGACTCTTCTTTACCTTACCACCATTTCTTAGGACACAATGATAATACCACTGTTTTTCATATTCTCACTGTCTGAAAATGTTTTAAAATGGCCATGGGTTCAAAAGTTATTTGATGCTGAGTGTTTGATAGAGTGAAACCAACCCGCACATAGAACAAAATCACATAACTCTCATTTCCTAAGAAAAAGTAGGCTAAACACAAATTACAATAAAAATTAAAAAAAAAATGCTCCACCCCTTTCACGTTAAGAATTTAAGAACTTGCCTGATCTAAGAAAGATATGCTGTTCCTGTTTCATAGAAAATATGAACTTGAATCTCCCTCACTCAGCTCCTAGGGAGCTCCTAGCTCCCTCAGAGCTAGGCAGGCAGAGACAAAGCCGTGAGCTCAGCTGCTGGGTCCATGTGGGCTATAGAAACCACTTAGGGCCATCATCCCATCTAGTGAAGATGAACTGCGACCTGTATGTCTAAATGGCAGCTAGCTGACTGAGAATAGCTGCTGTTCTAGAGTGGATTTTCTCAAAACTCCTTAAATTTCTCATTCTAGACAATTTTTCCATGCTCTGCATCACTGTTATGCTTGATGAGCTCTATGACTTTTCCTTTTCTTTTGAATACAGTTGACACCAGAACCAAAGGCTGTGTATGAGTAACAGTCTCACTATAACCATATATGAACACAATGACATATTTCTGCTCCTACTCAGTAATCCTTGTAGCCAAGGGCTGCATTAATCTCCTTAGTCACAAAAAGACTGAGCTAGTGCTGTCTTGGTTACTTACAGTAAGTATCTACCTCTTTCTAGAATAGAGTGTCCTTTGCCATCTATCCCTCTCCAAGACAGGTACTTCATTGCTGTACTAGCAGGCATGACAGCCAAATAAGTCAACAAAGCAATCCTTCTGGATCCATGATGTTTTGAAGCATGAAGATGTTATTGTGTTTGTATGTGGTGTATGACAACATATCGATCAGCCTTTAACATAAGAACTCTATATGTTTATAATCCATGTATATGAAATGATTTTCTGCTGCAACTTAATTTTAGCATACTCATTTTTATAGCAAATTTTAAGTCATATACCAAGCTTATATAGGAAATAAGCTAGGTAAATTAAAAGTCAATCACAACTTTTGATCTTGTGCATAAACAAGTTAAAGTTTTTAGTTTTGCAAAGGGTTATAATAAATCTATTATGAAGGTACGGATATTCGTTTTATTTTAAAATATTAAAAGTTTTATTCCAGATGAAAAAGTACAAGGGAAAATGGAGCTCCACACTATGAAGTCATTTAACTTGTCTCTTACCCAGTTTCTGTAGGATTAGTATCACTGCTGCTTTAGGATTGGCTCTACAATGAAATTTGTGTGGCCAAGAGCACTGGCATATACCTGGCCCCACTTAGCCCTTCTTTGATGGAAAGTGGTTTACTCAAAGACAAAATTTGAAGTGGAAGGATGTAATAGGATCAGCTCCCAAACTGGAAGGCTAGTCAATCATTTCAGCAAACTGAAAAGAATTTTATCCAGTCTTCAATGAAGTTAACAATGAAGAAAGTCAAATAGGAAAACAGGTTGTGTTATTCAGCCATGTAATACCTGAAAAGAGACCTGGTTAATAACTTAATAACTTTCACAGCACTGACATTTTACATGCTACACATAACATCTGGAGAGTTAGGAATCTGATTTGGTGTATTTGGAAACGTGGCACAATCCTGCAATTTGATGCCACAAAGATCTTCCAAAACAAAAATTGCACCCAAGAGTGTTAGTGTCCTTGTCAGACTGCGATGCAAAACTTGAAATGTTTTTATAGGCATTGTAGACTACAACCAGTATTTGGGGATGAGTATTCATTCCTGCGTTCTGAGAAAGCATGTCTGGTGAAGATGATTGTATCCTCCTGGCTAGAACACTCACCAGAAGGCAAACCTTGACCCTGCAATAACCTCCACATGTGGCAGCTTGGACCTACATCATAGGACCATGCTCTGAACACCAGCCTGTACAGAGCTCTGCCCAGAAAGTCTCCCCTCCCCACTGAAACTCAACAACTGTGCATTGCACATAAATGCCAGGGGTCTTCTCTTTTGAAAGAAGTATGGATTTTTATTTTTCCTTTTCCAGAAATTCATGTTTTCAGCAAAGAACAAGATTTTTGGGCAATCCCACACACAACATTAGGAATATATCCCAATATTCCAAACCAGCTGCTGATTCTGGAGCAGTTTTTTTTTTGTATGCACACCCTGGAGCAGACCATTCATTTCACAACAAAAGGATCTCATGTAGAAGCCAATCCTCAGCAACCTTACTGAGGTCAAGAGGTAATGTGAAAATTCCACTTAATAAGGCTAGACGCAAGCAGCCTCATGCTGTGCAACCACAGCCAGAGGCTAGTGTAGGAAATGTTGACTTTAGACTTCTATCTCAACTGTAATTTGTGTCTAAAACTGCTCAGACACTGCTGTAGAGCATTTGAAATGCTCTTCCTATCTACCGTCACATTGGTGTTATTAGCTAGATGCATGCATGCAGACAGACCACTCACAGCTGATCTAAGATGTTAATCCTCTGGGGTTTTTTTCACGTCTGTGTGCAGGGACAGCTTTGTTTTTACCGCTAACCTTTCTATTTTTGCCCACGAACTCCCTCAGGCTACTCTGTGTAAGCTTGGGCTGAATCTAGACATGCTGTTGGTTTGAGTCCACAAGCCAGCCATGCTGGGAACTCCCAGCTATGAAGGTGATGATTTCTCCTTTGGGTGGAAAGGAACTTGGGCCAGATCAGCCCTCAGAATCATGTCATGAACAGCCAGAGAAACCTCCCATCTCTTTTGATACCTAAACTGTAACATTTTCAGCTTGAAAATTATCTACATACTTGAGAATAGATGCACTTGGATTTCCAGTGCTGCCATTAAAGGGTAGGAGGCAGGCCCCCCCAGTGCCTTTTAAGCACAAAAGAATCTGAAGTAACAAAATTTAAGTTTTACAAATTTCCCTGGATATTACAGAAACTAGGATAGACTATGTATTTTCATAAACATAAGCCTAAAAAGGAAAACACACACTTTGCAATAAACCATCTGTCAAGGGAAGTCCAGATGAGCTAGCAGATACAGGAATTCAAGTTATTTTTGATATTCATAAAAAAAAAGTGGCTATCAAAGCAGAGTGAAAATATTTAATACTCAGTAGATGCTTGCAAGGAGTTTCTAGCTGCAAAGAAATGAGAGTAAAATGAGGTACTCAGTTACCAGTAAAAATGAGATAAGCTTTCATAATAAATTTAAAATTAAACTGAAGCATATCATCTAGAGTCAGGAGATACTAATTCAGTATTACTGACAACAACATTTTGAAATCACAAGTCAGGCCTAAGAAAGCATGTTATTAGTTTAAAGTAGCATGGGTTAAAATAATATACTTAGTAGTGTTATATCTTCCTCTTAGACATTGAATTATGCAGAAGCAAACTTTAATTTTTTTCCTCTGCAATCATGATCTTTATTTTTATGAAAGCTGAAATTCTCATTCAGTCACTGTATTCAGGAGATAAGTCATTAAGACAAAACAATAAAAAAAAAAGGAAAAGAGAAAGAAAAAGAAAAAGAATAAGAGCAACTGTCTTAAGACTTGTGACAAAATAAGGAGAGCTGGCAACACAGAGCATGTAACTGAAATTCTTCATCTGCACAGAGCTTGCTCAAAGCCATCAAGGACAAACCAACAGAATAGTGGCTTGAAATCCTTGACTCCTCAGAATGTCATTTTCTTTAGAGCTGCTTCTTTGTGAGACCATTGCTTATTTGAAAACACAACATTGAGTAAGGCTGTTTTTATTCGTATCAATCAACAGTGACTAAAAAAGACTCTGTAAGAACTAATAAATAATAAATTTTGCCAGGAAAAGAATGGCAAATGTTATTTCAGCCATTCTTTCTTTCTTCTTGCTACTTGGGAGAAAATGGTTTCCAGTTTCTAAAAATTAGAGCACAGGTCATAGATTTACAGGATTTATCCACATAGCTAGTACTAAAAGAGATGTTTTTCAGGCCTCAGTTTTCATTTCCCACTTGCTCCTTAAAGGAAGTCCCATGGTTAAATTTAACATTCTGGATTCCATGTATTAAACAAGGCTTAAATAGAGCTGTCTCCCTGTTGTTATCATTGTCCTACCCCCATGTCACCTGCCACAGTTGCACCCAAGCAATAATTTTAGATTGGATTATGTTAATCTTTATTTTATATATAAATATATATATATTTATAAAACCCCAGTTTTTTTATTTAATTAGCACCTTGGTTTGAGTACAATATTCAAATATCTGCACACCCAGACATTCACTAGAGCTTGAAAATTATCCAACATGATGCCCTAACCTAAGACAAGAACTGATGGCAAGAACAGATGGTTCAAGAAAAACTTACCCAAAGGGAGGTTCTTGTGCCATGTGTTATGGCAGTTTATTAGATCTCCTAAAGGGTGGTGTAGCACTGAGATAAAACAGGCACTCAGTAGACAGGATACGTGATGTGCAGTCAAATGGATTGATTTGTCTAGTGAATCTAATAAATGGATCTTGTTAATGCTGAGCAGGGAAAAATTTTCCTCAGCATTCATTCATTATCTCATCCTCATTAAAGGAATGCCTTCTCACTAGAAAATCAGAAAGGACTCTATTCCTCTCTGCAGAAGACTACAATGCATAAATATTGGTTTTATTTGGTTGGCCTGTTTTCAAACAGCAGCACTGCTAGAAGTTGCATTTCTGATCACTAATTTATGTTCTTTGCTCTTGTTTATTCTTTGATTATCCCTGATTATCATCCATGTCCCTGTCTCTTCTACAATGCAAAACTGTTCTTTGCACTTCAATTCCTCTTCTATCACCCGTTAATTATGGGTGTTTCTGTACCTGGTGACACAGCCCAACCTACCATGTCTCAGTCATTTTTCCTGCTCCTCTGTGCATCCATTCCACTACTTTTCCTTATACAATAGAATAACAGTATGGCATCTGGGAACCTTGTGGGACTGAGCCCTTCCAAATTCATTCCCTAGTCTTGAGAAAAAGGAAAAAAAATCTTTTTTGTTATCCCTGAATTCCATACCTGCAATCCACATAAAACATTTGATGCTTAAACTCTTTCTTGTCCTCTGCTCCTTTATCTTTTTGCTCACTTGGGAGAGAAAAACGTGTTCATCATGTACATATCACATCTCCTTTCACCCTGCACCTTCTAGTCACTGACTGGGCCATCATTTACTTTATCCTGTTCTATAAACCACTAATGGCTAAAATAGTCTCCCTCAGATATGTACCAGCTCTTCTTTCTCCTTGCTGGCTGGCTGTTCTCTGTCAGCATTCCAGCAGGGCACCTACCTTCAAATTTGAAAAACTTTCTATCCCTCTATCTGTAATTCCTGCTGGCCCACTTGACTTCCCTCAGTTAATAGCCAACAAGTAACTTCTGCACTATTTTTATCTTCTTTTCTGTTTTTAAATCTCATTTCTGCATTCTCTGCTGAAAATACCTTTTCTGAGGCCTCATTCAATCTGCCTCAACTCAGTGCTGGTGTCATTCTTTCCTTGACACATTTTCTTCCCTCAGCTTCAGCTGTCTGCTGAGCTTGTGACTCACCTGCTAACTCTTGGCCTTATCTTTGTATCATCTCTGAATGCTCCTTTTGTCCCTGGTCTGCAGGAGTTTCTTTTGACTTGTCCTTGGTTGCCCTCATCTATCTTATTTCTGTGTGGCATCAAGTGCTGTTACTTTTTATATTAGCAGTTAAAGACCCCTGCCAATTCACACCTGCATTCTTCTGTTATCCATTATTATCCATCTCTTCTCAATGTAGAGAGAGGAGCTATACTCCTTTTGTGTAGCTTGAAGGTAAAACCAAAATATTTATCCATGTTTAACCTTCTATTTTTCATTCCCTCTGTTATTAAAATACTGAATCACAGTATGCAAGGAACAGGTACTTTTTATCTATATGTATCATCCATTTGAATAACTGCAATTTATTTTATTTGAGGTTATTTAACTGTCTGCTTCTCATTAGATGACTGATGGAAGTATAGTTATGAGTGGCCTTTGCCAGATGAGAATGACCAAAGTTATGGAAAGATATTAGCATAAATCATAGCAAAGGCATCTGAAAGCATAAGAGATTTGAAGATGGAATAAGCTGCTAATTTCCCTGAGAGAATAATTTTAGATAAAAGATGTCTGAAGTTACATTATGTATTACTTATTGTCACAAGAAGTTGCTGAAATCCATGAAAAACAGCCTCTCTGATTTGTAATATAATAAATTTCATTTCCTTGAGATGGTTATATATGAAGAATATGGATATGGATGGATAAAGAGATAGAAAAAAACTCTAGGACACACACAAAGAAATACACATTTAAGACCATGGTTGCATACATTTATTACACAGAAATGTTCACTGCATGACTGGGTCACAATCAGTAAGATTACCTACCTGTTATATGTATGTGATATTCCTCTTTCAGTATTGTTTGGAAATAAGGTACTTTGAATTGCATGTGTGCTGAGGGCAAGCCTGGAAGATTCACTTCAACATCACCCATAAAATGTGGAAACTCCCAGTCCTGTTAAAAAAGAAAAATAAGAGCCTAAAAGTAAGCTTTCAAGGTATATTTTTGCCTTAGAACGGCTTAAATTAATAAAACATAAATGCTCCATATTTAAGCCTCCATTATTGGATTTTCTTACTTTAAATTTGACTGACCCACTTGAAATAGAATACCTTGTTACAATACAATTTTTACCTCAGCTCCATGTAATTATATGTATAAAAGTTCATTTCAGAACGACAGTGCTGAACCCACCTTACCAGTGGATAGTACAAAACAGAATAAGGATAAGAACACTTATTTAAGACCTGGAAATACGAAGAATAACTAAATAAAAACCTTGCTATGCTACTTACTATTAATAACCTGTAATTTGACAAAGAGTTTACAGGTACGAAATTGGCAAAGAAGACCCGAGCCTTTCAAACACCACATATATCTGTATTCTACTTGTTCAGCTTACAGGGTGTTTTCTGTATTTTGCCTTCATACATTTAAATAAACAATCACTGTGAGTTCAGGCTCTTCAGCATAACCTGCCTGAATCAACCCAAGCACAGTTTTCTCCACTGCCGTATTTCAGCTGACAAGGTAATGTTGGAAATGTGGAAGCTCTTACCTGGCATCATGCATATTTCGGAAGCAAGCACAACCCCAGCTGAGGAAGAGCTGCTGCATTTAAAGGAATTTTTCACTTGGTTATCTGTACCCACCATCAATCACTTGAAAATGGGTATGATAGTATGGCTCATTAGAGCCCAAGCTGAAAGCAATAGTGCTAGAATCAGGATTATTACTGCCAGTGTCATTACTCTGTGCACTGCAGATTGTTGATGATCTCCTGTTACAAACACACTGCCCCTGTTCCCATGCAAACTCCTGGATTTGTATCCAACAAGCTAGTGCCACAAGCACCTGAATTACTAAAAATAAAATAAAGGAATCCAAAATGTGAAGAACTCTGTGAGTGACTTGTGATTCCTTCACATGAAAACGATACCAGCACAGCCATCTCCCTATGAGAATCAGTTTATTATTTAATTTTCAGTTTTGTAAGGCTAGAAAGCCTCCTTACGGAGAAATACAAAAAACCCCAAAAACATCCAAAACTAAGAATTATCTGCTAAATTGGGAGGAGCTGTTGACTCCCTCAAAGGCAGAGAGGTCCTTCAGAGAGACTTTGGCAAATCAGAGGGCTGGGTAATCACCAACTGAATGAAGTTTAACAAAGACGAGTGCCAAATTCTGCACCTGAGATAGGGGAGCCCTGGGCATACAGACTGGGGAATGCAATACTGGAAAGCAGTGCTGCAGAAAGGGACCTGGGGGTCCTGGTTGAACTTGAGTCAGCAGTGCCCTGGCAGCCAGGAGGGCCACCTGTGTCCTGGGGGCATCAGACACAGCATCACAGCCGGGCAAGGGAGGGGATTGTCCCACTCTGCTCTGCACTGGGGCAGCCTCACCCCGAGTGCTGGGGACAGTTCTGGGTGCCACAATATAAGAAAGATATAAAGCTGCTAGAAAGTGTCCAAAGGAGGGCAACCAAGATGGGTGAAGGGCCTTGAGGGGAAACCACGTGAGGAGTGACTGTGGTCATTTGGTCTGTTCAGCCTGGAGGAGACCTCACTGCAGTTACAACTTATTGTGAGAGGAAAAGGAGGGGAAGGCTCTGATCTCTGTTCTCTGGTGCCCAGTGATAGGACCGAAGGGAATGGCCTGAAGCTGTGCCAGGGGAGGTTTATGTTACGTACCTCAAAAGGTTTCTCACCCAGAGGGTGGTTGGGCACTGGAAGAGGCTCCCCAGGGAAATGGTCACAGCATCAGCCTGACAGAGGGCAACGAGTGCTTGGACAATGCTGTCAGGCACGTGGTGTGATTCTTGGGGTTGTCCAGTGCAGAGCCAGTCCTTCTGTGTCCCTTTCAGCCGAGGATATTCTACGATTATATGACCTCTGAAAGATTAATCACTATATATAACTTAACTTCCAAGACTTGCTAAGCTCTCCACCATTTTCTACAATGGAAGAGTTTTATGATCTGGGAATAGCACAGCCTGATCACTAACAGCTGATTTGTGCTAACTATTTTTGATAGTGAGTTGCACAGGAGTGCAATCAAGGAGAAAATCTGACACCCTTTACCTGGTTCTTAATGTCCACAGAAATGCAGAAAGTGCAAATTTACAGATGTAGAAGATAAGAGAAATAAGGATGCTCTCCCTTTGCCTTATCACTAATGCAACACTTTCACTCCTGGTGATACCTGCCCAGCTGCAAAGTCCCCTACCCTGCATCTGTAGATGTCCCCTTTCAGGGAATAAGCATCCAAAAAATGTCCAGAAATAAGAATTTTATGCACGCACACTTCCAGTTCACAGTTTCTAATATACATCTCTGAACTGGTGTCTCTTGTTAACTCTCAACCAGGAATAAATAAGAAGAAATACACCACATATTCCTGAAAATAAATGAATGGAGAACTGTGAAGTCTGCATTAGTTTTAAGTAAACATGGGTCTATAAATCTGGCCTCCTGTCCCTGCCTTGCCCCAAGGCTCCTACTGTGCCTTTTGCTGATTTACAGATAAAATTCCACTGTGCAGAATTTTGTACTGGTCTGTGTCTCTGCATCTGAGTTTTTTATTAAAAAGAGTTTTTTCTCATCTGGATGAATATTACCTGATAATGACATTTTCTACACATATGCCCCATACTGTATGAAGCACGCCTGCATTGTATCATGACCCTTATTATTCTGAAGCACTGTAATATGGTGTGGCCATAATTAGAGAAATGGTCACAGGCTGGTGCTGCAGACCTCACAGCTATAAAGAACTCGTTGTTGTTCAGCTAAAGAAATGCAGATCTGGACTGGGTAAAACAAATTTTAGGGGTAACAATGAGAACAAGAAAGTATCTCAAGAATATATATATATATATATATAACAAGAAAGTGTCTCAAAGACACTATCTGTAAAACCTATCTTTAATGTGGAGCTTCAGATCTAGGAGGAAACAGCAAGGTCTAAACATGTGTTATCAAATATGTAAACAGCCCCAAGCAGCTTCTAGCATAAGAAAAAAGAAACCATCATGATGAAGACCATACACTTCCCAGCAAGGGGCTCCAGCTGCCAATGACATGCAATAATGCTCCCACTGTACCCCATGAGACTGAAACTGCCCATTTCATGTCCTGCAGGAACAGAGGGAGGGTGGACAAAACAGCAGGAAAAGCAACAGAAACTAAGAAGTATGTGTATAAAATTTTAGATATTATTATTATTATTATTATTATTATTATTATTATTATTATTATTATTATTACTACTACTACTACTACTACTACTACTACTGAAACTTCTTTCTGCGTGAAAGTGTTCTTTTCAGTAATGATTAGATCTCAGCTAATAATGATTTTTGGATTACACTGTTTAAATTTAACTCTGATAATAAAATCTTGGCTTTATATATAAAGGCCTTTCCATACCCATAAATAACATTTTGAATGCAACACCTTTATCAGAATGTTTATACAGTCTGTTCTTTAAGAACAGTCCCATGAAATTACAGAAATAAAATAATTTTTAAAAGCCACCAACAAAGAATGTATTTGAAAGCAATTTTAAGATAAGGAAACTAAAATAATGAGTTAAACCTGCTGACTTTCATGGAACCAACTAAAGATGCAGCAGTTAGGAAAATGAAGCTTTAAGTTAGGTATTAGTCTTTGGAGCTTCATTTGACTCATAGCTTTGGTAAGTGGTGGTGTCAACTGTCCACAGAGACATTATCACCTGCAGAAACATAGCTGTAGTATTATTACTGTGCCAAAGAAAAGATTATTATTATGTTTTCAGGCTAATGCCAATATCAGGCATCCAATCCCAACAAAGTGGCCATTTTACTATCTAGATTCTAAGAAAATGTTGTCCAAAAATCTTTTGAATCTGTTTGTTTTTTCATACTGACAGCCAAAAGACAACTTAATTTCAGCAATATCCAGAAAACCATATTCCTAAGAAATTCAAGATACCTTTTAGATATATTCCACCTCACTTGTTAACAGCTACATGAATAGAGCAAATGTTCAAGCCCATAAATCCAAACACTTCCCACTGTGCAACATAGCTCAGGCCTGCATGATGTTTCCCTACACAGTGTTTTCTCTCTGTGGCCTCTGATATCAGTCGTGCTCACCACTGGGACATGAGTGCCATGTGTTATGTCCTTAAAGTTCTCAGCTCATAATTATGCAAAGTTAATTTGATCAGCTTTAGTCCTTATTGCTGAGGTGCCTGTACTCTGCCATTTCTGAGATCTCAGAAACTGGGCACAAAATATAATTTTTAAAAATCATTGCAGAATTTTAAAAATTAAGCCGTACAAACATAGTCTTAGCCCATATATGTGCCTTTCATACTGCATGAACAGATTGTTCCTCTTTTAAATCCATCAGCATCAGATTTCTAACATTCATCTGCTTCAGTGGCTCCCAGCCTGGGGGGATGGGTCTGCAGCATATATCTACTCAGTGTGTGGAGACGAAGCCAAGACAGAACCAGCAGGCTTAAATCAGCTGCACAGAGGTCTCTAACCTCAGCAGAAAGTTTTGTGGCATGTGCAAATCAAATAAGGTTATTGCCTCATTTCACTCTAGTCATTGAGGGAAGGGCAGCTAGAGGATGAATTTAAGATCACTGAGGGCCTCATGCTGGTGTTGCAATGGGCAGAGAGCACCTCTGATTTCCATCAGCTACTTCATTAAATACAGAAGCACAGAAAAAAAATGAGGAGATCATGATATTTTGATTCTCTTCCCTTTTATTCTAGCTACCCAGGCCAAACAAATGCACATACTCTCTGCTGCAATGCCAGGTGTTAGTTTAAGACCCTACAGTGTAGATGACAGAACCAGTTTGGTACCTCTTTAAATAAAGATATTTTTAGCAATGGTAACTGAGCATCAAAGCCAGACTTTCTGATATGATCTGGCCATTTTCTGCCATCATCTGAGGAAAAGAGAAGTCATTTCCTGGGCAGCCCTGTCCTGACCTCAAGCCAGGACACACAGCTGCCCAGGAGCATATTTGGCAATGCCCAGTGTCCTGGCTTGGTGCAGGATTAGTCCTTGGTGGGGTTTTTTGCAGGCTCTGAGCCATGTCTGCAGAGCCCAGAGGATGAGGAGCAGGTGCTGGCAGGATGAAGTCAGGACATTAGCTGTCTGGGTGGGGAAGGCTAACCCTCAGCAAACCGCATCCCACGCACCATGCACAAACAACCCCACATGCCTCAGCCACAAGCCTATTTCCACCCAGCGAAAAATGCCACAGAGAAGGTTGGACCATGATTAGAAAGAAATAACAACTAATGGTGAACAAATATGTCACGTTTTTATCTCTCTTCCTGATTGAATGCATTTCTTGGTATGTTCAGTAAATATGAAACAACAGTAAGAATAACATTAACACTGTTCAGCTATAATAGTGAAAGAGCAATAATGAACACTGAATATTTCTGCTTTAAGTAGTAATGACATATGCTATATTTAATGCTATGAACACACTTGTACTTTAAATGTCTCAAAACAATAAACAGAAGCAGGCAGGAACAGAGAAAATGCATACATGAACATGCATATGCATTTCAGAAACTGCCTACAGCACTTTTTATTTATTTATTAAAAACTTTTTGAGGTGAAGACTTTTCAGATATCTTTGCATCTTAGAACATGATGGACACAGACATTATGAGGAGATTTTGGGAGATGCAATAGTTTTGTATTTTTGCAAGTGTTTGAAGTAAGAAATGAACAGCTGGAATTCAGAGACAAAGGCCCAGCTCCTCTGTGGTTATGCCTAACTTCCTTGCAGTGCTGCAACTCAGATGTCTAAAGATGAGATCTCTGTTAACTGCTAAAATGCAAACATATTTATAATATTTCATTCAAACATAGGTAAGAAAGGAAGTCAGCTGCCATAACTAGAACTCACTTTCATGCTTGTGAGATCAAACTTACTGCTTACCTTCTGACTTTGTGTTCTTTGACAAATAGAGGAAAAAAGTTTGATAGGCACTGCTGGTTTTAGCTCTTTTGTTTTGATAAACAAAAAATTATATCTACTTTTAACGTTACCACCTGTATAACTGAATGGCTTCAGTGGGGCTACTTAGCTCCCACAGTGAAAGATGACATTCTTCTGAAGACCTCTTCCTTCCTGTTGGTACTATCAGTTTTAATCTCTTCATAGTTTTTAAGACCAGAAAATTTTATTTGACCTGGTCATCTTTTTTTGCTTCACCTGTCTGGATTGTTACTGACAATAATGATAACAAAACCCCATCAGGAACTGTGGCACCAAGTCCCTTATTGAACACACTGCTTCACCTTTTATCACTCATGTTGATTTAAATAATTTAAAATATGGAGAAACCACTGCAGTGGTTGAATAACGGCTTCAGTTGAGATCCAAGCTGCAGTGAAAGAAGACTGAAGACAACTCCCAGGACCAGACATAGGTATAGAAAGGTTATTCCTGCACTATATGGCAATGTAAGGCATGAACATACACATGAACAACCATGCTGTTCTCCATCATTTTTGTGCTCTTTCCTCCTCAATTTTTTTTTAGCTTCTTAAAGCTCCTGTCCTTTCTTTAGAAAAAACGCTGCAAGTCTTGCTCTTTTACTCTCATTTGGGGAAATGATAATAATACAGCAATAACTCCCTCTATGAGAGAGCAGCAATGCATGCTTGGCCTTGACTGAACTCTTCCATTAAAAAGTCATTACAGAATCCTTTGGTCTATTATCTATTTCTGCTTATTTAAAGGCAACAATTCCCAGGCGACATAAGATCCAAACAAGCCCTTTGCATTCTGCACTCTGCACTTTGAATCTACACATTAATGTAATTTGAGTATAGACAAAGCACATATCCTCAAAATAGTACCATTTGTTACTAAACTGTCTGAAATGGTATTTAGCCTTTCCAAGGAAGCTCAAGGTAATCTCAGTGTTTCAGTGGACTAAAATAATGAATGCTTGCATTTCACTTAAAGTTGCATATCCACACCTGATTCATGACAGATGGCATCTCCCTCCCTTCACCCTGTGACTATTTTTGGGTATCATAATCTATTCACTCCTCAGAACCTGTAATAGTGCCTTTATACTGCAGATCTGTTTTGCATAACATGTCACAGATATGAAGATTCCTACCAAACCCCACAGCTAAAATGTTTATCAAAGCTCTCATCACCTGCTATTCAGTTACATTGGTACCTTTCCCTCTGGCCTTCATGGGTGTTGTTCTCCACGGATACAGAAATGCTACTGCAAAGACCATTCCTCTAGTATAATTTTTTGACCATGACATTCTTATCTTTCCTACAATAAAGTACAGGCCACTTCTTTTCATTCGAATTCCTTTAGATCTTTTAATACCCTATGTACAGACTGTCTATATGACAGCAGCTCCTTCAATCAGTCTATAAGTTCAGACTATATTTTTTATCTCTATTTAGAGATTTTTTTTCCTCCTGAGCAGTCCTCTAACAGCTGAAGAGCTTTATCCTGTCTCATTCTTCTTTATAATTCTCTTTTGCATGACAAAACATTAGGATGTCATGAATTAGGCATCCTAGCTTACCTGTCATCCTGACCAATAAAGCTGCTATTGCTTGTACCCGCCTGTCTAAACCAGTTATAACTCTGGGATTTTCTTTAGCAATGAAATTCTCTAGGACTGGAGTTGTATTCTGACTGTCTTTAAGCATCATCTAGCACAACACTGCTCTGGTCCTTAGTGATCATTAATTTCTTAATAGGACAAACACTGCTAGTACTGTGAAGAGTGAATAGCTATCTGTTAATTTTCTTACATTAGGAACAAAATGTGTTTGAAGACAAGCCAGTGCACAAGAAAGGACAGACACTAGAAGGTCTCAAATATGAGATGTGACCACAGCAGTGGTCACCATTTCCTGCTGAGGGCAAGGACTGTTCTGTCCTACAGCTACCCTTTAAGTACTTATGTGTGTCAAAGAGGAGCAAGGTGAAACCCCTTTATCAATTCCTGAGGAGTGGCAGGCCGCATAAAGCACAGCTTTTGTGCACTTAATCCCAGGATGTCGTAGGAGAAAGTCCACCAGTTTTTCCATCAGGCAAATGTGAGCTCTCATACATCCGAGATGACACTCTGAGGTTCCCTTCATCATAAATCACTCTCACTGTTGAATAGCTACTCACAACTGCTCACAATGCTGATTAGAAAGAAGATACTCAAAAGTAAATGTTCTTTGATTTTCTTTCAGTGTCTCCATTTCCTGTAAGCCTTTACTATTTTACTGTCTCACTCATGTCTGACCTCAGTTGAGCTTATTAGCTCTCAGATATTCCATCTGGATGAGAAACACCAGTGAAAACTTTTCCAGTAAATTCTTGAGTCTGTTAAGCTGCTACAGTATTTCATATCTCTAACAGACAAAGAAATCAGCTCCAGTAAAGCAATTTGGTCTTGTTCTCTACTTGAAACTTTCCTAAACCACCAGCCAGTTGCAATGCTTTTTTTAACTACCCCAATGACACACTTTATGAAAGACACCTCTGTGGTAAATAGGAGAAATGAACATTCACTAATAATACACAATACTTATATTTACACATTTACTGAGACTACATCCTAATGTCAAGGGAAATCACAACAGAAGTGTGAATCTTTCTGGTACCTTAGAAACCCAAATATCTGACTATAAAGTGGACAATAAAAATAAATTTAAAATATATTGCTGTATAATATATTCAACAATATCAGAACATTGCAGAAGTACATTCAATGAAACGCATACCACTGCATTGTAGGAAATATACCCACACTTCAGCTGAACAGTAAAATGGTATCTGGAGCATTTCAGGATTTGTAAACACTGTTAATGCCATTTGTACCTATTTGAGAACAGCAAGCTCTATTTAGGGTTCTAGAGTAATTTTACGTTAAGACAACTATCTCCAGCTAACTTCAACTGTATTAAAATGCATAATGTTTCTTCTCTTTCCAAATATCCACATACAAGAATTTCCTTGTTGCCTGCTATTTAAATTTTAATAGTGTTTTTTAGTGTTACCTAAACCTGAGAAGACACTTGTTGTAAAATACCTGAGCAGGTATTTCCTTTCTGTAAGCTTTGCAACACAATAAAAGTGGTGCTATAAAAATAAAGACCATCTGGAGCAAGGGGATTACTGTGTGTTGTTCACTGTATGAGGAAAGTAAATCAGCTGCATCGATGTTAGAAATGGATGACTGAGGAGCCAGTCTGTTCTGGACAAAATTCCTTCAGATTATTATATGTGCTCTGAAGAGTTTTATCATTGTCTATTCTGAGTCCCCAAAATTTCTGTCTGGTTCCAAATAAAACTATAAATTGCCCTTGGGTATTTAGTGTGATCTGAAGTGGCAGATTTGGACTAATGGTCTCAGTTTGAAACTTTCTTCCAACTTCTTTTGGTTTAGCTATAACTAAACAAAAGGGTGCAGGGTTCAGCTTGCTGCAATTAGGGTAGTGAAACAGTAATAATAAATTTCTATTGAAAAAACCCCCAGTATTACATGCTGCATTTGACTGTACTTAAAAAATAATAGAGCTGAAGCAAAGCAAAAACACTGAATGCATTTTGTGAGAGCTGTTCCGTGCCAGAACCGCCAGGACAGTACTCAGGGGAGATCTCTGAGGTTAAGTTTTGAAGTTTATTACATAGGGTGTGGGTGGAAGATCCCAGCTCAGAGTTAGCTCAGAGCAGACTAGAGAATGAAGAGAGCAAGAGAGAGAAGAGAGCGAAGAGCAGAAACAAGAGATAGAGAGAGGAGAAGAGCAACAAGAGAGGAGAGCAGCAAGAGCGTAAGAGAGTAAGAGAAGAGAGACAAAAGAGCAAAGAGAGAAAAAGAGAGCAAGCTCTCCTTTTACAATGACTTATATCTCTTTCTATGTTGAATATTCTACTTTCTCATTAACCAATCTAGTAACAAATACAAATTTTCTACATTTACATACATCTTTATAGGAATCGCTACATTACCATGTTTTACTACGTTCTAATCTCCTAATCTTATCGGGGGCATTTCCTGTTAGGTCAGGGAAGAAGGGTCTGTTCTGGCTTTGGTAGGTCTGCTTGTAAATTACATTCCTAACACAGAGAGAAAGACCCTTGGTCAGCCAAAGCTGTTCTGTAAACATTTAAATGAAGACTACTTTCATTTCAATGTCTCTTCTAGTTTCTGCATTTTTAGCATCTTTGGCTAAATAGTCATATTTATAGGACTTTCTTGTTTCTTCCTTTTCAACAGCATATGGAACACAGAAAAATGGCTCATGAATTTAAATGTGGGGTATGCAAACAAGTCAATGCGAATTTACTTTTCCTTAAAATAATGGTAATAACTTTTTCCAAAATTATTCTCCTCTTCATAACTTGTGCTAATTAGTATATCAATTCTAATATATAAGGAAAGATAAAGGAAACTGCGTAAAAATGTTATAAGAAGAAAGGCTGACTGCAAAACATGGATATCTGTACTTAATTTTTGTTTCAAGGACAGGAGTAATATGGAATATACTTGGTCTTCCCAGTTCCCTCTGTTTTTTTTAAGTTGAAGTTGAAATCTTTTGTGTGTCCTGAGTTTTAGCCTGCTAGTAGGATCTGCAGCAGCAGCATACTGTTTGCAGACAGAACTTCATTTCCTGAAGGCAATTTATCCCATTCCTGAGCCCCATCTTGGTGCTACCTCTCTACCTTCAGTTTTATCCTCAAAAGCTGCAGTCTGGCCATTAGGCTTATCTGTTCCAACAGGTGAGAAAAATAAGAAAACAGTAAGTTTCCCCGTGTAAGTACAGGTCTAGTAGTTTTATGATTTTTGGTAAACAAGAGGCTACACAAAACTGGTGTCCTTCTGGGATTACTGTACTGTATCATCTATTGAGTGCACAGCATTACATTAGTCATTCATGGCAGTTCAGTGACATGACATATCCTATTATTAGAGAGAGTGTATGTCACTTAATAGTTGCAGAATTATTTGCTTAAGCTCTCTCTTTCCTATCTGCCCTCCCCTCAACAAAAATCTATTAATTTTCTCATCCCTTGAGGAAGTGATGCTAGTACTCTATGTTTAACATACATAAATTACATTCCTTAGAGAAGGAACAATATCATAGCCCAAAAGGATAGTCTTCAATGTGAAAAAAAATTAGGGAAGATAATTCTTCTACAGCCTCCTCTCTGATGCCCAATGTAAAACTCACTTCCTGAGCATGAGAGAGGAAAAATGCGATTTCAGTTTTTTATACTAGAGCAATAAATCTGCCTTTGCCAAGCACCTGCAGAAAACATGAACTTGGTCCTAAAAGGTTTTCAGTGTTTAGAAACCTCCTGGGAAAGCTTGTCAAAAACACAGTGAACCAAGTTCTAATTGCACGAACTAACCCTGGTCTTGGCAAACAACAACTGTTTGGTTTGAATTTCAAAACTGTTCCCATCAAAATCCTTGTGAAGAGAGGATGTTATTAATGCAGATGTTATTAATGTGTCTTTTTGAATCTCACAGACAAAATCAAAGGCTGGTAGAATGCAACGAATTGAAGTGTTCTCCTAGTGAGATTTGAATCTAAATACAGCAACTATGCTGACCATAAGGTAAGGCTGAGCTAAAATTAAAAAAAAAAAAAAATAAAGACAGATGAGACAGGGTGAGACAGGCTGGACAAGTTCAAAAGATTTGGAAATTCAGTGTAGATATGAAACCCTATGTACAGCTCTCAGCAGAAGCTAACAGACTCTTCTGAAGGATGTCTCCTGCAACACTTCTACTTAGTCTTTATTTTTGATCTGCAAGAAATTCCCTTCCCCCCTTGCTGCTGATGCTACTTTTGGAAGACAACTTGCTAATTACCATTCAGAGGATTTTTCTTTGAGGAAAATAGTAAGTGCCCCATGAGCCACTCTTTTTGGAGGGGAAGATGGCCTCTTACGCCATCTCTTGTTTCATAAATCTTGCTCTTTCATCTGCCCTGTATGTCTCTAATCTTTGACACAAACGGTAACACTTGAATTCTTTTCCCTTTAGGGTCTTTTCTCCCACAACCTCTTCTATAACATCTACAAGTGATAGACTTAATTCATAAGTACATAATTTTAATTTTAGGAACTTTCCTGACAACAGTTTTGGGAAATTACACATTGCCCGCTCTCAGAGACACGGTTACGAGGGCAGTAAGCAGACACAGGATCTTGCCTGCAGATAAGTGCCTGGCTTCCAAACTTTCAAACTCCAAAACTTTTAATTACTGCCTTCAATAAATCAGGGGAGTACATTACAGCAGCTGAGTGATTACTCTGTCAGTCTGATTAATAGACCAGGTGGAGTTCTAAAGCATGTGTATATGCATGCAGACAAGTGGTAGATGTGTGTGTTTTTTGGGGGAGTTCCAGCTTAACTAGTCAAAACCATATAGTGGACACAGTTACTGAAACTTCCTGAACAGGAAAGTATAGAATTCAAGCATCATTTTCAATAGTTTAAAGAAATGCTAAATCAATTTTCTCATCAGAGGAGCTGTTTTAGAACAATTCACCAAGTCAAGATAATGAATGAGCTGTTCTTTCACAGCATTCCTCAAGGAGGAATTATCCCAAATGATATGGTTACTTAATATGAGCATTTATAAAGGGACAGTTATTACGCAAATTATGTATTTTACATAATTTATTTCAACTTTCAGTTTATAGCAGCACTTTTATCTTTCTTTCACTCAGTGATAAAAAAGACATCAATTATAATTCTCCTAACATGTCTACAGAACAAGTGTCTGCTACTGAAGTTGCTGTGTTCATTCAAACATATAATTATTCATCAGAGGGTCCCAGGCAATCTACATTTACCAAAATAATGAATAGATAGAAACTGCACACTTAAATGTAGAGGTTTAGGTACATAAGAAACACACTACAAAACATATTTAGAAATGTGCTGGTCTGTAGCACTGCTACCTGTTATGTGTTGACTTGGTTGGGTACTTCTGCTGTTAAGTACATAAATGCAATTAGTGCCCAGAGAAAAATAGGCTTGTTGCCATGTTTTTAAAAGAAAACAGAGACCATTGCTTTGATGTCTCCTCAGACACAGAACATTTTTCCTGAGGTTTATCCAGTTTGCATGTACAAAGCATGGTTTCAAGTTACACAAGTATGAAAGAAATATGAGCAAACCAGTATAACAAGTATTAATGCAATTTCAAAGAATCTAAAATCAGAGTTGGAGAGTTACAACGCAGGGAAAAAGTTTAGAACCACAGGACATGTTATTATTACAGGAACGTACTATTTAGAAATTAAAGACTACTTGGCCATAGGTCTGCATCAGCATGCCTGACAGCAGAGGTTGGCCAAACGGTCTAATCTGCCCAAAATGGAATTTCATTGGATTCTGCAAGCAAAAATTCAAAAGCTGAATTACTAATAAAATAAAATAAAATTTCTCATGTACTATAGTGAAGACCCTGCTAGACCTTGGAGATGCTGAAAAGAGCTGAAAGCTCCAGCTCAGTCTTTCTACTTCAAATCTCACAAATGATAGACTTCCCTGATCCAGGCTACAAAAACTACTGACCAGGAAATAATTCTTTTTAAGTTTTTGCTTAAGTGAGACACAGAAGATTAGAAGTTCCTATAGGAACATAGAACAGAGGGATACAAAATGTTCAAGGACACAGAATTCATTTTAGCATTTCCCTGTCTTGTATTCTTGACCAATATAAACTGATCAAGGTATTAACTACTCTTTAACAGCCATTTAGAATGAGCAAGACTTTTGCTGGAAACTCAGAATAAAAAATAGTATCAGTATTTAAATGATCTTTCCTAAAATATTAATAATTTTTTTCCTCTCATTGCCAAGTATCTTCTGAGTTTTCCTGCAGTCAGCTGACAAACTTTTTACTTTAAATGCCGAGTCAAAATTCAAGGAAAATATCTCTCATTTAACTCTTGTAGCAACCATTTAAGAAATAAGCAATACTATTTCCTTCTGATAAACATACTATTCGAGTTTACATTGTCTCATGCCTAATTGTAAATACTTAATTGTTTCCTATGAACATACTAGATACATGGAAATCCTTCTGCTAATAAAGAGAGTGAAGCCCCATAAAACAGATTCTTTGACAGAAAAAGGAATTACTTGCTACTCAGTTGGCACTAATGACAACATTCTACTTCCCTGACAAAGCACTGAAAGTGTTCACTGATTTCCATGATATAAGGGCAATTACCAATCATGTAACTGATGTCTACATTATTCCTTTTATGAGTATGATTCTGCACAATGATTTCTATCAGAATATGTTACCTTTTTGGAACTAAATCACTAAGGAAGGTTAAGTCTCATTCTAACATTCTAACTTCAATGTTGCAGAAATCTATGATTTAGCCACAAAACACAGTGATAATTTAATTTTCTTATACAACCTGAAGGCCCATCTAGCCTGCATGATTCTGTGTGTGGCTATACAGACACAATTATTCTACCCTCAATGGAACTTCTAGTTTAGCTATAGTTTTTTAAGATTCTCACCACTTTTCTGAATTTTCAGTAGCAATCTCTGTCTTATAAACAAAGAATGCCATTAATTGATATAGTATATAAAATGTGTTTGCTGGATAATACTGTCCTGATAGAATGCCTCTCATTGTCCCAGTGAGCAGCACTCTTGAAGTGCTCTTTGCAGAAGAAACATCACCACTGTGTATGTTTGCATTGGGACACACTGTTGAAATTTATTTACCAGATCTGTATGGGGAATAAAAACTTCATTTTCCATTTTTTTTGTTGACAGTTCGAAGTTGCTTATACCTGCAAGCACTATGTAAAGAAAAAGTGAGATTTTATGGCTAGGAAAATGAATACAAAAAATAGGTCAAGAAAGGTTGCATGAAAGTGGCTACATAACTGTACTCAGACTCTGAGCATCACCAATATGAACTAGATATTTTGTCTGCAAATCAACACAGTTGTGTCAAGTTGGAGCCACTGTTTCAGTGAAGGCTAAAAATGGAGCCAGAATGCCAGAGCACAATCCTGTAGAGCTGGGAAAATCTCACCTCTGTTGATCTGAAATTCAACAGGTCAAGGGAGTACAGACTGTTCTTCCTTACAGACCCCTCCCACAGACCAACAAGAGTGAGAAAACTCAGACCTCAGTGTAGTTTTATAAAATCAACAGAAAAAAATGCAGGAAGTTCCTTGCAGTATAAAAAGAGAGTGGTTTTGGGTTCATTTTGTTATGAAAAAATGGCACTAGAGGAATTCATACACAAGGGCACCCAGCTACCACTGTGGCAGGTGCCATATAGAACAGGCAGAAATCACAGTGCTGCTGTTTATCATGCAAGTGGGATTCTGCACATACTGATCTCATTTGCTTATAACTTTTCCAAATATAACTACTTGGGCTGAACACCGCCCATGCCTGGTGTGTGCCTCAGGCTGTTTTATTTTTTTTTTAAATTTGGTTCTATGTTTCTGGTTTAGGGTTTTGACATTTTCGACTAGCACCATTTAATCACTTTTGAGAGTGAGAACAAATAGAAAATAAGTTGCTTTGCTCTGTAGAGACATCTCAAGACATACAGTTTAGCAAGGGAGTACCTTTCTATCAGAGATGTGCCTCTTGCTTCCCTGTAAATACCTGCCTCAAACTGAAAAAGGTTAAGGTACCTTTGAAAAGTCAGTAATTTTCAGACTTTCAAGAATCTAGCTAAAGGTTCAGAAACAAGCATCTTCCCAAATTGTGCATCACCCAGCATGTCACAGTGTCCCTCAGCTCCCAGAGCATCAGGCTCTAGGGAAACTGCCAATCTCAGAAGTGAGACAGAGCAGCCTCCATTTCCCCTTTGCTTTCAACCCCGTTTTTTGCTGCTGCTGGCAGGACTCTGAGCTGCTCTCAAACTGGGACTGAGCTGGCCCTGCACAGCAGCCAAGGGACAGAGAGCCAGATTTCCTCTAATTACTAATCCCAATCTGTGTGCAGCTGAAGCTAGTCTAGTACATCTTGAGCTAGGCATCTGCATCTGAGGGAAGATGGAGGCAGAAGGGCACTTGGCTCTGGGTCTGAGACTGAGCCTAGCTGGGACTATTTTTTTAAATTAATTTTAATTTTTTGTCTTTTTCTTTTGCACATAGCACAATATAGGAGCATATTGAATCAAAGTAAATAGACCTTTTTCAAGCTGTACATAACCAGAGCAAAACTTTGTATTATATGCACTGGGACAAGCTGCCCAGGGAAGTGATTAAATCACCATCCCTGAAGGTATGTAAAAGACACTTAGGTGTGATGTTTAGGGACAAAGTTTAGTGGTGGACTTGGCTGTATTAGATTAGTAACTTGATCTTAAGGGTCTTATTCTACCTAAATTATTATCTGATAAACCCTGTCCTCCTGCCTCCCCAGCAGCCATCTCTAAGAGTCTGAGCAGAAGGCTTGGCACACCCATGTGCAGCCACACAGCCTGGGCCATGCTGTGAAAGGAAATGACTACAGACACACAAAGGAAAACTGGAATAGACTACACAAGAGGAGAGAGAAGAGGGGAGAGACTTGAATCAGGGCAAGAGGGTAGGCATGAGGGCAGGAGTTTGGGACTGGCTGCTTAAGGAAAAAAGGACCAAATTAGGGAGAGAGGGAAGGGAGACAAGGAGTGATTTTGGTTTGAACAGCAGCTGCAGGGTGGATGAGTAGTATTTGCTAAATATGGAACCTAGAAATGAGAGACATGAAGACTGAAAGCTGGAATTGGGTATAAATAATGGGATATGTCACAGAACCAGACATGAGTAGGACCCAGAATGGGGGCAAAAGGGAGAAAGAGAGAGAGGATTTGGAAGTGACAGGAAGGAAAAAGCCATGCTTGGGGATATGATCAGAAAGTGTCAGTACCCCATTGGCTCTGGAGTTTGGACTGGTCACCATGACTCTAATTATCACCAGTCTCTGCTGCTAACAAGCAGATGTGAAGTCCAGAGGCAAAGTTTATTTCTCTTCTTTCCGATGAACTGTCTCATTGGAAGAAAAACACACACTACTCTTAGCAGTTGCTCACATGGCAAACATTCCTGTAGGGAAGGTAAGAGTTCCAGTAACCTGATAAGACACATTGGATTCATATAGCAGGCTTTTGATTTTGAGATTGCTATCTTTTTGTAAAAAAATATCAAATTTATGCACACAGAAAGTCCTCCATTAAGACATCTGCCTGAATATTTCAATAGTGAAGACTCAAGAACTAAATGTCAGGCTAAGGGTATCTGTAACTTGTTGGTAGGCACGGTACAATTCTTTCTTAGTTACTGGATCACATAGAGTTTGTTCCAAAAGACACAACCTTTTTTCATTAAAAAGTATCTAACTTATGATTGTGAGGTGAAAATACAGAGTGACAGAGACTCCTGTAGTTCTCCTGCATTCTGCATCTGCTGCACAAGCTGGAAGGTGTGTGGGAAGAGGGATGTAAATGCAAGAGACAGCAGCAGATGTGAAAACATTTGCCTCCTGTTACAGAAGTCATTGCTGCTAGGAGAAACTGAATTCGGCCAGCTCTGCTATAACACGCCTCTCAACCAACTCTGTTATGAGGCATCTAGAAGACACTAAGTGAACTTCTAGCAACAAACTAATTTTTTCCCCCTGTGAGATTGCCTCCCCACTCTATTTACACTTAAATTTGTACAGGTGACAAGTGCCTATGGCTGGTATTGAAACTAATGAGAGCTGGACCTGAATATATCACCACTGTGAAGAGGAAGAAAATATTCACGAGGAGAACAAAAGTCCTGTAGTGCATGGCACTATCAAGATAGGACTGCACTGTACTCCCTTAAGATCAGCATAAAAAAAGTAACCTGACTTTTTATGGAGCTAGATATATGACACAGTCATAGGCATCATTCAAAGCAAGCAAAGAAACTGCTTTTAAAATCATTTGAATGCTACAAGTGAAATAGGGCTGTCAGTATAATAATATATAAGTTTACATCAAGTAAATATGTGTCTCTGTCTGTTACTAATGAAATAATATGCTAGACCCTCCTCCCTCAATTAGGTAACTGCTCAGATAAGAGATGGGTAATAATATGAATTTTCATAATAATGTCCTCAGACATCTCAAATTAGGGGCCCTTTGACTTTTATTTCTTTGTGTCTCAGTATAAAATGTGGACAATAATGGACAATAATACTTCTGTTGTGATGGCTATTGTGAAGCTAAATATATTAATGCTCAAAAAGCCTTTAGGAAATACAGTGATGAGTGTCACAAAGAAGTCCACAAGGAAATGAATGATTTCATCTTCATATCAAGGTTCCAATCATGTCCAGTAAGTAAGGCCTGGAGCCACAGACTGTACAGAAAAGGTAAACCAAAATATCGAATAGTTTCTCATTAAGTGAACACTATTCATCCAGTGCAGCAAGTGAGACAGAGATCCTGTGGAAAAATGGAACATGAATAGGTAATTAAAGATTGTATAATAATACATGCACAAAATAGGGGTGAAAAGTTTATACTAGTGACTTAATTCTGACATCTCCTAATTCCTGAATGCATGATTCTGCAGCTTCAGTGTTGTTCAGCTGCCACATTTTTAACACCATTTTTAATGTGTCACTGTATTCATGTTGCTTAAATTATCATCTGCTCATTTCTGATATTAGGCTTGTTTGTGTGATGCTTTTCTTTCTCTAATCCCCTGTATTTAGAACACATTGTCCAGATATGAAAATCTTTGCAGCCTGACTTTCAGGAACAGTAAGAGTTTGTGTAATTTAGATTAGTGCAGTAATCGTTTGGCCCAAATGCCAGAAACATCCCCGAGAGTATTTAACATTCATTCAGAAGATGTAGCTGCTGCTTTTCAACTTAAGGTCAGGATGAAAACACAACTTACAGCCAAAAGAACATGCTGCAGTTCTTGTCTGGGAGGTGGCAGTTTGTCCTAGTTTAGGGCAAATTTGGGAGAACACCTCCAAAAGGGGGACCCCCTCCAGAAAGCAAACCCACACCGCCCCCTCCCCCCAGCCGGTTTGGGAATGATTCCTCGGAGAGAAGTGGAAAGAACCTGTTTATTTAACAGGCACAGCAACCCCAGCACGCAAAATGAACAATACCAGATGACAACACTCTTTCACTGCTCTGAAAAAGATGACAAATTCAGCCAGTCTCTCTTGGGGGTAATCGCTCTGTTGTCACTCCCTCCGGAGCTGGGGATGGATGCTGCAGGACACAAGGGGCAAAATTCTCGGTGTTTCCCAGGTCCCAGTCTGGAGCAGGTTTGAGTAATTCCAAAAAAAAGGAATAGAAAAAAAACAGTCCAGGGAAAAATTTGTACTGCTTAGCCAAACTAACTAATGAGCAGAAGCAAAGAAAGCAAGAGTAAAGCAGAAGCAAAAGCAGGAGCCAAAGCAGTAGCTGGAGCAAGGGCAAAAGCCAAAAGAGCCAAGCAAAACAAAAAACAAAAGCCACACTATGTATGTCCCCATCTCTGTGTCCCACCAGCCGTGGAGGGAGCAGGCTGATAACAAAACCAAAACAAAACATTTGCCCTTCAGATCCAGTCTCGAAGGCACTGAACATAATATCCAGCATAAACAGAACACAAGCATCACCCTAGGACACAGTTGCAGGTGGCTGGGGCACCACCAAGCAGCTGTCTTCAGAAATTGCACACACCACAGTCTGGGAAGCCTGGGCAGCTTTCTCCAACACACAATCTGCAAAAACTAGGCCAAATCAAGACCATAAAAATTTACACTCACACTCCTGACATGGAACAACAATCTTTTTGGTTTCCTCTAACTCTAGCTGTCTGATAAAGCAGAACACTTAATCACTTCTTTTCTGCCACCTACTCCTTAATAGATTGTGTACTATACATGGGATCAGTGCTGCTGTTGACAATTATTTGCTTCTCCACTTTGGGCACACAGTTCTGAAGCGGAATGAAATTTCATTATAGACCAAATGCATGATGCACACTATATATAGTCAAGCCCAAAAACCACCTGAGCAAAACTAAAAGTAAAGAGCCATCCAAGAAGGATTATAGGATTATATCCTTAAATCCAAAGTGAGATACATTAGAAAGCGATGTACACTGTTTTCTCATTTTCATCTACTGGCAATAGAATGGATTACCTAGCCATGAATTTCCATCATTTAATTCCTTGTGTGGTACATGATGCAGGAAACAACATCACAGCAAAGCTCAGTGAGAACTGATGGAGAGTGAAATCAAAGCTGGGCATATATGAAAGGAAGTGTTTCAATGTCTCTCCTGAAAGATGAAATAAAATCACAGACAAAATGACCATTACCAGCCAGACAACAACAGTGCAGACTTCTGACTTACTGTATCACTAAATTAATGTTAGCAAGGGTGCAAGCCATGAATTCACTGACAAGTAGAGTGCTCCGGAGGCTTCTATGATTGTTGAAAAAGAGATGGAAACAGTTGTCCAGGACAGAGTAAAAGCTTCTTGAAGGTGATGGCAAAATATGGCTGGCCACAGTAGAAAAGCTGCCCTGCCTGGGCTGGGTCACTGAAAAATGTGTACTTCCCCAGGAGTCGGGCACCACCACCAGCAACTGTCTTTGAGCTGTGCCTCCCCCTGTGCCTCTGGTGCACCGTACAGTGCTGTTGGCTAGAGAGAGACCATTTCAGGGGATTAAGCCAATTTCAGGTCTTTCTCTCTGCTGATGTGCTGCCTTGCACAGCAGGACTATTTTGCTACCACCATGATCTTTATGCAGAGACAGGGAACTGCTTGCAAATGTCTGCTATGAGCTGGAGGTGACCAGGCTTGGAGCAGCAGCCATGACTGCTGGGCCTGGGCTTCTTTCTCCCTCATGGCCCTCATAAATTCTTCAAACCACTCCCAGCATCAGGCTGCCTTAGGACACACACTGCCTTCCCCAGAGTGAGTTCTGAAAGCAGCTCTTTTTGGGCCATTTTCATCCAGGGAGAAATGGATTCCATGCCTGCTGTGACTGATTTCAGAGGCTCTGACAGCTCCACCTTGCATTGGTTGCTAATGGATAGTCCCCTCCATGCCTGTGGCTGCCCTCTGCTAATGAAGTGGGAGATGAAAGCACATGGTACCATCACACAATACCTCAGGCTGTGTCATTCTGGCATTAGAGGTATCAAGACAAGTTCAGCATTACTGGCTACTGCAGCAATCAAACAAATACTGGGGAGAGTGAGGTGAAAACTACAGCTCTTTCCCAGTTTGATCAACATCACCTTTGTCTCTGCTCTTACCATTTTAACAAGAACCATGACTTGTTGATATGCCTACAGCACCCATTGATTCAGTCAGGGCTCTAAGGAATCTTAATGAAAAATTATATTGCAAATACTATCTGGTACTAGGAAGAGATAAAGAAGTGTTTAGTTATTTGTACAGCCAAGGCATAGTGCAGTCCAAAGTCAGCTGCAGGACACTACTGAGACTATTTGGGAGACTCCATAGTCATGCTGATTTAGTTGTTTTGCTGATCTAGTGTGAAACACAGAAACTACACTGCGTTATGCAGTGCTGGTGCCCAATCTATCTGTCAGATCTGGTGTTATTCTGGGGAATCTCCTTTCCCTAAAAAGCATTACACAATGGAGAAGTGAACATGGTCAGATTCCAGAAGCAGGAAACTTTTTAGCTTCTGACCTGTACGAACCTAGAAACCTGGTTGACTGAAGGCCACACTTACACAACACTGATGACCCTCAGGGACATGATGCCAAACATGGTATAGCTGAGTAATTAAATGGTAGTTGAAACTCAGAAACCATCACAACCTATAATTTCAAATCACTAAAAGCACTAGGGAATACCCCCCCTACTCTATAGATATGAAAACAGATTATTTATTGATGGGATCAGTAAAGTCTGGATTCTAATAGATGCAAAAATGTCCAATATATTTGGTATCTCAAGACACTCGGTGATTAAATATGTCTGTTCCGTTATAAAAATAAATCAGCAGCTTTATAGCATGTTAGAAGAAGTCAAAAGGAATAAAAGTAATTCAGTCTTTTTCTTAATGTTTCACATTACAGGCTTCAAACTTTTTGAGGAAGTATAAGCATCTGCCATTCAATCAACTTTGCAGAAATAACTCAGCTAGATTTACAATATCAAGTATATTTTTGTTTCTTTTCCCCGCTAAGATTTAATTAAAAGCAACCAAGCTGGTCTCGCTCCCTCTTCTTACTTAAACTCAGTGTTATGGATAGGTGGATCTGTATGCTCTGTACAACCTCTCTGTATGTCCTGTATGTTCAATATGCCAGGTAGCTAAATGTAAGATATGGATGGGCATAGAACTTGCCACCAAGGCAGTGCTGTGTCTAATGACGGCAAACTGAGGTTTATCTTTCTGTTTTTAATTCACTGCTTGCATTTAAAAATTGCAAGTGATTTTATCACTTAGAAAGCAGCTGAACCTGTACAGTCTCATCTCAGATTTTTTATTTTCAGATAAAGAAACTGTGTAACACTCATAACTAAACAGATTTCTACAGTCAAATAATACATTCCAGAGCATTGCGGTGGAGAGTTGAAATTATCTGAATGTCACCATTACTGTTATATCAACATAAATCACTCCAATATACTCTTAAGAAATGCAACATTTCTTACATATACACCCAGCAATAACAAAACCTATCACACAGTGATTACAGCAGAATCTACAAAATGGCTCTCCTTGCTATTAAAGGTGAAAATAGTCCTGTGAAAGACTTGCAAGCAATTCCTGTATTTTCTTGTTCCTTTAAGTGCATGTTTTTCTGTGAATTTGGGCTGGATGTATTGGTTTCCAGGGCAGTATGTGAAAATGCTGGGTCTACCTTTACACGACTGCTTTGTTGTTTCAGGCAAATACCTGCACTGCCAAAGAAGGGTCTCAGTGTCACATGTATGGCATGTACCCACTGTCAGGGTAAAAGGGAATGACTGTGACAAATGAGAAGCTTTTTCAGCTAATTCATTTTGTGTGTAGTCATCTCAGAGCCAAGAGGCTCCAGCTGGGACTGGTGCCTGATTACACTAGAAGCTGTACCAAGTCAGACAGCCTCCTTCTCCAAGCACCTTGGGGCTTAAGCAGACAATCACACAACTAGTGAAAGAAAAGGACTACAGTTCTTCCTCTTCTGCAAATGAGGAAGTAAGTGGCAGAGCTAAAAAAAGGGCTCAGCCCTCAGCCAGTATAAATTGTCACAAGAGGATTCAGGTCAGCACAAATACACCAAGTTACAGCAGCTGAAGAAAACACTGGCGTTGAATTTATAATGCATGAGATAAATATAATGCATCCAAGCAAGATTTAAACATCTGCAATCAGTATAAAGGATGAAAGGTGCTTAAAAATACTGTACTTCACATTTCTTGTGTAATAAAATCCACAGCATAAAATGATGGTGCCAATTATCAAACTAGACAAGCACAGAATGGTAACACTGCAAGAAAAACCAGACAGCTCATTAAAATGGTAAGGTATATAATGTACAAAAAGGGAAAAAATACACCCACTTTTACTCAGCAGAAAATAATTTTGCTTATAATTTTCTTAGAACCAAAGTAACTAAAAGACTTGAAGAAATAAACTCTACTTTATAGTAGGGTCTGGCAAGGGGGCAAAAGAACGTTTCAAGGATTTTTAGAAGGTGTTTATATATCCCACTAGATCTTGAAAATATTTCAACAGAAACTTCTGAGTTTTAATTACACATATCAATGCTTTTTGCCCCTCATCACCCTTTTACATAAACACTACCTACACTTTCATTAAACTCAAAAGTGTATTCCTTTAAAATAAAACCATTGGATTATCAATGCTTTATTACATTCTCTGACCTGTAAGTATAGTACATTTCCATTCTCTTTGCCTTGTCCTCAGAAAAAAACAAAGTGAAGGAGGTGTGGAGGCTCCATGTCCTGATTACTCAGAGTCTCGCTTCCCTGCCAGTATATGGACAGGGACATTTCACTCTGTAGGACACTCCATTTCTATGTGCTTGTTCCTGAGCTGGCCATTTCTGGAATCAAACTAACTTGTCCCTCCTAGTACACAATAATTCACTCCCTTGTTACCAGCCACAGAGAGATGATACAGGAAAATTAAAAGAAAACAGATGCATGATGGATGAAAGTGGAGCTCAGGAGCTATTGTTTTCTGTTCAAGATTAAAAGGAGAGAGAGAGAGTTAATATCGTTCAAAGCAGTGACTCTCAGGGAAAAAATCTCAGCACTTTGGGACTGAGGAATTCAATGCATCAATAAATCCATAAGAAGCAGCTAGAGGCAGATTCAAGAAAAGAAATCTAGGATAGGTAAGAAAGAGCCACATCTGACCCACTACAAAGAAATGCCATGGTGCCAATAATGGCATGAGAAAGTTTTGTTGTTTTTTTTGTTAAACGGTATTTAGGGATATACTCCAGTATGTCAATTGGATTTCACAGTAACTACAAATAAAGTAAAGCTGTAGATCAAGACTGTTCCCTTCTAGTACTTTAATTCACTTTTATTTTCAGGATTATTTTTGAACATTTTACATCAGTACTGATAAGGAACACTTCCACAAAGGACAAAAGAAGAGAGGGAAGTCTCTACTGTGCGAGAGACTGCAGGAAGTAAAGTCTATGACTTGCTACATAAAGGTTTCT
This sequence comes from Sitta carolinensis, assembly GCA_032173965.1. Taxonomy (NCBI): domain Eukaryota; kingdom Metazoa; phylum Chordata; class Aves; order Passeriformes; family Sittidae; genus Sitta; species Sitta carolinensis. The sequence continues at coordinate 28,929,218 of JAVUNC010000005.1, read as the reverse complement.
CCCAAAGTCACCCCACTTGAACCTGACCCTTCTCTTTCAGAGATCTGCAGGCCATGGGAGATACACTACAACAGAGCCAGCCCTCACAGCAGGATTCTTTGGCAAACATTGCACAATTAGCTGAGTACAAGTGTGTCTTCAAAATGGTTATCTATTTCTGGAGTAATGCTGTCTGACAGGCATATCTAAAATCTGCTAGGAAGAGCAATATACTCTGAGAGGAATGAAACACTCCACATAATACTGAAAAAAGTAGTCTAGGGCTCCTCCATGTAAAACCTGCACCTGTAATGGAGCTGGATCTGTTATTAGTTTTATGAAAGGTGAATTTCCATCTACCCTGACTCATCTGAAAAATCTGTCACTGGTCACCTGCCCTTATTCCTAAGCTCACATCTGAGAGATGATCTTATCAATGCCTGTCAGGATCTAAAGGGAAGGTGTCAAAAGGAAGGAGCAAGGCTGTTCTTGGGGGTGCCAAACAATAGGACAAGCAGCAATGGGCAGACACTGATGCACAGGGAAGTCCACCTGAGTATGAGGAAGAACTTCTTTACTGTGTGGGTGCCCATACACTAGAACAGATTGTCCAGAGAGGTTGTGGAGTCTCCCTTGCTGGAGATATTCAGGAACTGTCTGGACACAATCCTGTGCAATGTGCTCTAGGATGACCCTACTTGAGCAGGGATGTTGGACCAGATGTCCCAATGCTGGTCCCTTCCAACCTGGCCCATTCTTTGATTCTATGTGATTTAATACTTTGCTCTCTCAACACAAGATTATTGTAGTAGCAATGCTAGAACTACATTGTAAATAAAACATGCCAACATATTTTCAAAGTCCAAATAAATAACTCCAAGTAAATAAATACTCTACCACACAAATATCACTTAGAAATGCAATTATAAAGAGCCTCTAGCTTTGTGTTATAAAAATATGAAAGAGTGCTCAGGACAAGCTGTTTTACATAAGATTTTTCTCTATATTCAGCAACCCCAAGATCAAAATACTGGAATTTCATTTTTCAAAGCCAAAAGGATGGTTTAATACTTATTTTATATGAAGACAGCTCTGTTTTTCTACCCTGCATGCAATATCCAATTCAGTATAGCTTGATACATCCTGAGTTTTCATCCATGCTTTCATTACGGCTCTGTAACGTACATTTATTATACATTCTCTTGAATCTTTTTGAAACATCAAATAAAATGTAAAATTTAAAGGCAGAGAAAACAAAGTGCCAGAAATCTTATGAGAAAAACAGTATTTCCTTTCTTATCCTTCTGGTTCTAACCATGAACCACAGTGAGCACTGAACAGTGGTGGACATTGGAAAGCAAAACTGAACTACACGACTCTGTGCACCTTTCTAGTCCTGGTACAGCAGTGATAAAATCTGAGTGCCACCAACGTCACCTCTATGATAATTACTCAAGTAATAGATAGCTTTTTAAAGGAAACTGAGTGTCTCAGAAACATTCTCTGCTGGCAGAGTTAGTAATATATTGAAGAGGAAGGGCCCATTGGTTCTTATACTCTTTGCTGACCTTCAGTTCAACAGTCAAACATGTCTAGGACTAAGAGCAAAGCCATGGGCCTTCGATGCTCCTCTTCCTTGCCTCAGCCCAAATGGCATAATTTTTCACAGAGCTTTGGGTGAATTATTCACAGAAGGCTCAAACCACGTACAAATGCAAAGGCGAGAGCACAGCATCACATGAAGAAGGTTTTGGCCACATACTTGTGACCCACATTCCTTTCTTAGCACCTAGATTCAAAGGAGCAGACATGAGGCAGATTACAATGAAACATCTCCCAGTTAAGCTTTCAGGCAAAAGTCATTACACTACAGGGACCTGTCACCAAGCAACAAAATTTTCACGTAAAAGTGGAAAGCTGAATCTTAAAAGCAAATACTAATTTTCATCTATTAAAGTATCTTAGTGTGTGTATACTAATATCATAAATGCTTGAAATATGGAAGTATTTATTTCTTGTTTGTCTGAATTTATCTCATCTTCCTAAGAGAAGATTTGAATTTACAAAACAACCAGCTTCTCTTTTTTTTTTCATGATGTAAGTTTTGCAGAAAACACTTTCTAATTTGGAAAGTCACACAGTTCTTAGCACTCTAAGAAGAGAAATCAGCAATATTTTCACAATAAAAGGCCAGAGGCCTTTTTTTGCAATGTTACTGAGAATGATGTTATAAAATGCCCTTACTAATAGTGATTACAAACTAAACATTTATTTACTTTTTTGTAGTCTTAGCTAAATGCCATTTGCTCTAGAGGAAACAGAGTGACTAGGCAGCCTCAACAGCCTGAGTGGAACATTATGAGAGTGTACCTGCATGACAATAAGAAGGTCAAACACCAAGATGAAAGAAGCCAAGAAGGCTCTTGAGACCTCATCACTTGGCAGAAATCCACGATTCAGCTTGTCCCAGCTGATCCAGTCAGTAGTGATGACAAGCACAACTACAGAGGTCAGAGTAAACAGAACTGTCCTGGAAGGAAGAAGAAAAAATAGTTCAGAGAGAATATGATAGTAATGAAGATGCATTTTATCTGTCTTCTAATGGTCAACTAGTATTTTATCAGTACTTTTCCACTGATGAAAACAGACTAAAGAAAATTAAGTCCACAAACAAATATTTTAATTTAAGAAAGAATGCAGTCAGCTATATCCTCAGTGAAAATAAATTTAGTAGCTAGTACTAAGCATGTTGTAAAATTAGCTGGAGTATATTGCTCTGGTTCTTCATTCTGTACTTTTCACTGAAGATGAAAACCAGTTAAGTAAAATGACAGAAGTAAAATGTACCAAGACCTGCATGATCTAGGCCAAATTCAAATCAACTAATTGAGAGAACATTGTCTAAGGCACCAAAGATATTAGAACCTTTGAAAATATTTTCTAAGCTGTAGGAGCTATAAGATGCTAAGTGTATCTAATATTTATACAGAAACATGTCTGCTTAAAAGAAAATTTAATGCACTAAATTAATTTTTAGTAAACTCTGGAGATTGTAGAAAGATTTTGCTTTGTGTTTTCTAAGATGTCCTTTGTAAAAGTTTTCAATGATTTTATGACTTTTCTGAGAAGTCAGTGAGAAGTGAATCACAGAAGTATTAAACCCTCTTTAAAAATTCTACAAGAATCCCAGAAGATACATTTGACTAATTCATACAATTCCGGAACACAGTATTTAAGAAAATATCTTTCTAAGCTATCCCTGCAAAATACCTCTGCATCATTTCCAGCAGCACTTTGGTAATATCTTGCAGAGTTGGCAGCAGTGACTGATTGAATTTCTGGTTCCGTGGAAGCTGGAAAATTTAGCTGGTAATTTAAGGGTGAGCAAGGCTTCTTCCAGTAGCCATAGCTGTCAGTAAATCTGTGCTATAACTGCGGCATGTCAAAATCTGAATGCATGCTCATGGCTAAATAATTGTGGGAGGGTGGATTTTTTTTTCCACAGCAATAATATCTCATTTTCTTCAGCTACTGAGGGTTGTAAAATAAAGTGAAGAATATTTCACGTGACACTTCCAAACAGGGCAAATACTCAGCAGAGGGAAAAAGAAATCTGTACACCAGTAGTCACAGGCTACCAGTCTGTATGCATTTCTTTTTATACAGCAGCCTTGTCTGTATCTGGGAAAACAAACATGCACACAGGCAATAGTAAAATGCATTTGTACTCCTAAACATCATTCTTCTGTGACATGACGGGCTGCACTTCTTCAGAATGTAATGAGACAAAATTATTTGATTGCTACTATCTTTACCTTGGAATATTTATTTTTGTTCTTAATAAATTAACTCAGTTACGTGCAACATTATGGTTGACACCCTAACAATCTCCCTCGAAAGAATTACAAGCACCTAGGCAAAAAAAAAACAATAAATGATGCATATTGGATAGATAAACCAAATAAATGATGTAATTTGTCCTATGCAATAGTCAAACCTACTTATCCCAAAATATTTACTTGGCTACCATCTCAACCGTCAATACCTGAACCTGACTGACTTTTCTACAAGCTCCACTTTGTCACATACACAGAACAGTTTACTTTGGAAAGACAATTCTCTCTCTTGCATAAAGTCTCTTGAGACACACAAAGGTGTTTTTACCTGCTTATTTCACCTTCATATCTGGAATTGTCATGGTTAATGTTCTTATTTTAACTGAAAATTTCTCCAGAAAGATAACATCACTTGTCTGCTGGCCAAGACAGACTTCCCCAGCCTCTAGGCACCCTGATTTTCCTTGACCTCCTTCTGTGGAACCACCTCCCCTGGGGAAGAGGAAGTTTAAACCCATAATTCAAATCTGAGTATTTTGCTATAGGAAGCACATACCCAGAAGATACGCTCAAGACTATTCTGCCTCAGTCCTCTTGAATTATGCATTTGCATTTTGGAGCAAGAGTTCAAAGCATGGAAGGTCAGACTTTGGCATGTAGGCAAGCAAAAGCAGGCATATTTTTATTCATGCTTTGTTGGCATGCATGCAAAGACCAATGTGTGTGCTCAAGTCCTGATTTCCTTGAGGAAATGCATATGCACTTAGAAAACTGCCTTGTTATTCATTCTGAAATGTCAAATAGGGAGGGAAGGGAGCAGAAAATGGGCTGCTAATAGAATAAGAAAATGCGAGACCAACAAAGAAGGTTAGAAATAGACTTTCAAAATGGCTGCATTAAACAGCATAATTAGTACTCAGCTGTAATTTTGACCTATGATACTGGAACACAGCAAGATATTCAATACATGCTTTTGGAGTTATTATAAACTCATCTTCTTTGGGTTAGAGTTCAGTTTGCTTCTTGTGAAAGTACAGTGTCCTGGAGATTAAAAAAAGAGATGAGGATTTCATTTAACTTGACATAACTTGTATTGGATAAACCAATGTGAGCTGTCCTGCAATACCTAGCCCAGTATAGTTTGTCCTTTATTCTGCAATGCACATTACTGAGAAATAGCCACATCATCAAACTAATTGCCACATTGCTGGCAGGACCCCTCCTCATTACAGAAGGGGAAAGGCTACAAGGTGAAGGGCAAGAGAGGACTGACTCTTCTCTGTACCAGGCATTAAGAAATGCAATTTCGTCTCTAGCTGAAGAAGGAAATACACTTTTATACTTTACTTCTAATTCTAGCTTGCTGTATTGAATGATTATTTGCCCTGTTCACCTATTCAGCTGCAATAACACACATTTTACAACCTACTGCATACTCCTTAAGAGTGCAAATAAACACTGTCCAGACTAACAGCATACTGAATAGCTAAAATTATTAGGCAGGTCCACAAAAATCACTACTGTACTTATCACTGCCAGCGATTATTTAAAATCCCCAGTGCTACACTGAACTGGGGGTGGGGTGGGGAAGGGTGGAATAAGAAGGGGAGGCTGAAAGAAAACTTTTATTGGCAGAAATTTCTCAAAAACTAGGCAATTTTTTGACTGTATCTCTATAATAATCTTTGATTGCCGGGACTGAGTTTGGTCTTGAATTTGTCAAAGCAAATCACTTATGACAAATTGAATCCATACTACCAGCCCATTTGTGAACAGAAGACAAATATGGTTCTCAAAAACTTAGCAAGGTCCAAAACACATGCACCTTCCTTTCTGCCCCTTTCCACAACACTTTCTTGCACTATAAGCTTTGATCAAACTGACCAACTTTAAATCTACCATCCAGCATATTATACATTATGAGAGGTTGTGAACCACATGGATCAGAAGCCTGAGCAGGTTTTAGCCACTGGAGGTGGTCCCCCCATGGCAGACAGCATCACAACCTAAACTATGCAGGGAATACACAATGAACTGCTGTAATCTTATGTCCTGGATGCTTGGAGACACTCTCTTCTGCTGTTTAGCATGTCCTACCTCCCTCATCAGGAACTCCTAAGCAGAGCCTGTAAGGCCACAACTTGTTCTCTTGTAGCCCCAAGGCAGTACCACAAAACCATTCATAGTGAATCCCCTCCAAACCTACACCAGAAGTATCTTTGACTCCATAGAGCTTCAGGAACCAGAATTATTTGTCTGTACTGAGTGAAAAACTGAACAATCCAGAATTTGTCCCTGGAAAGATAAAAGACAAGCTAATAAATGTATACACGTTCACAAAAGATGTAATGCTGGAAACAAGAACTGTTTCCAATCTGAGTCTCATGATTCTTCATGTATAAATCAGCAGAGCAAAGTATATCACAAATGGAATCTGGTCTGTGATGGAACTTCATCTCTCAAACTGTAACATAAAGAAGATTAAGTTTCTTGTTCAAAGATTAAACACAATTATTTGCAAAACACTTCCCATTACTTGTGACTTTAAAGTGCTCATTTTTAGAGATGTTTAAAAATTTCATGTCTTAGATGACCCTCTGCCAAATCTTTTGCAATGCTACAGCTTTGATGATCAGATAGTAAGAGTTCTGTTAAGACCAACTGAAGAGATGAAAGACAAACTTTAGTTATTTTCCTCATTTTCATTTTGTCTTTCCCAAGAGCCAAAAAGCTTTATCTTGACCTTTGACTACACCTTTTCCATAAAAACATCCTACCTGTGCTTAGCCAAAAGTAGGTCTTAGATTTACATGACACAGCATTTTGAGAACTTTTCATTGTAATTTCACACATAATTTTCACTAAGCTAGGTCATTTGTAAATCATCAAATATTGTTAACAAGGCTTCCAAGTATTGCTGATACAATGTTCATTTGGGATGGGGTACATTAGACAGGACCAAAGAAACTGGTCAGTCAGCTGCCCTTTGTGGGTGTTGGGTGTCTGACACTACTGCTGTCCCACCCCCATCACAGTGCCAGCTCCTGGCATGTCTCTGCATTTCCCTGAGGTTTCCCCAACTAAGAAACCACCTCCCATGTGTCACAATCCCTCACTCTGCTGTGGAATGCACCTGCACTGGCACTGATTGTCTTGGAGGTTTCTCATAAATGTACCCAAGTAGTTGCAAAGATCCTGTGAAAACAGATACAGAAAGGGAAAAAGAAATTTTACTGCTCTTTATATTTAAAAAGGCATTCCAGTCCTCAGGAAAGAAAGATCATTCAAGTCAAATACTCCATGTAATTTTAATCTCAGAATCAGCACTAGCCAAATGTACAGTTGCACAGTGCACAATAACTATAAAGAACAATGCTACTGCAGATGTTCATATACAAATGCCAACATTTTTTATTTCACTTGTTTTAATTAAGAAGGGCTTTGTTATTTAATCTGTCAAAAATAGCAACTCTAAGCCCATTCAAAATAAAATATTTAGTCTGCCTGTTGCTTGGTGTCAGAACCACTTCTGCAATTAAGCAAATATAAGGGACAGATGCTCTGGTGGTGAAAAGCATCTGTGTTCCCTGGAGCAGCATAACTTCAAACCTCCAGCTGGCCACTGCTCTTCTACCCCTGAGGGACAGTTCTCTGAAAGAAGTGAGCAGGAACTCAAGATTTCTGTGTTTATCAGCAGCTACTGCAGTACCACAGAGTGGCACAGCTGGTGCTGAGGATCCCATATTCACAGTGTTTGTGTAGTGTAGACTGACCTGAGCATGCATCCATAACTTCAGCACACCAGGTGTAATAATAAGCCCAGAAAGCAGTGTCCACTTCAGATGTATCCAGAAGAAATCCCACTTGTGCACCCCAGAGCAAACTATACCATTAACCAAAGGGCAGGTAGAGAGATAACTGGCAGGTCCACCTGAGAAATGTGCTACTAAGTGAATTTGTAATACCTACAGAGCCTAGAAATCTAGGAATATTTGCAGAGTTAATTTCATTGGACCTCTTTTGTTAAAATAAGGTGTTTGAACCTGATGGGGACAAGTATGTGGCAGAGATATGTAGCAATACTATTGTCAAATTCCAGAGTACCACATTACCCACGGCATGCTCTGCAGGCATGAATAAGTGAGAGAAATTACATTAATGCAGATTGCCATCAAGGAGACTTAATTATCTGAAGTTAAATATCAATTACAAGAAAATGGTTTATAATTCCAAGGTTGAATCACGTTATTTTTTAAAGTCCTTGTTACCACAATAGTGTATGTCCGACTTCTGTCCTGTTGAAAGTAATTTGTAAGTAATTCAGCATTTGCCAGTAACTACCAATTCTGAAATACTTGTTCTGAAACACTCCCTAGGCTGTGTATGGTGCATCACTACTTCTCACTAGCAGATACTGCACATTTTGAGAATCATACATTCCTCATTATATCTTCCAAAAAATGCCTCTTGCCAGTGTGACTGGTGAACAGAAGAAACTGGACACCACAGAGCATAAAGGATGCTCTGAGATGGCAAAATTAAAATTGATTTTCTGCTTTTTTATATATTCACTTACTAACACTATGGGTGTTCCTAGAGCTGCAGGCTCTTTGATTCTCTCAACCCTAACCCTAAGCTGCACACGACACACCCCAACCCCTAAGTTTAAGCCATAACACTGTGGATTTTCCAGATGAGAAAAGTGAAGAAGCAGCAAGGCTGGGGCCTTGCCAGGATTGCCTTGTCTTGCCTTTTCCAGCCCCAGATATTCCTGGAGCTAACCTAACCCAAACAACCTTTCCCACAAACCTTGTTTTACATCTATATTTTGATTGTAACGGTTTTGATTTTATGAGAGTGTATCAATATGATTCCAGAACTATTTGGGATTTTTGCACAAATATTTGTATAAAACATGAAATTACATTTATGCTAATTATATAAAGGAAATATTTTGCTATGTTTCATGTAATAAAATTAATAACATTAGGCAATGTAATCACATGGTATAATATCAGAATTCTAGAGAGCATAATATTTTTATTACAGGTAGAAGCATCTTTGAGTTTCCTTTTGCCACACCATTAATTTACTAAAATGAAAGTGTTATCTATTTCAAACAGCAGCTCATTTAAATTAAACTCATCACCATAAGCTTTATGTTTCAAATGCCATTTCCTATCCATGACACAGAAAAGCAAAAACAGTTTATGAAAGTTCATGATCTTACTTGGAAAAAACATTTTCATGTTTAACATGTATAATATGCAAAGTAATATAAAACTCATATGAATCATATCCAAAGAATTCTACTTCATGTTCAACTTCCAAAGTTAGAAGTTAATTGCTTAACTCCAGTAGAAAGTATTTGGGAAAAAAAACAACCAAACAGAAAACCAAGCAGTTCTATATAAGGTAAAGAGAAGCCATTTTTCTGTTTTACTTTCAGATGGATACATCACTTATCAATGTAATGGGGAGTGGAAGAAAGCTGCTAAAAAAACAACAGAAACGAGATTTAAAAAAAATATTTTCAAAGCATCAAATGTGCCTTAGGATAGACCTGCCTGGCAACTTTTCAGCAAAAATGGTTTATATTCAGACAAGGACAGTTCATCAATAAGCAGAATTTACCCGTGAAAGGGATTATTTCTGTAATGTGAGGGAAGCTGAGTCAGAACCAGGCACAATTCCTACACCTCATTGTGGTTGAGGAGCTTGGGCAGTGTCTCAGTTACACAAGGCAATACAAAAAGTGCAGAAGCCACTACCTGTTCTGAGTAAGTCAGACCAGCTATTTGAATATTAGTGTTAATGAGACCAGCTGGATGCAATAATGAGAAGATTTTCACATGCTACAGGGTACTATTTGTTCAGACTCTCTAGCTGGAGCTGGTCTGCTTAGTATACATGCGTCAACATTAGTCATGACATGAGTCAACAATTCTCTGGACACAGATTTCCTACACCCAAGTGTCTTAGAGCTTAGTTATTCACAGTCCCTGGTAAGAGCGAGGTAAAGGCTGTTCATCATAGTGGTGAGACATGGGATCATATGCCAAAACATACAAAACAGGGACTTGGCTTTCATGTTTCCAGCATCCTCAGCAACTGCGAGAAACTAGTTATAAGAATAAAATGTTATTGGCCTCATTTCTCAGTTATCATGAAATACTCACTAACGTCTTAAAGTCATTGCAATGCAGAACAGGAAAAAACTTTTCAAATGGAAAAGATGTATGTTTTAAAATTTAGAAGGAAAAACCTGTTTTAGATGGTAATTGAAATGCTATTCTAAAAGCCTAAAATTAAGCTTTTCAGACCTAGAGCAGGACTAGAAATATATCTCAACACCTCCTTGATTTTCCTGAGTTGAGACACATTATTAAATTCTAGTTTTAGAAACAAGGATGAGTGTAAGTGTGGATCTAACATCACATTTTCAATCCTATGATCTGCATTATTTGGATTTCTAGACGACTGATTTAAGACAAACTGATTGATTTTGAGAAGACACAATTGAAAACATCTAAGTCAGAAAAGTGGTGAAATTAATTAGTTAATAAACTGATTCTTTTATTAATAAATAATTACTTCTCAATTGCTGAATTTACTAGCATTGTTTGTGTTCACAGTTTGTTTCATCATTAATGGAACTTTAAACCTGATCAATGTTTTACTATATAAACAACAATCTGAATGTTTCCTTCAGGATATTCTAGACTCATATTTCTTTTCTGCGTTTAAGTTACTCAAATTTTTTCCCAAATCACAGTGAGGTCTGCCACATTTTGTCTAGAGCCAAGCAAAAACATGATACTTATTTTTTTAAAAGACACTATTTTTACATATGGGTTAATTTAGCGCAATTAAAACATTTTATAAGGAACTCAGAATCAACCAGAAACTTACCCATAGAGGGTTTGGTTTTGGGTTTTATTTTTTACAAGTCTACATGTGAATTAACGTATCTAATCTTTCATTACAGTCAACAGAGATGCAGTGTGAGACTTGGTTGCCTAAACCAAATTTAGTTTAGTATGATTTGGTAATACTCCACTGCTGTGGAATACCTTGCTTGGTCTTCAAATCTCTCAACAGAAGGTCTCCTCTGAGCCATGTGTCATGTCCAACAGGCCTGTGCACTATTCAGTACACCTAAGCATTTTAAGCTGTGGTCAACACCTATCCTAGGGACCTGAATCCCACCTTTATTCAAATGATGGAGTCTGGAAAATTATGCAGGTGACTACAAGTAAATTTCTACTTGTGGCAAGCTGAATGACCATCATCTGCATTGGCCAGGGCTCCATTGGCTGTAGTAGGAGCTGGCATGTTGATAGCCACAATCAACACAAAAACACCAGACACCTGAACCCGGAGCTGTATCTCAAAACTGAAGTCACTTCATGTTTTAATTTCTTTAAATAAAACAATGAAATTTTGAAATTTTTAATTGAAACCCAAATCTATTTTATGTAGAAATTAACAACACTCATATTTGAATAAAATCATGGAAAAAATGTATTTAGAAACTGTCAAATGAAAGCAGTCACTGAAAAGTTAGGGACTACTTGTTTTTCGAAGCATATTTTGGAAAATTGAAATTATTTCACATAGAATTTTGATACGGCCGTCTTAAAATTGTCCTCACAAATATTTTGAAAAAAACCCAGGGACAGCCCCCATGAAATTTCCCATCATATGTGTGACAATAAAAAAGATCCCTCAGTCACCCTGCCAGCAGCTCCAGAGGCAGCACAATTCCTAAGTGCAGGAACCTCAGGGGTTGACGAGAGCCGCCAGGAGCCCCCAGGCAGCTGCAGCTGCTGGCGTGGCCGGGGCAGGGCCGGGGTCCGGGTGGGAAAGGCGCACAGGAGCAGCAGGAGCGGCTGGAGCGCCACTGCAGGCAGCCCTCCGGACGGCAGGGTGTGCGAAGGGAGCCTCAGCCCTGCGGCTGCGGCGGGGAGCAGGGACACCCCCGGCAGAAAGCCACGGCCCCTCTGGCCTCTGCAGCCCCAGGAGGGACGCGGCTGCCCGGACTGAGCTCCGCGGGAAACGCGCTGCCAGGCTGCGGCACCGGCACGAGGGGCGGGGGGGAAATAGAAAGTTATAAAACTTTCCGTGGAAAAAAAGTCGTGGGAAAGCAAAACTGTGAAACGCAGGAAAGTTAATCATTAGCAAGGACAGGAAAAATAATAGAGTTGCTATTATTAATAGAGTACAGTATTAGTGAAGGTTTAGAAAAATGTTAAGTAAGATAGTAGAAATACGTATGTTTAATTATGGATCATCATTCATTGTTTGAGACCTTTACAAGAAAGCATTGTTAGAGGAAAGCATACGTGAACTTTTAGCAATTGGTTAGAGCCACTGCTTGTCAAGCTTTTTCAAAATGTAATTGGTTGAAAAGTTTTTGAAAATGTACTGTAACCGGGAAAAATCTGGCAGCTGTTTTGCTGTGGCTGAAACCTGTTGCTTGAATTTATCAAAATGAGACTGACAGCTATAAGGAATAAAAAAGCTTCAAGACGGCCATGCCAGTTGTTCTCATTCATGTTTTAAATAGAAAATTAATAGCCAACACAATTGGTGTTTCATATGAGGAATGAGCTTTGATGTGAGAGACAAAATATTGATTAGTTTTTTGTTGCAAAACAGTATAAAGACATGAAAGCTAATAATATAGGGTATCATTTTTAACTTCTTTTAAAACTGAATGATCAATTCTTTTAACTACATTAGCGATATAAAAAGAATCTGTAATTAAGTTAAAAGGTTGTGGAAAGAGCTGAAAAGCTCTACTTAGAGCAGCTAATTCGACAATCTGAGGAGAGCCTTTTATTATTTGAATGTTTGAATCTCAGGTTTCAGTTGTTTGGCTCAACCATGCTACTACTGAGCCAACACAGACGGATGTGGGATGAGGGGCACCAGAGAGAGAGACTGCTGGCATTGCCCCCAGCCTTCCCTGAGACAGGCCCAGCAGGCAGACAGGATACATGGCTTGGAGGATTCCCTGCCCTCCCTTTGCCTGTCTGAGCACAGTGAGTTAAGGGACAGGGCAGTGGTGACAAGTCCCTTCTTGGAGCAGCAGACCTGTCTCCTCTGTGACTGCCCCTCTCCAGGTGTGAGCCCCTGCAGGTGGAACCCATCAGCGATGAGGACAATGGTCCATCCAGCACGCAGGTGCCACTGGGGTAAATCAGACATGATCTTAAAGGTCTTTTCCAACATAAATATTTCTATGATTCTATGAGTTATGAAGCATACAGGATAAAAAAAGAACTTATTTTATCTAAGCAGAACATAAGGAACATGTTGTCCTTTACAGATACTGTCATGTTGCTACTCTTAGGAAACATTTAGAGTAAGCAGGTAGGAGAGCTATATGGTATTCATTTACATTCTCAGAGCTTCTCAGACAACATATTACGTACACAACTAAAATATAAAATACAGTTCAAATTTAGAATAAAATAAATATAACAGTTGAATAGCTTTCTATGTTCTAGATTAAATTACCTATATAATTTATCTATGCAGTACTTCTATGGAACAAGAAACTTCTCATTATTTTAAGCTTCAGACACCATCATATCTATGTGATATAGTTTCTTATTCATCAAGATGTTTTGTTTTTTACAATTAAATCTGTGCAAACCCTATCACAGCAAAATATAGTTGCCATTGTTTTGAACTGCTCTTCAATTTTTTTTTCCAAAACATTTTAAATAAATACAGGGTCTTCATCTAAGAAGCTGATTGTATTTTGATTAAATGTATTTTCAAAACAACTGCAACATGGAAAAAACCAAACAACAACAAACAACTTTAACCTTGCTTCCCGAACAGCATATTTTTATGTCAAAAATCTTTCAAATAATATCAATTTTACCTTAGTGAGAAAAGGGCATTAGTAGACAGCAAGCTGAGTGCATGCCAGGCATGTCTGCTGGCAGAAAAGAATTCCCAACAGTGTCCAGGGCTGCAATAACAGAGGCACAACCAGTAGACCAAGGGAGCTTACTTTGCTCGTATCCAGAATATCACATTCAGTTTTTGGCCAACCATACATAAAAAGTACCAATAAACTAAAGTGGAGTTCTTTAAAGTGGAGTATCTTAAAGCTTTACTGGTTAGGGGCTGAAGCACTTGTCCCCTGAAGAGGGCTTGGGGGATGGGACAAACTAACAGCTGCCCAGATAACAATGGGGAGGTGAGCAGGAAGATGGAGCCAACCTCTTCCAAGAAAGTGAACGACAGGATCACAAGAGAATTCATACCAACTCAAAAGGTGTCTAGAAAATAAAAGTTCATATGACTTATTTTTCACAAGTTGAGCCAGTTTCAGTATAAGGCTGACACATCTTAAAAACCCAAGGAAAATCACATGCAAATTACTGTGATTTTGACTTCCTGGAAAGTTAACCTTTCCTGTTCTAACAGTAGAACAGGACTAGAAATAAGACTGAACAAAAAGAAGTTAATAACAAGACTCACCAAAATACATCCTGACAGCGAGTGCTGTTCCAATAATTATATGCTCAGCTCTGTAACATGAATATTGTCACTTCTTCAGAGGAAGATAAACATTAGAAATTTCCAAGAAGGTGCACAAGGGAACTTGGGAATTGTTTTGGCTAAATTCACTTATATGCCCAGATACATACTGGGTAAACTTTGAGTTTTCCAAGAAATAGTTATCCCCTTCAAACAAAAACTTTTCAGTATTTCAGAAAAAGTCCTGTGTTTTATCCTGAGACCACTCTGCACTCTTTTCCAAATTGTTCCAGTAAACAGAAACCAGATAAATCCTAGAAGAAATACCAATATTCAGGGAACTCTGCAAAGATGCAGTAAAAGCCAAGCTAAGGCTTGTCCCACACCTGCCCTACAAAGAGACATGCAGTTCAGCGATCATCCATGTGGATTGGATCATCATGCTACTCTGAGGAGACTGGGGCATCACTAGTTCTGATCAGAAATTCCTTCCCATGGGTGAGAAACATTTATCAATAAAATTTTAACGAATAATGATGCTTATTTGAATGTTTTTGTTTTCTTAGAAAACAGCAATCAAAAGTTCTATTGTAGGATTCCAAACAAAGTGTAAGCAAAGGTCCCTTTCCTCCAGAAATAACTTGTCATTCTTTACCTTCCAGCCTTGGTCTCTTCAACTTCTAACATCCTAACAAGTAAGACTTAATGTTAGATGCTCGGAATTTACCATCTCAGTCACATAATTTTATGTTGAAAAAAAAAAATTGCCTTTAGCTGACATTCCCTCCTGGCAGTTAGTACTCTTTCAATTTTTGACCTGTTTCTTCCTCCTTACCTGTCCACTGACTTAGTTCTGAATGGATTTCCATGTGGTTTGTAACTTGTACTAGAGCCTCTTTGGTACTAAGATCTGACAGTTTTTTGTTGATCTGAGACGAATTCAAAGAACTAAGGACACCTCAGCAGGATTTAAGGCAGGGGAGTAGTACTGGACTGCTGAATGCCACTGCAGATTTCAGGCAGTAGGAATTGACAGGGAGTGCTAAAAGCCATCATTTTTCATTTTTATTCTGGGATATAATCAGAGGCATTTGTTTCTTCTCCCACAGTTTTCTCTGGTGGATCTCCTTTAGGGTTATAACCGTCTTTTAGAAAGACTTAAAGAGTAAGTGATCAATATCACACCTCTTATGCCTATTCAACAAGGCAATTCTTTCACCAGACCCAGCTACAAGCTGGGGACAGGCCTTTCATCTTGCCCAAGGAGTAGATGAGCTGTCTGGACAAGGGGCCACATCTAGGTGAGGTTAGATATCCAAACAGTTTATCTCCGGAGACCCGAATATTACATCAGATTTTGCTTTCCTTGCATGATTATGCTGTGCTCAAAATAGTTTAGGTGCTGTTAAAGAGACCTCGAGTTTAATAGAGATTGTGCTGACCAAATTTTGTTAAACATATATTCCATGTTTAATATTCTTTTAAACAATTTTACCCCTCACTGATTGTGTCCCCTCTGGTTTTATAGCTATATGATCCTTTTCTTCCCATAAAATAGTTCAACACGTGTGTTTGACAAGCATAAAAGCCTAAAAGCTGCCACCCCACCACTTGCATGATTGCTCACTCAATCTCCATAAAGCACCTACAGTGAGAAGCTAGAGAAATACTTTTGGAAGGGCTATATTTTGCAGTGTCTCACTTTCTCTCTAAACAGGGAACCTTTGTGTTGTTGATGAAACTTTGAAACAAATCAGAATTTGAAATAAATGTATTCACTTGGTTTCTTTGGTCAACCACTGGAGAGTCTAGAATTAGCCACATTTTTAAACTTTTGCATTGCAAATAACTGCATCCATTTCGTGATGATTCTAAGAGGCAAGACAGCTTTGGGCACTGGATAAAACATCTGAGAAGGCTTCGTTTAGTAATTTGGATTAACTTTGTTAGTATTATCTTCAGTTTTCTCCTAGTCATTGTACAGAGTTATATTAAAGTAATCTGATCAGTTCTTAAAGAGGTTTTTGGCTTTCTGTTCTTCCTGGGAGCCCCGAAAATAACTGCCATCTCTAGCTGAGAGGCTGTAAAAGATGAATGTGGCTTACAATCATCCCTGGGCCTTTCCGGCCATTACTGGCAATCTGTCACAGACTGAGTTGATAACCCCATCAATGTCTACTAAAAAAAAAAATAATAAATCTATTTCATCTGAGGCAGTGGACACCTTCCCTAAGTTAAAGCAGGTTTTCAGTACCCAGTGGTAATATTTTGATATTTATTTGGGGAGGAATAGATTTTACATTTAAAAATCCCCAAATATTGTTAAATGTTATACTAGATCAGATGGGTTTTTTTTTAGTTTGAAAAGTGCTCATAGATGCTATAACCAATGACTGCTAATATAACAATTCATTCTGCATTTAAAGGTGGCTTCAGATATGGATTATACAGGACTGGGGTGTTTTATGAACAGTAATTGCAGAAGGCCACATATTATCTGAAGCCAGCTCCCTGCTAAGCAAGATGACCTTAACTTCATTCAGAATATTCTATAGACCACAAGTTTTTGAGAATATGCTGCTAAAATAAATTTTAACAATGCTTCCAGACACTAATGCTGTTACCAATTTCTCTGTCAATCAAATGACACTTTCCTTGAATTTGCATAAATCTAAATGCTGGGAAAACACATATTTAATTCTATTTAGATTTCTGTAATTACATTTGCATCAAATTCATTTAAAGGATGGGATATGTGTAATGAATGAAACTAGCAAACCTCCATTGCTTTACTTGAATGGGAATAACTGAACATATGAAGGGTTTTGGTTATAAGGCATAATTCAAAGGGAGTGTATAGATCACCTCTTTCTTAAGGAAATAAAAACAAACAAACAAACAAAAGAGAGGTTTTAATAATTCAGTCTGAAGAATAAAGACTATTTCCTAGCTGGACTGATCATGTGGAAAAGTATCCTCAAATCTCTTTCAGAAACATGATAACAGGACAGCTCAAAAGTTAAAAAGTTTGGAACAAACTAATACCTTAAGACCTGTGAAAGCTGATTAAAATCTTGGCTCCTGATTAATATACTATGCTGGTGGTGTGCATGCCTGCTGTGTTGACACTTTGGACCTTGCCATTGATTTCATTACAAATAGGTCTGACCTAAGTGCTCTTTAAAAGGAATTGTTTAAAAACACTTCCAAGAGCTTTCTACTTACATTATTACACTTTGCAGTGATTTGTAAAGCCCATTCTTTTTGCAAGCCAAGACCTGCTAGTGATTGTTTAGTTTTTCTTTCATTTATACTAAAAAGCTTTATATTATGTAGCAAATTGAAATGCTTCTTTAATTTTGGATTATTTTAGAACATAGTCCCACCTACTGCCAATTAGAGTCTTACTAATGCTAATTAGGTTTTTTAATGTTGCAAAGAAATTGATAAAACTGAGCCCTAACTGCCAGTGTCCTAATGAGTACAGCTGTGTCACAAGGCCAGCGGGTCCTGAAACAATCCAAAGCCCAAACCTTAGATGGCAAAATGGGATAATAGTATCTTTTTTCTCTTTCTGTTTTTGCAGGGAGAAACAAAACTTGAATCCTTCCTCTCTCAGTTCAAGGAGCTCTGGTTTTGTCCTTGTACTGGGGGTCACCTCAGTCACAGAAAGTCGCATCACTGCAGATATCCATATAGCATGAATGATCTTAAAAAATTATAAAACTGAGGAGGTAAAATAAATAATGGCATTACAATGTAGTAATTCCTCTCTCCTAACTTTTTTTAACCTGTTTCGATTTCCGAACTGATCAGAAAACACAAAAAATGAGCATAATAAGATGGCTTGACAAGATGGATGGATAGTTAAAATTTTCACAAGGTCTATAGGAAGATCTTATGATAAAACTTAAGTTTGTGGCTGGAGCTAGGATCCTAAATCCATAGCCAGGGAATTATATTTAAATGGCCTGATTATCTGGAGTACTGCAAGTCCCACAAATATGATGTAGGTCAAATTCAAGGTAATTTTTTATATATTTGGATGCTTAAAATAATATTATAGGATAGTAAATTCAGATTGTTAAATTCAGATTATTTTGGCTATGACTGATTTACCCAGAATGGTAAAGCATTTTTCGTATGCATTACTTTCTGACTACATACACCTAGATATTAGCGTCAGCTTTCTTTATCAGCCTGTACTTCCTTTGAGAGGAAAAACCTGCTGTCACAAGACATATTAAAGTTTAGAATTCTGTATTTCACAAGGTAAGTATGTAACTTCTGATGCTGATAAAGCCAGATTATTTGCCCACATATCACAATCAAGTTTCTGATAAAAGAATCATAAAGATATAAATGCTAAGAATATTGTTATTACTCAAAATCAGAAAATAGGTCTGTAAGAAACCCCCCCAATAGCAAAACTCAATAATTGAATGTAAAAAGGAGCCTGATTAGGAGGAAGCAAAAAACCAACCAAACAAAAAAAAAATGCCCAGAAACCCCCCAAAAAACCATGCACCAAGCATCAGAATTTTGCTTATTGAATAATGAGAAGATATAAACCAACACTGTGAAGAAAGATATACAGAAGTTCTAAGAGGGAAGTACTATCAAAGGTGAGAAAAGCACAACTATCAAACAGGACAGCTACCATTGTATGCTTCAGCAATCTATTTTTATGGATGCCATGGAGCTTATTAACCACTTCAAGGAAGAAATCCCCTACACTTAACTGGAAAAAAAAATCTAAGAGAGGATTAAAGTTTCATTGACGACTCCCGGGCTTTTCTCATTGATTTTCAAAAGATGAAGGTCAGGTGCTTATTTAAACACAAGTTAATGTACATTTTCACTAAGAAAAGTCAGTCGTCTTGATATCTAAAGTCAGTATCAAAAGCCATCGACAACAACTGTTTAGAAGCACAAAGATTTTCTTAAATTTGCAACTTCACCAAGATTGCTTATTCCATGCCTGTATTGAAGGTCCTAAATAAATTCTGCTTCTTTATAAAATTAAATGATATGACATACTGCTGATATCTCTGGTAATAGGGGTCATATTAACAGCATATTTCTTTAATTAGAATTATTGATATTATTATCAGTTATAGATTCATTATAAATGTTAGAAGATTTTCCTCCAGACCTAAAGAAAATCTGCTGGAAGTTCTGAGGCCTCAAAACCCCATTGCACTTAATAAAATAATGCAAGTGTCACTAGACCCTTTTTTTACTTTTTACCATTTTTTACTAGAAAGTAAATTCTGCTTTAATAACAGCCTCAAAACTATATGAAGAAGCAAAAGCACATATCTGGCTTTAATTCAATGTTTACTTCACATAAATGCCTTTGCTTCACTGTGCCATTATCCACCAGCAGAGTATGCCATTACTGGAACACAAGCTCTCATTCCACTAATGGTATTGCTATAAGAACATATTAAGATGCTGGTGTTTTCATTTGGGAGATATCCATACATCTTCCACAAGTAATTACATTACCAGTAATCCTTCTAAAAGGCTCACTTTGCTCAGTTGCTTTGCCAATAGCTCTAAGCTTGGTTACACGACAATCGCACTTACTCGTAGCGCATGAATTGGTAACATGAACCAGCTAATACACTGGTGCTCTCTGATCAGTCACAAATCACAGAACTTGGACCCATCAAAGGAAACAAACATGCTTTACAAAGCCCCAGATGGTTTGGGTTTATTTATGGCTGAAAACAGCAGAGATAGCTGAAAATAGCACATGTCCTTTCACACATTTTGCAAAGAACAATTACCAGGAAATAGAACCACTAACTTATTAAGGAGTGCTGACATTCACAATGATGTAAAAAAAGCAGTCTCTAATGCAGGACAAGCATCTCTTTCATGAAGGGTAAAAGCAGTGATACGACGATATGGAATACAGGGCATATCATGAAATATTCTAGTAACAGCAACAGATTCAGACAAAGAAGTTTTGCTAAATATGCAAACACTGCCTGAATTAAATCTGAAAACTATTTTCCATATTGTGAATTGTGTCCAATTCATTAATGAATAAAAACTGTTAAACTCAATACTTACCCTGTACTTTTCTACTGTAGAGTCTACTCCTTGTTCCTCAGATAGTGATTAAAAATAGCAACTGTCACTGTATCTGTCAGTCAGTGTATACATAGATGATGCAGGAGGCAGTATGCAGAAGTGTTTTTGAATCATCAAGCAGCAGTATACAGAAAGGCAGAGAATAAATTAAACCAAAAAATAAGCCTCAGGCTGATGTGTTTGAACTTCACTGCAAATATTCTTCATACATATTTAATTGTTCCATAGAGACTGTGACTGTTCTGGAGACGTTCCAGGCATTATTTCCATTCCATTAGTACACTTGCAGTATGTGTACTCCTTAACCCAAAATGATTGATTCTATAAATGTCTTCCCACTTACTGACCTGAACACTAATTGAGGTTGTGTATAGATGAAAAGAGAGTGCACACTTTTTGAAACCAGCCAACATATATTATAGACACTGAAAGATCTGGTAGCACAAGAAGAAAGTGGTACTCCTAACTGAAGACATCAGTATGTGGTTTCACAGAAATGTTTCAGGTAGGAAGAGCTGGAAATCATACAATAGGTTGACAAACTTTGCTAAACACTTTAAACAGAAGCTTAATTCTAAGTCCTACCTTTCTGAAACATAAAACATTTCTTCTTTGAAATGCAATTATCACATACCAGATGCTTTTGTCTGTGCTTGCACCTTGTAAATTAATTTGCTTTGGGAGAAAGTATAAATTTTTTACATTCCATAATATAAAACTTTAGAAGTTCAGATAATTTTATCTATTCAGATGCACACAAGAGGAAAATCTGAATGTTTTAAAACATCTTAATTAAAATTAAGATAATGTTGTACACTGCAAATTATTCTACTATGAACCAAAACTTTTCATGTTCAAATTTTTAAAGGTAAGTATAATTATAGCATATCAGCTAAAATTTTGAGTAAGCCACCCTGAGGAAACAATCCTTAAAATCTCCATAAGCACTGCCCTGACTCTGGATTAACCTTGAGGTGCTGGAGCTTGCATATTCAAAGGGAAATAAAACCTATGAAGGGTCTGGAGCACAAGTCCAAGTATATCACAAGTATATAAAATGGCTGAGGGAGCTGTGGTTGTTTAGCTTGGAGGAAAAGAGGCTCAGGACATTCCTTACTGCTCTCTACAACTGCCTGACAGGAGGTTGAGGACAGGTGAGGTCATTACCTTGTAACAAGCAACAAGTGACATAAGATGAAAGAATGTCAAGTTGTTCCAGGAGAGGTTTAGATTTGCTGCTGGGATACATTTTCTTTCTGAAAGGGTTGTCAAGCATTGGGACCAGCTGCCCAGGGAAGTGCTTGGAGGTATTTAAAAGACACATAGATGTGGCACTTAGGGACAAGATTTAGTGGTGAACATGGTAGTGCTGGGTTAACAGTTGGACTTAAAGGTCCTTTCCCATCTAAGCAATTCTATGATCAACCTGAAAACTACAGTCTTAAATCCTTAGTATTTAAGACATTAATATCAGTTGTACCACATTTTGAAAGAAAAAATGCCTTATAATAGAGCTATGCTCATGCAGTTTGGTCAAGCTTATATCAGACATTGAAAGAATACTTGGGAAACACTAATATACATATTATAGTTTATTTATACTGCCTAGAAACATGAGTATGTTAGACTTCATGCCACAGAATACTGGAGAGAATCTTAGAAAGGAAATCTGGACCCATCTCTGAGAGAAGTTTCATCCTGAGAACTAATGCATTAAAAATTACATTGCCAGTGCTGCCTTCCTCCAGACCCTCCATATCAAATTTATTCAATTTAAAACTGATTGTTTCCCACTTAAATTCCATCTCTTTCAACTCAGTATATAATTTAAAAGTCAAATAAGATATTTCCAGCTTGTTTACTTTCATTGAAAACATGCATCACTCCATTTTCTTCCCAAGACCTATGCTTCCCGTGCTATGCTAATAGGCCTTGAATATTTCAATAGATGAGGTCGGGTCAAAGCATGGAAATAACTGGAAGCTGAGCATGTGTTGGGGTCCATTTTTTTACTGGTACACAACTTCTGTGAGCAGCAAATAAATGTTTATAGATGAGGGATTTAGCACATTTCTGTGCCATATTTCTTTTTAAAATTAGAATTCCAGGCAGTAACCTCCCTTGGGCAGAGTTCGCTTCTCCTGGGCTGTGCAATGCTGGCACAATGGAGGTCCCATGTAAGAGCACTTATAACAGCAGCTTGTTTTCAAACCATGGTAATGGCTGTTTGTTTATACAGAATTAATTTCCTAAAAGTTATATAATTATTGTTTCAGTTTATAGTAGAGATCACAGAAACAGAATGGTTTGGGTTGAAAAGATCATCTTTTTCCAACTCCCCTGCCAGCACCTTTCATTGTACCAGGTTGTTCAGAGCACTGTCCAACCTGGCCTTGAACACTTCCAGGGCTGAGACATCCACAAGTGCTCTGGGACCCACAATCTCTTCCAGTGCCCCACTACCATCACAGGAAATAACTTCTCCCTTACCTCTGGTCTAAACCTACCCTTTTTCCATTTAAAGCCATTCCCCCTTTTCCTATCTTGACACCTCTTTGTAAAAAGTCCCTCTCTGTCTTTCTTATCTGCCCCTTTGGTCATTGCAGAGCTGTTGTAAGGGCACCCTGGAACTCTCTCATCTTCAAGCTGAACAGCTCCAGCTCTCTCACCCTGGCTTCATAGAAGGAGTGCTTTGAATAAAAATTCAAACCAGCCCATCTAAATGAAAAGTACTATGTATGAAGACAGAGCTTGCACTGGAGCTAACAAAGGAGCACAATCTCAAAGAGGTTTGTTCAGAACCAGGACAAAGCTCTATCTAGTAGTATTTTCAAAATGAGAAATACCTCCTTTTTTTTATATATTATTTTAAGCATAGTGTTGAATTAATTAAAACTGCCATAGCAAGTCACAAAACTGAAATGAAAACCTCCTTCATTTTAATGCAATAATTTGATAATTTCTTGGCCCTTACCCTTTACCTGCTCAATTGGAAGATAGTCTTTAATGAAAGAAATCAAATTCAAATTTTTCTATAGCAGAAGTAGCAGAATCTAGTAGGATGTGTAAAAAAGAAATGGGGAAGCAGTAAACAAGAGTACAACAGCAAAAAGCAGAAAACAAAGCTTTGAAAAATATGAGCCTATCTTAAGGCTGAATAAGTTGTTTTCCAATTGTTTCCACTGGCTTTGCTTTACCCCTCAGCCATCAGAAACAAGGACTAGTGCCCTTTCCACTGAAATTCACAAAGATTTACTCTTTGTCTGCATGAGAAGCAGCACTGTGCTGACCAATGCACCAACACAATCAGTAATACAAAGCAAACAGCAGTAAACTGGAGTCAAGGTGGTTTTGATTGAAGAAGTAGATCAATCATTTCAGTACATAAAGAATCTGAAAGGATGGAAAATGTCAAGAATGGTATTAAAAGTATTGTTATTTACACAATTTACTGAAGCTCTTTGATTAGTCAATATCACAAAATCACTGTGTTCATCAGGATAACTTCCTGCTAGACAATGCATGCTCAAATATGCATGGTTGGAAATCTAACTGGCAGCTGGTTTTGTAAGGGCTTAACTGCTAACATGATTTTTTTTGTGTTAAAAGAAGAAAAATCTAGCAAAGATGCTAAAGTATCAAAACACACATTATGAAACCCAGAGCCCTGCAGGGCACCTTTTGTTAACAAGCTTTTATTGTGATTTCATTGAAAATTTAATCTACTCTTTGTTTTAGGCCTTGCTTTTTCCACAATCACAATTGCAGACAGACAACATGCAATTATCTGAAATAAAAAATAGCAACAATATTCTCATTACAGTACCCAGCCTAAAAAAGATATGAAGTTGAATGCCTTGATTAAGATAGCTGTCAGCAGATGTGCTTAATTTTACAGCCATACTGATTTTTTCAAAGTAGAAAAGCAATGAAGAAACAAAAGAAAGGCTCCTTACATCTAAACTGAGGTTTTATACATGGACTAAATAAGCTTATATACATTCTTATATTTATAACTGTTTAAAGCACATCCTAAAAATTTAGTTTTAATTAAGTTTCTTTTGTACTGAAAGGGGTTCATTCTGAAAGTTGTCATGGGGTATAAGAATCTGAGTGGGGACAGAATGGGATAGAGGATGAAGTCTGGCAGCACTCAAATAATAACTTGCTCCAACTTTAAGTCCAGTCCTTGCAAGAGACAGAGTACTATAATTCTTCTCTTTGACCTAAATAACTGACTTTGGATACACCAAGTATTTTTTCTTTCTTTTAAAGCATCACAAGATAGGATGTACAACCACATTCTAGTCATGTGCAGCACTTTGAATATCAAGATGTGATTTCACTGGAACCAGTATTACTCTGTGGCTGTTAGCCTGATTGCATCAGAAAACAGGTGGATATGGTGGAGAGTTTCACTAATTGCATTTGAAATATTGATGGCCAAAACACAGAAGAAGTCACATTATGAAGAACTACCAGGAAATCAAGAGGAATAAAAAATTTAATCAGACACTCAATGGATGTCAACTGCCATATCCTTCTGAAAACTGCAGAAGATTAATAATCTCATCCACAGTGTTCCCAGGGAGACTGATTTCAGTTCCCACTGTTAAAAAATCCCATTAATGTTGGTGGAACAGTTTCACTGTGTTAGTGCATCCAGTTACACATGAAATCCACAGGTCTTAAAAACATAAGTTTCTAAGCTGACCTTCACTGGGCACAAATCAGTTTCAGAATTGCTTCTTCAGATTGATCTGAAAGCCAAACAACATTTAATATGATCATGTGTAAATACTCAGTATTTACAGAAAACACAGGAATATTAATTTTTCTTCATTAAGGAAAGATTGTTGCATGACAATTCCAGTCGTCTTCTATGATGGCACTACAGCATTGCGGATAAGGAAAGAGCAACTGGCATCTTTCTGCCACAGGAATTGTGCAAAGCATTTAACATTGAAAGAAGACATGACTTCTTTCAAACTGGAGAGATGTGGATTTGATGGATGGACCACCGGGTGGACAAGGAATTGGCTGGATGGCACTCACAGAGTTGTGATCAGTTACTCGTGATGGGCTATGTTCCCAGCGATTGGAATTGGGACGGGTGCTGTGTCACATGTGTGAGGTGACATGGACAGTGGCATGGACAGTCAGCAAGGCTGCCAACACCAAAATGTGTGGTAGAATCAACAAGCTGGAGGAAGGGGTGACACCAGAGGGACCCTCACAGGATTGAGGGCTGGGTCTGTGCAAACCTCATGAAGTTCAACAAGGCCAAGAGCAAGGTCCTGGGTCAGGGCAATCCCAAGCACAGTACAGGCTGGGCAGAGGATTGACTGGATTAATTTCTTGTCTTGGCAGAGGAGCCCTGGGGAGAAAGACTTGCAGGTGTTGGCGGATAAGAAGTTTAATGTGACCCGGCAATGGGCACTTGCAGCCCAGACAGCCAAACGTGTCCTAAGATTCAGCAAAAGCAGCGTGCACAGCAGGGTGAGGGAGAGGACTCTTCCCCTCTACACAAACCTCGTTAGACCCCACTTGTAGTGCTGCATCCAACTGTGGGGCCCTCAAAAGCACCTGTTGAGGGGATTCCAAAGGAGAAACACAAAGGAGATCAGAGTGCTGGAGCACCTCTCCTATGAAGAAAGGCTGAGAGAGGTGAGGTTGTTCAAAATGGGGAAGAGAAGGCTCCAGGGAGAGCAGGCTGTTCCTTGCAGCCTTCCAGAACCTAAACGGGGCTACAAGAGAGGTGGAGAGGGACTTTTCACAAGGGCATAGAGTGATAGGACAAGGAATGGCTTTAAACTGAAAGAGGGTAAGTTTAAATTATATATAGAGAAGAAATTCTTTCCTATAAGAGTGGTGAGGCACTGGAACAGGTTGTCCAGAGCAGTTGTCCCAGGAAGTGTTCAAGGCCAGTTAGAATGCAGCTTTTTGAAGCCTGGTGTAGTAAAAGGCATTGCCAGAGGGGTTGGAAAGAGATGGTCTTCAAATTACCTTCCAACCTATGCCACTTTACAATTCTATGAGAAAGATGAGTCAGAAGTTAAGCTAAGTACATCAGCAAATTCTAAGGCACATGCCATTAAATTTAAACATGCCATTAGGGAAAAATACAATTTAAAAAAAAAAATACTCCAGTACTCTAGGAAGGCAAATAATTTCATTACTGTAATCATCACATTTATTTTAGAAAACTCTATTGATTTTTGGAATCCAGCCACGACAAAGTCCATGAACTCTGGTTGTGAGCATGAGCAACTGAAACACTCACTTTCTAATCTCCATTGAATTTTGTTGGGCTTTCAGAGTTCACATTGCACAAAACCACTGTCTGATGCTGCAGCTTCTCTATGTTCCAGGTCTTTGGTGTGATGGATTGTCTACAGCTTTCCCAAAGAAATGAGTTTCAGTTGAACTGACCATGTTTTGGGCTATGGTTTTTCCAGGCTTCTGCACACTGAACCAAGGATGCACAACTGAATTTCTACATTGATTGTCTGGAATGTTTCCTTCTCTTGTAAGAATAATATTCCACAATGTGCATGCTGATGTAATTGCAATACTTAGAACTTCTGTCTTGGCGTGGATATCTCAATTATCTGACTATATATTTTCATGTTTATATTATATATTTATTTATATTTTAGCACTTTTTTTCTGCCTATATGATCATATAATGCATATTACATGACAGCTACACTCATCTTGATTTTGGAGTCAACCTAGAATGAGGCCTAGGCTAGCTGTAAATGCTAAAGATAGAAAAAAAAATCTAACAAAGAAAGGAAGAAAGGTGAAGCACTCAAGCAGAAAAAGGGCAATGGTATAACAACAACCACATCACTGATTCTGCTCTTCTGGAAAATCTTCCAGTGCCTGAGTGGGGGAAGCGGTGTCTCTTGCTCAACAAAAATTCTGCAGAAGGGGTGAGAAGATGCTAAAAAAGGACTTGCTCCAACTGTGGTTGAACTGAGAATTGCAGCTGTCCATTCAGAGAAAATAACTTTCTGGAATGTCCCAAGGAAATCTTCATCTAAGAATTAGAGCTTTTCACTTTTTGGTATAGAATGTGATTTTGTGAAAGTATTGTCTTTTTGGAGTACTGTTATTACTGAAACAATGGAGACTCTGCATTTTAAGAAGTTTTATTAAAGCTATACATTAGATGAAATATTTTTAGTAATTGTTCATGATATACCTCCTTCTTAGTAATGGAGATGGAATAAAATGTACTTTTAGAAAGAGGTCAACATGGATTACTATATCCACTCAACTATGAAGGCTATACTTAGGAATCTAGCAATTATGTAGGAATAAAAACAGGTTTTTTTTCTAACAGGTTATCAACTACTGAATTGCAAGTATCTACCAAATATAACCCAAAAAGCTTAAACAGGCTGAGGAGCTGAAAAGATATGATATAAAATACATACATAATACAGTAGTTCAGAGAATTTAAATCCAAATTAAAGGTGAAATTTACATCTCTGGGCCCAGTCCAAAATCCCACTGTAGTTAATGGATGATGCTTTTCTCTCTTCAGTATAATTATCTTTCAGCCAGATTGGTCTGTGAATGCTTTTTAAAACCCCAGGACATTAAATGTTTTCACACTAGAACTTACCAGGCTGATGGTGTAAGTGCAGGAGTGTTAGGAGCTCCCTTCCTTCCCTCTGTTGCCCTCTCAAGTGTGTGGTTGTATGTGTGGATGTAGATGAGCATGTGTGTTCTACTTCATGTGAGAGGAAAGCTGCCACACTATACTTGCTCTCTTCTTCTGACAACTCTTCTCTTTTTCATGCAAAGACAAGTAAGAAGCAACATATGTTTCTGTTTGATTTGTGGGAGTTTCCATCAGAAAAAAGTGAGACCACTTTATGTAACTTGAATGAGACTGATAAAGCACTTAATCTTCAAGCTAAAGTGATGTCACTATTTTAGTTTGTTGTTTCTATTTTAAAGTACTTTTTTGAATCTCAGAGCTCAGAGCTCCCTAAACTAAATTATACCTCCCTCAAACGCTTTGTCTTGAGAAGAAAAATGAGATGAAGAGTGAATTGTCTCGCTATTCTTCCTATCACAACTAGGGTGTGGGAAAATGCATGACACAGCCTTTCCAAAAAGAGACTGGCACAGGCAAGCTGCAGATTTCTTCCTTTATAGCTGAGACAGATGGGAGACTTCCACCTGTATGCCCTCCCATATGCATACCTTTTCTCTGCTCATACATAAATCCTGTCATGCAAAGCATCCACCCCTCAAGCAGTGCATCAGTAGTCTATGCAGAACACCCTCCGTGTGCCACATGGGAGGCTGTGGGGTGCTTGCAGTCCCTAAGGTGCCCCCAGAAAAGCCAGGGAAAGGTTGAGACAGACCACAATGTCAGATCAGCAAAGGCAGCATTGGAAGCCCGTCTCCCCACAGCTGACCTAGGGCCCCAGATCATCCTTACCCTTTCCCTCTTGGTTCTGCAAACACTGCAGCATTTTTGGCTATTGCTGTGCTGGAGGAAGGGGGGAAAGGGAGAAGGGCAGGAGAAGGGCAGACATGTTCTGCTAGGGCCCGAGGAACACTTCCAGCTGAGAGCAGCACCCACTGAGGAGAGCAGATTGGTGGGGGAACCCTGAACTGCTGACACAATTGTCTTCATTTACTGAGGAGTGAGGCATCTGAGAACAAGGTCCCAAAATGTATCTTATATGATATATAGTTGCCAAGCTTCAACATTCTGGTGAGTTTTGATCACCTTTACTTTTCCATATTATAACTCTAAAAATATTTTGTTATCCAAGTGGAAAAGTTTTCCTTGGGATGTGAACCAGAGAATTTGCACAGGACCAAAGATAGATTTGAAGAAAAACCTTCCTGCAAATATTTCCGATAATACAATATTTTTGTATTTATTCTGTTTTCAAATATTCAAAATAATAAAAAATTAAAACTAAAAATAGGCAGAAACCTTAAAGAATTCTCATTTACCTGAAAGTTCACAACTCTTCATTATGATGAATTTTCAATATTTCTTTATGTTAACAAATAGTCATTTCACAGCACAGCTTACCAATAATACCCAGAAATTAAAGAAATGCTCTCAAAAATATTTTAGTAATTTCTTGAAAAATTATAATCGTACGTCTTCACAGCCAGACTAAATGTAACAATTACTATTCATGGACGGTTTTATCCTGACAGAATATCTTTAACAATGCCAGACCAGATTAGTAGTCAGATCACTCAATATAAATCATCTATGGGGGACCTTAGGGAAAATTTTGTATTGAGACAAAAAGGAAATAATAAGAAAATTTATGTTTTGTCTTGCTTATCCAAACTAATACTATTCACCTAGGTTACAGTAGAAGATTTACTGTGAGCCATAATACTGGAAAATATTTCTATGTTCTTTAATACTAATTATGCTATTTACAAAAAAAATATTTGTATGTTCTTTAATACTATTTACACTGCTTACCTTTCAGATGACTCCAGGTTTCTGTTCAGTAGTCAGTACCTTATCCCAAGATAAATTACTTAAATATGAAAGAATTAATAGATAAACTTTAAAACCTCCTAACCTGGGAGAGAATAATGTAAGTGTATCTAAATGCACATATATTATAGATACAATTATTTCACTGTTTCATGGTGTTTTATTTTTGGGAATGTATCCCAAAAACTTTTATTCAAACTTAATAAAAGGTTTGTTTTGTTTCAGTTACTACACAACTTAAATTGACCAAGCTATAATGCGTAGTTAGTTTTTCTCAATGCAGCCTATAGTGAGAATCAATGTTTTTAGAAGCTGTCTTTTGAACATTCATATATGTGAAAAGAACACAATTCTGCAGTATAAACTCATCATCTTGATTACAAAAACGCAGAATATGAAAACAAAATTTATCAAACCAAAGGTTCAAATAGGTGCCTAATAGAAAATCTCTATATAGAAATTGTTTTTATTTCTTTGTAGGAGATGTGGCTATCTATCTCACAAAGAAGCTTTCTCTACTTTCAGGGTACAAAACATTGTCCAGTTAAGAATACTAACCTAAGCTGTGTTTGACACAATCCAGTATAAACATATGTATATAAATTAGAATGCTGTAGCAATTCTATGCAATTATTTTGAATAAAAGCTTCTAAACCTATATTACTAGGTTGATTTGCTAATTTAAAATATTGTGATTCCTAAAACACATTTCTGAGCATGTGTACTTGTATTTTTTATTAAAGCAAGTTATCAGGAGCTTATGGAAATACATACTAATAGAAAAATATTTACTGTGTGAAGTCAAACAGCCAACATAGAGAATCAAAAATTTACAATTATCTGTATTATTTTATTTCTTTTCCATGTTGGTATCTGTTTTGCATTATTTCAGACAAGAATCCCCTGTCAAAGGACAATTGTCTTTATTGAGCAATAAAGACAGATCATTATGTACACATACAACGAAGACTAGACAGGGAGTAGACAGAAATGGATTCCATTCTGGAACTTGCATATTCAAATGTTTGGCTTGTATATATTGTTCTGACATCCTGCCTGCCATCAAGATTCAGCTGCACAATCCACTGTTCCCTCTACAATCCCCCATTTTGAATACCCCTATTTGATACCTTTGAATATCAATTTTCTGTTACCTGGTTACACAGACCTCAGCAGCTCTTTTCCTCTATTCCCACAAACTGGTTTCTTTTTGACTGTGCTCTGTTTTTACCCCTGTGCCTAAAAGTTCACATTCTTAATGTCTTGCTCATTATAAACCCTGCATACTCTGTTAGGAAAATTTTGAGGACAATTAATACTGGTGCAATGTGTGAAAAGAGAGTATTCAGGGCTTGCGTCTATTAAGCAAACTATGCACACAGCCCAGAGATGTCCTTATGATTTTATTCCAACCACTATGCTCAGTTCTTCACAGGATTTGGCAGGTCACTGCAGAAGACACTGCAAGGAGGAGACAGTGATTTCAGGCACAAAGCAGGCAGAGGTAACCCCAGGCCTCAGTGCAGAGAGCTGTCTGTTAACATGGGCAACGACCGTGCAGCCTGAGCACATACAGGGGCATTGGTGTGCTGGGGCTGCCTCTAACAGCATCCCCTGTCTGTACTGCTGGAGAGAGCTCGTGCCTCTGCAGGTGTGTAGGGGACACCTTTGGTGTCGGTTGGACTTATTAAATGTTTGCAGGGAAATAAAAAAAATATTTACAAAACAATCAGTTCTCTCAAATTCTGCCTCTGCCCCTGCTTCATCTAATACCCAACATCAAAATTAAGTATGGTTCTATATTGTCTTATTTATTTATCTTACCACTAGCTACAGCTGTTCAGTTGTCATCAGTCTTATGCAAGATCTTTATTTGACTTTACTCAATGAACTTTTCTTTTTGCTTCTTTCAAATGCCAGTCCCCTCATCTCATATATAATTTGTCTCTCCTAAATCAGCCAAGTCATCAACATATCGAAAAAACATCAACCTGTTTCAAGTCATGCTTATAGTTTTGCAATACTAATGGTGATGACAGAGCACTGGAGACAGTGGTCTGTAGAGAGACTCATCTGACTGCAGGTGGCACAGATATTTAACTCCTTGTGTGCATCTTTCTTTTGTGACCTACAAACATGTCTGCACATCTTAGTAATTCCATCAGGGCTCAAGATGCTCCATTGCTACCTAGAACTCCCCTTGACAACACACTTCCTTAAATCCATTTAAGTGTTTGAGACAGAGAAAGCAGAGAAAGCGTTTGCATTGTATCACTTAGCAATATAACAGTGTTACACAAAGCTGCCTCACAATGCTAGAATTAGTCATGAGCACAGCTAGATATTACCAAAATTGAGGCCTTTTTATGAAAAAAGTCAACCTCAGACTTCAAAAAAGCTTGAAGGCACTTCAAAGTGCTCCTTACTGATGGACTACACAAAGGCAAACAGCAACTAATCATTCCTTAGCTAGATAAGCTGTTTGTGGAAGAATTATATTGTGAAGAAGTTCAGAAGTCAGCCAGAATCCTCAGGAGCAACCAATAAGCAGTTGCTGATAATGTTTCCAGAGAATGATTTAAAACAGGAGATGATAAGATAAATCAAAACCTTTGTGAATTAGTTGCATTGGAGAGCTGAAAACATTTCCAAATGAGAAACAAAGCAGTCACACAATTAACTATCAAAAATAATTGGATGGTGCCTTCACCACCTTTACAATCCATCCATCTTTGGTACATTTACTTTTTGAATTTATTTTTTGCAAAATAAACCTGAAAATAAGAAAGACATTAGCAGAAAAACAAGTCTAATTTGTATCTAAGGTTTTCCTTTCATCACTTTAGACTGTGTATAACATACCTATCCTAGGAATAATTAAAATAACATGCACAGTATTGCACTGGCTCTACTGAACAGGTATGCTACTAGAAAATGTCCTGAATAAATGAATTTTGACCTATCAGTATCTGTGTAAGACACACTGTTGAGGATGTTTCATTTAGGACATTTTGGAAATGAGATTATACACATCGCATGGCTTAAGCAACAATAAATACAAATACTCCATGTTATCCTGCATAACATTATCACTCTTTTATTTTTCACTCTTTTTATTTAACTCTACCTAGTGAAGAAAAAAAAATCTACTTTTACTGATATCTAAATTGCACCATATAAATAATGTCTACAGAATATAGACTGTCGTCCAGGGCTATTTTATTTCACTGCTTAAAGCTAGAAATAAAAGCATTTTTGTCACCCTTTAGGTTTTGAGCATACCCTTTTTTATGAGACTCTTGCATGAAAAGCCTCTTTTTTTTTTTTTTTTTTTTTTTTTTTTACTTATCTCTATATTGAACTTTTGGTAGGATTTGTTAGTGTGAATAT
Source organism: Sitta carolinensis (assembly GCA_032173965.1). Classification (NCBI taxonomy): domain Eukaryota; kingdom Metazoa; phylum Chordata; class Aves; order Passeriformes; family Sittidae; genus Sitta; species Sitta carolinensis. Next base: position 28,895,903 of record JAVUNC010000005.1, on the reverse strand, counting down.
CATTTGAAATAAAATACAGGTTTTAACATTGCAGAGTGGAAGAAAATAGCTTGTGATAATATTTAAGTAATTTTAATACTGTTTTATTGGTGTTCCCATCTGGCATACAAATTTGAAAACTATCATGTAACCTTGCTTTTAATCCTTTTTTCCCATTTTTCCAGTCTTTTCATGTAATTAAGTTTTTTTGTTAAATCTTAACAAATCTCCTTTTTCAGTCTTTCAGACAAAGCTATTCTTCAGACAAGGGTGAAAAAAATCAATGATGTTTTAGACTGAGGTTTTTGCTCAGATGATACTGTAATCATTGGTAGCCCACTTGACACCTATCTGTGAATTTTTTGGATACATCTGCTTTATCTTTTTGACTATCCCTGCACACTGCGACAGAATCTTCCTCTGCACATCCTGCAGTGATGACAAGGAGCTGCTTGAATCCCCTCACCCTCATCCATAACTCAAGTATTTGAGCACATTATTTTTTTCACTGAGCTTTCTAAGATCCCTCTTTCATGCATTTTTCAAATTATTAACTTAATCTTTAAATTCTGTCACATCACTAATATTTATGATGCATATACATAATGAATACTACTTCAAACATTAAATAACTCCTCAGCCTTATCAATGTAGCAGAAAATTATTATTTTATTCATAATTTTCACTGCACATTGCAGAGATGATTTTTAAATGTTAGCACACTTAGTCTTACTAGTTTTCTCAATTGCATTCAGTAAAGAACTTTGTCAAAACCCTTGGGAAAGTCCAAATAAATTATGCCAAGCATTTCTCCCTCATCCATTACTTTGATTATATGTGCAAAGAGTTCTAACAGATCAGAGAAGGTTTTCTTTCAGGAAAGATTCCCTAGCTTCCTTTAGCAGAAATTAACCTAGAGCTTTGCTCATAATTATATTAATTATATCTCAATAATGGAATTATGAGCAAAGCTCTAGGTAAAACTGAAATCAGACTTATAGGCCAGTAGGATAATACTAGTTGGCTGGGAAAAAAAAGGCAGAAAAAGCAAAACAATATCCAAATTTTAATATTCAATTTTTCCATAGGCAATTAAGTGCTAATAAAACTTGCATCAGCTCAACCCTTTCAGTTTCTTATAAGCTTTGTGTGTAGCAAATCAGCCATCTGATTCTGCTTGCTTTTCAAGTTTCTCTTATTATTTCCTTTATTGCCTCAACTTAATATAATAGCTCATTTAAAGTGCAAGATACTTCATTGCATTTTCTGTAGGAGAATCCATACATATAAATCTTTCAACTTCTCTGTAAGAGTTCTTTTGAAATCTGTTCTTTTGAAAACAGCAGGTCTGATGACATTTTCATGAGTTTTTCTGTTTCTGATATAATTGAAAAAATCTTTGCTATTTCTTAAATCTTCAGCTATAAGGTCTTCAGACTGCTTCTTAGAACACATATTCTCCATCTTCCATTTTTTCAGTGACAATTTGTATTCTGTTGCAATAGTTACATTTGTCTGAAATTTACCTGGAAGAGGCTACATTTGAGGTTAAATAAACTCTTAACTCTCACAACTTTTTGCATTGATTTTTAATATTTTTCTTAATCATCTGAGACTGACACGATATTTTAAATCCTATTCATGTCGTAATTCAAAGAATTGCTATAATTAATTTCATGGTCACAAAAGGAAATTCAAATATCTACTTTATTACAAGAAATTACAGTGGGACACCCAAATATTATCACATATAGCAAAAATTCTGCAACTCAATTATAAAGTGTCAAAATAGAATAAAAGAAACTATACAGACAATCTAAAAACTGTATTTCTACACCAACTATTTTGATAAGGAATTCCTCACTCATGTACCATTTTTGCAATGTTTAATTTTTTGTTAGACCATATTTACCTCTTTTTTTTTTCAACCATATCTCTTTCTGCCACAGATGGTCATAGAAGATAGGTTTTTCAGCTTTCTGTAATAGGTTTGTTTACATTAATTTGATTTTACTATTTTCCTACCAGAATAAAATGATCCTTATGTTTCCTTTCTTCCAGAAAGCTCTGGCAGACTTTCCCCAGTCTGGGTAGGGTTTGTCCTGAAGCATCATATCCGTGACCTATAGGGAAAGAAGAAACAGTAGACAGGTACACTGGTGTTACATACAGCAGTACTAGCAAGGACCTTGGGAACATTTTTATTTCATGTGCAGAACACATGCATCAGTCTGACAACGATAACAGACAGTAGACTAATAGTGTGTCCAGTGTTATTTGCAATCAAGATAATGAATATTGGGCTACATATTCTGCCTCTAGAATTCCTTGAGAAACAATGAAACCTGTAGAGATCCAAAGGTAAGAAGATAAGAGGAACCAGTCTAAGTTACAGCAACGTACAGGACATGAGTTACATTCCCCTGTGGCTGGGAAGCTTTCTGGCCCAATCTGGGAGAGGGGAACCACTTCCCTGAGAGCAGCATCAGCAGAATTTTCACTCTTGAAATCAGAACTGCATCTAGGGAGAGGAAGCCTGTGAATTAAGCACTATATAAGATTTATAATGGCCTCTCAGTTCCTGCTATCATTATAAAAAGCACACTTGGGACTGGCAACCAAAATCCCTTAAAACTTGCAAAATTTTTAAAAGTATGAAATATTTATTTTCATTTTCATAATTCCTATCTAAAGAGACCATCTGTTTCTCTGTCCAGAGACTCATACGTATGCAGTACTTCTGGGTGGTACATGAAAGTATTAAAAATTACTTTCAGCTCAGTGAGGGAGGTGAATACCCCTCAGGCACCTGCTTCTTTGGGAAGCTGTGTTTTCATATCCATTTATTCAAATTAACTGTACTAAAAAGCACCAAAAGTTACTTCACAATAAAATTATAAATTCTGTTGTGCAAAAGATCCAGAGTGGAAAACCTACCCATTTGTAAAGACTTAAGAAATAATTGATCAGATAAAGGAAAAAGGGGTGACCACCTGCTTCAAAGTGCAGGTAAGTTAATCAAATTCTATCTCACTGTTATCAGTACATAGTGGGAAATTACTGTGTTTTGATCAAAATGAAAATAAATCTTGAGGTTTCAGAAGGAAAGAACTTCAAACTGAAGACAAAATTTCACAGATGTTTTAAAATCCAATTTATCATCCAGATTGTAAGCTACCACTTTCAATCAATGGGAATTAAGAGTGTTTATCAAAAAACCCACATGGCCAATGAGTAAATTAAAAATGGATTCAACTGCTAAATTTTGGCTTCAAAGTTCTTTTGGGGATTAAAGTGCTCCATGCACTCACCTGGTATGGGTCCAAAGGATAATGACTATGTTACATAAATAGAAATGTGCATTCTAGAATTTTATTATTCCATTAAACCCAACCTTAATAAAGAATAGATAATATCCTAAAATAACACTTTTATTAACTCTTTTATGTGGGTAAATATTTTCTCTGATTAGCAAGTTATAATACTTTTTTATAAGATCCCAATTATATAAATAAATATTTCAATAAATATTTAATGCTGAACAAGACCTCTGTAAAGATTTAATTCACTACTTTAGTAATGTTTTTTTTTTTTCCTCTTATGAAGAGTCTACATAATAACAAATATTTGCAAAGGAGAACAGATATTTCAAGAGGCTTTACTCAAGTTCGAAAATAGTTTCTCTAGATGCTTTCTGGGAAATTATTATATTTGGGAGAAGGATGCAATTTTCAGCTCTATGACCAATTACTAGAGGAGCATGTTTTATAAGAATGACATTCAAGATGGAGACATTTTCTGAGGAAAATGGCAAGATGAGGCAGGAAATATTCTTTCTGATATCAAATAGTTGGTCTTTCATCTCCCAACTTCGGCGTTTATTTAAAGTCATATCACCAGATCAGTGTCAGGTCAGTTGCAGCTAAATTGGGTGAAGCAGAGACAGTCATTAAAGGGATGCATTCCATAAAGAGAAATCCAATTACCATTTGCATTAGAGAAATCAAATTCATTTTCTGATTTGGTCAAGGACAGTCACTGTAGAAAACAGCTCACAGGAGAAAAGAACTCAACACTGTCATATAGCAGACAAGTTTTAGTCATATATCAAATACCCTTTGTTTTTAGAAAATGAAAAAACAGAAATTTTAATTTAATTTGCAGAACTTCGAGTAAAGAAATGTGTGTGTTTTTCTTTCTCTATTCATATTTCACAATGTAATTGCTGGACAGCATACATTTATCTCTGCTTTACTGGACTATATTCAAAAACATTGCTGATACACAGGAATAAAAAATATTGAAGACTTTAGTAAATGTCTGCCTGCATCTTACATAATCAAGATAAAATAGGGGGAGCCACTTACAGTGTAATTAAGTAATGTATTTTTTTCTTGAACTAGGCGATGCAATATACTTTAATCAATAATTACACTGCTTCGGTTTAAAAAGGAATGGCCCCCACATACAGACAGTGTATCCACTTTCATTTTATTTAGTGTCTCATGAGAGAAACGGTTACACTGCAAAAGCAAAGCTGTATCACACACACTGCCTGAGTCTGTAAAATGCCTCAAAAAACTCCATTTCCATTAATAATTAGTACGCTATATATATTATATAATATTCTTATATATATTAAAGAGTCTAATATATATTAAAGAATCTTAATTTTCATTTTGCCCTATAAAATATGACTTTATCAACTATTCATATTACTTATTTTATGTTAACTATGAGACTAACTCATAATGGTTTTAAAAAGATATTGCGGTCATTAATGTCAAAATTAATCCCAGTTTTCTGTAACAGAAAAATAAAATTGTTCCTTTTGATGTTTGATACAATCATCAAACCACAGAAAGGTTTGAGTTGGAAGGGACCTTACAGACCCTCTAGTTCCAACCCTACCAGCCATGGGCAGGGACACCTTGCACTAGACTCGGTTGTTCAGAGCCCCATCCAACCTGGCCTATGATAGATACTACTATACAATATATAATACAATAATTTGAAAAATGATGTTGTGTCACACAGAAGAAAGAATCTGGGATTCAAAGATATTCAGAGCAAATAACTTACTCAGACAAGAAGTGTAGAAAACAAAATCATAAAAAACTTTAAAAAAAACCCAAAAAACAAAACAAACAAACAAAAAAACCCAACCAACCAACCAACCAACCAAACAAAAAAAACCAACAACAAAAGATGAAGATACCTAAGATACCTGAGATGTACCAAGTGGAGCAGTAAGATACCTTAAGGATCATTTATTCCTTCCATGCAGTTACTCTTTGAGATTTTGTTCAGGATACTCTGCACTCACTTTACATCTCTCCATAGACACTGTCAAACGATGCTACATTGTACCTCACAGAGTCCTTCACAGCAGAGGCAACCTCTGCCCTGAGAGTTACAGGTAAGGCAAAGTAGCTCTTCTATTATAAGTTATCAGCAAGTGAAACTTCCCTTAAAAAATAAAAAAAAATAAATGAAAAAAAAACCCCCCTCATATTTCATCATGCCTACAAAGAATCATCCAAATACTTCACTAGCAGGAACTATGCTATGATCTTCAGAGCACAAAGAAATAACCCACATAAAACTAATGTGGCACAGGCTGCTGGCCAAGCTGTTTTCACCTGACAAATTGAATTTTAGAAATGTAGAAATATAAAAGTCCATCAGTTGGTTTAATAGTAGCACTTCTTCATATAAGCAGCTGAAGAAACTGTTTCCTACTAGAGAAATGGACTCTGGGTTTTAGGACACAATATATTCTATGCTGCAATATTCATGAAGTGGAGACAAGCCCTTAACAGAGCATTTTCATTGCTTTATTCATACTTGGATAAATCATCAAAAGAGGGTAAGAGCAACCCTCCAGAATTCAACAGAAGGTAGAAGAATCTAAGATCCACAAAAAAAGCCTGAAAACACATACCAAATGGTGAAATATGAAATATTTTCACATTATTTTGATAATGCAATGAGTAGCAAAATGTCTAATGGACAGTACGACTCTAACATAAAATATCAGTAAAGAAGCTGTTTGTGTGCAATTACTCAGCTGGAAGGACAGGACATCATGGTGTTATTGTTGGAAAATGGAGTACCCTGAAGAACTGCAATTGCCAAAATATATCTATCTACCTACCACTGTCAAATACATGACTCAAATATAAGAAGTTTCAATTTTTTTCAATTTTTATAATTTTGCAATTTTAAATATCTTATTTTAAATCATAAACCTCTTCGTAAGTAGCACTGTATTAATTTCACTGACACTCAGCCTTTAAATAGTGCATAACTTGCACATCTCCATTCATCCCAAACTCTAAACAAGAAACATTATTTTCTGTCTTGCAACTGGGACATTTCATTGATAAGAATGAATATCATAAATTCTAAAATCTTTCAGAAACTGTAAGGATGCCATAGTGACAGGAGAGCCAAGAGGGTGAGACCATGAGACCATTGCATTCCTCATCAAAAGAATCCATCAAGTTTTGCAGAGACTGAACATTTCCTGTGTGTTTCTGAAAAGTATGTGAGTTTTTTTCTAGAAAAAAACAGGGGTTAAATCAGGTTAAAGTAATTATGTTTTCTGAAGTCAGAGTGTTTTCTGAATCAGTCTCATGCAATGAGAGCTAATGCATACCACTGAGGGGATACACGCCCCTTCCTTCGCTGTTATGTGCTTTTAGAAAAAGATATATATAGGTGTCCCACTAACTGCACATCAATTCTTTATCATATCTCAGTCTTAAAGTACTATACTGCATCACAGAGATCATATACCAAGCTAGGGAAACACTTAGTACTCAGTCATTAAAAGTTTTTATCCATCACTTTTCTCTTTGAGACATGTAAAAACTGTGAGTTTTACATATCTCAAAGGTTCACTTGATATATAAAAGCAACCTATAAGGGAAAATGTTTTCATTCTTTTTTCATCTGGATTCCTGGGAGAAAATTGTCTTCTGTGGATGGTGACCAATGTGATACTGTTCTATGCTGACATGACAGGATGCGTCAGTGAGGGGAGGATAGCTGATGTTGTCTGTCTCAACTCCAGCAAGGCTTTTGACTCTGTTTCCCATAATAACATTGTGGATAAGCTCAGAAATTGTGGGTCAGATGAATGCATAGTGTGGTGGAACAAGAACTGGATGAATGGCAGAATTCAGAGGGTCGTGATCAGCCAAGTAGGATCTAGATGGAAGCCTGTAGGCAGTGGTGTTCCCCACGGACTAAAATTCTGGGACCAGTCTTAACTTTTTTATCAGGCATGTGTACAAAGGGGTAGAATGTACCCTCAGCAAGTTTGCAGATGATGAGAAACTGTGGGGAGTGGTTGATATACCTAAAGGCTCTGCTGCCAGTCAGTGGGACATTGATAGGCTAGAGAGCTGGGCAGAGAGAAATCTAATGAGGTTCAGGGAAAGCAAATCAGGATCCTGCACCTGGGGAGGAATAACCCCAAGTGCCAGCACAGGCTGGGGCTGACCTCCTGGAAGCAGCTTTGTGGAGAACCTGGGGAACCTGGAGGACGAGAGCTGACTATGAGCCAGCAGTGTCCTTGTGGCCAGGAGGGCCAATGCTACCCTGGGGTGCATTGGGAACAGCACTGCCAGCAGGTTGAGGGAGGTGATCCTGCCCCTCCACTTGGCCCTAGTGAGGCACATCTGCAGTGCTGTGTCAATTCTGGTCTTCACAGCCCAGGAAGGCAAAGACCTACTGGAGAGAGTCCAGGGGAGGCCACAGCAGTGATGAAGGGTCTGGAGCATCTCCCTTATGAGGAGAAACTGCAGGAGCTGGGCCTGTTTGGCCTGGAGAAGACTGAGAGAGGATCTCATTAATACATATAAATATCTTAAAGATGGGTGCCAAGAGGATGGTGACAAACCCTTTTCAGTGGTGCCCAGTGACAGGACAAGGAGCAATGGCCATAAACTGAGAAACAAGAAGTTCTACCTCAACACGAGGAAGAACTTCTTATCATTGTAGAGAACTGGAACAGGTTTCCCAGGGTGGTTGTAGAGTCTCTCTCTCTGGAGACATTCCAAACCCACCTGGACACATTCCTGTGTCACCTGCTCTAAGTTACTCTGTTTTGGCAGGGGCTTGGACTAGATGGTCTCCAGAGGTCCTTTCCAACCCTTACAATTCTGTGATTCTGTGATCATACCTCAACTGTTACACAGCTTACACATGATAATATGCAATGCCTCTTTTAATTCTGAAATTGTTTTGGCAGTTGAGCAGAAGTGTCAAGAACTTCGTTACACATTCTTCTGAAATAACTGTTAATTTATTTCTCTCCCTCTGCTGCATTTTGGAATAAACAAAATGTGTGTTTGAAAACAAATTTAACAAATATTTGTAATTACAGATCTATAAGGGGGAGCTATATTTTTTCAAGCTAAATATTAGTAGTCATCTGTAAATACTCTACTAGATTTTAAAGTTTTGCCTGCTTCTTCTACATTCCTAATTTAGTGGATTTCTACCCTAAAAAAAAATTAAGCTTTTTTTAGTTTACTTCTCCATCAATTTAATGCAATAAATTCTTTCCATATTTGCATTTTCAAAGCAACAACAATTGCAGAGACAAAATGGGCCCTTCAACATAATTGTTATTGTTTTCTCATTTTAATCAGAGCCAGAACATTGTTCTTGCCTTACCAACAGTTACAGTTCTTTCAATAAATAAATCCTGAGAAACAACATTAAATTGCTGTCACTATTCAGTAACCAAAATGAGTGATAAAGAGTATTATGGTACACTTCTGTGGCTCCCACAATGGTCCCCAGTACTCAAATTTTGAGCATTTGCATGTTTACCACCATGTTTCCTAAGTATTGCTCTTATGAGTCTTATTCTCCCAGTCCACAACATTTGGACATGTGTATTCTTACACCTGAATATCCACCAAAACCAGTTAAAGAACTTCTGTATAAACATGGAGGAGACTTATGTTAATTATTGCCATCTTTACTCATCCATGCAAATTTATTCCTCCACCCATTGAGGAAGCAGCAAGCTTCTTCTTTTTTAGCTAGAATGTCTTGATTTTATTCTGAATTTTGCCATAATGGTTTCTGTGCAATCCACGCTGGGATAACAACTCAAAAAGATGTCAAAAACAACTAAAATTTAGGTTCAATTTTAGAAAAGTCACTTCTGCCAGCACTTTATTTCAATTTCCAAATTCACTTAGGACAGACTGCTCCACAAAGCCAACATCTAGCCCACAATGAATTTCTGCTAAAAAACTTTAGATATCAAAAGATGACTTAGGAGAAATCTGGTATCCAATTATTTTAAGTCTATTCAACTTATTCTAGAAATCATAGTTTGCATTTCAATAGCAGGAGAAATAATTTCTAAATAGATTTTGCTTTTATTAAAAGCCAAATCTAAAATTAAAAAAAAAAAAAAATTAAGAAAAATGAAGAATTTCTTTTAACTGGAAATTCCCTTACAGTTCATAAATATAAGTAACTGTTTAGGATCAATTTTACAATTGAAGCAGAGCTTCTGCAGAAAAATTCAAAGCTCTGCCATTTCCTTTCCTAACATGTTTCAAGTTCCAACTGTGCACACAAATGACTATAGATGTGCAACAAAATATCCTGGATGCCATGTGGCAAGCACTTGCTGTTTATATAATCATTGACAGCACATTTCAGAAGACTTTTTTCCTTGCTTTACAGCTTCCTTATTAGTGTTACAAATGCAGAAGTAGAAGTCTGGGTAATGTCACTTATTACAGACAAAGTGTGAGACACAAAGCCACATGATGATTTTCATTTAAGGCATTCAGCTCAGTTCTATTTTAGGTTGTCATGGCGGGAAAGTTTGCTGTACTCATTTAGAGAGCTTGGTGGTTCAGGTGAAAGGCCAGAGAGAAGTCATGCCACGTTTGGTGCACATGGCACATGCATCTAAATCAGTGTCAATTCTTTTTATAATCAGTGAAAAGAAAAAGCATTTCTGGGGTGAAATTCACTTTAAAAGAGGTTCTGTTGTAAAGATGTACCTATTTTTCTTCACTCTAAACCAGAAGTGGCTCAGATGATCACACTGCTGGCACTGGAAGTCTGATAACATGAATCCCAACATGGTTTCCTACATTTTTTAGAGTTTCTCACCAAAGTGTCATTAACGTAGTTAATGACATATGTGACGGCTCATAAGAGATGAGGTTTTGTCATAGAAAAGGGCTGTATTCACACATCCTATGCCTAAAAATTAGGCTTTTGTCCTCAGTAGGCTGTTTCAGACAAAGATACTTAGAGAAACCTTCCTTTGGCAGGCTCTGGAGGGAAGCAAGCAAAGGATTTTAGAGAACAGAGAAGTTGTATCACAAAAGGGTAACCAACCTAAGGAGGAGAGCCAGACAATGCAAATATCAGAGGTACTTTCCTAGGTTTCCACAGGATGCCTTTCTGTATTTTTGAGAATAAAACTGCAAAGTTCTCTAGGGAATGATGCCAAAGGTGCATTGGTTTTCTTTTGTGCAAAGACTATTGCCAAATCAGTGTGCCCATTTTTAGTCTTGAATCTAACAGTGCTTATATCTTAACCAATGTTACAGGCATTATCCATTGACTTTAGTTCTAAAGACACATCTAGGCAAAGTATCAGCCTTCAAGTCTTCCCATCTTCTGTAAGTGCAGAATCAAACTCTTCACAACTTATCCTTTCTTTAATCTTATGAATTATAATGTACACCTATCTAAACAACCAAAGCACTGAAGAATTGAGACAGCACCCAATTAGTATAGAGGTAGCCTATGGTAGAAGGTTCAAAATTAGTTCATGCTGAAAAGGAATTTTTATGCAAAATTCAAGTAGTAGCTTTTAAATTGGATCCATAACATCTTGGAATATTGTAGGAATGCAAGCATTTCCTCATTTACCCCAGCTTTTACAGGTTCCCAGGTTTGAGCTGTATAATCCCATCATTTAATCATGGAGGTTTTGTTTTAGCATATATGAAACTATACACCAAATGGTGGCACACAATACTTAAGTAACCACAGTAATAATGTGGTTCATCCTCTGAGACTGTCTTTACCTAAGCAAAAATTTTGATGTCTGAATGTTCCTGTCACACACAAGTTCAACTTCCTGGCCCCATAAAGGTCATAGAACTCAGGAAGCTCATTATGCACAGCAATGCAAAACCAGGAACAAATTCTGGTTTGATTTGGCACAATACAACACAGATGCTGAGCTGCTCTGGATAGATTGCCAGCTGTTCTGGACATACTGACAAGGAGCAGTTATGTCTTTAAAGACAGTTCTGGACTTTGCAAGCAGGAAGCTTACCAGAGTACCTGCTGTAGAGCAGAATGCCAGCTTAGGCATGGAATAAATATCAGTTTCCAAGACATGAAGGAGTCCCATGCCAGACAGGTTCACAAGATAAAGGTTTCTACTGATCAAATTTAATTTCAGGCCTGTCTTCTTTCAACATCTCCATCTAACAATTTTCTCAGTAACACTTGCACATACCCATGTGCTCTAACAGATGTAGACAGCTTTCATGGGCCATTAGCTATTACTCTTGATCAGTGCCATCATTTTTATTTGTATCATGATGCCCTCAGAGACTCACAGTTAGAGTTGTAAACTGTCAGTACAATGTCTGTGTAGTCTATGTTTTGATGTGCCAGAAGGTCATCATTTGCTGTTCTTCATAGTTTTGAAGTTGTTGCTCTTCAGAAAAAAAGTGACAACACACATGTCACTTGGTGCCTTTCACATGCCTTCTTCTTTCCCACAAATACTTTTTAATTATTTTGGTGAGTTAAGGGATGAAAGAAGAATAACAAATGTATAAATAACACTTGTCCAACACTTGAGTACGCAGTGTTAGTGTGATTCTATGGCATGAGAGGAAGCACAAAAAGTAACCTTTGTGACAATAGTTTGTGACAATAGCGTATTTCTAAAGAATTATATGGAGGTTGCTATTTTCTTCTCTATTTAACTTCCTCTTAGCTACTAATGAGGGAGTATCTTGTTATGAATGAGTGAATGTGAGATACAATGTGTGTTTCTGACATTCGATTTTTGGGAATTGATTTCACTTTACACAGTTTGTTCTAGATCAACAGTTAAATAGGGTAAATATAAGCTACAAAAGCGTATCTTTCAAAATTCTCTATTGCTTTCTACATAATGCAGAACCTAGTAAATACGAATGAATCCATTTGAATGAAGAATGTGATTTCAAGCTCAGATGTTTATTCTCTGCCTTCCACCTCTCTGCACCCTAGCACATAACCACAGGAGACCCATCTGAACACTGGCATGTGCCCGGCGATGGGCAGAAGGCACACAGGCCACTCTGCTGAGACACTCGCCTGTCTCCTCTTGCCAGAACAAGGCACCTAATTAAGTGAAAATCCATCTCCATGCTGCTGACACCGTGCTGCTTTTCCAGTTGATTCAAAGCTGTGATGTACTGACAGCTCAGAGTGGTTTCAATCCATTTCATTCTTTTACGAGAAGCCTTTACTCCAGAGTAAGTAAAGGGGAACTTGAAACTTCCTTTACGTGTTTTTTTCTGTTCTGCACTCAAGGCAAACACAGCTACTACATGACAATATTTTCACTCTAAATAGAGAATGAGAACAATTCTGCACAAAACAAATTTCTCATGAAAACTCTTACTGGAAAACAAACTGAAAAAAAATCATGAAGCACTTCTGAAAAACCTTTCATTGTCTCTTTTCCATGTTTTCTTTATCATACTGTAAGGGACTATACAACCAGCATAATATTTATGTGCATCTGCTGATCCTTTGACTGATTTATGAGCACCATCATTAATTGTTTTTAATTACCCTTTTTTACTGAAGCTACAATCACACTGAGAACATAATCCATCAACAATTTATAAATTCTTCTATTTGTCCCCATTTCCTGTGCAATTCGGCATTTGAGGTGCAAGCATGGCCACAGTTTTGTTCAATCCTCTTTAAATAGTAAAGAATTACTTTGGTCTTACTTCCAGAATAGAGAGTACTCATGGAAGGTATTCAGTGGAAGGTGATTACTACCAGTTTCACTTGAACAGAAGAAAATCTCCAAACTCTGTTGCAAAGTCATTTGCTATTCTGAAAAGCAAATATTTTGTTTTGAAAAGTCATACATTTATTTTTACTGTTGAATTATATTCTTTCAGAAACCCTAGGAAATTTTTTACCAATTCAGATTATAATTAAAATGCAAAAATACCCATCAAAAATTCACAAGAGGATGTAGCATCTTATTAGAAAGCTGAGAAATAATGATTACTCTTGAACTGTATTGGCATTGTTCCAGGAATTTCTCAGTGCTGAAAGAGGAACACAAAATGAATGTCCCTATTCCCTGAATAGGGAACTTTTGGGATTAAATATTCAAAAAATTGAGAACATAACTAAAGTTGTCTCTATTAAAAAATCATAATATTGAAGGACTTTAGGATTTCAATTGATAGTGCTGTTCCCTTAAAATTGTGTGATTGCCTCAGCTGAGGTACACCAAATTAAGAAAGATATTACTATTAAGTTTCATTTTATTTTCATTCAGGTTTTACGGTTCATGCTTTTGTAGACTTCCCACCAAATCTGATGCCTTGAAATAAAGTAGAGGATAAAACACAACTCTACTTTGTCTTTCAGATAAAATTGCTGCTACTGCAGAGTCAAGAAAAAATATTACAAATTTTAACAGCTCCAAATATTGATTTTTTTGTACAGTAAGCACCAAAGAGGAAGCTGGTTATTAAACATTAATGGATACTTCTGAAAATGTTTCACACTGATCCTTGTTTGGGAAAAATATTGAAGACACACAGGGGATAAGGGTTTGTGAAGAATTCTCAAGTACTTGTTGCATTGCTAGAGAGGATTTCAGAAAAGGAGGTACAGCAAAAAGAGAGCTGAGAGAAATTGCAGTATCTCTAGGGACAGAATTTTGCACTCCCTTCTGGATTTGTGCTGAAATATGTTCCACAGCCAATTTGGCAGTAAGTAGATAAGAGGTTTTGCAGACTGGGAAGACAAGGATTGCTAGAAATGATTGGTAATAACACTGTGTTCTCACATGCCCTTGGCTATAGAAAATAGCAGTCTTTAACCAAACTGCTTAGTTACTGAGCATAGGCAGAACTTTGTACTTTTGTTGGTTTTGTTCAATAAGAAGTGAAAGAATACCAGGACCTCTGGGCAAAGAGAACATTCAAAGAGAATGGAAAGAAATTTGTTCCAATTTAAAGCACACTTGAGAACACAATCCTTAAAATACAGTTGTTTTTCAGCCCCTGGTATACTTTCATTTGAAATTTAATATCTCTTATGTAAACAAAGAATCAGGATTTTTTTTCAGGTTTTCTTTTTGGCTTCATATGTATGACTATCCATCTGCAAACAATTGTCCCATGAGGAAGCAGGTTTGATGTCACTTAGAAAGAAACAAGCAACGTTAGATCATGGCTGCACAGTTATTTGCCATTAGTTGGACATTTTTTATTTTTTATCTACTGTCTACACACAAGACCATGGGAAATCAGCTAATGGTCACTCATTAAAACATACTTTCGCCTTATACATATTTATAAGAAATACCACAGCGAAAACAAATACATTCTTTAAAAAAAGGTCAGAGGAGAAAAAGCTCAAGGAGACCAACCTTACATGAAAGGGGAAGTTAGTTTTCTTAAGTGTCCAGATATTGCAGATTAAAAAATGCTGCTTTATCAACATGGTGTAAAGCAGATTTTTTTATCAGATTCTCTTTCGAACAACAATTTTTGGTCAATTACTACTTCCCATGTGGATATTTCTCAAGGCTGAGCCATACTGTGCACAGCTGATATTGTACAATCTTTGCTCTACAGCTGGTCTTGTTTGTCATCTTGGCTTACTTGATTAAGTATTTTAATCAGTGTTTTACTTAAGACCATACACCTTCTGTTGAAAATGGTCTGGCTGGTATTTAGTTGAAAACCAGTTGACTTCTCAATATCTTACTTAGACTTTGTCCATTTCTTATGCAATAATTTTTGAAAGGCTTATAATTAGTACCTTAAATTCTTTTTTTCTGACAAAACAATAATGAATGTTATCCAATACCTGCAAACTTCCTACTAATAATGGTAAGCAGCTTCCAATGAAGTTGCTAAGCTGTTTTAAGTTTAATGTAACGCCTTGGAGAATAT
This sequence comes from Sitta carolinensis, assembly GCA_032173965.1. Classification (NCBI taxonomy): domain Eukaryota; kingdom Metazoa; phylum Chordata; class Aves; order Passeriformes; family Sittidae; genus Sitta; species Sitta carolinensis. Next base: position 28,880,700 of record JAVUNC010000005.1, on the reverse strand, counting down.
ATAACAAGATTACCTTATTTTGCTTTAAACTTTGACTTTTTTGCCTCTAAAAAACAAAATACTATGTTTAGTAAAATATTTATCCCTTATCTTCTGACTGTTTTGTTAAGTTACCCCTTTTATTTGGCTAGATCAGGTGTTTTGATCATTTTTTTGGACAAAGCAGTTCTGATGTTTTCTCCCAGAGTTCTCAGGAAAAGAAATGCAGATTATATTTACATGCTTAAATTAGCTTTGATGTACAATCTGAAATCACCTTTATTCTATTCATGCTGTCTATGTTTATATATATGTCACCATAATAACATTAAGATAACCCAGGAGCATTATCATCTGGGCTTTTCTGCTTAGACCATTTGGCTGAGCTCCAGCTCTTTGCCTTTCTCTCTTAGCACAAGGAGGGAACCACAATATTTTGGGAAAATGTAAATCTGCCCTCCAAAGCCCACATCATATTTTTTTAATATCTTCTAGAAATTTTTGTTGATAAATGAGAAACAAAAGCTCTCTGAATAAGCATAAACAGAAAGATTTAACAAAAATTATACCTTTACCTTTTAACGGTAAAGAGAAGGCAAAAATTCAGTTAGATTATTAGAGTTCTCAAATAGTAACTACAAATTCTCAAGTGATATGAATAAAAAATTCACTTTAACTGGGAGAATATATAGGTACAATATTTACTGGACATCCACTACTGCAATAGTTGAAGAAAATTTATATCTACAGCTGATTTACTTTAAATTATATCACCTCTATCAAATACGTACATTCTGCTTTACTAAAGTTTCAGCCTCCCTGCCTTGACTACATTAGATCACCTTTGAACCAGTCCTTAGACTACAGTTTTGATGTCTCTGAATTCCCACTGTTAATCATAAGTCCTTGCTCAAAAAAAATATTATAAAATTACTCAGCCCAGGACTCTGTAGCCTGTTTGTATGAGAGCACTGTAACATCGTACCTGACAACTCCACTCTAATTCTAGTTTGAAAGACAGTCTGTTGAAAACTAAGCTTGTGCTGATGCATTTTAACCCTGGTGCATAATAACCTAGGAGGCATATTGCTGGTTTAACTACTACCTAGCCAAATTAATGTAGTAACACTTCAAGCATAAATGACAAATATAAGTGGCGATGCTCAGTGTATGTATAATGCATAAAGCTGAAATACACATTCCCTAATTTCTTTTGTCACATAAGCAGGAATTTAATGAAAAATGTCCATGTCAGTTGGCTGAAAACTTGGAACAGAATTTTTAAGGTTTATTTATATAGGCATACAAACCTTATCTATATATGCTTGAAAACTAGCAATAACTGTAAATGCTTTTATTAAAATTGCAGTTTCTCTCTGTATATTGGCAAAAACATTTTATAGCAGATAAATAATGAAATATGATTAAAGTTCTAGATTAGCTAAAATTGGTATGACCTTAGGTCTAGTATAAAGTATTTCTCATGTAAAAATACAACATATACAGACATTTTAGTTTGCAATAGGGCTTCCTGAATCCTATGCAAACCCAAAGTTTAATAAAGACCCTTATCGGCTTTGAAAACTTTTTTCATTTTTTGATAGGAAAATGAAACAAGAAAATATAAAATCAAAGATGACTGAAAGAGATTCTAGAAAGAGAGTGAGATGGAAGACAAAGAATGAGAAGTGCAAAAAAGATAAAATACTAAAAATGAGAGTATGAGTTGAAATAAGCTAAGTAAATTGACATAGTAACATATAGTTGCAAAAGAATATAGATCCAATTCAGAGCTCTTTACACTTCTTTCAAAAGAAAGAACTGACAGGTATTGACAGATTTGACACTGATGGGTAGATTATCCTTAGATTAAAGAAAACTACAGCTTTAAACCAGATACTCAAATATTTCATAGGCCATCTCAGACTGACTATTAAATCCTGAAGTGTTTGAAAGGGAATCCAAACAGCTGTTCAAGTAAGACAACATACCAACCCACAGGACAAGAACCAAGCCAAGGCAGACCAAAGATACAATTTCCAGGAGCAAAAAGTTCATTTCTAAGACCCCAGTGTTATCATATGCCTGAGAGACAGGCAGAAATTAGATATTCCCTGAAGGTATTAAATATAAACTACTCCTAAATGGAGTAATCTGTAGATTTTTCACTTTCATGAGTAATTAAGATATCTTCAAATCCCACAGAATCCAGTGCTGCCATGTGACTCATTGAAGAAACAGAGAGGAACAATGGATAATTGCTTAGTGATTTATAAGCTTTACTATCTCATTAGATAAACATGTGAAGAGACTTTATATGAGTCTTCAAAAACCTTTGGCTATGAAGCAATGCTAGAGCCCAGCAGGGAAAACTCCAAACTGGCATCAACACGAGCCAGAATGTCTTCTCAATGGACTGCAATGCCATTTACACACACTTAGCTGTGGTTCACAGGCAGCTGATCTAACGTGCTCTGGCCTCCTGAGATGCAGGCAGATTAATTTTGATGAAGAACCACAAAATATTGGTTTCATTTTTATGACCCAGGTCTGACATATATGCATTGTGCATCCTTGTGCTTCTTATGCTGGGTTTGCAAATATGAATTTGCTACTTTTTTATTCCCATGCCAAATGAAAAGTAATGAAGGTAAACTGATTCATCATGTGAATATTTCATTCCAGTTACTAGGCCAATAAGTTTAACTGTATTCCTGTATTCAGCAGTCAGCAATTAAATTTCGTTTAGTATGAGAAGACTTGAGTTTTTCTTTGCTCTGAATGATGTTCTATTAACTGATTCATTGAGGCTTCTTCTGTTCTAGTCTACAAACAAGAAGCTGACTGTCCCTGTTGAATGAAGGTTCTCTGTGTCAGACACCTCTGGTGATGTATCTTCACCCACCCCAGTGACCATGAAAATTTTGGGTTCCAATAATGTTGGACATAAATTTGAACAGCTCTTGAATCTGGTATTGCAAAACTACCTATCCCTGGCTTTCCACACAGATGAGTCTACTATCAATCATTTTCAATACAAAAATAAGGCTATGAAATACCTGTGACAATCCTGCAAACAATTTATACACAGAATTTGCAGGCAAGCTGGGGATCAGCCAATAGAAAGAATCAGATTCTTTTGTCTCAGTTCTTTAGCCACAGCTAGTATTAAAAGTTACAGCCACAGTCACTATTAAAAAGCAATATTTATAACATTTTTAGTATTTTTTTTTCCATTTATGACACAAAACCCAAAAACCCCACAAAACCAAAAAAAAAAAACCCTAACGAAAAAAACCTGAAAATTACCAATGACAGCAAACAGGATATATTTAAAATTATTTCTTGCAACGTGGTGCATACAATTGATTAGAATAATCAGAAAAATGATTATTTGTTAGCTGTTTCAGTGTAACAATCAATGTAGCGTAAAACCAGCAAATAGGTGTTTGATTTCCTGTGTCATATATTACATATATATAATATATCTACCTATATGCGTACCTCCTTGGTCAGATATTTATATTAAGCCCTCTTACAAGCAGAAAAAGGAGGATGCAGGCTCTTGGAAAAATAAATTAGTTGATGGATTGAAGCTTTTAAAATTACATTAAAGATTAGTTTATTTAAATGGTGAATTTTTAATAGCATACTTAAAAGTTGTACTCACTATTTAGTGACTACACATGCAAGTACAAAAATATTAATTTATACATAAAAAGAAGTACTTTTACCTTTCTTTCCTCAGTGCTCTTAAGATCTGACTGGCAAAGACTAACACCCTTAAAAAATTAAACTGGGACATAGGTCCCATTGCCGCAAAGACTTTTCTGTGAGCAGCAGTTTACAGACTGCAAAGTCAAATGCAGTCAATATTCCTGGGCTCAAGATCTTGCCCCAGTATCTAAAGCAGGGAATTCTCTTACACTGGACTCTCTACCACCCTCTTACTGTCCTGCTTGCCACCTGCCTCCCAGCAGCATGACATCCTCAAATTTGCCTCACTGAATATCTTCCCATTCCTATAATGAAAGAACATTACCTAATAAATAAACAGAGGATCTCAAGCCTTAAGACTTTTTTGGACAAGCTCAAAGATTAATTTAGTCCTCCATGGGTTTCTCTCCATTCATTCTTCTGGTTACACAAAATTATCTAAAAACTTTCTTTGGGAGTCAATGAGAACACTTAAAGTATGCCAACTTTCTGGCAATCTGCATTGCCGCTACACTGCCACAACTCCACTGCAATTTCCACTTGCAAAATAAATTCAAAATGCTAGAAAACAGAAATGGGCTGTAAGAAAGTGCTTCCAGAAAAGAGGCTGACAAAGAGCTGAAGACACTCTGTTGCTGAAGAAATGTTAATGAAGCAAAGAACCAAGTACTTCAAATGGAAAAATTAGTATCAGGTAAAAGGGTGTACACAAGCAAACCGATGCATATTTCATATTGTTTTTAAGCCATAGCATCACAAAAGTCCTCATTTGGGCACTAAGCAGGATATTTCTGAAGGGTGTTATTTTTGAAGGGCATTTCTCTGCCAAAATTCCTATATGACATTCTAAATATATGGTAGTTACACATCTATACTATTTTTACAGCAGAATGCCCAGTGAGCACAGACAGCATACATATGGCTGTCCTTACTAAATTGTTCCACAGTACTCATTCAGCTGCTGGAAGATACAGAAATAGAACTAAAGTACCTTTTGCCTCTGGTCATTCTTCCTTTCCTAACTGTTGTTTGACTATTTGATTAGTTTGAGTGTGTCTTCTTTCACATTCTAGAGTATATTTTTCTGATCCAAGAAGTTTCTGGTTTTTAAATTCTTGCACTATTTTTATTAGCACTCTACATATTGGCATTATACAAATGTGTATTTTAGAGAAATATCATTAATCATAATTATTGTAGCAGGTTTTAGAAGTTTTATAGGTAAATAACTAGCAACATATTTTCTTTCTCTTTAGTAATGTGACAGCAACAAAATTCCATCTTGAAAATAAGTCCTGTGGTTTCTGACTATGTTCCTTTCTCATTAACTGCACTATGAATTAGAAACCCAGCAATAAATATTATGGCACAATAATTAGGAATAGATTAAGTTGTCAGTTGGAATATGACTAGCAGCAGATTCCCATAGCTTACATTGTTTCATGACAATTTTCCTCTTATTCATAAAATTCATGACTTTAAAATCTATAGTTAGCTTCCTGAGATCAAAATAACAAAGCTTTTGGCACCATTTTAAGCCAAAAATGGGCTTCTTGTACTGCAGCTGATGGAGAAGGTTCATATGAGCCATTCTGCTGACTCGTGTGTGGTTATAATATCTGAAACTGATGGGAGGTAAAAGAACACTGAAGAGGCCATTTAAGAAAAGTTCTGCATGGCCATGACCATCTTCATTTCCAGACTTTTGTTTGGCCTCCACATCATCATAGCAATAAGAACATGGTGCTTTATAGTTCCTGGAGGATCAAACAAACAAACAATAAAAAACCCCTCAAACAGATAAGCAGTAGCAACTACACAGAAATGTTAAGGAAGGCAAATGAGCAAAGCCCCTTTAATATCAGCTCTTTGAGTTCAAAGATACTCACTCAGACAGCCCTACCAGTTTGCTATACTGGAGATTTCATTGTTTTTTCATCACAGTAAATATCAAATTATGGGCATATTTTGGACATGCTTTATTTTTTCTGGAGCTGTCTTTGCAGATACATGATATTTGTTTTCTGTATGAAAAACAGTCTAACATGACTTTAAGTTAAAATAATTTTCTAAGCTAACAGTATTTCTTGGCTCAGACCCCTAGTCTGAGACTTGGGCTTGAGAGGACAGTAAAAGTTTCAAACTATATTTGTACTTTTCTGCTCTTACATATCCTCAAGCTCTGACTTGGCTCTTAGTATTCAGACTGATAAACAACAATGTTGTTTGATCACCTCTCCAAGGCATCACCATCATATCAATTTGCTGTCAATCTGACAGGTGAAAAGGTGTAATATTTTTACACCTGCAGCTCCAGTTATAAGCATGCAGACTTCATTCCTCTAAGAGAAGGCAGTGAGCCTCACACACCTGGACTGATGAGGTGTAGCTATGGCTTGCCAAAAACAACACCTTTTCTTTTATTTGTTGGAATGTTAGTAACAAGACGCTGCAAGTACAGCAGATAATGGAATTGTGGCTTACCATCCAGATACCTACTGGAGGATGAACTACTGTGAGAACCTTCCTGGAAAAGAAGGATGTTGCACATGCATGAAAAGTAAAATATATCTCTTTGGAACCACCCATGGAAAAGTTAACATTTTGATGTTTGATGTGGAAGAAAAGTCTCAGGTGTTCTACACAGCAATAGAAATGTCTCTTCCAAACAAAAACAAAAATGGAGAAGTTTATGATTCACATGGGATCCCAAAATACCTTCTGCTCATTTTGAAGGTTAACAGCAGTTCTGACTCAGGAACTGCATCTTGCCAAAATCAGTGGAAAGTTACTATGAAAAAGGCTGAAAGGGCTGAATTCTCCTCCACTGCACAGATTAGGGCAAGTCCATTAATGTGGTTGTATGGCAAGAAGGACCCTTATTTTATGTCCACCTAAAAGACAACTGAGTTCAGCCTAGACTTTACTGTTCTGCTTGCATTCTCATCCTTCCCAAGGCAGTCAAACTTTCCTGTCAGATTTTATTGCACTGTCATCAGATTTCTTCGACACAAATTACAAATCTGACTCTGGGTGCCTGTCACTGCTCCTCCCTCATTAAAAATATGTAATGCATATAGCACAACTGGAATAAATGGGGATGGCATGCTCAATTTAGGAATGCTTATGCTGCAAAGTTGCTGCAAAGTACATATGAAATACAGAACTTAAAATTACAAAAAAATCTTCATTACTAAATTGAATACCAACCACGAGACACAGTTTAAAAAATTAGATAAACAATTTTAGAAATCATGCCAACTGCAAAATACTTTTTAGATATTAATTAAAGGTTCTATTTAGAAGTATTTAATGCATGATTTCCTTACCATCTCTATTTGTAAAGTCTGAAAAGAAAAAAATGCAACATCTGGTTAAAATTACTTGAAGGTATAATACTACACTGCTTGAATCAAAATTCAATAAAAGCATTCATGCTCTTTAAAAACATCCTTTTCTAAATGAAAAGACTACCGATATATTATCTTTGTAGACTTGTCATGTGTCTACAAGCAGTGCCAAACTATTTTTAGCTATGCAGTTTACTTAATCCCACAAGGTTTTATCTTGCCTTTATGTTGACAAATGAACAAGGATGAAATATATGGGATCTGAGCTTCTGTCAAGATACACCCTGTTTCAAAAACTATTGTTCTTGCACAACTGTTTACTTTAAGCTATTGACTTAAACACAGTTTTATTATTTGTCTGGACTTATTACTGAATCCTTCAGTAGATGCAGTTAATTGTCTCCAAGCTTTATCTTTGTAGACAAGGCAAGAGAATGCAGCAGAATTATAATGATATACCAAAATGCAATGGGGTGACTTGGATCACTAATTTCATACACATGGCAGTATTGTGGCTAGGTTTTTTATTCCCATGTTCTTATTTTTCAAAATATACTTGCAAAATACTACCATGTGAAAGTGAAAATGCTACGTGCATTGCTTGTAACAACACCTCGTAGTGAGTTGCAGAGGCAGTAATCATTAGTAGCACATAGGTGCTTCAGTGAAATGCTAAAGTTAGCAAGTTGGCTTGCTGACCATAGCACAGAAGACAGATTTCTTACCTTGAATTTCCATGTCCTTTCTAATCAGCATTCTTCACAAAAAGTTCTTTCTCCTGGATTTTAACATTGTCTATAAAAGGTGTACAAATACTTGAAAATAAGTGATTTGGTAATTGCTACCAACAGAAGCCAGTGCAGGAACATCCATAAAATGCTACAGTAATGTCAGAGGTGATAGTAGTGTTTTCTTTCTTTTATTCAGTATCTATGTATGGCAATACATTCTCTGCAGAAACATGATTTTGAATAATCCTTCAAGGTCTTGTTAACTGCTCTGTGTAAAAATATTTCAAGAGTATGACATGAAAACTGTTTGCACAGAGTAGTTAGTCTAGCTGTCAGACATGCTTGTGAGTCTCCTCTTTTTTCATTTAGAAAAAGGACACACAGTTTTTTTTCTTAAAGCACCAATTACTTTAATATAAATACTTCTTAGTAGTTATTTTCAAGCAAACTAAAAGCTAAAGAAAACACTGGAGAACACAGAAAACAATCAGATTACAAACAGGCCGTTGTTCTTCAGTTACACAGTCATGAATAGAGAGATAAATTTGAACTGCAGTTCTTAACAGGAAACTCTTAATCATCTAGTCAACAGCTGACATCCTATGAGCAAAGTGGGGAACCCATAAACCTCAATCTGTACCCATGGGAACAGTATTCTGAAGACGTGTGGGACAGATGGAATACAAGAACTACTCCTAAATCCTGGTAAACTACTACTTCTTCCTCTTCACTCCCAAGGAAGACCACAAAAAAATGAAGAAAATCTGCCACCTTACTAAACTTCAACTTATTTTTTAATGAAGTACTGAAAAACATCCTTCTCTTCAGAATCTATCAGACAGAGACTTGTCAGCAGAGATCCACAAATGTATGACCTCCAGATTGATTACTGCATCTCATAGTATCCAAGACTGACAAATACATACTGTGAGAAGAACTCCCTCTGCTATGAAAGCAGCTGCTAGTCTGCTTAGCAACACAAGCCACTATGAATGCATTATTCTGGCACTCTGGGGTCTGCACAAGCCCCCTCACGATTTCAGAGTCCAGGTGGAGGTTATTGCCATGGTCCTCAAAACTCTCTGTGGGACTGGCCTTGGGTACTTGAGAGACTTCCATCCCCTCTGCAGTGAAGACCTTTTCTGACAGCTCTGTTCCTTTGGAACAGTTAAGCTGTCAGCCAAGGGAAGAAGCTCAGCAATGCAGAAGAACTAACTTTATAGAAGCTAAATCTTGGTGAGAGTGCTGCCATTCAGAAGAGAGGGAAATTGTCAACTCTCACCATTTGAAATCCTCAGACCTTCTCCAAGTTTCTTCCCCACCAAACTGAACCCTGCAAAATGGGTGGATGGATTGGATACCAGTCTTCAGTGTATAATCATTGCCAGATTTAAATACAAAACACACACATGTGTGAGTGTAACACTTTATGAGAGAGATGTAACACTTTAATAATGACTCTTTTTTTGTGGTTCCTAGAATACAAAAAAAAAAAACAAACAACAAAAAAAACCCCATAGAAAACTGCCTACCTACTCTGTCTCAAACGTATCTTCTATAGAGGCAAATGAAAATTACTGAAAAGTGAGTTTCAAGTCATTCTTCCCAATTTCTTGTTCACTGAATTAGAATTATTGGTAATTACAATTCAAGTTCTTTCCCTGAAAAGACAATGCTCCTTACCACCAGTAAAGACACTTCTCTCTCCTCCCATAAAGTACTTTTACTTTGGGGAACTCAACACTAACAGGAAATTCAAAGCAATCCACTTAGAAGTGCTGTGTTTTAAACAGTGCAGTGCCTCAGATGGACAGAAAAACATCCTCTTAAATATTTTTGAAAAAGGAACATTCAGTCTCAAAAAATTTAACTTAGTTTAACAAGTGTTTTCAGCATCTGAAAGAAAAATAGCACAGGCTGTCATAAACAGTTATTAGGATGAGAAGGAATGTGACTGAACTTTTTTCATACCATTACGATGTCACACTTAAGTCCTGGGACTTTATCCTTAGCTGAGATACGGGTGTTACTGAAAAAAAGTGCTGCACAGAGTTCAAAAAAGTGTCAGGTGGTGGACTGAGTAAAAACCTTAGGGTAAGAAGATGTCCTGGTGTGAATAAAATGTGTATTATTAACACAAGGGATTACATTTCTGATATCATACACTACAAAAGCACTGCCTAAATGCTTTATGGACAGCAGCAGAACCCCAAGAACAAAATCAACACTGCTCTCTGAAGAAATTCAGTACATTATATAGAATAGACTGTGAACTCTTCAACATTTGAAGTTCAAAAATTTTTAAAAGCACAATGAATAATTCAATTTTTCTCTCAAGTGACCTCATGCAATGATGCTGGGGGCTGGATTCAATGTTTACAAGTGAACTGAAACCAGAGCAGCAGCTAGTAGTGCTCCAGCATGAGGAGTGGGAGCTGTCTTAAAACTTGTAAAGGGCTCCTCTGATTTTTTTGGTTTGTGGGCTTGATCTTTACACTACTTTTTACACAAATACTGCTGTAAGGGCTGTGGGATGATCATTCTCATATTGTTAAACTAGTTTTGATAAGGGTGTAGTTAAATTATTACAAAAGTGCATGTGGAATCTGACTTTTCTTTTAAAAATACCTTAGCTCTAACACCATCAGTAACTAAATGTTTTTTCTGACTTTATCAGTACTAATGCTGACAGCTAGGACACTTGGCACAGAGGTCCACAAGCTATAGCTGTATGGATGGCACACTGAGTGCTTCTGTGATGTTGACATGTTTTTCTGCCTGGTAATGTTCATTAATGAACCGTCCACAACTTAATGCAGCAAAATGAATACATTTTTTCAGTGCTACTACTAAGTTTCAGAATTTCTTTTTATTTAAATACAATCTGTTCAATTTACTCCTCTTCCAAAAACGAACTGATCATTTGCTGCAATTGTACACTTTATTCTGAAATGCATTATGTTTTTAGCAATTAATTTTATTTAATGAATCAAAACTTCTAATGCAAATCTGAGTTTTCTCTGACAAGTCTGCCCTACATTTCATGTTGTAGTTAACAGCAACTGTGCTTCATTACTAAGAGCAGGTGTAAAGATGGAGTTTAACCTCAGAGAAAGGACCACATTCACCAAGGCCCACCTCATGCAACTCCTTACAGATAAAAGTTACACTAGGGTTAATTCAGCCTACACTGCCTCCTGCAACTTCCTTTAACACTGTTATAAAAGTACAGCCATTAGAACTGGCTAGCAGATTGCTGTGGCCGTGCTGTATTCCTCTAAATCTCCTAATTCTAGTTTCTTTTGTATAGTCTGGTGGGTCACTGATTAAAACATTAGTAAAAGGGATCCAATCTTCTACACAATATTGACCTATTTGAGAGAGAGGTCTCTCCTGGGTAGAAGAGGAGCATGTAGATGTCAGAAAATAATGCATCAGGACTGCACAGCAAGGACAGTCCTTGGTGCCAGTGAGAGCTGTAAGCTTGTACACTGTCCCCTCTGAGCACCAAAACAGACAACATCATTGCAACAAGAAAACAGAAAGCATGGGGGTGTGCAGGACTTACCCCACTGCCCACAGTACAAGAGGAGAGCGAAGCAATTGCGTTAATCCTAACAAATTCAATCAGCACTAATGTTTATTATTGCAGCATAGCCTTAGCATTGTACAGTTTGCAAAAACCCCACACAAATAGCCAGTGAAAGACATTCAGGACCTTTTTTACATCACAGGGATGTCAAAAAAATGAATCTCAGAAGACAGAAGCACAATAAATGAATAGATAATTAAGTAATCATTAATTAAGTGATCAGAATTTTAATTCCATGTGAAAGAACTGAAGTGCAATGTGTATTGAGAGGCTGCTCAGTGTAAAAATACTGGACAAGAGACTTAGAAGGAACGAAGACAGAAGGAAATATGAGGAGTTTAAGATACTGCATGGTGCACAGAAAGGATGACAGCAGGAAGACAGACAGGCAGAACCAGAAATAAAAGATATTTGGGAACCACTCAGAATATCCCAGAATACTGACACACAGAAATAAGAATAGAAAAGGAGAATCTTTTTTTAGCATCTACAGTTTGAAATGAATGACAAGCAATGAGTTAAAAAAAAAAAAAAAGAAAAAACTTAAAAAGAAAAAGCTGATTTCTGAGGTAACAATTAGAGACAGCATCATTCATTGGTTAGATTTCAGAGCTTTTAATACAAACTCCACATTACAGCTAAATTCTCAGTACCTTCCTTATTCTTTCTTGTCAAATAACTGGATTTTTGTAATACTAGTTAGTAATTCAGATTTCATTTTTGCAATACAAGGGTTTATTCCAATGAATGCTAAACAGTCTTCAAAAACCCAACAGTGCAGCACCATGTAATGTTAGAATGGCTTGGAGGTCTCACTACACCACATTTTCAGCTTCAAATCTCTTTGCATTTCCAAAGGATAAAGAAGAGCTAGATCTGACTAGACAAAAAGCCAGATATGCAACCTCACAGAGGAACAGTCAGCTGATGTTGGCATCTGTTCTGAAATCATTCCCAAGGGTCTGGCTTTGAGCCTCATGTGGCTGATTCAGGCCCTTCATGCTACCTCAACTCATTTAATAGTCCTTCATCTACCAACTAGCATAAGATAACCCTGAAAATAAGTTAAATCCATGAAAATAGTAGGTTAAAAAAGCTTTAACAAATTCAGTAGATGATACAGGCCCAGTCTGGCTTCGGTCATGCCAGTGAAAATATAAATGTAAATCACCACCGGATAGGAAATTCAGGGGAAATCAATGGGCCACAGTTTTCTATGGCCACAGATCAGCTTAGTCAAAAATGTTTGCCTTCAACTGCCTTGTAAAGATTAAGGCTGTTTTGTATCAGTAACAACTGAACACAGAAAAGGCTGCCTTTCAGGAACACACACACATGCACCAATTATTTTATCTACTAATGTCCAGTATCCTTTGAAATTAGTCTTGAAATTTAGATTTAAATAACATTTCTTCTTAGCAATTTTCCTAACTTCGAGGCAAAATTTAAAGTTCTGGAGGACACACTGCCACACCTGTTCTCATTACTGTCCTTGATTTCACGCTGCTGTTGCATGTGGATTCTTGCTGGTTTATTTGTGTTATGGTTTAATTTATTCACTGCTGCATGAACCTCTGACTTTATGTGAAGTTCTTTTAATGTCTCATCAGGAAAGTCTTGACACTCTGGAAGTATTCCTTTACCTTCTTTAATTCCCAAGTGATCTTAAACAGTAAACCATTACATGTTTTAACTCTGCTGGTTTGTGGGACAACTTCTGGCATTCTGGCACCCTGTATAAGTATCCTGGGTTTGCCCAGGACACAAAACCTTAATAGCTTGAATGTAAATATCTAAATATGAGTCACCTTATAATTCCTTTATTACCAGTGGAGAGAAGTAAGTGGTTTTACAATGTGATTTATTTGCATTGTTTTAGATGTCAAATATACTCCAATGACTTAGCAGGCATTTTTCTCTTCATTGATTACTAGGATAACACAGAAAATCAGCTCAGGATAAAATATCAAAATCTGTGGCTCTCCAAATGCAAATCATATCAATTCCAAGACCAAACCACTACCTGATCACACAAATCCTACCTTCATTCTCTGGGTCTAGTGTTGACCCAAGTAAAGCACAGTACAAAGCCATACAGGTATAAAGCCTGTTCCTCATTTGCCATGGATATTCTGGACATCTATGGGATATGAAAGGAAGTGCTGTAAGTTGAGCTGTGCCTTGCACTAGTGCTGGACCTTTGTGAGGGCTACACCAATGTATTCACACCTATATGATTTGTCCTTGCTCTGATAATGTTCTGACAGGACTCTGCCTGTTATGAAATAAATTATGTTGTCCAATAACTCTACTTAGGTTGTTTCTTTACAATAAAATTGGGATGCTGCGTGATAAAACTAATTTTGTGTCGTCATGTGATGAGCCAAAAAATTTAAGCAAAGGACCTCTTCAAATTAAGAGAAAGGGAATTTGTGCCTTGATTCTCCGCAACCACAGATTAGTATGAACTTCACCCCCTCTGAAACAGTTATACAAGCTATATACAAGTTATAAAAGAAATACAAAGTGGCAGAGAAGGCAGGCCAGAAATGAGCCCAGAACAAACCATCATAGAAAAAAACCATGCACTCTGGGTTCACACACAGCTGAAGCCAGGGGAAAGGGAAGCACAGTCCAGGGAATTCACCACTTGGAAGTATCTCCAGTGCACATACATTCCATTGCCATTTTCCACAGATGAAATTATTCAGCATCTTTACAGAGGCAGATACTTTTCAGAATGCTGCCATCAATGGGGACAGTGAAAATAATTTCCCTTATAGATTTGAGGAGAGCAGGGATGAGATGAATACAAAACTGAGGGCAGGGTCTTGTCTCAGCTCCATCACCAATTCCCTTTTTTCTTGTCCCTTTTCCTTTGTTTCAGCTCTCTATTGTAAAACAGGGGCATATTAGCATACGTATCTCCGTGAGTTGCTATAAAGATCAATCCCTAGTGTCTGCAAAATGCAAAACCTTTTTTATTACTGCCAGTGTAGGAGGCAGTGATTTCTTTTGTGATTTGGAGAAGCATAGTACTGTAAGAAATTACAAAAATAGCTTTTTAATGGAGGTTTTAAAAGTACTTAGAAAAGTTTAAGTGAAACTCGACAATCTCTCTGTCCATTAAAAAAAGTACTTCAAGTTCCCACTTCAAGTAATGTAAAATAACAATAAAAGAGACCAAGAAGAGATTAGACTCATCTTACTGAGTACTTTCTATTAAATAAAGTTTTATAATGAATTTTAATTCAAATCAATTCAAACTTTTTAATATCTCAGTTTTTAAGAAGCAGTTGTATATTTTAAGTCTGATACAATCAGCAGAATTGCACCCAAGTTAGACTTGGGTTTTGACAGCAAAGAGCTTTTGGAAGCAAACATATCTGACTTTTTTTTCTGTAGAAACTGGGTTTAAACATACTGAATTTTCATTCTTTTTTGAGCAAAATCACAAGTATGGATATCAAAAAATTACCTTCTAGCTAGAGTATCATAAGTCTGACAGTTTCTAGGATTTCTCCATACATGCAAGATAGAGTTAGTGATTTCACTTACAATTCAAGATTCCTTGATCAATTCAATTTAGGGTTCATAGCAGGGTTGTTACCAGAAGACTTCTCACACCATATTACAATTCATATATTATGCAGTACTGCACAGGAAAATTAACTCTGTGCTGTATTTACTAAAGCACTTGTTTAGTTGCTCTGCTGATATATTGTGGGTTGAGTTGACCTGTGATAACATGGAATACAATTTTTAAGGTACTGTAGCTGTTGTGAGAATAATCTTTCAATTTTAGGCATAATGCAACACAAAATGAGTAATATGCTGGTAACTTGAATGTTTAGGCCTTTACTTTCTGAATATATTCTAAATACATTTTCTCTACAAACAAGATCAGAGATAAAGTTTCTCATCTGAACACCAAGCCATCAAAATTATGCAATTTAACACCAGAAATAGTGTCTTCCTTAATTTACCAGTTTTAACCCTGCTCTTCCTTGCAGAGAATGGACTATGTACAACATTCTCAACATTATTTTAGGCAAGAGTGCTGTGATTTGCTTTTTCATAATAAAACATTCTTCTTTTCTTTTTTTTCCTTTACACGGTGTCTAATAGTTCATCCCACAGATTCTGAAAGAATTCAGAATTAAGGAAATGTACTGCTGTGTATCACTGCCATCTGCTGCTAATCTCTCCCTGTGGATACAGGTCTTCACCATATATTTAGTCTGGTAAAGATCTTCAGCTGAATGTGCATGGTCAGTCCAATATTCCATTCATAATGCTTTTTGAACCATCTCTCTCCATCTTGTCATAGAGCTTCTGTTTGTATATCTTGGCCAATATATTGAGGCAATTGTTTTAATTTCAATTTCATAAAGACAATTATTTCCTTCCCCCAGTCAGTGAAAAAGGTTTGTGCTGCAATCTCATCCAGAACCAGACTGTTCCAGAGAGGAAGTGTCCATCTTAGAGACTCCAACAGTTTACACATATGCCATCTGTACTCAAAGATCTTCAGTAAGAACATGCTATTTCTAGAGTCCCACTTCTCCAGCACTTCTGACACCCACTCATTCACACCATTTCTAAGGAGTACATCATGTCAGAATGCAGAATTGCTGCATAGTTACTTTAATTTATATGCTACTCTGACTTCAGTTTCTAAATACATGTAACCAGGTTATATCAAGATCTGCTGCATAAATATCATCAAGAAGCAAATACCAGTCCATGTGAAAAAGAGCAAAGGAGAATGTAACAATGAGGAAGAGAAAAGAGAGGACTCCCAGTCTCATTTATAGCTATATGGCTGCTTGAAGCTACAATACAAATCAATCAGACAAGAGCTGAGTTGCAGGAAGAAATGTCTTCTCTTTACAGCTTGTCTTTTGACTTCTACGATATTTGGAGAACAGAATTTCTCTTATTAATGTTTGATATGACACTGCCTGTATTTTTAGATGGGATCCAGACTGCAACAAAAGGTCACACAGAGATGTGTATGAGTTCATAAACACAGAAATTTAAAAAAAGATAGTTGGGAAAATGTCACACCTATTTGAAAGAACTCCTACTACATATGCTTGTCAATGGAAGATGTCAGGAGCTGCTTTGGAACACTAGGCGATATTTTGGGGCTCAACTTTGGAGCTGTTATTTCTTACTCCTGAGCTCTGAGGTAGAGCCAGTTGTGGCCTTCTTAAAAAAAAATCCTGAGGCTTTTACTGCAAGATTATACTAAGCACTTATTTTAGAGCCCAGAAAATGGTTATTAACAAAGGTAACTGCTGAAACAATGAGTTGAAGGAGCTCACTGGCTGGGAAGCAGACAGGGATGAAGTAACACCTCTGGCAATGCCCAGTTAGAACTGAAATGAAAAAGTAACAAGGGAATGCAAAAAAAGATCAAGCTTGAAAAGGCAGATAATTATAATCTAGAGCATATGAACAGATGGCAACACCATCAATCAATGAATAAATAATAGTGCAATCTGACTTGATGGGATGATTGGATGAACTCATATGACACCAGCCACACTCCACCTTATATAACTAAGCTATAAGGTAGTCATGAAGCAGAGCAGGATATGAGCACATTCATGCCCCAGAAAGTGGAAAAAAAAATTAGCAGGTCTCATATGACTGGATATATTTGGACTGCTATTGTGCTGATGAATTTTCTTGTAGTTATCACCTGGTGATAGAATCACTATCTACAGAATGTTCCTGCAACTGGACTGGCCCTTAAGAAAAGGAATGAAAACCAAAGCAAGATGTGAGAGTTCTTTTCTCCCACACACCTCTCCCCTGATAAGGGAGGCTTTTTTTGCAGAAGTTCTTGTTATGAAAGAAGCAGACTGGACTCTTGTTTTTTCTTGTACTTCAGGTTGTTTATTTTTCTCTTATCAATAATTTCTGCACACCAGACTTTACAACAGTTTAGTATGCAGGAGAAGAGGTGTAAAAAAGGGGCGAACATGAGGAATCGAGACTCTTTTAAAGATACCAAACATTACTTAAAACGTACATTATTTCTATTTTCTTACCTATACCTACCTAAACTTCTATTCACATGGCTCTACACTGCAGCAAATCTCAGCAAATCGTCCTGTGTGCCAAACACTGCAGAATATGGAGTAGATGAAGAAGGAAGAAGCCTAAAAATGACAAGGATACTCCATCTTGTGTCATATACTTACCATACTAACAAACCCAAAAATCTAAATTTCTCACCCTGTGATAAGTCACATATTATGCTTCTATTTAATTTACATTCTTGAGAATTCTGTTTCATCCCAAAGCCTGGAAAGCCTTTTCCACATTAAAAAGGTTAAAAATTGTGTTTTTCAGAGGATTGAAATCCTTCAAAACATGCAGAAAAATATTCTCTGTTTTAGACTCAAACACAAGATACACAGGTGAACAAAAAGGGCAACTAGCTTTTGTATGCCTCTCTGAATGGAAAGAAACATATTGCCACTAATAATGTTATTAGTCACATTTCTGTGCAACCTGGCAAGTTAGTTTAGGAACAGGTGTCATCCATTTTGCTCCTTCCAGTTCATGTTTCATAGTTCAATTTCATTTCCACTACTCAAGAACAGCAGAATTGTTAGCTGTATGGCACTTCAGATGCTGCTGCAAATTCAATTACAGTTTTATTTTGTCATTTGATATGCCAGTGGAACAGAAACAATCAAGAAGATTGACACTGATCATAATCTAAATTGTCATGCCCAAACCTTGACAGAGGCATGAGTTAAAAAAGGTGCCAGTCATTCAAGACTCCTGACTCTTCAAACTACCTTGTAATCCATCAAAATGGATTCTTCACTGCTTGCAAATAAACTTATACACTATTCTTTGTTAAACAGAATTTCCTGGACAGAAGAACTGATTTCCAAGAATCGTGCAAATTTAAGAGAGACCATTTTTGGCTATTATTTTAGTCCAAAAGTTAAATACAAAATCCTGGAAACTTAATTTTTTTTAAAGATGATGTTATATTTTCTTTCAACATAGATTTTATACTGGTGTCCTTCCCTGTACTAAAGTAAACATTTTTTAGCCACGTTATTATTTTATTTTCTATGTATTTTCACTGCAATAATTTAGTGTGTCTGCTACTTTCAGCAATGTGGTGGTATTTTCAGCATCAATGTTGCTCACTTGGTGCGAACATGCCCTAGCAACACATACACATTTTGAGAATAAATAAAACAAAGAGGTAAATTAATCTAGTTTCAGCAGAGTGGTAATGAAACATTCATTACTCAATGATGTTGACATAGATAGCTACATCTCATCAAAAGAGGGCAAGAATAATATTCTCTCCTAATGGACACAAGGAAAGCACTTCGAAATCATCGAAGAGCTAGCTATCCTGCTCTACAAATAAATGTTGTTTGTCATGATCACAGAGGCAAAAGTCAAAAGCAAATATCTCCAAATACTTTTAAAACTCTTGCCAAGAGATTGTAAGCCATTAAAATGTTTTAATGGCAATAAGTAAACATCTATTCTTATCACAAAAATTAATAAAGAAGAAAGTACACAAAGCATATTCTAAAGGTACAAGGTATCTACGAGGCAATAACATCAAGTGATGGGTTTATTAACATGCAATGCATGGGATCTCTTACTTCACCCAACACTGTACAGTGTATTAGATCTTAATGCTTGTATTTTATACAGAAATACCAGAACAGCACTTACAAAGTCAAAATGAAATGCCAAGTGAGAATAAATTTGGGACAGTTGAGTACTTCTATCCTAAACTACTGCAATTAGATTGTGTCCACTGTCTGTACAGCAGGGAATGAAAAAAAAAAACCAAAAACGTGTTTCTCAGCAAGACTACCAAGAGGGGCTCAGATTCAAACAATTATTTTAGCAGATGCATGTCCCTGTGCTCAAAATTATGATTCAATAATTCCATCTAATTATGAAAATATAGAAAACTTAAGAGCCTCCCTGTTCAGCCAAAGAAATCCATAGACTACATAAGATTTCAGGAAAGAGAGGTTATGTATCTATAGTTGATGTTCTCTGAAAAATGGAATCCAAGCCCATATTCAGAATATAGGTCTTACCAGAAGCAGTGACATTTCTGTCTTTGAGATAACAGCAACAGCTGTGTTCAGGGTCTGCTGAACATTCTTCTATATGCAAGAACATACAAAACAAAATACATTTTAGGTTTTTTTCACCTGCAAAATGATGCCCAGGCCATTAGACAAAGAAGTGTTTAGGAAAACAGACAGAAAAGTAATGATGAGGAAAGATGAATATGAGGAAATAAGCTCACTGTCTTTCACTGATAAGGCAGATGAAGATGGCTCCATACTCTTTCACATATTCACAGCTCCTGAGCTGTGGCTTTGTCTTTCCTGCAAACAGCACTTTCAGGGCCAGCCAACATTGTTAAAATACCTCTTTAATGGCAGAGGGAATATCTGAGGCTGCAGAAGGGGTGCTAAGTGGCTGGCTCTGTAAACAACAGGAATGGAGATATTTCAGAACAGAATTACTGAATGAGGTCAACAAAACTCATGAATAAAGGAGATGTGTTTGAAATAGGCAAAGCTGAATCTTCTAGTAGGCTTTTGAAAAATTCCTCGTAACAGGCTTCTATGGAAACTCAACACTCAGAGCTTTAGGGAAGGTCTTTATGTTGATAAATAACTGATTAAAAGACAGGGAACAGAAGGTAAGTAGGTTAGCCAGACAGCTCTAGCAATGGAGGGAGGTCATTAGCAGAGTTCCACAGGGATTTTTGCAGGGGATGCAGTTATTCATCATATTCCTAAGCAACCTGGGAAAATGGATGAGAAGTGAGGTGAGAAAGCTTTATAATGATATTAACTTATGCACAGTGAAAAGGATGATGGCTTGCTGGATGTGAAGAATCAGGAAAGATGCTTATGGAAGAAAGTCTCTAGGCAATAAAATGGCAGATGAAATTCTTCATAGTTGAATGCAAAGTGGTTCAAAAAGAACAAAACAATTCTAAAATGAAGTCATTATATACACAAAATTGCATGCATTTCAAGAGCACATTAGAGGACCCTACCACATTCTATTGGCTTGTTCTTACTCTCCTGGTTGGCTTCTGCCTATAGTCACAGACAGGATACTAGTCTGGATGGATTTTTGGTCAGACCAGGTGGAGGAAATGGGCTTTTTTACAGATGTAGCCTGAGATCTAATACAGTACATGTAACAGAAAAACATTCTGGTTTAGGACTCTGCAGATTTACTGTGTCCTTGCATGGCATGGCACATAACTGTTAACTTAAACCTGTCCACTATTGATGTTAATAGCATTAAAAATGCTGAGGGAGGCTTCAGCCCTTTAGAGTACTCTTTACAAACCAGCCACAGGCCCCTCTACTGGTTACACTGGGACTGCCCAGGTAAGACATGTTAATCACATAAAATTGGAAAATACAGAAAATTTCTTCACCAGAAGATGAAGGCAAAAATGTTTAACAGAGGAATGTGTATGAAAAAAAAAACATGGACAAAATCTATTTCTTTTATAACTAGCAAAGCCAGAACACAAAATGGTGTGAGATTTTTTCCCTCAAATTATAAGACTGAAAAACTGAATCTTTTACAGCTAGTGCTGAAAATCTCAGAGAACAGAAAATCCTTCTTGCATAAGATCAGATAATCTTTATCAAGGGGAGGAACATTCTACCAAAAGTTGTATTTCAGAATGTAACCTAATGAAGCAACTCTTTCCCCTAAAGGACTTCGCAGAAGCCCAGGCACCTTGTGTATATGGGAGTCATTACCCAGTTCCACTAATGAGGAAAGGGAGGTGTAGATTCACTACTTTAGTACTAACCTTTTGAAATCCCAATACTATGTCCTGACAAGAAGTCTTGGGCAGAAGGTCTCTACTTCCATATCCATTCATCCATCCATCCAAGCAGATACGATGTGTCTTGGTCAGTACTGGATCAGCAGAACAATAGTGATTTCTCACTCTGCAATCTAGACTATGCTGGAAGTACTACTTCCCTACTTCCTACTAATTCATCTGCTAAGATGATGAAAGAGAAATAGGCCCAGAAGTCTTCATCTTCCCACACAAAGGAGAAGTCAAACTGAAATCAAGAAAAGGTATCAAAAAAACCCAAGAAAAGGATTTGCTACAATGATTCAGTTCACACTCATTGTGTCAAGTACTCTGCTAAAGCACAGTGATGAGAAAATTTCTGGCTTCTCTTTTTAAAAAGAATATGCTGGTACATATGCGGTAAACACTAGTTTGATGAAAATATACTATGCCATCCCGAGAGTTTATCATTGTTTCTGATAACAGAAGCAGGCAGAGTGTCTGCTACTCAGTGATCTCTCAAATTTTCCCTGTTCTCTCTATCAATCAACATGGGAAAATAAAATCTCAACTAAACTACCATTCGAAAAGAAGGTAATTAGGAATAGGATTCCTTGTCAGTAGAATATTACTAGTATATTCATAGAGATCAGTACCAGATACTGACTGAAGACAACTGCTTCAGCTTTTGATAATCCTAGCAAGCAACATCTAAGAAAGATGCAACAAACTTCTAAACTTTTACTCTTTAGACTCTTACACGTGTGTAGGGTTTGTGGGCAGCAATATGTCTATAATGCGAAGAGCAATGGCAGTTCATAAGCAAAGCTCTCCGTGTGGTACAAATATAGTTCACAGCTCAGGGCCAATCTTTGTAGAGTCCAAAAAGCCATCACCAAAAGGGAACAACAGTTCTGGCAGTCTGAAAGCCAACACTACTCTGTTCTCTGTGTCACTCTTCAGGGCCGCCCACTCCTTGTAGGTATCCTCTGAGCATGCCTTACTCCACAGGCTCAGGACTGTGTTCCTCACAAAAACACAGCTGCATCAGGTTGCTCATCTTCACAGAGAGGCCACTCTAATCATCAGAGATTCTGCCCTCGAATCAGCTCCTTCCTCAGCCCTGCTTGCACTCTCCCAGAAGACAGCCATAATTGCTAATTTATCAGCTTGTCTGGGTGGAATCCAGCCTTTCTTCCAAGGTATCCTACTGTGCAAAAATCTGTGATGTCTGCCTCAAAAGCACGCTCCATGAGGACAATACGCCTTTTATGGGAGGAGGAGGGCATGTCCAAGCAGGTACAAGATTGCAAGATATACTTCCATGGCCTCAAAGAGGGAAAAGTGCAGAGACAGTGTACTGAACCCATTCCCTTCTTCACGGACTTTAGAATATCTAACACTTACTACAGATTTCAGCAAAGATGTTTATTAGTAGAAGACACTCCTGTCCAGAGGTACAAAGGAGAAGGTTCTGTGCACCTATAGCATGGCCCAATTCTCATTACACACAGTGGAAATAATATTGCTGATTTTATTAGAAATTGTGTCAGATCCCATCACCAAATTAGTCAGTGAACTAGGAAGTGTTGAGGAGAAAGTCTTACTTCTGCATTTTCAATCCAAAACAAACAGTGATCCAAAATATATTTTCCCATTTCAATCACTTTCCCTATTTAATAAGCCACTCCCCGCTGACCTGGGGTAATAGTATAGCTTATTGATTACTCATTTTTAAAATGGAATCCCACCTGTTTTCCTTCAGTTCATTCCCAGTTTCCAATTAAATAAGGATTAAGATCCTACTTCCAGTATGGTTCAAACACAGTGAAGTGAAGGCTACATCTTTGTTTTTACCTTCTGCTTTGGAGTCTATGGATGGGTGGTTTCTTCAAAAAAATCTTCTTAAACATTAGAAAATATAAACACTGCTGTGAATGGGAAGATGTGCAAAGGTTCCTTTACAGTTTTGCTTTTTCTTTTCTGTTTCAAAAAAGGATGGGGAACTTCACATAATATAGTATCACAGAGGACGCATATTACTTTGACAACAATTCCATGCTGAAGGTCAAGCAAATTCAAAGATAAATAGCACAGCAATCTCTGTTCGTATAGAAAAAGACAGATTGCTTAAGTTAGACACTGTAGGAGATGATTTTCACCAATGTACATGCCCATGCACCAGCATACACTCCAATACAGTCCAGTCTCCTCTTTTACTAATAGAGGTAGGGACCTGAAATTGTAGTTTTGTTTGATGCTCCCAGGCTTAGCTGACCATGAACACTGTCATTTCCATTGCCTGGTTGATATAATCTGCCTAGAGATTTGCATTGCAGAAGCAATATCACTATTCCCTTTCGCTCTGAAGACCTAAGCATGAATCACTACACCTCTTAATCCTCCTCATGCAATCAAAGCATGTCCTAAAACACGTTGACCCTCCAATCCTATGTTCTCTACTCTCCCTGAAAGATAATAGAACCAGACTACTTTAAACAGTCTCCTCTAATCAAACCACCTCTGTAGTTTCTTTCAGTCTCTCTCTCATTTTTCTATAATCCCATCTGCCACTGGAATCTGCTGTGGCACAATCCAATTGTGACTCCACTGCTAAAGAGACTTGAGAGGGCTTTGAGTACCTAGAAAATTATCAGGATTCTCTTGCCTTTTAAAACAACCATTTCCATTCTCTATACAGTGTTGCACATAACAGGGTTATTTTTATGGAAATGAGAAAAGAGAGACTGAAAAATCCCCATATTACCTAATGTAGTATAACTTGTGTTTAATCTGTCACTGGAGCCCTAATACACATACGTATGATGTACATGATCTCTCTCAATTCAGCTTAGCTTATGCATCATCTCTTTGATAGTGGAATAAAGATGTGGAAGTCCATGAGAAAAAAGCAAGCTAAGGTATTCAGAAGTACCCATGAATTTTATTACCAATTCAGAAGAAGCCCACATTAATCGTCAACATTAGTCAAGGCATCAATTCTGTCATGTCCTTACTGTAAAACATGTCCTTACTGTAAAGCATATGCAAATTATTTTCTCTTTATTTGCTTTTCATGGCCACCATTTCAGAGTACAGTTTGTCTTGGACAAACCACAGACACATACTGAACAACATCCTGAAAAAATCCTAGATGTTTTCTTTCCCCCCTTCTGTCTGTTATACAGTATGTTCCAAATATGGAGGGTAGAAGACATTGCTAAAATACAATTGCTAAAAATTCTTTTCATTAGACTTATTTATCTTTAGTTGTTACTCACTGTTTCACGGGATAGCAAGTTGTGATGACACTTCATAGCAAAGAAGGGCCACTGTGCAGAAGTCAATGGCAAAACTCCCACTCACAGAAAAAAAGAAAATTGCTCTGATACATTTTAACAGAAACTCCTCTGGAATGTCAATTGAATACCTGCCATTATGTATTTGTTAACTTTTTGCTTTTCTGGGTTGAAACACTTCACTTAGAGAAATTGAGTTTTCTTTCTTCTCCTCTCCTCTTTCCCTTGAAAGCAACAAACATATTCCTTTCCTTTTAAAATGCAATTATGTTTCTTACCATCCATGCTGTGACAAAATCTCCCATCCAAGTCCCAACTGCAGCTACCTTCATAAAATTTTCATTCCTGATGCCCATGAAGTCTGTTATAATGTATGCACTGTGAAAACAAGAACACAAACGTAAGATATACACACTTGCTCAATGTAGTTACAAAGAACTTTCATTAGTGACAAAATTTATGATTATCTGTGAAAGATTTCCCACTGCTTTCATAATACCTTTTCTGCGTGATCTGAGTTTTGACGTAGAACTGAACCCATATGGGTCAATTCCAATTAGAAATGAAATGTGACTCTGATTTTGAAGCCCATGTCACTTTTGGAGGTGCAAAAATAACAGTTGGCAAAGACTTGAGGATTACACAAAGCTTCTGGAAGTAGAAAATGTTTTATGCTTTTTTATCTGTTTCCTTTATACAAATAGAATTATAACATTCTTCAAATCGGTGACTTTGCAAAATCTTCATGAAGAAAAATAAAAGCCTTTAAGATATCTTTAAAAAGATAATTGAGCTGCTTGACTTTTAACTCTATTAGTCATATAATCACATTTTCTAACACATCAGCAGCGCAAGCAAGTTTTGCAAAATTTCAGTGAGTTGTCACTGTTTCTAGATTTATACAATTTATTTTCACAGACATATTTTACTTAAATCCAAAAGAAGCATTTCCATTCTGCTTAAATAATGCAACACATAGTATTTACAACCTCACATGATAATTCGACTTCAAGTTCACCAAGATGCTATAAGGACAATAAAGAAGGTAAAGTTAATTGTTCCAGATTAAAACCTTTCTGAAAAAACATACATTTTAATATACTAATATCCTTTTTTAAAAGACTTTTATAGTGGTCAACAAGAGACAGCTCTCCTCAAGAGCTAATAATGATGATAATGAATATGAATAGCAATTGTATTTTAACTTTACAAGTGGTATCTTTTTTTTTCAAGACACGTGTAAGAATTTTTTATGTAATGGTATGCCTATATAAGAGTGTGCATAAGTGACACAGGCACATGTAAAAGTGTCCTTGAACATTGTGCTATCCATTATTCAAATCTTACCATTATTAGATACCAAATATTGCAATGTCTGGGAGCTATACAGATCATACTTCTGCAGATTGATCAGTGCAAATTGATTCCACTCTCTGGGCCAGTTCTGTTAAAATCTAAATACCTGATCAAGATAGAAGGTCTTGCTAGCACAAATCCATGCAGAGCATGGTATTATTTATTAGAGAGAATTTAATAAGTTGTAGAGCAGAAATATTATTGTCAGTGAATAGTTTCATGACACATGAAAAATGTCCTACTGTAACAACCCTTTTCATTATACACATTATGGCCTTTCAGCTGGTATGTCACAAACAAAAATGCCATCTGTTTATTTTTTCTGTTGAACAGCACATAAATGCTGGCTCTGATTTTCTGCTGAAAAAAAAAAAATCCAAACTATTTTTAATAACATTCCATGTAGTTTAAAGATCATTGGTATCCTAAATTCACCATGTTATAAAGGATGTAAGGACCCAAGAACAGGAACATTGGGTCAACCTACAGTCTCTCTGTCCCAATGCTCTGTCTCCAAGAGAGGACAACAGAAACAAAGGAAGACTGAAAACAGAGAAGCACAGCCCTCTCAGATATATTCTCCTAGATGCTCTAGAACTGGAAAATATTTGGAATTCCTTTTTTTCCTGCATCTTGGGCATGCCATTCTTGTAGCATCTGTGAATCAAGTCTGCATTCCTTAAGAAGGTGTCTTATTCACAAAGAAGGCAAGGCAATAAGTGTCATTTTTAAGGAATGACCCTAAAGTACAGAGCATATCTTAGTCTTCTCCATCAGTGGGAGACACACACAAAACCCCACAGTTCTCACCATTTCTTATGTGCACTACACATTCTCATATGCATTATATGTGATTACAGGTGCACAATAAGCAAACACCTGCATAACACCCCCAGAAAACAGGATACTTGGGTGATTCCCATAGCCCTGGCATATAGAGCAGACCCATGACAACCTAGCAGGCTGCTAGACACAAGGAGGGTTAACCAAAAAGGCTGAGAGCTCATTGATCCCTGAATGTGGGTATTACCTAGCAGAAGGCAAATCAGCCCAGACATAAGCGATTCTTTTTCAATGGAAAAAGAATTCCAATAAGTGATTCCAATTTTCAATGGAAATTTAAATTCTCAGTGTAATCACTTGTATTTATGAATGTTAGAAGTATTAGAAGGCTTATAATAAGGTTGAATGAGCTGGATACAATACTTAAATACACAGAAAGGCCTTGAAAGCATCACATCTTCCCAAAAGCTCTTTTTGTCAGTTCAAACATGAAAGCATCAAAGAAGCCTAGTATAAATTGTGCATTCCAGTCTACAAGTAATTAATTTCTGAATTAAATAAGAAAATTGACAAACCTTCACTTAGTGTAAAAATATCATATTATTATCAAGAAACTGTTAGGAATATAATCTGTGCATTTTTTAAGTGCATTTACTGATTAAAATACAGCTACAACTTTTTATAAACAGGAAGAATATTTTTAGCATTGTCATCTTATTAGAAATAGTAATGAAATACATTACTGTTTTGTTAACTGGTAGCATTACACCCTCTGTCTTTTATGCTCTCTGCAGTATTATTTTTCTTTCAAAGCACAAAGAGAAATTGACTGTTTTAAAATAGTGATTTGAGACTGCTAAAAATAAATCTAACCCTCTAGTTTTCATTTTCAAGTTTTAGTTTAAATAGAAATAAGAACACTTGACATTTTCAAAAAAGACATGTTTTCCTGATGATACTTACAAAGGTAAAATTAATTCTGTTGTGGAAAATCCTCACATTTTTCTAGCTTTAGCTAGTGATTAGAGTAGTTTTCTTTTATTGTTTAGTCTTCTGCTTGGCTAGAACCCATGTCTGCACCTTGCAGGAGGCCTAAGGTCTGCTGGGTTCCAGTTAACTCTCATGGTCAGCTCAGATTTTCTATAGCTTGTCAAAAGGCTTCTATTTGCTTTGCCATATGTGTATTCTGCAGCAAGGCACAAGCATATTGCATAAGAAGCACATTCTAAGGAAACACTGAGTGAAAAAACACAGCAGTTAAAGCCCAGAGTAAAAAAGCCCTTCTGAAACAGAGAGGGTAAGTATAAATAATTAAAGGCTGAGGAGCCAAAACTTGTGAATATTATAGATAAAGGACAAATTTGTGACTGGGATTTGGGAGCCTTTCACAGTAAGACTGGAAGCTGCAGCTCCAGGGAAACTGCTCTTAGCAGGCCAAAGTCTAAGGAAGAACAACATTTTAACAGAGTAGGACAAAAAAGAGGAATCAAAAGACAAGGAAGACTTGACAAACACAGTTCTAAAGCAGATTTTTTAAAAAAAATCTTAAGTAACTGTCTACATCCATGTTGATGCAAATGGTATGTTAATAACCATGAGTCAGTATAAAGACACACGATCCCAGTGTGTTTGAACAGTTTCTGGAGTTAGCAGCAGTGTGCACAAAATGGATAAAGAGGGAGACAGCCACGCTAGCCTGGAGATTTTCAAAGATCAAAGGAGGCTATCAGAGAATTTTTTCAAAGGGTGACACTGCTAAAATGACAAACAGTCTTTAAGCAATGGAAGGTTTTAAATTTTACATGGGATAAAGATGCACAAGTCACTGTGGTGCTGTCGACACTGTTCCAAGCACTGGAAAAAATGTCATGACTCAGACTTAGTGCTGAGATGGTGTTTTCTTGACCATCACAGGATCTAAGAATGGGCTCTAGCTTGAACAGAGACACTTAAATGTAACTTAAACCAGGAAGTCAATATCTCTATGGAACTTGGTCAGACTGGGTCAAGGATTTTCTTGCTTTACATTTCTTCTTGATGGCTAGCATATTAAAAAAACCCCACATGTTCACATACTAGAAGGCATTGTTAAACCTATGTGACTAAGTGATTCCCAGTGATGTGATATAACTTGATCTCCAGATGATAATCCAAAGAGCTCTGTATCTCTTGTGAGGCCTGTGACATAACTGCAAACCCAGACACACCTGAACTGAACCCTGGGTGTCCAGGGACAGCAGTGAGAGCATAGACACTTTGGGGAGGTTTTAGTTGCCTTTTAAAGCAATTCTAGCAATCTTGATGCATCTTAACTAAGCTCCAGCTGGTTCTTTATACACTCTAGAGTACTGAAGGCACTGGGCTGGCACACAGCACAGAGTGCATGTTCTGTACAGAGCCAACAAGAACTTCACCCACAGAGAGTGATAACTTAATACTCTTTAAAAAGGAGGGAGGTCTAGATATCTTTTATATTGAGTAACAAAAAGTCTGTACATGTTGTGCAGTCTGATATGTACTTTTCTGAGGTGGTTTTACTATTTGGCCTTCCCCCTAAATAGCTGATTATCTATATGGAAGTCATCTTCCTTGGTGCATCTGACAAAGTTAAATGCTTTGACATTGGCAAACGTGAAAGCACGGGAGTTTGCACTGGCTCCAAAGAAGCATGTATTTAGATGTGGCACCACAACCCTCCATTATTCTCAATTTAGAAGAGACAGAGAGTGTCAGAATAACTGAAAACATACATAAAAGACTGCAGATACAGTTCCTGATCTGTATTTGTCACTCTAAAATGACAGAATGCAAATGAGACACTTGGTAGTACTTCACTCAGCTAAAAATCTATTCTTCTAATGCTAGGAATTAAAGTCAAAGCCACAGGATACTGGAAGGTGCCCAGAGACAGGAAGATCTGCTGTCATATGAACTGAATTATCGTAATGAGGATGTCCTAATGCATAGCTACCAGCAAACAGCAGAGAGAGCACAACAGCTATTCATCCAGTCCCTAACCATCCCCTGTGCCTGCTTTAGATATACAGATGAAACTTCTGCTATGACACCAGAACAGAGAGAATTAAGAGGCACTGAACCAGAGATTTTTCTTGACAAGACATCAAAGATGTAACAGACACAAGAGGATCAGCAGGCTGATCTCCAAGACACAAAAATCTGAGAAGCAAAACCAGCTTGGCTGTAGCGAGGTGCATCCATGACACAGTGCAGAACACCTGAGACTGATAGACATTTTTTGTAATTGCGCATCACTGGCTGGTAACTTATTTATACACACTTTTTTGAAATCAGCCAGCAGGACTATAATTCTGAAAACCTCCGCTCATCAGTCTGCAGACTGAGGGCTGTGTAACTTACTCTGGGGACTTTGCTTGCAGAGCTCCCAACCTCTGCTAGGATACACAGGAGCACCTCACTGTCCACAGGAACAGGCCATTTAGTTTCTAGCTTTGCAAGCCTGCCCTTAAGACAAGGCCCATTGAAAAATGCAGCAATTTCAATTCTGTCTGTTAACATAGAAGAGGTATGCAAATTAAATTGTAGGGTACACATGAGATCCAGTCCCTATTCCAAAGAACACTGGTTTAATGTCCTCCAAAGTTAGAGAACTGCGCCTCACTGTCATTCTCAATATGAAAAGATGATGACACAAGAGGACAAGAAATATGTGTTTCAGGACTTTGTTACATGAGGTGAAACTGAAGCTGTATATTCCACATTTTGTATAATTACCATCTTTCACATATAAGAAAAATATTCCCTTTCCTTTACTTTTAGAATGGATGCCACTGGTCAGTATAGGTGGCAATTGTGATTGTAATTAGACCACAATTACGGTCCAAATTAAGGTGCTTAGGCAAACTAACACAGGATTTTTAATATATTTTTGATCTTAATGTATCTTTTTCTACTGCTACTTGTAGGAGTTTCCTGCGTGGATTTTTGTGGATCTTATTCCAACAAACCAAGCATAAAGCACTTTATGTCCAATAGAGTCTGGACTTCTCTTTAGAGATCAGATGGTATTCATACAGGTTAACTTTTGCCTAATGATGCTAGTTTCCACAATCAATGGATTTGACAGCAATTCAAAGCAGGATCTTAATTTGGATTATTTTCTTCTATGGCATAGTGATGTCATATATAAAAATGGCCAAGAGCTTACGTCCAAAGGAGTTGTAAAATATAAATCATAGTGACAGGCCTATTGCCAGAGGCTGTGAGAGTCTGCATTTCTACTTGGGAAATCCACAAATCTACTTGGGATCCACAAATTCAAAAGCATTAAGATCCTCCTCTGTGGGAGGAATGCAGCCCCCCTCGGATAAAGGTAAACTTTGGTGAGTGTTGGCACATACTTCCAACAAGTTTAAATGACAGGATTTGCTACACCTACATTTCTGTGTGTCAAACCCTAAATGACAAATAGAATTGAAGACAGTGAATGGACAAGTAGGGAACTGAACCCAGATTTCTCCCCTCAGATAAGCACCTTCCTCCATCATTATGTAAGTGCTCTGATGAAAATTATGTACTAACCCTACAGATTCCACTACAAGGCACTTATGATGGACAGGATAGTCTGGGGAAAAGCATAAACTGTGCCTGAAAAAAGAATTATACAAACTGATTTTTCAAATTCACTATGTCCATGAGATATATTTTTCAGATTTTCCAGAATTTTTGCTATTCATGTGCAATGTGTATCATAAAAACATACACTCTGTTTAGTCAGAAAGAAGAAAAACAGAGGCTGTGTAGAGCATTTAGCATTTTTTTTTGCTGCGAATATAGGCTACAATACTCAGCCAAGGATAGGTTGCAGAAACATTTTTAATTCTATGGTGCTGACAGATGAATGCTCACCCATTCACACATAGCACAGCCTTACCTGTCCCCAACACACACTCACACAAGCACTGCAGCTTATATGTAGCTACTTATGCTTCCATTTCAGCTCTATGGCTGCTGCCTAAGTTGTTTTTACTTATGCCACACAAGGTGGCCTCTTACATGCCAGTTTGATACAGCAGGAGAGGATTAAGGTATTTTCTTACTGCTAAGTGAATTGCTTGTTGAAAATTATTTTAGTGGATAATGAAACAAGTTAGGAGAACTGTGACAAGTTCAGAGAATCATACCGCTTTTTAGGATTTCTTTTATAGGCTAGTAAAATTCTGCAACTAATCTGAAACACTGTATTATGTGCTGGTATATTAAGTGACCTATTTGATTGACTCCATTTGCCTATATAGTATGATATCAGTATAGTTTTGCAGTAAAAAGTGCCAAAACGTGAGATAAAACAGGTGCCCTGGGACGCAAATAAGACAAGTGGCCTTGGGCACTTTTTGAATGTTGTAGATTTACTTACCTTAAAATAGAGATAATTTGGTGTATGGTATTTCGGAATATTTCAGATATTTCAGCTACTAAAATTTGAAAATAACAGATTTGGAAATAGTATTAACATATTTAAAAAGTGACAGAAACTAAATAATATATCAGGAATGCATTTATAAAGGTGAAGCTAGATTAGTAGTTTAGAAAAAGAGATGCTGTAAAACATTTTCTTTTAAATAAATAAATAATGCTTTGTTTTTAAACTTGGTGAGATACTAGTAAAAATGGATTTGAGTAATGCTCCACTGGCTGTACTCTTCAGAAAGGACTGTGCTTGCACACATCCATGCCTGTTTTCAACATTTTAATACGGCCAAGAAGGGAAGAGGACAGTTGTGTAGCAATATTCTCAGAAATGGAACTTCAAAGACAAAAAAATTAGTCAATTTAAATATGAAAGAGAACTGTTCATGCCATCAACAGAATAGAAACAAAATTCAATAAGATAATATAACCAGAACTCTATCATTCCAACCAAGTGATTTGATAACTTTAAAACTTCAGTGAATGAGCAAAAGTTCATACTTTCTATCTGTTTCAGCTGTAGGGATGACAGAGAAACTTAAATACATTATTACAATGAATAGACAAGTAACTGCAGTATAATTGTTATTCAGAAAGGGTAAAGTAGGATAATTTGAAGTTGCTACAAAACACCGAATAGACCCTGCTTCTAAACAACAGTCCAACTGAGAAATCAGAAGCAGAAAAATATTTAAGTAAATTTTAGTAAAAGAATTGTAAGTATTAGTAGATGATGCAACTTTGAATATTAATGATTCTTTAACTTACTAAACTTCCCTGAAAATTTGATTTTAAAATTTTGGGGTTTTTATTTTAAAATAATGAAATGCCAGAAAACTACTATAAACATGCCATAAGTTAATGAGTTGGAACTGAGGGAACAAAGAAATGTTGATACAGAATCTCTGCTGACAGATACTCAGTGAATATAACTGAAGAGAATTTGAGCTGGATTTGTAAAGAATTGTTAGCCACAACTTTCAAAGGGATACTACAATCTGATATAGCTACATACAAGCCCTAAATAAGAATCTTCTGAAGCACTTTCTCTGCAAATGGTTTGTTCTAAAGCACTATCCAAATTCTACAGCCTGCAGACACATAGCAAATATTCTGTGGAAAAATCAAAATTAACAGGGAAACTGTCATAGCAGTAAAAGTTATTTAAAGCTATTTACAGGTGTAAACAGAAAATATCTTCCAGGTTGGATGGGGCTTTGAGCAAGCTGGTCTAGTGGGTAGCAGCTCTGCCCATGTCAGGGGGGTTGGAAATGAATGACCCATAAGGTTCCTTCCAACCCAAACCCATCTATAATCTCAACATTCAGTTACATATATTTGGCTTTGAATCTGCTTAAGATGACTGGTGTATATCAGTCTTGCTGCAGTCTATAAAACCAGACAGAGATAAAGAAACTGAAGTTGTTAAACAAAAATTATTTACCATAATCACAGGTAACTTTGAGAAGAAATGGAAGGAAAATGAAGCTTGGCAACTCTCAGGAGCTGGTCTGAGGATTTGGTTGGCTTCCCTCATAATGTACTATCAGCAGCAGATTGCAGAGCAGATGGAAAAGAACTAGACTTAAAGCACTGTACAAATTATGAAATTGAGGAGATTGTTTCCTTACCATATTACTGTATATAAAGAAATGTTACATAAAACTGTATATAAAGAACAACTGTGCTTAGGGCCAGTCATTGACAGGAGTTGGCATGTAACACAGCAGAGTTTCACATGGAAAACACAGCAAAGAAGACAGCCTGTTCTTCCACACCTTGGCTGACAAAGCAAACACCTTTGCTGTGACTTCTTAACAATTCAGTGGTTGACACCAGTCCAACACTTGATATAACTTTGCTCTGTATTGTACTGACTGTGTTTTTTTCTGGTCCCTATAGCATTTAAAAAAAAAAAAAATTATCATTGCAATATAGAGGGAAAAGTGACAGAAGGTTTTTATTGATTTTACCCTCAAATCAACAGCTCTCTATTGCAGACTGTCCATTTTACAATACAGTCTTCTTTTAATGTCTTGAAAATGAGTTATCAGAAGACAGACACATCAGGAGTGAGAACCACTCACTGCTTGTTGTGCCTGAAAATAAGCCTTCTGATTTGTTTTAGTATAATAGAGTCAGTTCTCACGAATTGTAAGATAAACAAGAATCACGTTTGCATTCCTTTGTAAAAGATATCACCTGATGGACTTCTCAAGTGACCAGTGAAGATGGAGAGGTGGGAACTTCTCTGTCCAATCTCTGATCACTGTCCAGAAACTTATGTATATGAAGTCAACAATAAACTGAAGACTTCCTTTCTTCTTCTCTGCCTGAACACCTGTTGTGTGTGTTACTGTGTGTTTCTATCTGCGTCACAGTAACAACTGCTCAGGTTTTTGCTCCACCACTGTCACTTGTAATACAACTATAAGACACACAAATGAAGAAAATATATAATTTGTGGTCTGAACTTCATTGAAAAGAATATTCTTCTAATTTTCCTCAACGAGTAGCACATCTTCAGACAATGGAGAGAGAGAGAGAGAGAGAGAAAGAGATGCATGGATGTGCCTTTTTGACACACAGACACTAAGCTCTCATGTTTTTGGCTACATTTTCAAGGTCAGTTAGTTACAAATACTACTGAGTTGCATCTCATCTACAGACTTGTTTAAAAGTCTCAGTTTCAGCTAGTA
The DNA here is from genome assembly GCA_032173965.1 of Sitta carolinensis. Classification (NCBI taxonomy): domain Eukaryota; kingdom Metazoa; phylum Chordata; class Aves; order Passeriformes; family Sittidae; genus Sitta; species Sitta carolinensis. Next base: position 28,845,884 of record JAVUNC010000005.1, on the reverse strand, counting down.
ATTCTAGGATTCTCTGGAAGAGTCCACTTTTCTACAAAGCCAATGGAGACGGATAAGCACGTTACAGACATAACTCATCTGATTTATCTCAAACATCTGCACTGTGTCTGGCTGAGATGGAGTCAGTTTTCTTTAGAGTATGTTATACAGTGCTGTCATTTAGATTTGTGACCCAAAGAGTGCTGATAACACACTAATGCTGCCTGCCTGTTAGCTTACCTTGTTAACATGCAAGAACACCTCTGAATCAGATGAATCATTGGGGATTTCAGTTCCGTTAAATGTAAAAGTAGTTAGTTAAATGCAAACTCATCTTTATTGTATTCTTAAACTATGAAACGTTATCAAATATGGATTTTTATGTTTTAAGACTGGCACAGTTCAGATTTCCAGCGGGAAGGTCTGACATTCCTTGTAGGCCTACACATATCCCAAACTGCAATTAAAACCTGTGACTTCAGTTAAAATATGTAGTCTGGAAAATACCATTCTAACTGAAAAAAATTACCTTTAAACTTGTACATAAGATTGAAAAATACATTTCCAAATCATGTAAAAGATTACATGATAAAACACTGTCAATAAGAAACCTTTAAAAGAATGAGCAAACTTCAATTAATATTTTATTAAAATATTATGTTAAATCTAAAGTTGAAAAGGTGACAACAGGACAGATATAATTAAATAAACTGTGGAGTAAATGTCTTTATCTGATGTTCAATGTGGAAAACATTTAAAAAATGCTACTCTTCAATGATAATTTGATTCAGAAATAGTTTTATACTGACTAAAAGTCATCATCCATATGTTACTAGCTAAAGCTAATGGGGTCCTTATTAAGGATACCTTGAGATCTTTACCTTGGATGCACCCAAGCTTCAGGAACACCACCAATGTATTTTACATTATTCCCTTAGTTTACCTATTGATTATGTGGGAGATTTTGTAATTAAACTGATATTCTATGCTGATGAATGGAAGAAATAGAAGGTTGCTGAATGGCTTGGCAGAGGAATTCTAAACCCTCCTCTCTACTCAGGAAAAACAGTGCAAAAATTCTCCCTGCATTCTGAAACCAGTTGAAGCCATGAGAATGCTTAGAAGCAGATAAGGTTAAATGTAATTCTTCAGGTAAAACCAAGTATTTTGAGCCTCATACAATAATATTTGTTCTTTTAAAGGAGAAGACAGATATAGTAAACAGCTCACTTTCATGCAGCAATGGTCATACCACTATGAAGGTACAAGGAAATAAAGTAATATGAGACCTAATCAATAGAAACTAGTCGCTACAAGAAGAGTATGATTAAATGATCATATTTCAGGACTTTGAAATCTCATTTGTAATTAACATTTATAGACATTTTACCTTAAACTTTTTTTTTTTTTTTAAATAATTTTTCTAGCTATACGTCAGATATATTGCCTTTATGGGGTTTTTTTTGCTTTTTTTTTTAATATCATTTTCACATGCTCTCTTGAACAATAAAGTATATGCATATCTAAATTCAGCTTTAAATCAGACATAATACTGCACATCTCCTTTGTTGTGCACATTGTGTCTGGTTGAGATGGCCTTTACTTTCACTTGAGCAGCCCATGCAGTGCTGTACTTTGCATTTATAGCTACAGGGGTGTTGGTAACACACTGATGTTTGGCTGCTGCAGAGCAGTGCTCGCACAGCACCAGGACTGTCTCTCCAACCCACCACTCAGAAGGCCAATAGGCTGTAGACAGGCAAGAGGTGTGGAGGGGTATCTGATCTGAACTGATTCAAAAGATATTCCACACTGTATGCATCATGCTCAGTCATAAAAGGGAGGGTGGGAAGGAGGGATATTTAGGCTTATGGTGTTTGCCTTCTGAAGGAATTGACATGTGTACCAATTCCCCACTTCCCAGAAATTCACTGGATATCTATCTGTCTGCTGGCATGAAATGATGAAGAAATTTCTTCTTTTTTTCTTCCTTTTTACATGTGACTTTTGCTTTTTTTTTTTTTTTTTTTTTTTTTTTTTTTTTTTTTTTTTTTTTTTTATTAAACTGTCTTTACCTCAACCCATGATCTTATCCATCTTATTTTCTTATTTTCTTTCTGCCCTCCTGAGGGCAGGTGCTGGCAGCTAGCCAAAATCAGCCCTCCACAATATATTCCTTTCATATTGACTATCTAGTAACAAAAATAGTCCACAACAGATAAAGTAGTAAGTATTCAGACCTAATATTAATTCAAATATGCCTAAGCAACATTTGAAATACAAATTGTAATACCAAACTACTGGTGGGATTTTCAGAGATCCTCAACATCTACATTAATCATATTTATCTCTCAACTACACACTGTTAAAATAAATAAGATTAGAGATTTTTAAAAAATTAATCATCTTCATTTGCTAATATCAATTATTTACCAAACCAGACTGCTCCATAAAATTTCATTTTCATATTTTTTCCAATTTCTCTTAATATAGATAAAAGTACTGCATTCTTACATATAGATTAACTTTGTATCATCCCCTTTTGGCCACTGTCAGGGATGTTTATATCATTTACATCCTCAGTTCAAAATTTATGAACCAGAAAACCTCACAATTATATTTATGATAAATGAGTCAACCTAGAGAGAAATTTTAGCATTAACACAACAATGTAGATGCTCTACAAAATCTCTAAAAATAAGTATCAGCATGTCTGTGAGTTATCTCCTGCAATGTTTAAAGAACATTTTCTTGTCTTTGTTTGAAGCCTGTTCAGTCAGTAAACTGTCACATTTGTGAACTTAAATCCCATTTCTAGTTCTGTACTGCAAATGAAAACAAAATCCTCTGCTAGATATAAGAAAAAAGAACGGATTTTGACGCTTCTCTTTTGATTTACTGGTTGTACAGGCACACTGTGCATCAAACTGAGTCATCTCTTTTATTTCCCCAAAGATCGTATCTCAGAACTGGCAGGAGATCTCCCATTTGCAGGAATCCAGTTCTACTTTTTCATAACCAGTTTTCACATTTCCTATTATACTGGAGGGGTGTCATTTACCAGCACTTAAAGCTGATGGACTTTTTTCTGTAATGACCAGAATTCAACTGTTCTGCAGGTGGTCCTTCTTTCCAAATAAAAACCCAGACAAGTAACACCACAAATTAATGACTTTTACACATTTTGCAATTTTTATACTTCTCATGAACATATAGAATAACTTAGGTTGGAAGAAAACCTTGGAGATAACCTAATGCAAACTGCTGTTCAACTCAGGATTGATTTTATCCTGAGCAGGTTGAGGGACGTTGAGATCTTCCCTCAGCAGCAGAGCACAGCCCCCAAACTGTTGCTGAGATTGGAGACCTCCACAGCTGCTGTGGTCAGAGGTGAGGAGTAGCACAAGGTAGAGCCACTGCCATTGTCATGCTGATTTATTTTCTTTTTTCTTTTTTTTTTTTTTTTTTTTTTTTTTTTTGCAGGGTGGTTTTGTGATAAGTATTTTGAACTGATGAAAAAGTGCACTCAATTTCCAAAATTTTCAGATGAACTAAATTCATCTTGGAAGTAATCATGTTGATAGATACAGAAAAACACATCTGAAAGTACAACCAAATGTGTTTAACTGGTTTTGGACAGAGAAGCCTTTAAAGAATTCTTATTAAACAAGAATTTACTAACAGAACAATAAATAAACAGCTATACTTTTGGATAGTTAAGAAGAAATCTTTACTGATCAGGCTTTGGTCTTGAACTGAACTGCTGAAATAGAGAGCACTTATAATTTTTTAAGTATGTATTTTTCTATCTCACTTAAAGGAAAACAAGACTTTGGCATTAGTTTATCACATTGTCAGGAAGCTTTCCTAGGGCTAGGAGAGCTCCTTCTTATTAACACACCACTCAGGAGTGAAGGAAACCCAGCCACCAGTGAGGAGCATATGATGTCCTCTGCAGGACAGCTGGATTCTTAATGTGGTGTGGATATGATCACATATCCATTTTACTTTTCATTTACTTTTCCAACACACTTTTTCACCTTGTGTTCTCTCTAATCTGTTGCAGACTTGACAATATCTGGCACAGCCCCATATCCATCCTGTGAGTAGTATGGCTGGCTGTGACTGTAAGCATGACACATGGCTTTTTCCAGATAGCAGAATAAGTTAGTGTTTGGAACAGAAGTACATGAACTCTGCTGGTATCATGCCTTCAGTCTGCAAGAGGAACAGCCAACAGAAGTTTTCTGAGGGTTTTACACTACTTTTCTTATTGCCCTTTGTTTAAGAGTCCTGTCATTATATGCATCTCTCTTCATGTCTCTCAAAATAAATTTTATTATTAGCACTTCCTTTTCTCACAAAATGTTATACGACTACCATGAGATAAAACTGAAACCTCAAATGAAAATTTATTTATCTAAAATACAGAAATAGACCCGTTTTTGTCCACAAAATAGATGATCATTAAAACAAATAAATTATCGTTCTTTTAGTCATTGTAGAAGTAAAGAAACCCCATATGATTTGGCCAGACTGGTAAGGTACAAAACATCTATGCTTCAGATACACTTCCTTATCAGGGATTTGTTTTCATTAAAAAAGACCATGTTTTCCCTTATGGAAACTTTGTGACAGAAGTGTCTCCTCATTAAACCAACACAAGAAGTTTGCTTCAAAACAACGAAGATAGAAAATATTATTTTTGGAGTAAGACCAATAACTCAATCCTATTTCTTCAAAAGCTGAATAGGCTGTAGAGACAGTCAGTGTTTTAAGTCCTTCAAGAGAGAAAGTAATCAAGAGAGTAGAGTTTTCTTGATGCCACCAGCGGCGCCAGTTTGGAACAAATATTAGCTTTCAGTAATATCAGATGACCTCTAGGTCATAGAGACAGTCAAAAGTGGAATGGATCCTGTATTACTGGGAGAATTTTTCCCCCAGATAGTCTGGGGATAAATTCCCCAAAAGATGAGAAAGAGCAGTAATATACAATGACACATTTGACAGGCCAAATTTGAAATGTGGTCACTTTTTGTTCTTACTATTGTAAGATACTGCTGTCATATGTTTGATAAGAATGTTTGAATAATTTTTGAGGCATTTTTTAAGCACTATAGTCAGCTTGAATAAAATATATACAAAATATAAGGTAAAAATGGGGTCCATATACAATATACTTCATCCTGAAGTACTTCTGGGCAGGGGCACAATAAAGCAAAAGACTCTGACTGGATACAGAAGGGATCATCCATAAGAAAATATCAGAAATTAAATAGTTTGCCGTCAGTCTCCCTTCTCCTAGGTAATGCAGGCACTACAGAAAACTTCTTATGGCAAGGAGATTTTTACCACAGTAGAGGCCTTCATTATTAATTAGTTCTTTCAAGAGCTGATGACTATGGCAGCAAAAAGAAATTTATGCATAAGGCAGGCCAAGTAAGTGACTACTGCTTACTGGAATAAGAGCCATGAAACAATAGTGTAGCAAGAGCCAAAAAGGGAAGTGATGCTGAAAAAGAGAAACTCATATATTTGTATTTCAGACTTTGTGTGGCCTCTAGTCTCAGTCATGAATCTTTTTGTAATGGAGTGAACCTACTCAGAGCTGATCAGCTTATAGCTAGAAAAAAAGAAATGTTCAGGCACCTTGAGTTTTGTAGTACTAATTTTAGGCTCCAACTACTACTTACTTGCAGATGCTGCTTACATAGTTTTGTCCTTATGCATGTCCATTTGAGGAGAATTTTTTTCATATTTCATGTTTTTAAACCATTGTTTAACAATATTTTTATTATAATTTGAGTTCCAATTTAAAAATAAGGTATGTATTGATTAGCAGTATAGCTTTTGATTTATGGATAATAACTCTTGAACTCCTTAAACAGGGAGAGAGGTCTGAGAACTTGAAAAATTTAAGTTCTGGGGAAAAAAGGGAAAACCTTTTTAGGTTTGGTCTTTTATCCCAACAATGACCTTTGAGAAGGTTACCAGGTTAAAGGTTAGTACAGTAGATTGTTAATTTTCCAGATCAATCTGCCATTTCAAGAGCAGGAATATGAGCTCTGCAGGTGGAAAAAATGCCTTCAGTACAGCAGAACACCGATCTGCCACCCCTCCAGTCATGACAGAATGTTTGAGACTAAGCTCCTGAGGGTAAAACTGTGAAATAGCAAAGTAAAGCTGCCTCTGAGAATGTAGGTGGTATAAGCCAACATGCTCTGGTTTAAAACAAATGCTTTTTTACTAAAACAGATGAGGGTTCAACTTCTGACTGGGGAAGTTCTTCCTAGAACCAAGTTCTCACTGGAAGAGAACTTGCAGTGGTAACAAAAAAAAATTAAAATTAATTGGAAAGAATATTTAAAGCAGCATAAAATACATTTACCAGAGTACAAACAGCAAATGGAAATATTAATAGCAGATATCATTATCACTGTTTTTCAGACCCTTGGCTTTTTACTTTGTTTACAGGTTCTAGAAACAAACATGCTTTGTTGGTCATTAACTAGTCTCTGGAGGTCCAGCTCTTTCTCTCTTAATTGGCATTCTTACAGTCTTGAGCAAATAAAGACAAGTACATAGTGATCTAAGAAGGATCCACACTAACAATGGATTTGTAAAGTTAAACCAAAAATGAAGCAAACACCCATTTAACCTGAAAGATATTTTCTAATCTAAATTACCTGAATAATGTTCATACTTACCTTCTAACATCAGTGTGCGAGAGGAATACTGAGCCTTATTTTATGCATGTTCTTTATGGGAACAAGACCAAGTCAACATTCTTAAATATCATTGCTACTTCCTCTCTTCCTGACAATACTTTTAACAATCTTCTTGAATAATATTCACTACAGGTCATTTTCATTCCTTCTACAATTCTCAATATCGCATTACATTAATAAATACAAATTATTAAAGCCAATAAATAAATTATGCATTTCTGTGCAGGGGTATTTAAGCTCATTTCAGACTGATAGAATCAAAATAGGCTTTTGTTATAAACATTTTGGACAGAAAGGCTGTTATGATCAAAATTTATGTTTCTCAAAAATCTCAAAATGTAAGTTCCTTTAAGCCAATCCTGTACAGAACTCACACTGTTCTTGTGTTAGCAGGCTGCAACCCTGGTCATATACAGGCAGCTTTATCAGAAAAAAGCTTTGTAAATTCTGCTTTTCACCAAATCAATACTGCTGTTAACAGGAAAGTTTGAGTAACATAGTAACTGCATGGGTTACTATTTAATGTCAACAACACTTAAAATGGCTTGTGCAACGAGTTTTTAAACAAAGTCATTACGCATTATGTGGCCATAAAATAGTCTAAAATATCAGTATGATATCCATTATTTTATTCTGACAGGATTTCATTAGTGGAACTGAAAGGCACCATGTAACTAATCTGCTAGGCTTCCCTAAAATGACTTGACCAATGAGATTAGGGATTTATGTGTATACTCTGTTCCAAGGCTTTTGTCTTAGATCCATTCCAGCCTTGAAATAGGTCACACTGAGAATTATTTACTTCCTAACTGGTAACAGCCAATAATTCTACAAGCTCAGTTGAACAGTTTCAAGTCAATGAAATGCTACAAATAGGTTCAAAGTTTAAGATGTTTGCTTAGTATTATCAGGTTACAGGAGTCAATAATTTTTACAATGCTTTGAAATTTTCAGCTAACCATCTTTTTAACTGTGTTCTAACCTTTTAGAAACCTATTCTCAATAGCTTAATTAAACCATAACATAACTGAAACAAAAAATATCCCAGCAGCTAGAGTATTCCCATGGATTTATTAATTACAAATAAGAACAGATATTGAAACAAAATTTGCATCAGGGATCCAATGAAAGGACAAGTCCAAATACTAGCTGTATTAAGGATGTAAGGATTACATTACAGCATGTAAGGAATAGTGAAATACATAACCAGCCCCTACATTCATGTGACTCCCAGAAAGAAAGAGAGAACTTAGGTATTCTACTAGCAGTTTGTTGCAGCAGACCTCTTGTTAGGGATAAAAATGAGCCAAGACACAGACATTAAACAATGTGAAAAGGGGCCCCATTTAGTCTTCTTTAAAGCTCAGCCATCCTGACTGTGACTACAGCAAGCTCCTACTGTAGGGTCCAGCTGCAGACTGACAGCTGGTTATCTCCTGCTGGACTATGGCTGCAAATATCAGTTTGCAGACTCTGAACACAGGCCTTACCTAACTAGACTACAACAGCAGGCTCTAACTCGAGGCTTTCTTTCTCGGGTCCTCTTCATTAAAAGACTTCTTAACCCACCAGCCAACCCACCCCTTTCATCACACCTATCTTTATTAGTCACAGCTGCATCCATCAAAAGCAAGGCTGTACCTCTCTGGTAATAAGCACAACTGTGACTTATCAGGGGCAAGGTGGCCTGAAATCCTTCTTTCACACCACAACAGTTAGGTACTGAAAAACAGGTTTTGGTTTTGAAATAAATTGTGCTGTAAGCTGGCTGCTATAGTGAACTACAGCAGAACACTCACTTTCAGGTATATCACTAGAGCTAGTGATATCAGAAAGTGTGTACTTAAGCATGATTTCCTAAACCATAGTGTATTGGTAAAATTAAGTTGTTTGGAAGCAAGCTAATAATTCTGGTGAAACAGAGGCCTTTTCTTTTATCATCAGATATTCCTCAGCTGGCTTAGGTGATACAGTCTGCAGAGTGCCCTCAGCTTCCACATAGGAAATGTGAACAAAACCAGAATTGAATAAAAAACCAAAAATATTTTAAAACAACTTACAAAACTACAAGCATTACAGAGCCTAGCTCTCCACTACGTTGTGTCATATATGTAGGGCTTCACAGAAAGTGAATATAAAGTTACTAAGGAAAGTTGTATACATTTTCTTTGGCAGATGACTGGACTACTGTCAGGATAAAAATTCCTTAGACACACAGGTAAACAATACAAACTAAGAACAATATATAACTATGTTAGGAACATACAAAACCAGAAATAATATCAAAATAGATGTTATCAACTGTAAAAAAGCAAAATGTAACACCAGATATTCCTGTCAAGAATTCCATGTAGAGACCTGCTTGAAGGAAAGACAAATGTAACTCAAAGTCACAAACACTGCATCAAATAGTCAACTAAGGAGGGCAGCATAGTTCCTTGGATTCACAAATTGAAACAACTCATGGTTTCATCTCAGCTGGCTCTCCATTAAGTGGATTCCTTACATTTTCAGGAAGATGTAAGTTGCAAACAAGGAACAAATCCAATTTGATCAAAAAGGGGGTTGTAAATTCACAAGTGCTTCACAAGGGTCTTGAATATGGGCTTCTAAATTCACAAGTGTCATTCTAAAGTGTGACTCTAAAGGCTATAATCTAATCAATCCAATACTACTTCTGAACCAACACAAGGGTAAAAATCTAAAAAATGCAGAATTCAGGACATCAGTGCAAGTTCATAGTAAGTTTTCAGTAATTATTTTCAAAACTAATTAATGAAGTAGACAAGAAAGCAAAAGCAAGAGATCACAATGAAAATGTATCTGCTCCTGACTGATTCACTACTGAAAGTAGTTGTCAAAATTTTAAATACATAGGTATAGCTGTAGTTCTATTTGGAATTTTCAGTTTCAAAATAAAACTCCATTCATTGATATACAATATATTTTGAATGTATTAGTCGAACTACTGTTACATGTTAGTTTTATGAGTCAAACTAGAGCTAAAAGACTACCAAGAATTTAACATTCAAGTATGTAATTCTGAATTTCTGCACAAGGGCATGAAATACTGTAAATAGGTACCAACTGGACTGGTCTAATTTACATTCACTGATGAGCTGACCCTACCTTTATCTCATTTCCTTAAGATACATTAATGATAGAGACTATCCAGTAAAGAAAAAGATTATCGAGATAGATGGTGGTCATTAATGGTACACATTATCTTGCTGTTGTACTGCATACAGACTGATTTCACCAAATACTATCTTTAACATGCAATAGAAGGCTCAAACAATAATACTTTAGAAAATTGCTACAAGATGAAGAATATAATCTACAAATTTTGGGCTATTACACATTTGAATTTGCTCTGCTGAAACATCCTTATCAGCATTCAAGGGCACTTTTAACTTACTGTAATTTAGGAATTAAATACATATACTTTTTCATGCAGACCTAAAAACAACAGTAATTTTACTGAATATCCCCTCTTTTATTGCATTTTACAGCAATTGGCCCCGTGTACAAATCTCTGTTATTAACACAAGCACGAGGGAAATTATATTGATTCCTTTATTCACATTCCAATTCCTGAATCTTTATCTATATTTTTTATTTACATGCCTTGTTCTGTCATCTCAGTCATTTGGTTTTCTATTATTCCTCTTCATGTCACCATGCCTTAGGCCAGCTTACACTGTGGATTACAATACTGGAGTATGAACCAGGAGATTTCTGACACTGCAAAAATGCCTTGCTGCGGAGGAAATAATTCTGTTATGAATTAATATCCCAGACACAGACAGACCAAAGAAGCCACATGGAGCTGACATGAGATAAATAAGATCATGCTGCTAGAATCACTTGCCTTGCTCTAGAGCGTGCCAAATGAGAAGGGCTGACATACCCACTAACATTTCAAGCTTCCAAACATAAATAGAAATAATTTACTTTAACTCCTTGTAGACGGATATTCACTCACAAAAGCCACCAAATGTAGTTGAGCAATTTAACAGAAGCCATTTTAAATGAACCCTAAGGCTACAGAAAAAAAAAAATAAAATACATTGGTTTCATATATACTAGCACAAAGGTACAGTTTTGTTAAATTCTACATCCTAATGGGATATGAAATTTGATGTGTTTATCTCAGAACAGTTCAGGTTGTTACTTATATTTCTATCAATTCCAAACTAATTATAATGACAGAAAAGAATTTACGCATCTTTAGCATAATAATTTTTTTTTATTATTTTTCAATAAATGGCAGCCTGGGTTTCACCATCCAAGAAAAAACAGCAAAGCTACACCAAAGGTCAGATGCAGTTGAGCATTAGGGAACGTTTCACAGAACCTGAGAATCACAGAATGATTTGGATTGGAAGGGACCTTAAAAATCTAGTCCCAACCCCCCCTGCCATGGACAGGGACACCTTTCACTAGACTGGGTTGCCCATCCAACCTGACCTTGAACTCTTCCAATAATGATGAATATGCACAACTTCTCTGGGAAACCTGTTACAGTGTTTCACTCATCAAAAGACAATTCCTCCTTTTATCCAATCACTTTCACTTTAAAAGTGTTGACCTTTCTCCTGTCATGAAAGACCTTGGTAAAAATTCTCTCTCCATCTTTCTTATGATCCACTATCAATACTTTGCTGATGGTGCTGTTCCAGTGGAGCCAATTCAAACATGTAATAGGCACAAGTACAACAAAGATTCTGTAGGAGCCTTCTCTTCTCCAGGCTGAAAAATCCCAATTCTCTCAGCCTGTCTTCACAGGAGAGATGCTACACCCCCCTGATCAACTTTGTGACTCTTCCCTGGACCTGCCCTAACAGGTCCATGTCTGTCCTTTACCAGGGCCCCACGACAGGACACAGTATTCCAGATGGGATGGCAGGAGAATTGAGTAAAGGAGCAGAATCAACTTCCTTGACCTGCTGGCCACACATCTTTCGATGCAGCACAAAGTAAGACTAGCTTTACAGGATGCATGTGCACGTTGTTGGGTCATGTTTTTTTGGTAATGCAAGCATTTTTTTTGGTAATGCAAAAAAGGAAACCCAGAGATATTCCCCACATTTTATTTACAAAAATACCTAGCTTTAAAGCGACTGACAGCAAAAAACTTAAAAAACAACTAAATACAGACATGCTTCATACAAGCAATAGTGTTAATGAACTGTTTGCATCACTTGAAGCAGATTAAGACTATTAAGTCTCTTTTGCTCCCAAGTATGGCAGATAATTTGTTATCTCCCTAAGAACTTATCATAGTGTCTCATGCTAAAGATGTTTTAACATTCTCTAGTCATTGATTAGTAGGTAAAAAGTATTTGCTTGAGATCACTAATAGATTATATGTCACCTATTTGGCATCAGCTTAAAATTCTGATTTTTAAAATGGTCTATAGCTTAAAGATGACTAGTTCTCCTCCTCAGTATTTAAGGGCCTGAACTTGACCTCAGCTTCCTGGTTGTGCCTACTTTTAACAAGCCAGTGAATGCCCTGCCAAGTCTTCCTACAGCTGCCTGAAAAAATATGAATTATTCAATTAACTTTATATGCATGTTTAAGCTGGCAAAAAAAATTCTCATTTTTAATAAATTAATTATTTCAATACTCATTTTTCTCTGAAATAGGGGCAAAACATTGATATCAGAAAACATTCTGATGAAAGATGAAGTCTGAAAATTCAGTTCAGACTTTAGTTTTGAAAAAATATCTCCTATGCTGTGTTGTGGACTATCCTGCTACCAGAGAAGATTCAGTACATCATAAAGTTATAGTGGTGTCAAGGAATTACGAAGGCAAGAGTTATCCAAACTATACCTCCTATAATCCCATAAACCACCACAGTGATCTAGATTTATGCAAGCAGTAATGGGAAACCCTTTTTAAAGCCACCATTTTTAAATTACCTTTCCTTAAAAGTTAAAAGAAATATAGTAGTGTTCTGTTAAAAATTTTAATTTAGCAGAAAATACAGTTTCCGTAGAAAATTCTTAATTAAAAGTTTTATCTAACTGCAATAAAAATTTACGAGGGTTGGTTGGTTGCTTTTTTTCCCCTGCTGTGTCTGTCTGGAGTACCAGATTTTGGTCAAACAGCACAGTTGAAGAGCCACAGCATTTTCCACCTCAGTTTAGCTACAGTTGTCTTGACAGCAGACGTCAAGAAAAATCTGCCGCAGGGAAATCAGACACATATGCAGAACAAATTTGGGGAAGACTTCAGGAATGGCAACGTGCAAACATTTTTAATGACATACTGCAGGGAGTGCTGAAAACTAGTAGCTCAAGTTCAAGAGTTTCAACTCACTGATGAAAATTGTTTTGTAAATTCAAACACTAGTCTAAGTCTCCTGGGCCTGAGGCTTATGGGTTTCTGAACTCGGTTTCTTCATGATGTTTTGGTTTAGGAAGATGTGGTTCGCACAGGTTGGACATAAACAGTGCTAGTGTTGTCGTCACGAGTTTAATGTTTTGGATTCCTTTCTGTGGGACTGACTTCCTCTCTGTCTTTTGGTTTTTGGCCAATGGGATGAAGAGTTCTGGCCAATGAGAGTGGCCTGTTCAAAAAGGTATATAAAGGGGGTCTGGAGTTCAATAAAACTGGAGTCAGATGATTTTTGCTAAACGAGGTTCATGTCGTTTGTTACTCACCACAGCAACAAGACACATCACCCAAGTTCCCTGCCACAGTTTCTGCAGTACTTTTAGTGGCTGATAAAAGATATAGTTACATAAAGGATGCATCTCCTTGTAGATTAAAAAATTACATAACTTCTAAAGAGAATTACTTTAAATACTACAAAATTTATTTATTAAGAGATTAGAATTACTTAAAGTTGCTGTAAGGCCTCATTACTAAGGCGTCAGTAAGAAAACATATGCAGACCTAACCTTGTTTTTGTTTTCCACTGCAGTGGTCAAAATTAAACTAAGTAAAAGCAGAGAATGAGATATTTTGAACATGGACATCCATGAGTATCTACAAGGACATGTGAAGAAGTTCTATTACACAAAACCCAATTTGGAAATATTTATACTTTGCTATTTCCATTCCTCCTCTCTTTGCTCTTGGCCTCACACAGTTACCCACTCCTAGCTTTCAGTGTCTCAAGTGGCTTCTCAAGAAGCTTTCTATCTTAATTTTAGTTTGCAGCTGCTGATGTCAAAACTCTATGTACATAAAGCATGAGTAAGATTCTCAACAATGTGCCCAATTAGATATAAATATACCTTTCCTTCTCCCATTCCCCCTCCTGAATATATAAATCCACAGACAGATGCTGTTTCTTTTCTTTCTCAGTGATCACAGGCAGGAGATATCCTTGGAATGGCAGTTTTTTCAGTCAGACTGTCCCTTTCAAAGGTTTCATTACTGAGCAGTAGATAGAATAAAGCCTTGAAGTCTTCCTGCAAAACTTATGAAGAGAGGACATACCTTGCAAAATTAATGCATTGTTCTGAAACTCAGTCAACTGATGTGCTTTCACAGAGCAGCCCTGGTCTAAGCAGAACTCATCAACAGTTTCATAGAAGACCATACTGTATTTTTACTCTACTACACTCTGAACTATTTCAGTTTATTTCAGTTTCAAAATGGTAACAGCAGTACAGTATTACTCGTCAATTTCACTGCCTTGTACTGTGTTCAAGTCATTGTTCATGAAAGTTTCTTGTTGCCTGAACTGGTTTCACCTGCAGGCATCAAGATCAAATTCTTTAATATTCTGTAATAATAGAAGCAGGTGGAGAAAAGCTTTTGGTGTAGATATCTCCACTATGAAAACCACAACAAGTAGGTTGCCCCTTTTGGTGGCAGACCTTTAATTTGATTGACAAATAGATTGAAAAACATTGTAAAATGTTTTGGAAAAAGCAACAATTCCCAGTTCACATGGCTTTTGTATATTAAGAGTTAGAAATGAGGGTACAAGAGATGAGAAGCAAACAAAATATTCTTTGAAGTGCTGCCTTCAATAGGAGCATTCCTCCCTGAGTCAAAACAGCACTGTTGTCCAGCAAATTTAATAATTCCATTTTAGTGATGATGAGACAAGGGATATATAGAAGAGATTATACAACAGAAGAAATATGCAAAAAAAAATCATTTTCTCTGTTCTGTTCTTCATTACTGTCTGGGTGTAATAGCAATTCTATTTTTAATGGCAGTAAGCAAAATTTTAGCTTTCTTTTGCAAGCTGTCTGGTGCCAGCTAAATTGCTGCTCTAATACATAAGGAGCAATAATAAATTCTAAGGGAGTTACCTGCATAAAGATATAACAAAGGGAAGAAAAATGCAGACCAGAACGATTTAGGGAATTCAGCAACCTTAAGTCTACAAATTTCCTTTTATGGCATTTTCTTTTTTTTATTTATTTTGTAGGTCACAGAAAGTAAATTCCATTTTATATGCATTCCCTCATGTGATTCTTCCTTCACTGTAAACTGAAATTTCACCTGGTGATGTCCTTGCATGTACAATAGTGTTATTAATTAAAGATGGCTGTTGTCCTCCCTGTCCTCATCCTGCTTTTTTTTTTTTTTTTAACAAATTGTTCCCCACTTTTGTTTCCTGGATAGCACTGAAGATAATGCCATTTTTGAGGTTTAAGTACAGAATTTAAGAAAAAGGAAAGTGAATAGCAGCAGCAGATTATAAATTACAGAATTATAAATTACAGAAGATTATAGATTACCAAATTACAAAAGGAAAACAATATGAACAGAGGGTGTTATTAAATCTGTACCCTAACACAAAATCTAGGAAAGAGCCAATATAATTATCAGGAATTTAAAATAATTAAGTGTTTTCCAGAGTGTCTAATGTAAGCAAAAAATGCAGGTAATTTGAAAAAAGTAGAATTCTAAATTCATGTAAGAAAACCTATACTACCACTAGTAGTATAGGCTAAAGTAGTATTAAGTACTATTACATAGGTCCAAAATATAGGTCTGAAAACTATTAAAAAATAGTATCACTAGAGAACTTTTTTATTGTTTCTGGGTCCCAGTGAAAACAAACATGCAGGAACAGTGTTTTATTTATGTATATGCTGGCAACAACACTGACAAATAATTTATTCATGTCTTAATGTTCCTCCTGGTACATCACAATTTCATCCAAGGACACTTTGGAAAATTCCACAAAGCAACTAACCACTGTTTGTTTGAAGAGCAGGAAGTTTCAGAACTTTTTTTAACATTTTGTGGTACCGCAGTGCATATTTTAAGAATAGCAAATTATGCCAATAACTAAAGAACTTTTTCTCCCCAAAAGAACAGCAGACAATATAGTTCCTCTGAAGCTGTAATGTTCTTTGGCACATAATATCAACAGGAAATCATAACTTGGTGCATCTATTAAAAAAAAGATAATTTGAGAAAAAATAAACATTGTAAGCAGGAATCAAAACTCAGTTATCTCAGTTTAGCCCATATTCTTCTCTGCAGTATTGCATCTAGAGAGTCACCGGTTTTTAGATGTTTCATTTAGTGATCCACAGAACTTCAGAGAAATCGCACAAAAGGAAATTATTACAACCAGCCTAATGGCCTGGAAGCAACATGCTGCCTTATTTATCCTGAGACAGAACAAAACTGGAGCTTTCACTCTATGTGATCAGATGCTGTTTCACGTCACTCTACAGAACATCTGTTTGTTCACAACACAAACTGTTTTCAAGGCTGCTGTGCAGAATGGTGCTATTTTGGATCCTAGACATCAGCTGCCTCCCAGTGGTAAGAAATATCAGCAGTTACTTGAAAAAAATTGAAACTGAAAGGGAAGCCTGACCACTACTGAGGTCCCAGGCTTTCTACTCAGCTCCCACCCTCTATGCTCGTGCAGGGGCACTGATGCTCACTCTAGTACCAGACTAGAGTCAGGCTGAAGCCCCTCACACCCCCCAAATCACATATCACATGTATTGAAGATGCTCAGTCCTCAGCACCTTTTTTTTTTTTTTTTTTTGAGATCCAATCCTAAGCAACTTATACACAGATATAAGCTGCATAGGTCCCTCTTGACTAGCTGGAAGCAAGATGAGTCTGTGTTTATTCTCATCCTTTTGAGAAAACCAGCAGTTAGTCCTAGCTTAGCACAGAGCCTGTTCTTGTCACTTTGACTTTATCGAACTGCAAATAAGTCCATGACTTTTTTCCAAGCAAGGACAAATTTTGACCTGACAAGATAAACTGGGCAGAAGTATTTTGGAATAGATAAAGGTTCTCAACAGGAAATGTTTTGATACCCAAGGTTAAAAAACATATGCTACACCAGGAGGTAAGTTTTCACAGTGGGTGTCACAGTAAGGGCCAGTATTTCACGAATGGTAGATCCCACCCATGCAAAGTTGAGTCCATGACATACAAGCACAGTAGGACCAGCCTAAGATCTGGCCTTCTGGAAGATGCAGACAGATGTGGGGAAGCAGAAAGAAAGCCTCCATCAAATAAGTAACAGTAAGGAATAAGACAATCACAGTACTTCTTGACTGCGTCAATTAAAGTGGTCCTGTGAAGATAACACAGGCCAGAGCATATAAATAAATTAGGCTATTCATGTGAAATATCTATAATATAATATAGAAATATAAATAGTATAATATATATATATTTATATTTTATATATATAATATAATATAGTAATAGATATTTCTTTTTTGCTTCAATATTGACAAGGAGAAGAGAATCAAACTGGTGGCCCTAAGGTGATCTCAGAAGAGAAGTCAGACCATAGGAAAAGAGTCCATCAGTCCATCACATCTATATTTAAGAATTCAGCTAGATTTAGTGCACCAGGTAAGTCATATGATGTCCTTTAACTATTTGAGTACATAAGAAACATTTTAAATCCCTTCCTCTCGAGGTGATGAGCAAATTGATCTGTCTGAAGAATTTGTACCTTCTGTGGTCTGTGTGCAACTCTGTAACCCGGATACTCCACTCAAGGTTCTGCCTAACAGTTAGGAGGTGGTGGCAGAGGGCTCTGTTTCTCAGGCTCTACTCCTTTCCCTCTTTGAAACTCTTACTCCATTTTCCAGGTGGGAAAGCTCACCTCTAGCCAGAAATGAAAAAAAGGCTTCCTGAATTAACCAAGATATCAAGTAACCCTCTGTAGTGTGTCTGTTTCTGCTTCTTCCCTGAACCTTCCCTTAAGACGTCCCCTGAAAGACAGGGCAGCAGCCAAACCAAACCAAATGCTCAGCAGTCTGAAGGAAATTTCCAATACAAATGGCAACTCACACACAAACGGTCAGACTCCAAGGAGCAGCTAACAATGCAAAAACAGATTTTAAAACCAATAGGGGCACGTCTCTGTAACACACTGCTCACTACTGAAGAAAATCTGTGGCCTGGAGACTTGAACTACAGTTGTTGGTCTCCCACAGATATTTTCACTGCTGAGCTATGTATGCTCATTGTTTCTGTGATACTATCATTTCTAGCTTATGAATTAATTGATTCCAATTAATTGACAGCAGCCTCATAATGTGTTACCGAAGGATTACAAATTAAATATTAATTATGCTTCATTGTGCAGAAGAAATCAAATTAAACATAATCACACTCCATTATGAAGTAAGTACACTAGACATTTTCCAGAACAGATGCACACTGTCCAAATTATAGTCAATTCTGATATATTGTAAACAAGCTAAGATTCATTTATTAAACTGAAAGTATCACACCTCCCACACAGAAATGCATGAGACAAATGTTTAAAGCTTCAAATTTTAACAGATGGTAGCAAGGAGAAAACACTCTTATAAGACAAGTATTTCATGCCTGCAGTCTTTAGCAGTCACTGGTACCCCATGAAAGGGAAACAAAATTCCCAATATAGTGTTTCCTGTGCCACAGTATCAGTCAAATTGCTTAATTGTCACTGTGAGTTTGGCCTGAACATCATGCAGAACTTCATCCACAACCATGGGTTGCCAGGTACCTAACTTCAAATTGCTAAAAATACATGTCTGAAAACAAGTTTAATGGTTCTTCAGGGAATAAAATATTATTTTGCAATAAGGGCATCTGAGTTTGTAAAAGCAGACTGAGAGAAGAAAGCTTGGAGGAGTGGAGTAAATCACTCAGGAAAAGGGTATCTTCATCAGTGTGGTG
This sequence comes from Sitta carolinensis, assembly GCA_032173965.1. Classification (NCBI taxonomy): domain Eukaryota; kingdom Metazoa; phylum Chordata; class Aves; order Passeriformes; family Sittidae; genus Sitta; species Sitta carolinensis. The sequence goes on along the minus strand of JAVUNC010000005.1, from coordinate 28,827,035 downwards.
CCTTGGAAAGGACAGCTCTGCTCATGTTGTCTGAAACTTCACCCGCTCTGAGAGAGCAAGTGGAGTATTTTTGGATGTAGTGGGAGGAAGAAGGATAAAGCAGACAGATATCTCCAGAGCAACATTTTTTTTTTCTCTCAAAAGATTGACTGCAAAACATCTGATTGTCAGCTTACCCAGCGAACGGAAAATTTATTACAGAAAAGCTGAGCCAGATCCTTAGCTGATAAAAGTTTGTTTAGCTCCACTGATTTCAGAAACAGGAGGTGAGCTCTTGATAAGCCAAGTCAGCACCTTTCTCAACAATACTGAGATTTTATTTGATTTAGATTTGATTCCTTTTAAAAAAGGTACTTTATGCATAAACAGCTGGGTAAAATTTTTAACACAAAAAGAAAAAAAAAAAAAAAAGAAAAACCAAAACAAGCAACAAAACCTAAACAAAACATGATCCATATTTTTAAAAGGCTTCCAATTACTTTTTAGTCATCACTATTTCATTTTACTGGTTATCACTAACAATCTGAAAAGCACTATTTCAGCATATATTAGACTTCAAGTAGGTAAGTATTCTCAAAATACTCATGCAGATGAGTCATCTCAAAAAATTCTGATTCAAGAGCCCCACCAACTAGCAGCCATCTAGCAAACACATGCATCATGTGTGGCAGCAACAGAATACAACCCTTTAAATTGATCACATCTGAATGCAAAACCAAATCAATTTTTCACAAGTGATATCTAAAAGAATGTGCAATTAATTATTTTGCATTATAAAATGCAGTCATGTACTTTTTGTTCTGGGGTCCTACATGATCAGCTGTCATTGACCTGAAAACATTACAAGTTTATTCTTAAAAAAATTGCAGATGACAAAGAACAATACTGAAAAGCAGAGACACAATTTTTTCATCTGTATCATTTACAGATGTATTCATTCATTACACATTGCATTGTGTTCATTCAAATAACATTTTAATATTCAATAAAATGAGCCTAATCTGTAAAAGAAGATAGATATCATCTGCAAAAACACATTGAGCATTATTGCTGCAAACAAAACACGAGGTCCCAAAGCAGTATTACAGCCAATGGATAACAACATCCCTGGGAATATAAGCAGAGGAATACCTAACAAGACTTCAGTGATGGTATTCCTTGTCAGTACGGAAGTATTTTTGGATAACGTATTTTCAGAGTGCTGTTTTGGGTTCTGATGGAAAACTCCAGCAAAAAAAGAAAAAATATGTATAGTGGAACTACTAGATAATCAGAGGGATGTAATTCCTTCCTTACAATGACAGACTCAAGAATTTGTGTCTAGCTGATCAAAGCAAAGATTAAGAAGGGACTTGATTACACTATACAAGTACTTACATGGGAGGTTACTGATACTACAAAGCTCTTTAATCCAGCTGAAAAGCAAGTATCATCATTAAATGATGGGAAGATTAAGTTAAATTCCAAAATAGAATAAAGGTAGAAATGTTTTACTGTTAAAATCACTAATCTTGAAATGTCCTGGGTCCAAAAGTCTATGAATTATATACTACATATACTGGTAGAATTTATGATGGCAAAGAGAGATGCCTCCCATGCACCTAAGTTCTTAAACCTGCAATTTTTTTACGAATACTATCAGTCAGAAAGCTTTCTGGCATTCTGGTATAAGTGAACAAAAACCAAGAACACCTTAATTTCATCTGTACTTCTGTAATATTTTACTAATCCTCTGTGTTTATATTATATAAGTGGAGCTAAAATTTTATTTATTGTCCTGCATCCTACTCCTGCTCAAGTAATCCTTGGGACTCAGGCACATGTTTCTGAAAACAGGTACACATTACTGGCAATACTGAAATAGTGCTTTTCAAGACATCAAATTTCCTACATGTTCTCCAGCAGGAGTAGAACTCTTGATATTCTTTCTGTGAAGTAATATAATTTACTTAAGTAACGGGGGAGCGCTAACTGGAGATCATAACGCTACAGTCCTCGTGGAAGATTTACATCAACATGCATGCAGGCATGTCAAAAAGCAGCACATGCACACATCACAATCAGATTATCGATGACAGTTTTTCAGGCTATACTGCTGCAACTTTAAATGTATTCATCTTCAGTTCTCACATGGGACCTGCAGTCTATTACAAGATGCTGCTTTATGCATACTGCAGACACTTCACTGTCATTTAGCAGTCTGACAACAAAGCCAAAATTATACTAGTAACATGCAATGAAAATGTGTTACCTAAAGGATATGAAAAAATGAAACCATAATATGTGTACACTTGTGATGACAAAAATTGAAAATATAAGGACAGATACTGAACTAATTTAAGGATTTCAGTGTTTAGCATGTTCCATGACACATGTGCATGTGTATGTGTGGGTGTCAGAGAAACTGAGAGGAGCTGATTTATATTGCCAAGCTTTCCAATGTTTCCTTTTTTGGATATTTGTTACAAGATGTCACTCTTTAGGGTCAGGGTATTGATGGCTTATTTAGCTAATAATTTACAACTGTAGAGAAAACATTTGATTGAAAATATTCAGTCCAGTGTCTGTTAGGTGCTGTATGAGTGAATGAATGCACTGAAGACAGACTGAATGAAACAGGAACCTTCTCTTTAGTACAGATTTGTTAACAGGAGGACTTTGACAGAAGTAGAATACACATGTACCCCAAGAAATGTACAATGTTATCTCTGCTGTAACACAAAAAAACCTTCAAAGCACCTTTCTGTTTTCACTTTCTTATGTACATTTTGCATGTCTATTTCACTAGCAGTGTCTTTTAAAGGAAAGAACAAGATTTTATACTAAAAGAGTGGTAAACAGTCTGACAGAGGTCAATTCATAAGTTTGCTGACAAAACTGAAATACCTTTATGAAGCACTCACCAACCTTTGATCTCTCACATAACACTTTAGCAATTCACAATCTCATTTACTCTTTTGCAGCTTTATTACATTTTGCATATGATCCCTCCTATGTGTTTCACAGCACTGTGAGTATGACAAAATATTAATTTCATCTTTAATGGATATTTAGTTAAGTTTGATACACCAGCTCTGTACTTGCTGCAACTCTTAAATAATATATACTGAATCAAAAGTTACTATTCCAAATAAAATAGCACAGAAACAGAATCCCAACTAGAATTAGACTCACAACTAGAAGAATCTCAGATGGGTAAATAAACACAGGCCAGCATTTTTAACAGATTTTCCTATTTGTAAGTCTATATACACTTCTTTCCCCACTTTCTTGCTAAATTTCCTTTCAGTGCCAAAGCATTTACAGATTTTTAAGGTCATCACTCCTCATGGTATCTGGAAGAGAATTTCCAACATCTTTCATGAGATTTCTCCAAAATTTTTTTCATGAGATCTTTCATGATGGTATCTGGAAGACAATTTCTATCCTTCATGAGATTACTTAGAAGAAACCTCAAAAAGCATTAATTTTGTGTTCAGAGAATGGTAGAAAGGGCACTTTGGAGATGTAATCTGTAACATTCTGTGTGTTTTTTACACAGCTTAATGCAAACATGACATTTTTTAAGTATCTCTTTTATTATGATCAAATATTTGAGAGACACACAACCAAAGCTGCAGGATATAACAACAATGGCTCTACTTTGTCGAACACCTGTCTGTCCCAATATTTCACCGCTGTAAGATGACCAAGGAAAGTATTAGACTAGAGAAATCCTGTAGATGATACCTTCCCATTACAGACTCTCAGATGGGAGGACTTTCAGGGACTTTCTCTGACAAGCGTGATAATGCTGTGTGTATAACTCCAGCATATTCTTGTTCCATGAGTTTATTAATTGTTTTTGCATCTACACAGACATCTGGAGTTTTCTGTGGCAATGAATTCCACAGCATGTTTTTTATATAATTTGATATAGTCTAAATTTTATAGCAGGAAAAAGACCTTAATTATTTAATTCTCTCTGTGCCATCCATGAATTTATAGGCCTTTTAATAGACTTTAGTCTACTTCACAGCTTGTAAAATAGAAGGTGTTCCTTTGGCCAACCTTGCTGCATTTTTTATGCCTTCTTGAGCTCCTTGTACTATTTTCTGAAGCGGGAGCAGAACCATGTATATTATTTAAGATGCAGGAGCATTAGTGGTATGAGGAGTTTGCCCAATAATTTCTGTTTTGTTCTAAATGCAATTCCTAGTGCTCTGCTCTTTTTCTAGTAATTCTTCACATTCTCTTCCTTGGCCTTTGCTCGCCTTTGCAGAGACAGTTTTTATACCAGTACCTATATTAGCTTCGAGCCCTGTGTCCTGAGAGGGAATAGCTTGTCACCTGCCATTTTGTCATCTACTAACTTAGTATTGTGAAATCCTGTATCTGCAGTGAGCTTTCATTTTTGCTACACTGAATAACTCAGGACCATCAAAACCTTTGCCATTCTGCTCCTTTCCAGCACTCATCTCTAGACTCAAAGTAAAGCAAACATCAACACAAATCCCTTTAAGACATTCCAAATATCTTTTCGTTTTAGAACTATCTGCAACCTGTCAGGATACTGGATTTTTAATGAGTTTAGTAGTTCAGGCCACCTTTAGTTATTATAACGCATCAATCAAAAAAAAGTATTGTGTACAGTAAACCAGGGGGAAAAATAAGCAAAACAAAGAAAGAGCTCCTATTGAACACCAAATGCCTGCAGTAGGGAACAAGATAATCTCCCATAACTGTAAACAGCCTCAAAAGTCCTTAGTAAACACTGTAAGAAACTCATGGATGAAGGAAACACAAATCTGTTGGAAAAAACCCCTGTCAAACAGGATACATTAAATCCAAAAGTGACTACTACCTCTAAATTTCTTTACTAGCATGGGAGTGCCAGTATAGGGAATTCAACCAACCTCCCTGAGCTTTGTGCCCCTCCTACACAAATCTTATTGCCATCTCCTTCCCATCCTCTTGCAACATAGTCACTGCTGGGTTCTGAGGACATTTGACTTGCACTAATTTCAGTATTTGTTTATCATATATTAAAGAAAGTTACAGGAAGCCAACTACTGTGCTCTGCTTCCAAGGCACTTACCTATGGAGCCTACAAATTACATTATTCTCTTATCTTCCAACTCTTTCCTGTAGTTCCAGGAGTAGCTCATGCTGTGCAATGTACACAGCAGTACGTAGATGACACTCCTTTGAAACAGAGGTACTTTTGCTACAGACATCAGGGAAGGTTTGAACTAGAAGTCCTTCTGGCCATAAAAGAAAGGAATGAGGTTGAGCAGTGCAAGATTTATCCCAATACTCATCAACTGCTTGATGAGCACTGATGAAAGTGAAACTGAGGGTGACAGGTGCCCCAAACACCTTCTCTTTTAGTCCATCTTTCAGTCCTAGTGTGTATTATCAACAGAGGACGGGTGTCTCCAGTGGAGGATATTTGAGCTCTGCCAAACTCACTAATATTCAGAACAAGGTGATATCTAATAGCCCCCAATATACATGCAGTTGGACTGGATAAGGGGTAAATAACATCTTCCCAAACCAAGCTCAGTGGATTGAGAAGCAGGCTCGTTCCTAGGAGTGGGTGAAGGGAGGGCTTTCACCCGAATCCATGGCTGCAGTATAGTGAGAACTCTGTGACTGGGCATTGACACCCACATAAATGCCACCTACATACAAGATAGGAAATTGGATACACATTATTCTCTTCTAACATTTTATTATTAAAAATACACCCTGAAAATCAATCTCTGTGTGTCCTCATTTATCTGGGAAAAACTTTTATCAGTATAAATCAGACTTGGATCCATCCTGCCTTATTTGACTGTGATGCACAAACACGGAAAAAAACGTGTGCAAGAGAAGGTATTTCTCTACGTTTGGTCTTATAATACTTAGATGTAAAGAACATTGTCAGTAATGACATAGAATTATTTCAGGGACAAAAACTGCTTGCTGGGTTAAAAGATTATCAAATAAGCAGAATAAAAGCAATTTTCAGGTTTCATTACATGTACATGAAATCACAATTTCAGCAGTCACAAAAAATAGCTGCAGAGCAATAGTTCTCCTGGTACACATTAATTTTCCTAAACAGTAAAGAAAAACAATTTTTTGTAGACTTCTGGGATTATACAAAATTACACTTATGAAATACATATTTTGCAGAATGAACTGCTAGGAGGACTTTTATTTAAAACATGCATTGTACTGAATCCCTGAGTTACTCTTGTTTTGATCTTTATACCTCAAGACAGAGGGGAGCCAAACAAGTTTCCTGTTGGACAGAGAAAGGTACAGAGGGAAAAATCAAGCCACTGTATGTTAAATTGCCTCAAACATAGCTTAGAATTGACAAAGCATTAATATAGAGAGATTACTTTTACCGTAAGACTCAGGATTTTAATGAGAGGGATCAATTAATCCCTTACCAATTATCAGGGCAGTTTCCCTGTAATCTAAGGATTTGAGCAGGTCAATCTGATTTTTTCATACCTACCTCAATAAACGTTAATTTCTTTTTCGTGGTTTATTATACAGTTTTGTCAGTGAAGGTAAAGAACAACCAAACTCCTGAAAATCAGACAGCTTCAATTAAAACTACTGAAGGTTAAGATGGTATAACATTTTACAAATCATGAATTTAATATACTTAGTGCACCCATTTGTTTAAGTCAGCACAGTGGGTTCCAATTAACATTTTTAAAGCATACTTTCTGCAATAGTCAGAGAAGTAGAATAACTATTGGTAGCATGACAGAAATTCAATATCTATATTTAACGTTTGCAAGCCTACTGGAAATTCAGATGTTCTACAGGATATACTTAGTGCTGCTGTAAAGGTGCAGGCACACATTTTTCAATGACACTGGAAAAAACAAGTCCAAAAATCAGGAATAGGCTCAACCATAAGCTGCCCAAAAAGTAAAAAACTTACTCCCTAAGGACAGAAATCACTTTATCTTTGCCTTGAGCATGCATTTAAGTCACCAATAAACCCAAGACCAATAACTGGCTCAGCTTTTACCTATACTGTCATCTCCCTGAATAAACAGAGACAAAAGAGAGGAGTTGAGTCATGGTGCAGCTGCAACACCCAGCAGGAAACTAATCCCAGCTGAACTGCACAACTGATAACAGCTACCAGCACACATCCAATTAGGTGGGATTAATAAATTATTCCATCAAATAGATGGTGCAATTAAATAAAAGCAGTTAACTGGTATGTGATTTATGTAGATTAAAATATTCAGACATGTAAGATGTAAACGTTGCATTAATGAACTTTATACACAGACATTTTACATTGAAGTAATAAGCCAAGAAGTCTGGAATTGTGAAAAATAATGTTATACATCCTTTGATTTTCAACATTTTGATCCAGAAAACAAAAGCTAGTGTTCTGAATCACTAATTTTAAATTTCATCACAGCCTTACATATCTCAATACACTCTTCTGTACAAATTTAAAGTCACATTTTGTAAAGATTACGTATTTTCTCCATTAGTTGTGCATGTATCACTTAGGTAGCAGAGATTACCTTGTGATTTAGAGTGGATTATCTGGCACTGAATCATTAATTCATAGTAGTTTGGCTATGGACAGGCTTGCTGTACTTTACTCACATGACAACCAATTCACAGTAGGTTGTTCTACTGGTTTAAAGGAGGTCACAGGAGAGCTAAGGCATTCCTCAAGGAAATCAATACAACAAAATCTGACTTTAAATCCAGCCTTGTGTGTTCAGAAGTTGTTATTCTCAGTAATTCAAAGTCTGGAATCTTTCTTTGTTAAGATTTCCAAGAGATACATCTCACAGATTAAATATGGATAGTTTTGTGTGAAGGTTACAGAAAATTATTACTGTTTTAGTTTCCCAAATATTCAGTCTAATAACCAAAAAACTCAAACCCAAGATTTTATGTACTGCACTGAATCCTTCCTCAGGGAAGCAGCTTTGGACATATATAGCAGTATCTTATCTATCACATTTACATACCTGAAGATTTTAGTATAACATATGGATACTAACTTCCTTAAAAATTATTTATCAATAAAAAAATGTGATTAATGGATAGAAGATTTCAGCATCTGAAAATGTGCAGATGGTACTGTAAATAACCATACAGTTTATAGTCAATACATTATTTTACGGGATTTCAATAACACTCAGTTCTGTATATTTTTGTCTCTTCATTCAAAAGTTCATGAAAGACATACAGCATTTTTACAGTAATTTTTATGCATTCTACATATGACAAAAGACATGAGGAGTAACTTTAAAGCTATTGTTAATTTCAAATTACAGTTTATGGTTGGCAAATAAATCAGGTCTTGTTAAACAGCAGATTACAAACGTTTAGCCACAGTGCCCTCTAGCTGTCTTAATTCTTATTTTACAATTTCACTGTTGTCTTCATGGAAGCAAAAAAATCTCTGCATGAACCACCAGCTAGAGAGGCACAGGTATTGCCAGCTGTGCTCCATCTACCCAGTTTTCCTTATCACGATGACCCACCCATCCCACTTGCAAAAAAGCCTTTCTCCAACATCCAATGAACAAAATACATTTTTCTTATTGTATTTCCCAGACTGAAAAGTACAGATCAGGACACTAGTCTGAAAAAACCAGAAACTTGTTACAAATTTTCATTGGGACACAAAAGACCTCAACAGAAAGAATGGGTTTCTACCTCTCACTGCTTTTTACTTCTGTGTGCAATCCATTCTGTTTGTTTTGAATTCGAAGCACCAGTAAAGAGCAGCACCTTTGAGCATTCCACCTGGAACAGTGGGCTGTTAGATAAAAGAATGAAGGCCAGGCTCCCTTCTCAGATGACACTAGCCAATTGCAAAGAGATGAGAGGCAGTTTATCATCTATTTTCCTAATCCAGCTGGTTTAGGGAACTGGGTCACTTTTCAAAGGCTGTGTCTTCCAGAAACACTCCCTGATGGACACTTTATATTCTCTTCCTTCTTCCTTCTCTTGAGACTAGACTTCGCCTACTTCAGACCTCTTAAATCATACTAAAACATAAATACTCTTTCACAATTTTATTCTCCGTAACAAGATGCACTCAGCTTCTTTCTTAACCTTTAATGAACAAAACACTTACATCCAGAATTTTTTTTAAGCACAGTCACTTTTGTTTAAAAAAAATGCATAGAAATTGCAGACCTTCAGAAAATAAGGATCTATTGAAACTATTTTGCAGTGAATCATCTTCAGCAGTATGCTCCCAGTCTCTCTGTAATTCTGAAGTCTGACCAGTGCTTCGGACACAGCAAAGTTCCTTCCTTGGCTTTCTTTTTCCAGGAAAGGGGAGAAGAAGGGATGAAATTGGAAAACTTAGGTCCTAAAAACATTTCAAATTCTCTATCCCAGCCTACTGTAATTTTAATGTATAAATCCTGAGAATAACTTCGTGGTAAACAAATTTTTTCAATGGCCATTTTCACTTAGTTCTCATTTTAAATGAAAAGCAGCTGGAACTAGTAATACCAGATGAGAACATTCAATTCTTTGCAGTGTTTAGAGCTGCAGAATTCAAGATATATCTCTGACATTGTGTGCACTCTGCTTATTTAATGCTGATGTTACATTTATGGAGCTGCAACAAAAGGCAAAGCAAAACTAGGAGAAACAGGATCTTAACATTCACTGTGTAGAAAAACCCTGAAGCAAGCCCTGTCTCCTGGACACAGGATGCATTCAGCAATAGATTAAAAAACAAGGTTTTCCTCAACCCTGCCAATATGAGAACTGTGTATTTACTCTATAGTTCCTGGAGAAGGTAGTCAGTTCTTACTTGAAAAAGTCCAAAACTGAAATATATCAAAAGATCAGTGTTTCTGAGTCACAAGAACTGATCACAGATGGCTTGTGACGGTGTTATGTCCCAGCTTATAGAATTTTGGCGTCACCTTACTGGCAGGGGTTTTTTTCCTTCATTTTTCCTATCCTAATTCCATTCACCTTTTTGTATGGATATATGGAATTTTTATGGAATGCTTCTAGGAGGTAAATGTGAGAAAACCATTCTTAAAACGACTAGAAGATCTATTTGTGACTCCAAGTGCTACATGATGCTACATATGACCAGAGGTTAAGAAGATTATTTTCAACCCTGGAAAATTTCAGGCTTTTGTAATATGTTTCTGAAGTCACTAATTTGGCCTTTCTTGTTGTTGCTGTTGTTGTTATTGTTTAGTCCCAAGCCAGTCTTGCAAGGCTCAGCAGTAAGCCCAGGAAGCAGAGCACACGCAGGTTGCTCGTAGCTGCTGTCACAGTCACAACTGCAGGTTTCTGTCTCTGCCGTCACACTGCCCGAGGGTGCACTTGGCCACCCGGGGGGCCCAGGGAGTGCACACAGGACAAGCCTTCATCCTCTAGGACAGAAACAAAAGCCCTCTGCAACTTCCCTCACTGCACGTCATAGAGAGAGGTGTTGTCCTGCTATGGCAGAGTACTAAAGGAATATTCCCTTTCTTAGCCTCACAAGCATTTTAAGGCTAGAAAAAGGTTCTTTTGATTCTATTATCATTTCTTCATCTCCATAGGACTAATTGTAGGTGTCAAATGCTGCTGCTACCTAGCATCAATTTTTGTTCTCAGTTACCATTATGTGTTAGATAGACTTCAGGTATCACAATGGGTCACCTGAAAGAAGCAGAACCTGTTGTGCATCTTGACTACTTTTCAGAGCATGTGTCACTCTAAGTCACTTTATCACAATTCATTTTATAGGTTGATTCCACTTAGATAGGTTCTAACCATATCATTTTCAATGTTTCATTATAATTTTTATAACCAGCAGTGCTCTCCATCACAGTCATGCTGATTCTCTTACAGTAAAACTGCCTCTAAAAATACATTCCTAACCTATGCTTTCCTAAGTGAGCACTGGTAAGTGGCAATACATATCTGACCTATACTTAGAGATTTTCTGTAAGAAGTCTTTGCATGGAGAACTTTGGATTGGAAAATGTTCGTATCCAAAGTAATATTAACCTTTTTGCATGCCTATATGAATACCACCTCAACATGCAAATTCAGAATTCTTGCACTCAGCTATTTTTAAGTTCTTCCATTCCTAAAAGGGCAAATTGCATTAAAAGTTTTACATACTTTAAAAAAGGAGAAAAATTCTTTAAATAACTACAGCAAGTAATGCATTTAAGGAAAGCTAAAAATATATTCTCATAATATATTTAATATATAAATAATATATTAAAAAATATATTCTCATTTTTTCAGAAATAGCAATATATCACAATTCTTCTGAATATATGTGTGTGTATATATATATATATATATATATATATATACAGGTACCAATTCACAAACAAACACTTACATACTAAAATATACTGTCCATTCCTTCTTTCACAGAATACTCCTGTAGAATGGACAGGAATGTATATAATTGCATTTTGTCTAAATAACACTGAAACTTTCACACCATTTTAAAAACTTTAACACTAAATTTAATTAAAGTATGATAACATGGAGAAAGCTTTTGGCACATCAATTATAAAAAAGCTCTTTTCTTTAATTTTGCAATTTTTTCTGCCATCTAGTACCACCATAAGTAGTTATCTGTACATTATTCAAAATTACTATTGAATTCTTGAATTTTTAGACTGCTTGCTAATGTTTTTACAGCAAGCATTCAATGTTTTATTGAAAATATCTGCTTTGATTTGCTGTAACTGGTGCTTTGGCTACTTATTTGAATGTCAAGTGCCTTTGGGTTCTGAAACTACAGAATAAGTGGTTCTGCACAAAAAAATAAAAATAAAAGAATGGGAGTAATTCCTGTCTCAAAACTTTGTACACTGTTACTACAAGCAAACAAAAACATTTACTTGAAAACCTATAGATAAGTGTAGTAAGGAAATGCTTAAAATGTGTAATGCTGTGAAAAACACTGAAGATATTCTAAGACACTATTTTTTGTTAACATGCAAAGGAAAGTGGAGGGCTGCAACTACTAGCAAGTAAAAAAACCCCAGATAATCTAGTGGGTATTCTGACTAAAGAACTCAAGATTTGGCACAAAGACTTGGAGAGAGAAAAAAAAACAGCAATCTGAGTAATCAACTGAAAAAAAAAAATAAAGTAAGAAAGCCTTTAAGGTCCTGAATACTTTTGTAGATTAAATTTTATTTATCAAACCTTGAAAATTTCTCCTCACTCCACAAATTTACTGTCTTTTTTCCTGTTGGGGGCCTAGTATGAAGGTTTCTCCATACTAAGAGTATTGCTAAGAGAAGATCGAGGATTCAAGTCCAATTCCACAGTGAAAATACTGCTAGTTTCATTTTAGATTAACTTGGGTAAGTATCACATATTATAATGCAAGTAGCTGCAGTATTACTCTACCACCTTAATTTGTGCCCTTTACTATCTGGTAACTATTTCCAATCTCTATGTCATTCATGGAGATTAAAACACTTGGATATTTTTAACCTTTTTTCTCTCACTGGAATACACCTGAGGGTTTTCTAGAAACTCAAAAACTGTTTGCAGCTTCCATTTTATAAACAAAATGTTAGAATTCATAAGCCTGGATGAAAAAAAAAAAACAAAAAACAAAAAACAAACATAAGACATTCATTTAAAAAATGCATATTTTCTAGTTTGGAAAAAGGTAGTCAATTTTTAATTGGCATCAAACATTTATAACTTCATATGTACAAGCACATTTCTTAGTCTGCTGATTTGCAGAGGTACAAACATATAAATAAAGAGGTGCCACCTACAAGTGATAACCTGTTTTTAAAAAATCTGCATTAACCCTGCAGGTTAATCACTAAAGCACTGTTTTATTTACTTAATACTTATAGATTCTTTTTAAGAAGACCTAGAAAACAGGCAATTGCTGAAAAATGCAGGTAAATATTTTTTTAAATTGACCACTTATTTTTGTTACTGTTGTGTTTTTAGGGTGATTGATGGTTACACCACCAGATAAAGCAATAGGGAGACATGCATTATCACTTGCTAAATTCAGACATTTCTATAAAAATGTCTGTGCAGTGATTTTTCAAGATGACAATAAAATGTGTTATACAAATGCATGTACTTTTGGGAGGAACTGCAATCTTAAATGTTTTAAATAAACTCAAGTCATATTTCCTTGGAAAGCAAAACTGTGTTTCTATTTTCTTCCATTATCCCTTGTAGTACTAAACTATGAAGAAAACAGATACTTCAAATTACCCTCTCTAGCAAGAGCAGGTTAACTACCAGCATTAAGGCTATCATCTGGCAAGAATTACCTCAAACACTCAATTTAATTCACACAGTCACCTCCAAACACAAGGCAGCTGATGTACCCAGCGCTGTCAGAAGGGCAGAGACCATCATCCCGTGTTACCCCGCGGGAGCTGAAGGCATGACGTGGGCCAAATTTGTCTGAATCACCTCAGCTGCTGCTGCTGCCAGGGCAGACCAAACGCCTGCAAAATTTCTTCCTGCACATTCCAATTCTTTCTCTTCCCTGCCATGGCTTCCATGCTCAGCAGCCTCCATCACAACTGCAGGCTCCCCTCCACCAGCCTAACAGGGCTGGGAAACAGGCTGCCTCCCCATCTGCTGCTGCCACCTACCTCGCTGCTGGCAGGCATGCTGGGCACAGGCGGGCTCTTCTCCCCTGTTCTGTCCTGGCGACAGAAAGGAGAATACAGCAGCAGTACCAAAGAGATTACAGCAGCAGTACCAAAGAGATTACAGCAGCAGTACCAATGAGATTACAGCAGCAGTACCTATGGCAAGGAAATGTTTCACTAGGGCAGCAGCTAGGCTACAGTTTTTTCTATTCCAGGTACTTGGTATCTTCAGGGTTTTCAGACAAAATGGGAAAGGATAAAGAGTGTCAAGAAGCCTTTTCTTCTTAAAAAGCTGATTTTTATGGAAGTTTTCATTTTTAAATTTCTATTTTTAAAACGGTGTTTATCTCAATGTATTCCTGTAAGCTAAAAGCAAACGAGACAGTAACAGACCCGCTCCTCGGCTAGTGGAAATTGGCAGTAGGTCCTCTCAGAAGATAAACCTCAATTTTAGATTTCCCTGGCAAAGGAAAAACCTCTTAGAAGTGCAGATTACAGATTTGCAGATTTTCTAGTTCAAGGTGAGATTACCTAAAGACATGGTATATACAAGAAGAAATTAAGCTTTACTCAGACTGTTCTGAGAGGGCTACATCCTAACAAGCCTCAGGATACGTCTTTGGACTTTCTACACAGAGTTATTACCCACAGACATGTGGCCTCACCTCAAGAGCTGCAAACACAGGCCAACAGGCCAATCCACTAACTTGTTCCCCAGACTGTTTTTCTCTTTGAAACTCAATAATCTGGGTTAAGGAAAAGTATTTTTCAGTCTTCAGGGGACTCAACTTGTATGTGTCATGGGCAAAGAAAATGAGAAGCGAATACAGCAGCAATGCTATAGTTCCTGAAATGGCAAGAGAGCAGCTGGAGCTGAGCATTTTCAGATAATCCTACTGGACAATGCCACAGCAACAAGATCACGGTGTGGTTAAGGGAAACTCTCAATGTCTACATGGCAATTCAATACAGAGGGGTATGAAATAACAAAAGTAAAGTTTTGCAATTTAAATAAGCATAATATTTAAAAATAATAATAAAAAGCAAATACAAAATACATAATAGCACCATCAAATAACTTTAGCATAAGATTTAACAACATTTTGCTGTGACCAATTTACCTAGTCATTTATCCCTAGCACTGGAAAGGATATTTATTTGAAAAGAAAAAAGGGGTATCAGTCTATAAAGCCCTAAGACATTCCCACAGTCACATCAGTCTCACCATGGCAACAAAACAGGACAGCTAGGATACAACCACAGGGCTACTTGTCCCTCTGTCTTGGGTTTGAGCAAGACCCCTCTGGTGCTGGACACACCTTTGTCTCTCCCATGTTTCTCCCACCACAGTCTCCAGCTTCCTTTCTACTTGCTGTTCATAGCTAACAGGTCTGGCTGTACTCAGACAGAACTTGCAGTTCTTCCCTCTGGCATCTCTTATCAGTGACAACTTTTTGAAACCAGTAATTGATTTTGGGCAATATGAAGAAAGCTCTTAGAGGAGGTGGGGGTGGGAGGGTGTGTTACAACAATGCCGCACTATAATTGTTACCTAAAGACTTACAAGTACCTGAGACTAATTCAGCCAGCCCACATGACAAGTACTTAACTCCCAAACTGTGTCTTCTGCCTGTATCTTGGCAAAAAACTCCTTCCAAAACTGATATGAGTCACTTGAAATTCTGTGGTTTGGCCTTTGCACGTAAGCCATCTAAAAGAGTTTATGTGAAAAAATTTGTCTTTGTTTTTTTTTTTTTTTCTCACTGTTTGGTGTTCACCACAAATTCCTATTAATTTCAGTCATTCTATCAAAGTGATTAACATTGCTCTCACCCTGATTGATCTGCCTTATGAGAGAGCCAATTATGCCACAGGAGTTTTGGCAGCCTTTGATACCAACAACCAGCAGGTACACCTGGGATAGCTTTATGGTTAAGAGAGCTCTTTGGTGTCCTGGGACAGCATCCTCCCTGGGACCTATGATAAATATGTGCCAACTGTTTTATGACATGCAAGACCTCTTTTGCCCTTTCTCTGCAGAGAGTGTGTTTTGGGGAATGAGTTTCTTGGTCGTTAAAAGGTTTGGGTTTTCAGAGTCATCATCTTGTAATTACACCTAAATTAGGCATTTTTTTTTTTCTTTGTCATTCCCTGGCTTAGAAGAAGGAAAAGCTTGATGAAGTCTCCTTCACAGAAGACAGAAGCAATATGGCAGATTTAGCACATGGAGAGGTACTTTTTGACCAGGTTGGAGTAAGTTTAGCTATAAAGGTTGAATCACCATAAACTAGTTTGGAATTTTCAGTTACTTTGATTTTCAATACTAATCCTGGCTCAAGACACTTTCCAATCATAGTGA
Source organism: Sitta carolinensis (assembly GCA_032173965.1). Taxonomy (NCBI): domain Eukaryota; kingdom Metazoa; phylum Chordata; class Aves; order Passeriformes; family Sittidae; genus Sitta; species Sitta carolinensis. The sequence goes on along the minus strand of JAVUNC010000005.1, from coordinate 28,811,066 downwards.
CTTAGAAAATATGGTTTCTATTGCTGCTGTGATCACACTAGACACCTGTGCTTTAGGATCCCAGGTGGGAGGACAACCTGCAATAAAAATGCTAACCTCTTACAGAATGTATTCTTAGAGCAATATTCTACATCCAGAATTTTTATAACCATAATAAACTTTCTGCCTCTATATACTTTTACATAATGTAAAACTGTCACAGTTTATACTGTTTAGCAGCTATAAGCATTCTAAGGGAGTTCATGTTTTCCACATAAATTTTGAGAAAAAATGATGAACCCAAAGGACTAGTGTCTGTGAACAGCATAGAGGCCTAACAGATTTGGAACATGTCCTTCCAGCAGTTCACAAAACTTGACCTTTCTGAAGCTCACAGTGTAACACTATAATCTTTGCCAAATATTAAGCATGACTACGGTATAAATACACAGCTACACCAAATATACACAGAGGATACATCAACATAAAGCCCACAAAACAGATGGCCAGGTAGACACAGGTATGAAAGTATACTGGAGGCCCAAAATAGATCCACTGTGGGCCTTGAAGCTCTGTAGAATTGTATCCGTGGTTAGGAAAACAAAGTCTTTTTTGTCCCTAAATCTTGCTCTAAAATTATGCTAATGATGACTAATCCTTGACTCTAATGAGCAATCAAACCAAAGCACAGAATCCTGAACGACATGTAGCTTTAAAGCTTTGAGCAAATACACATTTCGAGGGACACATTAATCTGTATCTTGGGGGAAAAGGAAAAGGAGCAGTAACTAATTTCAATAAGGGTAAAGTATTTAATAGAAAGCTATTATTGTGGCTTTTAAATATATAAATAGCTGTTTCCTTGTTTCAGCTTGTTAAACAAAATGCAAGCTCTCTTTGCAGGCATTTTTCAGCTGCAGATTGTAATTGGGTCCAAATTCACTAAATAACTAACTAAAATTAATTAAGGATGTATCATTATTCCTAAGGAATTTCTGGAAGTAATGTAAACTGTATTGAAATTTCACACTTTTTCTACAAAAGAAATGAGCCGTAAGAGAAGATAAAACTACACCAAAAAAGATGTACTCTCTCCTAGTGCTTAATAAGAATAACCAAAATCTTTTGACAGCAGAGGTAATAAATTCACACCAAACCCTTTCCTGAGACATGCAACACTAAAGGAAGACATTCCCAACAATTGGTATTATTGCCACCTTAGTGTGACAATTTGCAGCTAAAGAGAAAAAGGGTTTATGTCTGTTATTTCAATGACACTTTGCAGTGTTTAATAACGATGCACCTGAACATCCTTCGGACAACTGAAAATCTCTTCATCTAAGACAAGATAGCTGACATTTGTGAGACAAGAAATTTTGGGGTTTGGATGTCATATGAGAAATACATCACTGTGCTGTAACGTTAAACATCAAAGCATTATTTACTGATGCAGGCTCCCAAAGGAGAAAATGGATTTCCTTTTGGCAATATATTCTCTACTTAGAGCAACACAGTTGGGAAAACTTCAATGTGTGTAGGTATAGACTTGGAATACCTCAGTATGTTAAGGGTACAAAAGACACATATAAATGACAAGAATATGGGAGAGTCCCTGGACAGTTCCAGATCTGGTATTCCTTTAAAGAAAGAGATAATGAAATAAAGGGCTCTGAATTTGCTTGTGGCACAGAAAAACACAGGAAAAAATCTTGATAGCGAGAACTCCCATATACTTCCACGGGATTTAGCTTCTTAAACTGCCCTTTGCTGCCACCACGTGGCCTTGCCGCAAGACACTTTCTGATACAGAAAAATGAAAATTTTCTCCTTTCATTTATGTTTTAAATACAGCATTTAATAAATAAGCCATGTTGTTTATCTCCTACACAGCTCAAAATCACTGCTTAATTTGAATAAACTAAATGACCATATATAATAAATAAACACCCAAGTTTTTTAAAAAAAAAGTATTCAATGGTATTTTGATAACAGATATAGTCACCAGATAATTCAGCTGACTACAAGAACCGTGACCTTATGTATAGTGGATCAGTGCCCTACACTGTGAAGTACCTAAAAGGAAACATCACTGAAAAAACAAACAAAAAAGAAAAAAAAAAGTGACTTAAAATTTAAAAAGACACATTCCAATCTGTCACAAAACTTTTATTTCAAACAGTCAGGCTTTCACCCAGCAGACAGCTATATATATATATATATTCAAATACCAGCAACTTGTTTATATAATTATATATGTTTCATGTTCATATAATTATAGAATAACTAACATTGTAAAAGACCTCCATGATCATCAAATCCAACTGTTAACTGAGAACCAGTGTATTTACCAATAAACCATATCCCCAAGAGGCACATGTCTTTTGGACACTCCCTGAGACTGTGATTCCACCACTTCCCTGCACAGTCTGTTCCAATGATTGACAATCCTTTCTGTAAAGTACTTTTCCCTAATATTCAACACACACTACCCTGGCCCAATTTGCGGCCATTCCCTCTCACCCTGTCAGTGGATGCCTGGGAGAAGAGATGGACCTCGCTGCAGCTTCCTTTCAGGTCCCTGAAGATGGTGACAGGGTTTCCCCTATGTCTCCTTTATTCCAGGCTAAAAAACACCAGCAGCCTCAGCCACTTCTCTTATGACTTGCTCTCTAGGTCCTTCACCAGCACTTCTCTGGCCATGCTCCAGCACCTAAATGTCTTTCTTGAAGTGAGGGGCCCAAAACTGAACACAATATTCAGCTCGCGCTCTTCCCTGCAAACTACTGTCCCTACTCCTGTATTTTTTTAAGGGATAAATTCACACTTTTTTAGGTTTGCTGCACTAAGACACATGTGAAGCATCTTTAAAAAATACTTCTTAAAAACCCCCAAAATTTTGGCAAATATAAAATACACCTTATTTAGATATGGTTATATGACAGAGCTTTCAATCACAGGTTTCTCAAGTCCCCAAAAGGGCTTTTGCTGTAATCATTCATGCTGGCGTAACGCAGGATGTATGACTTTCCTACTTGTGTGCCAGAATGTGATTTTCATTGATGAGACCAAACATCTGGCATAAAGAAACTTGTCAGAATCCTTCTGGTGCCAGCACCCATGGAAAGGTGATCCAGAGACATTGCAAGGAGAAAACAAAACAAAACAAAACAAAAAAAAACAGAAACAAAGAATGTTTTTCACTTCGTCTTGTAGACAGGAAGGCTTTCATAGCCCTTGTATTGAAAGATGTATAATCCGGGATGCCTGTGTTTCCTAGGAGCCCACAGGCTCAAAGGTCAGTTTCTCTCCACAAACACTATAACCTTCATGCAGGCAAACTCTGACCTTCATCCTGGAAACCAGTGTCTCTGTGACAGTCATTTCAGTAAGCCACTGTGGTAAAAGATACAGATGGCTGTTCTTCTACAAAGAAGTACAAACCATGAAGCAAATAGCTTTCATAAGGATTACTTTTACTCAGGAGAAAAAAATGCACTCCTAGAAACACTTCATTAAGGACAACATGGAGCAGTTGACTTTGATGATGTTTTCTGTAGAAACCCTCTTTTAAAAAGTACTATACATGGTTCTACCCTAACTTTGAGAGGACTCATCCAGGAGATCTGTTACAATGATGATTTAAGTTCTGTTGTCTGAGACTGAATGTTTGTTCCATATCCTTTCTTGCTGGAATGGAGAGTTGACATGTCTGTAATCAGCCCTCAGCCCCTTTGAAAAAAGTCATGCAATTCCATGAGCACATTATGGTAAATCTACCAAAAGAATCACAACAAATCCAGAGCTGCAGCATAAGCTCCAGGAAAGGAGAGGCTTCACCCCACAGAAAGCAAGAGGGTACATTCTCTGACACAGCTATTTTAGTACTAGGCTGTGCCTATTTCCTTGGATGTGGATGCTGACAGTCACACAATCTCTTCAGTGCTGCTAATTGAAGCTTGCAACAGATACAGGAAGAAGGAATGTGGACAAGGACAAATGAAATCTGATTTCCAGACATGAGTCAGGCTTTCAAGATTCTTAATGCTTTGTCTAACAGCTAGCTGGTTTTAGTTTATGGAACATTAGAAATACCAAACATAAATCTTAACATAATACCAATAATAGTATGACTACATAAATAGGGAATCCAGCTACCTGCAATGCTCCCTGCTTCCTCATCCTAATCATCCCACCTGTTATTGAGCACCTATTCATATTTACCATGCCATTACTGTGATCATTTCATAAAACAGTCAATGAGTCTGCTGCTTTACCTGCCTGCCTCAAACCAATACATTTAGTCTTCAAGTCACAATCTCACAATTATCCCAGCTGGTCTGGGCTTATGTTCGTTCAGCGACAGGCAGTCTGCTTCTTACTCACCTTTTGCTTTATGTCACATTGTTTACAGGACTTTGAACACTGCACATTTTTGTTGACATGCTTAAATCTGTAACACACCATACCATAGCCCATTAAATAACTCATAATCAGTCTGCTAGTATGGCTCTGATATACTGATAGGAACAAGGAATTTCATTATTTGCATTATTCTTCAACTTATAAACATTTTTGATTTCTTATTCCTTGCTGGAAATACTTCAGAAGCTATCTTGCCTTTCATAACAACTTTGCTGTGGTTTTTTTGTCCAATGAACTCATTTTGTACATATAAGATGAGTAATAATATAGGCTTTCTCAGGAAAATCAACACATGAAAATGGTGTGAATTTTGATGTAATAGGAGAAAGCAGGTCTTAATACAGAAAATTAATATAAAGAGGTCCATTTAAAATAAATCCATAAATAATAGATGGGTGTTCATCTCTCAGTGAAACACGAATTTGCTCAGAGCAAATTATGGGGAAAAGCATAAAGTGCTCAGAGCACTTTATGGCGGAAAAATTAAGAATATTCTAAAATTGGATCAGCAAATATTATTGTACATAACCAAAACAGAACTATACTACCGATTTAATATCCATGAGCTTCCTCAAATTTAGATGTTTCCATTACTTTTAACTCTAAACTTCCTCCCCAGGGACAATAGTAATGCTTAATCTTGTTAACCACTCAGCCCTAACTTCAAATCAAATTTGCTTAGCTATAATTTTAAATTAAAAAAAAAAAAAAAAAAAAAAAAAAAAAAAAAAAAAAAAAGATTCATTAGCATCATTATTTAACAGTTGCTAACATTAGTCTAGGACTCCATTTTTTTATAACATACTTTTATTCTCTTGGCTAATTAACCAATTAAATACTATTCTACCTAAATTCAGAAAGCAGAGGAATAAAAAAGTTTCCAGTAAAGTATATTCTAGAGCAAAAGGGACAAAAATAAACTCTGGAACCTACCTCATATTCCCTGCCATAATGAGGAACAGGTTATAAATGTGAGAAAATATGAAGAGGAAGAGGATGGTACTGAAGAACATCGTCATCCAAGACCCATGGTCCTCTCGAAACATTTTCAGACGGAGCAACTGACCTATGGCACAAAATTTATGAGAAGGCGTATTTAGTCAGTCAGTAGATACATGTTTACATCATAATAGAACCAAAATAAAGAACTAAACTGTATTTCTACCTATATGAAATTATTCCAATGTGTGTGAGGAGGACAGACTTTGCATCATGCAGACGAACTACCCTTCTGTAGTTCAACATGCACAGATATTATTGCTACAAAATTACAGCAATTTTGCAACAATAATTTATTACTTGAAATCCAAAGGAAAGAAAAAGAAAAAGAATTCTTCAATAACTTATTAAATAGTATTTTTAAGAGATGATGAGAAAGACCACAGGCCATAACAATTGGTTATGAAGGTTACTGATTCATACTTTTTTTTTGTTGTGTCTAAGACAGCTTTTCATGTCTAAGACAGTGTGAAGTATTTGAGGTATGTCCACTGACAAATATTATTTGCTTCCCTAATTTAATTTGTAAATCAAATTATGAGTCTGTGTAGAATCTTGTATTCTACATTTTTCTTAGACCTAATCACTTTAATCATATGATTATACTTTATTCGTTTTTGCAAAGAATACTGTGTCTTGCCACTTAAAAAAGCAGAGTAAGCTCTGCTTACTCTCACCACCGGTGTTAGGTGAAACTTTTATGATATTTTTGCCACAAACATATTTTTCCTGGGTCAGCTATTTTTCTCTATCATCTCTTACCTTTAGAGAATTCATTTAGAGTATTGAAAACCTCACCAGCACAAGAGATGGGAATTTGTTTTTGCAAGGCTGAGAGTGCCACAGCAGAAGCCAAGAGGGGGTAAAGGAAGACAACGGATAATTCAGGCAGCAAGGTGAAGGACAGCATCTAATAAGGAGGCAGTGCAGTCTGGTGCTAGAAGATGTCAAAACAGGGAGAAGAGAAGTAATATGAGGAGCTGGACAGGAAGTGCCCAGAGAAGTGATATAGCAGACTGAGAAGTGAAATGGTCTGGGATGGAGGCAATTTCTCTAAGATGGTTTTTGAACTACCAAGTCCACATTTAGCATTGATTAGGGCTGAACAAAGAGGAAAGATATAAGGTGTGCAAAAATAATAAACAAAATTGAAGTGCTCAATCAGGCAGACAGGAAGATCCCAGGACCAGTGTTTGCTGCTGAAGATGAAGATGCAGATTTTGGGGAGGGAGACTTGAGGACATGGGCTATGGGCTGAAGAGGGAGGATGTGAGCTCTGGATTAAGCAGCTGGAGGATGAAAGTTCTTTGACAAAGCTGAGACTTTGGAATGATGTGGGAACCAAGCAGCAGGAGAAGTGACAGGTGGGTATAAGGGGGGCTGAATGAAACTCTGCGATGGGACAAGAGCAACATAGGTCCACAGACCAGCTCAATAGCAGGGCAGCAACAAGGACTCTGTGAGTGAAGAAAGGGAAAGTGCAAACACACATATACATGCCCCAAGCCCCTGTACTCTTCTACACTTTCACTGCAGAAAACCATGATAGCTCCAGGCCTAGCTAGACCAAGTCTGCCCTTCCCTAAAGGGCAAGTGGAGGCTGCTATGGCAATAGCATGTTATTCTGACTTACTGAGAGGAGGGGCTTAATGATAAAAGATATTTCCCTTGCAGTTGGATACCTGCTCAGCTCTGAACAGCTGCCATTGCATATGGAATATTACCGACACCTTGGATAATAAACAGTACTTGCAAAATAGAGTTGTGATTTCACAAGTCCAGATTAATGGAGAGAAAAAACACCTGGAATCTAGACTTCTGTAAAACAGATAACTCCAACTTTTCTAAAACAGGTAAGAGAAAGATTTAATAAATATTCATTACACCTGTACTCTCCAAAGCAAGGTTTTTTCCTATTTAGTATTACACACTGATTAATACCTACAAATATGTATAAATGTCATATTCTTAAAAGAATATTTTCATAAATAGTATCTTCAGTAGGCAAATTCTTCAACTTTCCTTCTACTGCAGCTTGCATTTGCCATACAGGACTTCATTAACTCTCAAGCAGTTCATCAACATAATTTTTTAATGAAAGAAATAGTACTTTAATCACAATACTGATATATAAAAATGAAAGGAATTGTATATTAGCACAATTTTCTTACCTAACTGCATACATATGTTGCAGATATTACTTATTGTTCCCACTGTACCAGTATGTATAACATGCAAAATGCAGTTAAACTAAAATGTTAAATGACCCACCTAATGATTACATTTCTTTATATATCCTTTCATATCAATTCAATTGAAATAAAAATGGATTGCATCAGATGATTACCTAACAGGTAAGTTGTTACAGTAAAAATTGCAAATAATGCTTATTATTTTTATAACAAAACCTAAGACTCTGTATAACGTTTGGGTTTTTTTTTTTTATAAAATGAGCTAAAAGGTTACACTTTGAAAGCACATATAACAGAAATACTGTGGGGTGTGAATGGTCAAAAATTTGGAAAACCTATCTAGTAACTGAAATAAACTTGCACTAGATTAAAAAACAATTCCAAACAGTCCAACAAAATTCTCAGGGTAATTCCAGAAAAATAAAACAGTTCATCTAAACTCAGGGCTTTTACGAGAAAGAATGGCAAACAAAAAGTAGCAAGGGGCAAAGATAGTAGATAAAGAATAATATTACACAAAATAAGCTTTTGACGCAACGATTTTTTTTGTTGTTTTTTACTTCAGGAAAAATTAGTTGCTTATTACGAACTTGTTAAAAATGTAAAATAAACCCTGACAGGTATGACAGAGAAGAACATGGTTATTAGGATATATTTACACATAAAATATTATATACTTAAAAAAACCCAAATAAATATGTTAAGCCTAATGTACCTTCGCAAAAGCAAGTTAAATGTGATATGAATGACCACCAGTGATAAACTGTGAATTAACTATATAAAAAAAAATCAATATTTTCCTATCATAATGCTGCCTAGCTCCACCAGAAGTTTCCTCAAAATGTAATTTTTTACTGGAAACAGATCTTTTTATCTGCTCCTAGGCTTTGGAGAGGACATGAATGGTACTAGAGGATCACAGTAGCAGAGATTTCATTGTTTAGGGTCCTGCAAAAAACAAGGCAGTAATCAACCAGTATTTTTTTCCAGTCCAAGAGAACAGACAACTCAATAGGAAGATATAAAATCTTGATTCAAACAGGTCACTTTTTAAAAAACTAAGGCTTTTCTAGTATCTTTAGATCCACAGCCCATAAGATGGTTGCACTCATTAAACTGCAGAAGTAGAAACAAGAGAAACCGTAAGTTCTTATATATGCATTTAGTATGGTTTCTTGTCTTAATTATGAGTGATGGAAACCATAAACTTCAACCATTTGCAATATTCTAAGACCAGGTTCTTCATGGAATCAGATGTATTCCTTGAATTCTGGGTGCCCCATCAGTGGATTGCTCTTTCAGCCCACAAAGGGTCGTCTTCATCAATGACTGAAAATGTTCAACAGGAAAATTAACCTCAGTAAATGAGAAGTATTTTTTAACCTTGAAAACCAATTCTACTTTCACCAAGGTTTGGCAAGTCTGATTTTAGTCAGTTCTAAGAACATATGCACACTGTTTACACCATGGTGCTGCTGCTCATTCTGCCCCACTACAAGATGCTTATGTGTCTTGGCTGGCTTTGCTTAAGAATACATGGACTTAGCAGTGAATGCTGCAATGTTCAGAAATTGAAAGTTTTCTTAAAATACAGATGCAAAATTCTGGATTCGAAATGTGAAGACAATCTAGTCATATCCTGCAGCTTGAGTTATTCTGTTGGTGCTAAGATAGTAGACAGGAGGCTTGCTATTGTCTGATATAAAAAAAAAGTCACTTCTGAAAATTATTATAGCACATATCTTCTGGACAACAGGGTAGCTCCAATGGCTTCAGCATAAAGCAGGATGTGCTAGCTGTCTTCCTGCATGCAGTCAGACTGCATCCTTGATTGTATAAGGCTTTACATTCTTCTGATGGAAGACCAGGAGATCCTGGAATAGCATCAAGCTGGGGGTCAAACACCTTGTGTTTTCCTCTCGCTTATTAAATTACCTCAAGAAAGGTTCTTTTTATCTCTTCACCTGTTCCCCTGTGTCCACACCGTAAGTCACTCACTTCAATTGCAAAGTTTCAAGAATCTAGTCCTATTTTTGGTCTCTAAGCTCTACTACAGTACAAAGAATTAAAAGGACACAGCAAAAATATTTTAGAAAATTCAAATAAGAATCGCAAGGTAGACATGTGGGAAATGCCTACACAAACAGACATAATTTCTAATGACTCTCTGAGCTCCAAATGTACCTTACACAGCTGGGCAGCTCCATCCCCTCCAGCTACAGAAACAAATTCATACAGCTCAGCTCTGAGTGCAGCCCAGTAAACTGAAGGTGATGAAGAAGAAAGGGAATTTTGTTTCATTCAAGTCTGTGACTGCCCTAAGAGAGTTACAAGGCTGCAATGCACATCCAGACTTTATCTGGCCAACTTAGAGCAAAGCAGAGCAGGTAGCACAGCAGTTTACCTCCCTCCATTTAGACCATCCCATAAGATCAGGCACCTGGCATTACAATTCCCTCGCACAGCTATGGCCATGTTTGTAGCCAGTTTAGGATTTGTTTATATTGCCAACACAACTTGGAATCAAGTGTCTGGTGCCTTCATCTGTAAGCATTAAAAAGGAAGGCAGAGAGTTAGGAAATGCCATTTAATTCCAAGAACACACAAACTCTAACCAAGAAGATTTTAGGAAAATACAAATTTCCTCTATCTACTCAAACTACTTTTAATGAGAAAATATTACTTAAGTATGTTTCATGTTTTAAAGAATTTACAGGGTTATCTTATAAATTTCAGCGGAAGAAAACAATCACACAGTTTGCATAATTTTTTATATTCAAAAAGTCTAAGGAGCAGGGAAAGTATAGCTACCCTAGGTTAAAGTCCGGTGCTTCAATACTTTAAAAAATACATTTATAGAACAAACACTCCCCACCTGTGAAATACACTGTGAGCAGAACAGATGGTTTTCTATCTACATGGCTTCCTGGAAAGCCATTTGACTGCCTTCGTTGCTGAGCTTCTGGGGAAGCCATTTTTCCTTCCTGATTTTATTGAGTACAGTCTAAACCAGCTTTTTGTCAGGTAACTGAGAGGACTATAAATTTGCAAAACACAATAATGTAGACTTTATTTAGAAGCTCTTCACTGCAGCTTCTGTTTGTTATATTTTAACCCATGTATAGAAACATACCTTTGGAAAAGTCTTACTGTGTTAAGCTTGACACGAAAGCAAAGCATTACGTTAGGGAAAAAAAACACTATTGCCAACTTAATGGTTGAAGAAGTTTCAAAATTTTCAATGACTCAATAACATTCTGAAAAGGTCCTTTCTTCCACTCAAAGTGTGGCTTGTACTAATGAAAATTTTATTCTGTCTTCCTAGCAAGCACTGTAGTGGACTCTGATCTATAAATTGCTGTTTGGATGATCCTCATACAAAGCTTCTACTTGAGCAGACCTCACAGTTTGGCATAGTTTGGAAATTTTCTAGAAACATAACAAACTGCAATTGGTGACAGCTCATTCTGGCAGAATATTCCAGCCTTTGATTTTATTACGAATAAAAAAAAAATTACTGGAATTAGGCATAAGACTATACAAGCATTAAAAACTTGCTTTTAGAAATACTGAAGGTCTATATTCCACATATTCCATAATGGGAATTGATACAAAGTAGGCCATAAAGTTAGACAAAAAGAATATTCTTTAACCCTACTGAAACGCAATAATTTAATCCTAGGACAAATATTTACAGAAGAAAATCAAAGAAAAAGGTCAAAAAAAGCACTTTGTCTAACACTTTAGATTCAAAAGTTTCTGTGGCCTTCACTAAAAGCTATGTTCTAAATTCTTTTACCAGTTTAAACATACTGAATTTAACTTATAATTTTTGAATTTTAAATGCAATGTACCCAACTCATTTTCTATTTTAAAGGCTGTTGGTCTCTTTTTTCCCTTCAGGCTTACTCCATGGACAGATGATGAATGGTACATGCATTATTTTCATTTGCAACAGAAATCCTAAGCTGGAGTGGTACTGTTATTTGCTGATTCTGGTTTGCCTTTTCACTTTATTAACAGGATTTCTAGGCAATATACTTGCACTACGACATTATGTTTACTGCATGAAGACATGGACTACCAATACCATATTTCTCTTTAATTTGGCACTGTGTGACTTTACTTGGACTCTCATAGCACCTTTTTCAGTATATTATAATATCCAGAGGTTTGCTGTCTACTTCAGTCAAGCATTTTATCAGATCATAGGACTATTTTTTAGTATTAATATCTATGGAAGTGTGTATTTCCTGACACTCATCAGTTTTGACAGGTACATAGGTGCTGTTCATCCCATCAGTTCGTTGACATGGTGGGACAAAGAAAAGGCTGTGTTTTGCACCATCGGGGTATGGATCTTCATAGCGATTGCATCGCTGCCTGAGATTTACTACACAGTTGCAGCTAGAAAACAGCAAGACATCATAAATTACCTGGATAGCACTGAAGAACCATTACAATTTGCCATGCCATTCACATTCTCCAAAATTGTATTGAGATTCCTAATTCCAGCCACAGTCATCTTCACATGCTATATGTTGACTCTCAAAGCATTACTACAATTCAGTAAACGTCAGCAAAGAAGAAACAGACTTGTTAAGCCTCTGTTACTGATTTCAGCTGCTATGATTGTGTTTGCCGTTTCCTTCATACCTTACCATGTTATGATGATGGTGATACTAATTTACAGAATTAATTGTCAACCACCCTGTGGGAATATAAGCACATTAAGTGCCATTTACAAAGTCACAGAGATCATCTGCAGCATCAACAGTTGCCTCGACCCAATCATTTTTACAACAGCAAATAAGACATTCTATCAAAAAATTAAAAGTATAAAATGTCATCCCAAATGCCAGTACTGCTGTTGTCTGACAGGAAGGGTAAGGGACACCACCCTGTCCCTGAGAACAATGACTTAAACACGAGTCTACAAAAATGTGCATCTCCATCTGCTCGTTTGGCTTTGTGTCATCAGACCCATTTCATATTTGGTCTCCCATATTGTACAGATATCTCTCAACTAAACAAGAATACACAGAAATGCAGAGCAAAACTTAACATGACAAGAAATTCTAGCAGCTCCTAGACTTACAGAACTGGCATTTTAAATACTGTTGTCATACCCTAATTTATTGTAAAATAATACTTCTATCTGTATGTATATGCAACATGAAATAAAAAATGATGAAAATTAAGTAGCCCCTTTAATTCTGGGTGAGAAAAATGCAGCGAGATTAAGAGCAGAAAGTCTTGTGGAGCCTCCTTTTAGTTTCTGTTAATTATTTCTTCATCTGTTTGTAAGTGTTGCTGTGATTGTGATTGTCCAATTAATAACTGTCAGAATGCTTGCAGCTAAACTGCTTGAGCATTTGCAGAGAGGCTTTCTACAAGTACTTCATTTTAATGCTGCTTGCACTTGAGTTCCACTGGCAGTGGAACCTCATTAACCCAGGAAAGTGTAGCACATTTCCAAAAACAAACAAACAAAAAATAAATAGTAAGATAAAGCCCCTGAGGGTAGTCAGAGCTACAGAAAATCTGCTCCCCCCAAACCCCAGGCAATTACAGCTGTTTGTTATTAGAGCTCTGCTTCAGGGGGGCCCGTGTTCTACCATGAACTCTGAACTTCTCAAGAGGGAGAAGTCTGCACTGGAAAATCTCTGAAATAAAAAGGTGGCTGAGCTGCAAGAAGGATAAGAGATGCCACTACACAAAATGCTCCTTCTCCTATTCCTTTGGGCATCACAGTTTCAGGACAGTGAATTAGACAGACAATTAGACTACAATACATTTTAGTCATTCATCCAGCGCAACAGTCATCAGAACATCCACCTTCAAGAGTCATTAAATATGTGTTCTTTCATCACACTGTATGGGCAAAATAATCATGTTCAAATAATCAGCCACCTGCTGACTTGTTTTCTTGCCAAGTTCCACACATTACCTTGTTAATTATGAAAGCCCATGTATCAGTGAGCACATTAACTTTACTTTCAAAGTTACTGATGACGAAGTAGATTTTAATATACTTTGTACAGTCTTAATTCTTTAATTTCCACAGTTTTAATATAATTTTCTCCTTGTATGTATTAGAAAATTATTCTATTCTACATGGGTATTCAATCTGTCTTGTTCTATGTTTCAATTGTATTGACTAAATATATACACATAAAATCTAGAATTTTTTTTTAATTGTCTGTAACTGTGACAAGAAAAGAATCTGGTCCTGATAATCTGAAACACATGACAAGTGTTGGGATGTACTATTACACCCACAAAATCCCACAGAAAAATTGCATGCCTATGTGTACTTACCTCATTCTAAACACTGCTTCTTTCCTTTGATATTTCTTAATATTCTGATTTTTCTTACTTTAAAAGGAAAATATCCTATTTTAAAATTTAATTGTCTATTGGAAATATGCCTCCATGTCTGTGTACCTCCACTGTCTGTACCACAAGTTCCATAAAGTTCATTAATTATCTATCAATAAAGCCATCTGTAACAGAGGTCCCAAGATGCTCACAAACATAAGAGAAAAAGGGGGAAAAAGGAGAAGAAACAACCTCATCCTTCTAAAAAGATTAGTCTCAACCAAACCTGAATAATGAAGAACAGAAGGGAAAAAAAAAAAAAGCAGATAAGGGCATTGCTACAAAACACACCTGTGCCACAGTACCTCTGTTGGTTGTTCTCCCAGCCTGGGCATCTCACACATAACATGCCTTTGTCCTGAGCAGAGTCTAAAAGCACTCCATAACCTTTAAAAAAAGATCCATCTCTTACCCTAAACTATTCCTGTTTCTCAGGATACTCAGCAGTGAATATACTCTTAAGGGTTCTAGACATTTGTTTTCCTGATTAATGGCTACAAAATCAATTAAACGCATTTTTTTAAGCATTTTTGTTCAGCTAGGCTGATCTAATGCTAATGTTGCCCTGATTGAAACCAAAGGTTTTCTGCAAAGTAAGAGTTAAAAGCCACAAGACATCTGTTCATATTTACTTGCTTATATTTTTATTTTGAAATACATGCTCCTAAGATGTTTTATTATAAATGTTTTATTGTAATATTACCTGGATAGAATGACATAAACAAAATCAAACATTTATTCGTTATTCATAATGTTATTACGGAACTGCTCTTTGCTACAATAAGTGAACAATAAACTAAACAGCCAAGAGCCAAAGTAAACATCTTCTACTATGACAAATATGTTGCAATACTGGTTTCTCACAGATCTTTGCTCGGATTAAATCTGAGGACATGGTATCCGGTTAAATAGCTAACTATTATGAGTTTGAACACATTATACTATATTGTAACAGTGTGTTAGACTACAAAACTGACTGCAATGTCTAGGTAGCTTTTGTGTATACCTTATGTAGATATTCTAATACCTTCATAATACATTCAATCTTCAATACAAGAGATAGACCATGGACTGAAAGATTTGACCTTTTATGTACATGCTCAGCTGCTGTTAGAGAAACAACTTTCTCATTTACTATTGTCCGTTCAGCATCATTATGTAAGCAAAGATCATTAAACCAAAAATCTCTCAAGTTGAAGAGATAAATTTTGCTACAAATTTCCCAAAGTCTTGAAGGAAAGCAATTTTTATATTCTCTATTTTTCTTTGTAATACTTTCATCTCACAGAGAAACTACTGAAATGTTTACTTATTAAGACAAGAGGTTACTTTTTAAAATAAAAATGTTCATATGTTCCTAAAAGTTTGGTTTTCTCTTCAATGATCATAAATGAATAATGTATTTTGATATCAAAGTTTTTCTTTGTCATGCCTCAGAATCACCTCACTTGGCAAAAAACTATAACAAACAATACCATGATGTTATTAAAATATTAAAATACTTCATTATTGTGCATTGCTTTCATCTGTGGAAGTCAGGGCAATTTTTTTAGGCAGGAGAAAAAATATGCCTAGACTGATTCTATAGCTGGAGGAACCACAGCAGAGGCAGGAGATATGGCTGAGTCCATTATCTGCCTTGTAGCTTCTCTGCTCCTGCTTTAGAGAGACATCCAAGACTGAGTGGCCAAGTCTCCCTGCGCTCTGCCTGGAGCCTGCAATCAAGAGATGATGGGATGTGCTGGCCTCCTGCAGGGACCTATCAAACCTACAGCATTCCCAAGTTTTCTTTTCAGGACTTCTCCCAGCTTGGCACTTATCAGCTCTGTCCCATCCACTTCACATGACTCAGCAGAGATGGGGCTTCCTCCAGCTGGGAAAGGTGAACCTTAGTAAGGGAACACTGCAGTTCTCAGCTTTTGCAGTCTAAGGTAAAATGCAGCCTAATGTCACAGAAGGTAACAGTCAAGGTCTCAGCTACTGATCCAGCTAGAGAACTGATGTCCTCACACAGAACATTGTGTGCAGAGACAAAGAGAGCTTAGGATTTCTGGTTTCCCACCAGTTCAGCCAACACTGGTCGGAAGACTGACATCCATAGCCAGATGTCTTTCCAGTGGGCTTCTTGTGCAGCCTGTCTTACCTGATTTTGGTGGTCTCTCAAGGGCCTTATCTGAAACAGAGACTGCAGGTGAGTGCACACAGGTGAACTGGATAGCACTCTGCCTTCCTTAGAGAAAGAAATGTCATTTTAGAAATGCCACATAGCCTTTAAAGATTTTCCACTATTTCTCAAAGAAGAATAGAATTGTTCAGAAGAATGCATGTTCATCTTTTAATACCAAAACAAGAACAGGAGGATGGACTCTTGCTCCTGTAAGGAAAGAGCGGACATTTTCTTTTCTTAATGGACTACCCAAAGGCAAGAAAGAGATGGCTGGTGATGGTCAGTGCCATCTGCCATATCAAACGTTGCAGGGGAGGTCCTGAAGGCACCTCATCTCTGCTTTACATTAATGTCATTGCTATTCCCTAGAAGCCATGCTTCAGGCTGCTGATTTGGAAAGAGTTGTAAAATGCAGATAATGTGGGACGACTTAAAGCTATGCCAGAATTAGTGTGTAGGCAGGCTTAATTCTGAATTTTTCTGTGTCTCTCAATTTCCATTATAGAGATTTAGCCTATAGTTTTAATTTTAGACTTTACTATTACTGATGTTATTACTTCATGTTTAGACAATTGTGCTGATACAGACAAAAGGAAACCTATAAAAACAGATATTGATTTCCTGTAATGTTTTAGAACATTTTTAGTAGGGAAGTAACTGAAAACCATGCATTAGCAAAAGAAAATGCTAACGCATTTGTTCCCGAGGTGTAGATTTTTTAATTCTGTGTGACTCAATCCCAGGTTACAAAACTAATGTGAAAAAAATAATTCTCTTTTTAAATGGCCTCACTGTATAATAAAAAATAGTTAAAGAGGCATGTAAGTATTTAATTATATTTTTGAACTCTTTATTCTTTTAGAATTTTTAAGAAACCTAGGGGGTTAACTGCCAAACCTATGTAAGCAATTCCATGATCCTCCTTATTTTTTTTAATTTTAGAGCTAAAACGTTTTATCACCATATATGTCATGCCTCCAAAAACTACATTTTCCTTCTTTGAATTCTTTGGAATTCAACTTCATAGCAGATAAAAGAAACATAGCAGTATTTATAACCTGTATCATGCTGATGCTGAACTCTGAAGGGAAGTGCTGAAATCTCTGCTCCTCAATACCAGTTTAATGATGCTCTGTCAAAATAATCAGGGTTTTTTCTATACTTTTTGCTCTTTTCTCTTGAAGCCAATTCTTAAGCATATTTTTAATAGTAAATCGAATTGCTTGCAATATATGTACTACACAGGCCTTTAAAATAAACATTTATAAAGAATTTTGAGTCTGAAAACAAAGCGGATTAAGCATGAGGTTTATTTTTTGGTTTTAATAAATATTTGCAACTCTGCTGTCTATTATGGAGACTGTGACTAGATCTCATATTGGATGAACAGGCATCCCTGGAGTTACTGAGCATGTGGGCATTTCCAGTGCAAAACAAGGTGGAGACCTGGTTTTGTGGGACCAAGAGGAAGCGTATTCCAGTGACAAAAAAGTCGCTCTCCAGTTCACAGTGGAATAGAGGGGTATGCACATAGACCTGAGCCTTGGTGAAAACTGGTTATTTGTAAGCTATACACTTACCAATTGGCACCTGTACATGCATCTAGATCGACACTTGTCTGAGCACCAAAATACAAACAGTTAATTAGTCCTATGTCAGAACTAGTTTGTTCTGCAATCTGCACAGATCTTACACAGGAAGGCTGATTATTATTTTGCCAGAATTGGACCAGTTTTATGCTTAGCAGTTGTACTTCTAACTAGCGACTGCATAGCACTTGCCATATTTTGCAGAATATTGTTCCTGTAGTTATAGAAGTGGCTGACAACCCCAGAATTCCATCAGCTTTGTCCTACTACCCCTCTGCCCTCCTAGCAGGGGACGAAGGATGCCAAATTACTATTTCAACAAACCTATTTTATAACGGCACCACCAAAACAAAAAATACAAAATTAGCTTTCATGGGTTAAAATCTTTGCATTACTTATTTCAGTTTTGGGATGAAGTTTCCAAATGCTGAAAAATTTCTTAAGAAAAAAAAAGGTCAAGGTTACTTTGATAACTCAGGAATATGTTTACAATGTTTATAGAGTCAAAAACTGAATAGCTGTGTCTTTTGATCACCTGAAAATCTGAGTTTTTTACTTGATATTTTTATTCAATTGCAAAATTCAGAGAAATGTAATGAAAATCTATGTAAGAATAAGTTTCATATAGCTAGCTTCCACCAATGCACAAATATCCTGCATAGTACTAAGCATTGCTTAGTAATCTTAATTTGCCTTTCTAGAAATAGCATATCATTCATTTGTATTATGCACACTATATAATTGTGTCAAAAAGCGTATCTACTACATACAGATTGAAAGAGACCACAGACTAGACTTATGAAAAACTGAAGTTTAAATCATTTGATACTAGATCATTTGCTGTTTGCAAAAGTAACCTGAGTAAATAATATATTGCAAAATCTATGTTTACGAGGAATACTCTTGCTGGAGAAATTATATTATAATAATCAGCAAAACTGAAGTAATATTGCCAAGGCAAATTCGTTTGGAGCTGGTGTAAAATGAATACAGATTTTCACTAGTAAGAAAGCAAAAGGGTGGGTAGGTTACATATAGAACATACAAAAATATGCTTTCAAGATAACTGTATAAAAAGCTAGTAAACTATCAGGTTAGCAGGGAGAAGAGGAAGAGCAGAAAATATTGTAATTGAAAAATGTTTTCATTTTTTCCAATATATGCTTGGTTTTTTCCTTTGTTTTTTAAATGAATTATGAATTAAATCATAAAAATAGTGTACAGAAATATGCATTACTATTCTTTATCTAGCATATTTAGCTCTCCTTATTTGGAGCTGTTTAACTAGCTGCCATGTTCACTCGAGGCCACTAGAAGGTGCTCCTCTGTTGAAAGATAATTATTTCTGTCTGAATTGCTGTTAAAAGCTAATTTTCCTCCAATAACTGTGGTTCTGGCCAGTTGTTTACACAGACTGTAGTTGCAGCCGCTACCCCGCTATAAAACAGCTGGACCTCGTCTGCTATAACCATTATCACAGTATGAAAATAACAGACCTGTTACCACTCATTTTCTGATTGAAATTGAAATCCCATTTGAGCAGGACTCTAGTTAGTTTTGCTGAAAGGTGATGCATGGAAATTGTGGTGGAACTAACAAAAAAACGTTTTGTAAAGTTAGGAATCACAGAATCATTTAGGTTGGAAAAGACTTTTATGATAATTGAGTCCAATCATACACCCAGCACCACCGAAACCCATTCCTGGAGTAAATTAAGGCAGAATGCATCCCTAATTAGAATTTGCACATTTGTCTGAAGTCTGAAGGCAGAAGAAGAGTCCAACATAAACCACCCCCCCAAAAAAAAAAAAAAAAAAACACACAAAAAACCAAAACCATCCAAACAACAACAACAACAACAACACAACAAAAAAAAAAAAACAAAACAAAAAACAAAAAAAACCACAAAGACAAACACACAAACACAAGCGTAGATCTATACCAATTCCACACCAGCAGCAGTAGTGTGATATTGAACTGTATCTAGAAGCACAAGGATCAATAATTCATCTTTTATACACAACCTTGTATAAGTCTCAACCAAGTTCTGGTTTAGTTTGGTACCCAGAGGGGCATTCTGATAGCCTCTGGGTACACACAGGCTGCCTGGGTCAGCTCTTCGCACAGGCAGTGTCACCCTTACCTCTGCAGAGACCCCTGACGCCTGCATCAGCAAGGCAAGCAGAGACACACTCTCAAGAGAAGTTTGCTTTTTATCTGCAGCCTGAGAGATGGAAATCTGTAGACATCCCCAAGAGAGTAGCACTCCTGTTTTAGTCTTTGAATTTAGACAAGTCATACAAAAGTGACCTCTAATACAGATAAAAATTTCTTCACCTCTGACTGCCACAGAGATAGGGCTCATGGAATATAAGCCCCAAACCACTTCAAAGGAATCTCAGCTGGAACCCATCAAGGATAACAGGAAACAAAGTTGTAGGCATGGAGAAAACTTTGTAAATACTTTTTTATTTGCTGTATGAAAGTGACACAAAAATGAGCATTGTCAGCTAAGTCCTGAATTCACCAGATCAGGAACTCCACAGACATTCCACATAAAATATTAGTTTTCAGTTCCTTCTCCCTTTTCTATACCTCTAGCACATTACACTGTGCTAAGATCCATATTTTTTGTCACTTACGTCTCTGAACATAGATTGGCAAATGAGCTAGGATATTTGTGGTGTTTTGTTATTTAAAACTGTGGTCTCTCAATTTTTAGGCCTTTTACTCAAGTAAGCTAAAATTAAATATTGTTGCTTCTGCAGCTCTCTAGGAATGGTTTTCTCTGTCTTGCCTCACTCCTTTATTCCCTCACTGACACAATTATTTTTTCATTATTTGTTTAGCATGTTTGACTTTATCTGAATCTTGTACAGATTTAATTTCTTCTTTGCTTTGCTATCAAATGAAAATGTGCTTCATAGTAGACATTGCATCAGTGTCCCAGAAATAGAAATTATTATTTAACTTGTACATAACTGAGCCTAAAAATTCCTACGTGGCTGGCCACTTATAAAGATCATACCACAGTGCTGCAGATGAAAGCTGAATTCAAGGCACTGCTGCTACCTCTACTCAGATGTCCAGCCTGCTCCTGGGACACTCCTTTCCCACATAAAGGCACCAGGGACAGTGTGAATCCTCAAAGCAGGAAAGTTTCTGCCGTTCCTGCCATTCCCTGGCATGAGTTAATCAAAGGGGAATAGGGCATTGCCCCTTCTGATGAACAGAGAAAAAGAAGAATACAGAAAATTCTGTTTACCAGCATCTGAAATTAGGGCACATACCTCACATGTCTCAGCAATCACATTTAGAAACCCTGCATTTCTGCCCTACCTGTGTCATATGGAACTATTACTGATCCCTCCTCCTTGAAAGTCACTCTGGTTAGTGAATACATTTTCAAATTCTTTTTACTTTTGCCATATGTAAAATATCTATGAAAATTGTATACACCACACATTTACTAAATAGTTCTTATATCCTGATAATGTATTCAAAGTTTTTTAAGGACCAGAATATGTTGAGAGTTTTTTTCATTCTGGAATTAAACACATTCATGTACATATATATATATATATATATATATATATATATATATATAATATATATATACACACACATATACATATACATATATATATTTATATTTATATTTATTTATATATATATTTATATATATATATTTATAAAGCTTTATAAGGCAGGTGCACAGGCTGGGGGAATGCACAGGCTGGATTCTGCTTGGGGTCCCAGCAGAATCACACAGAGAGAAATGTTGGCTTGTATGTGAAGAACCTTCATACCACTCTGACTAAGGGGACCTTCAGAAGGACACAGCATGACCAAGGAAATCATGTTCTCCTAGGGACTCTCCAACAGTCACCTGGCAAGGTGATGTTCCACACTCATATCCTCGCCATGTAGTCCTTGTTTGGGATAATGACACATGAAATTTGCCCCTGCACTAGGCTGCACCTGCACTATGCCCATCAGAATGCATTTACTAAGAATAAGCTCACTTCTATTTCTGGAAATTGGGGAATGGAGACATACCATTCCCATAAGTGGCAGGCATCATTCCAAAATCATTCCCAGCTTCAAACAGAAAAAAAAATCTGAAAGTCATGTCAAAAAGATCAAAACACAGATTTGACACATCAATATGAAGCAGAGATGAACTTATTTTTAGTTTTCAGTCACTGGATGCTAAATATTATCTAGAGCTTTCTCGTTAGGGAAAATCTGACACACATAGTACTTCTTACACTCTAATGCAACTTTTTGGGGGAGTGGGATATGCACCTCCAGTAGAATCAAAGCTTTCATCAAAGAGAGAATAATCTTTTTGTAGCTATTGCCTGTATCTCTCCAAGTGAACTCTATAATTTACTACCAAAAGATTGATTCCTCAACTAAGGCTAAGCGCAGACAACAGCAGTCTTCTCATTGAGTGTGAAAAGAGGAAGCAGTGAGATGTTATGGCTCTTCTAAAAATAAGAGGAAGAAAAGAAATTAGGAGGTCACTTTCATGCTTTTCATTTATATTTGCAAGGTCATTTGTGGTCTCCCTCATGAATGATGTAAAATTTAAAATAAATTGATATCTGAATTACTGTCAGCTTGCCAGAGCTGGAATCTGATGAGCCTGCAACTCAGAGGCTGGCTGAGGGCTTCTTCTTTTTACATTGACTTATTGACTTTTTCTTTTTTTCTTTTTTTTTTTTTTTTTTTTTTTCTTTCTTTTTTTTTTTAATTTGAGGATTCTGGCTCTCAGAAATGCTTGCTCATAGTCATTTGTGCGTTATTATTAGCAAACTGTTAGACTGGCCCCTTGGCACACATTTTGTAGGGCCAAAATAATTTTACTGTATTGTATTTAACATTTTACTGGTACAAAAGAGATTAATTTACCGTGAGGCAATCATAGTAGACCTTGAATACCTTCAAGAGTATTAATTTGGTCATTGTTATTAAAGAGGCTCTTGAAGACAGTATTTTTTACCAGCTACCACATTAGTTGTTTTCTATTAGGCTGAAGTCATCAATGGAAAAGAAAGAGCAGCAACAAAGTTGCTGGGTATTAAGTGACAGTCCTTACTGTAATGTAAGACACAGAGCTGACAACAGAAAAGAATACGCTCTATCAATCAGCTTAGAATTTTATGCAAGTACTGCTATACGCACACCACTTTTTTTGGTATAACTGTTCCTATCACTACCACCAAACAAGAATGGGAAACAATCTGGCTGGAAAACAAGCATACAGAAATCTTAAATCTATGGGAAGCTTCTTTGGCAAAACAGATCGCATGGTTCATTAGCTATGTCACAAGCACCACTATGAAAGTGATATGCCAACACTAGCAGCAATACCACTGCCCAGATTTTACACTAACATGACCCCTAACATATCAGGATACTAACTAATCATATATGTAATATTGCATGAATTTATCCTAACATCCACTTTTCCTATGTAGCACACCAACATCCTGACTAAATCCCTGTCTGCCTAATTTCCTCTTGCAATCTTCGTTCAGTTGATATACCCCTTAAATTTCAGCATAAAAGCAGACACTGAAGAGTCTGTTTTTAAAACATTTGCATAATCTTTTTGTGCCTTCCAGATAAGATATTTGACAAAAAGAGTAACGTTTTCAGACAGTATAACCTTGGTGGGTGTTTTGTTTGAAATCATGTATCATAAAATTGCTCCCAGCATGGCACTACTGTCCATTAAAAAATCTGTTCCTTTTACGTACACCCACCGCTCAGTGCAATTCCTACAAAGAGTGCTTTATTCATTTATCCCAGAGTCTATGAATCTTAGATTATAATTTAATTTTAAACAAACTGCATACTGTGAGCATTTGTAAGAGAGCAACCCATTAAATTCAACATTTATATAACACCTCTAATTTACTTGCTGTATTATGATTCCTCCATTTTAAGAAATACAGATTTAGTTATATATATATTGTCTTCTGTATTTTTTAATAACACATTAAGTCTTCAGTTTTTCCATCCATACCATTTAGAAAGCAACTTACAAGTATAAATCCAGGCTCACTCATTGTTAATTGATTCAGATAGAAGTACGACACAAATACAAATGCAGCCTTAGTAATCAGGCTTTTAAATATATTTAAAATCTGGTTAATACATCTTTAGAATCAGAAAAATGAGCAGGTAGAAACATGTATGTTTTGTAGTGAGTAAGTAAAAACTGATGTATGTAATATGCAGCATAAGCTAAGTATTAGTGTACATGAGGACCAGTCAAAGCAAAAATGCTGGACTGAAAAAAAAAGATGTATCTCTAAGTATACTGCCCATGTATGCATACTGCTAAAAGTCTATTCAAATTGAAGAATATTTTAAATTTGCATGACAGATCATGTTTATAGATAATGATGCAAAATGCACAGCCTGAACTTTGGGCCAAAAGACCCCTCACTGAACTCAGAATTTAGGTCTGAAGTAGTGCAGAAGAGCAATTGTGCTTAGGCTGAGCAGATGCCAGTTAAAAAATACACTTTCTACACCTTAAATACTGTGTTATTTTCCATACAATGCCTAGAGCGATATGAAAAATAGGCAAATACTTATTTAGGAATTTCTTTTAAGCCAAGATTTGAGTGCATTTTTTTGAATGCATAGTGTCATCAAATGGGTCAGTTTGCAAGCTCCCTCTGATTTAAAAAAAGCAGAAAATTAATCAAGAAATTACCACTTTCCCTTATCTCAAGTAATTCTCTCATACAGAAAGAAAAAACAAACCAGGGGTAGTTATCTTTATTTTTCATTTCCCCAAACTTTCAATATTCTTCTTTGACCTTTCAATTTCCATTGCAAAATAAAAAGCACAGCAGAACACAATACCTAACCAAATAGAAGACACGCTTAGTGATGAATCTAAATAATACAGTGGATAACAGCCAAAAGACAATGTTAAGCTCTACTTGTTCTGACCACATGCCATGAAGATATAAAGAATGTACTAGATAAGAGCTATTTTCCACAGAAATATTTATTGTGGGAGATGTTTATCAAATGAAGTAAGTTATTTCTTGACTGAAGAACAAGAAAAGTAACTGCTTTCTAATCTCGTTTTAAGTCATGAGGAGTGTCTTGAAGGATTCTCTGTAGATGATCCTGCTCAAAAGTTGCAACAAATATTATCAACAGAAAACATCCCACTATGTCCTCCAGTTGAGATTTATATTTCCCATCAATATAGTTTACCCACTCTCTTATCTCTCTGTAAACTCTGAATGATGAAACCTACATCAGGTTTCCAGCACCGGTCTCCTTCCACTTTTAGACACATAAGATGCTTGAACTTATTTCTTTTATTTTTTTGTCCATGACAGCCATGGCTATCAGGCAGTGACTGTCACAGACAGTAAACCATATTATGACACAGCTCTAGCTACACTATTTTTTTAGTTCCTATGCAAACTCAGCAGCAAGAAATACAGAAGACAAGGAGCAAAAAAGTAGAAAGGGCATAGAGAAAGAAAATCCTTTCCTTTCCTCTTCATTTAAAGTGAGATGTGCAAACTAATATTTTTCATTTTCAATTTGCAACCTACATGGTGAGTGAAGACCTGACAAGGGGAGATTGGTGCTATTTGGTTTCCTGATTACAGGAATATATACACAGGCCACAAGAAACAACCACTCACAATTTCGTCTGCAAACAGAGTTTAGAAGAGAAAATACAAAAAAAAAATAAATAAGAATTTAAAACCAGAGTGGTCCTAAGCAATTATACATTAAAAAGAAAGTTAAATAAAAACAATTACAAAAGTAGCAGCTACTCAGAAATACAGACTAGGGAAATTAAAAACAATAAAGGGGTGAATCCATGAACTGCTTGATGGCAGAAGATCCAGAGGCCATATTCGATGAGGAGCTCAATAAAAGGAAGTGATTTCTAGGCAATGAAGTCATTAAAGTAGTAACAAATAACAGGCAGAAAATATTTCAGCATGGGCTGTACAAATCTTCTGGAGACACAGAGATGACTGAAGCTGTAAACTCACATTCCCATCAAAGCAATCTCTATCCACACCAGCTTCACAGCCACATCAGTCAGCAATACAGTCAGCTCTTCAGTCACACTGCCTGCCATCTGCTCGCAGTGTATCACAGGCAACAGCACATTTCCATTGACACACTGTATGGGTGTAGCCCCACAGCACTGAAGCCAACACAAGGTATGGCTGCCACAGCCCCCAGCTATCTTGGCTGCACAGTCCTTGGCCACTTCATCAGCACTGGCACTCAAGTGATCACATCAGTTCAAGGAGCTGCTGTAGGCAACAATAGAGGCAACTGATTTTCCGTGAGATTGGCGCCTGAGCTGGCTTCCTACACTGTCACATCAACAGCAGCATTGGCTTGAGGGAGGCACCAAAATAATGTGGCTGTCATAGGAGGGTGGGGTTGTGACAGATCTACGTTGGCTAAAATTGTCACAAAACTCAATGCACAGCAGCTAACCTGAAATTAGATTGTACCTACGCCCATGCTGTTTGGCCCAGAACACAACCACAAATATCCATAAATCAGCATTGCCTTCAGGGTTAGGAATTTCTTGCCCATTAGTTTCCTCGCAATGCTGACCCCATCTTAGTGCTGCCACAAACATCAGTATGGCCAGACATGTGATCCTTACAGAAATAAAAGATGGCTACTGCTAACAGCAGTAAATTCTCTATCCTGTTTCACTGAGAAACTGCACAAAGGCACAAAGCAGCAGACACTGAAGGCTGGACAGACCTTCTCTGTCTGGCAGTAAGACTGAATCAAGCCACTTTAAAGTTTATGTTTAGCTACATATGGTATTTGCTTACAAATCCAGAAGGAATTATCATAATAACCTACCTAGATAGAAGAGAATTACCCTGTAGCCAGAAAAATGTGCTCTTAAAAAGAAAAACTTATGTCTTGATGAGGTCATATCCTATAAAAACTTGTTCCACTGATAGTCAAGCCTTTCCAATTTAAAAAAAAAAAAAAAAAAAAAAAGAAGCTGGCTATTTGCTACTCCCAAGCACTGGACCCTTCATTACATATGCTGAACTGAAAGTTCTGTCCTTTAAATTTGAGCAAGTCACTCTCTAATCTTCCCTTTATCCTCTCAATCCTCTCACTATCGGGCTAATTTTCTGAATTTATCATCAGTTTCATTACTTTTCCTTAAACCTCTTCAGTTTAACAAAATCATTTCTCAACTGGGGAAGCCAGAATTGAAATCATTCTCATGATAGCCCTTGTTCCAGGTAAAATAAAATGTCCTCTTTATGGGAATATTTTACATTTACCATTACACTATGGTAAAATAGACTATTTGGCTTCATGATGCTTAATTATTTTTCAGAATAAGTGCTTCCAGAGAAGCCTGTATTAAAAGAAGTCTCTTAACATGGCTTTGCAACATTCTTCAACACAACAGCTTTACATTTGATTTATTGAAACAACAGTGTCTCTCTCTTGATCTTAATAGAATGAGACAGACTAAGGAAATGGCCTATTGCTCATGTGCTTCGAGGTGTTCCAGTAACCATCCATCCTGCAGTGCTACCAGTGTAAGAATATGGGGCCTGTCCATCTAGACCAGAAGCAACACACCCAGAATTAGATGTTGCAAAGAATAGTGCAAATGGCAGGAACAAAGAACTCTTTTCTACTGAAGATTTCTAGTTACCTCTAGAACACAAAGACAGCCTTGAGCCTTCAGATGCAACATTCTCTATGTGTAAGTTAAGACAACAATGGATATTTTGGTATCTCTATATATTTACATCTAAGTTCTCAGTCTCAGAATTTATACCAGGGCCATTTCATTCCTTTCAGTTAGTCCATGTACAGTATGTTCCTCAGTTAAGTCATATCTCGTGTATGGAAACATTTACTGTCACGTTTTCCCCATTTCCCACCTTTCCATTTTACCGACTTGCTCTTGTACTAAAACAGAGACAAGTCCTACCTCTCTAGAATTCCCATTTTCACATGGGAGCTATTCAGCATATCTCTGCTAATATTTACAAGCACCTCTGCACCCACTTAAGTGTCTTTTGACAAGACATGAAGAGTTGCTGCCCCAAGGAAGAATTCCTTTACTTCAAATTGCTGACAAAGTTATGTATAAGACCTAAAAACTGGTCTGAAGGTGCAAAGAAGTACATTTGTAGCATGGAAAATTTGAAAATTACTGACCTTCCAAGTACTTAAAACATGTCAGCTTTCACTATTTTTTATCCTTTTTTGACTGAAATTATTGAGAATTATGCTATGGCATTAGTTTCCACGATGGTGTAAGCTTTAATGTACAGAGTTCTATACAGCTTTAAACAGCTTCTAAAGTAGAAGCAAAGTTTACAAAATTCCCACGAGTAGAAAACTAAAAGGAAAAGTCAGAAAGCCATTACCAGGAAGTCAGCAGATGCATCTTTTAACTTACCAAACAAGCGCTGATGGAAGAGAAATTTCCCAGCTATCAGTCCTGTGAGAATGGCAAGGAGCCACAGAAATACCTTCAAAAATCTCCAGCCTCCTCCTTCAGGGTATTTATTTGTTACAAAGGAGAAACAATTACCAACAACAATAACATTGGCTTCTGTCTGGCTGTGAGATACCGGGTCCTCAGCAAATATTAAGAAGTTAAAGAAGATCACTAAGTAAGCCACAACTAAGCGAGACCATGGGTGCTGGAAGTAGTAGCGGAAGTCTTTATCCATCCTCAGATACTGAAGGACTGGGTTCTGCCTGTATGTAAAGAAAAAAAATGCATAATGTTATATATACCCCAAATTCTCAGAGCTTAGGAAAGACTCATACATTACAAAAATCAAATCATTGTAACCTTGTCATCAGTAATTTTTAACACTTTAGACTTGACTAGAAATGAAAGCTTCAATCAAAAGATATTGTTAGATCCAGGTAGAGAAGAGATGAAATTTCTCCCTATTCAAATGTAAAAAAACCCACCAAACATATATACATTGTAGCATGGGATTTTCAGTCTCAAATATACTATTGCTTTCAGGCCTTCTCCATAACGGGGGCATGAAAAGAATGAATACGAGAACATGGCAGGCTACCTAAAACCCAGACTGCTTTTCCAGCCACACAAAAAAATACAACACAGACTTCACAAAGGTTCACGCTAAGCCTAAATGGATTCTGTCTCCATGCAGAAGGATGGAACCAGCACAGAAGTCCAGAGGATATGACCCAGAAACACCAGAAACATGTGCTCATATGAAAGAATAATATGTTGGAAAAGTTTCTAGAATTCTTACAAGTCAGGCAAGCCTGTATAAATCTTTTCATTTACTTCATGGAATACACCTATAGCTAAGCATCTTTTCAAAACTGTAAAATAAGTCACCCTGAAAACAGACCATTCTGTATGAATACAAAAACTGTATTTCGAAACCTGCCTACTTATTAAGTACTGCTATAGAAAAATGCAACTGAGTATGGTTAACAGTTGTTTGTCATTTGATTTCTTTTTCTTTTATTCACAACCAATTAGTTGTTTCATCCTCAAGAACCACTTTGTATGCACAAAGATACAAGGCCTTTGTGTTGTAAAACACCAAAATTATTCAAAAAACACAGTGTGTAGGAAGGTAAAAAAATGTGTCTGGTAATATTGCTTGTTTATTACAGCATGATCCTTGAAGGATACAGTGACAAATTTTTGCAAATGTCATATGCAGCAAAAAACCAAAGCAAACAAATAAAAACAATCCCATGAAAGTCCTAAAACCCCTATCAATTACTCATCCCTTCCTGGACTTCTAACTCAGGACTTACAAACTTAGAAATGGCATTAATTTCCCTTTAGTTAGTCACAAAATTCCATAACCCAAATTAATTCCATAACCCAAATTATATTAGTAAAATTGCAAGGAATCCTCTACCTATTAAGTGAAAAGGATAAAAGAACCTCTTGATAGATTCAGACAATGCATTTAATAAATAACAGAAAGGAATAATGTCCCATTATGCATAAATTACATACGAAAAAGAAAAAAAATACCACATTACAGAGTCACAAAGTTGGCAAGGGGAAGTGTCGGTCCTTCAAAAACTTTATGAGAAAAAGGTGATTTAAAGTAAGGGTCGTTGCCTAAGAAAATACCACTCTGGGGAGATTAAATTGCCTTTAGAGCCATAAGGATGCCCAAAGCTATTTCTTGTTCTCCTTTCGTTCTGCTACCATTAAGAAAAGTTTTGGTATTTCCTTACGTGTATGAACCACCTTAAAGCCCGAATGGTGCTGGAGATAAACAACTACATGTCCTGCTATTTTTGACAGCTGCTGGATACCCGAGAGTTATCAAACACCGAGCTGAAGACGCGGCTTCCTAGGAAGCGTTTTATAGCATCAGAAGACAATATTAGCAATAGCAGCAGTGACAAATTGCTAACAAAAATCCTGCTCCTACCTACCTCAACGCCAAAAACACGGGCGCCAAGAGCGCCGCGGACCATACGGCCGTCGCAACCTGTTAAATCGACCCTTTTTCCCCCTGCCCTCGGTGCAGACCCGGGCACCCGCGGCCGCCTCACCCGGCGCGGCGGCAGCAGCCGCCGCCACCCGCCGGGCACCGGGCCACGGGCCCCGCAGCGCCGCCGCCCCGGCCGCCCGCCGCACTCACCGCGACGGGGGATCCGGCGCCGCGGGCGCGGTGCTGCTGCTGCGGCTCGGCTCGGCGCCCGGCCCGGTGCGGCTCTCGGCGGCGGGCGGCCCCGCTCCGCTCCGCTGCCCCCGCGCCTGCCCGCGGCCGGCAGGGCCCCCCAGCCCCTCGGGCGCTGACAGCGGCGCTGGCTGCCGCGGCGTCCCGCCCCCCGGCCGCCGCGGGGAGGGAGCTGCGGCGGCGGCGGCGGCTGCGCTCCTCCTCTCCGCTCCGCTTCTCTCCGCTCCCGGGCGCGGGCGAGCGGCCCCGGCAGTGCCGCAGCCGCGGCGGCAGCGGGCGGCGCCGCTGCGGCAGGGTCCCGACGCCCCCGGCGACCGTGCCCGTCCGTGCCCGCCCCTCCCCCGGAGCCTGCTAGCCAGGACCCGAAACGTGCGCGGTGTGCCGCGGGTGTCTTTATTCACCCTGGGAAAGGGTGGCCGCGGAGGCACGGGGGCTTATCCTGCCGGCGAGGTGAACGAAACCCGAGCAGCCCTCAATCCCCATCGGTCAGTATTATGCAAATCTACAAACCCGGGAAACAGGCGGTGAAATCTGGATATTTACTATCCCAAAGCAAAAGCACAAGGCTGGCAATAACAGCCAGATCACTCAGGACGAGCTATGAAAACCCTCATATTTAGGAGGGAAAGGAGGTCTACACCCTATTTACTTACTTGGGAAGGGGCTATGCTGAGGCTCCAGGGTGCACAGTCTGTACGGTCACTGTGTCGGGCAAAATGACTCTGTGCAGCCTGCCAGAGTTGTTGACATTTCACTTCAGCCGAATTGTCAACCAAAGCCTTTTAATGTGGGATGTGGTCCCTAGTGTCAGCGTGCTGGTATTGCTGACATCCCAGGAAAACGTTTACAGGATGCTCTTAGCATTGCACTATGACTTGGTTTTAATGCAGTATGTACTATTGTCATTGCTGAAGACAGATAAAACAAACTTTAAATTGCTAGACATAGCCTCAACATATTGTTGGGAAAAGTCAGGTAACTTCATTGGAGCAGGTATCTGAAATTTGGCATCAGACATCTGGCTGCTTCAGGCCAAGGTAGACAGGAATGTGACTGAGATCCACTGAGGAATGTGGAAGGGTCTTCAGAAGAGTCATGTTGCAAAAGACCAGCATAACCAGAACAAACAGCAGAAGAAGACTCGTGAACCCCTTCTGTACTTCTGGCAATACAGATTTTTGTCTTTTTGTAAATAAACATAACTGCTACTGAAGCTGTCTAAAATAATCACCACATTATCTTCCTCGGAATACTCTGAGACCCTCAATTTTATGTAGAAAGATGGAGTATTCAGTATTTCACACTAACACACCCCAAGCTATCTTTACAGTAAAAAGAAAATTCAAATATTCGTAGATGAAAAATCCTCATGTGAAATGTGAGAGTACAGAAATACAGTGAAACGTGTTGCCTTCATGCAACAGTTCTGTGTCTACTGCCACTCTTGCAGAACTCCGTCTCCTTATGTTTAGCTAATGACAATCCACAGAGAGGGAGGCAGCATGCACTACAGACATCACACTCTTCATGCACCTACACACCAAAAAATATTCTCTTCAGCTCAGATTGAAACCCATGCTACACGACAAAGCATCCATCAACATTTTTGCAGATAGTAAATGAGTGAGCAAGTTTTTGAAGTCACTAAGTTAATCAAATGAAAATCATCTACTTTTCTATTAAAAAGAATACCAAAAGCGTAAGTGCTCCATATATCTCCCCCAATTTTCATGTTGCATTTGCTGTCTTAAGAGGAAGTTAATATATTTTATAAAAGTGTACTGTTTCACTCATATATAAAAAAAGATGGGCGGCGCCTATTTCAGTGTGTTTTCAACACTATTTTAGCCACAAACACAAAACACAGCACAGCTTCAGTGCTATGAAGATAATCAACTTAATTCTGGGCCAGATCCAGTACACCTGTAAAAACGTCCTTGGAATAAAAGACTCCCCACTTTGGAATTTCACACTCATGATTATGATGGCCTGTCTCATGGTTATACCACTTCAGACTTACTCCTTATCTGCAACCCCAATTCATTTCTTACCATCTTCTAAAAGATGGCATAAGAAAAAGCACAATAAAACATGAAACAAATGGGGGAAAAAACACACAAAAGCTGGCAACAGGTAGTGTATAACTGAAGAACTAAAGAGTTCAAGAACTTAATATGTACTTTTTGATCTTTGTCAACCAGGCTTTAGATTACTAAGAGGAAATTAGAGATGGTTTCGTCACCATTGATGGGTTAAGTGACAAAAAATAATTTTTTGAGTAGAATTTAATATATTCATAATTTCACCATACCAGTGGAACTTGGAACAAAAAAAGCAGTAGGAAAACCAGAACTTTACCTGACCTTTTACTTATTGTCAAGCAGAACTTCAGTCCTAGAGTGAAATGATAGAGGGCTTACCAAATTTGAAGCAGAAGCTGTACTGACAATTTTGAAGATGAGAGTCCAATGTCAAACCTTACACTTGAATTAAGTACTTACTTCTGTTCATCCAGACCAAGTAAGCATGATTCTATTTCAGATAATGCATACTGGTTTCAAACAGACAGGCAACATACACCTAGCGTAGATGAAATCACTAAAGGGGAACGGAATGAAGTTACACCACACATTAAGGACCTTTTAAGTACATCTGCTGGCCATATGGATGCTTTCCACATATATAACAACTACATATCATTTCTGCACTAGAAAAAGAAAGGACTAATCAGCTTACAGCTACTCTGATAGTTCCATGTACACACTTAAAGAAAATAGAAATTAAGAAAAAGTGGAATCTGAGTTCAGCCTTACACAGATTCTGTTTAACCACACTGTCCAAGTTGGTTGCAATGATAAAGGAAGACTTCAGAAAAATAGAACTAAGCTGGAAGACAAAAGTTCAGAAAAACAGTAAGTGGCAACATAAGGTCTTTTAGAAAAAAAAAACAAAAAACAAAAACAAAAAACAATTTTAATGTTGTTTGATTGCATGCAACCCTTGATGCATGGGCCGTTTGGTGGATAAGGACTTTACAGGATGGTAGCACTCAAAGAGCTGTAGTCAATGGCTCCATGTCCAAGTGGAGACAAAGTGGGACAGGCAATGTTTAACATCTTTGTTGGTGACACGGGATTGAATGTACCTCAGCAAGTTTGCCAAGGATGCCAATCCGTGTGTTGGGGTTGTCACACTGGAGAGAAGGGATGACATCCAGAGGGACCTTATCAGGCTGAAGAGGTGGGTCTGTGCAAACCTCATGAAATTCAACAAGGGCAAGAGCAAGGTCCTGCACTTGGATCAGGGCAATCCCAAACAAAGGTACAGGATGGGCAGAGAATACATTGAGAGGTGCCCTGGAAAGAAACACAGGTGTTGGTGAACAAGAAGATCAACATGACCTGGCTACATGCACTTGCAGCCCAGAAGGCCAAATGCGTCCTAGGCTTCATAAAAAGTAGCATGGGGCAAGGGAGGAGATTTCCCCTCCTTTACTCCACTATCATGAGACATCACCTAGACCATTGTATCTTACTTTGGGGTCCCCAACATGAGAAGGACATGGACCAGCTGCAGAGAGTCCAGAGAAAGGCCAGGAAGGTGATCAAAGGGCTGGAACACCTCTTCTGTTAAGACAGGTTGAGAGAGTTGGGGCTGTTCAGACTGGAGGTTTATTCAGTATTAAAGAAACATTCAATTACAAATAATGAGGGGAAAATTCTTAACCTCACGAAAAAACACAAGACAAAAAAAGTCCTGTTTCCAACATACTGTGCCTCATGATGCTCCTCTAAAGTTCAATGAACAAC
Organism: Sitta carolinensis; assembly: GCA_032173965.1. Taxonomy (NCBI): domain Eukaryota; kingdom Metazoa; phylum Chordata; class Aves; order Passeriformes; family Sittidae; genus Sitta; species Sitta carolinensis. The sequence goes on along the minus strand of JAVUNC010000005.1, from coordinate 28,776,803 downwards.
TCTACCATGTACAACTACAGTACAACAATGTATTGCCTCTGTTAAAAAAAAAAACAAAAAAAAAAAAACTGAAGGCTTTATTGTGTTGTATTCACATGCATCTTGATCCTGTTTCTATTAAAACAAAAGTAGGTGTAGCATGACATAAAAATATTGCATATTGAGAGAAGTACTTTTTGCATCTTGGCGGAAATTTTCTTTTAAGCTCAAGCATTGTATGATAAGCCAAACAATTAAAATATTTTATCTTCAAATCTCTGCATACCTGAAATTAGTGTATGTTATCTACTACAATAAAAATACTCTGATCATGCCTTGCCATGTACAACTGAATGAAATGGGAGAATAGAAATGCAGCCAGGGCAGGGAATGTAATGAGGCACTGGCTGCTTTGTTGGCTGTCTCAAAAGAGGCTGTGGCAAACCAGACACGGCACTAATATGAAGAGCAAATCTGATGCTGCCAAAGCAGACCTTTCAGGTATCCTGCTCAAAGCATGGCTGGCCCACGGAGTGGATCAAATACAGGAATACATGTGACCTATGCTTGCTAAGAACTTTAAGATGACTGGCCATATGGTAGCACTTGTTGAATCAGAAATATAATCTCACTGAAAATAATTGTGTATCAATACTAAATATGAGAAAGCTAATCATAGTCTGAAGAAAATTAATAAGGGAATGATACACTGCTATGTCTAAAGAGTTGAGGTTTTGCTGTCCGATTTTTTGTTTTGAAGTGATGAGAAGACCGGGTTTTGTGACCTTTCTTTAAAGCTTTTTCTTGTCCTTTATAGGGATATGCAGTATCTATTATGTAAATAGACCTTTTTCAATGTCCAAAGAACAGCCTGTGGTAAATGTCTGTTATTTTTATCTCATGCTAATGCACTGTGAAAAAACACAGTTATGCAAAAAATGATTCAATAATAAATGCAATAATTTATTTAGCAGCTGGAAATCTATTGAAAATGAACATGCACTTTGAATAATTGCCTGAAAGAACAAGTAAGAATGTACAGTGTAGTCAAAATATCCTTTGTTTTTTCATCAAATTTCCTTCCATTTCTAAGAGCACTGAGTGCACTATAGAATCTTTTGGAACTAAAATGAAGTACTGGAGTCCTTCAGCTTATGCTGAGACATAGCATATATCTGAGTTTGTGTGTGCCTGTGAGGGTCTTATTCTTCTGGGAATTAAGTGCAAGGAGCTGAGCACTAAAAAAGCAGTCTTAAGTGCTAGAAGGGAACAATGCAGCTACTTCAGGTTTCACTGCAATTCTTTCTTCCACTCTTCTTCCTCATTTCTGTTTGAACTGAAACATTGCATAATAAGGATCTGTGTTAGAGTTCTGTTCTCTAACATCTCAGAAATTATTTGCCACATCTCAGAAATGCTTTCCACAAACAATTATTAATATAATCCCTAACTGACCTCATGGAACCCTTTTGGGATAAAACTTCCCATGTTTCCTTGCTACTATTTTTATGTAGTAATACATGGGTAGAAACTGGGTGTCACTTCTACGTGACTCAGATGAAAAGCCCATCCAATTGAATTCTCCTCCTGCAAGTATGACCCCTTGGACGAGTAGGAAGAATCCTTTGTCCCAGGTCTTTCCATTCTTTCACCTCAGTTTAGATATCTCTCAGAAGGACTTAGCTGTCCTCATGATGCCTAAATAAAAAAGTGGAATTATCTAACATCAGTGTGAACCTTTTCTTATTTTCTTTGGAAATTTGGATAAGACCATAAAGCAGCAATAAGAAGCATACAAGGAGCCATGGAAGAAACCTGATACTTAGTGGATATGGAATTGGTTGTATAGTTGCATCCAGTCTGTAGTGGTCTCAATGCCAGCATGGAGATCAGTAATGAGTGGTGTCCCTCAAGGGTCTGTATTAGGACCAATATTCTTACTTCTGAGTCAGTGACATAGATAATGGGACCAAGTGCATCCTCAACAAAAGTTTGCAGACAACAACGCTGAGTGGTGCAGTTGACTTGCCTGAGGGAAGGGATGCCATCCACAGGGACAGTGGACAAGCTCAAGAAGTGAGTCCATGTGAAACTCATGAGGTCAAATAAGGTCAAGTGAAACCTTGTGCAGTCCTGCACCTGGGTTGGGGCAACCTCTGGAATCAATAAAGGTTGGGGAATTACTGGTTTGAGTCCTGCTGAGAAGGACTTGGGGGAACTGGTGGATGAAACAAAATGATAATGAGCCAGCGATGTCTGCTTGCAGCCAAAAAACGAATGGTACTCTGGGCTATATAAAAAGAAGTGTGGCCAGCAGATCGAGGGAGGTGGTTTTGCCCCTCTACTCAGCTCTGATGAGATTCTGCCTGAAGCACTGCATCAATCTCTGGAATCCTCAGCACAGGAAAGACATGGAGCTGTTAAAGAGAGTCCAGAAGAGAGCCATAAACATAATCAGAGGGATGGAATAACTTTTTTTATGAGAAAAGGCAGAGAGAGTTGGGGTTGTGGAGAAGAATTCTCCTTGCAGTTTTTCAATACGGAAAGGGAGTTTATAAGAAAGATGAGAACAGTCTTTTTAGGCCCTGTAGTGAAAGGAAAACGGATAATGGGTTTAAAGTAAAAAAGAGTAGATTCAGACTAGATATAAGGAAGACATTTTCTAGTGAGGCTAGTAAAATGCTGGAAAAGGTTATCCAGAGAGGCAGTAGGTGCCCCTATGTTACATCATATCCATGCATACCATGGAGAAACAGGCAGGAATCTGGGAGCTCAGAAAGGCTAGGCAAAATGTCAAGAGAATATAAGATTAATGAACAAAATTTTGAACTATTGATGCTCCTAGGCTACAAAATAAAAAGTCTCAGCAAGGCCCAGAGACTCTGCAACACTCTGATTAAGAAAGGATGTGAATAGGGACTTCGTCTTCTACATCAAGTACAAACAATGCCTTGGCCAGAGCTGCATTTGCTTCCTCTGGAATTAGTATGTACTAACTGTACCTTGTCAAGAAAGGAACTGCCACCCCTATAGTAACGGAAAACAAGATAAACAGTTACACAAATCAGCACAGTGCTGATGTTCGTGCTGATACTATTTTACGATGACTCAATGCACTCATTTAAAGTAAATAATAAAAGAAAGTGGAAATGGGCATGAAAGGAATGTTGCCCAGCATGTCTCTTTTGATTTCATCAGGAAAATTACTATATCTATTCTACTGCTGCACCAGTTTATCATCCCAGATCATCTGCCACTAAAAGCATTTCACATACTTTCTACTAGTAGATCTTGTTTGTACTGAAGTCAGAGAGAGAATTCTTAATTATTTCAGTAGGGTTATTATATCCTCCATGAAATGTTAGGAAAAACAGAAGCATAATCTCTAATTTTTGCATATGCATTTTCACCTAATCATTGTATATGCCTTGGTATAATTTTTTAAATACTTGTAATAACATGAACATTTGAGAATGGAAATCTTTGAGAAAATTACTACTTTAGAGAGTACTCAAACTTCAAATACTGCTCTCTGTTTAGACATGACTACTGACCAGACAAGCCACCACAGCAGAAGGTAATTAACAATCTTGGCAGATAAGATCTACTCTAAATCTAGACTGTATTGTGTTTGGTGGCTCTCTGCCAGGACTCACTATCTTTCTAAAACAGGTCCTTCTCCAGTCATCATGTGCTAGGCTGTCAGCATGTTCATCCAAATGGAACTGAAACAGTCCCAAGCATATTTTCTTTGTCATTGAGAAAAAGCTATCAGATCAAATGGAATCGAAGGTAGAGTAGTCCTAACTGACATGAAAACATAAAAGGAGAGGCTGCTGTAAGATATACCCAGATGCTTCAAAAATAAATTAATACTTAAAAACTTTTTTCTATCTTGAGTTACAGATAAAAGTTTTTCATAAAAGCAAAAAGCGCCTCATGTTTGCCTTGGAGCTTTTCCCAATACAAGATCTCCATTTTTAATATAAGTGTTATTTAAGTGAAGTTTCTATTTGGTGGCTGGAATACTTCACTCCAGTTGAACGAAAATAGTAATATAGCTTCAGTTACTGCTTTGATATATCATCTTTGATTGCAGCTACAGCAATGTAATACACTATACTACTCAGTGCACCTCAAGCCCTTAGACCTCCTGGCCTACATTATGTCCTTCTTGTATTTTCTAAATTCCAGTCAAATTTAAAACCTTGGCATTTATGGTCAGGTATATGATGATCTGGGAAGAGGGCACAGCCACAAATTCACTAGCTCGGTCCTGATAGCTTAAAGTTTATGTTGTGACTTATAAATCTTTTCCAAAGGCCTGAGAGTTAAAGACCTACTCTGGTCTTTAACGAAGGGGTTTTTTTTTCCCTTTTTCTGGCCCAAGAATCACTTTGAACATCATGTAAGAAGATTCCTAAAAAGCCATCATGTGCTTTACACATCAGGAAACTTCTTGGAACATATTATCAATAACTAACAAGCAAACATAGGTTTTAAGTAACGAAAACAAATTTTCCTCTTGGAGAAAAAAGGTGGAATACAGAACCACAGAGATACCAGTCTTACTGCTTAATGCACTTTAGAAACGCATTCAAATAACACCCCACGGAGAGAGAACAGAAAATCTCAAGAGTGGCAAAAAGGAGGACTGGATCACAAGTCATTTTGCACAATGATTTTGCAGTGGTATTTATATGTTAGTTAATCACTGCTACTAGGGAAAGTATATGAAAGAACTAACATTTGAGAAATTTCATAATTTATAAACCACTGAAAACAGGAAACAATTTGACCATGATACTGTCCATTATGCCATGCATAATGAATGCAGATATGCCATGTCTAGCGTCCATCTACAGATTTGCCAGATTAGCATAAGGACTAAAAATGGACACAGATATTTAAAAAAAAAAAAAAAAAAAAAAAGAAAGAAACTCTTTAATAGTCTGCAAGTACTTAAGAGAAGATAAAGAGGTAAGGAATATGGGAAGTCCAACCATTGTGCTTTTTTCTAGTTTACTTCACAAGACATTTTCATCTTATTTTCAAAACATAACAAAATACGACAAAATTCAATTGTCTACAACCTTTAGGAGAGCAAAACCTATTGCTACCAATCTGTCTTTGTTTATGGCATTGGCTGGGAAATCCCCAATACCTCAATCTTGGCTATTCACTATATTGCAATTCAATTTAAAATAGTTGTCTATCTAGCACATTCCTGGCCACCCACAGAAATGGCCTATTGTGTCAGCTGTTTAGGAAGTCAGAAAGAAAAGCCCCTGAGATTATGGTTATTAAGAGAAGGGAGTTAGGTGATTTATTTGCTCATTTACAAGAAATGAAAAGAAATGCCTCAGAGCATAAAGAAATGAAGAGATATATTCTTACTGCTATAAAGGCTTACTGAGGAACTTGAACTGAGAGCTGTCCACACTGAACTGAAAACAACCTGCAGGAATGGCAAGAGAGCAATGAGTTCTTGTACCAATAATTCTTAATAGCAGACTATCCGTAAGCTCTGTTCATCATAAAGATATAACATTTTATTTGGCATGCTCAAAAATCAAAGTCTACTTGCTACAAACACCTTTCACATTATTCTTAAAGCTAAAAGCAAACCTGACTCTAGGAGTGATGTGATTTCTAATTTCTTTGTTTAGCTACCTATGAGTGTGTTGGAATGGAGGTAACTAGAAGCATAGTTGAAGAAATAAAGTTTTCACGTATTTCTGAAGTAAGATGTTGATACTGTATTTTTACTCTATTACCCTATATGACTCTATATAGAAGAAATTTCATCTTGCTGATGGACTCTCTCATACTTTAATTACCTTAAAATATGGTTAGTTTTGAAGACCATGCTGATGGGGAAAAGCCTAATCTAAACTGAAGTTTTGAAGAGCATCAGGATAGACATCTACAGGCAATGGAGGTCTGCAGCAAGAAACTGAAATTATAGTATTGCCCAATAAAAGGAAAGGGGGTTACAGCTTCCATTGTTGGAGATGTGTTTTATGTTTTAAATGTCACCTTAAGATAGGTACAAAATGCAGTAATAGAAACTATATGTAAAAAAGTACCTGCCTTTCCATTTTGAGGTAGACAGCTATAGTCAAACCCGGGACAGGCCTCCCCAGCAGCATCATAACAGGAGAAAATGATTGCATACCATTACACAGCAATGAACCGGGTGAACTGATGATTCCACAAAGCTTATAACCACAATATTTAATAAACTAGCATAAGTATTTGAATAGATTCATTGTTAAATCGATGAAGTAGTAAATGTACAGGAAAAGGCACTGAAAACAAGACCCAAAGCCACACAAAAAAAGGCTGCACCAAAATCTATTAGAAGTATTTCCTTTTAAAAAATGTCATTTATTATTCAGTTAAAGAAATGTTATTGTAATTTGGGAAAATGCAATATGCTGTCTCTACCAAAACAGTCACAGCTTTTATTAGATATGAAAGCTGTATTTTTGAACTGTAAAAAAACCCAAAAATCAATTCAAGTACAAGGATGAAATTACTACCAATAAAAAGAAGAAAAGTTACTTAACATAAACATCCCTATTTTTGTCCAGGCACTCTTTATGATTTGGATAGGATTTTAATGATTTAAAGCAATTTCACAAGAATCTGAAGTACACTAAAATTCAGAACTTTAGGAATTTTCATTACATATAAAATCCCTACTTGCTTGTGTTAGTCTACATGCAACATCTTTCTTGGTCACACATCACTGACTGTAATACAGGAAAATATATGTGATATTGAGATTTTAAAGAAAGTATGTTTGACTTTCAGTTTGTCTTTTTGCCAAAAAGGTGCTAAAAAATGCCAATGTGTAGCAGTTTGTTTCATATAAAACTGATGTTAGGATTGCATTCCTGCACTTTAGAGATCTCAGACTGGTGGAAGTTGTAGTGATATGTATGATTTGTCTCAGACACAGACAGACAAATAAGATGAATATAGTGACAGATGTTATACCATTTTGATATTTCCAGTCTAGGCATGAATTTCCACTGAAAAAAAAGGCTCCACAGTCTTAGCTACGCATCCTTGTCACCACATTGTGACAATAGAAGTGGTCCTAGGGACTCATGACTAACTGGAGCAAGGAATTGATTGGTGTTTTCAGGACATCTGTCTATCAAGGAAAACTTTTTCCCTCATAAATTTTCTGGCAACTCCATCCTTTACAAGCACTAACCAAAACAGGGAAAGCCCAAGAATTTGGAACCTATGGCAAGGTTGGGCTCAAATAATTTAAAGTATTTGTGATAGAACCACATCTTTGGTTGCCACTTTGGTTAGATTTCTAGTACTCCCTTCCTCTTGAAAAAGCCCTTCTCCAAGAGTTTCTTTCTTTTTTTAATATAATCCTGGTGCTCCTGGAGCCTTACAATAGAGGAACAAGAGCTGACTACTGAACACCTGGTAGGTGCTACCTTTCTGGTATTTCCTGGTTTCACATGAACCCTTTTCCCTGTTTGTTTCAGCCTCCTTGCTAGAAGAAAGAAAAACTGAAGCCTCTATTTGCCCAGCTGCTGCTAGTCCCAGCTCACTAACTGAAGACATGTCTCCACAGTGACTTTGTATTTGCACAGTTCACATAACAGTTACAGTGCTGTTTCACATTTCCCAAATAGGACACTAAATCCCACATGTTCTTTAAACATGGGGATCTGACAAAGCACAGGCACCCACGTTTATCAACGCAGCTGACTTGAGAAATTCCAGAGTTGCAGCACGCTGGAGCCTGGGAAGGAACCAGGGAAGGATTACCATGCACTTGCCTTACTCTTCAATTCTTGCCTGGTCCATTGGGTTGGATATTTGATATGCCCTCTTACAGCACTTGTGTTCTCTAGCTGAATAGCAACCCATAAAACCTACTAACTCCCAGGAACCTGAAGGAATCATCAGCATCAATGTGCATGTGCATTTTGTCTGCGGAGTCTTAATCTAGACCACAGCATAGACTAAAAATGCTGACTACATGACAATGAAGTGATTTTTAAAGAAGCTATAGTACCCATCTCTTTTGTTGTTAGAAAGATGGTGCTTCTCAACCCATAGACAGATGAGCCTGCAAGAGAGCTAGCAAAAGCAAATCGACCTTCTGAGCATGCTTAAATACATGACGCAGGACTACTTTACTGGAAACTGTGAAAGAAGAAGCTGAAGGAAACTGTTTGAAAACACAGCTTGAAAAGGCATAAAGAAGCCTTTGGCCCCACAGATAGGGCCCTGAGAAGCAGATGCACCTGGATCCATGCCCTTCCGAGGCAGATGAGTGGCTAAATCAGCAGATCCGCACTGAAAGAGAAAAAATCTGTTTCTGTTGATGCAGTGCCACCACGTACCAAATACTGCAAAATTTACAGAGAAAGACTGCCTTGTCAGGGGCAAGGGCCTGAACTGAGCAAGCCCTGGGTCTGGGCTCTGTTCCATGACTTGTGGGCTCCTTGTCAAGGACTGAAATTTACAGTATATGCATGCAGCCTGCTGCCACACACACCTGATGTCTCCTGTGCTGCCCCAAGACAGAGCGACAGCTCTCCACCACGGGCTTCTACAGATCAACTAAATCCACCTCAGTTATTTTCCAGTACTCCGGTTAAAAAGGGAGCCGGGCCGCGGGGCACACGTCCCTTCCTGCCAGGCAGGATTGACCGCAGGCTTTGCGCCAGCGATGCCCGCGGCGGGTCGCCCTGCAGGCTGTGGGACAGCAGGTGAAGGAGGCGTCGGAAAGGGGAGGAGAGGGAGAGCAAAGGGAACGGGACAGGAGAGAGCAGCGCACCGACCCCGTTCCGAGGCACCGGGAGGACGCGCCGGCGAGCGGGCTCGGAGCAGGGCGGTGCCGGGGCGGGGCAGGGCCGTGCCGGGGCCGGGCAGGCCGGGGCGGGACAGGCCGGGGCCGGGCAGGCCGGGGCGGGACAGGCCGGGGCGGGGCGGGGCAGGCCACTACCCGCAGCCTGACCCGGCCGGTGGGGCCCGGAAGGCGCCGCGCTCCTTCCCGGCCGCTGAGTGGCGGCGGTGCGTCACGTGCGCTCAGCCGGGCCGTGCCGTGCCGGGCCGTGCCGGGCGGGCGGGGAGGCGGCGGCGGTGGCGGCGGCGGCGGCGGCGGTGGTGGTGGTGGTGGTGGTGCCCGGGCGCGGTGCGACATGTCCCACCAGACCGGCATCCAAGGTACCCGTGGGGCTGCCCCGCACCTCTGCTCCGCGGTGCCCACTGCTCCACATGACAGCCGGCCGGGTCTCTGCTGTGGCGCTGCTAGCCGGGCGGGAGGCGGCCGGAGCGCCTTTCCCCCCCGGTCGGCGCGGGGGCAGACGGCCGCGGTGGGCGCTTAGCGGGCCGTTCCCGGAGGGATTTTTCCCACTACTGCTCTCTTTGCTGGAGGAGCTTGTCCCTTTTCTCCGTAGGCTGGCGAGGCGGCGAGCGAGCGAGAGCACTGTTGCTGGTTTCGCCCCCGGCGGCCACGGCTCCTCGGGGTCGAACCAACAGCTCCGTTCCCAGTCAGGCGAAGCCTGTAGGGGTTACCGGCCCAGCGAGCCGCGCCTGTCCGCGCCGGAGAGGCAGGGAGCCCGCCCGAGGAAAGTGTTCCCTGCAGACCCCCGTGAATGGCAGGCAGGGCCCGCCTGGGCTCAGATAGCTCCCCAGTTCAGGTCTAACTGCGGCGGCCGGGTGAGCGTCGAGCCGGGGGCTGTCGCCTGCTGGGGATCGCTGTAGTGGGTTTGGGATAGTTTGGACAGCGCGGGAAATGCCATGGGTCGCTGCCGCGTCCCTTGGAGCGACAGCCCTGGGGAGAAGCAGGAGCTCTGGCGTGGGAGAGTCCACTATAAAGCCCATCGCTGGAGGCCACAAAGGGGAAAAGTACGTGGCAGCCTTTTTTCCCCGTGTTTCCAAGCCTTGGAGGGTGCGAGGAGCAATTAGGAGACAGTGTATTGTTTTGCAGTATTAGTGGGTTTCCCTGAATCACAGAATTGCTAAACAGGGATTATATAGGATTATGGAGGGGTCGGGTTTTACTGTCTGGATTTCTGCAATCTCCGTGTTCGGTGACTAGTGCCATGTACTTTGCCTGCACTCAGATATTTATTGTTGAACGTGACTTTTGTCCCAGCCACGGCAGCCCTTAGCTGCTCTTCTATGCCCTTTTTTGTCCATTGCCTGCCTGTGGTTTGCACGCTTTTCCCTCTCTTTTCTTTCCTTTGCATACCAATCACTGGTCTTTTTTTGCAGCTTCTTGTAAGTTCTTCAACCTTTCTCAGGCTAGAGGTGTACCTGGAATAGCTTTTTTTTTTTTTTTTTTCCCAATCTGGGGAAACCTCTTAGTAACTCGTAATCCCTTGTTCTCCTGGCGGTGCTGGCACGGAGGAGGAGAAGGATACTTTGTTGCTTACTGTTAGCAAAAGAGTGGCTCAGCCTCTTCTGAGGCTCTGCTTCGTATCTGAGAATCATTTGTCCTCTGAGGAGAGCTGCAGAGAACTCGGCAGCTTTCCTTCGGGAACTTGCCTCAGCAGGCACTAATCAGGAGTCCTGTTTGCAGCAAAGCACCAGCGTCTGCTATTTGGAAGAGGAATAGTTCTATTTGTGCCATTGCTGGCTTTAGCTACAAACAGGCTACTGTCACTCATAAACAATTACAAGATTTGGCATCAGGGCTGCTTTTTTCTGGAAACAGAAATGAATTCATGGGCACAGTGATATGTACCAGGCAGTTGCTAAAAGAATTGAACTTTTTAAACAGGCCAGTGCAGATAAATACTGTAGGAAGTAACAGAATGCAGTAATTGGTGGGAAATACAAGTGAATGGGTCTACAGTCTTCTAAGTAATTTTAAAATAATATTCCCTGCAAAATATTTGTGAAATAAGCCCAGCTTTTGATTCTGTGTCCCTCTGCTATGCAGAAATTTTAAGCAGAAAATAATATCACTGTAGTGAATTTAAAAACCTCCATGATGAAAAAAACCCATAAATCACTTGATAGTGAGCTGGTTTCACACATGTCTCAATATTTTTTAAGGAAACTGTCACAGTTTGGGAATTGGTGTAGAGACTGCTGTATTCTGGTCTTGTTTTGGTGTGTCATGTTGAAATGAGAGAATAAGGAAGAAAAGGATAAAAGACAAGAAGAGGGCAAAGAATGTTCTGGGGGAACAAAAAGTCTAGAAAAATGGTGCAGTGTTTGATTGCTCAATGGAATGGTGAAGTCCAGCAGAGATGATTAGAAAAGATGGTAGGAAATTACTGTGAGGGTCGGCACTGGTTAGTGGGAAGATGACAGCTGGGATGAAACTGGGATTGAACTGGTAGCCCACTGCAATTTGTTTAACATGTCCTTTTTACATGCCATTTTGGACTCTCAGGATGGGCCTGGCAGCACTTGGATGAATGTATATGTAAAATGTTTTGTGTATGGGCAGTAATGTTGCTGGATACCATCTGTTCACTTGGCCTCAATCTGACTATAAACAATCCATTTTATTTGTTTCCTGGTTTGATGTTTGTTTAGCTGGTGCTATGCTCTATCCTATGGGATTACTTAAGGGACCAGCTTGCAATAAATGTTTTTCTGTAAATCCTTACAACCCTCTGTCCCTGGTATAATTAAACTGATTTGCACTCAGATTATTTAGTAGAACAGTTGAGATAAAAATGGTCTTCACATCAGTCAAGAACAGTTCTTCAGTGTGCTTAGGGAAGCAAGTCTGTCGGGTTGGTGGTATAGTGTCAATGTGATTTACAAACATGTAAAAATATTTTAGTTACTTTGTAAATTCACTATAAAGCTATCCTGTTATAATAGGCAGGGGTTTGAACAGTGTTGTCAACCATAGAAGGAGATGAGGTGGTATGAAAGATGAGTGGCAGCTTTCACTGGTACTCTGCAGAGAGGTGTTCTCAGGAAACATCTTCACTTTTGCCAGACAAGCTGTAACATTTTCCTGGCAGGCACAAAGTTTCTGTCTGAAAGTTTGTACTAAGCCTGCAGACTTCGTGGAGCGGTTGTAATTTGAGATGCATCATATTTTTATTGTGTTGCTGTGTTAACTCTGAAATATGAGATTGATGATATGATGTCACCTTTAATTTTCACAATGTTGAATAGCATTTGGTATGCTAGAAAGCAGGGCTGTTTTGTAATGTTGCCTTTCATCTTTGTGTGCCATGCTGATGGTTGGAACAGTGTGCAGCATAGCAGGAGCATCACTCCTGGGTTCGTTTTTCTGTCCAACTTTGTAGCAAAGGGCCAGTTGTACATTTTTACAGTGTTGTTCTTACCCTCATTAATATTCTTTGTCCTAGGGAAGTGAAATGTGTTAATTTGATTACTTTTATTTTCTCTTTTTCAGCTAGTGGAAGTGTTAAAGACATCTTTGTTGGAGCCAGAAATGGACAGTACAGGCTTTTAAAATAGTCATTGACAACGGTTAGTCAAATTTTATTCTTCTTTCTGGTTCTTTTAGATATTTTCCTAGGGTTTTTTAATTACTTACATGTACAATTGTTTAAAAAACAGAACTCTGCCAGACAATGTTACTAAGGTTTTTCATATACAGAAGGTAAAATTTAAATTTTGTTGATCTTAAGCTTTTTTACTGCAATACTACTGTATTTTTGCATTTGTGTTTTTCTCCCAAATGTAATTTCATGTTTTACCAAGAACTGCTGTGTATTTCATATGGATAGTATACATAAGTTTATTCTTATCTCTTACTAAAGAAAGAGTAGTGGAAATTAAAATTTCCACACTTGTGTAGCATTTGGACACTCTAGTTACTTTCACTAGGCAGAGACCTAATCATAGACAACAACCAGTCAACATAGATGTAGAACTTTAAATTTTATCTGCCTTTTTTATCAGGATATATCAGTATAAAAGTGCTGCATGTAGAAAGTTTGGCTAAAGCAGATGTTAAATAGTAATCTGGCTACATAGAAAATATCTCTATAGATCTGTAGCTTTATTTAAATTTTCAAATTTAAAACTGTTTCTTAAATCTCAACATATATGTATAATTAGAAAATTACATAATTTCAATTAGAACTTGAGTTTAATTTTTGAACTTCTTGGCAAGGGATATAGGCTGCAAACATTGAAAGACAGAATATAAATTACTTTTGTTTTCTTTAATAGCAGTGTCGGTTGGTTGTATAAGATATTTCCTGGTTTATTTCATCTTTTCCAAACTACGACAGTATACATGTATATATAGATATGAACATATAGGTATATGCATTTCATCTCTGTAAGAAGCAGAATCCAGTCTTTGATAATATTTTCTGCAGTTCAAAAAGAAACCTGTAAAACTCCTGGTATACTGGAAGAAGGGCAGTTGTCTCATGTGTGTTTGGGAGCTTTAAGTAACAGATAATAGCCTGCACATAATATTCAAATTGCATTTGGTTAATCTGAGTTAATAAGAAGAGATTTGCTGCTAGGCATGAACTTCCTCTGGCTGTATCTTAAATCCAAGTGGGTATAAATCCACCTAGAGTTCAGAATTGACGAGTACATTCTGAATACTCTTGGTTTAGGTGTACAACTTCAGGTACTTCAGGCATCTAATTCAAAGAAGGGCCAAACAACCTTGCCCTGAGCTGTTCCTCTGCTGTGAGTTACTGTGGTGGAATTCTTTGCTTGAAGTTTTGCTGTAGAGGCATTTGTGTGCTGTTGTACTTTTGTCTGAAGTTTTATAAGTTAAGCCCTAGACTCCCAATAGGTGATTCGTGTACTAGCTACTATGATGATCTTCAAACTGTTGCAGGACCCCATTTAAACAAGGGATTTCTATTGCACTTGTATGGGCTAGTATTTCTTAGGAAGCTGATAAATGTTTTGTAAGACAGTATACTTATACTTTCCTTTGGAAACTGAGATGTGATGTATAAATAAGAGAAAAATCTTGTTGCTACAGCTGTTCACATAATTAAATACTATTGAAGTAGTCTATACCGACTTAAGCCAATTATACATAATAAACAACTTCAGTCATTTGAAGAGGCCATAGTTATGAAGCTATATTAGAAAGAGGTTTATCTACTTACATAGTCAAGTTAGTGATTAGTGCAAGCATATTCATTCCAAACACTTTTCACTGTATAACTGGGTTATTGACTCCTTACAATGAGTACAAACACTAATATACCAAGAGCATCAGTAATTATAATTCTAAAATTTGAAAGTCTGCTCTTATCTTATTTATACCTAAGTATTTCAAATTAAAAAGTAAACTATTAGAAGACAGTTCTTATTTCCCTTCTGTGTATGTTATGCCAAAAAAACTAACATCGGTAGTATCACTTCAGATCAAAGAACTTGATGACAACCAGCATGTTACTTTTCAACTATCAGTATTCTGGTTAAAGTAAGTTAGGGTTTGAACACACAAAGTTTTTGTAAGAATTCACCCACTTTTACACTTGCTTGTTCTTGGCTTCCATTCTTCTGGGCATAATTATGAACGATTAAGTGTCCAATTAACTTCTTATTGTAATTATTAATTTTGACAGACAGTATTAACTATTGTTGCTCACCTGTAGCTTTGTTTTTTGGTTTTAGAGCAGCTTGTTGTGGGATCCTCTAAACGTCCAGTTGGATCATGGGAAAAGGATTATGATTCCTTTGTCCTTCCTCTTCTGGAAGACAAGCAACCATGTTATATATTATACAGATTAGATTCTCAGAATGCTCAAGGGTATGAATGGATCTTCATTGCATGGTCACCTGATCACTCTCCTGTAAGTAACAGTCATCAGAGGCTTCGAGTTAATGATTTTTCAACAGTGCCATTTGATCTGAATCCAACATATGAAGGAAAAGGATTTGAGGAATCAAGCATTCCCCAACCTCCCGCTAAATTCCCAGAAGAGAACTAGGAAAATGTTTCTTTCAGATGATTAAAGAGCAAATCAGTAGGTCTAGATAGAGTACAGCTGATCCAATATATTTTTAGCCTGACTGGCAGATACAGTTTTTTACCTTGTTTGACTGTCTTACTGTCAGTACTTAATAAAAATTTGTGGAAGGATATAGGACAGAAATCTTAATGGGTGCTCATATAGCGAAAGATTATAGTGTGAGCTCAAGCTCTTTATTCTGTTTGGCTTGCTGGCTTCCCAGCTGGCACTTGTGGATGTGTGTTGTGCCACAGAATACACTGCTTTTTAGTGGTTTGAGAGCAAGGGAGAGGAATGAGGTTAGAATTAAGGATTTCCAGGAGAAACTAGGATACAGGTTCTGGGAATGTGAGGTAAGGGAAGGCAGAAAGCAAAGTTGTTCCAGTATTCCTACTGCTTTCACTATCATTTAGGAAATAATAAGACACCAAAATTTAATGTGTGTAGAGACGATTATGCAGAAAAGGTGAAGTATTGTGGAGAGGATAACATGATGGCAAAATAAAGTGGGAAGATGGGACTGCTGAGAGAGGAGTAAGCAACTATTTTAGACAAGTTAATAGGGCGCAAACAATTTTTTCACTCTGCAGTTGAACCATAATTATCTGGAGTCACTATCAAAACAAAAGTAATACTGAGTTATTTCTAGTCTTCTCTTTTGCTGTATGTTGTATCCATTAGTACACAGACCAAGTGACAAAAGATTCAAACAAAAAAAATTGTGGTTTCTTCCCATTTAAAATTAGTAAAGAATATGTTGATTTTTTTTGTTCCCATGAAAAAAAAAAAGCTCACACTCCAACTAAGGCTGCAATTCAATTTTGAAGTTACTTTGATAATAATACATAGTATCATGACCTTATGAGTTTAATAGTATGAGTATGTATCATGATTCAGAGCTCTACAAGTTTATAGTGCAGTTTCAACACTTAAAATACTTGTTCAAGAAGGATGTTTGTTAATGGATGTGATACACCAACATGGTGGATTCTCTGTGTACAGCAAAATTTTAAAAAAGAACCAAACCAAAAAGCTACTGTTTTATTATATGCTAGGTTCGTCAAAAAATGTTGTATGCAGCAACCCGAGCAACGCTTAAGAAGGAGTTTGGAGGTGGCCATATTAAAGATGAAGTATTTGGAACGGTTCAGGTATGTTTTTCCTTTCCAAGTCAGGACTTTTAATACTGAATGTTGTAGCTGATGTTATTGGTATGAACATGGGTTGTTCATGGTCTTCTTGGATTAGGGAAAAAAAGAGTTAAAAGCTATGTGTATTACTGCAGTGTTAAAGTGTATTTAATCTCATTTGAACAAGTTAATAGGTATTGTTAACATTGTCAGGCTTAGAAGTCCTTGCTTCAAATGGTTATGAAAACTAAATAACCTAAAAATAATAGGCATATCTCTTAATTCACTGCATGAACATGAGTCCTCCAATGGAAGGAGTTGTAGTTTTGGGGAAGAATAGAGAATATTGTAGTGGGGAAAGAAGCAGTGAAAGCAAAATGGGCCTTTGTGGTGGACATGAGACTAATAATTTTGTTGCTTACTGTGAAAATAATTTGTTATATTTATCATTAACCTGTCATGGAGGCTTCATTATCCTAACAAACATGTAAATAAACTTCTCTGGAGAGGCTGTGTTCTAGGGGTTTAGATAATTGACTTGCTAAGAGTGTTTACTGGTAGAGGTCCTGTTAATTTCCTTGTCTGTTCAATCAAGCAGTCTCTCACCACCACTTGCACCAAACCATTAGTAGTCTATGTAATACGTGGAATTTGCGTCTGGCCCTACAGGTCTGAGCTTCTGTCTCAGTTTTTAGGAAGGAGCATTGCATCTGTCTTACTGTTATTTCAGAATGGGCCTGAGACACATGCAAGACGACATGGATATAACTCACTTTTTCTAGGCTCATTATGTTACAGCTTATATATCTCTAAAATGCTGGTTTCAGTATCTTTATTAACTTGTTAATTGTTCCTGGCCTTTAATGTTAATCTGTGTCAAAATCACAGCTTCTTCGGTGTGTTCAAGTTGCTGATCTCTCTCCGGATCTTGATCATTAGCATCCAGTGGGTTACTTTGTCTTTATTTTGTTAAACCTAAGGGTGGTTTGGTTGCAAACAGCTCTGTTATGGTGGTGGAACCTTATTATGGTCCTACCTTCTAATTCATATGTATTAATCTGGATACCCCTGGGTTTCTGAAAAAAGACATAATGGAATATTCAAATAAAATGACCATAACTGTACAGAAAGCAAATACTTTTTGCAATGCTCCATAGAAAATCTTTAAAGAAGAGTTCTATTCTAAAAAAAATCCTGATAAATATTGGTATTGTGCTTTCAGGATGATGTTTCACTAAATGGATATAAAAAATATTTGATATCACAATCCTCCCCTGCACCTTTGACTGCAGCAGAAGAGGAACTTCGACAAATTAAGATTAATGAGGTACCTAAAATGTCTTCAAGCATGTGTAGGAAATTGTGCAGAGTTTGAAATGTATTGTAGGGAAATGTCTTTCTAGGGTAAAAAAGCAGGACAGAAAATGGAAAATTTCAGAAAGTGTGAGTGGATGGCATATAAATGTACTTCTCAATGGGTTGAAACTGCGAGATGATGATGGCTGGAGTTGAAGTGACATGAGTGATCTCACTGTGTTTGAAAGGCCTAACGTCCAAATCAGAGGTCTGACAACTGCAGAACTGAATTGTTGCAGCTTCAGCTTTTAGTTTCACTGGATGCCCTTCTTTGTGAAGGGTGATCAGGCACTGGCACTGGTTGCCCAAGGAGGTAACAGGGTCTCCATCCTGGAGATATTCAAAAGACGATTGGACAGAGAACTGGGCAGCTGACTCTAGGTGGCCCTGATGGAACAGTGTCATTGGACAAGGTAACCTATGGAGGTGTCTTCCATCCTCAGTCATTGTCCTCCTGTGATTGCCCCAAGTATTTCCCATGGTGGCAGAAATTGTAGAGAAAACACAGAATAGCAATTACTGCAGTGAGTGATTGCCGGGAGTATTTCAGCAGCCTTACTCTTAGAGGAAAGGTACATAGTTTCCCGTACCAGTGCACATGTCTTTAAGACTGAGAGGAGGGGAAGAGGATTCCAATAAAAAATAAACCAGAAATCCAAACCAAATAGCTGATCACTTTAAGAGTCTGATTTGCTTATGATACAAGGACGTTTTAGAAAAATCTCTATCAAATGCCCTTAACAAAAAAAAAAAAAATTTGATGATTTCCAGCTAGCTAATGACTGAAAAGTTTCAGAGGATTCTTTTTATCACATTTTTCCTTCATTTGATCACTGTTTATGTCAGATGTATATTGAAATAGGTCATGTGCTGGACTTTACTAGTTCTTTAGACTGTATGTTAGAGCTGTGGTACATGTGTTTGAAGTATGATTTCAGCTGGATACCGGGTAGCCATTGTGTTAAATACTGCTGTGTATCTCCTCTTATGTTTTCACTCTACTGTGCTTTTGCTGAAACTTTGTAATTTATTGACTTTTTTTTTCCCAGTGGTGTCTTTTGTTAATTTTCATGTCTGATTTTAACAATTCAATGCAAAAAATACATTCACCATCATTAAATCCTGCATTTTACTTCATCAGCTTTTAAAAATGCCCCCAGAAATGAATGTAAAACTTCTGTGGGATCGGTGATCACTTCTGGTATTAGTGTAGGTGCTACATACAATGTGTTTAGAAGCTGATTCATGCAGACTAAGTCTTTATGTATTCTGAAATTTCAGCAGCAATAACTTTGCTTTTCAGGGACACATAAATTGTATATTGCTGCCATTTTGGCTTTGTTTGAAACAGTCACAATACATTAACTTACATCACTCTTCTCTTTATTGTTTCCACCGTTATAAAGCCTGTAATTAGATGTAGAAAACAAAAAGCTTTCTGATTTTAAGAAGTTTTCCACATGTATATTCTTTCATAATTACCTTAAGTAATATTTTACTGGGTCAGATCAAAGGATCACTTTGTCTGTTGTCAAGTCTTTGAGAGAACAGCAGAAATCTAGGAAAGATGTAGGAGCAGGGCAAGAAGGCCATAATTACCTTAAATGCTCTTCTGTTGCTTCAACATTTGCAGATAGAGATCTTCCTGCCCAAAAGAGGACATCTTACTATATAATTTTTCGTCCTTCATCTAGTCTTTCCTTTTCTATAAATCCACATAAAGGTTTTGTTTGCCACAGGTCCTTTGGCAGCATATTCCACAGCTTGACAGAATACTGTGTAAAGAACCACTGCCTGCTTTCTAGAATCTCCAGTTTATTCTGATACCCCTACAGATAGTGTGGCAAAGGCAAAGAAGAGTCATTCAGTCAAGACTCAATTTCCCCCTCCCCTTATCCTCTGTATCCCAGAATGCCAACCATATCCTGGACTGCATCAAAAGCAGTGTGGCCAGCAGGTAAAGAGAGGTGATCCTCTCCCTCTGCTCTGCTCTGGTGAGATCCCACCTGGAATACTCTATCCAGATCTGAGGTCCTCAGCACAGGAAAGACATAGACCTGTTAAAGTGGGTCCAGAAGAGGGCCTCAAAAATGATCACAGGGGTGGAACATATTCCCTGTGAGAAAAAGCTGAGAGAGTTAGGGTTGTTCAGCCTGGAGCAGAGAAGTTTTCAGGGAAATCTTAGTGGCCTTTCAGTACTTAAAGGGGGCTTATAAAAAATAAGGGGACAGATTTTTTTAGCTGGGCGTGTCGGAATAGAACAAGGGGGAATGGTTTTACACTAGAAAAGGATAAGTTCAGACTAAATACGAGCAAGAATCTGTTTTATGATGAGTGTGATAAGGTACTAGAAAAGGTTGCTGAAAGAGGGTGGTAGATGCCCCATCCCTAGAAACATTCAAGGTCAGATTGGATGGGGCTCTGAGCTACCTGATCTATTTGAAGATGTTGCTTCTTACTGGGGGGGCTTTGGACTAGGTCATGTTTAGAGGACCCTTCCAACCCCAACTGTCCCATGATTCTCTATCCATGGACCTCTGTTGCATTCCTTATCAGTTATCTCTTCCAGGCTGACAAGCCCTAATCTGGGTAGTTCTTCCTCCTAAATAAGGCACTCCATGCTTCTGATCCTTTTGCTTTTCTCTGCAGTTTTTCCAGTTCTGCTATATAATTTATGAGATGGAGGGATGGGAAAGCCAGATCTGCATGTGGTATTCAAGATGCAGGCATGTTACTGATACCGACAGTGCGTAATAATGTGTTCTGTTCTCTACTCTTCTCTCTAATAATTTATAACAATTGATTTGTGGGTGGGAAGTGTTCAGAGTTTTTTGCTTTGCTGGGGGTTGTTTTCAGATTTAGTCAGAATGACATGCAAGGTCTTGCTCCTGAATAGTATAGCCAGCTCAACCCCCCCACCATACAAGTGAAAAAGAGGCTTTTTTCCTCCTGTGTACCATTTACATTTATTCACAGGAAATCTCACCTGCCATTTTATCCAGCACTCAGCAGCCACTACTAACTAAATTTCAGTGGTGTGAATTTAAATATTCTTAAGTGACTTAGATGGTTCTGTTAATTTTCTTATACCTGGAGTTATGCTGGGTTACTCTCTTCTGTTGTCTATCTCCACACTTCACAGCTTGTTTTTAAGTTTGGAGTACTTATTTTCTACCTGTATTTTAATACGGTTTATAGAGTATGGTATTTTATTATGGTTTATTATTTTTGTGATGCCTGGTTTACATTTGTCAGTCAGGCTTTTAAACAGATAAATTGTTTGCAAAACATTTTTTCTATAACCTTGTTCATAAATTTATCAGTCTTTGTGGAAAGTAAGCTCTCCACCTGCTTTCTTTACCTCTTTTCTTGTTACCAACAAGCTGTTCTTTAAAATGTGAACTAAGTGTTGCAACAAGTGCTTTTTTTAAATTTTTGTTATCAGTTTGTTTCACATTTTATTAGCATCTCTTTTTAATAAAGTTACACATCTTCTAATTGATATATCTAAGGCCCACGCTTTCCATCTGGTACACTTTTTGGACTTTTGTAGCTTCATAACCCATGTTAAAGGTCATTGTGAAACTTTAAAAGGAAGTGAATATATTAAAAAAAAACAGTACTTAGACAATAAACTAAGACCCAAGAAGGCTGGAGGCCAGAGCTCATTTTAAGAAAAACTGAATGAATATGAAGATAAATATAAATTCTTGAATATCAACTTTGAAATATCTGTTCTCTCAAATAATTTGACACTACTATAACTGGCTTCTGGATTATGAACAATTGTCTAGCTTGTCCGGGATTTTTTTTTTTTTTTTTTTACTTTGTGCTATACCTTCTAGAAATAAGAAAATAGGATTTTGTTTGTTTTGTTTGCTTTGGTTTTGGTATAGACTTTTTTGGGGGGGTATGTTGAAACAGGAGGGAGAGTAGTAGCTTTACTTTTCCTTCAAGAAGATCAGCTTGTCTCATAATTTCTTTCTTCCTTCAAAATTTTGAGTCCCTAGAAATCATGTCTTTGTTTTAATCTAAAATTTTTCAAGCTCTAACAAAGTTTATAAGGCATATGTTCAGTTCAAAACTGTAACACAGCATATGAAAATCAAGATTTTTCTTCCTGGATTATTGTGTCTCTTTACCAGATTTTAACTTAGAATTTCTTCAATGACAGTTGAACCAGTTTTCCCTCTGATGATTTTGTTGCTCTGCTAAGCAGAGGTATTTCAGAGATAAGAAACTTTGCAGGCTAGCAAGCAAACATGACCTGTAAATTAAAAAGCGCAAACCTTTTGTATATGGGGATGATTTCTTGAGGTGGTTTATTCTTGGAATAGCTTCTGCTAACTCTGTGTGTAATCATATGGAATGCATTGTCAGTCATGGTATGAAAACGAATTAATGCCTGCAGAGGTTTCTTTTAATATCTCAGCTGACTTGTGTTCCAGGTACAGGCAGATGTTGGTGTAGATACCAAGCATCAAACACTGCAAGGAGTAGCATTCCCCATTGCTAAAGATGCTATTCAGGCTCTGGAGAAACTGAAAAATAAGAAACTCAATTATGTACAACTGGCAAGTATAAAATATTTTAATTAATTTTTAATAATAAGTATAAAATAGATTACCTACATATTAAATAATGTGTGTTGATGTTGTATGCTGATAAATTACCATTTTGAATTAGATTAATTAAAACTTTTTTCCATCCTGTCATGTTCTCTGGTTTGTTTTTTGAGTATTAACTATATTCATGTTTGCTTTCTTTACAGCAAATTGATATGAAAAATGAAACTATTATTTTGGCCAACACACTTGATACTGAACTTAAGGACTTGCCAAAAAGAGTTCCAAAGGATGCTGCACGTTACCACTTTTTCCTGTATAAGCACACACATGAAGGAGACTATTTGGAATCCATAAGTATGAGAAAATTTCTCAATATGAAACTTCACTGGCTTGTTTCAAATTCCTTAGGAATTCTAAGTCAGAGAAAGATGTGTCAGCATGATCATAAATTTGAGTCATTTGGTTGTGAAACTGTGAACTTGTGAAGGAGAGCTCTTATGTTTGTAAAGTAGTGAGCTATCCCTTTTCATTATGAGCACCCATAAAGGTGAAAACAGATATTGGCCATTCTCTTATCCCCTGTTGGAAATGAAACACTTTCTGAAGCAAAAAAACTCCAGAATGGCTCTACATTTTTTGCTTTCAGATTGCATAGTTCATTTCCATTGCCTCTGTGCTATAAATGGTTTTATGATACAGCTTTTGATAGATTGTATTTATTTATGGTCTGATTTGTGTTGTTGTTTTCTTTTCCTGCAGTTTTCATCTACTCTATGCCAGGGTATACCTGTAGTATACGAGAACGAATGCTCTACTCTAGTTGCAAAAGTCCACTGTTAGAAATTGTAGAAACACAGTTGTGGATGCAGATAGTTAGAAAGGTAAGTGTGGATATTTTCTCCATCCCTGTCTTCCCTTCTTAATGAAAAACTATAACTGTCCCTGTCACCACCTTGTCTAAACAGCAACAAATATTGTGTAACTTAGTTTGTCCTGAACAGGTAGTAACTGTTGATGGACCTAGAGATAAAAAGTCATAGAAGTTTTACTCTGTTTCATAATTTCTTCACTTTTGACTTGAACAAATATATCCTTGTGCATCAAGGAAGTATTTGAGTGTACTTTGAAGGACTTTATAGAATTGACATGATTTCTTACCCAAAGTTGTGTCGTATTTTGGACCACAACACATTGCTGTTGTTCAGCACTAAATTACTTTAAAGCCAAAGTTATATAGGGATTTTCAAAATAATTTCAAGCTGCAGTTCTGATCAGAACTGCTATTTTAGGTGTCCTTGATGGGGCAAACAAGCATTTACAGTGTGAAAAGATCAGCTTACTTGTATAGATTATACTGCAATGCAAAAAGTTGCTTCTCACCTCACAAGCAGAGACCACAGAAATGGTCCACTTGTGACCTACAGTTACTTTTTTAACTCTTTTATGGAAGCTTAGTTTCTGTGGAGATTATTTTTACCTTAAAAATAGCAGAGTTAATAAGCTTCTTTCTACTACTACTCTCTTTCTCAGGAGAGAACAATATGTATGCACATTGCGTATACAGTTAGTATTTAAAGCATGTTATAGTGAACAATTTTGATTCTTAAAATGAGTGAATAAGCCCTAGTTTCACATGGAATGTGTTTTCCTAAAGGTACACTGTACCAAACACATGTGTTTTCCATAGGTACACTGTGCCAAAGCTTGGGACAAAAAAAATTCCTTGGCATATGTACTGTTTAGTTTTGCTTACATTTAAGGAAAATAATTAAGTCACACTTAATATTGGTAAGAGTATAGAGGAGTCTCAGAAAAAACTATCCAAGATTTCTCAGGGCATTAGTTGGAGAACTTTTCATGCATGCTTGACTTTGAACATTATTGTACAAATGGTTTTAATATAGTATTGAGGAGTTTCAGCATAGTTTCTAAATGTTTTTGACTTTGAGTATGTGTTTTTTTTTTCTGCCAGATTGAAATAGATAATGGTGATGAGTTAACTGCTGACTTTCTTTATGAAGAAGTACATCCAAAACAACATGCTTACAAACAGAGTTTTGCTAAACCAAAAGGTCCTGCAGGGAAGAGGGGAATACGAAGACTGATTAGAGGTCCAGCAGAGACTGAAACACCTAGTGATTAGACACTCTGTTTGTATTTGTTCAAGTATTCGAGTAAGAAATGGAATTCTGGCTTTTGGTAATGAACTGAAATCATTCCATTCATAGATGCTAGGGATAAAAAAAAAAGGTTCTTTTTACTGTTCTCTTTTCTGACCTCGACACTTTTTATATTGTTACATAATGTTTGTTGACCATGTTTTATGACATATAGAAAATTATTTTAAAGCTAGAAGAGAAAAATCTAAGCTAATACTCTTTATTTAATTTAGAATCCAGTATTTAATAGCTGTCCATGTGATCATAAACTTTGTAGACATAAGACTATAAAGCCCATGTATTCTGTGGGTAAGTCACAGCTGTATTCTTATGCATAGCCTATTAAACTTGTAAGATTTTCCATGTGAGAAGAGATGAAGGACTACATAGCATTGTCCCAATTAAAACTTTATTTTTCTTTGTAGCACCTATGGACAATAGTAAAGTAGGAGGTTGTCTTTGGATTTTGACAGGATGCATTGCTGGATTTTTTTGTTGTTGTTTTTTTTGTTTGGTTGGTTTTTGTTTTTTGTTTGTTTGGGGTTTTTTTTGTTGTTGTTTTTGGTGGGTTTTTGTTTGTTTGTTTGTTTTTTTGTTTTGTTGGATTTTTTTTTTCCTTGTAATGGAAAAGATAAACTAAAATCAGTTGTAGTTCAATTAATATAAGCATTCAGGAATAGGTGGATGTTTTCCTAGGCAAAAACTTGGTCATCTAAAATTTGTAACTTATTTCATGAATTATCTTTTAAAGAAATCTGACATCAAACACCATAGCTTTTTCAGACTTCTGTATTACTTATTATGTATCACATATTAGGTACTGAATGACCAAGTAAGAAGTCCATGAGTTAGTATACGCAATAGATTATGGAGCTGTTTTCAGAGCAATATGCCTAAAGTATCTAGTAAGTAATTAGTTATCGGTGCACTTGGATCTAAAAATGTTGAAGTTCAGTAAAAATTGAAGCAGTCTTCTTGCTTCATACAGTGAGTTATCCTTGAGGTCCTACTGTGTTTGCAGTATTTTTACTTTAAAGATATTCTGGAAATTACTTTTCCTAAATATTTGAACTTCAATATTTTGAACTTCAAAATACTTTTCCTAAATGCTTGAACTTCAATTTAAATTATCTGTAATTTAAATCCAACTAGGTCTTGAATAACTGCTGGCAGCAAGTCCCTAGTTAGGATTTCAGGGTTTTCTTCCTCCCTTCTTCAAAATACTAAAATCAGCCAGAATAGTCTAAACTTGATTAAACTGTAAGTAATGTGTTTAACAGGAAGAGGAAAATAGATTATTTTAATAAGTGCATTAAGGGAGAATTAGATGTCAAAATCAAGTATTGGATGACATTATATATTTAAAACTGTGATGAAGCAAACATTCGTGGATAGATTATATTCCCAGTGAGGACTTGCTTTTTAGTTTCTCATATGTGACCTTTGTGATTTTTGAGTTTTGTTGAGTTTGGGTTTTTTTAAAGCTACATGGAAGTTGCCAGCTTTGGTTCATTGGATATTATCGTAGCTGCTGGATATACTTATTATAGAGCTGAATCGTGTATTTACCTGGTGGAAGATGGATTTTAACCTAGTTTTGTAGGGAATAATATTTGGACACTAGTAGTTCCTGACAAAAAATTGTTTTATCTATTATTTTGTTTAGCTATACTAGCTTGCTATTGACATCTGAGATTGCACTATATAATGTGAAGGTTGCAGTAGTTGGTTTTCCTGTGGTTTCTTTATATGCAGCAGAAATTTTACACTTCAGATTTTTTTCGTTTAAGTTTTCACACTACATCAGTCCAATTCAATAGCTCTTGATCCTCAGCTGATCTCCTGCTTGCCTTTAGCTCTTGTGTTTTCCTGCCTCTTGCCTTCTCCCTCTAGGGTAAGGAGCTGGTCTTTGAAGTCTTTCTTCTGTACATGTCAGGCAAGTGTCATTGCTTTTTAAATATGGCTACTGTGTGTGCAGCTCATTGTACACTGTAATTAAATGTATTTTTAGATTAACTCAGAATATTTGCAACACACTTTGGAGTTTTTGTTTGTTTTGGTTTTAACGAGTGTAGCCTTTAAAAATGACTGCTGGAGGGTTTTTTGACTTTAGTATTCCTGCCCTTGTGCCAGCCATAGCAAGAGTGCACATACATCTTTACACTTTCTTGAGTCAGTAAAAAAGTCCAGCTTTTTAAGACTAAACGTTTTAAATAATGAGCATTTTGACCACATATGGTTGTGTGCATGTTGTGGGGGTTTTGTTGGATGTTTGTTTTGGGGGTTTTTTCCCTGTTATTTTTGTTGGCTTGTTTTTGTTTGGTGCTTGGTTTGGTTTGGGTTTTTTTTGTAATCCTGCCCGAGGTAGATGAGGAGATGGAAAACTTAATCTGGAGGTTGTTGAGAGCTGGTTAAGTGATTATGCAGAGCATCTGTGATGACCTGCTTTAGAGTTCAGCCCAAACCAGACATTGTAAATTACCTTACATGAAAATATTTGACGTGATGTACACACCCAGCCCGGACAAGAATCTCCCCTCACCTTTCCCCAAAAAGAGGATTGTATGAAGTCTGGCACTGCTGGCTGCTTGTCCAGGCCCTTGTAGCTATTCTCTTAAGAGCAATAAGAAGTATCTGTTCTTTTTGTAGGATCTATCACATTTACATCTACAAACTTGACTCTACTTCTCTTCATGAATATTCAGAAACAGTGCAAAATGTGGGCATTAGTCAAAGTTGCTCCTTTAACTGTCTCTGGCCATTAAATAATTGAAAATGTCCATTCAAATTGTCATTGGCCTTCATAAAGCCCAAAAGCAATGCAGCTGCTTGCAGTTAACTCACAAGCTATTACATAGTTAATTGACAGGATAGGTAATTATTTAATGAATGTTTACGTTGCAAGTAAGGGAGATCTTGATCTTTTAAAACACTCCTATCAAAGGTTAAACTAATCAAGTAAAAAATTGCTCTGTTGTTCAGATAGACATCATAAATAAAATTTTTATCAGTGTGTTTATGTATTCAATGAAAGCCACCTTCAGATGCTAAAATTAAATAAGTTTACCTTATCAATTTTGTAATTTACTTTAAAAATAAAGATCGATTCTCTAGCTTGGTGTTGTCTGAATCATTTCATAGTCTCTTTAACAAAGATCTGT
Source organism: Sitta carolinensis (assembly GCA_032173965.1). Lineage (NCBI taxonomy): Eukaryota > Metazoa > Chordata > Aves > Passeriformes > Sittidae > Sitta > Sitta carolinensis. Next base: position 28,749,523 of record JAVUNC010000005.1, on the reverse strand, counting down.
ATTTTAACATTAGAATGTGTAATAGACAAGTTCCCATGGGAGTAGAAAGTGACTGCAGGGTGAAAGGAGGGAGGTGAGCAGAAACAGAATTCCTGGCTTTTGCTATTAGAGAAAAATCACTATGTTAGAAACAGCTACTTTCCCATTGCTATATGGGAATAGCACCGAGGGCTCCATAGCAGGATCCAAGGGTGTTCTTCTCTTGAGGTTTTTTGTGCCTTGAGTAATAAGCCCCTTCAAAATTTTCATCTAGCCTTTTAAAATGCTGAAGTAGTTGGCTGATTTAACAGATCTATCTGTTCTTACTTGCTCAGCATGAGCTACTTTAATGAAATGACTCGTTATGTTGTTCCATTAACACTTTTCTTGTCTAAACTGAAAATAATTTGCTCGAAGACCTCCTGTTGCCCTGAAAATTCTAGATGAAAAGAACATTTACTGGTTTGACTTTTCTCTTTAACTGTCCTGGCAACACATCCCCATGGGGAAATATTTGTGATGCAGCAATTTTATAATTGAAAGAAGAAAATTTGAAGATGTGAACTAGGACTGCAGGGAATAATTTTAATGCCAAATGCTATCTATAATCAGAGCTGTAAGAGGAACAGGCATAAGGTAGGAGGAGGGAATAGGCTAGGCCTCTTTGCACCCATGCATATCAGAATTTTATTTGCCTTTTGGCCAGCGGATGGTAAATAAACTCCCAACTGCAACACTCAGATACAAAGGAGACACTTCCCATTTCAGTAATACGAAGTGCTATGTCTGGTGTGTTGACTCAGTAGACAACTGGACTAACTGATCAAATAAAATTTATAACAGAGTCTTAATAACTTAAGGAAGCCCATACATGCTTTCCAAAGTTAAGAGTTGCAAACTGTACAAAGCCATTGTATTCCAATGCAGTATCTCTAGATATGTATCCTGTTCTTGCTTTTGTTCCTCAACAGCCATTTACTGCTCATCCTGGCCTGAGGGCTGTGCAGACACTTCTGCTCTGGCTCCTAACAGCCATTCTGTTACTCCTGCTGCAGCCAAGGGAAGAACTGTTGTTCTTCCTATGAAGTTGTCCTAAAAAGGCAATTTTCTTTGGATCATTATCATCTACTTCTATCTTGCTATTGCTTTCTCATTGTGGAATTGCAATAAATCTCTCTTGCTATCTTTCATTCATCCCTCCTTCCCTGGGTGGCTAAATTGCTTTATGTTACAGTTCTTAGATCCTTAATGTGCAAAAGGGTTGGATCTTTCCCTGAGCATAGTGATCTGTTTTTCCCTCCATGGCACCTTCCCTGCTGAGACAGGATCTAGGCCAGCCAGAATAGCCCTATCTCTGCCCCATGTGGAGCTTTCTTTACCAACCAGGAACTGTACTGGATTTATCTCAGCTCTAGTTCTTTGAAACCAGATCATCCCATTACAAAGATCTTGAATGACTCAAGTTACTGATCTGTCCCCTAAAAAGCCTTATTATAGTAAATAACACAGAGAAGTATGTATTCTAAGATAATTCAATGTTTTTGCAGGGAAAAAACCTAAAGTCAGCTACTCTTATCCTCTGTTAGTGTCTAGAGATGTTGACTTTACTGTATGAAGACCTCAAAAAAATCTGGAGTGGGAAAGGGAAATTCCTTTTCCTTGTCCCCTACATATTTAAAAAATAATAAAAAATAGTTGCTGCATAAGTTAACTAGGTAAGACTGCTTAACTCCATGTATTTTCATTCACTAAAGAAGTTCAAAACTTTTTTCTAAATGGTAACATAGCTTCATTTTCAGTGAGGAAGGGAAAGCTACTGCCAAAATCTCACTGTTGAGAGCAGCACTGCAAATAGTAATGGTCTAGTATGACAAAGAACTGCCATGCTTGTAGCTGAGCTTCTCCTCACATTGAAGATTATCACAGCTCGTGTATGGACAAAAATGTTCTGCCATACCAGAGGTGAACAGAGATGACCAGGGAGCTGCTCTAGCAAACACACTTCTGGACAACCCTGTAGATGTATTCCAGTTCCAAGGAATAGTAAAAAGCTGACGTGCTCTAATACAAAATACTCACTTAACAGCTGGAGATGCTTAAAACTGAAGAATGGCTTCAGCAGATTTTATTCTAATTTAGCTTTGGAGCAGCTTTTTTCTCCAGGTTCAGAGCTGTACAGCTTTATTCCATGCAGTGAGGTTACCATAATGTTATTAACAGAAATGCAAGCAACATTAAAGGATGGTTATTTCCAAGGCACAAAGTTTTAACAGCAGAAATAAATAATAATGCAGAGTTTTTATTTATGTTAACAGGTTTTTACAATTTATACTCAAAAAAGCTATAAGCCATTAGGTAGATTCTTTTTTCTAAATCAAGCTAGCAGTTTGAAAAGACAATACAAAATCAATTAATAGCCAGAAATCTGATGATATCATTAGAAATATATGATGATATACATTAGAAATCACATGCTTCCTACGATGAGATATATATTCCTGAATGAAGTCACGCAATCACAGAATTCCAAATTTAACTGTAGGCCAGACTATGTTCCTAACACTAAAGCTATTAAGAAAAGTTCATGAGGTGCAAAGTGAGCTTATATGAAAATAACATCTTTCATTTACAATGGCAATATGTTCATACTTAGTCCAAAGTATCTGAATCTTACTAGGCACTTTCATTCCAGTTTTAATTTGCCTTGATCTGTCCATGTTTCTATTTTAAAAAGCTTTACATTTATACTTTTAGAAGTGTATTTTAATATTTAATGTACATATATATCTATATTAAAAATAGCTTAATTATTTGACTAAGTAAAATACAGAATTGGTCTTCACATCATTCTGACCCCTTTAAGAAAAGCAACCATCTGTATTTATAATCCATATGGAATCCTCTCCTAAAGTACTAAAAATACTCAAATCTTCTAAAATAGCCAAAACAGCTAAGAGTCTTCCTGTGAATAAAAATTAAATGGTATGTCATTGTAGAGTTCACTGTAAGAAAGCATGTGCAAATGCATCTGCACAGCAAGGTAACTATTTTGCTTGGGAATCCTTGAAGTGAATAAACAACCTTGAAAATGTCTTGCAGCATTTATTTGACTGAAACTAACACCAAGAAGACTTTTTGATAATAATCACATTCACTAACAGTACCAGACCATTTGCACCAATATGAACTCTCCAGCTAAAATATTAAGTAGAAGCTTGCTTTAAATGGGTAATACTATTGTTATTTCCCAAAATGTCTTCAAGCGATGAAGGTCTAGTACACCTGAAAAAGAAATTTGCAGAAAAAACACTCTGCCCAGTCATATTACAGTCCTAAGCTTTTGCAGCAGACATACTAGTTATTTGAAAATAAAAGAATCAAATAGATTATAATATGGAAATGCATTTAAAAAGCTGCAGGAGAAGATGATGTACCAGCACTGCAATCTGTTATTACAAGAAAGTTTTCTCATGTTAAGGGTCCAGTGACTAAAGGTACGTGAAAGAGCTGCTGACAGGCCAACAGCTCACCTTACATGTGTCCAGAAAGTTCTGGAAAGCACAACTGCTGATAATGTTGCAGTAAACACTAATTAAATATTTGGTACTGGTGCCTCAATTACAGAAACACTGGTGTATCAGAAGAAACACATTATCAAGTTTTTATCTCTTGGAGCTGCTGTTGGACCTGGAAGAAAACAAAGAGAAATATAATTAACTAATACTGAAACCATACCCAGGGGACACCCCCTCCCCCAAAATAAGCTTTTTATCTGAAAGACTACGTACCATCTTAATGTCTGGCCTTCTGTTTTTTTTGTCATTCAGACAATGATCAGCAATTGAATACATTTTATGAACTGAAGGAACATCCCAGTCACTCATCTTTTCATCAACATAATCCTCAATAGTTGCTTCCTCATCCTCAATTTCATCTTTTATACTTAACTACAAAAGAATTTGAAGCAACAAGCAGATAACACTGTATCTGAACAGCATGCGAGAGTATAATTATAAATTTTTATTTATTAATTATTTTTGTTCTGTATCATTTTAATTACCACAACATCATAAAGCTAATTTCTTTAAGCCATCTCATACAGATTTAACTGTCTCCCACTTCAAGGGTCAGTTTTCTAGTACTGTTTCTTTTGTAAAAGAAGAGATACAATCAACAAAGTATCTTAATAACCTACAAATGTGCAAGCTTAAGTTGGTATTATTTTTTAAATCACTTTTATAAAGCCTCTTTCTGTGAACACATCTGTCTGTAAACTAAACTTCTGTCTCCAGTCTCAGTGGCTGCGGTATCCACTGGAAACTTATAGTTGGAAATCAAATTGTAAATCTGACTGGTTTTTAGTCCAAAAAGTCCTCAGTTCCAACACACTTGAAATGGTTTATCTGTAATCACACATACTGTTTGAGGAAGCATAAATGAATAAATAAGAGGCAATGAGCAGAGGCAGATCTTCTGCCTTCCTCTATGGGTCAGTCTGAAATTGCTGACCAACATTCAACTACCTCAAAATTTTCCTTTCCAGCTAAGGATGCCGTATGATCTTACACTGACCATCCCTTGATGGTCCCAAAAGTACATTACAAAGATAAACTGTACCAGTCATATTCTTTATTAGATCCTATCTCTGAAAAAGCCCACTTCAAAACCCCTGAGTTCTCCAAAGTGTTTACAAGCTCAACATGATAATTATTCTGCCACTCCAGAAGACACAGCTTAGGACAAAAAAAAAAAAAAAAATCTATTAATACTATGTTGATATTCCTACAGATTTGGAAGAAAGGTATTTATATTGTTCCAAACAGTATGGAAAAAAAAAAAATCAATCCAGACCTCAATACTATTTCATACTTAATAAATAAATAAGTATATATGTAAAAAGTATGCTAGGAAAACCTTGGATTAAGTAATTCAGAACTTAGTTTTAAGCTATGTGAAAGGCTAAATTATGAAGAGTCCTATAAGATTTTTAATTCAAGAGAGTGAGCTCTGAGACATTAGTTCCCTAATTAGTAGACTGAATTGCTAACTAAATAGTAAAGAAAATTCAACCCACCTCTCACTCTGTAAAAAAGGTCCTTCCTTACATTTCAAACTTCACTATGGTTAAAAGCATAAGGTACTTGCAAATTGTTAGCAAAGCTGATGAAGATGGAAATTGATACAGAACCACTGTCCTGGTTTGACCAGCCCATGGAAATGAGCTGGCTGGTTTTAAGACTGGCATTTTCTTGGACCAATGGGAAAGCATTTTCTAGTTGTTATTCCCTTTGGAAGCAGCCCGGGCAGGTCTCTTTCCTCCCGGCTGTCAGAGCACACACCTCTGCCCTCTCTGCCCTGGGCTCAGTGGGGCAGGGGAGGCCCCGCGGGCCAGGCAGGCTCAGCTGATTTGGGAACATCTGCCAGCACAGAGTCTGCTCTGCTGCTGGCCCCAGCTGAACCTGCCTCTGGGAGCCTGGGGAGAGAGGGGGGAGGCACCATGAGGCAGAACAGAACACCTGATGAGACTGAGGGGTGGAAAAGGAATTTGGGAATCTGTCCAACTTTCCTGAGGCTGCCTTCTGGGCCTAAACCCTCTGAGAGCTGCCTCCCCCCAGCACGGTTTTAAAATGTGACACCATGGACTGCCATGGCCAGATGCTGTTTCTTATGAACTCCTTCAGTGCATCAGTGCACAGATGGAACTTGAAAAGCCCTCATCCTCTCTCCAGTGAGAGAAATTAGAATGCAAATGTGTAAAGACCACATGAAGTATCAAAGTCAGTTAAGAAAGAGTGAAAGTCCAGGTGGAAAGAGTGTGGGAAGTTGCTTTTGAGCTGTAAGACTCTTGCAAGCTATTGTAGTTGGTTATAACATATTGAAATGTTTCCTTTAAACCATAAAGAAGTATGGGGGAGAGAAAAGAGTTCAAATTGTAGACCTGAGCAAAGGAGTGAAATGTTGAGGGGACTGTTGGTTTCATGAGAAGTTGAAGAGAGAGATGAAGCAATAAAGACTCTTTGCCCTCAAAGAAGAAGTGATGCTCTGTTCCTTGGAGGTGAAGGTGATCCCAAAGACAAAGAGAACCTTTGTTTTGAACATGTTATCTTTAAAATAAAACTCCATACATCGATGTGGCCTAGAGACACAATTATGAACATGGGAGGAATTTCATGAATGAAAAAGATCTGGGTGGCTTGCATGTTCATAAAGAATGGATCTACGAGAGAACTCTTTTCATGTGGGGGAATTTACCATAGCAAACGAGAGGTGCTTCCCTCCCTAAGTGAACTGAAGAAAGACTGTTTTAGAGGTGAAAAACTGACTGAGATTTCTGAGTGTTGTTTTCTTTACATTGTTGGTTAAGAGAAAAGAAGGTGTGGGGAGGGAGGAAAAGTGTTTTGAAGGTTCCATCCTCATTCTTGCTGTTTTTTCTTTTAGTATTAATTAATAAAGTCTTATTACTTTTAAGCTTAAGTCTGCTTTGCTCTTGATTGGAAACTTTGAAATTGACAAAAATCAAACCAAAACAGAAATCGGTGTTTTCACCCGGTTTCAAATTATAATCACAAAAACCACAAAGAAACAAGAGAAATGAACAGTTCAGAATGTTTCAGGGAATGAGGAATTATCAGGGTATCTGGGAGTATGTTAATAGAGTACAATGGTATTACAATAAGAGGCAGTACCAAAACAAAGAATTCCAGTATCAGATTATAAGATGATGACCTTGAGGTCTGAACAAATCTACCAGCCAAGAGAAAAAAGTTTCAGTCTCACCTCTAAGACAAATATTGATAAAAAAGGTGTCACAACTACATATTTTGATGACTAATTTGATTGTGTCAGAACCTGTTAACTGACTATGATTTCATAAAAAGCGATCCTGGAGCAGTGGGAGGAAAGGAGAAAGCATAAAGAACGTACCAGCAACTGTGGCTCCCGGTTTTCATCCACTGGAGGAAGACCCGTTATTATTTCTAGTAAGACCTAGGAGGATGAAAAATCAGAAGAGAAAATGAAGCACAGAATAACCCTTAGCATATGTATAATTTGCAAAAAGGAGCATCACCTCCAGCCTGTCAACAAATATTCTCAGGATCTATGTTTGTCCAAAGATTTCCTATACAATTCATTGGTTTTGTTCCTACCTTTATTTTCATGAACTGTTATTTGCAGTGTGGCTTACAAATTTCATAACAAGTTATTCTCACCCTACATGGTATTCCTTCACAGCAAGACTGAAGGATTTCCAAACTATTGAGACATAGTGTTGGGTCTATAGTCCCATGAAACTAAATGCTGTGAAGCAGGTGGTCAATAGTGAGTAGGGTCTTGGATCTATTCAGAATGGATTAATTTTTCTTCCAAATATTAAGCTCATGTCTTTTTTGTACTCAGCTCTAAGGCAAATCCAACATGGGCATTGAATTTTTGGTCCTGAATATAGAAAAACACAGTAATTTTGGACCATTTTCTTAAATTTTCTTTTTCAGCCTGAGTTATTACACTTTTGTGCAATACCATGCAACCAAAACCAATGTTCCACACCACTTCAAACCACATTTAGCTAGAACTTGAAATATTATTTTACTCTGGTCTTTCACATAGCAAATCAACATATTCAAGTAATTTTAACATAGTCAAAGTTTAGAAACACTATCTTAAGAAAATATCTGTTGGGAAAAAGAAAAATTATAGACTAATCTTTTAATTTTAGATACTCCTGATTCTGTGTGCTTTTATCATTTACAGAAGAAGTCATATACTGCTTCCCATGTTCTACTTACTACTCCAAAACTGAAGATATCAGATTTAGGTGTTATCTCTCCTCGCAGAGCCTCCGGTGCCATATAGGCTGCTGTTCCAACAATCCTTTCAGTCATGATTGTCCGTGTGAATGTTACAGATGCTCTTGCAAGGCCAAAGTCAGAAATTTTGGGCACATATGTATCAGTTAATAAGATATTTGCACTGGTGGAAAAGGGGGGGGGGAAAAAAAAAAAAGAGAATTTTCCAAACAGTACCATAAGAAGTTTTATGACAGACTAATAATTCTTTAGTAACCAAATGTAAACTATTTTGACTACCTTGAAAGCTAAGATATTTATACATTATTCGTAATTCATATATACGTAAACTTAGTTTTGTTAGAAATTTCTCAATTTCAAAATTCATTCCTCTAAATAAATGGAGAACTGACTGCAAGATCCATCCATGTTTTTTATTGTGTGTGCATGCATGCAAAAAAACTCCCACAACAAAACACAAGGTTTCTCCAAGTCTCCAAACCTTAGGAATACAAAATTTTCTTAGACCAATTATGTTACATTTATGTCTTGGCTTTAAGGGGGGGGAATAGAGAATGCTTAGCTGTGATCAACTTCTACTGGATGACAGTTTAATTCTTATAGTCTAAATCTCTACTCAGAACTAACAAAACCATTTTTTTAATACCTTTTATTTAATACTATGTCAACCATGACAAATTCGTGTGACAAATGAATAATAATACTCTTATTCTTGTCTTGAAAGAAAACCAGAAAACTTATTACTGATAGAATATTGTACGTGCTGTGTTTTCACTTGACCTCCAGCTTTTACTTTCCTTAAAAAGAAAGCAACCCTGACAAATGAGGTTCATCTCAAAATCCTTAATGCTTTCACAAAATGGATGAATTACAGCAGAAATCTCCTGGACTTTTAACTTGTACCATTTAGAACCATTTTAAAATAATTTGATTTAATATTTATGAAATCCTCATTTTCTGATCCCTTTAATGCAACTGTAAAAAAGCCACATAGCCTGAAACAACATATAAGACTTACTAGAAAGTTATATTTTAAATTTCCCTTTCTAGTTCACCAAACATAAACAAAACAGAGATTTAAGTTGCAATGGATCACTTAATGTTAGAACTGCTGTAAATAATGCTAGATATATGACCACTACAAAAGGCCAAACATTTGTCAAGGCATCATCCACCAAATGGTCTCCTGTTTAAAGCTCAACTTCTTAAAAAAAGAAGCAAACAAGATCACAACTTAATAAATCTCAGCTTCTTATCAACTTGAGTTAAGTCCAAAGAGTGGTCACTTTTTTGGGGTACACCACAAAGAGCACAACAAATGCATGTTTTACTGTAACTTTCAAACTTCGAAAGAGAACTGAACTATTTCCTGGGAGTCACCAATACAAAAAACTACAAACAAATGTGATAACACACATTAAACCATGTCCCCTCTAGCCTAGAGAAGCTGTTCTAGTGCCTGTGTGTTTATCACAGCAAAACGAAGACCGAAGTTAATCTTCTTAGATGTGTCTTTATCTAAGTGTTACCTGGGAGTGGCAGCACTATTAATAGTACCAATCAAATCTATTGAACTATTCACACAACAAGTTGCAAAATCTTATTCAAACAAAAAAATCTCCCAGAACCAAATTCTCTAACACGATCGACTCATAGCAGTTAGAAGGGTAGTGGCAGTGTAAGGTAAAAAAGAGCATCCCTTCCAGTCATTAAACTTCTCCAGAGGCTTAAGCAGGGAAGGAAGAAGAAACAAACTGTCAAAGCAGCAAGCACATACATAAGGCAGCTGAAGCAAAAGCCTGTTCCCCACAAGCTGAAAGGTCACAAAACTGAAGTTGCCTGTATTTAGCAGAGTTGCCAGAAGCCAGAAAGCTAGTGAAACATTCATCCACAACACCCAACTGGTCAGTTGTTCCTTCTTAAGCCTCAGAATGAGTAAGGCATTTGGGGCTTTTCTTCAAAGATTTGGGCTGCTTTAAAAAAAAAACAAAAAACCAGTAAACTGTAGTAGGAAAGGGAAACAAACAACAACAACAACAAAAACACCAGAAAAAGCCAACCAAACTCTACAACAAAACCCTTCTTCTGAGTTCTGATATCCACAGAAAAAATCCCTGATATAAAAACAATTAACATTCATTACCATTGAAGAATCCTGAACTTCATGAACCTGACTAAAGTAATTTTACTGCATTCATAAAAAATAAGAGTAAATCAAAGGAGACACTCTGAAGAAGTGTTCCAGGAAAATTAAAAAAAAAAAAAAAAAAGTGTTTTTTTATCTGAAAAATTCCGTATTTAAAATTTAATGATTTTTCAACAGTGGCTTCATTAGAAGCAGTTGTTAAAGAACAGAACTTTGTGTGTTGTCATGGCACTCAACTATTAGAAGGTAACAGATTATGATTACAATTATGTATTGTAATACATACAATGTAAATTACAATTTACATATTACATTTATAACACAAATTACAATTACAATGCAAAATCTCATGTCTGGAAAGCTGTCCAGCAGCTGAGGGAGCTGGCAGAAAAGATGCCTCAGGGAAGACCTTATCGCTCCCTACAATTATCTGAAGGGAAGCTGGAGCCAGGTGGGGTCAGTCTCCTCTCCCAAGCAGCAAGCAATAGGACAAGAGCAAATGGCCTCAATTTGTGCCACAGGAGGTTTAAATTAGGTGTCAGGAAAAATTTCTTCACTAAGTGAAGCAGTGAAAGAGACTGCCCAGGAAAGTGGTGGAGTCACCAGCCCTGGAGATATTTAAAAGACATGTAGATGTGGGCACCTGGGGAGATGGTTTAGCAGTAGACAGGGCAGTGCTGGGTTAACGGTTGGACTTCATGATCTTAAATGTCTTTTCCACCCTAAGCAATTCTATGGCTCTAACCCCATAATTATCTTTAGAATAATCTGTATTTAGAATAACCAGTCTGAACTGATCATATCCTGTGGCACAGACAAGATTGTGGTGATGGATGTCACTTGCAGAAGACTGCTCTTTACTGAAGTTACTTTAACAGGGTAAAGATGAAAAAGAAAAGAAGAAAAATGAAAAGGTGAAAATGCAGCCAGCAACAGTCTACAGTTTTTACCTTTTAATATCTCTGTGAATATGATTATTTTCATGCAAAAAGTTGATGCCATTTGCTGTACCTTGAACAATTTTACACCTCATATTCCAGGGAATTGGTGGGGTTTCATCCTTGATTAAGAAGAGAGAAAGGCAAGTAAAAATCTGACAAATATATATATATATGCTTACATAAACCAAAACAAACATACATAACCCCCACAACTCAAAAGTGACTTCTTGCTATGTTTTGTTGCTTTCAAGTAGATGATTAAAAACACTACCAGCATACATTTCTTAATTGACTTGGGCAGAAATACATGCCTTTGTCACATTGCATTCTTACCCTGCATTTTGCCTTAGATTAAGTTGCCAGTTGCAAAAAATGCTCTTGGTTAATGTTTGACTCGGACCCTCCAAGGCCAGCAGCTCTGCAAAGACCTATCTGTACCTACTCCCACTTCCTACAGGCACTGATACCAGAGCCTTCAATCCAAAGCAAATAATTCAAAGCAATCCACAGCTTTTACCACCACCAAGTCAATCTTCCAGTGTTTCTGGAACCAGTCTTTCTGGTTTATAGATTCTTATTTAGGTTCCTTGATTTATGTCATAAATTTGTCCCTTCCTTGTAAAGGACTCAGTTATTTCTCCTTTAGCTTTCAATTATCCCTAGTCTTTTAGGCTCACTTGATGATAATGGCAGTTACACGGATGAACATTTTCATACACATCCATATACATGCTCATTTCTACAGAAAAACTTGCACTGTCCTTAGGTAAGACTTAGTCTCTCTTCTACACTGATTCAGTTAAAAAAATCAAAATATTTGAACATGTAGCAGTGTATGAAACCAAATGAACCAATCTAAACAAACAGCAGTGCTACTCATTCTCATCACAGCATCATTTCTTTTCCATTGGAGCAGAAGTATTTGTGCAGCCCTACAAAGGAAATGCCTCCAAGTGAAAATTATATATTTTTTTCACCAAATATTATTTTATCAGCTTGATAAGTTCCCTAATCCAGATCTTTCTCCAACTAATAGATGCTTGAACCAATACAACCAGAGGATCAGTGTGGGAAAAAAGGCAAGCCCAACATTTTAGGTCTGGGGACATGGGTGATTGAAGTAGCACCAATTTAAAACATTCACCAGATTACAACCTCTGAAGTTGCAATTGCTTAGTATTAAGCAGATTTTTTTTACTCCTTCAACAAATGAACACAGTCACTAATCTACTACCTTAAGTCTGGCTTATTATTGGACTGTGTGTCCTTGACACACAGTTGCCTCATCAAACCAAAGCAACTTATTATTTATTTAAGGCCAAGGCTAGAAGATACACCATTTGATTAAATCAGAAGCATTTACACAAAATACTAATTTTTAAAAATGAAATGCACATTTACTTAGGTACTTCAGAAAGAGATAAGCAGACTATGAGCACTGTATTATAACCACTATCACAAGGATGATGAAAAAAGGTCAACGTCACAGTGGAGAATCTCAGGAAGCAGCAGAGAACATGCCAACATCAGAACTGGGAACAAGACGGCAGCACCCTGTGCACTGCTTCACACAGGCATAGTCAGTCTAAGCTTCTGTGATGCTTCAGGTACCAGTACTTGACATTGTACTGTCAGCCTGATTTGACTTTAATCTATCAAAAATGTTTGTGTAAAATCTTATTGGAAGAATACTTGTTATTAGAACACAAGAAGAAAGAAGTAAAACATCATTTGGCTATCACAGTTCAGTTCCATCTGTAAGACATTCCATTCCTATACCTTAGCAAAGTAAGGCAACTGGAAAAGATTTTACTTACCAGACAAGCAAGTCTGTCAAGCAATGAACCGTTGGGCATGTATTCATACACCAGACATGGCTGAGCACCATCACTTGAGAAACCAAGTAATTCTACTAAATTTTCATGCTGACACCTATAGAAAAAAAATCCGTTCAGATGGGCTTTGAAAGATTCTCAACATCTGAGGAAAATACAAGGCAGAGGGAACTTGATTCCCAATGACTTGTTTCACCTCACCTCTCTGCACAAAGCCAGGTTTGTGTGGTGATGCTTTAAAACAAACAAAATGTGATTGTGCTGTATAAGAAACATTTTCAGATAAAATGCAAACTGTTACGATAGAAAGACAAAAATTGTATAATGATGTACTCACTTTGCCATTATGTTTATTTCTTGCTCAAACTGCTGTTTCAAATCCTGAACACTAACATCGACCATCTATAAAAATAAGTATTTGACATTAACATCATTGGTACATAATAAAATGCAGTTGTTCGTTAAAAAAAAAAAATTGTAAGCCTTTCTTAGTTAACTTGTCACAATACACCTTCTACTCACTTCAAAATATAAAGTATCAAAACATGACTTTAAATTCCTTGGAACATTGTATAACGGGATAAATGGATCTAGTTTCAGCCGTCAACCATTTACTCCATTCACTGCAGTTAACCCCTAATAACAGTTAACTACAAAATTCAATCTTCACACAAAACAATGAAGATTAAAATTCTGTGACAACATCTATTTACCTTGTGAATCTCAGCCATCCTAATCTGAAATGGAAACTTCCTTAGGACCCCTTTTCTTTTGGCACTTCTTGACAGTAGGGGAAAACAACTGGGGAAGTACTCTGCTCTTCCAAACAACTTGCTTAGCTCCTCAAAGGAGAGCTACAGAGAAGGCAAGAATTGGCTCCTGTGACTGTGCTGGCTCACAACACTGATGGGACTAAGGATAAATTTCTTAATCTAAGTACTGTGTAACATGGTGGCAACACTTTTTTGAAATGTATGATTCAACACTTTCCACAACGAACAAGATAAAAAGGTCTATACTATGAAGTACACAGTCATTAAAATGAAAAATTCCCAGGACAACTCACAGCAATGAGCTTCTTGACAGCCACGCTTTTGCCATTGATGTAGCCTTTGAATACAATGCCAAAGCCACCTTCTCCCAGTTTATTACCTCCAGCCGATTCTGGTCGGGCATCAAAATTATTTGTAATGCTTTCCAAGTCATGAAACAAAAAATTCTGGAAATCTGAAAGACATTGACATTTAGCACAAAACTATGTTTTCACTTAAGGAACAAGGTTTTCTGTTTCAATTCCTTAAAAACAAAAAATTCCTACTGCACAAAACCTGACACAATGGAGCCCTACTTCCAGCTCTGTGATGAAGATACCAGAAACACAAAAGGAAGGCAGATAAACATATCTAATTACCTATGCATAATTTTCTTCACAACTAGCACTGTAGCATGCATCTGATTGTATTTTTGATTCATACTTGTAATACAGGTAATAGAAATTAAACGTGTAGCAGATCAGAGAGAGCCTCACTGCCGTATATATAAAAAATACACCAAGGTTACATCACGTTTCTGGCAGCAACCCAAGAGTGGACCATTAGGAAGGAACAGACCAAACACACACTTTCCTAAAATGTCCTCTTTAGTCATCTTTTCTCCAGCACTCGTAGTCATTTCTGACATACAAAATCTAGTTTTTAAGCATGAGATGCTGAATGCTCTATAAAATAGGTACTGGAAAAGGGCAACAGGATTATGTGTGGCAAAAAAGAAATTGCAATTTAATTAACAGTTAAGTTTTCCCTCGAAGTAGGTCAAGATGCAAGCTGGTGTTTCCCATAGATGCACCATGACAGGAATAGAGAGATCGCTATCATGCACTCCTATGATTTATTTCACATGGGGTGAAGAACAGATCAGCAAAAAACTTAGCACTGAATTCTACCAAAGTAAATGTCTACCTGTGTTACTGGACTGTAAGCTGCTGTTTTCGTCACTAGAGTAGGAAGAATCTGAATGCTGCTTCTCAGTACTCTGAGCTAAAACAGGCTTTACAGATGCCACTTCTTTTTCCTGCACAGGTAGTTGTTTCTCATGTATAGGCAAGGTTTCCTGTGAAGAAAGAGGTAATGTAACTTCTTGTGGCATCCTTACAGCTTCTGAAAAGGCAATGTAGAAAAAATGTTAACTGCATTATGAACCAGAGAATAACTAAGTAATACTAATGCCAGTATTTTGAAAATAAAAAGTCCTAGGCCATGCAAGAAAACAGATACATAAGCATCACCAGGTTATATTCTGCCACCATGTGTAAACTCCAGCACTTATTTAAATTTGAAACTCTTCTTTAAACTGCTACTACAAGTGATAGAAAGTGGAAAATACATTCACTTTGAGTTATTTTTATCTAATCCTTTCCAATTTTCAGCTTAGTGTGGAGCTCTTTAGCATCTTAGAAAACTGAGAACACAGTACAAAATGTACAAGAGTAACAGTTACCTGGAAGCAAAAGGCTTGCTGGAGCTAGGAACTGATTCCTAATCAGCAGATCCACAAGATCAGCAACTGTACAGTTTGTGGTTCCCCAGTCATAAATCAATTCACACGTGGGGCTCTTTCCCATTTGTAAAAATGCCTCAAATCTCCTTAAAAGATAAGACCAATACTTTTTAAAAACGAAAAAAAAAAATTACCTCAAGAAGCATGAAGAGAAAGAGATTAAAAGCAAATGGCAAAAAAAAATCCACATTGAAAAAAAAATCTGAGTGCACTGCAAAAATCACAAATCTTATAAAAACACAGCCAAAAAAACCCTACGTACATTTAATATCAGGGGGAAAACAGGCAAAAATATGGGGAAAATTATGGGAAATACACATACACATGCCTTCAGCTGTTTATCTACAATTCATAATATACTGGCACCTTGGACTAGCAGGGAAGAGAATGTCAGCCAGAGACAGAGAACAAGTCAGACACAGACCAAAAGGCAAAAATAATTGTTTTGCATCCATTTAGCATTCACACCCCATTTTGAATATTTTGAGATGGGCATTAAGAAGAAAATGAGATCCAGTATTCTGACTGATTTAATACTATTATTGAAAACACCCCAAAGATTTAATACCACCATTACTAGAAAAGACTGGAAACCCAAGAAGATACATACAGCATCTAAAAATTTCATAGTGCTTGAAACAGCTTCAACAAGGATTTAAAAAGCCCTTCAAGCAATGAGGTGCTCATAAAATATTGTGAGCATTACTTCTCAAGTAAACTTGTTAGCTTTAGGCCTTGGGCTCCCCACATTTGTTGTTCGTTTTCTTGGCTGTTACAGTCCAGGAGTTTAGGAGTTACAGTCCAGCTGCCTCTAGGGCACAACAACATCAATGTCTTCTAGTCTTTAGGGTACAGAAAGTTGAGCAGCCTGCGCTGTATTGCTAAAAATACCTATGCCTGTAACTCTAATTAATCCTAATTTCTTTAGTCAATTTTCTGAGGCTTGCTTAAAAACTGAGTTGCAGAACAATTAGGAACAATTACCTTGCGTTCCCTAAGGAAACAGAACTGTAAGGCGCAAATGCCCACCGGCACACAAAACACAGCAAATTACAGTAATGGGATGGAAAACGGGATTAACAAGGTATTTATGTTGAACGGGTAATGCACGAGTTTATGTTACGGGATTTTTATGAAGGACCTTATGTGTACTTGGCTGTATCTGCTTTCACCGGACGGGTTGGTTATATCCACCGCAAGTTTCTTCCACCCTTCCTGCGGGTCGATGAACTCGGCCAGCCGCCTCACGAGCCCGTAGCTCAGGCAGCGGACGTACGTGGAATCCGTCACAGGCTCGCCCATTCTCCGCTCCTGGTGGGACACAGGGTTACCCGCGCGATTCGCCGGGAAGCGACCGCCCAGCGAGGCGCCACAGCCGCCCCCGCCCTCACGGCTCCGACAGCCGCCCCACGGCCCGTCCCCACCGGCGCAGCTCCCGCCCACCGTTCCCGGCTGCGGCGCCCCCTGCGCCCCGCAGCCGGCGGCGGGGGTCACCCGGAGTCCCCTCACGCCTCACCGTCGCTTCCCGACTGCGGCGCCCGCGATCCCCCCGGGCGCGTCTCTTCGGGCGTGACCAGCGCGCCGCTCCCCCTCCACCGTTAGAGCTTCCCCTTTAAGGGGGCGGGGCCCAGCCCCCGGTGCCGTGACGTCACCGGCGCGGTGAGGACACAGCGGAAGCGCTCTCCCACCTGGCCCTCCCATAGGCGGATGAAAGGGGCCCCGCCCTCGGCGCGCCCCATGTCCGGCCGCGAGGAGGGGGGCGCGTTGCCTCGTTGTCTTCCCCCCCGGCCTGGGGAACCTGGTAACCTCCTTGGGCCCCTTTGATGGGAGGAGGAAGCCGTGGCGTCCCCTGGCGGCGGCTTCCGGGGGCGAGGGGTCCCGGCGCCCCGTGTCTGTGCCTGCCCCGAGCCCCTGCATCCATCCATCCATGCATCCATCCATGCATCCATCCATCCATCCATTCATCCATCCAGCCGTCCCTGCCAGCCTCCCTCCCCGCCTTCCAGCAGCCTGTCTTGTAGCAGTTGATTGATTCTATTCCGCCCCGCTGCGGGTGCGGGGCCTGGCCGGGAGCAGGGCAGGCCGCAGCCATGCTGCCCTCCTTCAGTTACCTGACGGGGCACACCGGCTTCCGCGGCTCGATCAAAAACTCTCCGAGTGACTTCGTGGTGACGGAGCTCGAGGCGCCCGAACTCTTCCTCAGGGACACCCGGGTTGAATTGCTTCAGAAGAGCAGCGAAGCGTCGCCGGCACAAAGCAGCCCGTGCCCGCGGGAGCCCAAGAAGCGGAGGACGGAGCACGCCGGCCCGGGTGCCTCCAGGAGCCGCCGGGATGCTCCGTCCGGGCCCCCGGGGCGCGGCTGTGCTGCATCCCCTGGCAGAAGGGAGCGGGAAGGAGACCCCGAGCTGCAGCCCGGCCTCGGGGAAACCCCTGTGTTGGAGTCCTTACTCGGCAAGCCCGTGAGCGAACTGCTCAGCAAATTTGCCTGCGATGTAAGGGACGCGTGGGCCTTGGAAAACAACACGGATGCTGGCACTAGGGAGTTCTCGCTAGGACCCAGGCTGGACAAGAAAATTCGAGCTGATTTACACAGTGCTGTTAGGCAGAAATTCCCCTTTCTAGTCACTGTTACAAAAGACAATGAAATGATTGTAAAAGGAAATCCTGATTACAGAGAACTTTGTCAATTAGTGACTGAAAAGGAAACAAGTGATTTCTTTAAGTTTTTAGATGCAAAGCTAGAAAATTCTGCGTTTTTCTTTGAGCCTGATGAAAATAAAGAACACAGAAAAATAGTTCACCACTTTATCAATAGAAAATTTGGAAAGCTTTTAGAAACAAAATCCTTTACTGTGACAGATGACAGTGGTCAGCCAAATATGTCAATAATGGTACGGTTTCGAGAAAAAAGTTGGTCCAGAAAAAGGTCTGCTGGTGGTTTTCAGGAAAAGCAAGATGTTTATACAGGTAAATACTACATTTTTAGTGAAGATGACAGGTGTTACGGTGTTCAGTGGTAAGACTGAAACTCAAGCTCATTTTTGTAAGACACATAGGCCTGGTCGACCTATTGTTTATGTTGAAATAAATCATTCCCAATGCAGTGGTGCTACATCCCTGGGGAATGAAATAGAGGAAGCAAGTTACTTCGGAGATTTGACAAACTGCTCACTGATAATGGTTACGGTTCTTTGATTGTAGCCACTGACTAATTCTGTGGCATTCCCAGGGTGATAGCTTTCCCTTGAAAGTAATTGTGGGATTTTAGGAGGTGCATCTAGATGCTGAACAAGCTAGTAAGGTCAAATTTGACTTGCGATCTCATTTTTTAAAGCAGTTTCTGATACAGTGAATGTTTCCTGCAATACATCCATGCATGTCTGTCAAATTGTGTTGTGTTTTATGAGGTAATATTTTTAAAGGCTTCAGGGTTTTTTGGTTGGTCTGAGTTTTGTATACTGTTTTTATTTTTTTCCTTCTGTGCTGTAAAAGACCCATTTGATATAGTTTTGTGGGGTAGGAGGATGATTTCTTTGCAGCTTCCATACTGTTACAGTTTGAGGGAAGAACCTGCCCATCTGTCAGGCAGAGCACTGAAACATAAAGGCAAGTTCCTAATAATTCTGAGATGATTATTTCAGCTTTCACCCTTCAGAAAGAAAACCTAGAAACACTAGAAGCAATCGGCTTGTTGGCAGCTGAACTTGATGTTCTTCCTTCAGACTTCAGTTACACTGGCATCAAAGATAAGAAGGCTATCACTTGGCAGCCTATGGTTGTGAAGAAGGTGACTCCTGAGAGGTACTTAGAATCTGGGTACAAGCAGTTTAGCCCCTAGGTTTTGGTGTTAATATGTTCTTACTGATGTGTCTTCCCCTTGCCTGTATAGAGCACAGTGGAAATGGTTTTACTCTTTTGTGGCTTTAGGGAATATGCAACTTAGCTCTCAAGTCAGTGGTAAAACTCCACTGCAAACTGGACTGTAAGGCCAGTTATCCAAGAGATAATTGGCAAAACTTCACATTAGTGTTTAAATTATGAAGAAAAATTGGTAAATGCATCCACACAGCAGGAGAAATAAATATTTTTTATCAATAAACCATTTATGAAGTTATTAAAATATTGTTTAAAATTCAAGCTCTTGCGCAGAAATTTTCCTTTGATTTGAGTGACTCTTATTTACACAGAAGAACAAAGAGATCGAGGGGATATTTTAAAGGGTAAATATTTGAACTGTCAGCTGTGTTTCCAATTACAAGCATGTGCAAGCACACCCAGAGAATCAGTGCACTGAATTTGTTTTTGTTAACGCTGACTGAGAAAGAGAAATGGTGTTTTGGAGTCTGCTAGAGAATGTTACTTTTTATTTTCCTTTCTTCTTAATGAAAAACAGGGTTTTAGGAGTGAAGAGTAAAAATATCTACTAGTTTTTCAATTTAAAAAATTAAAAATTCAGTGCAGTTACTCTAAGAAAGTTTGAGGAATTGCTCCATTCCAGCATCTGTCAATATAAAAATGCCAATGATGCAAAAATTTAAAAGTATTTCTGGATTATAACTATATTTTAAGACCTCGATCCTTGCATTTGATTTGGTTTTCTCATAATATTTGGTTTTCATCCTGTTTTATTTTTTAAGTGTTTTGATATCAGTGTAAAGGTGAAAAAGACATTCATTAGAAGCTTTAGTAGAGGATGTTTCAAATGGAAATTTCGTAATTTCTCATCATTATTTATTCAGATTGAAAGAAATAGGAAAAAAAATGGAAAAAAAGGGTATGAAAATATACAACATCCGTCCAGCATACCAGCACCTCAGACTTGGTCAGCTGAAGGGCAATCACTTTGACATAGTTGTGAGAGATCTCCAACACCACAGTCATGACTCTTCTGCAGATTTGAAGGAGAGAATATCTGAAGCAATGGAAAGTGTTGAGGTAAGAAAGACTCATGGTTGCTGATAATGAACAGAGTTTTAATTCCTTGCTGTTGTAAACAGTATTTTTAAGGAAATTGCTTGTAGTAGCACAATAATGGCAGTATTTCCCAAGTTTTGTGCTTTTTGCAGTTTTATATCTTTCCTTCATAACTTAGGGAATCAGGAGTAAAATTGCTTTCCAAGAAGCGACTAGAAGTGAATTTATTCTGTGTTACAAATTGGAGACCCCAGGGTGGTGCAGCAAAAGACAAGGGGAATTCAGTAGTAAATGAATATGGCTATAAGAGCCATTGCTGCGCAGAGCTGAGGGCAGCCAAAGTGATGGGTCTCACTGTGGCAGGTGAAGGGGGAGACTGTACGTACACATCCCTGTAATGTGGATGTGATACGTGTACATGCACACATTTGCTCAGTGCACGTGACAGCTGGTTGCCTTTTTTTGGTCACTGGAGGCACATGCATGGTTGGCTTGCATGAAGAACTTCAGTGGTATGAACGTATGTGGAAGGTCCATCTCTGAGAGAGAAGATACCCCTGAAATGCAGTGGATTTTGATTCTGTTTTCATTAGTCCCTGAAGGAAACTCCCATCATCAGACATTCTTAAACCACTAAGAAAAATAAAAGCAAATAATGGAAGGGAAGAACTATAGATGATTTTTATGGTATTGATTTTCTTGTCCTATATTTTGAAGTAATAACTATAATATAAATTGCTTTAAGAATATTAATCCAAGAGTAAAGTCTTGAATGAAAACTACCCAGTGAGCAAAAGCAAAATACATTACATGTATTTTGGAAATTAATTTCATTATTCAAAAAAGCGTTCAGCTGGTACTATAATGCTTTCTTTGCTCCATCTGATTTGTTTTATTTTGCTGTTTGGAAAATGAACACAAATTCCTATGATTGTGTGTCATGATTTACTTGATTTACCTTACTGGTCAGAAGATGAATGACTAAATAGGATATGTATTAACCCAAAATATGAATTTTTCACCTTCTGTGAAAGCAAAATTATGTACGGGACCTATAGGTGTCCAAAGCAAGATTATAAAATGTGACCTTAATAAGCATTTACAAAACAAATATTTGGTTTTTGTTTGTTTACTCCATGTATACTTACTATTTTCTAGAAAAGGGTGTTCTCCTTGGGTCACATGACTGTGGTTTTACTTCTCACGCGTGACCTAGAACTCATCAGTTTTTAAATCTCAATTACCAGAAGTGTTCACTTTTGACCTTTATATTGCAATAATAACAGAAATTATGTCATGTGAAAAATATTGGGGTTTTTAAGAAAAAATGTCCAGTGGTTACTGTCCATTAGATGTGCTTCATTTGCTTGAATAGAGATTCCATAATCTGACACATTTGAAAAGCTTAATTACTTTGACTTGACCTATTGTTGTAATTATAATAATTAACTGTATAGGAATAATTTTGTTTCATTTACCTGGAAACTTTTTAATGATGTGATGACAATGGTAGAACTTGATAGTCTTTTTAGATGTCTTTTTAGTGCCAAAATATTGTACTGAATTTTGAGTTTTGCTTTTGTTTCATGTTACTTCTGATTCTGGTTTTATGCATTTTGGATGTAAATGTAGATGTGTGTGTGTTGTGTGCCTGGTTTTATTAATAATTTGTATTATTTTTATGCACATAACATATTTATCCTTTCTCATTCTAGACAAAAGGTTTTGTGAATTACTATGGACCTCAGCGATTTGGACAAGGGCAAATTGTCCAGACAGATCAAATAGGATTGGCTTTACTGAATGAAAAAATGGTATTTCCATTTAGTAATTTGAGTACTTACTGTCAAGAGAATTTTGTATTACTGTTGCAATATCTAGCACTGGAGCTGACCTCAGTGAACAATTTCATTTGTGAGATAAATCCATCTGTGTCCTGGAAGCAATTGTTAGATCAGTTTTGATAGCAATATAAGCATGCAGATACTCATACCGAAACTGAAACCTTTCTTAAACAGCAAGTGAAGCTTTAAATAGTTCTGGGGTGATAGTTCTGTCTGTGATTGGAATGTGATTGGGCTTGTCATCATGCCACTTGGCAGGAAAGTGGTTGCATTCCATACAGGGTTTGAACACTGAAAAGAAGCACTCTTCATACAGTGTTTAATTTGTGGTCCTGATTGCCTCTGAACTGTAGCTTCTTTATCCTGCTGGGGGTCTGTTTACTTCTTTATAATGTCATATAAGTTCTTAAGAAAGGATTTGCTTTTTCAATACTGTGGTAATTTATCTGCTGTATAAAAGAGATTGCTGCTTTCCATTATTCCTTGACCACTTTCCCAAACTCTCAATTCTGAGCTTATTGAGTAATAATAAGATAAGAGTAATGTACTTTTCAGTGTATGTGGTATAGTGTTTGACAAAGGTAAAAGACTAATCAGACACTACAAAGTCAAAGGGATGCTCAAGTATCCTTTTCTTCTAATCTTGTTTTGATTCTGAGAAAAATGAGGAAAATTTACCTTTCAAATACAAGAATCAAGATTTGAGGGTAGTCCATGAAAGTTGCTGTTGATGTGTCTGACATCAGATAGCAGTTGGAGCAGGTGCCAGTCCCTGAGCCGTAATGATTTAGATCCTTAGTCTTAACTTAGTTACTTCAATTTAAAATAGGTAGGAACTACTATTTGTATTAAAAATGTGCCAGTATGTACTTGCACAGTCCAGTACAGAGGAGGACAAGAGCCAGGTGTCACAGGTTGGTAGACGTGCTAGCAAATCGAGCAGCTCCTCCGATATTGCAAGGCAGAGATTACTGTAGTGTTTTCCTTCTCACAGTGTCATCTAACCTAATACAGATCAGTATTAAAAAACAAAATAAAAAATAGTTGTCCCTCTGTATGAAATTGTGGAAAATGTTCAATCTGAAGCATGCAGGATGGAAGGAAGGAGCCTTCCTGTTGAGGATAGAATTATGACAATTTCAACTGGAAGTTTGAACTGGAAAACCAAGAAAGTGACTGGTTTCTCAAAGAGCTTTGAAAACTGTTTTATGTTTTTTGGGTGACTAAAACCTCTTTTTAATCTGAGAAGGGACAAAACACATTGTTCTGTGGTTCACGGGATCTTTTGTGAAAGGGAGAATTTGACTTTGACACCAGACTGATTTAATTTTGAGAGCTTGCAAAATTTGTTTAAACAGAATCGGATGCATGATTACCTCTTTAGCTGGCAAAGAGTAATACTGAACTGAAAATAATTGTTCTTTAAAGGTGGAAGCTGTGAAATTATTTTTCACACCCGAAGATACTGATGATCCTGTAAATAATGCAAAAAGATACTTTCTTCAAACTGGTATGTCCACTTAAATTGTCCAAATATTTATGCAGAGTCAGTATTGTGAGGTAATAATGTGTTGCTGCACAAGAGATACTTTTTGTTTTCCTACTGCTTTATGCCACTTATCCTTCATTCCATGAAACTCAATAGAGTTGCACATTTAAAAATTACATGAGGATGAAGCCCTAAGTGGGCAAAATAGTGGAAAATGAATGTACTTCAGGTGCAAGAAAATATAGAAGCAAATACTGTATATCATAATGCTGGAAGAGACTAATGTTTACCAGAGGAGTTCTGGCCTCCTTCCATCTGTCTCCTTTTGGATAGTGAACTTCTCCCTTGTGAGGGAAGTATACAGGAATGCGGCACCCAAATCATACTCAGCACTTAACACATCTACTTTATTTCTTGAACTAAAATCAACAAAATAGGTCAAAGGCAGGAGTGTGCTGAGTAGAGTGCTCTGTTTGCCATATTTATTGCTTTTATCATTCAGCTGAACTTTCTCACCAATTTGAAGTTCCTCTCAATTTCAAATGTTATTTATTTTCAAATATTCCTTATCTATTAGCCTGCTTATCACTGCAGATTGACATACCAACTATGATATGTAGCTTCAAAAGATAAAGATATGTTTGGTTTATCAAAAAAAAATACCAGATGAATGATTCTGTTCGGTGCATGGCTGTATGATGCGTGGAAAAACATTGATGTGGACCCTGAAAGCAGCTGCTTGCCTTTACATGAAAGCAGGTGTAGAAGTCTGTGCAAAAGGCTTTGTCAGGTAATCACTTGTAATATGAAAAAACCCCAGCACAAACCCATAAAATTTTAAATATACAGCATTTATATAATGTACTAAAAATCTGATTAAATGCATTTTTATCTTGGTTAAGGGTCTGACTTCCCTGAGGCAAATGTAATTTTTGTCTTTAAAATAAAAACATGGTTTTTACCTGCTGTGAAATACATCTTTTGAAATAATAAGAAATAGAGATTTAATGTTCTTTTATAGCTTGATTTTTACTTTCAGTTTCTTGGTTCATAAAACCTTGGGAGTGATAAAGTAAGTTTCTAAAAAAAAAAAAATTGTGCAAACTAGGACAAATAACTGAGTGACAGCTAGTTTGATTTATACTGCATGAAACAGAATAAAATTCATGGGTCTCTGTTGATAGGTCTGCAAGATGAGATTTGTCTAACATGACACATTGAAAGGAAATAATCAAAGCATGGAGACATTAGATTGACAACTTTTTTTCCCTATTTGATTATTTATTCTTTTTAAATGTCAGGTAATATTTGAATAACCAGGGATTACTGACATGGTTGTTTTTGTTTATATCAGAAGACGCAAAGGGCACACTTGTGATGCTGCCAGAATTTAAAGTAAGAGAGAAGATGTTGCTACGAGCTTTAAATCGCTATGGTGTAAATCATGAAGGTTGTACCAAAGGATGGCTCAGCATTCCTCACTCCTTGCGCATATTCTATGTACACGCTTATTGCAGTAAAATTTGGAATGAAGCAGCATCATATAGGCTGAAGACTTATGGCTCAAAAGTGGTTGAGGGTGATCTTGTCTTCTTGGAAGAAAATGATGAAAGCATTTCCCTGAATGACAAGGTGAGTCTTCTTGTAAAGTAATTCTTGTAAAAAGAAAACGACGACAGAAAAAACTAAACCAAACAACTTAATGCAATTGAATACATAAGCAGACATACTCTTATGCCTTTATTTTGGTTCGTTGATTAAAATATTTAATATTTGTGACAAAGTTAAAAAACACGACGTAGAAATTTTTTTTGTTTCACCATAAATAGACCTGCAAGCTAGACATATAATTAGCAGCTTTAATCTGTTTTGGCTGTTCATTTTATTCAAGTGAGTGGAAGGAACAGAAGGTCAGAAATGATACATGTGAAAATATAGTGTTCATGGTATATAATACTTTTCTTAGGATATGACTGGGGAAAACCTTCAGAGTAGGCTCTGGGTGTGCCCATATTACCAGTCAGTGCAGATCTGAGTTTTGCTGTCCACATCAGGCCTTTCCTAAATACAATGCTGAGTGTGAGTCCAGGGTGAAAGGTGGCCTCAGGCTGAATGGATAATCTTGTTGCAGCTACCGAGGCAAAATATGTTTAGCACAATTTCACTGGTGCTGGGTCTAAACTGGTAGCAGCTGTTCAAAAAATGCAGCAGTCTTCTTGGTAAAGTGGTAAGGGCAAGGGAGTTCTTCTGCTTGCCCATAGTTCAGCTTGGGAGCTGTGCATGGAGCCATAGGTGAGCCAGTGAGTAGAATCTGCAGTGGAGTGTCTGGTCCCAGGTTTTGACATGCTGAAGTCCATTCTGAAGTGCTCTCTTCTTTTAGGTTTAGCATATGTTATTGTGAAGACAGTTGCCAAGTAGTAAGCAGTAGGACAAGAGGAAGTAGCTTCAAGTTGTGCCAGAAATATTTCAATAGTGTATTAGAAAATATTCTTCACCAAAAGGGTTATCAAGCACTGGAACAGACTGCAGAGAGAAGTGGCTAAGGCACCATCCCTGGAGCTATGTCATGAGGGTTTAGTGGTGGACTTGGCAATGTTAGGTTTGCAGGTGGACTCAGCCTTTTCCAACCTAGATGATTCTATGATTCTATTTCTCCTGATCAGATCAATGATAAACTGTGCAGTGTTTTACTGGAAAACAAACAGGTATGTGCAGAGGCAGAATGTAATTAATTTCTTTTGGGTGAACCTCTTACAAATTTGGAGGCAAGAGCATTTGAAGGGTTACCTCCAATCCCTGTGGAGTGGCTTGTGTTTCAATTGAGATTTTTCTTTACCAGTATTTTTGAGAGTGAATGTTAATGAAACAGTTATATCAAATAACATTAAAAGCAGATGTATTAAATTCAATGTAGAGTTACCGAGTTTTATGTAGATATATTCCTTTTTAATATAAGCCAGTTTTCTTTGTATTTTTGCATTTGCTTATGTAGCACAAGATGGTATTGACTTTGTTAACTTCAGACTCAAAGAATAATAATAGTAGCTACCATTAGTAAATGTTTAATGCATTGCCATCTACCAGTAAACAGATTAATTTAAATTAATCATATCTTAGATTTTTTCATACCTGAGTTAATTGCAGTAGTCAAATAACCTTAATATTCTTTGCAAGTTTGTGAGTACAGTTCATAATTCCAAAAATAAAGCATATGTTTTTACTTTTTTAAAAATGTTTGTGATTTTTTCTTCTTAAATGTCTTGTCAGGTTCATGTAGTTACTGCTTCAGAAGAATCAGCTAATAAATATTCTATATACCAAGTAAGTCTGTATGAAAAATTCTGAGTTGTTATCTTTTTATTTGCTTAAATTGTTTTGTTTTAAATAATGTGATTAATTTAACTGGTGCAGTCTTTGTCCCAGCCAGAATGCTCATTGAAGAAAACACATGTGAACTAATTGCCACTCTCAACAAATTTACTTGGTAGTGGAAATAAGTGCAGTGTCATTGGGAGTATGGCAATATTTATCCTAAATATGAATACTTCAGGAAAGATTTCAATCTACAGGGAAAATCTTTCAAAAACAGTTGACATTCTAGTTTTTGAAGGTTTCAGAGTGTAGTTGTGAAGTTTTGCATGGCAACCAAATATATGGCAACTGAATGTCTTTACTGCTGTATACTGCTTTGTTTTAGGAATGCTGATAACACAGATTATTTTTTCTGCATTCAGTATACCTGCCATGCATGGCTTCATTTCGCAATAGAACTTGCTGGTTTACTATTCCAGGCCCCAAAACACAAGGTTTAAACACATTTTAAATGATCACATTTATTTGAAGGGTAATGGGTGAGCATTACCTCAAATGTTTGTTTTTTATTTTGAAGGTGGTTCTTCCGATGTTGGGACATAGTATCAAGTATCCCAGTAATAAAGTTGGACAATGGTACCGTGAAAGACTTTCTAAGGATGAGCTGGAGTTGTGCAAATTCAGAGTGTCTCCATTACAGCTGAATATACCTGGATGCTACAGACTGATTTTGAAAAATCTTCAGAATCTTTCATATTTTTTTGAAAGCTGTGAAAAAGACATCAAAATTGAGGACAACCATCTGAATGATTTAAAAGTGGCACTTCATATATCATTTGATCTTGATCCTTCATGTTACGCAACAGTCTGTCTGAGAGAAATAATGAAATGTGATTTTTAAGATTCCGCTTAACGAAAGATTGCAGGAATATTGTACAATGTTGGTATTTTACATGTAATGCCAAGGGAGAATAACAGGTTCAAATCATGAACAGGAAAAATTTGTAGATTGAGATTCATACAGATAAGGAAAAAAACATTACCAAAATTCTGTGGAATGTTTCAAAATCATTCCAAACTCTAAATGCATTGAATGTGTTGAAGTAAAACTGTTACACCAGTCAGGTCTAACAGAACTTAGAAGAAACCAGGGGCAGCCAGCATGGATTTCCTGTTTGCATAGACATCTGGCTTGCAAAGTTAAGTCCTGGAAGAGTATTTGCAGCAAACGAATGTGTCTTATAATCCATAGTATTATTTTAATGTTTTATACTAAATGCTATTCAAGCAATAATGCTACAAGTTTACAGCCTAAAGGTTTCTAACTGAAAAGTTGTACTGAGGTTTCCTAAATATATTGTGTTTCATTGTGTTCAGGTACTTAGTGTTAAAAGGTAGAAGTCCTGAGCCAACAGTGACAAGTTGTCAGTTGCTTTATCAGACATTTGATGAATGCCCCAAATTAAGTTAATGCTGATGATTTCAGGATTCAGTAGTGCATAGCTGGGAATGCCTATTTCAGTAAGCTCTACAAGATCAGGCAAGTACTTGATATCACTGAAAAAATGTTTAATAAAACCAAAACCATGTAACATTGTTTACAAGATGCAGACTCTATTCCTGTTTCTTTCAAGCCTTATGGTAGCACAAAAAATACTAACCAACTTTGGAAAAAAAAAGTTTCTATTTTCTTTTTTTATTAAGTAAAAAGCAGGCAGTTAACTGTGATAAAATGAGTGGATTTACTTTATCTGTTTGCCACTGTACCACAATATTTGTGAAACCAAGTTAGGACATTGTGGTTTGGATGGGTGGACAACCAGATGAGTGAAAATATGATTGGATGATGAGGCTCAGAGAGTAGTGGTTAAGGGGTCACACCCTCCCTGGAGTGAGTGTCGCTGGGGTGTCTTCTGGGTCCATCCTGCTTTGTGTCTTTGTCAGTGGCCTGGAGGAGTGGATGGAATTACCTTCATTGAATCTGCAGATGACACCAAATGAAGGGAACAAATGGATACTCTGGAGCGTCAGACTGCTGTTCAGGGCAGGCTAGATATACTGAAGGAAGAGGCCAATGGGAACTGTATGACACACAACAAATGTGAAGGGGTACCTGTGGGAAGGACGCGCCAGTGCAGCAGCCCAGCTCTGCAGGGACCTGCTGGGTGGCTGAACATGAGCCCTGTTCAGCTCTGTTCCTTAGCAGTGAGAATGACCAACAGCCTTCTGGAATAGGTTGGCAGGGACACAACCAGTAGATCATGGGAAGGTATTACATCCCAATTTTCAGCAGTTGTTTGACCATGTGTAACTTTTACATTCAGTTTTGGTCCCTAGCACAAGTAAAACATACAAGAACTGGACCAAGTTGTGCAAAGAGCCTCTGAGCTATTAGGGCACTGGAGCCCTTGTCATTTGAGGAGATGCTGAAGGAACTGGGCTTCATTTACTTGGAGAAGACATAGTTTGGGGGGAGTCAACAGCAGCTCACTGGTGCCTATGAGGAGGTTAGCAAGAAGGTGGAGCCAGGATCTTCATAGTGTGTGTATGGCAGGAGAACCAGAGACAATGAGCCTAAATTGAAATGACAGATTTACAATGGTTAAAAGGAAGGATTTTTTACCTATGTGGACAGTCAGGCAGTGGAACAGGTTGCCCAGAGGCAGTGCAGCCTCCATCTGAGGTGGTTTGTAAGACCAAATGGGATGAAGCTCTTAGCAACTGTCCTGGTCTCAGCTAGGAAGAGGTAATTTCTTCTCAGTAGCTGTTGGAGTGCTCTGTTTTGAATTCAGAATGTGAATGGTGTTGATAGCACTCTGATGTTTTGGGTTTTTTGCTAAGCTGACTATCCTGAGTCAAGGACTTTTTTTCTTGTCTCATACTCTGCCAGTGAGGAGGTACACAAAGGAAACTGGGAGAGAACATAGCTGGGGCAAGTGACCTCAACTGACCAAAGGGATATTCCACACCACAGAACATCATTCCCAGTATATAAACTGGTGGGAGTTACCTGGAAGAGGAGCTGATCTGGGTTCGGGAAGGGAGGTCTGGCATCAAACAGAGGGTGGTGAGCAATTGCATTGAGCACCACATACTTTTTCCCTTTTTATTATTGTTATTATTATCATTATTTTGTCTAGGCAGTTAAACTAGGGGCCAGAGAACTCTTCCATCCTGAATTGCCTGTAGATGGCAGCATAACTTAAAAGTCTAGTAGGAAAGTCTACTCGTTTTTACTGACCAAGAATTAATATAAATTGATTTCTGTTTATTGCATCAGTTGATAAAATGATTGCATCATTTTTCAGATGATGCTAACAACTGACTGATAAATTTACCAAGCCTTAAAATTATCAGCATAGGAAAAATAGAAATAAAGCTCACATAATTTCAATGCATGTATAAAATTGAAAAGCAATGAAGGATCCAGATAATTCTATACCTTAAAAACGAGGATTACTGTGTAAGTCTGTGTCAGTGATTCAAAATTTGATCCTCAGCTTTTTTATGAGAAAATAGACTGTCATGCACACTATAGTTACAGAGCCACTGCAGGTGTTTTACAATACTTACTCTATTAAAGTGCTTACTCCATACCTCAAGTTTATGGTATATGGCAAAATGATGGAAAAATCCATTTCCTTGCCATGACCCAACTTAGTCAACTTTCTCCCATCTTTGCTTTTCAGTATCCTGTCTTCTGTCTTCCACCTGCCCTTAAAAATCCCCCTGTTTTGGAAAATTATTTTTAACTTAAGTAATTTTGGTACGGCACAGTTCAAAAAGAGTTGTCGTGTCAGCACAGGCATGGTAAAGTGCTCCAGTGCTGACAGGAAGCTGCATGGAGTTGCAATGACCAGAAAAAATAAACTAGCACTTAAGTTCTTTTTAAGGAGACTATTGTGGTCATTGACCATATGGATGAAAAGAGCATTGAAAACCATCTCATCGCATAGACAATTTAAATACAGAAGGTATTAAAAGTTGAACATTGATTTGGAAAAACACAAAGGGTCAGATTAAAAGGTTTTTGACTGAAAGGCATGCTATTTCAAAATAAAAGATCAGAAGATGGTGTTGTAAGAGTTCCCCTATAATCATTTTAGGATCATTTGTCAGTACTTCTATAGAACATTAAAAAAACCTAATCTTCTTAAGCAAATCATTCTTTCAGCAACTTTAAGGTGAAAGAGCTAATTATGTGTGTCCATAGGTTAAATTCCTAGAGTAGAAATGTTGTACCAGGGAAGTCAGGTTAGCTGTTAGAGGGTTTATATGATAAACATTCATTTTACTTTATTTTATTTATTTGTAACTAATTCTTTTAATCCTAACAGCTATTTTGCAGGGTTGTGTCCATGAACATCTGAATTCAGAGTTTTGATGAGTGCAATACTCAGCTTCCTAACTATAATCTATATAAGCAAAACATTTGCACCCCTGCATTTAGAAAAGATTATCATTATGCACTGATCTGAATTTAAGGAAAAGATTCATGTGTTAGTCATCTCTCATTTTACTAAGCAATTCTATTGCTACCATCCTTTTCTGATAATCCTTAAGGCAATTTGCTAGTACTAATGAAGAGGGATTTCTGATTCTATTCTTAACAAAAGGGGCTTTAAGTTCAGTGACCAGTTGATTTATTTCAGAACAGATGACAGATAATTGGGAATTTGAATGGGAGAAATGCAAATGTTCTTAATCTGTGAAATCCTGTTACTTTTAATTCCCTACAAATTTGACAACTAGTATGATCCTCAATGAGAATGTAAAAATTTTCATATCTTTCAGAAGGAGACAGCTTAAAATTACATTCCTATCACGAAGGCAGTTCAGAAGCCAGGTAGATGTGTTATTATTGTCCCAGCTCACTCATTAAAACTCCATTAATACTTTTCTTAGTGCCAGTTCCTGTCAGCTGGTGGTTTGACCTCCTACACCCTGCTGATGAGGACAAACCTCCTTTCCTTTCTTTTTCAGAACTTCTGCATGTAATAGGTACTCAAGGGAACAAGCTGAGAAACTATTAACACCTTTCTTTCAATCTGAGATCATGCCTTGCAGTGCATTGGTTCAGTTCTAGGTTCCTTGTGGAGGAAATAAAACCAGCTGCAGGCCAAGCATATTCATATCCACATGGAGATCCAAATGAGTTTGGTCATTTGGAGAGTCTCAAATCCTACATATAGGTATATTCTTTTGAGTAGCCTGGGCAACGTTTAGTCCAGAGTAAAACCACTGAACTGAATGTTGTGAAAGTACAGGGGTTTCAATGCTTGAATATGTTCATCTGTTTCTGTCACACCAAAAAGCTTTCTCATTTAGACATTGTCTGGGAATGTTGTGTTTGCAAGGAGGGTAGAATCAATGAAGTCAGATGTTCACACCATCTGAAGCTACTTTATTCTGCTTAGCAGAGCTCAGTCTTTTATATTACTGCAGTTTAAATGTATTTTCAACTTATATAAAGTGCTTCTTCCTCCTTAGAAGAGTAAGGTTTTTAATGACCTTTAGAAATAACTGATTTTAAGAATTGATTCTGTCTTCCAGAATGTTCTTGCACTTAAAAACTTAAAACGGCTTCCTTCTGACTTCATTTGATCATCCTCGGCTGCTGCATTTCAGTCCAAGGGTTCATCCCTATCCATCCCCTTGGTATCCAGCCATATATGAGTACATCTGGGTATGCTTCCCAAATGTATCTCCTAAATGAGGTGCTTAGCACAACTGTGCAGCTGTGCAGCCTCTGCTGATCCATACTTAAAATATTTGTTGTCCTTCTGTTAGCTTTTACTGGTTTTTAGTATACCCTTTCTGAGATGAGTGATCTAGAACTGCATATAGTTAAGGGTATATTTTATTTATTCTTAATTTTGCTCCTAAAGGTCTAATAAAACTTGACAAAATGTGTGAAGTTGCTCCTTGGAGCAATGGGAACACCTTGTATTCACCCTCAGCACAGGCTGAAATGACTGGGGAAGGCAATACCTACCTTCACCCTAACCTGCCAGTGGACACATCAGATGCTGTGTTAAGCCAGGCACTTTTGGTCAGGTCATCTGGCATCTTCCCTAGGATACATAGCTCAGATGACAGCTATCCCACAAAGTCAACTGAAAAGGCATGGGTTTTATCCTGCAGGAAAGAAGTTTCCAGAAGGAGAAATGAAATCTTTCTTCTAGGAGTCAGAATGTGCTTCAGATTCAGCACTGAATTTCCCTGGGTCCCGAGGGCCTGCATTTCTGATTAGTCCTGGCATTCCTTGTGCCAGATGCCCCCTTTCCTGCCCATGGTGTTCTGCCTGAAGCCTGGGGCTGGGCCTGGCCCAGTGCCCCCTGGCAACCCTGACCTGCCTGGGGCAATGGAACAGGCTCTGGCCATGGCGTGGTTGCCTGACAGAAAAGATTTTCTTCTTCATAAAACTCAAGTTTCAACGTGTCATTTATGATACATGCTGCAACCAGGCCATGTAATTAATCCCAACACTTCCTTTGTAAAGCCATTTTCTTTTACACCTTACAAATAATGCTTTTTAGCTAAATGGTTGACAAATAATAAACTGTGTTGCTTTAAAAATCCTGAAAAACTACAGGGCAGAGTTCACCATCTCACACTGTCCATCAGCCCTAAATCTTGGCTAGACACCTGATACAGATACAGATAGTGCTTATCTCCTACCAGCATGGCCAAGGCAAAGAGTAGCTTTCTGTTTCACAACATTTTCATGTAAACACACACTCAGACATTTTTGTAATGCCTCAAGCAGCCCAACAGTTGCTCATTGTCACAGAATGATGTAAGGTATGATGTTACTGTGAATGAACTCTTGTCTATTTGTTTTTCCCAAGGGGAGAAAACAATATATTCCATCAAATTATAAAGCTCTCTTAGAGACTGAAAGTCCTCTACCTCTCCTTTACTCAGAGAACTTCTCACAGCAAAGCTAGGGGAGTACATCTTGGGATGAGTAGAGAAAAAGAAAATTTTCAAGATTAAAAGAAACCTTTGGGCTGGGTGCTTCCAACAACTACTTTAAGAGTAGTGTGAAGGAGAGATTGTCGCCCTGAGAAATACAGCCTTCTGAATTGTTTTCAGAATTGTAATGTACTTTCCCGTAAGTTGGGATTGTTGTTTTCGTTCTTCTGTGGAGGATGACCAGTGGGGTTGGAGAGGTGGTAACCTCATTGTCCAATCCCTGGTCATTGTCCTGAATCTATAAATTGTGAGGTCAACAATAAACATCCCTTCTTTTGTGCCTGACACCTGCGTGTGTTAGTGTCATTGCTTTTGTGTCCCACAGTGACAAGAGATGATTCTGGAGGATAGGATGACTGCTATATGAGAAGGGATTATTGATAAGATTGACACTTTGTGGAGTGATGTTGAGAAAGGCAGGAATGGAAAGAGAGATTATCTGAGAAGGAAACAGTGCTTGTAAAAAGAATATATTGGGAAATAAATAATACAGGAGGAGAAAGTAAGAGATAAACTGTAACTGTGTAAATTGTCATCGCCCTATTTCACTCAATATTTCTCAGCATATTTTCAGTATGTCTGTTCAGATCATGACTTGTACACATCCACTGTTGCATTTGCTTGAAGGAAGAAAACCAGTTAGTTTCTGAAAGAGCAGTTCTGTTAACTGCTGCTCTGGGTGGAGATCCTTGTCAGCTTGACTGGCAGGAGCCAGCTGAGATATTTCAGGGAATATATAGTACAGTGGGGTGTGGACTGTCAAGGAACATGCTGATTAAAGGGCAGTTTAAAATAAAAGACAATCTAATGGAGAAAAAGCATGATTTGGGTCTATCTCACAGCAAGTGCAGACTCAGTGTGATTATAGTATTAAAACTGTCTCTAAGATTTTATTTTATGCTCTTTGTCTTCAAAAGAAGCCAAAGGGTATATCCTACTATTAATTTTTAGCAGTTTTTTATTATTTTGATATCAGTAAATAGAAGAAAAACATCATATCAACCTTCTCCTTTCTCTCCATATCATGCATTTTTATTTTACTCTTATATTTTACCCTGACTTCTTAATTTCACCTTTTATTGAAGCCATTCCTCTCTCTGATGCTGAGAACCATCCTATGCAGTAAATAAGTTGTGCCCCACTAAACCAGAACTGTGACCTTTTTAATGTTAACCATCCCAGTCATTGGATCTGCTGTGGTCCTTCAGTGCTCATCCCTGCCTGTCCCTGCACTGGGGACTGTCATTCAGCTTTGTGTACCTGTACTGCCATTTCTTTCCCATCTGGCTGGTACAGAAAGAGCTCCATAAAGTAAAACTGCAGGACAGAGGTCCAGTTTCACTGTAGGAACATAGGTTCATAAAGTCACTGCCTCATTTTCTGATTGAGCTCAGCCCTTCAATGCTTGAGATCTCTCCAATATGGACTCAAGAATGTCAGACAGAATGAGAAGAGACCTAGTTGTGCCCAGAGCTTGTCCAACTTGAATTTACCCAACAAAGACCTAAGCAAACAGAAGAAAAGTAAGTTTTCAGAACACTTTGTATGGTCTTTGGCAAAGCAGCTGGCCTACAGCTGATATTTTTTTCCTCTGAGGACCTTTTTGATGCTGAATCTACTCAGGAACTGTGAAATGATTTGTTATCTTCAAAGGGCAGGTTCATCTTTAATGCTTTTAAGGCTTAGTTGAGCAAACAGATGAAGTGCTATTCCTAAAAGGCAGTAAAAAGTTGTGCTCTGTTCAGAATCTAAAAAAATTCTAATGAATTGAAAAATGAGAATCAGATGAATTAGAAAACTTCATCCTTGAAATCTCCTCCTCCTGCTCCATATATTAAAGCAATGCAGATGTAGAAGGTAAATCCCTTACTGTGTGGTACAATTATGTTTTATGCTGTGGTCTCTCAATCTAACATCAGGAAATAATTGTAAAATACTATATCAAAGGTCTTTCCTTTGTTACATGCAGTGTTTGCTTTTTGACATCATTTTCTTCCAATATTACAATGCTGAGAAATGATACATGAAAAGAACTGATTAGCATTTCTACTGCCGGAACTTCATCTGTCACTGGTATTTACTAGCCTCTTTTATGTTCTTCACTGTAATATAGGGGCAATTTTCTCTACCTTATAACACTCCTGTTTTCAAGCAGAAATTTGTGCAGGTAGAACAATTCATAATTCAGTTTATTATCAGCATAATTGTTCATCTGAGGTAAGAACATCACAAGAAATTTGATTCTAGGATTTAAATTGCTTTTAGGCATTAGGAGATTTCCAGCCTGTCAGATTTTAAAAAATTGAGTAAAGAATAAAATAGCATATTGTGCTGAGGTTCTTGTTGAAGGACCATCATGTGGCTGTGAAGGAATGTCGAGGTAAAATCAGAGACAGACAGACAAATTCACTAAAAGTATGTGTGTGGGAAGGGCATTTGATTTTACATGCCACGGGGTCTAACCATGAAGGTTATCAGAGAGACCCATGTAGGCACAGGGTGCACTGAAACAAGGTGTTGAGTCAAAAGAACTGCTGCTTTCCAGAGATACACATATGGAGGAGAAACTGTGAAAGTTGTGTCACATTCCTGGTGTTCTGTGTTTTAGAAAGCACATCGACACATGCTTGCTATAAAATAATTCAATATGCATTCCTTATTCCTAGAACATCAAATTGATACAATTCATACAAATCAGATTCCAGTAGAGGCTGCACATATAGGCACACATGTGTGTGCACACTTCAGAGGATATCTCTGACTTATCTCTGGTTACCCAGAACATTTGAGACAGAGAGACTTTTCCAGGGCCCTTTGTTAGCTCTTCATGGCAAGTTCTCTGCATTGGATGCCTGCATTCATGTGGAGCTGTTTATCTCAGCTAAGACATACCATTCTACTGGAGTGTAACAATTTGCATGACAGTACTAATAGGAATCAGAATGTGGGTATAATTTACTGCAGTTTTTTTCTTATTAATAGCTTAATTTTTAAGAAAAACAGAGTCATTCAGAGTTGAAGTAAAAAAAAATCTATGTAAAGAGACTGCAAATGAATATGCTTCTTTTCAGGGTTCATGAATAGTGCATCATACAACTTTATTCTATAGATGTTTCTTTTGTATCTCTTAGCAATCACAATAGACTAAGCAGAGTTCACTAGATGTACTAGATTTACTAGATTATTCTGCTATATTTTAGTGGGAAATGTGCAAAAACTATATAATGGGGCTTTAGATATGATGTAATTTAATGGATAAAGGGTAGGTATCCAGGGCAAAAACCTAGTAGGAGTAGCAATAGACAAAATAATGAACACTTCCCTTTAAAAGCTGAGACATTCCTGATATTTCAGAACTTCTTATGAAAATCAGGCCTGTGTGAAAGCTGTACAAGAAGCTGACTGCAGAGACCTCCCAAAAGAAAAGAAGGCTTGGATGTTCTAGATGCTTTAGAGTACAGCCAAGCTGTCTTTTGTCCAGTTCATGAGGGTCAGGATATTCTGAGCCAAGCACGCTTAGAGTCCCATCTACTAGCAGATACCCTGAGGCTGGCTTTTTCTAAGCAGTTTTAATGTTCTCAGCCAAGCTACAATAGAGTCCACAGTAAATAATGTGGGCAGTCCAGGCGTGGCTTTCCCAGCCTTCAGCCTGCTCTTAATCCTTCTATGTATGTAGGGAGGTTATGTGTGGACATAATTTGCAATTGCATGTTAAAAAATTTTTGGGGTCTATGCTTTCTTTTCTTAAAACTCTAGGAAATTGCTGTCTGGAAAGTGCATAAAAGAATATTATAGTTGCAAGAAGAAAGATACTGAAACTGAGATTCCCTGTGCAACCTCAATTCAATCTTCTTCTGTGTTGCTGTTATTATACAGCCCTTTATTAATTATTTTCCCACAGGAAATGTGAAGGATGGATAGAGTTCTGAGGAAGACTTAAGAATTGTGTAGTGAAAGAGGCTTTGTGTTGTGATCTGTTCTTATGATGGGGGGATCCATAGAGAAAGGAAAAATGGTCTTTTGTTTCAGACAGTTGAATACAGAATTGTAAAATGTGGAATTGCAGCCACTGAGTTCTGTGGGACTAGATTCTGTCCTTGCCTCCAGTATAAAATTCTTGTGTAGGAAATTTGCCAAGGCATTTACCCACAGTTTTTTTACAAATGTGTCCTTACTTTTAAGGAAAGCTTTTTTGAGACCCTATCTTCTGCAACGTGGGATTCATGAACTGAAACTGAAACTGAAACAATACACTGAATTTCCTATTTTTGAAATTTCAATGGAAAGGATCAGATTTTTCACCTAAATTAAATGGAGAATGTTTCCTTTAATTTCTGCCCTGTCACCCCCATTTGGAGATAAATGATTCTTTCATTTTCTAAAGTGTTTGAGAAAAAAAATATTTACTGTATGTGAGGCATGTATGGTACTATAATATAATGTATGTTCATAAGGAAATTAACACATCTCTTCAGAGCTGGGTTTTGACTCTCGCATGGAGCCTGGAGCTGTGCACTGAATGCTAAATGTCAAAGGATGCTTTCCACAGCTGCCTGTCTAATGTTAGTGGCTGTCTATCCCTTGGGTGAGACTACAGATTCATGGGAACAGAGTATATAGCAATATTATTAGAGTTATTTCCTAACACATTGTCCCAATGGCATTTGGTGGCGTTTTCTAACTCTGAATGCTTGACCTTGAGATGTCTAATGCATTTTCTGAATAAGCACTGATAGTCACAGTACCTTAACTTATAAATTAAAAATCCTGAGACATCTAAACATTGCAACTCTTTTGCGTATATGATCTCTTTTCAGCAGTAGCCCCAAAAGGAATAATTTATTTTGATTGAACAAGCATTCGTTATTCAGAAATACTCTGAGAACCTGGTCTTATCACCACTGATGTAAATGTTAAGTATCACATTTGTTCATAAAATGTGATGGAGCTGACTGTTATGATGTGGCCCTCAAGTCACAGTTTAATTTTTCTGAATGTATATAGTAATAATCTCAGACAAAGAAACATGCAGTCATAAGATAGTATCTTCATTTGCTGCCAATTTGAGCACAAAATCCAATAAATATGCTAAATTTCTGTATTTTTCCATTGTTCTTAATTTTATAGCCACCTGCAATGTCTGCTTAGAGGTACTTTAAATTGTGAGAGATAATTGAATGAAAGTGACAGAAGAAATAGGAGCTAAACACACAGTTCTGAAGGTAAAAACACTCTGCCCTTGCCATTTTGATACAGAATATGTCTTTGTCAAACAGAAGGTGATTCAAGAGAATAAGAACTCCTGATTTAACTAAATTACAAGACAAAACGAAACAGCAGTTGAGGAAACTTTCATCATTATGGAAACAATGCCATCCATGTATGTACACTACAGCTGTCTAAATCTCCAAATGAAGGTATTAACTCAGATCAAAGATATTAATACAAATGGAAAGGAAAGGCCAAAACTCAAGGTACTAAAGCAGGTAACTATAGACATTGACAGCACAATGGTTAATTGCATTTAAATCAGCAATAGCACTGGTATTCTGTTTCTGGGAGCTATGGCATCTTTCTTTCAAAATTATTTTCTGAAATATCCAGAAAGGAATTGTTTCAACTGGTTGAACCACTGGAAGGCAGACATAAGGGTGCAGCACCCAGACTGCAGCAGGGTGTCAGGTTGCCCTGATAGAGTCTTTGAAACCCATCCCCTTCTGTGAGAAACACAAAGGATGAACAGCAGGCTTTGCACTGGGACTTAGCAGATGTTCCTAAGCATTACTACTGTGACCTTTGGCAGCTCTCCTAAATATCTCTCAGTTCCCAGCATTTAATCTTTTAGCACCTGTGTTTCCTTCTCTTATTCTGTGTTTAGGAGGTAAGACTCAAAAAAAAAAAAAAAAAAAAAAAAAAAAAAAAAAAAAAAAAAAGTGACCCTGCTCACTTCACAATGAGGAAAAGATGGGTTATGGAATCAACATGAAACTTCAGTCCATTTGGCATTAAGAACTGCTGAAGTCATAAACTCCGATATGCATTTGCAGTGGTTGTTTTGAAGAAGAAAGTCAAACTAACAGTTACTGCCAGTGAAAAGAAAGAAAGAAAGAAAGAAAAAGGAGAGAAAAGGCAGACAAAATATTCAGTACCAGCCTGATGGTCAATGAACATGTTGCCAGCTCTCCAGTCTATGTGCAGCTATATCTGCAGATAACACTACAACTTTTTGAAGAAGGAAATCAGAGCCGACTGAGCAAACCCCTGATTCAAAAGTGAATGATGCAGTAAACTGTGCATCTTAATGGAGGTGTCTCAGAAGATAAGGATTGGCTGGTGCTTGGCAACTTACTTTGTAAATGCAAAGTATTTCTTATGTAATGGATAGCCTTGAATTCATTTGATAAAAAAATTGATATTATTTTCAATTTTTAATTATTAAGATTAATACAGATGATAGTGAGAAGTGAGGGAGTGCACAACACAGAGAAATTGTGCCTGAGTGAGCCTTTGGAGCACCATGTGCCCTGCCTGAGGATGATCAAGTACCTCAAAATGAGGCCCCTGGAATGCAAAACTAGAGGTGTTACGAAGATCCATATCCTTTGGTACTTTGGTACCTGATTTGGGGCTGTAGGATGACAAGTGCTGGACTGGAATTTATTGTCTATACTCTGTGTAACTTCTTCCGTCATGGTTTCTACATGATTTCTTTAAAACCCATGGATCAGCCATTCCTTTCCTTAACATACTTTCAGAAGACAAAGATACATTTGTCCTCAACTTGAGAGGATTCAGATCCAGAATTCCCTTCTCCTAATTACTATGGGGTGGATTTATCCTCTATTTCTTTATGAAACAGTCCTACTCCTCTCATAAAGAATTCACAATTCATTGTAGTAATAGATGGCAACAAGAGTGAGCACCGTTTTGTAGACTGATGACAAGATATTCCTCTGAAAGAGAGGATACCTGCTAAAAAGATTGCATATGAATTTCAGTCAGGGACTATTTAATTACAAACAAAATTTATTATCTTATGGCCAGTGTGGGAAATGAAGCAAGGGGATGGGAACTATCAGACAAAGGGCAGGTCACTGGTTTGATGACTTGGTTAGATGCAATGATGGGAATGGACTGGTTTGTCATCCAAGAGGATTAAAAAGAGACAAAATAATGCAAAAGAAAACGTATAAAGTAAACTTAGGAATAAAAAATAAATCATTGTCTGTTCAGAAAGATGTTAGAAGTCAGTTTTCTTTGGCATTTACTGAAAGCAAACCCATTACTTTGTGGAGGGAGTAGGCGTAGGTTAAAGGCAACTAAGTTCTTTTCCCATGTGTACTTAAAGTAAGATAATAGAAATCACATATTACAACTGTTTTTACTAGCACAAAACCCTTCTTAATTTTATTACAATGGCCATGGTGTTGCATTATTGGAAGAATTTTTCTTTCTAAGTATTGGGCTTCCAGTGCCTGGCAATCCAATATCAAGGCATCCAGGCACCCTGCCAAAGCATCAGCACACTTCAGCCTGGCTAAGCCTGAAACAAAGATATGCTTCAACAGAGGCTCTTTGGACCCTATCTTCCTGCCAGTGCTGCTGTAGGTAGTTGATAAAAGGCCCAGCTTCGTAGCTAAAATCAGCCTTTGGCTTTATTTTAGTATCACCATTATCCAGGCAACACGTTGGAGAAATCTGTTAAGAAGCCATCCCATCACCCATCAGGGAAATGTGTATTAACTCAGTAGTCTGAGAACTTGAGTACAACAAAGATGATTATGCCCTCTTATGTCTGAATTTGAATTTTGGGATCTGGCTTTGAAAGACTATGTAATCATCTGAGGTTTTGCACTGTAGAAAGGTTCTTAGAGAAGATACTCAAGCCAGAAATGTCAGTAAAAATGTATGGTAGGAATACATAGCAAAAAAATGATACTGCTGAAATGATAAATAGATAGAGGGATATTACACTGCTGCCGAGGACATGGAATAAGATTTCTAGATTGAAAGATATAGCAAGTATGAACTTCAAACAACCACCCATGGAGCTGCGATGTTTGTGCAGAACGTGACCTGCTTGTGAGGCAATTTCTTCTAACAGTTTTGGATTTAATTAGGGGTACAAAGAACAGCTGAAAGATTTGCACACATAAAGTACTTCAGCAGAAATAGAATGGAAAAAGAAAGTATTATTTTAAAACCATGGAAATCTTGGGAACATTTAAACTATGAGATAGCAGGAATCATGAGCATATATTGCAGGCAGCTGCAGAAAACAGGGTTTTCTAAATTCAAACGTGGGGAAATGCATTCTAATTCTGAATTACTGGAGAGAGGTTCAGTCAGCTTACCTTCATGGTGTCAAGATTAATGTATTTTTTGTATCTATAAAATCTCACAAAAACTACCCATTTTGTAGGTCAGATGTATAGTCTCCATTACAACAGATGTCTGCACTGGTGAAGAAAGTTATGCTTGACCTTTATCTCTTAAATTTTCTTAGCTTAAGTGTCCATTGCTCTCATGGCAGTAATCTTGAAGTCACTGTGGATTTAGACCACTTTTTTCATCTCCAAAACCCTCCCTTTGAATGAATTTCCTCTCGCACAAATTTCAGAAAGTTGATTAATAATCCTTCTGTATCTCTTTCCTTACATTATTTTGTCCCATTATTTTTTCTTTTTATTGTCTTCAAATCCTTGGTCTGTAAATGTATGTGGATTAAGAATGTTGAAATGAGAGAGTTTTATGCTTTCAGAAAGTAGTTTTTTATGTACTGTGAACACACACAATGGCCTTCCTCACCGAAATGTATGAAAGAGGACAATGAATTTTCAGAATATTTATATGTTCCTA
This sequence comes from Sitta carolinensis, assembly GCA_032173965.1. NCBI lineage: Eukaryota > Metazoa > Chordata > Aves > Passeriformes > Sittidae > Sitta > Sitta carolinensis. The sequence continues at coordinate 28,706,862 of JAVUNC010000005.1, read as the reverse complement.
TGCGTAAACCCTACAGATTATATGTGTAATTTCTTTTGAGAGACCAGGAGATTGTCCCTAAGCAGCACCTCTAATTTGCAAAATCTTTTTTTTTTTTTTTTTTTTTTTTTTTTTTTTTTTTTTACGTGGAGGAGGAGGGTAAACACCTGGGAACATGATCAGCCTTGGATGCAAAGTGTGCCCTTAGTTCCTGCTGCAGGTGTTTGCCTGCATCATACTTGTGATTGCTTTTCTCTTCCAGGCCTCCCACATGGCAATGTTCTCTTTCTTTTTCCAGTTCATGATACAGCAGGAATGTTGCAGGAGATTGGCTGCCACATAGGTTAGTTGAGAAATATCCAGATGGTAGCAAAATGGTGAAAGATGTTGTCCATGTACCCATGCTACCATAATCACTGAAAACTGGTGACGGTTGCTCTTCCTAGGTAAGGTGAAGGAAAACAACACAGAATGACTTTGAGTGAATTTGCTGGAATTAGTTTTCTTATATATGTATGACTTTCCAATAAAGTATTTATTTTTTTCTGCATCTCTCTCTCTAAAATCTCAAGGATTTATTGCTCTTTAAAACTTTAATCTGGATTTTTAATTTTAGTAAAATATTACAGAAAGATGATCAGAAGAGAAATCAAAGTCCCAGAAACTAGTCATACAGATTTGTTGATAAAAATATTTCATCATTGTATCAGAAACCTTATGAAAATTTTCTTAAAGTACCACTATGAATGCATTTTTCAATGGCCAGCATATTCAAGATGCCAAAATTAGTGGAAGAATGTTTTCAATCATTTTGATGATGAATAAAATCAGAACACCTATGTTTTTTCCCTAGTGTGGCTGATTATTTTAGTGACTGAAACAGCAAATATTCAGGATGAAATTATATTAAAGGATCTTATGGGAACTACATTTTCTGCAGTAATATAGTTCTTGCAAAACCACTTTTTAATACATTATGACTATGCCATATAAAGCCTTAAAAGATCTACTGGTTCTATTAAATCTGTTTCCGAAGTGCCCCTAAAAGTTCTCACCAGTTTAGGAAAATCTAGAAATTTTGCATTTATCTTACACTCTGTTTAGAAAGACACTGAAAAAGATCTGACATGAGCAAAATACTTTTTAAAATCCACCTTCTTTTTCATATGAGGCATTGGATGGTTAAAGATAATGACCCATTGATCATCTTTGCTCACTCAGAAGGTCAGAACAATAATTCAGCATACATTTAAGGCCAGGAGGAGCGACCAAGGCTCCACATTTGGCATCTAGAACATTCATAGGGCAGTTAAGGAGCTGTGGATTCTCCTCCTATTGCCAGGAACTATGTACAGCTGTCATTCAAAATAGACCCCAGGCTCATCTAGCTCCATAGCCTACCTCCAACAGCAGCAGGTGCCCAAGGAGATTAGAAACAGGCTAGGAATGCAGTAGTAACTCCTCAGAATATTTTCCTGCCCTAACACCGATTTGTGGATCAGGATATCACTTGTCAAAGACACCTTTTTCTTCATTTGCCTCAGTTGAGATGTGCTTCCTTTTTTCACTTTCCTTGGAGAAGTTGGAGGCTTTTATCAGCAGCAACATCTTGTGGCACCAAGTCCTCCAGCTCCACAGAGCTGAGAGCAGTGGGAAGAATGAACTCCTTGTTTGCTGTGAGCCTCTCTCCCTCTTTTGAGGCTTCATAGTTCTGTACTAGAAAAAGCAACAAACAATCATTCCTTATTCACCTTATCCAGGCCTCTTGAAGTTTTGTAGTCCATACCACATATCCACATATCCACCCATCCACATATATCCACATCTATATTACTCCTTGGTCATATCCAGTCTGAAAGTTTTTGTCTGCCTAGTTGTTTCCCATAGGAAAGTTGTTCAACAACTTTGAAGATCTTTGTTATTCTTCTATGACCTTTTCTTATTTCAGTCTAGTCTGAGCAGAGCTAGTTGTCTTTGGTTGGCTTTGAATCATCAAGAAAACAAAAATTAGCTGTTATTCATTGCAGATCTAAATATCTAAGAAGAAGGGAGTTCTACTCCCTTTTCCTGCCTTTCGTACAGGCTTTCAGCTTTCATTGTTTTTATAAAAAATAATTAGTTTCTTTGTAAACAGTAAAAAAATTATCCAGTTGGTATTTACAACTGCTTCTCAGTTATCCACTCCAGAAGAAGTCGGCTGTTTCCGACAATAAAATATCATAATTTATTTTTATTATGTTTCAAGTTATTTTTATTTTATATATTTTATTTTCCTTAATTGCAATAACATTTAATAATCAACATTAAAATAAAAAACTTAATACAGTGAAACAATATGCGACAGTGGAAAAATTGTTACGTCCCAAATATTTTTTTCTGTATTTCAGTAGAAATGAAACTAATTTTTCCAATGTCCTCCTTGAAAGGCTGTAACGCAACATTTTTAAGATTCTGCATCAGGATGGCATATAAAAGGCCATGAGCCTCCTTCTTTTTGGCTTTATTTGTTTCAAATCTTAAAAAATGGTATCTCCCCTTCCCTAGTTTAAGCATCAGCGGCACCAGTGGTGTCCCTGGAGTGTCCCTTGCTCAGCCAGGGTTAAGGACCAGGAAGACAGGCAGTGGTGGGATGGGGGCAGGCACCACTCTGCAGGTTTTGATGTCGCTCTGCATTGTCTCTGAGAGGACCAAGGGCCCAACTCACCCCCCTGAATTACACTTGGGGAAACAGATGCTGAAACCTATGATGGCATAGTTAGCAGCTGGGAAGTTTTCACACAGTTCAGTGCCCAAGTTCCTTTTCCTTTTTGGATCTAGGTCTCTCTTACCATATAGAGTGGAGGGTAACAGTCACCACATTCATCCACAGAAGCTTTGATGTATGTCTTGCATCCTGCTTAGTAAAGGATAGGGAGTGGGAGGCTGCCTGGCCTTAAAGGCTTTTGAACTCTCTCCATGTTTAACACTTTTTTTTGGTAAACGTTCCAGATACGAACCAAACCAAACCAAACCAAACCAAACCAAACCAAAACAAAACAAAACAAAACAAATGAAAACAAAACAAAACAAAACAAAACAAAACAAAAACAAAACAAAAAAACCCAAAAACCATAACAGCAACGCCTCCCTCCAAAAAAACCCCTAAAGAACACCTCAAAAAAACCTATCTTAAAAGGAAGGATAAAAAATAGCAATTTATTATTTCAATAAGTGAAAAATATTTGAAAACAAAGAACCGACTCTGTTTTTAGTGATATAAATGTTCTTTTCCTCTGATACTGCCTTTAACTCTTGATACATCATACCTCTGAGGAAAAGTGGTATTGCAGTTGCTGGTAGTAATTATTAGATAAAGGTTGCAATTGTGTCCTTACTTTCCTCCCCCCTCCCCAAAAGGGTCTGATTGTTAAAACCTTCTCTGAAGAAGCTGTTTCAAGCTTTTCTGCTATGCTAGACTTCATCCATGGTGATTAGCAGCCTCTTTCCTTTGAAGATTTAGTGCAAGCAAACTATACTTCTGTGACCTTTCATTTATGTCCTGAACTCTGAAAATTCTTGCTTGGCACAAAAGAAGAAACGCACATGCCAGCCTGACAAAAGGAAAAAAGCCTTCTCAAATGGAAAGATATAAATCAGGAAGCAATTCCTTATCCTTGCCTATTTAGATATTCACTTTTTCTAGCCCATGGAATATAATTTATCTTTAGAAATTGCCATTCAGAGTTTGCTCTCACAGCTGAACCTTGGGCATGACACATCAGAAATTTGTTTTCAGTTTGCGGCTCTGATTTGATGTGCTGTACAGCTTCACCAAGTGACCAGTGACAAGAGTAATCAGTCCTAACAGAGATCAAAAGATGGGCTTTTAAATCTGAGTGAGTCACTGTCAGGATGCTAATGCAAACTGGACACTCTTTATAGGTACAGATTCATTTACTCATTACACAGACAGTTAGAATAGATCAGATGAGTTGCCTTGTGACAGTACTTATTTATCTACAGCCTATATTCCGTATGGAGGAGATCCAAGGTGACAGGGTCCTGCTTAGCATTGGCATCTTAAAAATAAACCTTTTGGTGAAGACTCCTGCTTACAATCTCTCTGGTGCTGTTGGTAAAAATTATGGTAGTACCTTTCTATTCTTTGTTTGCTTTTTCTTTTCAAATAGGACTGTATTGGCAAAAAATGAATGCTTTATCATGTGAATTTTTGGTGCTACCATGGCTGGAGGGTGGAGGGGAAACACTGATTCAGGCAGGGTTCTTACTTCTCAATTAATAAAATACAATTAAAAAGCCATGCCTGCAGACTTTAATGGGAATAATGTTTTCAAATATGATGCACCACAAAGACACTTGTAGTATTGTTAAAGAGTACCAGTTAAGAACTCAATTCTCCAGAAAGCAATCCTTGTGGCTGAGAGTTTACATACTGAACCTTTGGGAACTGTAAAAGTTCATCAGTAAAATCTGTGTCCCTTTGGTTTTCTGAAGTCAGAAATTTGACTTAACACCAAATACAACACTGGAGAGTGATTGCTGAAATTAGATTTTTGATTTCCAGAATGCAGTAACTGGAAATGTAGGAGAATTACTAGGCTGAAATAAACTTGTCTCTTGCCATAGGTAGTCTATGTCCAGCTCTCTGAAAACACACTACCGCCTCTGATAGCTAACCAAAATAATTCAGTAATTATTTTCATTTTGGAAGAACTTTGTTTATGGAAGAATGTTTACAAATATCTACTTTACTTTTCTAAGGTCTTGTTCACATGCCATAAGATAGCACATATATTGAATCCCTTTCTTATGGTTCTGTACAGCTGTTAGTTGATAATTTTTTCCATCAACTTGAATAAGCCTTGTTTCCAATCTCCAGTGTTGGAATGAATTTAATTTTTCACAAGTACTTGTCAAAATAGTTGTTTTCTATCCTCTCTGGTGATTTATAAATATTTCACAACTGCCTGGTGATGTGCCTGTTACTGTCTACATTTTTCCTTATGGAGAACCAGCAGAATACTAGAGTTAATCAGTTTTCTTTGACACTATTCATAAATGACAAATCATATAAATTAATTCCATCTGACTATCTCTCATCTAAGAGAGAGCATAAAGCATAACTCAAAATATTTCTTGACAATTAAGAGAGTGAAGTTACCAAATTCAAACACTTCTGCTGTTTGCCTCCATTATAGATCTGAGTTTAACTGGTCCAGGCCAATCCTGGCAGAAATGGTGCATGACAACATGCAGGGAGGTTGGTTACTGTGGTTTGATAGATAATATGCCTTCTTCTCAACAACAGACATTGTCCTTTCTTTCCTAAAACTTCACTCAAAAATAAAATTTTGTGGAATGACAATTCTGGTCCAGCAGGAAATGCTTGCTCATGATGTGCAGCTGATGGAGGAACAGTCATTTTGACAAAGGAAGAGCTCTGAGAAAAGATTTTCACCTGGTAAGGTGGAAGATTTTTAAAAAGTGAAAAAAACGTGAGATAGAAATGAGAAAGAGAGTATAGAGAAAAAAAATTAACACTAATGTTCAGGAGTGGAGCAACATGGAAAAGAAAGGAACAAAGAGAATGAGCTAAAGGGAGAGCACAACATAAAAATTAATGCGTAAGTGTTTTGAAAAGCTTTTCAAGGGAAGACATGAAAAATAAAAATACAAATGAATAAAGGAGATTGAACCATGTGGTCTGAGGTATTTAGAGATCAATTTTATGCAACATGATGAAAACTTTTTATTTATAACAGCACACTCTGCCAACACTTAAATAAGACTGAGCTGATTCCATTAATATCAGTGGCTTTCCATGTAAAAATTTTCAAATTAAAAAAAGTCAGAAAAGTCAGATGACTCCCCATGAATTCATGGAATAAGCAGCCATATAAACTAAAAGCAGCATTCAGCAAGGTCAGTTAAGTCAGTGCCAGTAGTAACAATTTTCTGTGCTAATTTGTGATTAGTGTCATAAAGAGATGAGTTTTGTTCAAACCTTACTTTGTTGTGTTACTTTCATCACCCTAAAAAGTATATATTTTTGAAAAATATTGTAAAAATACAAAAAATAAACCCAAGTCTAAAAATTTCTTTTAGTTATGTTAGCAAAACAATCTAATATGCACTTAGTACATAAATATTTATGAATCAATTCTCACTCAGCTAGTTACATACACTCATATTTGAATATATAAGCTACTTCTTTCTTCACATTTTTTAAAAAATGCTACTTATAAAAGATTTTCATGTGTGCTTTTCCCATGTTTTCCTTTTGGGATCAATAGCGCCCTGAGGGTTACTATGCTCAATTTGTCTTAGTTGCTGGAGGTTGCTGCAGGTCCTAGAGACCATCCCTCTGAAGTGGGAACAAAGGCAACACTTGAGCATATCCTTTCTAATTGCAGCAAAACAGTGGGAAAGAAAATTCCATGCTCTGGGACTGGGGTGAAAGGCTGGAGTGTAGAAAGAGTGTTAACTTCTCTTTATACTCTTTGATACACAGAACAGAGATAAATAAAGAGCAGCTATTTTCCAACAGATGTACTCTGAGCTAAGCTTCTATCAATCCAATCATCATTGCATTAATGAAGTGGGATAAAGGGATTGCTCCGAAAAAAGTTACATAACTCACTTTTCCCAGCTCCCTAATAATTTCCTTCCTTGGTTTTCTTTTACTGCCGTGTCCCTATTATTAGATGCCAAAAATTCAGAGGATTTGGCAGACTGCTGCTATCATGTGGCAGCCCCCTTTGGTGGGCAGTAGATACATTGTGGGTTTACATTGTGTGTGTCCTTTCCACACGCTTGAATCAGAGGATCTTTTTATCCCATGCAGTGCTGCCACAAAAGTGCAGCTGGAGCTGTAAAGAACACCATCAGCTTGAAGGCCAGTCCTCAGAGAAACTTTATTGGGCAACAAGGAAAGGTTTTAAAAAGAAAGGAACCAAAAAAGGCAACAAGCATAGCATGCTTTTTGATTCCATTTATCAAAAGTGGAGTTTTCCAGTAGGGTTGCAGATTTCACTTACCAGTGGGCTTTATTATTTTGCCAATGGTAAGCACCTGAAACACCTCTGATGTGACTATTAAGAGTTCTATTCAGTATATGTCAGATTCCATTACTGTAAGGGAAGATGAAATTACCTGTTCTCCAGACCCTGCTTGGAGGGATGAATTGACTTTTTGCAGCAAAGTGACAAATCACATCCATTAACTGGAAGATTTTCAAGTGAGGGATCTTCCATCTTACAATACATCTATTAAAAAAAAAAAAAAAGGAAATTAATAAGGGAGACCACTAGGGAAATGAAAAAAATCTATTCTTATATTTAGTAATAGAAGTATTTTAAAAGATGAGGGCAGCAGGGTGTATAAATCATTCTCTGAAAGACAATATATTTATATTTTAAATGAGGTTGGTAGACAAATCCAGCTGTGGGCATGGAGAGATTTTTATTTATTCTATTAATATCTATAGAACAAGATACTTTGTGTCAGAATTAATTTCATGTATGACTGGAATCCTTTATTTTCATTTCTACAATTATTATGAATTTAATCTTTCTTAAGATTAAAAATAATTATGTTTGGAGCTTTGTTGTACTGAAAGAGGACTTTTGAAAATGACTTTTACCTAAATTAAAGAGTTTCTTGTCCTTGCCATGTCCTTATATCTCTTCAGTCTTGTTCTTATCATACCTGAGTAAATTCAGTTTCCCATAGGCATGAAATCTATTAACGAGTTGGTTATAGTACAGTCAGGCAATTGCGTTCTCTGAGTTTCTTTCTGTCAGGAAGAGACAGCAAGTAAAGGCAGACTGCACACTTGAATACAGGCTGAAGGTGTACAAAGTCATATTTTAAGGGGAAAAGCATAAATTAAAATATAATCCTGTAATTGCTGGAATACAAATTATAACATGATGTTAAAATTTTTTTCTGAACACTCCCAGTGATTGAATCAACTTGACTCAGCAAAATTTTCAGTGTCACAAGTGAGCATTTGACGCTGGGAAATATTTCTGCAACAGGAGTTATTATGTCAGATCTATTTTTGAGGTGCTCATGTCATAGAACTCAATTGTACCTCCATAAATGTACTAAAGAAAATACCAGGGTAGGAAAATACTGAACAGACTTAATTCTTTCTGATGTTTTCTGTATCCTGTTTATGCTGAGGATACACAGAACTTACTGCTTTATAAACTTTTACAAAATATTCAGTTTTAAATTCTATCACAGCAAAAATATGGTCAAATTTTATGAGTAAATGTTTCTCTTTTCCTTTTAATAAAAACTAATTGAAGAGTCCATGCCTGCAATGTACTGGTAACCTTCAATTCTCTCCGAAGTTGAGAGAAGTCTCACTTTGATGGAGTGGAGTCAGAATAGCTGAATATAAGCTCTGGAAGAACAGTCTAAGAAGATGATGAGGTGGACTTTCACTTTCCTTAAACTAGTGTTGTCCTTTACAGAGTCATGACTGAGATCAGAATCTGACCTACAGACGAAGGAAAACACTGTCTCTCATGGTGGCAGCTGCTTGGCTAGAGGCAAGTAGTCAACACTGGTAATAAAAGGCAAAAGGCCAAGAAAAAACGCAGTTGCAGGATTAAAAAGTTTTAAGAAAGGTATAGAAAAGCCCATGGGGTAAAGAGATGCCAAGATAAAGCCAAAATGTGCCCCAGTGCATCCTCCTACAGTATGAGATAATGGGGGTCTAGGGTCTGACTAAAGGTGTGCCTGAAGAAGCCGGACTGTAAACACTTATATTCACACAGCAGGAGAGGATCCTACCCAAGAAGGAGAACTCCATGGGCTTTCCTTCGTTCTCCCCAGTTACCATAATAGAGATTCAAAGCATGATGTGACCCTTCTCCTCACACCTTGTGTTTGTGATGGACATATAAGTGAAAGTGGATTTTCTTCTTCCTAGAGAGGATTGCGAAGTAGCTTCCAAGCTGATGAAAGAAATGCTGTCTACAGAAAGGCTGAAGAAATTAGGTTATCACCTGCAGAATACTGAACCATAAGAATGCTGTAAAAATGCTGAAGGAGATCTGGAGGCACTTTTCAAAGTGACCATCTTTTATTTTCCTTCTGCTTTAGGAAAAGAAAGTGTTGGAAACTTCAGGCTTCTACATTCCCTCCTTTTAAGTAACTCTAAGAGTTCCAGTCTTGTGGGTAACCTGGACACCCTGTAGGTAGGGAGGTCCAGGATGGTAGGGTGTCCAAAACCAGTATGATGTATTTAACAATTATGGATCATGCTGGGGAAAAAAGACAAAAAATAATTAATATACAATGGAAGCTTAAGGAGACCCAAGAACTATGAGTGCATGACCCAAAATGCTCCTTACCATAGCCCAAGTCACCAACAGAACAGCACAATTTATATTTTCAGCATTAACAGATGTCAGTTGATATTTTATCTTATAAAAATTTTAGTTCACCTTAAGAGTAAAGTTAAACATAGAGAACTGCATTATGAAAGTCAAGGAAAAGACCACAAAAGTAATTGTTTTCTCTGTGAAGTGCACAGTAATAGTTAAATAGGAGAATATCTGAGTATCTATCAAAGCCCTTCAAAGACCCCATAATAAAAAGCCAGCCTAAACAAATTCCAGAAATTGAAATTCCTTTGTATCTGACTTGCCACTTGATTCTACAGAAGTTCAGCCAGAATAAAAGTAGATTCTGATGTTTATATTTTGTGGTATCTCTTTGAGACTATGAATTAGTTCTCATTTTTTACTTTCAATGCAAGCTTAGATGGTAATGTGAAACATATTGAGTGTAAAACTTTCATGAACTGAACAAGCATAGGAGCTATCTAGAAGATTGGAGCCCAGAATTAAAATCAAGTTCAGTACACATTGTATAATTTCCTTGATTTATTTGGACTCCATTGTTGTTACTGACAGTATTACTTATTTGAAAGTTTAACTGCGTGCTTGCTATTGCAGAAAATATAAATTGAATATTAGGCAGAGGTGTGATGCTGATAATGTGCTTCCTAATTATTTCCTGATGTTATGTTGTTTTGGTATTTGAAATAGTCATATTTTTATGTCTTTGGAAAAGACATACCTCAGCAATACTACAGATAAGGAACTAATGTTGTGTTTTATAGGCAATAGCCACCAAATTTTCCACTGCTGGTATTTGCAACATGTATTCTGGCATCTCATTCATGAGGCTACTGTTTTTAAACTGACAAATTACAGAAATGTGGAGGCAAAAATTCCACTAATCACCTATTTATAGAAACATTAACAGAGAATTAATTGGAAATAGGGATTTTGTGGACCTGAATAGTAGAAGGAAGAGTCTAGGATCCTGTGTGCTTGCATAAGTGAGTTTGGGAATAAATTGTGAGACAGAACCAGTGGTTAAGAATGAAACAAAGAAGATGAAGGAGAGAGAGGACTGGAGAAGGAATTTGTCAGAGCAAAGCTGGAAGGAAGATAGTTGGAATAGTAGAAAATGACTAGGAGCCTTTGCATTGTTCTTCAGTCAGCCCTTCAACAAGATGGTCCCAGTAAGGCCCCTCCTGAAGACCAACAAGAGGCAGACACAGAAGATTTCCAACCAAACAAAATCTCCCTCAAATTGTCAATCTGGAATGTGGCTGTAAGTCACAAGTGTGTTCCAGAGTGATCGTCAGGACGGATGTTACTTGTTCATTTTGTGTCAAAATCCAGTCCTAAAAAATCCTTTTAATTCACCAGGACATTTCTGCCTTCAGGTTTTGAAGACACTGAGTGAAAACAGCATTTGCTTTGGGTTTGTTTCCTCAGGCACTGTTGAGCTCAAAGATATCCAAAAGAAGACTATTTTGTTTTGTGATCTTGTCAGAGCTGCATCCTTGGGTCTACTCACCCTCCTCTTCACAGCTGGCCCTTATTGCCCCTCTAGGAGTGGGGAGCTTTTGGAATGTGGCAACTAAATGCACGTAGAGCACAACATATGCAACACCATATAATTCTTCAGTGTAACCTCCCTGAAATAATTTAATAATCTCTGTACCAGTAAATATTTTAGATCAAATCCTGGCCTTGCTGAAAAGAAATCCCTGGTGAATTCATGAAAACAGAATTTTTCATCCTTTTGTTCTCTTATGGGCACATTATATAAGCAGAATTAATTAACTGCCATAGAGTTCAAAGTAGGTCTTAGTGTGATTCAAGCTAAAATTATCTAAAGAAGGGGAAAGGAACTATTCCTTTTCTTTCCCCTTACATTTCTAACTGATCTAGCAATTTAATAAGCCAGATCATTTTGATTTAAGAAAATAATCTACATTAAATAACAGCTCATCTCATTTTTTAATAATAAATGTGGTAATTTACCATCTGAAGACACTAAAAATACACTGCAAAGTCTGTCAAATGGAATGACCCAAACTTCCAGAAGTCTGAAAAATGATGTTGGCATGCAAAGCTGTGTTTGTGAAAGTATTTTTTTGTACTTGCCTGGAGTTCTAGTATATGTAATACTTATCCCTGGAATAAAGAATTTAGTTAACAATTTGTGTTAAATTGAAACAAAGTGTATTTAAAAAAACTTCCTCACTCAGTCACTAAGAAATACAACCATCCACTTTCAAAATCTTGCATTTCAGTCATACTTGGAGTTTAAAGTTTGGAAATTGTTTCAGGCAATTTATCTGCAATGCCATTCTTAGCTAACAGTTTGGTTCTGTTTTGCTGTAGCAGATCTGTTCAGGGTGAAGAACTGATTGGTACTGATTTACATTACCTATAGTAAACATGAAGCAAGGGGGTGCTGAATGTGATCAGCTTTGAGCAGAATCAGATTAGTATTTGTAAACCAGCTAGAGTAAAATGTATGGAAACTTGTTACTGTGTGCAGCATATTTTGCCATTTCATTGTAGTCAGCTGTACATCCTTTTTCAGTTTTCTTTGACAGACTTGGTATGAAATACAAATAAAGAAGACTATCTCAGATTTTAAAAATAAGGCCTTGAAACAGAATAATTAAAGGATACTTGAAAAAAAAAAAAAAAAAAAAAGGAAAGTTGGCAGGGTAGATCAAACATTGTTGCATTTTGCTTCATGTAAAATATCTGTATCCTGTTCAGAGAGAGAAGCTGTCTTTAAAGTTACAGCCTGCTGTTATCCTATCCCTCACACAGGTTTTGGTTCATAACCAAACTCTTCAGACACAGGCAAACACTAATAATACATTATCTCTTGCTATCAATAGCATTTGCTAGCTTGCTATCTCATTGACTCTGGCCTATAATGATATTTACTTATATTTCTCCATAGTGTGTAAGTGAGTATCAAACCACTGAGACAAGTGAATACTTCAAGAAGAGCTGTACATCTGACTTGCAAGACAAAATCAATTGCTTCTGCCATACCATCATCTCCCATGCTTTAAAATCTGTTTCAGAAGGGTTTTTTTCTTCCAAAAAAATGCAATGATAACACTGATAGCAAGAAATGGGATTTCTGGTGATATACTCTTGGCTCACCTTTTCTATATCTTTTGTCGACAATAGTCTTGCAGTGGAAGCAAAAATAGTGTTTAGCACCTTCTTTGCTTATGCTGTTAGAGCTGAATAATTTCAGACAAGAACTGAAGATAATCTAAATCTGTCAGAGGAATGAAAGACTCAGCTGTCAAAACTGAATGACGTGACTGCTGTGAAGTTCAGTAAGCACCATGAAAATAAACTGCTCTGAGTACTGTTTCCAGAAATTAGTATTATTATCCTACACTAACATACCAATCTAAATTCTTTTAGGTCATGAATAAAAAGAGGCTCTAGAATAAATCAAAATAATACTAGCAGAACTGAAACTGATGTCACCACAAGCAGAGCTGCCTGTGTTCCTCAGAAACTGCAGAGATTAGTGAAAGCTGGGGACAAGGACAGTTTCTTGGAAATGGCGACAGTCAAGACAGCTACAGCCAAGAGTCAGTAGATTTGGTATCCTATCAGAAAAGGGACTCTGCTCTGTCCCCTGATTTTCTTTGCAAACTGGATTGCAGGGTAATGGATCAAAGTGTCTGTTGCACTGTAGCTTCACTCAACCAGAAACATTAAGGGCACTATTATGCCAGTACATGTCCCAACTACTGCAGAGCCAAGAGCTGCTCTTTAGCCTGACAACTTCCAAAAGCTTTTCAAGAGCAAGGGTGGCTGCAGAAAAACATGCCTTCTTCTCTGTGGAACAGTGTGTGTCCAGCTGTGTGATTAAGCTCAGACTGCAATTCGGTAACTTAAATAAAGTTTGGAAAGGGCATCAATTTTTCTGAGCATCCAGACTGCTTTACTACACTGAAGTATGGCTGTACTACACTAAAGTGAATGAGTTAATGCAGAGGAACGATGGAAGGAAACAACACTTCCTTCAGCACACATATGCCTCTCATATCAAAGGAGACAAGCCCAGTTTTGTTCACTTCTGCACAGCTTAGGTCTCCACACCTTTTTCACTACAGCTTCAAATATTACATACGTTTTAAGCATTTTCACCTAGAGGGTTAAAAAATGTTTTCACTTTTCTGCTGTAACTCTATTAGCATGTACAAGTTGCTTTGACAGCCCTGAAGAATGAATTTTGATCATCTTCAGAACAGGTATTGCACAGTCAGAAATGCCATATATTTTTTCCACATTGTACCAGTAAGTTTCAGCTGCTGCTCGAACAGAGTACTTCTAGGAACAAAAGGACAGTTTAATCTCCATGTTCATTCAGTTTATTGCCTCAGTAAAAAGACTGCCAAAAAAAGTTCCCAATTAGTGCTAATTGTGGAGAAGTTTTTTGTGATGTGTGATGTGTGATGTGCACCCTTCTCCACTGAAAATTGGATTACAACCATCAAACTCATTTCCTAGTCTGCTGATATATTTTATTTAGGTCATCAGTATTTCTGCCGTTAGCCTTTTTAAAAGTAGTACCTGATCAAACACAAAAAGAACAGAGGTTGAAAACTCATCATTATATCTAACTCTCCTTTCTCTCAATGTGTTAGATGCATTTGGGAGGCTTTGTTAGTTGAATTTTCTTAACCACAATACACAAAAACAAAATAAGACTTCAAGAGCCTTTCAGTTCTCATGTGGTTATGTAATAATACATTAATATAAAGGATTTCCATTTTTAGACATCAAGACCCTGACAGATGTTTTTGGATCTAGTTGCATTTAGTTAGTCTTCATTATTATGGCACACTTTGATCTGGAGAATTCCTTGTCTGTGATCAAATGTAAAATGAATTTTGATTCATTCCCTTTCATCTCATGTGAGCAAGACGTGTGAACCATTTTCTTAGCCCTGCGACTCTGTTTGATGAGTATTGTCTTTTTCACTGGTTCCTGGTGAGATTTTTTTCTTTTTCTGGTAGATGAACCAGCTCCTTTATATGATCTTACAAAAGACACAGGCAGAATGTCACTTCACATTTGTCAAGAGCAAACCCCACAATCTCTTTAACAAATAATGTTTTACAATGTCTTGCAGGAGATTTTTACAAACTGATGTTAATTAGCCCATAAAAAAAAAAAAAAAAAAAAAAAAAAAAAAAAAAAAGAAGAAAAAAAGAGAAAAAAATATAGCAATTAAGGCATCAAAACTGTCTGGAAAACCTGAAAGGTTCTACTCAGCCTTGAAGAGGTAGATATTACAAAGGCTAACATGACAAAAGACCCCTTAACTCATCTCCTTATAATTAAGTATTGTAGTAATCAGACAAGAAAGTTTACCTTTTTTAGGAGCCTTTGCTGCCACTATTAAAGCTCCACAAAGTGCACTGAAGGAGTTTTTCAATAATATTAGTTTATTTGTTTTCACAGGTTTGCACCATGTCATTATAGTAGCTGTGTGAATTTCCTATACCTAAATGTTGCTATTACAATGAACATGGAAAAGGCAAACAAGAGAAACAAAAGTACTTTTCCTCTCACACTTTTGCCATCAGTAGTTTAAAATAAAGTTTTACTATATGTATTGGACACTATATGTCAACCATTTAAATTCTGAACTCTCAATTCACCCATATTATCTTTAACTTATTATAAAAACTAATGCTCATAGAAGCTTTGCAGAAAAGGTTCTTATATATTTATTTTGTACATATAATTTTTGTTACCCGTTTATTTGCAAACTATTTTACAACTGGCACTTGTGCCTTAGGCCAATATCTTTAAAAGTGAGATACTATCATGGACTTAAATCTTCTGAGCATTTAAGCATACACATAATTCAGCGATTTAAATAGCCCCCTACACAAAAAAAGGGGTGCATGCACCAAGAAGAGAGATCTTTCGACAGAACAGGATAATTTAAAATGCTTTGTCCTAGGTGCTATAAGCAGTTCAGCTTCAGCTGAGATTGATTTCAGTAGCCCAAACTGAGCCTGGCACTGCTTGACACCTCTGTCATTGTGCATTTCTGAAGGGGGTTTGGTTATATTCTTCCTGTGTTTGTCTGGCTTACGAGGTCCTCGGCTTCCTGCAGCATGGGGTGTCATCCCAGTTCTCAGCTCTGCAGGGCTACCTGGAAATCAGCATCTCTGCCAAACCTGTTGGACATTGACAGTAAGAGTAAAGACCCCCACATCTGCCCATCCCCAGGCACCCCCATGCCCCTGATTCATGCTCACAAGGTGGATGACTCCCCATTTGAGCTGAAACTCTTAAAGTGATGAGCTTTAGATTACCCTAGACTGTTGGAACTGCATTTTGTGCTTCTGGGATTGAGTTATGCCAATATGCCAAATGTCAGAACCAAAATAGAGTATAATTCCAACTTTAAGGTATATTTTTTGCCCAAATTATTTAACCTTAATTTAGAAGTATCAAATAAAAAGAATGACCTTGCTGATAACAACAGCTGTTATTTACTTGAACATCTGTACAATGTTTTATCTTCAATCTCAACCCATGTTTTAGTGTCAGATTAGTGTATTTGAAATACTTCTTAATGGAAAGCTGCTTTAATGCCACATTATATTGTAGGTTAGGGAGAAGTAAAGTTTATTAAATTCTTGAAAAGGTCAGTGAAATCAATAATTGCTGAATTGACCTAGTAGAAAAAGCCTGTGGAAGGCTAACTTCATCTTTTCAGCCCCTTTATATCTGTGTGGAGCACAGAGAGAACAGAGAAGTTGCTGGGCAGTCTTTTAGAGTGAAGAGCTTTAAAGAACAATTGTCACAACTGACTGGACTACACAAGCAGAGGCCAGGGGTGCATTGTGAGGGTAAAGAAGCAGTTTCTGAAAATACATTGCTAAATAGCAAAAGGTGAGTTTCATTTCACAAGTAGAAAGATAAAACTATTATAAGCTCTTTGTTGATGTCCTTTTGGTTGATCGGAAAGTGCAAACTTCCAGTCTGAGAAGAGAAAATAAGTATGGAAAATTCTGCAAACTTTTGAAGTTCTGTTGTTTTTCAAAATAGATGGCTAAAAATACAATGTGAAGGAGCTGATAAAATCACCATGTTGTCCAATATGGCCCAAGAAAGCACCCACAGTGTATTGTTGCTGAGCTTACATGGAAATATAATCAAGCCATGTCCAAGCTAAGTCCCTTGCAGGATTCCAGTACCTGCATAAGGCAAAGCTGTATTTTCTCTTTCTTACTACTTTATAAAACTTTCTTCTGTTTTGGCAGGAATTCAGCTCAGTGAGTCCTTCTCCCCAGGCTAAAGTTTCAGCAGCATGCATTATACACATTATACACACATTATAATGCAGCTATTACTAAAGGCAATACTTAAATGTAAAGGAATAAAAAGATATGTGTGGTGTGTATGACCTAAAGCTTATTGGCACATGATTGAAATAGCTTTCATAGTCTCTTTTTACTTAATTTATGTGAGCTGGCAAAATCTGGATGTAAAAACACCTTAATCTTATCATTGCCTTTTTAGACATTTTCTGTTGGAATGAAAATTCTGTATGTTGAACACATCCCATAATTTCTATTTACTTTCTAATGGGCTGAAAAGCCTTAGACAATTCTTTTCTTTAAACACTTTTTGTCTCAAAGGTGCTGTTTACAATTAATTTATATTACTATTAATATTATTATTATTGGGTAATTGATTAATGGATGGCAGTAAAGAGGCTGATGTTAGGGGAGTTTTTTCATGTCAGATGTTTGTCAGCCACATTGTGTTGAACATTACGTCAGGCACTTTGAATTTCCAAATGTTGCAGTTCTGGGATAATAGGAAGACAGGGAATCTCAGTCTCAAACTGAAATGTTCCAGTCTTCAAGAAATATTTCTGGCCCAAATTTTCTCCCAATAAATCACAGCTTTTCTGGCTTGCACACAATTCCGTAGGTTATGGCCAAAACATTTAATGCCACTTGAAATCACTTACATGTCATGCATGCTTTCCCAGCACATGTACAGAATAAATTGAAACAATCTGAAAATTAGCTCCTAAAATGGTGGATATGCCTGCTATATCTTATTGCTTAGGTAACCAATGTGATACTTCAACAGTCAAATTAATGGTCCAAAAGATTAATCATTTAAATTAAAAAGTAATTCTGCATTTTGAGTAGCATCACATCCTGAAGAAATGAATACACAAAGGCTACTTTGCAGCTGCGGAAAAGATTGCAAATAGTTTTGTTCTGCCAGCAACTGCCAGCCAGAAAGGGCATGCAGTCTTACGGGTTCTTGTTCTGGATGGCCATGGTGAAATTTTTTGTGCATAACAATAAAGCGTTATGCTTGTAGACAAATTTCATTCAAAATAGTAGAGCCCACAGAGGGCCCATAGTTTCATCTCATAAAGGGGATAACAAGAACTGTGGGGCAGGCAGACAAGGAGCCTTTTGGTGCTCATGGGCATATTGGATTAGTTCACTATTTTCTTTCAGTTGCAGGATGTTGGGGTTTCCCCTTCCTTGTATTTTATGGGGAAGAAGGAAGTTCAGTGACTGTCAAATGTTATCATCTTAAGCAAGGAGAGCTCCAGAGAGTATCCAGGGGTGCTGTGTTGAGACTAGGAACAGTGAACTAGAAGTGTGTGCAGCTTCTTCAGAGATACCTCCAAGAGGCAGTGTCAAAGGCCTCCCAGGGATCCTGCTAAACTTGAAGAAGGAGTTGTAGCAGGCAGGCACCTTATATTTCTGTGTCATTAATCTCTAACAGCAAACCTCTGTTCTTGAAGGAAGGAATGATACGTCAGTTACTGCCAGTGAATAATCATCTGATGGCATCAGCCATCCATGCATCCACTGCACTGCACAGGGCAGGGATCCAAGAGGCACTTTGGGATCTTGCTTAATGCTGGTATTGAAGTAATTTCTGTGCAGGAGAAACCACTGGAGAGTTTGAATTCTTCCAAAGAGCACATCTCAGAGAAATCTCAAAATTCATACAAATAGTATGCAGAACTAGATGTGTCTTCTACTTAGAATTACAGCTAGGCAACATGTCACTTTTGTCATTTGACTTGGGGGAGCTTGCCTTTTTAGGAAGGACAACATCAGACTGGGGAGAAACACATGCACATTGATGAAATTCTCTGACACTCATTTTTGCATATCTGTTCATGTTACTGTGTAATTCCAGCAGGCATTCTTCAGAATCTTGCTAGGAAGGCCCTATGGTGGAAGGTTATTGTTTCAATCTTTAGGCCTGGTCTGGTTTCACCTGTGATGTATGTATGTACATAGTCATGCATAAAACTTTTTCTATTTGGGCTATTTCTAATGGGATATAGTAAGCAGGTTCTCTACAGCCACATGTGAAGATTAATTCATCAGTTGTCAGTGTCTGCATCTTGAAAAATTTAGGAAATGGCTTTGTCTGTTTACTCAACAATGTACAAATCTTTCAATATCAGCTTCTGTCACAATTTCCAGAATTACATTTTTTTTTCATAAAAATGAATGAGAGTGAATAAAATGCATACAAACATCTTCAGTATGGCAACTTCTTGAGCTTATTTTGCTGTTCCTGGTTTCTGCTGCAAACATTGCCAGGACAAGTTATCTCTTAAGTGCTGTTGTAGTGGGGTCATTGTCTTCCATTCAATATGGTATTCTTTGGCTATTCCATTTTACTTTTCTGCTGCCACTATATGTGCAGCATGATCTCTCTTATATGGATGCCTCATGACAAGGAGGGGAAAAATGAACATATGTGACTCTTTTTCAGTCACTTCAAATAATGGTGTAGAAAAGGTGCGACAAGATATCTCATGCTTATATAGGCAAGTCTGTTTATACTATTGCCATTAGAAAAATGTAGAAATTCTACCAGAGTTTCAAGTACTTTCCCAATATTTTAGTCACCAGCAGTTCAGTCCTCAGCTTTTCAGAGTCTCTTAAGATTTTCCCTTTCCTAATGGAAGCAGCTACTCAGAAAAAGTATCAGCTACTTGGAGAAGAGGTCTTTGGCTGCTAATTGCAGCCTTCCAGTACCTGAAGGGAGCCTACAAGAAAGAGGGAGAGGATTACTGTGATGTAGATAGAAACACACAGCAACACACACAACAGGTGTTCAGGCAGAGAAGACAGGAAGGAAGTCTCCAGTTTATTGTTGACCTCGTATATATAAGTTTCTGGACAGTGATCAGAGATTGGACAGAGAGGTTACCACCTCTCCATCTCCACTGGTCACTTGAGAAGTCCATCAGGTGATATCTTTTCATAAAGGAATGTAAACATGATTCTTGTTTATCTTACAATTCATGAGAACTGACTCCACTATACTGAAACAAATCAGAAGGTTTATTTTCGAAAACAACAGGAGAGGGACTGTTTGCAAGAGCAACTTGTGATAGGACAAGGGGCCAAATGGCTTCAAACTGAGAAGAGTAGGTTTAGATTAGTTATTAGAGGAAAATTCTTTGCCATGAGGGTGGTGAGGCACAGATTTACAGAATTACAACTATAAAAATCAGGTGTTTGGATCTCATTGAAGCACGTTCCTCACCATCATGCATGCATCACATAACCTGTAGTACATTCAAAGAGGGGTGTGACAGTGGTCTTGCTCAGGCTGGAAGTTCAAACTAATGTATCTCTCTAAAGAATGTAATGCCACATACCTCACTTCCTTTTCTCTTTAACACCATTTCTGAGATCCATGCACACTGTGGTAAGTGATATAATAAGGTGTTGATGATTTAGCTAAAGACATTTGTGGGAAAGGTATGTTCCTCTTATGTTCAAACAAAGTCTCCAACTATGTGAACAGTGTTTTCCTGTAGGCCATATAGTGTACAAATGGTAAGGCTTCCAAATGGGAGTTTAAATTAAGTATGAAGTTCTGGACTAATGAAATGCAAAAGCATGTTGCATATAAAGTGTGAGACTTTGAACGGACAGTTTAAAACGTGGTCTTCATATCTAGACACATTTCATGGCTCTGCTACACGTTTCTTGAGTAAAGCTAAATAAGTAATTTAAATGATGAAGTATTACAGTGTTTTGATCTCTGAAATAAAGATAATGACACCTCTTCATCAGGAAGATTGTGATGATTAATATTTCCCTGAATCATTTTGGAACCTCTAGATGGAACTTGATGTATAAGTATGCAGTGATTACTGTTGTAACTAGGTAATTTATTTACTCTCAGGGGATGCTACAGTTATAGTTTAGATACTACTTTATACCTTATGTCTTTGTTTGCAGTGGCTCTTTCTGACTATCATGGACTGCAAACCCTATCTACCTTTACAAGGAAGTGGGAAGGAATGCCATTCAGCTGTTATTAGAATTTTAGGGTTTTTTTTAATTCTTTCAGGTGTGCAAGAAATTCAGCAGGAGTATTTGGTACTTGGCTTCTAGTATGCATGTGTAGAAACTGCCATCATGGACTGCTGCTTTGTTAAAGACAGTTTAAGTTCCAAATTCAGTTATCTTTTTCAAAAAGAAGTATATTCTCCTTACAAGAGAAAACTAGTTGTTCAGGTCATTTTTTGGCTTGTATTCAAAAGCTGTTTCCACATCACAAGCTGAAACAATATAAGTTTGCTTACTAGCATAGTCTTTTTTTTTTTTTTTTTTTTTCATTATTCTATATCTACTCTGTTGCTCTGGTGAGGTCTTATCAGAGGAAGGTCAGTCCCAGCAGTCTGACTGGTCTGACTGATACATGAAGCTTTTCAGTGTCTTGCTCTTGACAGATCAAATCAGTCTTTTGGTTTGCGAAGAAAAAAAAAAGAGACAGGTCTGACTTTTATGTCCTTTCATAAGAAGTGGAAAAGAACCAGCTAGCACAAGTTTAAGAAAAAAATACAGACAGCCACGTCTTTTTTTGTCTTTTTCCCTAGAGCTTCTGTCAGTCTAATGTTCCAAAGTATCAAATATTTATAGCTGTGGTAGGTAGACCTTCTATGATTACTTAGTATTGAGACTGTACAAGGCAACCTTTGCAGGAACCTGTTGTCATTATTCTTAACTTTACCAGACTTTGGGCTGATTATATTTGAAAGATTTCAAATAAAACTTGTAGCCATCTCAGATACTTTGATTATACAAACAATTAGTGTTTTGCACCTGCTGACAAAGTGCTGCTCACCTAAAAGTAATTTCCTTGGAGCAAAGAAATTTGATATATCATTGTGGATTGGCTTTTGCATTCTCCCAGATTTTGGCAAATTAGAAACTTGTGAAAATTCAGACTGCACTAGACTTCCACAATATACAAGCTAAATAGATCCTTTACAGGCTTTTGCCAAATGGAATTTGTTTTATTTCTTTGCAGTTTCTGTGCTGATTAAATTGCAAGTACACCATCCCCACTTTTCCTAAAAGGATACTAGATAACTTCTAGCATTTGGTTTATAACAATGCAAAATAAGTTGGAAAAAGCTGTTTTGTTTTTTTAACTTCTTTTTTTTTTTTCAGCAGAAAAAAACCCCAGATTTGTTAAGAATTATCAATTTAAACTGGAATGGCTACGAGGAATTCCCTCCACAGCACAGGAAAATTTTTCCTAGTCCTAGTTTCTGTTCCACTTGGCTGTGCAAATTCCACTCGGGCTCATGTGGAATGAGGGTATTTGGGTCTGCTCCCTGCAGCAAGCAGTGGCTGGATCAGTATTTATCTAGCAAACAGGATTCATTCAAGCTGAGTTGTTATATCCTCTGTCAGGGAGGATAGCAGCCTCTCTCTAGCATAGTCCTCTTGCATGAGCACAGGGATGGGGCATGCTGCCTGATCCCTGTTTCTACCACTTCTCTCTTACGATTCAAAGGCCTAACAAGCCAACATCAGTCTTTGACAGCCCTTCACAAACATCAGCATCCAGTGCAGAGTTCCTTCACTCTCAGCTGAAGGCACCAATGAAAGCATCTAAGACTGACAGGGATTATAAAAGCAGCCAAATACACCCTGCCTGTGTTAGGGAGTCTGAAACCAGACTTTGGGGCATAGGAGACAGTGGCTCTGAGGTGCTAGAGGAGCAGTCCCCTGATGGCAGAGGGTCCCTGTTCGATGCTGGCAGTGTCTGATGCAGGAACTTCTGTTGCTCCTCATCTGGCTCTGCTCTGAGACACTCCCTCTGTTATCATTCTACTTTTGCCCTTTCCCAAGACACAAGTGAACTTTCTCCTGGCTTTTAGGCAGAAAAATTTAATTGTGCTTCAAAATTGGAAAAATCTTTCAGATGCTTTGTTCCAGAAGAACAAGAAAATAACTAAATTAATAGGAATAGAATAAAACATTTTTCACTAATTAAATACTTAGTCACATTTTAAAAAGCAGAATACTTGTAATGAATGCTGCTATGCCTTTATCTCACCATATTTCATCACTTCTAGTTGTTTATGAAAACTGTATATTATATTTAATATATTGGGTAGTCAATTAAAAAGAAAAGGCTTTATAATTTAATATTTTCTACAGTACTGCAAGTAATTTTGTGTCTTGCACATGCTTTTGTGTGTCAATACAAAATGACAACAAATATATCTTTTAAAATAAGAGATATGCTTCAATAATAAGGTTTTAGCAGCTTTGGAAGTTCATTCCAAACAAGTGTAAAGTTATGTTCTGGCATTTCTTCAGGACACTTTCTTTCTTCTTGACAGTGTTTTATTTTACAGAAGCGTAAAAGAAGTGACAGGTTATTGTGTACATAATCACAGCTAATTTTTAACTTCAAACACTCCTCTGTGATCTTAAAAGCGTTTCATTTGTTCATAGGCACAGGTTTGTACAAGCCCTGTGCAACATCTGTACACTGTTCTAATAAATAGCTATAGTGGTAGCTCTCACTCCCAAAAAAGTTTAATTAGATCTGAAAAGTAGTTAAGCTCTTACATGACTTTAACATGGATGAGCACCATCAGAAATGTTTCCACTTTAAATTGCAAGGTGATATGGCTTTCACAGAAAAATGCTGTGTCCCCAAATCCTGCTGAGATTGGTAGGCTTCAAGGCAAACTGCATCTCAGAAGAAGTGGTCAGTCAAACCGGGAGTATCTGGGAACTTGGAAGTCTAAGCCCCTCACGTGCTCTGGTGCACCTGGTGAATTTTGTGATCGAATACTTAGCTAACATTTCAATGATATTCAGTCAGTAAGAATAGAGTTAATTTTTAAACAATTATCAAAATTTACTGCTTCAGTGAATATGTAAACTGGTAAATTTGGTACTAACTCTGTTCAAGCAAAACCACATTATCTCTCTGAAAAAATGTGAGTTTTTTTAGGATTATTTCCCACTTAATTCAATCCCATAATCCATGATGTTAGTTGTAGAACTGCTGCTCCTGTGGCATGGAGCCCACGAAATTTCTTTTTGTGTAGTTTCTCGTATGGATCTGTCCCACTACCCAAAGCACACAGCAAGGAGTGAGGCTTACAGTAATACCTATTTATAGCTCCTGCTTGACCTGTGAGAGAGCAAGCAGAGAGTGAAATGGGATACATCTGTCTGGTTTGGTGGTTGTAACCTTTAGAGGAGACAGAAAGTAAGCACAGCCTGGGCTACTGAGTGCTTGGGTCTCCAAGAGATCATCTGAAATGAGGTGGGGACTCGTTGCAGTCCCCCCCCCCCCCACTGCCCACTGTCACTTGATGTTTCACATTTAATCAGTCTTGCTTTTCCATTGGTTAGAAGATGGCAGTTTTTGATAAAATGTTTAATTTCCAAGTTTCATCTTTCATCTCCTCCTATCAAAGTGCTTTTTGGCATATCCCAAAAGGAGCAGTCTTGACTTGCAGGTCAGATTTTAATACAGATGAGCCATTACCAAAGGTACAACAACTAAGATAATCCCTCTCCCTGCACTAAAAAAGCTAGGTAAAAACAGATATTAATAAAGCAGCTGCTAAACGTTTATTTTATATGGTAAAGCTCTCTTGATTGATTGAAAGTCTATAATTTAAAAAACCTAGCAGTGATGTAGGAAAATGTACTTATTCATCATACATGAAGATCATCTCATCAATATTTTTTCTTAGATGCTAAGACAAGTCTGCTGTCATTGCTCTAGAATGTAGAGTGCTGTAGAGTATCTGAGGGAACTGTAAGCATGTTCTTCAGCTGTGCTGTGCTATGCACCACTCTAAAACTGACTTGATTAAACAACACATCCCCTTCTGGCAAGATCTCAGGGCTGTTGCTCACTGTCACTGCTTGTAGTTGGCATTACAGCTTACTGTCTGTCACTAGAGGAACATTCCATACTGCAATCCTTCTGGCTGCTGCTCTTTTGGTGGCACCAGACTGGAGATCCCCCAGCATGAGTGTTTCCCCTCCCCATTTTTGTGTGTACAGGAGGATGTTTGAGAGGAGAACAAAGTCCTTCAGTTTGGCATAACTGTTGTAATTAACTGCTCCCAGTAGAGACAGTTGCATGTCACTCCTCTATCTTGATACCTAGAGAGAACTTTCAAAGTGCCAGCAAGGAGATTTTCAGGACAAAAATAACTCAGTATTTTCTCTGATACATGCTCATTTCTCCTTCACTTTGCACAAAGGATTTCACAACAAAAGACTTACCTTCTACATATTTACCTGCAGGAAACCAAGGAAGTTCCAAATGAGAAAAGAATGCACACATTGATTTCAAGTATCTGAGAATCTAGAAATATTCACTGCATTCAGCCTGCTTTGCCTTCTAATAAGGACAAGAACAGTATGCTGTCATCCTGCCTGGTCTCCTGCCCTCTTGTCTCTGACAGGGATGGACCGTGGCTCTGTGCCTGATTTTCACCTCCACCCTGATGCCAATTCACCTTATTAGCCTTTTGTCAGGTCACTAGGGTAACTGCTGATCTCTCTAATCTCCTGCCAGGCTACTTTGTTGGCAAGAACCCATGCTGGATACATGACATTTGGTCTATTTTAGACTGCTCATAAAAGGAAACCTCTTTCCAATTCTCTAATTTCAGAACCTTTCTGTTTCGTTCAAATTTGAGACTTTTTGCTGCAAGTTCCATTTTTATAAGCCCCACTTGTTTTATAACAAGTACATTAACCGAGGTCCAGACTATTTAATACAATAATGCTACGTAGGAAATACTCTCGTTAAAAAAGAAATTTCACATAATTTATTTTTTCATAAGGTTTTTTGATTTATTTTATATTTTGATGTGTTACACAAGTCTAAAAAGATTAAGATAGTAAAAAATGAATATAAATGGGTATGCAAATGGATATATAAAAAGGTAATGATTACAACTTACAAGTGTATAGGCAGAGGCATTTTCAGAAACTGGAAGACTTTATAACAGAAAATGGAAAACTAGAGGGAATAAGCTAAGCAAAGCTGAAGCAATATCATCCATAATACTATACTGTTGTATGTATGATAAACAGTTCTTATTTATAATTATTATACCATAAGAGATCTTCCCAATATATAAAGATTTAGTAGTTCAAGGATGTATCTGCTGCCCTGTAGTTTTTTTTTCCCATGGTTAGAGAGATCACATTCTAGCTATTTTATTGCTTACTAGAAGGAATGACCTAAGTGAGGTAGATTTCTGATTGTCTTACAGTCTGTCACAGTCAGTCTTGGCAGCTAATAGCTTCCACCTCTAAGACACTGTAATAAGGTTACAGATAATTATATTTAAGTGTTAGTCTGCAAGGTATCAGATATCTGTGTGTAAATGAAAATTATATCAGAAAAAGGTTGCTGAGCTCACAAGGCACTACTCACAGTGATGCCTTAAGTTTTAGCTTTTATATTTTTTAGAATCTGTGCTGTTTTAGTGCGTAGTTCTAGGATTCATATTAAGTGCTACTAAGCTCTCTTCACAGAGCTGATAAATAAAACAAGTCCTTCTCTAGCTTGGGACTAAGGACATCTGATATAACTTTCAGGCCCAAGAATAAAAACAGTGAAGTGAGAAGAAAAAACAAGGAGGATGGATCTTCATAACTTGAAGGTATGGCTGGACAATTAACTCCAATATGCAAATTGACCAAAACTGATAAAAGTGTGACACCTTGTGATTGGTCATCCATTTTGGGGTGCATCTTGGGTGTAGTCCAGCTGGGCTCTTGTGCTGCCCAGGTGTACCCATTGAGGCCTTTTAATAAATACCTACTTTATCGTTTTGCTCTGTATAGTCTCTGCTCCAGGTCTGCCTCGAGAAGTCATCAACAGAAAAGTTTAATCCTGGATGTTCTCTAACTGTGAATGGAGATAATTATTTTGGAAATTGGAGTAAGATGCAGTAATAATAGTAGTATTAGGCAAGCAACACAGTTTAGTTTCTACTTCCAGACAGATAATATGCTTGCCATTTTCCTGAGTGAGTCTTTTACTACACCTGAAATATTATATAAGTCATTATTAAGTGAAGACAGAGCATGTTGTTAGGGCATTCACTAATGTAAGCTCTCTGTGTCCAAGCAGAGTGCTAAAATATCTAGAAAATATTTCCAAATATTATAAAAATTATGATAATTTAAAAAATTTGAACCTGGTGACTCTAGTTTTAAGAATTATGCTTTCCTTACTTATAATTCAGCTCAATTCCACACTACAACCAAATACTGAATTTACTTTAGATATTTTACTGTTTTTACTGAATTTGTGCTTGGTTTGTATAGGGTTAATTACCAATAAGATGCCAAATCATGGAAGATGGCATAGTATCTGTAATAACATCTCATTATGTATGAATTACGATGTAGATTGTCTATGCCTTCTAGAAACAGAATGGGGCAGCCATTCAGAAATTACCATAGGTACTATTTTTGCCTGAACAGTTTCCAAGAAATGCAGACATGACAGAGCCATGTGTAATTTCACCCTGTGAGCCCTGATTTGACATTGCCAGTTTTAAAGCATGGTTAATTTCTAGGTAACTCACTAGATACACTTATATACAGTTTCTTGCTTTATAGCAGCACTTTACAGGAGGAAATGTGCATGTAAGCAAAATGCACATATTCTCCTCAGAGGCCTGACAACCACTTAAGTCCCTTTAAGGCCTCTAGGTTATTCTGTGCCTAGGGAACAATCTTACAATTTTATTAAGTACCAAATAAAAGTGCTCATTATTCCCTCAAATTGCAATGAGAGAGCTTATCTTTATGCATGTGTGAGACACATGTTAAAATTAGAGTGGAACTAAGTGTTTCTCATCCTTTAATAGTAAATGCACTATTGAGTACAGAAGTTTAATGCTTCTCTGGTTTTAGAAATGAAAATGCTTAAAAGAAGAGGGAATTAGTCTTGGAAAGAAGAGAGAATTAAACTCTCTTGTTGACTCAAATTCAAAGTATTTTTGTTTAAATTACTGTTATTTAAATATTGTCCATTTCACGACTCTCCAGGGTCTGAAATCAAGTGACCAGATTATTTTACTTCACTGTTTAGCAAATAGGGTCTAAAACAAAACACCCTTTGCTTGGCAGGAAAGTCTTTGTGTTGCTAATAATAGCTTTTTGAATTTTTCTAGTAACATTAAACTTCCTGTCCTAGGCTACAGAAAGCACACACATTCTCAATGCTGGTTTTAGACGAATGTCTCAGTTTTGTACCTCTCACTGGCTGGAAGTCGCTTCATGAGTCTTACATAAAGGGAAACAGTGGCATCGCAGGAAAGCACAGAAAACTTATTAAATCAGTTTTTAAAGCACTGAGGAAAGTATCCTGATACTAATATACTGAATTCCCACAACTTTTAAATGACTTGCTGACTTGTCCATTCAGCAGTATGAACTTCGAATCTGTTCAGGGCAGTAAGTACTAAGGACATATATTTTAGGTCCTGCTTGGCACTGTATAAAGTTATTACCTTTTTGTTCAGTGGCTGAACCAATTTTTTACTTTAGTTCCTTTGTTCAAAATTCATCTAAATATTGTTGTCCTCAAAATATTTGCCTAGAGGATATAAAAGAACTGAAAATCTTTCAGCTTGATGCCATTTATTTCAAGCTCATGAAAAAGTTTTGCCCAATAACCCTGACTTAGGGACCTCAAGAAGAGTGAGATGGGATCCTTGCATTTATTTATTTTTGGTGTCTTAATGAGATATGAAACCATGCAACAGAAAGCAGATCTAACTATACACAGTATATATCTGTTTTACAGATTTTCTGATAATGAAATGTGGAGTTTTTAGTGTATGAGGAACATCATCAAGAAAATGAGTAATGAGCATGCCCAGTTTACTCTATTAAACAGCTAACAGAAAAACAAAATCAAATTTCCTTTGGAAAAAACAGAATTAAACATGGTTTTCTCCTGAATGAATTCTGTAACTGCTGGATGGGATAAAACAACTCTCCTTAATTAGTTTTGTGAATCTAAAACCAAATTCAGATCAAAATAATTTCCTGGCCTTGTATTTATTTATCAGAATAATTATTTCTCTGTAATCTCCTTGGGCATCACTACTTTCTGCAATGCCAGTGTTTTCAATTTGGCTATCAGGCAATAATCTTTCAGAATTACTAAAGATGGAAACACAACATGTCTCTTTCACACAGCTTTGTATTGCTTTGCCATGGAAGCCCTCATCCATCCATTGTTTTGGTGATCAGTTTGATATTTTTCTTGTGAGTCTCCCAGCTGGGAAAAATAGTTTCTGAAGGAAGATAAAAATATCTCATATCTGAGAAAAACCCAGAATGAATATGGTAGTTTCTGGTATGCTAATTCAGTGACTATCAGCTGGCAGAGAGCTGACAACTCTTTTCCTAGAAGTTTCTTGCAAGACACGAAGCATATACTCTCTCCAGGAAAGCCTGTTAGTACTACACATGATTTTCCTCTCCTTTTGTCTTCAGCATTTCATAGTCAGAGTTATGAGTTCTAACAAATTAAGAGTATTCTAACAATGAATAACAATATTTGGTCCAGTAAGATACTGCAATGATCCATTAATTTTTGATGTTCCCATATATGTGTCATATGACAATAATGTCAGAACAGTGAAATTAATGCACAATTAATGTGTTTCTCCTTTTGAAACACAGCACTGGCATATGAGGATGTCTCATGTTGTGCTCTAAGTTATCCTTTACATCATGCTATAGAACCACACCTAGCAGAGTGTTTGGAGTTCAGATGCCTGTGGATCTTCCTAGTCTTTGTTCACCACATGGACATATATTTTAATGCAAATCTCTGGTTTTGAGGAGTCTAATTCCTGCTAAAGCCAGCATTTCTAAATGGCAGAGTGTGCCACTGGGAAAACACAGGTTTGAGTTAGCACAATTAGGAATTATTTTACTCGCTATTAATAATTTGGTGCCCGATTTTATGATTGCTGTCAGTGTCTTGGAATGTTAAATTTATATTCTCTTGTAAACTAATTTTAGGTACTAACCAGAGTGAGAAAGGCTGGTAGCTAGGAGAATGCTGTGTGAGCCAAACTATCCCTGGCATAACTAAGAGTGTTCATATGAGAAATGAATTGGACCCTATGTCTCTTTACTTTCTCTCCAGCCAGAGTAACAGCTGCAGTGTGCTTGTGACTTAAAAAAAAAAAAGAAAAAAAAAGTATGCTTTCTGGCAGTGAGTGGACATGCCTTTGTCTTCACACTACATTAATTCTTGTTTTTCTGAAGTACTTGTATGGAGTCACTTGTACATATGAGGTTAGAGGGTTTTTCCTTTCTTGTGCACTCTTCTCTAGGAGTTTGTGGTGACCTGCGTTTGCCTCTCCTTGAAATTCTCCCATCCAATACAACAGGTGCTCTGTAATGATGGAGCACAAAGACAGGGTGAAGTTCAGAGCAGGATTCCTAACCCAGGATTAGCAGAAGGAACAAATCAGTCTGCTTCTGTCCTGGATCACTGAGCCCCAGGACATCCTTGGTACTTGCTTGCACAATGCTAAGTGTAATACTCTGTAGCTGGCATATGCCTCTTGGCTTTCCCCCTCAGGCAATTTGTGATGATTTCAAAGTGCTTGTCTTCATTGTAGCACAAATAAATAATATTAATCAATCTTTTAAAATCAGTAGTTATGCCTGCCTGTTATATATCTGTTTCAAAATAATACTTTTTGCCAGTAAGTTAGTATTTAAAAGACAAGGCTACAAAATTATTAATATAAAAATAATTGAGGATCTCAATAAAACTAAGTGAAGTAAATTCAAATTACATGGTATGGTATTCAGTACCTTTCACGGTCTATGTAAACCTGTATTTCACAGGATGAAATTTGACAATCTTGTGTTAAATAATATAAAAGTTATGAACCTTCTGCTACTTTTGATTAAAGAAAATGTAAATTTACAGGCATTAACCTTAGAGTAAGTCACCGCTATCTGCTATAGTGTGAGTGCAGATAGTAACAGAAATGTATACTATGGGGAAAAAATTAACATCAAAATCACATGTCTGGTCATGCAGGAACAGTCCAGCTTCCTACACACAGAGAATACTGACTGACCCAGCCAGACACCTCCCTCCAAGAAGCCCAGCTCCCACGGCTCACTGCAGATGGAGCCGTGCAGGCCACGGTGGGCACAGATGGCAAGGGCGGTGGGACAGGCAGCGAGCCAGGCTCCCTGCAAGGCTCAGTGTCTGCACAAGGCCAGCCTGCTCCTGACAGCTGCAGCCTTGGGCAACAGGGACTTGGGCCCTGTGCTGGAAGGCAAGTGACTCCAATGTGTGTGTGTGTATACATACACATACACATACACACACACATACACATACACATACACATACACATACACATACACATACACATACATGTATGTATATGTATATATGTGTGTATATATATACATACATATACACATATGTGTATATATATGTATATGGTATTAATATCTCAGGGTAAGTGTGAAATAAGTGGATGAATAAGAGAAACGATTGCAAACTGGTCAGATTTGTGCAATGTGCTCAGTGTCCTGTCAAGAACAGTAAACAAGAGCCTGAAGGTCTGATTTAAATTGTATTCCACAAGACAGAAAAATGCCAAGACATAATAATAAAGAAGTAAAATATATGTTTCATACAGTCTCCTTTTAAAATAAAATTTGTTCATAAGTTTTACTTTTTTTAACAATTTCACTTATGAAATGTTGTCTTTACGTTTTCCGAATGACTGACATTTATCACTCTATTTTCTGCTTCATGAGTTTTAGCCAAAACCACTTACAAAAGACCACTTAAAAAAATGGAACCAAAACCAGGTGAAAGCATTTAATAGTTAATCTGTGGTTCTAAGGAAGAAAATTATAAATTTTTCAGAATTTGTACAAATCCTACTGTTTTATCTGATAAGCCTTATCTACTGCAGCATTTTAGGTGCAAAATACAAATATTGGAGTAAACATGACCTAATTGCAATTCATTTTGTCCATGAAATCCCAGAGAAACCACAAGGAGGACAAGTGATTTCAGCAAGCACAGACTATTCTTCTGCTTCATTGACTTGCAAAGTAACTGGTGCAACATACTTTACTCCAGACATATCAGCTGAAAGAGATATGTGAAAAGAATAAATACTGTAAATAGATGGATTTATTTCACTAATGTAGGAGGCATTTGAAAGACAACTATTCAATAGCAAGCTTTAATGTCAATGCAAATTTAATGAAATCAGAATACATTACATCTCTAAGGCCTACATTTGCAGATGTAAACCAGCATAATTCACTGCCTTAGCTGGAGTTTTACCAGTATATAACTTGCAGCCTTGAAAAATCTTACTAAATATTCTCAGTTGTATCTCCTTTCTTCTTCTGTTTCATTGTGCCTGAAGACTATTTTCTCCTAATTTTCTCCCTACATCTCTGTTCTTCTAATAGGTATTTTCTTTTCCTTTTTCCTCTCCACCTCAGTCTTTTCAGCTTTCTCCAAGAACCATTTTTTTTAAATTTTTGTTTCATACAATCATAGAATAACCTGGGCTGGAAGGAGGCTCTGGAGGTCACCTAGGCCAATCTCCTGTTCCAAACAAGACTAATTTAAAAGTTAATTCAGGTTTCTCAGGGCTTCCTGACCAGATGAATTTTGAGTATATAGGATGGAGACAGTACAACCTCTCTGTGTCCTTGTCTCTGTACTTACCCCTTTTTAAAAAAAATAAATTAGTTTCTAATATTTCATTATGGCTTTTTTGCAGTTCTGCTTCTTTGAATAACTTCCATAATTCTTCATCTTCGTTTCATCCTTATGCCTGTCTCTACCCTTCTACCTCTAATAGTTGTAGCAAACATTCTATTTCCATGATTTCTGAATTTTCTGAGGTAAAAGAAATGTACCTCTTGCTTTGATATACAGGGTTATATTTGCTCCTCACAAGATTCAAACTGATACCATATGGGTAGAGGTCAAATGAATGACCACAGCTTATTGCCCAAAGCCATTCAGGTAACATGAACACCACTAGAACTGCCTTAATCCCCTGCCCTATTGTCCTTTGCTCCTGCACAGCCAACCCATCTCGCATTTGAAAATCAGACTTGTGCCTAGTACCTGTAGAGCGTCAGTAGTTTTTGAAGGAATAATGGCTGCTGAATATGAAAAGGTGTTCAACTATCAGGCCTCACATTGCCTGAATCGCCAGATTCACGTTTGGAAATTTACTTTCTGTTTCAGTTGAAAATTTGGGGAAAAAAGTGCCTTAGCTGGCACTGGTTTTTGTCCATGGCACTGACAGGAGCAACTAGAACATGTGTCAATCTAATTGAAGGTTGTCAATTTTAAATTGTTCTAAACAGTCGATCTTCAGGGAGAAATATACCTTCAAATAGAAGAGCTAGGGTCCCATTCTCACAAAGAATACAGGGAAGTTTAAACACGTTAAAATGAGATTTAAGAGAAGTAATTTTATTGCTTTAAAAATATTTGCATTTGAAGCAAATGTGTTTCCTAAAATACTAAAAACACATACATAATACATTGTTAAAAAAATTGAGCCATCTTGTATTTGCTTTGAAGTGGACTACAACAAAGCTTTTTGCTTAAATTGGGATCACTGAACCTTTGACTTTCCCAGTGCTTAGTGCTTCTGTTTTTTTTTTTTTTTACAAAAAGTAATTTTGCAAATCATAAACAAGTGAAACATCACATCTGAGTCAGTGGGTATCTGCTTCCATTAATGAAGTAGTGCCCACTTGCTTCATCACTGACAACCATTTAAATTAACTGGGAAGGAGGTAGCTTGCTGCGCTCTCATAACTGCTTCAACGAGTAAGATCCAAGAAACAGGAAAATTATAATTTGCTGGAGAAATCTGAGGCATGTACAATAATTGCTCCACTCAATTTTATGTCTTACTATTGTTTGTACATTTTATGCCAATAAAATCAAAGCACTCAAACTTTGCTTTACTTTGCCCATGTGTGTTCTGCAACAGGACATCTCGGGGTACTGAAATTAATCTTTTATCTTCATGTTTTTGTGGTGGGCAGAATAGACCTCTCTCGTCCCACCTCCTTTCTCACACCTAACTCTCAGAAACGGAGTTCTGTTTACCTATCATGATCAGCCTCCTTTGGTGTATGCAGTTCAAAAGAAATAGTTTGAAATTCTTGTTTCTTGTTGGATTTCTTTGATAGTTATGTGGTTTTTTTGAGACATAAGCTTTTTGTTTGCTTTCACTTCACAGAACTCTTCAGATTTCAAATATTTTTTCTTTTCATATAACTGTGCTTATCAGTGACCCCACATAGAGAAAACTGTTTAATAGCCATCTGAGAGCTTCTGTCTTTTGAGTATTCAAGAAGAAAAGTTGTACTCCCAACAAGACTCAATATTCTCAAGATAATGCTGGATACCAATGTTTCAATATGTTGGAACAATCCAGGTATTCCTTCTACAATTCTGTACTCTTGACAAGGGATGCATGATTTTATTTTAGTAGTGAAGGCTGTTTCAGTACTACACAGCTTCACTCAAGGCCTGATTAGCTCATTCCGTCACTTTGGAAAAAAAATATTCAAGTAAAACAGATAATCCACACACTTCATGCAAGGGACGACAGGCTACCTGAATGCTGCGAGAAGCAGCTTTACAAGACTTTGCCCAAACAGAACAACCTAAGCAGGGGTCCTGGAGCTAGAACAATTCCAGTCTGTCGACGCCGTGGTGTCAGGCTCTGCCTGGACATCTTCCTTCGAAGCTGCCCGGGGAGACGGCTTCCCCCAGAGCTGCAGGGCAGGTGAGCGTCGGCGGCTGCGGTCGGGTGATACTGAATCTGTGGGACACTGACACCGCTGGACTTCACGGCACGGCCTCTGCCGTTCCCGGTGCGAATGCGCCCTTGCCAGGCTTCTCAGAAGCCCGTATTTTGGCTGGAGCGACACCTCTCGCGTGTGATAACGCCGGCTGCACCCGGAGCGGGGGCGGCGGGACGTGGCCGAGACCCCCGGGCCGCCCCTGCCTACGACGCGGAGGGGGCGCTGCCGCCGCCTTTGGGCGGCTCCTGGCCCGGGGGCGGCCCGGGCCCGCCGTGGAGTGCGGGGATGGCCCCGCCTGAGGGCAGCGGGCATCTCCGCGCCGCCCCGCCGGCCGCGGGGGCAGCGGCACAGGAGGCGGAGGCAGGGACGGGACGGGAAGGGAAGGGCCGCCCTCGCCCACCCCGGCGGCGGAGAGCGAGCTGGGGGAGCGGAGGCGAGGGGCGGGAGGAGAGGGAGCGCGGTCGCGGGGCGGCTCCCCGCGGGCGTGTGCGGGGCCGCGGAGGCGGCGAGCCGCGAGGAGGGGCGCGGGGCGCATGGAGGCGCGGCGCGCCGCGGAGCCGGCCCGGGCGGGCGGCGGGCGCTGAGGCGGCGGCGGCCCGGGGGCGCTGCGGGCACGGCCGCCGCGGAGCGAGCCATGCGGGGGGCGAGGCGGCTGGCGGCTCTGCTGTGCCCCCTCTCCCTGCTCGTCACCGCGTCGTTGGGAGTCCGCTTCCACCCCGGACAAGGTAAGCGGGCGGCAACAAAGGCGGCCACGGGCCCGGGGGTCTTGGCCCTGCGACGGGCGCCGTGCCCTCGGGGCAGCCGCCGCTCCCCGGCGGGCGGGAGGAGGGAGCGCTCGCTGCCGGGGGCCGCCAGCGGCGGGGCCGCCCGCCGCAGCCGCGGGTGTCGCCGGACGTGCTGACGGCAGCCCCCTGTCCTCCGGCTGTCACCGGACCCCGGGCTGGCGCCACGAGTACCGTGCCAGGAGCCGTGCGGGTGCCAGCGAGGGCTTGCTGCTGTGCTGCTGCGTCAGGCTGAGCCTCCTGCCTTCTGTTGCAGAGACCTTGGTGAAGCAGCTCTCCTCTTATGAAATCATCACACCTGTCCGAGTGAATGAGTTTGGAGAAGTTTTCCCGCACACGCATCACTTCAGAAGGAGGAAAAGGAGCTCGGAGGCACCGCTGGAGCCCGCTCCTTTCCGAACACATTACCAGCTCAGAGCGTACGGGCAGGTCTTCCAGCTCAACCTGAGTGCTGATGCAGGCTTCGTTGCTGCTCAGTACACGGTGGTGCACGTCGGGGATCCGCAGAAGCAATCGTCCCCTGACTTGCGCCACTGTTTCTATCGTGGGCATGTCAATGCCCAAGAGACGTACGTGGCTGTCTTCAGCATCTGTGGTGGTTTGGTAAGCGTGTTGGTCGTTGCTTCCTGTCTCCATTCATATTCTCCTCCCTGAAAGAAGTGTAGTGGGATGCCTTTGCTGGAGAGCTAAGCTGGAAATTCTTGGGCATCATTCCATGTAGTTGCTCACGAAATGTCTTGGCATCAGCAGTGTGCAGTCATGATGATACTTCTCTGGTGAGATATACAAATGCCACTTTCAAAGGATCCATTGCCGGCCAGTAATATAGTTGGTTGATGTAACTCCTGACACCAAGAGAATTATAATGGAGGAAAAAGCATGCCTTAGAAACACAGTAAGCTATTGACTTGATAAAATTATGCTGTCCGTTGGTTATGTGTTTGTAGCTTAGCAGATACTGTGGTTGTGAGTAAGGAGTAATTGGTAGATGAGATGGTGAGAGAAGAGCTAATGTTGATCAGTTTCTTCCTGAGCTTTCAGCTACAGCGTTACTGTAGAAATATGTTGTATCCTAATAAGTGTGCAGCAGTGCTCTCTAAACACATTTCTGCCAGAAGGGAATAGGAAATTTCCTAACTTCAGTGGAAACGTGTCTGTGAAACGCATCTTAAGAATTGAATTAAGTAGACAAATTAAAACTGCAAGGATAAACATTCTCTACTTACCCCTTGATAGCATTTATTATGTCTTCCAAAGTGATAATGGAGAAATAGTATCACACAACTGTCTTTGAAAACAGTTGTACAGTGTTGCTAAATTTTACAGTTTTGTGCCTAGAAACTTGAAGACCTTGTGCTTTATCATATCACTACTTATCAAAATGCCGAGGACAAGTTGTGTGACGTGTACACTGTAGAAATACAGCATTGTAAATATTATTGTGAATTTAAACAATCAGGAAACAAAAAGTGCAAGACACTTACTTTTGGGACCTCAAGAAAATCCAACTTCATATACTAGGCTCTTTCTAGTAGGCTACACAGAATAGAATGCAATTGGTTGGATGTATTTAGGACTGTTTAATGTGTATTAAAAGAAGGTGATACACACGATAGAAGAGAGAACCGAAAATAACTGCTTTTTGAGAGACACACCTCTTTATTATGCTTCTTGGATACCCATCTTGCCTTTGGGTTGAGGTGTGTGGACTTTGGATAGTCCTTGGAAATTAGTGGAGAAGCAAGCATTTGAAAACAGTAATTCTGTATTCATCCTAAGTTTTGTCTGTATGTCTTGCTTTACAAACAACTGTCATTGGTTCTTGACTACATTATCCAAAACCCAATTAAAAACTATACCAAATACCTTAATATGTTT
Organism: Sitta carolinensis; assembly: GCA_032173965.1. NCBI lineage: Eukaryota > Metazoa > Chordata > Aves > Passeriformes > Sittidae > Sitta > Sitta carolinensis. The sequence continues at coordinate 28,669,641 of JAVUNC010000005.1, read as the reverse complement.
ACTAAGAGGGGGAAAGATGAGGTATCACAAATATGGTTGGTTTTGGTTTATTTCTTTCATGTTTCATGTTTTAATAGGTGCTCAAATGCCATGTATTGAGAATAGTTGCATGCTTAAGACAGAATAAATACAAGAAGTTCTGAGAGTTTCTGCTTTCATAACCTTTGCTGCCTGTTTAAATTCTATTCCTGTAAACTGTTGCTTTGCATTACTTGAAGGGACTATGTGCATTGAAAATAACTTTTCTGCAAAACATGTACTTAATGCTGTTAGAAGTTTTGTCAACTACCTTATTTATTAGTTCTCAAATTCTTCATCGCAAGACCATCTTCTTGCCTGCAACACAAAATGAATGTCTCACTTCTTATTGCTCTCCCCTCTCCTCCTTACTGATACATTGCAGTATCATCATGCATGTGTACAGTCAGAAATCCCTGAATGCCTTTAAATTAGGCCTTTGCCTCTTCTAAATCAATCTCGTGAACTTTTCACTGCAGCTTCCAGCTGTGCTTCATGTCGTCAGTCATTGCCTGGCTCAGAGAGTGCCCAGACTGAGCCACCAGCAAAGACCTACCTGTCTCGCTGCTCTCAGGATTTTTCCTCACCTCTCATTTCACTTTTTGCCCAGGCAGATGCAGCTGTGGAAGGTACATAGCATAGCCAATGTTGTGTCTGCTTTCCCCTCAGAGGTGGAGGTTTTCAGGATAGGAAGCAGAGCCTCCGTGGATGCTGTTGCACTTCTATGGGATACGCCTATAGTTAGGGATTGTGTGGTGGTCACAGCCAGCTGGTTGCCTGTAACTGCGCAGAGCATCCTCCAACCTGACTCAGAACCTTCAAGCTAATGTTCTTCCTCATCCTCATGGATTCAAAGCAAGTGTTTTCTGCCTTATGTGACTGCCAAAAGAGAAAACTTTTTCAGAGTTTAGAGAAGAATTTGAATGTGAAAAGAGGGAGCTACAGACCAGGTAGAATAGTCCTGTGAGATCTTGTCCTCCCTGAATGCGTTCCCTATTCCTAGATGTGACTTCCTTCAAGATTAGTAAAAATATGTTTTTATCCTCAAAGTTTTTAAAATTTCATGGGTTTTTGCATTCAACAAATGTACCTGCAAAAATACATTAGTCAGTTATTGCTCTTTTAATGAACAGTGCTGTGCTTCATGAATACATCCAAACATTTAAAGTCTGACTGCTGCTGAGGTAAGGTACTATTTCTTGGGAGCAAGAGAGTAGAAAACAGGCTAATGACTGGGTAGCCTTGGATTATATTTATTTTAAGTAAAATCCTTTGTCTTTGTAGGATCACTGAACTTGAGCTTAGTGTATGAAAGCTAAGGTACTGCTCGGAACTATGAGGTATAGTTTTATCTTCCAGTTTTGCATATATAAGGGAATTGCTTGTATTTGACCAATGCTGTAAAAGGTAGGGAGGAAAAAATGTCTTGTACTTAGTTATAAAAGTATAGGAAGTGTAACAAAGGTATCTTAAAAATTGCTCTGAATACGTGCCTGAATCATGTGAGGTGAAACCATGTACTTCTGTTTGCTTTATCCTGTAGGCATCTGTCCCCAAGGTCTAACTGCATTAATTTACACCTTCATTCGTCCTCAAGTTCCTTCTTTTCTTTTTCTGCATTCTCAGGTTGAGTGTGTTGTCCCCTGCACTCTGCTTTACTATTTCACCCTCTGTTAAGCCTTTTCCTGCATGTGCTAGGAGTGTGAACAACTCAGAATACTCATGGAGCATTGCTTAATGGCTCTTGACACCCTGTGTGCAGTTTTGTTGTGTTACATTTCAGAGCATGCCCTGGGTTCAGGGTAATGCAAGTGGCACAGGGAGGTTGGAAGGTCAGCAGGGAGTCTGTAGTAATTGCAAAGAGAGAGTGTATAATTAGGGAATTTTGGGATCCATCAAAGGCAGAAGGTCATTTGGTGTGATGGCCTGGGTGCCTAGCTGAACATCTGATCACATACAGGCATATTTCTTGCATCTTTAGAGTAGTTTTTGAAATTTTGTGCTTTATTTCACTTCATTTTCTTAATTTCCATCTTTTTTACTTTTACTGCATTAGTGAGTTATAGCTTCCTACAAACATAGGTAACAGGATCTGTGGAGGATGACCCTGGATACATGTAAACTAAAGAGACCTTTCAGATGTTATGCAGACAGCAAAATCAAAGAGGTAAACCCCAAATAGTTAAAAATAATTTAACTTTTGAGAACATGTGACTTAGGAGTTTAATGACAAATACAAGCTAATACCTGTGAATGAAATGTCTTATAAATGATGATATATCCCTTATTTTAACTAGAATGCACCTTCAATTCCAAGCAGGACCCATGTAAAGAAATAAGCTGGTTTTGGTTGGTATTTTTTTGAGGTTTTTTTTCAACATCCTGAATGAATGCTATAGAAACAGTTTGTTTAGTCTTTTACCAGAAACCTGGTATTTTTTCTCAGGGGTTAGGAGGGTGTTGGCTGATGCTGAGGATAGTTAAAATCAGTTTTTGTGAGCTAGAAGAATGGAATGCTTAAGTGCCAGCGGTGTTTTATGTGACTACTATGAGAGAGGAAGAGGTAAGAAAGAAGGAAAAAATATATTCTTTTGGGTGTCTGGTCTCTTGTGTGAGGAACAGTTTCACATGCTCACTGACTGGGAGAAGTTAGGAGTAGAAAAGTACACATGAATCTCGTCTTGCATTGATTTGCCAGCTGTCAGCTTCCTGTAGTCCAGGAAGGCAAGACCACTTTATTCTAATGTAGCTTTGAAGTGTGACAAGTTTCTTCTTCAGCAGCTCAAGGAAGCCCTTTGGAAATGCTCCCTTGCTGCACATCAGACTTACTTTTGTCTGGAGAATGGCAGGAGTATAAACCTAAGTGTGGATCTTCTCAATCCTTAGTACAGGAGGTTGTGTTTTTTTATTAATATGGGTCACTGAATCACCTTTCCAAGAGGTTTTGAAAACAGTTCTGTCTGCTGCTATGAACGGTTAAAGTGGCTCCTTTTAAGGAAAAGTAAGCAGTCCTGGAATTTGTCTTTAAAAACTGTGATTTTTGGTTGTTTGGTTAAAAACCCCAACATTCCAAAGCCCATAAACTTGCTAGAAGCTACTGCTTGCATAGCCAGCATCTAGTTTCTTGTGAAGATCTAGTGCAGGTAACAAATGTCAGGTATTTGCTCCCTGGTTTTGTGTTTCTTAGTACTAACAGCCTCAATGAGTGAAACACCTTTTTTTTTTTTCAAAAAACTTTAACACTTGTAACTGGAAAATATGCTTGCCTTGATGTAATTTAATACTTTGACTTCTAAGCTGTCACTTCAAAAAAGCTACTTTCTAAATCTGGAAGGCAGGATTGTTTCAGCATTCAGGTTACATTTATATCGCTATGAGCATCCATAAGGCACATACTGGATTTCATAGTTTTTTTATCTTATGTACCAATTCCATCATAAGCTAGGAAAATAATCCTATTAAAATGTCAGTTCAAGGCAATTGATTCTTGCTTGAGCAAAGTCTTACTGCTACTGGAAGGGTGATGTGAAGACTTCCACTTAGTAGTTCTGGTTTCTTGAGTCATACACATATATAAGGTGAGATTTTGGCACTGGATCTGCAATACAGGAAGAGTTTCAGTGCATCTATTATAAAACCCTGAACATTTGCTCTGTCTCTGATAAGCACAAAGTGGTTTTAAGTAGAATGTTTTGCTTTGCAAGTTTAAGATAAAATGTTCTTTCTTTTTGGCTTGTTATAAAAAAGTAAAGCCATTCGGGTCCTGCCTACAGTTGTTTTAAAAACCCTGCCATTATTCCAGTATGTTTTCCTCAGGCTCTTTGCATCTCAACTTTTCCTGGAAACATTTCTGTGGATGCCTTCACACATGGGCCAGCACGGATCAGCAAATACAGGCCTTGCAGTTGTAAACTGAGAAGATATGGAGTTGTGGATTATGCAGCAGAAGGTCTGTCACAGAAGATGTTTTATCAAAAGCAGTACAACCTGAGTATGAATATGCAAATTTTGCAGGAATTGTTCTTTCAACAGACTGGATGTACCTATGTAATGGTTTATGTCAAGGGTCCTCAGCCATTGCTGGCCTGCCTTCTGCCCATGTTCTGTGTCTAGTGGCTTTTCCTAGGTGGCTACTTGGGCACATTCTTTTCCCATATGTTTGCCAAATAAGTTGTTTTGATGGCTGCAGCTTGTCCTCAACTGCTGCTTTTATTGTTTGGATCTATGTGATGCAGGTTGATTTGCTTGTATGCTCTGGGCAGCTAAAAGAACTTTGATTTACTTTTCTCAGTGTATGTATATCCATGCACACATGTTCATTAAACTTCGACGAAGCACACAGAAGTTTCTGTGTCAGGAGATGGCAGACTACACAATATATGGCTCTTTGCTGTCACTAAGCTAAATTACTGGTGTGCAAATAGAGGTGGTGGTGGGGGGGTGTGTTTCTGGTTTTCTTTTTTTTTTCCTGATCTTAACACTTCCAGTTGCAGGTGGCAGTCAACAGCTAGGTGTCATGGGTCTCAGGAAACTTTGTACTCTTGGGGAATAGATAGGCTTCCCATATGAGATAGTGTATTTGCAAGAGTCTCAATTCTCAGTCCGTTTCAGACATAATCCTCGTGCAGAAAATGGCAAGGTTAAGGTAGCAAAGCCAGATGCTGGGAACAGTTAATACCTTCTGTGAATGCACATATTGACAGAAGTACTCAATGCAGCTTACTGTGTGGCTGACTAAGGTGAAAATCTAACCCTAGCTTGTGTGCTCTTGAGGGATAATTGCCTGTGATGGCGCTTGTGAGGTCAAAAGGACTGTATGGAGATATTCATCTCCCAGTTAGAGAAAAAGGTGGTTCTGCATCCACTTAAAAACATTAAAACTAGGAAGTTCTCTTTAAGCAGAGATAAGTTGCAAATGTAAATTTGCTTGGCATTTTCTGAGAGAGGCAAGGTGATATGATGGAGTTTCCTCCAAAATAAAGTGTACAGATCCTCTAGGTCTGTGTTCTGTCGGAATATTTAGCTTGATGACAGTTTAGGTGTTAAAACTAAATCCCCTAAAACTCAAAAATAAAAGCCAACAATCCACTCCCCCCCCCCCCCAAGTAACCCCCAAACAAGCAAGAAAATCCCTCTTATGTACATATATATTTTGTTTTGTCAATTTCTACAGGTATTGCAAGATAACTGCTTTTCTGTAATGGAATATCCATGTATGGATCTATTTAAAAAAAGGTTGTTATGCATATTTTTAGTTGACTTGTCTAGCTTGTTCGCTGTGACTTGTATATAAAGGTATAAATAAATAAATTATTCCTCTCTTCCTTCCACTCAAATGAATCTTGTTAATTTCCATGAACCAATGTTCTTTCCAGGTAGCTTTGAAATTGTTTTTTTAACATTCTCACAAGTTTCCTGCTGTTTAGCCCCTCTGTTTTTGCTACAAATTCTATTTAGAAACTCCTGGTTATCATGTTGTCTAAACATACAAATAGGTAAAATACCTTTGAGCATTTACATGGAACTTAAATTTCCATCTTGAATTAAGACATTTTATCTAAACAATGCTTAGGTGTCTTTGCAGGCCAGGACATTTCCAACCATAGGTGAATGCCCCATCAATTGTTTTAATGGTGTGGTTATAGTCAGCTCATGCAGTCTTAACATCACAGAATTTGTAAGATGTAGTTAGGTGCCTCTGACAAACTTTTAGCATTTTTTTCTCTAAGAACTTCAAAAGTAATATTGCTTTCAATCACTTCTAAAAAGGTATTCTACTAGAAAGCATTTGTTGCTAGATACTTCTTCCCCGGTGCTTAGCTCATGTTATTATTTATAATTTTATTACTCTTTTCTTATTTCTATTATATTAGCTCTGATCTTAACACATGAGCTTGAACTACTATATCTTACTGTGTTTCTAGCTGAATTATCTTCTAACAGAAATACTTTTTCCAGATGGTGGTGGTGTACATGTTCACTGTAATAATTTTTTTCTTTAATTAAGCTATGCTTTTTAAGTTTTTCATCATAAAGTATTGTAACAGAGAAGCAGGAAGAAAAAGGGGGAGGGATTCTTTGAGCTTTGAATAAACAGAAGGGGAAGGATAGTTGAAGGGAAGTGAATCATACAAAAGGAAGGGATTTTGTAATTTACTTTGACTGTTAAAGTGCTCTTTCTGTAAATTACCTGCAGGTTTTTAAGTGAGTTAAGAAACCATTATTTAAGGGCATGTGAAGTAGTTGAGCACAGGAGTGGAGATTATCTGGGCAGGACTCTGCCAGTTTATAGTCAAATTTTCCAGAGCTTCAGTTGTTCTTTTAGTGTTTTTATGAAACCATTCTAGTTGTGCTGTTGGACATATTAATTCCTCATTTCTGAAATCTGCTATATATCCCTTGTGTTTTCCATGTGTTCTGCAAACTTTATAGACAAAGATGTAATTTGTATATGGACATAGTACATTCTTTAAAATTAATTTTGCAATATTTACTTCTGTAACTCTTGCAATAGAGTTAATACTGGTTAATACTATACAGTTTTAAGCCACTTTAAACCACTAAGTCATGCCATATAGTGAGTAGTTGTGTTGATCCCTGAACCGTGATGAAATCTGAAGTGTCTAGATCATCCATAATATTTTAAATCAAAAAAATACATTCTCATTCTCATGTGGGCTTTCTTATAAATTTTCTCAAGTCTCTTTTCAGTTTTGTACTCTACTTCTACTGAAGAGATCTTTTTAATGTACTTTTACCTCTTTATCTGAAGAACAGAAATAGAATGTTTCAGGCAGCGTTCTTGTTAGATGATTTGAGATGCAGCTGTAGATGATAAATAAATCCAGTTCATTTCTGATTTAATTTCCTGCAAATGCCTGGGCTCCTGTTTTAGCAACCTGCCTCTGTACATCTAAGTGACTTTTCTTTATTTCATTTTACCAAAAGTATTCTTCGTTTGGATCTCATAGCTCTTTTCCTTGTGTGTCCAAGATGCAGCAATAGCTCCATTTGTATTAGTAGAATCTGTCACTACGTGAAGTATCACTTTCCTAACTGGAGGACTACAAACAGACTGGTGACTGAATTTTTGTAGATGCATGTGTTAGGAAAATGAGGAGCGGACCATATGTTTTCATGGTGGATTTAGAGGATTGGAATGGGTGGCTACAAGTTCAATGTCTTCTTCAGCTTTGAATGACAAATATCAAATACCTTTCTTAAGACAGAGCGCTGCTTATTCTCTTAAATTTTGCTCTTTCTCACATACAATGTAGTGAGTTCAGTTGAGATAGATGTGCAAAAATTTGTCAGAGACTACTGGTAGGAGGCCTTTGTAACTCCTTAGTGGTAGTAATTGCTTCTTTACCCATGCATTGTTGAAGAGGAGGAAATTCATTATAGAAAGAATGAAAGCTTTTTGCATTATAGATTTTTGCACAGCTATTTTTTCCATACCTAAACAAGCCATTGATCCTGTGTAAGAATCAGTGGGCCAAAGAATGAGCAAAAGGAAGCTTGACAGCTTAACTCCATTTTTCTAAAATGGTTGTCCCAAGTATCTGTAAAGGTGGACTCTCCAGTAAGGACATGATTGTACCATCTTGTGTTAATCTTTTGATGTTAAAAAAAAAAGCTAATAATAATTCTGAGACTATGAATCATAGTAGAGGGTTCTGCCCATCCAGCTGTCTGTCCTTACTTTTTGGCCTATAAATTCATGGTCTGTTATTGTGAAGCTTTGAAGTGAGGAGACTCAGTCAAAAACATATGTCTTGGTGTTTGGGAGTTTTTACTTTTTTGGGTTCTGGTATTTTATTTTTAGAGTGAAGTAATAGAAAAAGAATATAACCTTGTTCTTGCTGCTAATCTTTTCCAGTGGAAGTCTGATACTTAGTTTAGAATGTAGTACAAACTCTTTCCTTATTAGTTCTAGGGTATTAGTTCTAAAAATCTGTGTGTTGTAACTGAGACTATTCCTTTGTAAAATCTGAAAGTCTGTCTGTTGGAAAAGCCCTTGAAGAAACAAACCCAGATTATCTGCTCCACCTGTTTGAAAGAATAGGAGGGAAGTAAAATGTATGTGAGAAATAAAGCAGTACCAATAAAGTTCTTGCTTAAATCTGGAAGAACATATTTTAAATATCTATTATGTAGAAATATGTGTTTTGGTATATCAGGAGAAAAGAATTAATTAGCATGTTAGTGTTGACTAATAGTATGGGATCAGATTTATGATATTTTCTTTACTGGGTCTTTAATAGTATATGTAATAAAACATGAATCTTAACAAGAATCGATGCTTTGTCCCTGAGTGACAGGCTGTCCCTGTCATTTACCCAAAAGGTTGTACCTTAAGACTAGCTGACAAGCTGTGGCATGTCTATTTTCCTGAAGCCCTTTTTAGGCTGTTCTTGATACGCTCGATCTGCTGTCCTCTACAAATTACATGCCCTGGAAACACTGGATGTGAGAAGGCTAAACTGAATGTATAAAGGATCCCGCATGAAGACTACTTGCAAAGAATTTAAATGAAACTGAGGGGGAAAAGTGCTTCTGTGAGTTAAACAGTCTTGAAATGAAAATACTATTTAGCCGTGTCTTTTTTCATACTGCAACAAAATTGGTGCAGCAGAGGATTCATCCACAATGTGTTGACAATAGCTCTAATAATGTTATATACCAGGCAGGATTGCAGATGGGCTTCAGGCATGTGTCAGACTAACAGACTCTTAGAGATTGACAACTGATGACTGCTTAGAAGGATCCCAAATTTAAGTGGAAATTATAATTCCAGTACAGTTACCTGGACACTAAAGTAATCTGCAGCAGTTTTTAAAAGACTTAGTAGGTTGTTTGAAAAAGCTCTATTCTTGCTTCTGTGATCATTTATCCTGCCTTGCCACTCTCTCTATAACCCTGAGTTTCAAGGTTGATATGAACATTTATTCTCTTAAACCATATTATGTAGATTATTGCTATTTTATTGGTGAATCTTATGCTTTATTGGCAAAGCATCTATCAGAATGCACTGTACCTACTCACTTGATGTGTTTAATTGGCTGAAGTGAGGAAGTTGCTAAAATGTTTGAAAATAATTTGATGCAATTCTTGCATGTTTTTTCCTCATAGTCTCCTGAGGTGGAGTACTTAAGCCATAGGAAATCATGAATTCTGTTGGAAACACAGTCAGGAAGAAGAGTCTGCTTTAGGATTTCATAATTGAAAGGATTATGGGGGAGGGGGCTTGGGGAAAGGAGCTTAATTTTTATTCTTTGTGTATGTGCCAGTGTTTTTGTTAGTGACCAAGTTACTGTGGTTCCCATTACGTAGTTACCCATGTGTGTCTGTGGTGACCAGGGACGGGGGGTTTTTTGGGGAAAGCAAGAAGGAACACACTAATGGTGTCAACTTTGAATTTCTGCTGCTCCAGTCAAAAATCTTCAAAAAGGATATCATGTTAACATTGTTTCTAATCTATGGGGAAAATGCAGTTTTAGAAGAAGAATGTTATATAAATTATGTCAAGGACAGAAGGCAACAAATCATTCCAGAATTTAACAGCAGTCAAATTTTGAAGTTCTTGATGGCCTCTGCTCTCCTTTGCACAGTTCCCAACTGGTTGTGCTTGGTTATTCCTTGTTTTTCTTTATTCTTATGATCTCCTTTTTTCATAATTCTTGTAGTGATTACCTTTAATACATTTTAATATGCAAGGTAATCTGAGTTATGCTGGTGGGGCAGGTCTGTGAATGCAAATTTCTCTTGCTTTACCTTCCTGGTTTCACTGGAGTTTCCCCCTGTCTCATACACATATGTATGATCATCTACTTCAAGATATTGTCATAAATAGCTTTTATTTCAGTCAGAATTATTTTATATCAGTATTTTCAGTGGAAAATAATTCAATTACTTCTCTTACTTTCAGATGGGCACCTTCAAGGCACATGATGGTGAATACATTATAGAACCTCTGATGAAAGCGGATGGAGGCGAACATGAAGATGAACATAATAAGCCACATCTTATATACAGGCATGATGAACTTAAAAGAGAGTATCAAAAATCCCATAAACCTTGTGAAGTTTCAGGTATAGTCATACTTTAAATTTCATTGTGCCTTTCTCAAATGTCAGATGTTCTAAAGAGAAAAAAAAAAAAAAAGCAAGATTTTAGTTCATAAATAATTTTTCTCTGCAGTGAGAAAACCACAGTAGGTTAGAATGCTTCTTTCACATAGGCTTGTCAGCTGTTCCTTTTGTGAAAGTGGCAAATTCAAAAATTGGAAAGAATATGCATATTAAAAAATCCATGATATTGCAAGAACTTCAGTGTGGGTTAGCTTTTACACCTACATTGTCCCGTATGTAAGCACTGAAAGAGTAGATCCACAGGAGTTGTTGCATATATTTACAAAAGATAATGAACTTACTGCAAGTCTAGCTGATAATACATGTCCTCCTTAATAATGGAAGTATCTAATATTACTCATTAATTGATTATAATCTAATCTTACACATTTTTGTAAATGTTTGTTCTTATGAGTACTTTAATAATTTATTCATGCTACATATTCATAATATTTCATTTTATTTAAGGTTAAAGGAAGGGGATCAACAGAACCTCTGCCTTGGACTTTGAGAGGGTGGACTTTGGCCTGTTCAGGGCACTGGTTCAAACAGTCCCTTGGAAAACAGTCCTTAATAACAAAGTGGTCCAGGAAGGCTGGACATAATTTAAGAAGGAAATTTTACAGGTGCAGGGGAAGGCCATCCCTGCATGCTGAAAGATGAGCCAGCAGGGAAGACCAGCTCCCTGATCAGTTCCTGGGTCTGAACAGCGAACTTTCACTGGAACTCTTCTTGAGGAATATCAATGTAGATGGTTAAAAAAATATAAAGATAAAAAAAGAGCTTGGGTGACTAGTGTTGTTAATTTTGGAAAATTCTTACCAAATATTTTGTAGTTGGAAACATTATTTTGAGAATTCTGCTTTTCTGTGGATACTAAGGCCAGAAAATAACCATTATGTCAAGCAGATGTTCTTATTCCTGTGCCATTTTTAAAATTATAAATAATATGTACTGAACCAAATTAGTGGTCTTTCAGTTTGTTTTGTGTCTTTTTTTTCTTTCTAATCTAAACAAGGTAGTGTGACAAAAAGTCTTCAAGCATTAAGAACATAGTATTTTTTTCCCTTTTCATTTTTTGGAGCAATTACAAAAGATAGTGTACTAGGGCTTACTGTCATTTTGGGGGGGAATAACGTTGCAGAAATGTTTATGAAGAAAAGCTTTGTGTTTTTGTGTTTCTGCTCTTCTAAAGAGATGTCTCTTTTAATGCTAGTTTTGCTTGGTTATTCATGTGTTTTCCTTACAGGGGAACAACTTGTATCACTACTTGGAATTGTGAGAGTTTCTCTAGTAAGAGAACCTTACTGGAGAATATGGAGGAACATAGCATTCAATATATATTTTGAGTTTTAAATTGGGCCATGGTAATTCTAAAATTGTCTACCAAATATTTTCTCCACTTTGTACTGTTTTCTTCTAAAACTAATTCACCAATGAAAAAAATTTCTGTAATCCTGATATATGCCTTACTCAGTTCAGGATAGGATATTTATTACATTTCCTCAGTCCATAAGATCTGTTTCCTTAATACATGGAAGTTCATCCCAGAATATGATTTGGATAAATACGATAGCTATTAATTATCCACTTGTTGATTCCTGGTGTTTGCAAACGAAGTTAATTTGTTTTCTTCTTGATTTATTTGGTCCATAAATCTAGATAATCTTTAAACTCTCCCTTTAAATATGAGTGTTATTTCGCATTTTACTAGTCCTCTGGAATCTCAGACACCTTCTGTGACCTAGTAAAGATGGTGTATATGAAATTGCTTCAGCTGGTTCTCTTCAGTGCATCCAACTCAGTCAGTCTGAACACATAGAGTACATGTGGATACCCGTGAACTAGTTCCTTTTCAGAGCCAGTCCTTGCTTTCTCCCCATGTTATTGTCAGTGCTAATGGTTTCATAATTAGTATAGCTTTATTTTGTGATTATTTTTAAATAATTACTCAGTAAAGTGCTTGCTGTCGTTTCTACTGTTTTTCTTTCTGGCCATATTGTACCCTAACTTTAAGGAAGACAGACTATGGATCTCTCAAAGGTAGCTTAAAGTTTACCTTGAATCATGGAATGTGTAGATTTAAATCCTCTCAAGTTGAGGGTGACAGAAGTGTGATCTCTGAGTTCTTGGGTCACGGCTGTAGTCACTAAGTCATTAGAATAAAATGATTAGGAGACATATCCTTTGGCCACTACTTTTTAAGAGGGAAATCTGGTTTCCAGAAAGCCTGTGGAGGTTTTTTCTGCAGGAGCTGGAGTGTCCGTTTAGCTACTTAAGTTCTAGAGGGTAGAGAGAATTCAGATATGCTTCTCCATTAAGTATTTTTTATGTGAGCTAAGATGACTCTTGTAAAGGCATTGGTTTTACTGTATCAAACATCAGAAGCCTCTGGTGCCTGGACTATACAGTGTAATTGGAAGTATTACAGTACTTTGGAGATATCTGAGTAGATTGTGTTTTTCCCTTAGAGCCTGATTCTGTGTAATGGGTATTTACAAAACTGTCAAAGAGATCACTTAAAGTTTTTGATGTGTACTTGCTTATGAAGTTAAACTCCATATATATATATATATGGAGTTTATATAAAACTCCAATATATAATGTTATGTAAATTTGAAAGTTGGCAGGGACTTGAATTCAGGAGATGGACCGAGTTTGTTTTTATTTGTTCTGCTGGTGCCAAAAGTTTGTGTGTAAAAATGTGTTTTGTTTAAATAACTTGTGTTCTTTGTTGTACTGATTAAGCTGCAGTGCTTATCTCCTTCCAGCCTTCCTCTTTGGTTTATACTGCATTCTAGGAATTGTGTAATATTGCTGTCTCTTAACCAATTTGTAAAAAATAATCCATTTATGATAGAACTATATAAAAATATACAAGACATCTCATTTGATATTCCTATTACAGTCTTCTGTGGTTTTGTTTGGGTTTTTTTTAAATTCTTGCACAGTTTCACTTGAAAATAAGATCATAAATATATGATCTTTGGGCAACCTTTTGCCTTTTTAGTACTTAGCAACTGCATTCAACAGTAAATCTTTTTTTTTACTTTGCAGAGAAAGAGTTGAAGAAGAGCACTTTATTACATCCAACATTCAGCAGTTTAAATGAAGAGAGCAGTGTTTTACCGAAGTCTCTCAGTTTAGAGTATTCTTTAAATAACCTCTCTATAGAGAATGGTGGCAATACACATTCCAGGAAAAAACGTTTTCTTTCCTATCCAAGATATGTAGAAGTGATGGTCACAGCTGACACCAAAATGGTTCGTCACCATGGGCAGAATTTACAGCACTATGTACTAACGTTGATGTCAATAGTAAGTAAGTTCTTAAGTATTAGGAGTTTTAATTATTTATGTTCTGTGTTTTCTGTGACTTTTCTGTCTTTTGGTTTGATCAAATTTTGTTTAATAAAAAGAAATTACATGAATAAAAAAGTTGTGTCAGAATTTAAGATTATAGATCTTTTCAGTTTAATGCAGTTTAGGATGTGTAGGTGAAATGATGGCACCCATTTCCTGATTCTGTATTCCTTTAGAAGTATTCTTAAACTTCAGGGAGTGAAAAATACAGATTAATTAAAGCAGACACATGTTAAATGGCATTGGGAGGAAAAAAAAGCTTGCTTATAGTAATCCTAGTTTTTCAGTTTTTCAAGAAACTTCAGTTTTACATGGGTCAGACTTTGAATTGGTATCATTTATTTGTTATCTTTATGTGATAAATTCTTTCTTGAACCAAAAGTAACTACTTGTATTGATTCAGAATATAGTACAGTAAGCTCTAAAATCAAAGGTTTTATGATGACATGAGTTGAACCATCTGTTAGGAAAAAGCATACTAACATATTCTGCATTGTAATTATTTCTAGATTTGTGTCCTTACATCTGTTCAGGAAGCTTAATTTATATGAAACTGTGTCTAGCTTGGGGGGCTAGCAAATTAAAGGACCTATGACATAAGTATCTATAGAGACATCTGCTATTTAGATGGCTATTAACTTGACCAGTTAGAGACATCTACTTTTGGATGAACAGAACAGCACTCTAGTTCTCACTGTGCTTAATTAATTTGCTTCATAGAAGTACCCCATGCCATTTGAGATGTCGGACATCTGATGTGGCCTCAGCTGCTGCTTCGCCAAGCTGTGCATGTCTGCTGTAAATCATGTGTTGTATCTGCCAGCTGTGCATTCTGATAACTACAGAGTGTGAAGGGACGCTGGTGGGCAGTTAGACAACTGAGCTGAATTCTGCTTACTCTAATACCCACATCTCTAGCTGATGACAGTAGAGGTGCTGCCATCTATTACACAGATGATGCAGGCACCTAGATTTAGAACATGGCATTTCCTTTAATTAGTTTATAAGAAAAATAATGTTTTAAGGGAGATTAGCATGTATTATTGTAAGTCTTCTGCATTTTTCTACTTTTAGTGGTGTGAAGCTATGAAAGTTCATGTATTACCAAAAAAAATCCATACCGAAAGTTGTTTTTTCTCCTATAGTACAGACTTAGTTTGGAATTCCTTTTGAAACAATTAATCCCTAAGATCCATTTTATTATAGTTACTTCCTTTATTAAAGAGGTGTACTAAGAAACAAAGTGAAGTGGTAAAGACATTACTTTAAAGTAGAAGCTCTTTTTTGCAGAATTTTAATAAGATGAAACGGAACATTTGTTGTATCTTTTTCATGAGGTCTTGTTATGATTATTGGTAATGTAATTCCTGATTTTTTCTTTTTAAGAAGAAAACATTATTCCTGCATCTGTAGATGTTGTACATTCAAGTGCTATTCCATGCAGTGCAATATCTGTCTTTTTACTTACATAATTGGACTTCTAGGTAAATAAGATAAGCATCGTGTAATTGCTATTAAAGAGAATTTATATATGAACTGTTAAGATCTACTATTTAACATATACTGTATGAATGAAAGAATAGCAGTTCTTTTCTAAAAAAAACTTGTCATTTCTGTCTTGTGGTTTCCTATCTGTACTGTAAAACAAGAGTTTTACGCTTATTGCTGGCTTTGGGGTAATAGCATTCAATAAGCCACCACATCTTTAATGTGAGTTTAATATCGCTGAATACCATTGTAGGTGGTAAGATACATTGCTTGCATCTGTTGGCAGCTCTATTCCACATATATATATGCAGAAGGTAATCTTGAAACAAAAATTTCTTTAGATGTTATTTCTAGTAATGTTGAGCTTTTATAAGGAAAGATGTAAAAAATATAAATTCAGATCTTAATTTTAAAATATTTTCTTTACAGTTCAGTTAATTCCATGTACTCTCCCTTCCCCTGCCTCCATTTCCCCACAGAGTACATATCCCAGGTTGTATGCCTTCTCCTTGAAGCATTTCAGCAATGGCTTGGAACCACAGAACAATTTGAAGTCATCTGATCCAACCCTCTCCTGACATATATATGTGTTGTCAAACAAATAATGTGTATGAATATACAGCCTTCAGTCTTTTCTTCTCAAAAGTTATTTTTCAGTAAATTAGTAAAAAAAAAAAAAAAAAGTGAAGGATAGGAAAACAAATTATTACCATTCTTTGCTATATAATCTGCATTAGAATTTATCAGTACGCTGGTGGGTCATTCCTTGACCCACAGTCTCTTAGTGTTTGAAATAGAACCATTTTTAGTCTTATTTGATAGTCCATAAAGGAAAGAAATGATACTTTAAAATTTTATCCTTTCTGCCACTCTACAGATAGCTTTGATTATTAAATTTAACTGGTACTTGTGTCTGGTCAAGCAACTTCTGTTTTGGGAGATGATCAGGTTGCTGCCATTTTAAGTGAATCAAGCATTATAATTTATTCTTGTAATAATTCTGAATTTTTAAGGTTATTCAGTTCTGGCTTGGATTTTAAAGAAACCTAAAAACTTTAGGCATATAAATCTCATTAAGTTTTAATGAAACTTAGACATCTAGCTCCCAGAAGAACCTTTGAAATCCTGGCCCATTTTTCTTTTATTTTCTTTGGGGCTTTTTTTTAGCATTAACAAAGCCACCAAAGTAAACTTGCTGCTGTTTTATGAGTGGAAAATCAGAACTGAAATATACTGCTAAATATTTTTACGGTTTTAAGTGTCTTGTCACTCATCCAATTCAACCTGAAAAGGCTTAGCTCTCAGCATGCAAGTAATCCCATTGAACTGGAACTGGAATGCATTTTCTCGTTTCTTTAAAACTGCATAAATATTGGCAATATGAGTATTCACATTGCTTACATTGTATCTTGAAAATACTTACTTGTTTTGAATGAAATATGTACTTCAAGATAGAAGGAATACCTTTGTCATAGGATTTTATGAAACAACTTTATTGTATTTCAACACAAAGCGTGGCATTATTTAATGTGAAACAATAAATAAAACAATAAGAATACAGTAATTGCTTAACTTGCTCTGTTTCTTGTTCCTCCAAGTATTGTGTCAGCAGAGCAGGCAGTAGGCACTGCCTTAATAGATTAAGTAACTGGAGGACTTCATCTTAGACTATGTTCTGAAAGTTCAAAGTCCCAAACATGAAGGCTTGATCTTAGCAACTGAAATAATTCATTGAGACACTGGAGTTTACTGTAAAATTCAAAACCATCTGAAATCTGGTTCTATGAAACATTTTGAGGTACTTTTCTCATTTTCTGAATCAAGAACCTGATTATTCACATCTTTTTAAGTACTGCTTATATAGTTTGTTTGGTAGCAAAAAAACTACTTGGTCTGTTCTTAGTCTGCTTGCAGCAAAAGCTTTGTAATCTTTCTTTTCATGAAAAGAAATCATGACATGTGAAATCACCTGTAGTAGGGCTACGATGGCCAGCTCAGATTGTGAACTTGGCAGAGTACTTAGTCATGTGAGTGCTGGAGTTGGAGCATGGGAGGGGGGACAGCCAAGCATTCAAGGAGAGGGTTGGGACAGCATCAATTTAGATTCATTTAACTTACAGTGAGACTGTGAAGCCATAAAGTGGTGTTGTATCATGGTAAAACAGTACTATTATAATATGGTGTTAAAAGCTGGTGCTTTTGATTTTCATTAAGACAAAAACTTTAGTTTTCTCTTCACATGCTGACAATGTGTAGTGAACTTTTCTGGTAAGGGTATCTTGTTACTAGCATACAGTTTTGCTCTTTGATCTTTTGAAAGCAGTGGTAATAACTAAATATTTGGCGGTCATAAAAGTGCTCATGAGGCAAAGGATCCATAGTTTGACTCAAACATAGGGTTAATGAGAGCAGTGTTTAGACTTAGCATTAACTTACTTTCTCTCTCAATAGAAACAGGTGTGTTTCAAATTTTGGCAGGAACTGTTGAACTCTGGCATCTACATGACATTATTTCAGTCCTCAGCTATTCTGCAGGGAGAAAACCAGTACATAATTCAGATGGTGCATAGATACAGTGTTGAAAGTCCTGCAACAGATTCTCTTCAGGCATGCAATGTGATATTTTTCTCTCTTATACTTACTTACTCAGTCTAGTGCATCTCCTCTGAGGTATGAGTAACTAGTTTTGTGTTTTGAAGATACACTTTTGCTCAAGTATTTTAAATGGACATTGTGTCAACAGGCAGGAAAGGAGGACTCTTGTCTCTTGTGTTTTGTGTTGGTTTCTTTGCTTCCTCTATGTTTCCAGATTTTGTTAGCAGGATAACCTTTACAGAAAGCACTTTCACCACAGTAAAATATTTTTTTCAAGGAACTATTAATTTATATGGGGGAACATCCATCAACTACAGTATAAGTATTGCTACAACCGTGAACAAGAACTGCTAAGTTTTAGTTACAAGAAGGCTCAAGGCTCAACTCCTTGCCTGGATCATTCTAGTCACCCAGGAGCAGAAATTAACTCTACTATAGCAGAAGGAGGCATTTGGGAAACTTAAGGCTAATTTTGCACTGAACGTTTAAAGCCACAGTTTAGGCACTCTGGCATTGTTTGGTGGTTAGCTGAATCTAGTTAACTCTCCCATTCAGGTCTCAATCCCTTTGCCTATTATACCATATATATATTAGAGTACTGGACAAATCATGTATTGGTTTTTGTTGGTTGTGTCACTATCTCAGATGATCTGCATGTTCTTTACTTGACAGCTAGAGAAATGCATCTGGTTCCTAAGTTTCAGAGCTTTCTGTTCCAAAACCAGGCATTAACTAGACTGATTTACAAGTTAATTAAGAAATGTTTCTGACTAGTCTAGTGGCGTTCTGTGATGGAGTAACTGCAGAAGGGGCAAGGAAAGAGCTTTTCCTGGTCATCTGTAAAGCCTTTGATATAGACCACCACTACAATCTGGCCAGTAAATTGGAAAGATATGGATTTGATGCATGGACTGTTAGATGGATAAGGAATTGACTGGAAGGCCAGTCCAAAGAGTTACCATCAATGGCTCAATGTCCAAACAGAAACCAGTAATGAGTGGTGTCCCTCAAGGGTCTGTATGGGAGCCAACACTTTTTATTGCCTTCATCAATGACACTGACAGTGTAGTTGTGTGCACCCTCAGCAAGTTTTCAGATGACACAAAGTTCAGTGATTCATTTGAGTGGCCTGAGGGAAGGGATGCCATCCAAAGTGACATTGAGAGGCTTGAGGAGTGGACCTGTCTGAATCTCATGAAGGTCTACAAGGCAAAGTGCAACAACCATGTCCAGTGAAAGAGGTCTGTGTTAATGCTATACACATGTAATCTTCTTGTATATGTTTATGTTGTAACAAATTCTCAGTTGTAAGTGCCTCTAATGTGAGCTTAAATGGTAGTATAATCAATCCTTGGAACAAGTGTCTTCCAATCCTTGGAATAAGCCAAAGATCCTCACAGATCTAATTTCACATTCCTCTCTGACATAATTTTGGAATGCTGTATGAACCTGTATTCTGTTTCTTCTGTGCTGAAGAGAAATAGAACTTGAAAGAGCTGGGCTGAAATGGATGCATCTGAAAATTAGACATCTTGTCTCCTTCCACAGTAAAGTGATGAAGAAATGAAATAGCTGCTCTTCCTGTTTTGTATGAAAATATATGTCTGAATACTTATCTCTAGAAGGTCATGTCTACAGAACAGTTCATCCCTTCTTCTTCTCAATTGACCATTGATGGAATTTGCTCCCTGTTAGTTACATGAGTTGAGATGGATGTGCTAATTATGTTTTTTGTAAGACAGCAGTTCCTACAGGAACATACTTTGGCTGTTGGGAGGATAAATACCCAGAAATATCCTTTCTAAGTTTATCGAAGCGGATCTCAGAATATAAGAACACATTATGAGCTTGATTGTGGTAATTTTTATATTAGAAAAATGGTACTTTATTCCACTCAAGTTCTGCCTAAATTGTGCTTGAGCACTTCAGATACCTTTTGTAAAGGCTTTTGAGTTTGTCCATGTCCGGTGGATTCAGCACTTCAGTGTTTGAGAGATGTTCCTTATTCCCACCTAAGAATAATTGCGTACTTGCTGGTTAGTAACCAAGAAAGGAATCCATGTGGAAAGAAGCAAACAAGTGCTGTACTGCTCTGAAATGTGTTCTCCACATGGGTTCTGAAGCTCTGGCTCCTCCCCTACTCTTATTGAATTCTCTACTTCTAGCTTGTTTGTCAACGAAGAAATGAAGGACAGTGCTGCATATTGTGTTCTCTCCAGTTTAGAGAAAGGTGGGGCATGAGTTGGGAGCCAGTGCTCTCCTCAGTTCGAGGTTTTAGCAGTATTACTTGACCTCAGGTAAATAGAATTTATATACTGCCAGGCTGTGGCATCAGAAACAATTTGAGCCAGTTCAAGTGGATCAAAAGACTTCTGAAATGTCTGTTCTTCTTCCCCTTTCCTTCTGTCAGTACTTGTGTTGGAGACTGTGCCAGAAATGAGGGCATATTGACTAGTATAATGGCGTTTAAAAGAAATTAAATTGGATGTGGATCAGTTCCTTTATCACTTTTGTAGCCTTGCAGCCTTAACACAAGCTTGAAGGGAGGAAAGGCAGTACTTCTGTGTTTGGTGGCAACTCTTACTTACTAAAGCATAGTCATTCTATGTTTAGTAGTCAACTAGTAGTCAACTACTGCTTTAAGACAGAATTCACTTGGGTGAGATATCTGAAGCTGTTACTTGGAATGTATAAACTTTTTAACTGCTTTTTATGAAAAATAACTTTCAAAGTAGTTCACTTTGGTGTATGGAATTGACTCATGATTTTTACTATCTGTCTGCAAGAGTATATATAAAAATGTCTGTTGGGTATATAAATACAAATTTTATGAATGTGGAAAGATACTTTTGTATGTGTTGTGTATTTTCAGTATGGTTTTACAACACAGTCCAGCTTCCATTAAAAGCAAGGTAAAAACTTATTTATTCGAAGTTGCTTTTTAAAAGTCTCTAATATTTCAGGTGTTGATTCTACAAATCATACATATTAAGCAGCTTATGCCTCACAGTCACAGTAACATTACTTTTTTCCTTTCTTTAATATTTTATCATAAATTGTGAAAATAATGTACTTTTTACATTAGCATTTCAACATGGTGTCTGTCTGTCTGGAAATGAATACAAAATTGAAGCTATTTGGGTATTAAAAATTGAGAAACTTATTTTTGTCACCATGTCCTTGGGTAGAAGGTACAGTTGGATGCATGAGATACCTGTTGTGTAGTGGCTTGGTTTTCTTTGGTAATTTGTTTTTTTCGTTAAAAGAGTTCGTTTACCAGGTGAGTTTAATACGCTAATCTTTTTTTCTCTTTAGGTTGCAGCAATCTATAAAGATGCAACTATTGGAAATCTTATAAATATAGTTATAGTCAAATTAATTGTAATTCACAATGAACAGGTAAGAAAAATATTTTTTTAAATTTTATCCCTATATAAGAAACAAAATGCATGAAATTGCATTGTAATTACAAAGTTTATTTTTTAGTTTATAAAATATGAAAAATTATAAAATATTTTAATATAAAATATTTTTAAATACAATATATAAAATATTATTAAATATTTTCTGAAACTATATAATTTTGTTTTAAAATAGGAAAAATATGTCAAATTCAGTGTTAACTTCAGGGCCTGTATTTAATGCCTCTATTTTCCTGTCTCTATATTAGCATGTCCAGTTGACCTATACTGACATAAATCAGATTGTATAAGAAAGTTTATGGCAAAACTACTTGAAATGTAGTTATGCTCATTGAAACATGGCAGGAAAATGGCAGTTTTTATAGAGGATTTAATTGGAAGGCTTTCAGTCCTAACAGCTGTAATATTTTAAGTTTGTAAGAAGTAATTGTTTTTAAAATACATGGATTTCATATTTATTTATCATAAACTCTCAGTATATTTTTCTAATATTTAACACAAGGTGAATGTTCACATACATTGTTTAGAATAATGGGTTCTTATGACTTGTAGCTAAATTCAGATCTGACCCTTCAAACAAATTTGCTGAGGGAATTCTTATGTGGAGTCCTGCTGACTTTCTTTCCATTCACAAGTCATTATTTTGCCCATTCGCAGCACAAATAACAATGCAGTAAGTGCAAGTGCATGAATATTAAAGCCCTTATTTGATGTTTTTTGGTCATTTCTTGCTAGGAAGGACCAGCTATCACTTTTAATGCAGCTACCACTCTTCGTAATTTTTGCTTATGGCAGCAAGCACAAAACACTTTGGATGATACTCACCCTTCTCATCATGATACTGCCGTTCTCATCACTAGGTACAGTATCTAAAATAGGCACAATTACTCAGCTAGGTGAGACAAATGCTTCTGTTTTGTTTTTGTAATATACTCTTCTAACCATTCTACTGATATTTTTTCATACATAAGTGAATAACACTTATCTTGCCCTTCCAGAACACTGATTATCAATATGTGAGCAATTACTGACATTGCTGTGCTGGTAGATAAACATCTGATGATCCTTCCATTAAAGATGATAGAAATTAATTAGACCTGAAAGTGTTGAAAGGACATTAAGTCTTTATCTGTAGTACACATATGTGATAGGGGAGGAGTGTCGTAGAGTCAGCTGAAGGATGCAGTGATAGCCCTGATGTAATCAGAACTATCAAAACCTTAAAATAGAAAGCATATAAATATTAATATGTTTTCTTTCTGTACTCCAGTTGTCTCAGTGAGGGTTCTGATGTTCATTCATTGAAATAGTCTCTATTTCACTCTTCTTTTTCACTAATTTTCCCTCCAGTGTTCAAATTTCAAGTATACTGCAATCTCCGTGTTTTTTCAGCATCATTTCATGCTTGATCTACCTTCCACATTGTAGAGAAAGAACATAATAAATTTTTATTCTTTGCATGTTAGATAAAAAGCAGTACTGTGGGCTTAGCCTGGTGAATTTAAATTACTTCTTTCACTAGAATATGAATTTTTTGAACGGCCTGTAATATTAAAAATTGAGGATCAGATTTGCAATTGCTGTAAAAATTATAGCAACAGTGAAATACTCTAAAATATTTTTTATATTCTGTAATGATTTGAAATAAATCTTTTCTTTCAAGGGAAGATATCTGCAGAGCTAGAGAGAAGTGCGACACTCTTGGTGAGTTACTCTTCTTTCATCAGTATGATTTTATATATGAGAATATCTGTGAGGAGGAAAATGTTAGCAATAAGTCAGAAATAGAAAATTCAAGGCAATCAGACAAAAAAATGGTTTCACATTTCTTATTGCTGTTCTCTCCTGGCATGTACTTTAGGACCAGGTGGTTGGTTGTTTTGTGTAGGTTTGCTGCATACTAGAGGCACAACTTATGACTTGAGTGCTATAGCATTCACTGTAACACGTGGCAATACATGAAAATTCATTCTCTTAAGCTTTTATAAAAGGATTCAATTTTGCAGGTTTAGCAGAGCTAGGTACAATGTGCGACCCACTACGCAGTTGTTCTGTAAGTGAAGAAAATGGATTGAGTGCTGCTTTTACTATAGCACATGAGCTTGGACATGTGTAAGTACCTATTTCCTGACAGGTAATTTTTTTTTTTAATTCCCTTTTAAATATGACCGATTTTCTGCAGTGGCTTTGCATTTCTAAGAGGGTGCAGTCTGATATGTCCTTTTAGAAGAGTCATTATTTTTGCCCCTTGCAGTGAGACAGGTAAAGATATTGTGAATTTATAACTTGGTTGGTATCCTGAATTTTAGAAAAAACTGTCCAAAGAGGTGAATTCTGTCATTTTGTCATATGAACTGGTTGGGACACTGGGACATACCCTAGATAGTGCAACACAGTCCTGTTAACTCTAAGTGTATTCTAGCCCTGTTAGGTATTTACCTTTAAGAAAAGACAACTGTTAATATAACTCAGAAATATTCTTCCTTGTGTTTGATCCTTTCAGAATACGGTAGAGTAACACAAAGAGAAATACTTTACACTGAAAAATAAGAGGAGATGACAGCATTTTATTTTATGAAGCATACCTCATCAGTGATGGCAGAAAGGTGCTATACTCTAGCTCCATGATCATGCCACAGTGTAGGTAACGACGATGTTACAGAGCTCAGTAGCTAGCTTGTTCATTTTCATGTGCTTGCAAGTCCACTTTAGATAGATGCTATTTGTCTTGGTACTTGAAGTGAGATAGTAAAATAAGGTGATGTGTTAGTTGCATTAAGTATGATATTGATGTGCTCTGCAGTTTTTGTTTCTGAATAGTAAGAGTTATGATGTGAGTATTGGGGTTGCATGTTGTGGACAGAGCAGCCATGGCCTGTATATTCAGTTGAGGAGATGGGATGTTCCTTTAAAGTGGCACACTCCTAAAACAATGGAATTTTTCTGGTAAGCTAAAAAATTATGTTAATTGTAAAATTCTTCTTGTACCCACCACTATATAACTAGGAGCATTTGGATAGGGGGATAATTATGTAAGACATTTTAAAGATATGTATTGCATTGGTCAGATAGATGTATTAAGTGAGTCCAAATAAATTTTAAGGCATTTTCAAACTCAAAAATCAAGCATTTGCAGCTACAGCAAAGAGAGTTTCAGTTAATTATTGCTGAATTTGTTTTGGAGTTTATCTGTTTTGCTTTTTAGGTTTAATGTGCCTCATGATGATAGTTTTAAGTGTAAAGAAGCTGGAATTAAACACCAATACCATGTGATGGCTCCAACTTTAAATTATCATACAAGTCCATGGACCTGGTCAAAATGCAGTCAAAAATATATCACTGAATTTCTTGAGTAAGTGTCAATATAATGCTATGGGTTGGAGTGGAGTCTTTTTGGTTTGTTTATTTTTTTGCCCTTACCAGTTTCATTTATTTCTGAGCAGTATTTTAAAGGTGTTGCTTAAATATATTTTCTGCATTGTTCTTTGGTTTAACCACTGACTTGCAGGGCCTCAGTCCTACAGAAAAGTACATGTATTTAACTTTTTCAGTGAATTATGACTTCATTAAAGTTGCACTGAAAATGCAAAGCTTAGATGATTTTTTTTTTTTTAATGTAGTGATATTGTTTATTGAAAATACCTTTAGGATTATTTTAGTAGGTTAGAATAGGCACCCTTTATTTTCTAAAGTTTTTATGTTAAAAAAAATGGTGGGTATAATTTAGACAGTAGCTTTTTTTTTTCCTTTTTTTAAAAATGAGAAAAACTCCCACTTAATTTTGTTTGGAGGATCTAAATGCAAAATTGAAAAAAGGAAAATCAAGTGACCTGATACATTTTTTTATTCATTCATTCACTTAAAGTCATTATATAGGCAAGTATGCATGCAAACCTGTAACTCCACTGAGATATGCATGTTTAAGTGTCGTGTGAATAGTGAGAAGGTTCCCGATGAATTGAGTGATTTATTCACATTTTGTTCCTGTTTTACAACAGTACTGGTTATGGTGAATGCCTCCTAGACAAACCGAGTGGAGGAACATATGATCTTTCCTCCCAGCTGCCTGGGTCAATATATGATGTCAACAAGCAGTGTGAGCTTACGTTTGGTATTGGGTCACAAGTATGCCCTTACCTGGTGAGTGAAAACCAGACAACGTCATGCTTAATCTGTATTAAAAAGTCACTGAAAATTACTTTTGGTTTGGGAATAATTTTATCCTGATATAAGTAGAAGTTCACATTTTAATGTTTTGAAGTGGAAGAGTTCAGTAAACAGCATTGCAATTTCACAAGTGAGAAATCTATAGCAATAGAAGGTAGGTTGCATTCGTTTTGATTTCCGTATCTGTGAATGTGGTAGTTCCTTTAAAATGTCTAAAGCTGCATAAACTAGTGAAGAATAAACTAAAGTCCATAAAATAAATTCATAAACTAATGTGAGAAAACAAAAAATAATCACAACTAATGTTTTAAGATGATATTGCAGGTGCAACAAAAGTAATCTGGTTTTCTTTTTAGAAACAATGCAAACGGTTGTGGTGCACAAGCACAGAAGGTGTTCACAAGGGTTGTCGTACTCAGCACATGCCTTTGGCTGATGGGACAGTTTGTGGTATAGGAATGGTAAGCCTTATTTTGTTTCTCAGTACTTGCAATTTTGGATGTAGGTAAGAAAGATCAGTGGTTGTTCTGTGGCAATGCCGTGCCTATAGAAATCTGATTCTGTGAAAATTGTCTACCTGACTTTACCTGCGATTTCTCTTAGTTCTGTAATCTTGTGACATAAAAACCCACAGTTCAGAGTAATTATTAAAGTTTACAGATGCCACACGGGTTAAAAATAGGTGAAGGAAGTCAGGGGAAAATTGATATCTTTCCTTCTTTTGAAACATTCAGCTCATGCATAGTAAGTTGTTTTTTTCCTGATCGTTAGTGTCCAAAGTAGTATTATCTGGAATAAAACATTCCTAAAGTGTGTTTCCCCAGTTCATCTTCTTGAGGCAGGTTACTGAACCAGAGCAAATTAAGTATGAGTCACTTAGGTACAGGTGTGTGCTTATTTTGAAAGAGGTAATCTTTGGATTAGCATCTGGTCTCAATTGTTATTTGTATCTGCATTGTATCTGTTTACAGAGAAGATATGAAAGCATTTGTCAGTACCTCTCCACCCACTCCAGGAACTTCCTTAAGCACACGTAACGGGTTCTTTTTCTGTCTTGCCTATTTTAACATAGTTCAGGATACTTGGGTCTGTTCAGTGCTAAAAACAGGATTTCTCTTCTCATTTATACCCCAGTGTGTAAGACTGCCTAGCTGCTTGAAGTATGGATTGAATGCTTTGTCAGATTTAAAAAAAAAAAAAAAAAAGATTCCTGTGTTTACAATATTCTGTTCATTGGTTTATTTGGTAAAGAGTTTTTGGGTGATAAGGTGATAAGGGTGCCACTCACTGCTTCCTCATTTGCAAGTCTTTGAATGAAGATCCTGATCTGTAAACTTGGACAATGTAGCCTTTCTTGGGCTGTCCCTTTGGCTGTCCATAAGGGTCATGAATATCCAATTAGTAGATATAGTCAAGGCACTTACAGAACCTCAGTAGAAACAGAAGTAATGGTGGATGCTAGTTGTATCCAGTTTCCATTGAACATTTGAGGCTTTTAGTTTTGGATTTGTATGTAGTATGGAAAGTGAACAGAAATTAGCTGCTTAAGTTCTTTACTGGTCTAGTATTTGGCTTCTTCATGTCTCACTTCACCAGCAGCAAAGAGAAGTGTTTTCTTACTTGTCAGGGTATTCTGAGAATAAATATTTTTGAGATTTTTTTACATGATCAGGTATGACAGTGATTATCTTGAGTGTGGGTGGTTTATTCTGTTGAGCTGCTTTTATTAATAGTGTTTTGGCAGCTTCAGGGGCTGTGGGAGCAATGTTAATTTCTTTTTTTAAATTTATATATTCAAAAATTATTAAAAACTCTAATTTCTTCTTATAATAAGCTGGTACATGTCACTCAGTTACTTCTAAAATTCCCCCAATAACTTTTAATCTTAAAAGATTCTGTGTTTAGTAAGACAATATTAGCGAGGTATTTAAAAATAGTGTCTTAATGGATAACAAATGTAGTGGGCAAAGTGTCTCAGTAGAAGATTCTGTCTTGCAAGATTAGAAAAAGTTACTTGAAGGCTATAGTGGAAGCTTTGCTTGATTATAGCCTATGCATGTCATTTATGTTACAATGTTTAACCCATTTTTCAGTCAGTCACTCATCAGAAAGGAAGTTCATCTTTTATGTAAACTTCATTTGTAATCTTCAGTTAAATTGACTCTAATTTGCCAACTTCAGAGGATTGCTTTTATATAAGAATACAAAACTCTATTTTATGTAATTAGTGCAGTGGAACCATTTTTCTCTAGGAAGTAACGAGCTAATTACAGTCATTACCTCTGAAAGATGTAAGAAAGAACAGCAGTTAATTAATCTGACAAGTTGTCATCTGTTCCTGACTAAGGGGCAGTTCTTCTCAAGCTCAGACTGCAAGTTGCTGCTGCTGTTAATGGGCCTAAGACCTGGTGACTATTAATTGTAATTAATATTTTCCAGCAAGCAAAATTGATTTATATTTGGTATTTGCAACATTATTGCTGTGATGGACACAGAAAGATCAATTTAAGGTATTTTTATTTTAGTATCAACTTTTTAAGCTCAGATTTCAAATGTCATGTGTCGTATTAATGGATCTTGCTATGTATCTGGGTCACAAAGCCCCCACCTATAAAGAAGAAAGGTTGTTGAAACCACCTGTCTTTCAGGAGGGGCATTATCTGAACAAGTCTCTATTGCTATGAAAATAACATCAAAAATATCCAGTAAAGTGTGAGTGGTTTATTATTATTTCTTTGAGGCACTCCAAAGAGTTGCATTCTGATCCTTCCTGGATTTATGAGGAATATAGAAATATACCTGTATTCTCTTGGTTCCTTGAGCATTGGAATGGAGAGGTAGGAGGTAGCTATAGGATTCTCACCCAAAGTTTTCCCTGTTCTGGGGGTACGTACCCCAGTGTTCTATATAATGGTAGTTTGCTTCTTAAACATTGATAAAACCCAATTGTCACTGAAGTTTGAAAAAATCTCTTTAACAGCAAGAAGGAATTCACATGATACAAGTAACAGTTGGATTGGAAAGCATGTGCCTTTTTGTATTTTAGAGACATGTTAATCAATTTTATTCACTGTAGATATGTAATGTATATTGAGCTAGCATCTAAAAATATTTAGAATAGCTGTCGAGTAAATTAAGATTTAATCCTAGTCCTTTTAGCATAAAAAACAGGGATACCGGGACCACTGAGAATGGGAATGCAGAGCAACAAAGAATTGCTTTGAATGGTAAAAGAAATACCCATCTAATTCTGAAGTATGTTTCTGTTCTTCACTTATAGGTAGTACCTACATTTATTGATTACTTTTAAGAATTGTTGCATAGCTTCACTATCTCATGAGTGTAATACATGAAGATATTGGATCTGAAAGAATAAATCATTTTATGTGTATATATGTAAAGTAAGTATAAAAAAAAAATCAGATGGATTTTGTCACAGTTGGGTATAGGGGAATATGTTCACCATCTGGAAAGCAGCAGCAAACCTTTTGAACCGTAAGAACAGAGCAAAGTATGGGCTCAAACCATAAATTTTTTCTGTAAACTGGGGTTTCTGTGAAATATTTTTCTATGAGCTATAATTTCAGATAAAATGGAAGTTTCAAGGGAGAAATAAAGTATGGAGATTTTTTGCAAGAAAAAATTGAAAACATAGAAAAAATTCAAATAATGTGGGTTTTGTAGATAATGTCTACATTATCTACATTATCTAATATTATTTGAGTAATAAATGTAGACTCATCCGAGAATCCATGCCACAGAGATAAAGGCCCGAGATGCTATGGCAACAGCTTAGTTAGGTGTCTTTCCAAGCTCCATTTCTTCTGCCTTGTATGCTCATTTTATTAATTGCTCTGGTTTAGCTCCATTTATGTGCCTTAGGGTCTCACTTCTCATCTTGGTGGGCCGTGTGGGACATGCTTGATTTCAGAGGAACTCCAGTCCTGTTCTGCATGCATCTACCACTCTCCTTGCTTCAGTCATGGTTGAGCATAGCCTGTCAAGTAACGCTTTAATAATTTCTTTCAAGGTTGTTTTCCTGGAAATTTAGCAAGTTCAATAAGAGATAAATCAGAAGCTCTCAAAATCAATTTGTCAAGTCATAGGAATATCCATAGGAAAGACTCAAAGTGCTTATTATAAGGAGATTATTAATAAAAACAAACTTGGGTACCCATAGGATTATTGATACCAAATTTGAAGCATTTCTGGGTTTTTTGACAGAAAAACTACTGTTGATCTTGACTAGAGCAGCCTTGACACTTGCTGCAGTCTGTATGTTTGGAATTATAGGTGATACTCACTTTACATGATGCATATGCTATATTTGCCATAAAAATGTAGAAAAAAATCATTAGCAATTATGTTCAAGTTTATGAAAGTTCTTTATATCATACTGTTCTCAGTGAAGCAATGGTTCAGGCCAACATAGAGGGACATCTGGAATGTGTCTGGTGCTGGAGTTTTCTACTGTGACGTCATCATGTTGCTTCTGTAGGAATGCAGCAGAATAATAGCTGAGACAAGTTTGTTGAATAAGCTATTAAAATCCCAGATATGAGCATATGCTTTTCATTTTTATGGATCAAAATTATACTGTTGTGGGCATAAAATTTGATTTTGCAACTCTTTACTTGAAACTCCCTTCAAGTTGCTGTAAATGTTTTTCTGGACAGAATAAGAACCTAAATGGTACGTCACTGTCTATATTGGAATACAGTATTTCTTTTGTGAAGGAGGATTTAGACTCTTCAGACTATAGTGTAAAAATTATTTTCTAAGGTGCTAAGGACAATTCTTGGAAAGCCAAGTTCTTCATGTTCCTCATTTACCTTATGGATGGACAATGTAGAAAGTCTGCCTTTGATTGCTAGGAATTTGGTGTCAAATATTAGAAGGTTTGTATGTAAAGGTACTTGAAAGCCATCTTGAAAAAAAAATAACACAGACTAACAGTATGCAGTCCAGTGAGAATTCATATGCAGTGGAATAATGGTCGCCTTTTGGTTTTAAGTTTAAGAATTTGTTTTAGCATTAAGTGATGATCCGGCCAATTGACTGGATCATTTACACAGCTCTATGCCAAGATCCAGCTTTTGTTCTGTGTTTGCTTTGGGTTTGAGAATCACCTGGAATGATCATATTCTTAGGGAAAGGCATTCGGAGCTTAAAAGACATGGCCCATATACAAGAGTTGGTGTGACAAGGAATTATGCAGGCAGGCAGTTTTATCATCAGGTAGAATAGGAACTTGGGCAGAAGCCTGCAAAGAGAACCTGATTCTGTGACAAATTCCTGTTTTGAGAACAAAATGGTTGATAGCATGTGAACATATCAATATAACAAAAACACGTATTAATTAGGAAAAAATTATATCTAGAAGTTATTTTAGGCAATGATAAAACCACTGAACAAGATTTGAGTTTTGTGCCAGTCTGCTATATTCAGAAAGACTGCACACAATTTTTGTGTGTTCAGAAAAGTTTGTTTCTTGATGGTTTCTACAGTAAATTTGTAATAACTCTTAAGAAATTCCATGTAATGTTTAAATTAATTTTTTTTTTAAAAAAAGGAGTTTTAATACTTGTTTTATTATTTAATCTTTTTGTGTATCAGAAGTTCTTAAATTGTTTTATGTGCCAGAGGCTATCAAAATCCTTCTAGAGTTTAAGGTAATTCGAGGCTGTTTTGTCTTGCAGAGAGGCAAAACCTGAGCTTCAGAAATAACAAGCCGTTGAGTTGATATAACCTGCTCTCTAGTGACTGATCCATACACTCTCTTTCCTTCAGGGAAAGATGGAATGAGCCACTCCCTGTCAATACAACTAGCAGAATTCCTCCTGACAGCAAACCTGATTAATGGACAGTCTTATTCTGAGTCTGCAAACAGGCACCTAAAATACAGAATTCTCTTTATTATGTATGAGCATTGACCCCATGTATTCAGTCTTGGCCAGTGTCTTGTCTCCAGATGAGGACAGTCTTTGATGCCTCAGAAGTTGTTTGAAGTCAAGGACAAAGTTGACACGTTTTCCATGTAGAAGTCAGCAGGATATATAGTGCAGAAATTATAGTATCTTGTAAATATTCTATTTTAGTATGTAAACTATTCCGCTATGTTGTGGTCAAATATACTACTTGGAATTTTCTAGAAGATAAAAGTGAATTAGAATTCCAGCTGCCATCAGTAGGATTAGTCCTGGTAATTCCTGTGGATTCTTTGGAAAAAGTCACACATACACCAATCATAAGATTCTCATTTAGACTTTTTAATCATGTAC
The DNA here is from genome assembly GCA_032173965.1 of Sitta carolinensis. Taxonomy (NCBI): domain Eukaryota; kingdom Metazoa; phylum Chordata; class Aves; order Passeriformes; family Sittidae; genus Sitta; species Sitta carolinensis. The sequence continues at coordinate 28,638,178 of JAVUNC010000005.1, read as the reverse complement.
TTCTTGAATAACCACTGAAGCGGACACTTATTTGTAGTCAGGAACAGGGATAATAATTACTTAAAAGTAAGAGATTGATGCTTCTGGGGAAAAAAAGATAATTACTTTCTATAAACAATAAAAGTTTACAGTTACGGTGTGATGAAGTCTCATTACTGACATGACCACAACAACATTGTCTTGCAGTCTTTGTCTTCTTAATACTGTAAATCCCAGCATATGAAACAAAAATTCCTCCTTTATGTAATTTTTCAGTGGAAATAGGTAGTTCTTCACCAAGAATAAGATCTAAAGTAACAAAATAGGTATTGCAATGTAGTATCTTGCTCTAAGAACTATTATTTCTTTACTATTATTCTTTTTAATTTAACTTAATTCAATTTTAATGGTAATAGCTTTGTTAAATTAGTAGTAAATTTAAAAAATCATAAAATATAAATAAATTATTTTACACCTTTTGTTATAGGTGTGAAATTTTGAATTCAAGAATGAATCTCTTGCTTTACATAATCAAGGTCTCAAATGCTTATCTGCTTTTCCCAAACAATCCTACAAGATATTTAGCTTTTGAGATGTTCAAAACACCCTGATTTTCTTGGTGGTTTCTTATTACTTGTCACTTTTTGTATCAGTACAAATTCAAATTTAAACTGAAAAATATTGTACTTAAAAGACAGTTGTAAATCTATTTTTAAACTTTATGATGAAAATATATCCAGAATTCAAGATCTTTTAGAGATACTTGGATAAAGTGACAAGACAGATAAATATTCAATATCCAGTAGATTTCCTGACAATCAAAGAAACCCTAGATAGCATTTTTAAAAACATGACTACTGGGTAAGTTATCTTAAAGGAAATTGAACATTTTAGAAAATATCCAGTTCCAGATAAGAGTAGTGAGCACTTAAATTTTGTTCTATTTGTGCCTAAAATATACAGTAACCTTTTGCTTGAATTTTGAATTTTATTTTGATTTTCAACTGTGCAGCACTGCCGCCATGGAATTTGTGTGAGCAGAGAAATGGAGCTGCGTCCTCTAGATGGAGAATGGGGACCATGGGGACCTTATAGCTCATGTTCAAGAACTTGTGGAGGTGGAATCAAGAGCACCACCCGGCTGTGTGATCGACCAGAGTATGTTTTTTATTGTGTTTCACATTTTTTATTATGTTTTAATGTGTTTGACATTTACATCGAAGATACTAAAAAATTATGATTTGGCTTAAAATGAAATAGAGGTATTGTGGGCTGTGCAGATCAGTTTGAAGCTCCAATAAAAATGCTTGTTTCACCCACGTTTGGAAAGAGCTAAGTTTACAGACTCTAATAGGCAGAGGACGTTTAGATTACTCATGTCTTTCAACAATGTTATCCATTCTTGCAGAAGTTTCTAAAGCTTAGTTTGGCAGGGTCTTTTTTTCTAGGTTTACTCTAACTGTGGAGGTTTCTTTAAACATTAGATGTTTTCTTTGAAAGAACTGCAAAATTAAATGTATATATTTCTTACTAATCTCTTTAGTGAAACGCTTGATTTGCTTTGATTTAAGGCTTTTCCACAGCATCACCACCAGTAACAACCTACAAGGAGCACTGGTTATAACAGAGGCATTTAAAACTTACCTTTATAACTAGAAAATTACACTGAATAATTCCATGTGGGTTTTGTTCTCTGTAATAAAAGTCAAGGAGAACTTTACCCTTATCTTGTCCAGAAGCAGAACCACAGCTGGTGCCTGAGTAGTTTCAGGGTTTTTCTAGGAAGTCATGTCAGCTTGATATAATCAGTAGGATAAATGAACATCAATCAAATGGCCCAGGTTATTTTATTTTCTCTGATGAGTAAGAGGCAGTAGACTAGATTGCCATTAGATAATGCCTCTTTTTGTATATAGCGATTGATAGTATCAATATGCTGTTGATTTATTCTTTTTTTTTTTTACCCAAGAACATATAAATACTGAATTATTTTGTGTTTTATAACTGTTAAAATATATTTTAGACTTTACAGTAAATGGGGTATTTTCCACAATTTTCTCTTTTTATACTTTTGATCCCCAAAGTGAAAGCAATATTAGGACTACAGAAAAAACTTTCAGCTCCTAATGGTCTTCTTCCTTTGTCAGTCTATAAAATAATAATTTCAAATTCCTGAGGGAGGTGCTGTTTGTGTAAAATATGACTGTAATCTCAGCTAAATCGATAAAAGCATTAAAATTATTAATGCTTTTACCTAGGCAAAACAGTTAAAGCTGTAAGAGAAGTAAAAATAATAATACATTCATAAACATCTGTAGAGATTACCACCCCAGCAACAATATTGATTGCACAGTAGAAGCTGAGTGTGGTTAAGTCAGTTACACAACTTACATTACAGAATGCTGTGTGAGATTTTCCTCTTTAGATCGGTGGGTGGGGCCATTTTTCATGGAAAACAGCAACTTTAGAAAATTAGTGTGTTTTACATTTACCTTTTTTTTAGGCCAAGAAATGGAGGAAAATACTGTGTTGGTCGCAGGATGAAATTTCGGTCATGTAATACTGATTCATGTCCAAAAGGCAAAAAGGATTTTCGGGAGCAACAGTGCTCTGAATTTGATGGCAAACACTTTAATATCAATGGTCTTACGTCTGCTGTTCGCTGGCTTCCAAAATACAGTGGTAGTAAGTAATTACACAACTTTTCAATTAATGCAATGAAAATGTTACTTTAAATGAAGTTTTAAAACAGACAAGAAACCTCTTGGATTTTCTTTCCAGTTTCTATGAAAGATCGCTGTAAACTTTTTTGCCGAGTTTCTGGAACAACTTCCTACTATCAGCTGAAGGACAGAGTTGCTGATGGTACTCCCTGTGGAGCAGAAACCAATGACCTTTGTGTTCAAGGCTTGTGCAGGGTATTTAAATCTAAACTTATTAATTATTAAAATCAATTTTAACAGGTGGTAAAGTAGATATTAAATATTAATATAAATAAACATTACTGAAAATATGATGTTCTGAGTTCACATAAACGAGTTTTATTACCTTTCAAATTACGGATCTGGAAGTGGAAGCAATTAAGTTAAGAACACATAGTTGAATCTAAAGACCCACAGTCTTGCCTCATTAAGCCTCATAATGTGAAAGAGTTAATACTGTTCAAGTGAGAAGTGAGAAACTGATCCAAAATTAGCCTAAAGGGAGGAAAAAAGCATGCTCTGTGATTATTAGCATCTGCTACCAAAGAAGTAAATAGTAGAAAATTCAAGGGTAGATAGGTTATGTAATTATTACTTTAAAATCAGGAGGAACTGACCCTAAAATCAATTCAGCACTCTTTGCTTAATAGCAGCTATGGCATTGCCACAAGATTTTACTGGGAGAAGCAAGGTGCTGTTTTTTAACAATTCAAGACTTTTTTATCAAGCCTTGTTGAGATTTTTCTGATTTCAGTGAAACTGAGCAAATGAGAAGAAAATATAGCTTATTTTTATATGGTGAATAAAGAGGAAATGCCAGAGAATTGTCCTGCTTATCATAGTTTAAAAAACCCCTGGAAGTTTAGGTAAAGGTACATGAACAAAAATTGTGCTTGTATCAGTCTAACCAACACAGTCTATGTATATTCCTGTGCTTCTTTTCAGTAATGACAGACTTTAAATGAGTTGATGACCATGTGTATATATATATACATACTGCTTTTTAGACTTCAAAGACTTCTAATGTAAATATAAATTAAAATTTATTGATTATGTTGATTTTTTAATACAAAATCTTTATATACTGTTATGTATTCTTATGCAGTTCTTGACATATGGAGTGTATTGGGATTGCACCATTCTATTTTGCACTTACATTGCAGAATCGAAAACCATTGATGACTTTTAATGAATTGCCAAGGAAGGCTAGATAAATACAATGAACAACAATATTTTGGGATAGTGGGAAGCTTACGTTACATATTTTTATTGTCTTCCATTGGGTTGAGTGACATGGGACCACTATTTTTATTATTTTTTGTAGCAAGCAGGCTGTGATCATGTTTTGAATTCGAAGGCAAGGAGAGACAAATGTGGGATCTGTGGTGGTGATAATTCTTCATGTAAGACACTTGCAGGTACTTTCAACAGTGCTCATTATGGTATGTTTGTTTTGCCTTTTTTTAATCTTAAAGCATGTTTCACTGTGGCTTAGAAATTATTCTTTATATTTAATGAAACAGGATTGCAGTGTATGTTCTTTAGGGTCTCTATCAACAAAAAATAATCTTTGATTTTCAGTCACATTCCCTCTCAAGGATGCAGAGGCAAATGCTAGGACACACTTACCTGTTCAAGTGGAAAAAAAAATTAACCTCCTCAATGGTCAAAGCCAAAAATAGACATTATTATGAAAGTAAAAGTACTTTAAAAGGACAAATGCTTCCTGCTTTGTTCTTTGCATTCTCTCATCTGGAACTTTGCAGCTAAAGGACGTATTCCAATGTCTCATTTTGGTTGTGTAAAGAGATAGCAAGAAGTTTGTGTTGTGAGCAGCTGATGAGGTTTCTTCTCTCCTAGAGTGAAAAATACAGCCTGTGAAATGTGAGCCTTCTCCTTCCAGAGAACAGGAGTAACAATATTTATGTTTTTTCCTCCTCATTGACAGGTAGTCAATGAGAAAGTTCTGAATAACCCTGGTATTTCTTATTTATTTGATTTAGTTTCTCTAATAGAGTGACTGATAGTTCTTCTGTATGTAGTCTTTTCTGTGAGGTATGGAGAGACTACTGTATGTACATAGCAGTGCAGTTAAGTAGTTAGAGCATAAAACATAAGGAAAGAAGTCTCCAGGTTAATACCAGCCTAGAGGCTCCTTCATTCCACTTCACTGGTTGAAAGAGAGCGCAGGTGAAGTGAAAATAATACCTGGAGAACTGCCAAATAGGATCTTCACAGAACAAAGGGATTTCTGCTGAAGAGGAAAGTATGCCGAGTATTCTGTTGGATTTTCTTTTCCCCTGGCAGAAAGCTCACACCCTTCAAAAATTACAAAAAAATTATACAGCTAGCCTTCCCATACAAATACATGTTTATTTTTTTTTATAAGAAGTTGCTTATAGATAGCCCATGAATTTGGTCGCGCACATATTTGTTGCAAGTCAAGTGACCATTATGTGAAACTGCCATTATGCAAATATGGTTAAGACTGTCACTCTCTCCTATTTAATGACTTTCCATTGTCATAGAATTATCTGCTTCAAATTGAAGTTGGAGGGGAAAAGAGCCCTCAGGTTTTGCAATGAGGAAAACCATGAGTTATTATTTGGGTTTATAGTTAGTGGAATGTTTTAAATTGTGTTCATGTTCTTGAATTATAGCATATAAGAGATAATACTGAGTTGCATCAACGAACAGTATGCTGAGCATTTGAGATTATCAAGTAGGAATACAGACATGCAAACAAGAAATTGTACTTAGCTGATCATTAACTTCAGTGTCCATGGGAGGTCTAAGACATCCCTAGGCTAATGACTGAAGGCATTGTTTGAGGAAATAGTATTTTTGAAAAAGAAATCTGAATTAGGATCACAAGCTAAGTATGCTGATATGCTCTTGATCTTTTTCTTTTAACTTCATTTAGTTCCCTTTAAAACTGAAATGAGCCATTTTACTAAGGCAGAATTTGGAATTGATAATAGCAGCCTGTGGTGTTTGCTTATATTCATGCCGTTATGATGTTGTCAGTAACTGTAAGCAGTAATGAAGAAATAATCCAAAATTCATTACAGCAAAATACTAATTTACTTGGCTTCCATTTTAGAAGATGGTAATCTAATTATGTACACATTATTACTGTGTTGGCTATTATTATTGCATCAAATTAGAGGGTCTGAGGCTTTCCTGGACAATGGTCATTCTTAGTGTCCTAGTATGTGATTTATTCTCTTTGTGTATCCTTGACAACACGCTATGCAGTTTTGTTTATAGTTTCCTCCCTATTTCGTCTTCTTTCATTCTATTACCACAACGTCTTCAGTGTCTCAGATGAGGGGCTTTTTAAACTGTGTTTTGGTTTTCTTCCCTGTATGTTGAAAGATTGACCAAACCGTGTATTTATCCAGAGCATTCATCTTGTCAGTTTGCAGTTGCAGTGCTGCCCCCAGCTGGTAAATGTGATGGACTTGTAATTAGATTAAATCTTCATTTAAATGCATGGCATAGTTTTAATAGATTAAAAGCACTTGGAAGTTAATGAGTTATGAAATTTGTCATGGCTTAACCCCAGCTGGAACCACACACCCAGTCGCTCATTGACTACCTCCCAGTGGGATGGGAGAGAGAACTAGAGGAATAAAAGTGAGAAAACTCAAATGGTTCAGATAAAGACAGTTTAATAGGTAAAACAAAAGCCATGCACACAAAGCAAGGAAAGAATTAGTTCAACACTTCCCATGGGCAGGCAGATAGCCAGCCAGGAAAGCAGGGCTCTGTCATGCGTAGCAGTGAATTGGGAAGACAAATGCCATTACTCTGAACATCTCCCCCTTCTTCCTTTTCTTCAGTTTTATGTGCCCAGCCTGATGCCATGTGGTCTGGGATATCACTGTGGGCATGTGGGGCAAGAGGCCGAAAAGGCCTTGACTCTGTAAACTCTGCTTGGCAATAACTAGAACATTCCTGAATTATCAACATTTTCCAGCACAAATCCAAAACACAGCCCCTACCAGCTACTGTGAAGAAACTCTATCCCAGTCAAGCCCAGTACAAAATGAAAAGGATATTGCCATTTAAATTTTTATCCACAGAGATGCATCAACTAAATCGTTAATTGTTAATTAATTAGGAATATTGTTAAACACACCAAAATGAGTGGGAAAATTATCAAAATTTTTATTAGTACCTCAGATTACATGTTTGTGTTTATTATTTATTACCAATGTTTGCTGTACCTAGTTTTTCTCAGCCATTAAGTATCCTTTTGATCTAGTAGCATCTGTGAGAAATATGTTAGGATTTTTTAACCTAAAAAATACTTACAGTATTATATGCAGTGTGACTTTTTAAAAAGAAGATCTTGATACCTTACCTATTTATTACCTACCTTACTTTGTTACCTGGTAGTAAGGCTACCACAGTATTATTGGAGATGTTACAAGAAATAGTGACTCAATTGTGGAGTGTTTGTATTTTGGAGAGAGCACACTCAATATTTTAAGGAGAAGAAGGTGGATCAAGCATGGCTAGTTTAACTGTATCTACCTCTGCATATGGCCTGAAACACTGCAATATTTTAGTATTTAAGACTCATTCTTTAGCATTCTGTCTTGAAACACTCTTGTCAGAGAAAAGCTACCTCAATCGCGTAAGCAGGGAATGGAGATACTTCATGTTAAGTGGCTTACACAGTTTTCTCTAAAAATTTAAATTTTGTGCAGTCACAGTATTTCCTAAGTCCTTCTTCTTAACTGCTTACTTAACTGCTTTTTAGAGTAGTTCTGCTCTCTAGGGATTTTTCTGAGTAGAATGAGCTCATGTTAGGAGTAAAGAATTGAATTCATGTATCTGAACACAGAAACTTCCACTTCCTAACACATAAGGCATTCAGTATTGGTTGTCTCTGGGATGCACTCTAGGGTTTTGCAAATGAAAATGTGTTTTCATATTTACTAATAAGTGACTATTTTTTGTATATAATTAATTTGCAGGTTACAATGTTGTAGTAAATATTCCCAAAGGAGCAACAAACATTGATATTCGACAGCACAGCTACTCAGGGAAACCAGAAGATGACAGCTACCTTGGTAAAAGCCTCTGGTGTACAACATTGATGGATAGGTTTTGTGCTTTTGACAGAGATCTTCTCAGGATTTATATTATGAGAAGTCTGATAAAGACATTGGAGAAAATATCTAATTCTTTGTATGTTCATTGGCCTGCGTCGCTCTGTAGATAATAGTTTTCAGAAAACTAGAATCTAAGTCAGTGAGATGTCGTTAAGGTTTCTAGTTCTTAGATGAGTGTGTTCATTCTTCAGAGAATAAGAATTATAGCACCTTGCATAATTTTGTAAATTTTTTGCTTTTTTGTCGAAATGTTAATTGGAGCACCACAAGTGAACTCAGGATGAATGCAGGTATTTTTTGGTTTAAAACTTGGAAGCATACACTTCACTTATGAACAAAGCAGTCTGACCATGAGCAAACTTACCAATTGTCTCATATTTCTCTTTCTCTGTTATGTTTGGGACATAAAGAATACAAACATCATCACATGCTGATAGATTTGCAAGTGTGTGTTGGCAACAAAGAATTCATAAGTTTATCCTACCAAAAATATTGGTTGTTCTATTTCACAGTAGTTACACTGTATCTGAAATACCTGAAAAAATATTGAAGCATATTTACCTTCTGTCTCTTCTTCCATTGTCGTGCTAGCCAACAAACTTCAGAATTCTCAAAATGCTTTCCTTGTCACCTTTTGCCCAGAAACAACCATTGCCCCCTGACATTAGCTTTGATTTCAAATGTAGTAGTGCCTGAATAGCATCATGTACTACAAATTTTACCATATCTTAAAAATCTTTAATTTGCCATTAATCTTTATTATTGCAAGTAGGTAATTGTATTAAATTACTATCACAAATGCTTAATAATTTATTTTTATTTTCAAGTTTACTTTTAAAACCCACTTCACTAGAAGTAGCTGTAGCAAATACAAGGATATGGGCTGTAGAAACAGGGCAGAAATTATTGTTTCCTTCTGCAATAGCAGAACCTAGCCAAATTTAAAAGTCAGGACTGCAGTCAGCCCTTCAGGAGAACAAATATTATTTAATTACTGTAATGCACAGAAAATCCATGGCTTAGAAAGTCCATGATCACTGCTCAGGTGAAAGCTACTGATTAGGATTGAATTCATTAATTTAACTGTTTGATACTTTTTATATTGACTAAATAAAGCTACATGTTGTTGAGATTTTATTGCTAGAACCTTTTAATTAAATAGATTTCCAATGTTTTATTTCACTTACAGCTTTATCAGATACCCATGGGAATTTTTTCCTGAATGGAAATTTTGTTGTAAGCATGTCGAAAAGAGAAATCAATATACAAGGAGCCATTTTTGAGTACAGTGGTTCAAACCATACAATAGAACGAATTAACAGCACTGATAGAGTTGAAGAAGAAATAACCTTACAGGTGCATGTTTGCTTTTTTCATAAGTTTGAAAAGTTCCTACATGATCAATATGTTCATAATTTTATATTCAAGTTCACTGAAAAACAGCTATCATTTTATCTCAATCAAGGTTTTGTGTGTAGGGAATTTATACAACCCTGATGTACGTTATTCATTCAATGTCCCAATAGAAGATGGAAGTGACCTGTTTACATGGGAACCTTATGGGCCCTGGCAAGACTGCAGCAGAATGTGCCAAGGTACTGTGAAGTATTTTTTTCACCAGAACCAAAGACCTGATGGGATTTCGGGAGGGTCATATCTTAAGTTCTCTGTTTTTTCACCATTACTTGTAAGTAAGAAATTCGTTACCTCAGTAAACTTTAAGTTCACAGAGCCTTTAAGGACAGAATATCTTTTGGGTTTTGTTTTTGCTATTTTTAGTACTTCTGCAGTACAATTCTATATTCAAACGTATATTTGGAGACATAGGAGCAGTTTATTAAAAAAAAGGTTGAATCAAGTATAATACCTTCTTATAAAGTGGTATTGTATATCCATTAGTATTTATTAGGCTTCCATTATACCATTTACAGGTAATCACAAATTTATCCAGTGTCTTTCATATTCACTTATTTTTCTGTTTTTTATTATCTGCTACATGGGACAAAGCCATTTAAAGATATATTTGACTATTTTAAACTGTTACTCTCTAGACCATTCCAGTATAAAAATAAAGCCACAGCATTTATGAAATGTGTATATATAAAAGTGTGAATATGCAAATTTTTGACAAATACTCCTGTTAGTGGGTGCTAGAAGAGCCTGGAAATACGTGATGGTGAGTTTCTTCTGGTTTTCAGTCAGGCTGTATACCTGCTCATATGCTAGAGAAGCAGAACAGCTGTCAACTGTGGTATTTCTCCCAGAACTCCAAATCATTTTTTCTGCTTCTTTAAGGGAAAGGATCACAATGTCTGAGTTAAGATGGTGGTTTAGGAAGTATGTTAATTAGCAGGACATATATACATGATGCATTTGGAATACTTAGCCTGATGAGTAAATGGGCTGTTGCACTTCTGTAGTTCTCTGGAAGTTGATATCCTATGAGACCACTGTAGGACAGCTGGGAAGTGGGAAAGGCGACTGGGAAAGGTTGTTCTCCACCTGGAATGCAGTGAGCTGCACTGAGGAGTGCGTTTGTGTGGAATTTGCTGTGTACAACAATTTGTGTTAATGGGGTATCTCAGTTCCTAAATAATGAATGGAATCCATAAGGCATTCTTATTAGCCCTTGATTTATTTCTTTTGATGCTTTTTCAAGGTATTCGAAGAAGAAGAATGACATGTATACGTAAAAGTGGTCGTGTTGTAGTGTCTGATCAAAGATGTGAACTTACACCCACTGTACCAAGTGTCTTTGAGGAGTGTAATACAGAGTGTGAATTAAGGTAAAAAGGGTTCCTAACTGGTGGAGTTATTGTGGTCTTACATGGTTTTATTGATTGACATTGAAACAAGGTAATTCACTTTATCCTCTATCCTTCCATCCCTCCCTACCTTATCTTTCCCAGATAGATATATATATTACGGAAATATGTTTTCCACCAGAATTGTACCCACAACTGGAATTAATTCAAAACAGATTTGGGTTTTTTCACTCCAAGATAACCCACACTGAAATATTCAGAGGGTGAAGAATTAGAATTATAGTTTACATTTTTCAAAGTCGCCTACGAGTTGAAGACAGAAGATCCTTTAAATTTAAAAAGTTCTTTTAAGCCTATGAGTCAAATTCTTTTATATTGCTTTGAAAATCCAGTCATGAGATAGTTTACAGTTTTATTTGGTCCATAAAATGCTTATATAGAATGTTCTAAGAATTATACATATATAGAATGTACTAAGAATTATAATGTAATATGCATATATAATGCATATTACATTATAATTCTTAGTACATTCTCTGTGTGCTTTAATTGCCATGGTCACATTTTTTAAAACACAGTTAGCTTTCTACAGCAGTCTGTCTTTCTAGGTGGCACAGTGTTGGCAAAAGTGACTGTACATCAAAGTGTGGCCCAGGACATCGGTCTGTTCAGATCCACTGCATGAAGTACTCTATTGCAGGAGGACTCAGTGCTCCAGTGGATGATAAGTATTGTGCTGATCAGCAGAAACCACCAGCCAGAGAGCCTTGCCATGGTGACTGTATGCTAAGAAATTGGCACTACACAGAATGGTCAGAGGTACAGATTTAAAATGTTATAATTATACCACTATAGTTCTGGTCAGCATTCATACCATATTTTTATTAATCTATATATTTTTTAGTTTAATACCTAAAAGGAAACAATGTTTGACACATACAATATATGTAGAATCAGCTAATACCAACCTTTGTATTTCAACAACTTCCTTATATTTTTGTAAGAATGGGTAGCTTGTTTGCAGCTTGCTTTTGGATGTCAGCAGCGAAGATCTGGTAATTAAAGGTGTATATTTTATTTACAGTTTTAATAATTTAGTTCTGTACAATTTTGGCTTTGTTCTTCATTAGAGCTTTATCTTGGAACTATTGTACAAAGTGCTGTATTTATCTCAAGTGAACATATTAGCATTCTGTGGATTAAACTGAGAACACTTATGTCTGGCAAAATCATTAATATCTTTTACCTTTAAGACTGATAATGTATTTTAGCTTGGTTTTGTTGTATTGTTTCCTGTTTTGTGTCTCTACACCACAGTGTTCCAGGAGCTGTGCAAGAGGTGTCAGAACCAGAGAAGCTTTTTGTGTGAACAACTTGGGTCGTCATCTTCCTGACAGAGAATGCCAGGAACTTCCAAGAGTTGCAACACAGAGTTGCAATGAATTCTTATGTCCAAGCTGGTCAGTTACTGACTGGAGTGAGGTAATGAAACTCTGTAAAACATAAAGTACGTTTGGTGCTGGTCATTGATATTAAAAAAAGCTGCATTAAGTGTTTAGGGGTTTTATTTTATTTTGGGCCCCATGGTTATGTGAAGTCCTAGGATTTGTGTGATACACATCACACATCTACAAATGGCATGAGAACTTCTGTAAAACACTCCTAGAATTTATTTTTCTTCTTAATTCTGTTACATTAAAATGAGGTAGTGAAGATACGTAAAGTAAATGTATTTGCAGTAATTTGCATACCTTCCTTTTTAATGAAGCAATGAGAACTATACAGGCAACTGTTTAATAAAATGATATTTATTTTATTGTGGATATAAAAGAATTATAGACAGTTTAAACATTTTTCCAGTGAAAGCTGTGATATATGCACTGTTATTGTATTGGGAATAAATGAACTACACATAGTTTTCATGTAGCTTTAGAATCATAATAATAATTTCTTTATATTAGTATTTGAGTTAGACTTAGCAGGAAATGAAAAGTTCATTAAAAATAAGGGTTTTTTGACTACTTACATTCATGGAATATTTTGTTATTTATGTGATTTTTAAAATCCAACAAGTTACTAAAAGAAATTGAAGCCATTAATGCCGATTCATGTCTCTGCAAACTGATATTTATAATAATTTTACAGTGTCCTGTGACATGTGGCAAAGGAATGAGGCATCGTCAAGTCTGGTGCCAACTTAATGGTGAACAACTGAGAGATGATTTCTGTAACCCAAATGACAGACCAGAGTCAATAACACCATGTGAACTTCATGAATGTGCATCTTGGCAAGTAGGGCCTTGGGGATCAGTAAGTACATAAGGATTCCTGGGTTCTTGTTTTATAGTTCAGGCTATGAGCAATCACAAAACAATTCTCTTTAAACATTTTAGTTGAATCTTAAGCAGTTTAGTTGAATTGATTCACATGCTTGTTTCAGGGTCCTATTTGCTATCTATCTTGTGATTTAGGAACACCCATTTATAAGTTAAATGCCTAAAAAGTAATTGATCCTGAGCCTTAATATCGAAGATGCTTTTGCATATCAGTGTATTACATCACCAGAATAATGAAAATGAGGATAGCAAATTATTCAGACGAACAAGACAGGTAAAAGACCAAATATTTATAGGTAAGTGGGCATATGCAAGTGGTAGCTTCAATTAATATAGATCAGTCTTCAATCTACAATATACTTCAATCAATCATAGAAATGTATATGTTAATAATAGCAGTGAAAAGGACTTCTAATTTTATCGTTACATTTTGATTTTACCTTCAGTGATAAAATATCTGCCATCCCTTTATGTGAAAGAGATGTTGAAAAGTATGTTCCTGTATGACATTCACCTAATGTAAACCAAAGTGTATTTTAAACGCTAGAAAAAAGTGAATTGTGTTGTGAAGGAGACTTTTGTCAGTAAGTAGATGAGAATTAATTAAAAAAAATAAGGTACTCAACTTCATGTGGCTTTTATGAGATCAAGTTACTCAAACCAACAGAAGATTATTCAGTGTTTCTTGGATGTTATTAGAAAATCATAACCAAATAGCACCTGTTCTTATTTTTTTTTACATACAACCTGTTATTAAAATACAGAATAAATATACCTTTGGAAATTAGGTATATTTTTAATTTAGACATTTCTTTTACTTTTTTACTGTAGTGATAACCACACTGTTATCTAACCTAATGTAGGCTTATAATCACAAGGTGATGATATTCCATACATACAAGCTAAATGCAAAAGTTAAATAAAAAATTAATTCAGTCCCATGATAGATTTCTTGTAAATAAAGCATAGTTTTCTGAAATAGCTTGTACAAGTAATTTACCAATTTATGTCACTGCAGCAGAACTTTTCTGCTGGAGATTTTCCTCTGTACCCCTGGATATAGCCATTCGCAACCAGGTTTTTACAAGTGCTTGTGCTTGAACCACAACATTTATAGGGATAGGATTTGTGTCATAATGTTTTCAGCCATCTAATGTTTTAGGTTGCTTCTTTGAGTGCACACTGGTTTTAGTGAAGGGAAAGACATTGAACAGCTGCATTTGGTGATTCATTTGAAGCTACTCCTTACTCGTCCCTTTCCCCTCCTCTACTTCATCTTCACCGGTTTTTATTGCTGAGCTTGACATTGTAGAGCATGGATTGTCCCTTGGATCAGGTCAGGTCAGCTATTTTGGCAGTGTTCCTTCCCAGTCTCCTATCCAAGCTCCAGCCTACTCACTACAGAGGGTAGAAAAGGGGAAACGGAGAAAGCCTTTGGCCTGCACAAGCACTGTTCATTGATGTGCTATGGACACTGATTAAGTATCTGATGGTCTGCCACAAAGGACGTTAACTCCATCTCAGCAGTCATTCCTGTTCATTCTGGAAAGAGTTTTAGAATAGAAAGTGTAATTAAAAATGAAATTCGATTATAAATAGTGCTATTTCAAGTGTGTGAAACTCCTGCCTTCAACAGTGCACTGTAACATGCGGACGCGGATTCCAGGTGCGCGCGGTCAAGTGTGTTACTGGGACATACCGTGTTATCCTGGATGACAACAGGGAGTGCAACGCTGCCACTCGTCCTAGAGACAGTCAAGTGAGTTAAAAAACACCTCTCTGCTTCTCTGTCAAACCTGTCTAAATACAACTGCTTTCTACTGACTCTATGTGGGAACCTGGAGGAAATCACTTCTAAAATGAGAAAAAAATACTGAAACCCTATGCTTTTCTTCACAAGCATCAAATTTTGCCTAGGGAATTAAGTAAAAGAAGGGTAATTTTAAGACTAAATGTTTGAAAGTTGGTATGTGATTGAAGGGTTAGAGTATATGACTTGAAGGAATCCAAATTATTTGGCAGTGAGGGAAGCTCCAACATGTAGAATATGGTAAGGACACTTCTTGCCATCCTGCTTAATAAATAGCACCAAACTGGTTTCTTTAATAAGCTTCTAAATATGAAAGCCAGTTAATTGGTATAGTTTATTTCCACTTAGATGTGCAAACACTGGGTTTGAGTATCCTTTGCATTTTTAATTGTGGTACCCGTTTGCCTACTGACTGAAACTGGTCAAATTTATATCCTCAGTAGCTGAAGGTATTAAGGACAGGATAGCACAGCCACTGTCTTTGCTTGGTCCTTCTGTGCTGCCTGTGGCTCTGAATCAGGACACTGTAATGTCTATGCTCCTTCTCTCCAACAAGTCGGCCAAAACTGTTCTTTCTCAAAGTGCCAATATTATTAGTTATTACTAGTTTTTTAAGATCAAATAAATTTTCTTTGACACTCGATTTAAAACAAAACAAAGCAATTCAGTGAAAAGTCTGTGAATAATTCCAGGGAAAATGTAAGAGATGGTATTTACGTGTTAATTAATGGTGACCATTTGCTTTACATTTGGGTCTTCCAGAATGAGTATTTCAAAAGCTATTTTTCTATCACCCCCGCAGGAATGTGAATTTCCCTCTTGTCCAGAAAATACAAAATTATGGACTACTTCACTTCCTCTGGTTCATGTGGGGAAGGTGACCCAATGGAGATATGGATCATGGACCCCAGTATGTAATGTAGCAGTCTCACCTTGCAGTGCAGTCCTCCACTCATTCACCCATTTTTCCATGAAGCTTTCCTTAATGTTTTTCAGACTGAAGTCTGTTTAGGATGGATTAAAAAGGAGTTCTAATATTTTATTAAGAAAATAAACTGTTTCTTAAGGAGCAGGTAGACACTCCCAGCAAACTGTGTGCTTCAAATTCAACCAGGAAAAATAATAGGAAAAAAAAAAGCAGAATTCTTGGAGCTGTGCTTCTGAGTGACATAGTTTTTATATGATTGATAGTGCACTAAGAAGTGTTTTTTTAAATATAATTGATCAATTTCTAAGTATAGAGAACATCTTTGATTTTTAAATATTATTTAAATCTTTTATGTAAATAGTAATAGTAAACAGTTGAAGTCTTTAAAGGTCTAAGTTGACTTTTATGTTTTTTAATAAGCATTAGTAAAACAGTTCCCTCATAAATTTTCTTCAATGAAACATTTTTATTTTGATAATGCTGAAAATTTGTTTTACTTAATAGAAATGTGAAAATTTAAAATTACCTATAAAATACTGATGTGTCTGTTAATCCCTTCTGATATTTAACAAAGCATATAATGTAATTATATTTTCACACAGCTATTTTAACTAAATAGCAGTAAAGGGTGCATAAACTGAGACTACTCAGCAGTTTCTTCATTAGATCCACCTTGATCTTCTCAGCTATAAAGGTGTCAGAAGGGGCTCAATGGAATCTGCTAATACAAACCATAATGGCAAACAGATTGTTAATATCAGTTTTTATTTTAACATTTGATGTAAATATTGCATCCCTGTGTGACAACTAAAGTGTTCTGGAAGTTACTGATGTTTCTGTTGTTACTTGCAACTGTGTAATTATTCCATAGTATAGTTTAAATGCTCTCTGTTTATAATACTGAAATTCTTCATGAGAATTTAGACCATGCAATTCAGTTCCAAGCCAACAGAAGCTATGTTAGTATTTTAGATGCTTGCATGATCTTGTTTTAGTCTCCTAAAGTGTATGACCTTGAATTGTTCACTGACAGTGCTCTGCATCCTGTGGGAAGGGCGAGCGTGCTCGCTATGTTAGCTGTAGAGATGCTCATGGAGAGGTAGCAGATGAATCTTTGTGTGCTCATTTACCACGACCAGCTGAAATATCAAGTTGCTTTAGCCCATGTGGAGAGTGGAAAGTTGGAAATTGGTCCCCTGTAAGTATGAATTGTAACAATTTTTTCGTGTATGTATTTAGATTATTGGCAAAGTCTCTGTTTAGAAATTGAGAGTTTTTTTTTTTCAAATTATGTCCCTTGAAAAAGCAAAGTATATGTTTGTTCTTGTCAAAAGTAAATATAAATGAATTTGTTTATTATAATTATTTATAATTATACATGTTCTGTGACAAAGACTGCGTTAATCTTTTGGTCAGTGCACAGTTACATGTGACAATGGAATAGTAACAAGACAAGTCATCTGTGTCAACTATCATCAGCAAATCAATGAGAATTACTGTGATCCTGAAGGCCAACCTCCTAAGGAACAAGAATGTAACATGCCACCATGTCCACCAGTTTATCATCATCTTCCAAAAATACATGGCCATCCAAGCCATTTTCCAGAAATAGGTTACCTTCCAGTACACCCTCCACAAGACACTTTAAACCAGTGGAATCGTCCTTCCATGGGAGGATATCAATGGAGAACTGGCCCCTGGGGAGCAGTAAGAAATTTTTTAAGAGTATATTAATTAGTTCTGTCACATGTATGTTAATATTTCTATAAATTTTTTGCAATACAGATTTGGTCAAAAGATAAGCATATTCATTTTTAAAAGTATTGTTATTCTTGTTCTTATTGTTGCTCAGAATATATTAAATTCTAAGTGTATTTTTTATGTGATTTCAAATTTAAAATACTTCTACATAGTAGTAATTTTTACTTCAAAATTGCTGTTTTGAAGGTTAAGATTTAAAACCAAGCTGTTTTAATCAACATAATTTATATTTCTTTAATCATGCAGTGGCAAAATGTATGTTTACCTGTTTTGGTAGTGCTCTAGTACTTGTGCAGGTGGATTTCACCGCCGAGTTGTAGTATGTCAAGATGAGGAAGGAAGAAGTGCCAGTAACTGTGATGAGGCAACAAAACCTTCAGAGACAAGACACTGTGATTCTGGACCCTGCCCACAGTGGAACTTTGGGAACTGGGGAGAAGTAAGAGCATTTCACTTACAAAGGGGAAAATTGTTTACCACATAAGCTTAGAAATAGAATATGTAACTGTGAGTGGAACTGAACACCTTGTTTTTACTTATTTAATAGAGTTTAAAATTTAAAAAGAATGAATTTCATCCTTTTTTATCTACACATCCAAAAGAAGTAAGTATTGTGTGAAGCAAAGAATATGCAACATCAACAAAATCATATAGTTGTACAACACATATCTTGAGACATAGAAAATTATATTCTGTTACAAAAAGCTAGATTGTATGCGGAAAAGCCACACATTAGCCATAGCTAATCTAAAAAACAAAATGAGCATAAGAAGCCATGCAGAAGCTTTTTTCCATGTAATTTTGTAGGTACAAACAATAGTAACTGCAAGTAGTAGTAGCTGCTGGGTTGTCGTTAACAAATTAGAAGTATGGAGATAGGATCATGCATCTAAAAGTTGTGCCTGGGTTAGAGCATTTTGATGACACGTTTTATGCTATTGGACAAAGAATAGTTTCTCCATGCTGTGTGATGTCATATCTTGACCACACATTCCTGCTCAACACTGCAGAAAGAGTTAAAAGCTGATTATTTTTGCATTTATTCTAATCTAACCTCTTGTGATTTTGCCCATTTTTCTTACTTTCGAAAATCAGTTACTGGAAGTGAAAAAATAAGAAAAATTGGTTGAGTGACTTTTTATTTTACCTTTTTTCTCTTTGTTTTGGCCAGATTTAGTTCTCAAGGTCAGTCTATATGTCATATTTTTTTCTGTCCATAGCCATAGACTTGGGATACAACTCATGCAGATGATGCAGGTTTTTTCTAATTTGGAATCATTGAGAATACAATAAAAAGGTTTGATTATTACAAATCATATTACAAATATATTACAGATTGGTTTTAAGAGCTCATTAGGAATGAGAACTGGTATTGAAGAATTACAGGGAAACTGAAACCCAGAAAACACATCCTATAAGTATTTTACACTTAGTCTGTATAAATTGGACTGTGTTAAAGTGTGCTCAGTATCTGAGTTTTCTGCCATTGTCTGGCAGGGAAAACTACTTTTAAGACAAATTTCCGTCTTTTCCTCTTACTAAAAAAAAAGATGTGCATTTATTCTCACAATTACTTCTCCTTAATGGAGTGTCTGTAACTGAGACTTTCTGCTGAAAATCACTTGATAAACCATAAAAATGTAGTTTGGTAAAAGTTTTGGTGAGAGAATTACATAAGGTTAGACTTTAATTCCTTATTCTTGAATAGAGTGTCCAGGAAATATGGAAATAGACATAGTAAATAATAATGATGCACTGATTATTGCTTTATCTTTTGGTTTGATGGTATTTGATAACTCTGTTAATAAAATTACTGCATATAAAATTCTGTGTTTCAGTGTACTCAGACTTGTGGAGATGGAATAAAGACAAGACTGGTGATTTGTCAGCTTCCCACTGGCCAAATGTTGGGTGATCAAAACTGTGAAATTCTAGACAAGCCACCTAACATGGCACAATGTAATGTGCATTCTTGCCCTGGTGATGTTTCTTGGCATCGGGGACCGTGGAAGTCGGTACGATAACATTCAATAATATTTTTTGCTTTCTTGTTCTTTCTGTCACTCTGTTTCCCTTTGTCTTTTAAAAGATTTTATGTGGTTGTTTCATTTGATAATAGTGAAATAATAATGCATGTGGAATATAGTCTGTATAGTTCTATGAAGAAATTGTTCCTGTAGTTATAGAATTAAATGACTTCAGTGGGAACAGTATCATGCTCTGTAAAACATCATAGGGAATACTTTGAAAATTGCTAGAAATTATCGTAACTGAAAACAGTACCTAATAGGTATTGCATTTGGAAGGGTTACAATTTGATATGTGTTTAAATTTACAAGTTTATGCTGTAAATTATGCTGTAGTATTATCTATGTATTTATAGTTGCAAAAACACCCTAAACTTTTTAGTGCATAACTTTTTTCCTATAGTATATGTAAGTATAAAATAACTCACTACAATATATATTATGCTCTCTCATCAAACATTTTACTCCATATTGCTTGTACATTTGTGTATAAAAGTTTATATTAATGGTTTTAAAACAGGGACTAATTAAAGTTATCTATCTGTATAATTATGTATGTAACTATAATATGTTATTGTCTACATGTCACTGTCTATTAATGTGTAAAAATGCCTACTGTAATCACCATTAATCTTTAAAATTGCCACTAGCAGATTATTAACATACCGAAGTAAACATAGCAAGCTCTGCAGTATAGAGCACATTATAATTCCCAAGCTGTGAACTTGACAACAATATTGATTATTGTGCTAAATTCTAAGGGGCATAATAACAATCAAAGGAGGTTGGATCCAGCTCCAGTTCCATCAAAATCAGCAAAAAATCCGTAATTGACATCCCTGGGAGATGGTCTGGGACAACACTTATTTGGGCTTTTGTATTAATAAAATTATGTAATTTTTCGTTTTGAATTAATATGGCAGCATTTTAAAAAATTGTCCAATTTCAGCTATAACAATTGCTAATGTTTATATGAACTATTCTAATTTATTGCAAAGAGACTTTAAAATGTAAATTTGATTTAATGGTTTACCGCAATTATCTCTTTCTTCCACTACGCAAAGCAGAGTTTAGGGTTTGTGTTTAGCAGGCACCAGAGTATCTTATTTAGCCATTTTCCAAATAATTAGTGGTGACTTGTTAATAAATACTCATCAGGCATTGAGAAGACAAGCAAGGTTTAGCACACAATTGCCTTTGAACTCAATGTTTGTTTTCCTTTTAGATCAAGAATTATTCACAACCTGTTCATTCCCTGAGTAATTCAGTTTACCGTACTTTAATAGATTACCTCTAAGATCTTGTATTGTAAATGTTGATTGTGGCTTAGTTTTATAAAGATTTTCATGTTGGTTTATTTCTCAAGTGACATAAAAAGCCATTTTAATCCTTCAAAAACTGAGTTAAGAACGGATTATATTTATCAGAGGTCTCTTTTATATATGATTGCAAGCTCTATGGTTAAGCCATAAAAGATTTAATTTCTTCACACTATCTCATGCTGCAGAAACAGACATAGCAGATTCAGAAAATAAAAGTAGGTTCACATATTGAATATGCTGTCATGTTTTAATAATTTAGCTAGTTTGAATGCTGCCAACACAGAGACTTAGTTGGTTTTATGTTGCTGTTTACACTGAGCAAAATTTATTCATTAAGGATGACTATTAGGAAGGAGCAGTAAAAGCTTTAGTCACAGAAATGCTGTTGTAGCCTAGTACAAACAGCTTTGTTTAGCCATGGTTGACTGATGATTTGTTAGTTTGGCAATGGATCATGGCCCTGCTTCTTACACATTTCTGGCATAAATTATGCTCTAATATAGGGAACTGTTAATGACTAGATTCTCCCTGGCTGCTGAAGTCCTCTAGCCTGTCACACCTACACTTACCCCTTCTCTGTAAGATTGCAAGAACCAGATAAATAGCTATTTATATTTTTCATAGAAGTATTGAGTAATATTTCTGTGCCAGGTGAACAATGCATCGAGCTTTTGTGTCTAATAGTGGGATTCCAGGTTAAAACAGAAGCAGAGACTGTGATACATGACTAGATGATCTTGGAAGTCTTTTCCTACTTCCATGACTCTGTGATTCTAACTTCTTCCACTAGCTATCACTATATATTTGAGAACAGAGGACTTTTAGCAGTATGCTTTCTGAGAACATTTGGTTTATTATTATATTTATTGATTAATTTTACACAACATAATTGACATAAAATGTTTCTTGTAAATGCACAAAAGAGCCCTTGCAAGGAAGGTTCAGTTTATGATTTGAAGCCAGAATTTTGGTTGTTGCTTTCTGCAGTTTAGCAGCTGTTGGCTGTTACACTTTATAGTGTCTGTCAGTGGCTACTGGAACTGACCTTCACAAAGCTTAAAGGCTGTGTACAACTCTGGTCCTATTCTGAAGCTGTCCAAATGGATGTGAGAGAAGTAAATCTCAAATTCTAAAGGTTTTGTACTGTTAATTTTTCTTTATTTTCTAAAGATTTTAGAAAGCTTGGGCAGGAATTACACTTGAGAAATAGAATAAGCTATTCATATATGGGAAGGCAATACCTTCAGGCTTTGTATAGTGAGAAAAGTTTGTTCACGTTTTTGGACAACAAGAATTTTGATAAATTTAGGAGTTTGATATTATTTTTGGCTCCCTGTAATTTTTCAGTGCCTGCAAAAACCCTTTAAGATCCAGGCACCAAACACCAAGGTTTCTGCTTAGGCAGTTGGTGGTAGCAGTTGATGTTACCTTGGTAGCTTTATATTTCATTTGGGCAATCAATTCTTGTATGAGTGTTGGTAGTTACCTAATTTATAATGAAAATTTTAACCAGATATGTGTCAACTTTTGAAATATGTTTGGTTCTCATCCTTTCTTGTTTCTTTAGAAAGAACAGATAGGTCCTTACAGAAGATAATTATATTTTGTTTGTCTGAAATGTTTCCTCACTCTTAGGATTTGTATGTAATTCTTAATTATTACTTGTGATTTCAGAGAAAATAGGCATAAAAATAATGGATTATTTTCAGTTACCCTGAAGTCTCAGAAACGTGTTACTGCCATTTCTTTCTGCCCTTCCGACACATATTCACATAATGTTCTTTAAAGTGGCTGTCTTTCTAGTGCTTCAGTTTTCTGCTTACTTGCTCTGGAATAATTTAGATGTAATTCTGTCCTTGCAGTAGTGGAAGAAATCTACTATTAATGTATATGAATCTATTTTTTAGAAGTAGTCCCAGTTCCCTTCCAGTGTTGTTATTTCCAGGCATTACATTGACTTCTCCAGGAGCAGTAGCAGGCCAAATATTTACTTGTTTTCATTTTAATGCAAAAATTCTTGCTATGTATGATAAGTGCCTTCATTCACTTTTTCTAATGTGTAAAAAGTGTTTATATCTTTAAAAATAATCTTTTATATTAAAAGGGAATTCAGAATCAGTGAACTTGGTTTTCAAAACCAACTTCAATTTTTTACCTCTACTTCTGCTGCTGCCTAATGTTGAACTTCAAAATACCTCACTGCCAATACACTGCATTAAATTAATATCCCACTGCCTGAAATCTTGATGTTAGCATCTGTTATTCATTTTTTAAAACTTTGGAAGTGGGAGGGGGACCTTATCAGAGATAACTGATAGCAGATGTCACTGCCCAAATAATGTCATAA
Source organism: Sitta carolinensis (assembly GCA_032173965.1). Taxonomy (NCBI): domain Eukaryota; kingdom Metazoa; phylum Chordata; class Aves; order Passeriformes; family Sittidae; genus Sitta; species Sitta carolinensis. The sequence goes on along the minus strand of JAVUNC010000005.1, from coordinate 28,615,075 downwards.
AACAGACTTGGGATAGTGAATTTTATTTAAGGTCATTCCGATACAAATGAAAAAAAATACTTGTTTCCAAAATTCAAAAGCAAAGTATTTGTGTAATGTTTGAGAGGAAATTTCTCCTGTTTGGTGCTATGTTGCCTGTATAGCTTGAAATAATAAATAAGTTATAATGTCTGTGTAATAATTTAATTTAATGACTGTGACTTGTGTCTGTGAAATACAGTTGCATTTTAACACTTCTTTTTCATGCATGTTGTGTGGCTTTGTGTTTATATTTATTGCTCTCTTTATTAAGGAACATTAATGTTTAAAGCCCTTACAAAAATTAAGGGTTTGCCAGGTACTAACCACTTACGCTGAAAGTGAGGGTTTTCTTTAACCTGTGTGTTGAAATTAACTTCATAGAATACTTTATTGACATTGTTTTCATGGGGAAAGCTCTTATATTTAAAAACAAAAAATATTGTTACTGATAAAAGCAGCAGTTGATGCTGTCGACCAGCTGGACTGAAATAGATGGTTGGCACATAATCTTTGATGGTAAAGTGAAAAGATCCTAACTCCTGAATCTTTTGCTGGGGCTGTAGTTTTGTGGCCAGTCACCTCCCACTTAGTGAGTGACAAAACACGAAGAATGATGATCATGATATAATGCTCAGCTCTTAATCTCAAAGACATAACATGGTTTATTCCATTCCTAAAACACTTCTGGCAGGAAAAGGTTTGCAGAACTTTCTGATCTTCCATATAGAAAGAGGACAAGTAAGAGTGGGACATAGTCAAAATAAAAAAAATATATAATAATAATAATTTTAAAAATCACACACACCCCAATAAAAACCCCAAACACAAAGCCCCAACAATTAGAATATAATGAAAAGGGATAAGAAGCAGGTGATGTGTAATACCATGCCTAAATACATACAGCCATTTAATGAGAATAAAAGGAATGTAAAGCTACTGGTGCATTTATTAGAACTTTCAGAAAAGCTGAAGGGTTCTAGGTGGTCACATGTTGTGAAAATCATTCTGAGCTGCCTGTATGCATGTGGCAGCTTCGAAAAACCCAGTCAGAACTCAAAAATGTTGCTTCAAAGTGGTTTGGAACTGAGATTTAAAAGTTATTAAATATTAAAGTATTATTAAAGTATTAGCATTTCCAAACATTTGTGAGGGTCAATACATAAATATTTTTATTACCTGTAATGGGTTAGGAAATAACAATATGTTCTGTAGTTCTGTGTTGCAGGAGTTCCTAGTCCTTTCTTTGAAAACCAGTAATTGTGGAGACTGGTGACTCCCCTTAAGACAGGCTGCTTTACTGATCAGTGTGTGTTCTAGCATGCATCTATCTTATGCCCCTTTCACTTCAGTGACAGCAGAATTAAACACTTAGTTTTCCTGCTGAATCAGTCCTTCAGAAGCTTCCATGCCTACTCTTATTTATGTATAGGAAATGTTGGAAATATTGTTAGTAAATTGAAAATATTCAGAGAAGTGGTTTAGGTTAAAAGGAAACTGGATTTCAACATGTGAAGGTAGGTAAAATGTTGCATTTCTCATCCAAAATATACTCATATTTTCATGCTAAACTAATATTTAATATAAATTATGTGAGGGTGGTGTTAATTCTCTAAGTTATATTTAGTTAAGTGCCATAGAATAAGTTGTATTTTATATATAAAAGTTATATGCTTCTGAGAAGTTTAAAAAATTTCCAACAATACTATATTGTGCCAGCATATATTGTTTTGTATTTCTGGTTTTTTAAAGTTCAAATACAAAATCTTAGATTTTATTCAAATGAAAAAATTGATGTGATATGAAATAAATTTTTTTATAGAGCAGAAAGGCACACAGAGCTCATGTATTTGTCATTGCTTTGATTTCTGAGCTACTGTTTAGCTGGTGCTAACATGACTAAAAACGATAAATCAGAGCTTGCACTTGATGGGATCCAGCATTTTTTTTGCTCATATTTAGATTTTTGCAAACTCAGCTGAAACTAGTTCACCTACTGTTGTAAAATTGTCTTATGTCTACTTACTTTTTTAACTGGTTAATTGAAAAGACCCTATCCCGTAAGATAATAAATAAATTAAGTTTTAAATACTTAAAGTATGACGAGAAAAGGCTTTTTAACTGTGCAACTCCTTTGTAGAAATGTAGCTTCCATAACAGAGATCCTCTGTCATATTAAAAACGTGCTTCAAACTTGTGTTGTGAAGACCTGTGAACAAGATGTCCCTCTCAAGAGGCCAAAGTTACTTTTCAGTGAGAATGCAGGTTGTGTCATTCCTGTGCTTTTGTTCGGTTTTCCCAGCTTCACAGGAGGCTAACCTACCTGTGATACAGTCGGTTAAACTGTGTCCAGTTTTTCGAAGCAATAAATGGATTCATTTTGGGTTGCTGTTTGGTTTTCATGGTGGTTTTTGAACACAGCTGCTGGATGGACACAGATACATCTGTCGTTGTCTATTTGAAAAATGCGTCCGGAAATTTATCTGAAATTTATTTGAAACAGAGAGAAACCCCTGCTTTTTTTTTTTTTTTTTTTTCCCTGCTTTTCTTTTTTTTTCTGCTTTTTTTTTTTTTCTCATGGTGGATTTCCTTAAGGTTTCCTGACTCCATTTCTGTTACCCTTCTTTCTTGATGCTTACATTTAACTCACTGTCTCCAGCTGTTGCTTTCATGTAATTGCTTTAAAGTGTAACTAGTGCTACATGACTGTGGGGTACAGAAAGATGAGTCCTGCTGAAGTCTGGCCAAGTCAGCAATTTGATGTCTGCGATGCTGTAATGGTGAAAGTGCCCATATGAAGCTCTTGCAGAAGGTATCAAAGACACAGAGCAGGACTGCATTTTTGTACATTTGACACAAATTTATACTTGTAGATTAGATTTCCAAAAAGACCTAGTGAGTCTAGCTGTTCCTGATTGCCACTGATTTCAGAAGGAAAGGTAAGGCAGAATTGTTTGTTTGGGATATTGGTTTTTTAGCTTTGTTTTTTAATTTACTAATGTTTCTGTGGTTTTTATTATGATTTTTCTCAGTCGTTTGTCTGTTGTATTTATATCATTATCAAAGATGATAAAAGGTACACATACCAGATAAATTGCTGCAGGAATGCTGGCTGAACACAGTAGTTTATCTGTTCTCTCACTCCCAGCAATTAATAAGCTGATCATACTTTTCATTGTTTTAACATATACTGTCATGAATAACAGTTTCAATGTTGCTTGAATGAGGGCTGATGGTGAAGAGATACATTCTGAACCTTCAGTGGCAAATTTAAGACTGCACATGAGGTAGCTGAGTCTGCCAAATGGCTGTTGAAAAGAGGCAGAAATACCTCTTGGTTTCCTGATTTTCAGGTGGTAGCCAGACAAAGAAGATTCAAATCAAGAGCATGTAAGGCAGGAAGAATAACTAGACAATTCCATTTTTAGTGCAATTGAGAGATTAAATGGAAGATATAAAGTAAGAGGTAAATGAGATAACAAATATGCCATCACTGTTGAATGAGAACTCATGAAAATAGGATTATTATTTTTAAATTTCCACCCACATTAACATCTCCATAATCTGTTGTTCTTGTGTTATTGTAATAGCTAAAAGGTTGTTTGAAAATCTAATTGTGTTACGTGAGTGACATCGGGAAAACAAAGAGAAGGTTGCTGACTGGGCAAGCTCAGTCTCATTTATGAGATACCCGTGTAGGTATACATGGCACAGTGAAGCCTATCTGAGCATCACAGTAGGTAGGGAGCTGAGCATAGTAACTCATGCCCACGAGCATGGTCTGGTTTTCGAATGCTCTGTAGTTGGCATCAAGAAGGATGTCAGACTTTAGGCAGTGATGGAAAGAATAGTGGTGCTATCCTGAGGGGGAAAGACATGATAGGACTTTCAAAGAAGGTCCTGAGTATCTGTTTTATTTATTCTAAACTTGGAGAAATTGAAAGTATTAGATGTCAGAAAGATAGGCCAAATTAAGAAGTACTCAAAAATCTAACTGGATTTAATCCAACTGGAATAAAATACATTCTGTAGATGATCATTAAGTGGAATCTCAAGGGTTCTGGTTTTCATTTTTTCCAACAGCTGCAAGGAGTATGGTTGTTCATCTGACGTCCAGGCAGATTGCCATTTTCTGGTATTAAGGATACTGCCAGCTGCACTGGACAAAAGAATTCAGACCATGTGGTGTCAACTTAAAAAATTACCATCTAAAGTTTCTCAGCATCATCAGGAGAGTGTGGCTTCTTCAGACGTGAAATCCTTTTACTGTCAATGTATGTGCTGATGGTTCTGACTTTGTTTTAATCAGGATGTCTTTATGTTTAGGAGGAATAGCATATTCCTAGTAGATGCCAGATATATCCTTTCATAGCAGTTTTTCCTTCCTTTCCACATCAGTCCTAAAATCTGTCTTCAATCCTCTTTATTCCTCCATTATTCCTGCTTTTTCTGTGTTTGTATGTAGATGTATGTAGCTTCTCATTTATGTCTATCTGTTAAATAGATATACTTCAGCATGCTTGAATGGTTATTCAGGAGTGGTTTTTTACCCTTAAGATGAAAATTGAAACAAAATTAAAAGTACAATAGAAGCAGCTTTTTTATGGAGCATACAGTGCACAGTCCTTACAGAAAAGGTATGGCTGGGGACAGTGGCCAGGTCAGATGACCTCAGAGAGTCATGGCAGTCTCTGTGCTCACCTGCCACTTACAAATAGCTCTTAGGTTGTACTGCAGTGCACTCCAGAGGCTCCTACACAGGCTGGGACTGTGTGGAGAGCGCTGTTACCATCTCCAGTATGCACCTGGAAGCCCCGGAACACAGTCTGGGTGGGATGGTAGAAACTTGGTGTGTGTCTGCTTCTCATCTTGTTACACAGCCAGAATATGTGGCTACAATGAAAGGGGAAAAAAGAAGTTAAAGTCCCTCTTGGGCTGACTAGAGAAAAGAATCATTGCCTTCTTTTGTTTCTGAGTTTAAAAATTCTAATATTAGATGATGATACTTGGAGTGGATTGTCCTCTGGCCCATTCCATTCAAGGTAGTAGGTAATGGCACAGGGCCTGTCCTTCCTGAGCTGCTGAGCTGAAGAGAATGGCTTCTGAGAAGTAAACCTAAAAATTTCCCTCATAAAAAATAATGAAAACTGACCTTCAACAGTACTTTTATTACAAATGCCATGCATACAATACCACATTTGTAAGTTTTTTAATTAATTACAAGTAATTTAGGTGAAATTGGTGGAGAGGTGTCCTGAAAGGTGGTCTTCAAATATAAGCTTTCGAAGTAATACTGTAAATAAGTTTAACTCAGACCAGTACTCTTACTCAGAAAGCTGTCTGAATACAGAAGAGGTATTGTCGTAAGTACTGCAATTCTGATGCAAAAATAATATCCAGTAATACTTTCTAGATGAAGTTTAGGCCAACATTAACTAGAAAGACATGATTGCAATCTGCAAAATGTAGTTAAAAATAACTCAGGTCACAGAAGAAAGAGGATGGCTTTCATCATATGTTAGAATAAAGTGGCTGTGGGATTCTTAAGCTTGCCTTCTAAAAATATCATGACAACTCACAGCAGTATATTGCTTATATTGGATGGATAAAGATCCGGGGTTAAAAATGAATTTCAGAGTCTGTAAAAATTTTTCTTAATAATTAAGGTGAGGCATGTCAATTGTGGAGCCATAATCCAGGTTTCACAAGGATTCAGAAAGGACTATCAGGCAGCTCTAACAAGTACATGGAGGATTCAGTCTTGGACAGATAATCCAAATCTGTATTTTTTAGGTGATAGTACTTGCAATAGGTAAAAATTATGCCTTTTTTTGTGGCATAGAATTAGCAGCTTTTTCTGTGAGGTCTCACTGTAGAGTTTGAACAGAAGAATATCCACATTTTTGACATCTCTCTGCCTAAAGCATGGGAAAGAACAAAAGGTGAACGTCGTGCAAGGGAAGGTGTAGTATCCCTGTGGAAGAGAAGACTGACACAGTGCTGTCAGGCATGGTTCATTTATAGCTGATTCAAACTGAGCAGCATCATGGATTGAATGATGTCTGTAAGTCCTGCTTAGCCTAGCCTTCCTCCCTTCCATTTCTATAGCTGCAAAAGCACAGTCAGAATAAGTGTCAAAGCGGACTTACAGACTGTAGATGGAAGGAGGACTTAATCAAATCAAGATATCTTCATCAGAGGAATCTGAGGAATGTGATATAACACTGAACTTTTGAAATCAAGCCATACTCAAAGAGATAAAAAATATCTTCAGTGTAACTTCTGTGCTTGGCATAGGTATCACTTAGATTTAATAGTAAATCATGCACATGTTTCTTGGAGTTCAATCCACTCTCTCAGGAATAATGGAATGTTTGATCCTTGGTCCTTCCTGGGTTCATGAGCTAATGGCACAAGTGTTTGTACTTGTTTTAGCAAAGAATTACCAACTCTGAATCAAAGAATTCAGTAGGATCTAATTACAGAATGTGTTTTGCTTAACAGTTGTCAACATACTTAAAGGAATGAACAACTCTATCTTTGTGTGCTTTTATCTGAAAAATGCATATTGTGCTCAAGCATCACAAAAACCCTTGGGGAGAGCAGAGGAGGCAGACAAGAAGATCTAGTTCTAATACAGCAAATGGAAAGTTGAAAGTAATTCTCAACTAATCAATGCTCAAAGTACTGTTTTATTGATGTCTAGTGCAGTTGTGATTCTGCTTTACTTCTAGAATATTAAGAGTCCAAACAAGCTTTTGGGCTAATTAGAGATTATCAAAATGCAGTTTGCCAAACGACTCAAGCAACTAGCATGTTTAATCCTGTTTTAAATTGAACTTCCTGATCAGTCACAAAAGTTCCTGACAAAAAAAAAGTCAGAACAAGGAAGAAAATACCTTTTAACATTTGTAATATGTTTTATCCTTTTTCAGTGCTGCTGTTTTGGCTTAGCCCCTGTAGGCATTGAATGCCATACAACCACTCCCTCCTTTCCCCGGTGGGATGGGGGAGAGAATTGGAAGGATAAAAGCAGGAAAACTCACAGGTTAAGAAAATTAGTTATAGGTGAAGCAAAAGCTGCACCAGCAAGCAAAGAAAACCAAACGATTCATTCACTGCTTCCCATGGGCAGGCAGGTGTTCAGCCGTACCCAGAAAAGGAGGGATGTGTGATCGTTTTTTGGAACACAAATGCCGTCGCTCCACATGCCTTCCTTTCTCCCTCTTCCCCACAGCTTTTAGTGCTGACCACAACATTGCTTGGTCTGGACTGTGTCCACTCAAGACTTTTGCACCTCCAGCCTCCTTGCTGGTCGTGATGCTGCGTGACACTGTTCAGCAATAACTAAAATATCCATGTGTTTTTCAACACTGTTTTGGTCACAAATCCAAAAGCTTGCACTAGCTACTATGAAGAAAGTTGCCTCTATCGGCTTCTAATCACTCATTTATATTTTAAATGTATATCTGTATATCTAATACAAATACAAAATGAAACTATTTCATGCTTTCCATTTACTGGCCTGTTCTTCAAGAATCCAGAAGCTCACTAGGCTACTAGCTAAACTACACAAAGCACTTCCTTTAAAGAAAAGGTTAAGGAAATTTTGTACAGAATCCACCAAATAATACAAGGTCTTGAACTTTTCAATGAAATAATAATAGCAAAAGAATCAAAAAGATTTTAGTGAAATTGCATGTCTGCTGCAGAAAGAGCCCTAATTTGGTAGGAATTGATGATGGCATGCCTGTCTTGAGAGTCCATCTGTGCTGCAGAAAGCATGACTTTTGTCAGGCTGATCCCTACAGAACTTTATTGCTATCAAGAAAACACAAACAGATGAATCCTTTTTACCAGTGTTATGGAATGACTTTGAACAATAGTAATGAAATCCAGCTTTTTACTGCAGATTTATGTTTTAGAAGAACATGACGTATGGGAAATATTACTTTATCCAATGTTGAGACAAGTGCTAGAATTTCTGTGTAAAATGGTTACTGGATGGGGTTTTTTCAATTTGCATTTTCTTTAGGAAATGTTCATAATTCTTCTGAGATTTAATGTTCTTATGGATTTTTTCTTCTTACATGGTTAATCTGCAGATAATATATATGGAAAATTGTGCTCTCTCTCCATAAACCTCCAGTTGTGTGGAATGTCATACAAATGAAACCACATTATAGACAAACGGAGCCACGAGAACCACACTCAAGTAGTCAAGTACTGTGTTCAGGTTGGAGGGTGGTCAAGCAGCCAGAATTACTGCAGTTGTACCTTCCCTGGTCAGGAGAGTTAAGCCTTGGGAAGATGAGCACCACCTCAGAGTGGGCACCAAGCAGTGAGAGGAGGAGGTTTTTACACACCCTTTCCCTGGAGGTCATGTAATAACCTGTTAGGAGCTTCAAGAAGGAACACAGCTTCATAGAGGGTAAAGTTCAGCCTTGTAAGAAACGCACTGTGGGCTCAATGCATTAAGAGGAGGGGAGTGGCTTCCTGAGCACAGAACAAGGGTTTGCTCCTGCACCAGTGGGAATTTGACACTTTTTACTGACATTACAGAGCTGAAGGAAAGCCAGGCAGGGCTGGCGAATAGCTCAGTGTTCAGTATGCAGCTCTCTAAAGAAAACACTGACTGGTGGGGTTAGAGATCAATGCAAGACATCTCCCTGTAAGCTGCATTTAGATACCTTTAGGCACTTCCAAATCCCACTGAGATCTTCCATGGAATCTATGTTTTTATTCAAGGAACTGAGCAGGATCTATGATCTGTTCCTTAGAGAAATGTAAAGTCATTCCCCACTTGATATTGATGAAAGTTTTTTATTCACAATTTGAGGGATTTGATGTTCTGTCTTTGCTATTTGGTCTCTGTAATGGAGGACAGGCAACACTTACCTACTTGTCAGGAGTCTCCCATGAGAAGTGTATTGGACTGGAATTGTCTTCTCTTGCTGAAGATGGATCACTATGCAGTAAAGAACATAGCCAAGCCTGCCTGCATATGATGCCAAAGCACTTTGGGAGGAAGTGGTCCTTTTAGGAATTTTTTTTTAATATACTATATAAGGAATGAAGCCAGAATATACCAAATTTCAGGAGAATACTATAGATACAGAGTAATAGACCCTCTTGAACATTCCACTGATGATCCTGGATCTTCTACATCCATGGCAAGTGTACTAGCTTTTTCACGTGTTAAAAAAAAATAAAATTGGAGCATTTCTTTTTCTTCAATTGCACTAAATATCATCTATCACTGTGTTTTGCAATGTGCTTCATTCACCTGCTGTGCACTCAGTCTACACTTAGAGCAATTTCTTTCTTCAACTTGTTACTACAAATAGAGGAAAATCTGTTTTCAGGAAGTTATTTGTCCTTGTGGGTTTGTAAAGCACTGAGCTGGCCAGTGTATTAAAAAGACTGTGCATGCAGGTAGAATTAGACTGTTAGCACTTTTTAAGAGAACTGTCTTAAGGTCCTTGGCTGTGACTCAGAGAAATCTAGGTGCTTCTGTAACTGATGTATTTGCAAGGCTTTAAGAATAACAGTCCTCAAATCAGTTGCCTAAATTTTATTGCGGTCCCAGTGAAATTGTAAAGTATCTGTTCCTTAGAGATATCTAGGTTTCTGTTCCTCACACTGTGATTGGTGGGAGATGGTCACTCCAGCAGTTGTGAGGATCTGGCACTGTGGAACCACTATGAAGTGGGCAGGAGCAGCTTCCTCATACTCCAGGAGATGCAGTATCCCAAGCACTTGGTTGTAGCAAAGCTGCTTAGAGGCACATCGTACTTTAGTGCTTTGTTTGTTTTTAAGTCTTGGCAATTATATTTAAGCAGAAGTTTACAGATGCTTAATATCTGTGCAGTTTTCTAGCTTTTAAAAGCATCTGGAGTTTCATTCCTTCAGAGTAAAACCACATTAGTATGAATTAAACATCAGCATTCTTTCATGAATTAAGTAAAAAAAAACAAACAAACAAAACCAACCAAAACACAAAGCAACAAAAACAAACAAACAAAAAAACCCAGAAAAATCCCCAGATGAAAAGCTCTTAAGTTGAAACCCATAAGAGGATACAAGTGAATCACTTCTTGCAGAGTGACAATCCTTTTTTTCAGTGTAAGGTCTATTCAACAGAAGGTTTGGATGCATGTAAACAGAGAGTCAGTTCTTGATGAATAGGGGGACAAATCAGACAGCAAATCTATATGCAGAAATGCTGTCTCTGTACACTTTTAAGGATACTTCCAACATGTTGAACATGTTTAAAGTTTTGAACATAACATTAATATGGAGTGAAAATCAACCTGGAAAAAGTTATTTAAATATGGATATTTACATGGTATGAGTTGGCAATATTTTGTAACTTACTGTCTTTTACAGCAAAGAAAAAAATCGGATGACTTATACAAGTTATATTAGGGAAAATAAAAAGTATATTCGCTATAATTTTTATTTTTTTAAAATTACATTTTTAAAATAATTGAAAATAATTTCTACCTTCAGATTTTAGGTATATTTCATCTGTGTTTCTGCATTATTTTAGTAAGATGCCTAAGTTTCAGCCTAAGTTTCAGCTACTTTTAGTCATCAAAGCCAAACAGTATTTGAGTAAAATATTTGTAATAATTGTTCATAAAGCCTCTGTTAATTTTAACATCTAAGCTGGTATTTTCCTTTCTGAACTCCCTCTCTTAATTCCTGTATAATTGTATTCTAATTACAAAAGTAAGTAGAACATCTTTATAATAGAGAAGCAGGCATTGCTCTGGAACTGCTATTAATAACTTCTAATAAACTAACACACAAAACTTTAGTTCTTTCTTTAGAAGTAATAGCAGAAATTATAAAGATCAAATAAGGGCATTTAAATATAACAGAGATATAACTCAGTTGAATTCGAACCAACAAAGAGAAAAAACTAGGCCAACCACAGAAAAATTCAGATCAAGTCCTCACCTGTGTAGACGTAGTCATGTAATGCTGTATCTAGTGAGTAGAGATACGGGAAAATCTTTCTAAGGCTGAGATGCAGGATGAGACATTTCTTTGCATAGTCTGTTGCTGTTAGCAGCAATGAGCCTTGTACAATAAATAAAAATTTTGTTGAATACAAAATGTTCTGCACAAAGTGCATAAACAAAGATGTATATCTGCTGAAAAGTATTGTCTTAGTACATAATGTTGAGGACAACAAAAAATTAGAGAGTTTATAGGTCCTTTATGTCTATAGTTTATGTCTGAAATTCTTGAAAAAAAGCTTTAAGGGAAGGTAGAGTGAATTATTAGATAGTAACAGTATTTTAGTTTTTTATGCAAGTTATGCCTGCTTTGATAAATCTCTGAATTCAGAGCTAAATATTCTGAAAGGGTTTTATAATGATTTGAACTTTTCAAGTTTTCTGACCCACATTAGTCATATATTAAAATGTCAGGTATTTTTTGTTATTTTCCTATCTTAAAGTATTTTCCAAATTAATAAAACATAAATTGTAAAACTACAAGAATATTATTTTAAAAAAGATTAATTGAAAGGTTTTGCTGAGAGCAAAATAATTTAATTTAGAAACAAGTGTTCTTTTTATGGAGATTTTGGAGTTGACATGTAAAACACAAACTGTGGCCAAATCAGTGCCTTTATCCTTTTTGTGAATACAGTTGCATAAGAAAAATATGCCACATGTTGTATTGTGTGATAAATGTATTGCTTCATTCTGCAAAGTTTTAATTTTAAACACGGTGGCAGTTTCAATTAAACCTTCAAGATTATACATATAAATGTTCAAAGCCATAGAAAGCCATGTGATATGGAGGACAACTGAGTAAGCTGATTCTGTTTAACAAACTGTTAAACTAAAATGTTTTTTACCTAGCAGATTAATTTATCTTTTAAAATATTGTTTATTTATTATTATTTATTTTTAAAATAGAAAACAAGCAGCTGCTTATTCTCTATTTTAAAAACTTTTATCCAGCTGTTGTTCACAGCCAAATGTTTATCAGGTTTTGTACTGAAAACTGAACGACCTGAACTTAATTTCCTGAAAATAGAAGCCATGTGTATTCAAAAATGCTTTGTTACGTTAGCATGTAATGCTTATGATGTAGATGATGATGATGTAACATAAAGGGAAGAAAAATATCTTCATTTCTTTAGGGGAAAGTCCATACTTCTTTTTTTTTTTTTTTTTCATATCCACTAAAATTTCAATTTTTTTGGTGCTATTATTTTTCTACCTGAATTAATTATCTTCCTGTAACAAGTGCTTTTTCAAGCATAAAATAAAGCATGGATGAAATCCTAGAGCAAATTAGGCACTTTCTCTTTTCGGACAGAAAAAAATTGTCTCCATTGATCTAAACTTTTTAATGGGATGAACTAAAATATTATTAATTACAATATTTAAGAAGAAAATTCCAAAGCACTTGTATTAATGTTGTTCATGGTTTCAGAGAAATCAGCTGAGTCACCACCTAATGCTCATGGAGGACCGTTGCCAAGCAAACATGACTTTGAAGCCTACTAGCTCGAAACACACAAAGCCATGATGTTGCATTTTCCTTTCTTTGGTGCTTGTGATAAGCATCCTGCCTTCATGGAATTAGCAGTACACATGCTGGAAACAGGCAGCTGCTAGAGCATGTTCTTGTGAGATCATAGTTTCAAGCTGTCTCCTGCATGGATATGGATGGCTGAGCACAAATATTTCTCAATGATGGCATAAATGAATGAACAAGATGTGAGAAACATTTGGTGCCTAACCAGTGATGCTCAGTATGAGACAGCTAACAGAGAAATTTCAGACATGTACAGCAGATGTGTCATAATACAGAAACACTTATAATGGCTGGGTCCATTTAGGTGAGGCCACAGCTTCTTCTGGTTTTCTTATTGCTCTGAGATTTTTAGCAAAGTAGTGAAATAACACTTCTCTTTCCAGTGTTCTGTTTCCTGTGGAAAAGGTTTGAAGTTTCGTGATGTGCATTGTATTAACAGCTTCGGAGCGAAAATAGAAGATGACAACTGCAAACATTTGAGAAAACCACGAACATACAAAGTATGTAGAGCCGGAAGATGTCCTTATTGGAAGGCCAGCAGATGGAGAGAGGTATGTGAAAGATTAGATAATGATGTTCTCCATGAAAATACAAGATAAGATTACAGTCACATTCATAACACACTGCTTCAGTGGGAATAATTGTCAGTACACACATAACAATGACATTTACAAATTAGCAAGTACTTCATTGTATTTTTTTTTTCTTTTAAGAGTAATGAGAAATAAATGTCTGTGAAAACTTAAATTATTTGCTAATCTGAATTTTGCATTGAATAGCTACTTAGGACTTTCCTCATCTTACCTTGCAAATTAACAGTAAATTTTTAAAGTTTGCTTCTTACCTTCTGCAGTGAATTTAGTAGTACCACTGTTTTCTGTCTCAGTTTAAATAGTGAAATTGAGCCAGGTTTGTGGGAAAAGGACAAGAAATAGGGTTTGTGGGCACAAATACTGGCCTTTTCCCTGATTTGGTCTTATAAAACATCTCTTACCTTGCGGTAGAATTTTGTGCAACTGAGCACATTGCAATAGTTTGCATTTCACTAACTCTTTCAACACACAATTCCCTACATTGGTAAAGACACAGTGCCACTCTGCATTTTGGCCACAGCTGATAGAACTTTGTGATTGAGCTTGGGCCTTTAGGTAGGCTTTGGGACATAATCGTGCTTCTGCCTAGGGTAAAAGGGGGCTGTTCATCTCAGCAGGCATTGATGGTATAGTGAAATTCCTTTGGCCAGGAAGAAGTACAAGAGGCATTGGCATGTAAGCTCTTCGGGATTCAAAATTTTTAGTACTACCTGCAAACAATAGTGTCCTCAGAATATCACACTTTTTGCAAGATTTTCTAATCTGAACACTGAAATTCTTTTCTCTTTTATTGTAGTATTTGCATTCTAAAACAACAGACAAGACCATCAGTCTCTAATAAAGACAAGATGTAAATTCAGACCATCAGCTGTTGATCTTGCAAAAATGTAATCTTTTGCTTTGCATATGCCTACAGTGATTTTCCCTATTATGAATTGAAGTAGGCAGAGAGCTCATTTAGGTACCTCAGATGCAATTATTTTCCGGATTTTTAAAACATTTTAATTGTAGTTTTGCATTTTCAACCTAAGTTTCTTCAGGTATTGTATCACAAGGGTTGTGAAGTGTATTTTAAATAATACGCTAAGAACTTCCAATGACAGCTGTATTCCCTTCTGGGGTCTGTCTCGTTTCACAGTGACACAGCTAATTTTGATCTCTTTTAGTGTTCTGTATCCTGTGGCATGGGGACTCAGCAGAGGGACGTCTCCTGTCGGGTGGCAGGCGTGGGGCGGGTGAGTGACGCGATGTGCAGCCGTGACCCGCGCCCTGCTGGCACCAGGCACTGCCACCTGCCTGCCTGCCTCCCCTACCACTGGCTGGCACAGCACTGGGAAAATGTAAGTAAGGTTTTTAACTTGTATGACTTAATTGAGTTACGTGATATGGCATAGTAAGTTTGGGGTTTTCTGTTCTTTTTAATTATTTTTCCCCCCTGCATTTAGATGTGTTTCTAGTAGCTGTTATGCTGCAGAATAACAAAAGACCATGCTGGAAGTTTTGAAGGTCAAGCTTGCAAAATTTAAAAAGTGGCAAAAAATGTCAAAGGTTTTATTTATACTCTATTTTTATAATCTCTACAGGATTTGCTTGACTATTTTTGTAGACAAAATCTCTGGTGGAGTTCTGAGCAGGTACTTATTGATATGACCATCTCTACATACTTCTCTACATAGTGCAAAAGATGTTTAATAAATCCTTATTATGAAATTTCTATTTAAAAAGCAGCATTTTAAGAACAGAAACGCAGAAGAAATGTCATGTGGAAGTAAACACCTTGGAGGTAGTATCTTTGGACATCAGTGTTTATAAGAAATTCTGTATGGAAGATTTAAAGCATCTTAAAAACTTGAAGCATCTTTTCTTGTTAAATAAAAGATAAGAAGCAAAATAAATCTCACTATTCTCCTACCAAAGAGGAAGCAAGATAAGAAAATAAAAGTCAGCATTCTCTTACCAAATATACTTTCTCATATTTAAGAAAATGTACAGATACCTTCAAGAGAGAGCTGTCATTTCTAAAGATGTAATTACTATTTCTACACACTGAAAATTTAATTACTTTTGTTACTTTTGCAAGCATGCAAACACATAAAATTGGGGAAAGGAGAAAAAACAAAATTTAGGTATAATACCTGAAATGGTGTGCAAAAGAGCCTTTCTCTAACATTAAAAAAAAAAATTAAAAATCTTGTGCATTTATGTCATATTAAATAATCTGCTATGCTAATTTTCTAGGGCAACCCCCTTGAATATGAAGACTCTGAAGTCTCAGGGACCCAGTGCTATAGAAATGACAGCTGTTAGTATGTAAAACATTGGCTGGTGCTCTGCATAACCTAGATTATATTAATGCAGTTCAGACATATATATTCCTTTCTCAAGCTATTTTGAGGGAAAACTGACAAATACATGTTTCTTTGAAGTGTTCTATTCTCATACGTAGCTGTCAAAATCAGGAATAAGTGGAAGTGGTTCAGAATGCACTTTTAGCGCAAATACACAGTTTCAAAGAATGAGGGTTAGTTTTCCTTTGCCAGCAAACATTTGTGTATTCCAGGTGTATTCCAGCTGGGTGTTTATAGCTCTCCACTAGAAATGCATTGTGTTTCAGTACGTTCTCCAGCTATTTCATATCTTTTTCCACATGTATATTACTGTTTTTTTGAAATTCCTGTGTTCTGTTTCCTTCTCTCACCACTTTCATACACAACCCTGTACATGTAGTGTTAATAGTTCAGGTGCTTATCCATCTGCATGCCACTTCTGGTGCTGGATGTCCTCCAACAAACCTGTAATATTTTGCCCAACTGTCTTAGCTCTGGGTGCTTGTGTGTCATTTCCTTGCCTCACCAGTCACAGCACAGCAGAAATATATCCAGATCTAATGTTTCTCCAGTTTGTAGCCAGTAGACTGTGTGAAGCATTTTTATCCTAGGGAGAAGAATGCCTACAAGGCTGATATAAAGCATCATGAAAAGAAATCTGCCTGTCCCCATTGCCTTGTGACTGGATTATTCTTTATATGCCTAATATTCTCACCTGCTCCATACCATTAAAATTTATCTTAGTTCAGGTACCCGTAGCTGGGGATGTGCTGTTGATATATATTACTTAGCCTATACCTCCACTTTCTTAGGTTCTGGTGGCAGCAATTATCCTGTCCTGGCAGAGATGGCTCACCATTCCATCAGCTTGCCCTGGGGAGAGGTCTGAGGACCCTCAGGGTAAAGGCACAGGCTCAACAACTACTGCTCAAAGTTGGCACTGGCACTGTCTTGATTAATAGGCAGTTTTCTCTCCCTCTCCCTTATTTTGTTTTCAAGACCAACAATTTGTTTTGTTTTCAGGACCAACTTATTCCTTTCATATTTCAAAGAAATCGTTTTCTATCTATTTTCTTTTCATATGAATGTGCTTTTACTCTCAACCTATCATCTTGGCTTGACATTTTTATCATCTCTTCTGTCTCACGCAACAGTTACAGTGTAATCGCTGTTATATACTGTTGGTTTTTTTCAGCTGATTAGAAGTACATGAACTTTGAAAACCAAGTAAAAGATTCTTAATTCAGTGAATAATTTATCTGACATTGAAAGCAGGTGTCAAAATTTATTGCTGTCTGGGTTTTACTGGTGTGTGGCAATCTATGTCTAGTTAAACAGTGAGTGATTTTCTCACTTTTAGTGCTCAGCATCATCTAGAAGAAAGGAAATATACCGGAAAGTTAAATGTGTGAATGAAAACCAGCTCCAAGTGGATGAAAGCTTCTGTGATCCTGCCACAAAGCCTCCATCATCCAAAACCTGCAGGGTATCTCCTTCTAAATATGTTGTGCTCACAGGAGAACTGTCACAGGTACATTAATTGTACTGCTCATGTATTTTTATATATCTTTACTTTTAAGAATGTTATATTGCAGTAAAATGTAGGTTACATGTGTGGAGAAAAAAAAGAAGTATATTTGCATTTGAACATGGCTGTCTAAACTTTCTCCACATTGACCTTCCAAGTCAGCCATGATTTATTGTAGAGGCTATTGAGTCCTCCCTTAACCCCCCAGGACCTATGATCACCAACTAGAGAGCAGCCCCTACTGCAGGATTCTTTTGCTGTTCCCAGGAATCTCTCATGCAAGCTGACCTTGCTGAAGTAACCAAAAAGCTTTTCCTTGATTTCAGTGAAGCGATTGATCAGTGCTGTTTCACTTGCACATCTGCACTGCCTGTGTGTGCATGTCTGTGCATATACCATAGCTGAGAGGGAATGACTCTGGAACCTCTGAGGAAAGGGCCCCATGGGGCTTTGTGGCTCCTTGCACGTGTAACTGTTGCAGACCTTCACTTCTGTGCACTGATGTCCCAGCCCAAGGTGGCATGCCTCCAGTGACAGGCTTTTGCTAGAGCAAGGATCAGAGCTGACTTACCTGTAATGCAATTCTGCAGAAACATCACAGACGTTTTCACAGAAATAATGTCTGTGCTTGGGGGTTTTATTCCAGTGCTCAGGAAGCTGTGGGTTTGGTTACCAGCAGAGGATCACATTCTGTGTTGGAGTCCTTTCTGTTCGACATCAGCACACCCGTGGCCTTCAGACTGTAGTGTACCGAGAATGCCCGGTAGAACCATCCCCGTACATCTATACATGTAACGTCAAAGGATGTCCACAGGCAGCTACGTGGACAGTGGGGAAGTGGACCAAAGTGAGTAGAGATGTACAGGCTCATTTTTTATATCTGCCTCTAAACATGAATAAATGCCAAGAATAACTTGCTGACATAATGATGTTAATTATTTGATTCTTTCTAAACTAAGTCTTAATGGCTATCTATGTCTAGTGCTCAGCATCTTGTGGAGTGGGGATAAAGCAGAGAACAGTAGAGTGTATGACTGAAAATGGCTTATCTAGTGACTTGTGCCTGCCACGTTTAAAACCAGATGCCAGAAAGATCTGCCATGAGAAAGAATGTAAGTGATAGCTGTGATTTTATGCAGTTAATGTTTTCCCAGGTTACTTACATTAAAGCTATAAATATATTTGGAGTGCAATTATGCAAAATTAAGTCCTAAAACTAGGCTCTGTTCCTGAAATATTAATATGATTTAATCATTCGTTTTGAAGGTGAAATTCTTACCACCTGCAGAGATATACAGATTAAAAAAGGGATTAGAAAGGATGGTGAATACCGACTTAACATTAAGGGAAGGATGATAAAGGTACTCTTAATATTTACGAGTTTTTATGAGTGAATATTTTTATGAAATAACACTTTTCTAATAAAGATTTTGCTAAAGGGTTGCTTTTTCTCTCCAGATTTATTGCTCAGGCATGCACTTAGAGAATCCCAAAGAATATTTGACATTGGTAAAAGGTGAAGCAGAAAACTTTTCTGAAGTATATGGATACAGGTACAGAAGTGCTTTTGTAACTTTATGAACTTACATTTATTCCTTCCAGAATAAATTAATAAAATAATACTTTTTTTGAGAGATATGAGTAGGACTTTTTTTCTGCTTTTCTGTTTTGAATATCCAGGCATGTGAGAACACATACAGAAATGTGGATACTTCCAGCCTAAAATTATGGTAGTTGTACTAAATTATAATAATTCTTTTCCGTCTTGACTTCAGTAGGAATGGCTTTGATCCACATTAGTGTTTCAGTTGAGCCAAGATTAAAAGCTTCTTTTCTTGTTCAGTAAAGGTTGTTTATTATTTTTTTGTGTTGCAGAGTGCAATACACTTATTTTTCACTATGATTTTATGTTAAGAAAAAATCTCTAAATATTTGCTATTCTTTAGGTTGCAGAATCCTTATGAATGTCCTTTCAATGGAAGCAGAAGGCAAGACTGTGCCTGTCAAAATGATTACCTCGCAGCTGGCTTCACGGTTTTTAGCAAAATAAGATTTGATGTAGCTTCTATGCAAATTAAAAGTAAGCATTTTTTTAGTTTTAGCCAAATTGAGCATTCTATTGAAATTGTATGTGGTCGCAGTTACCAAATTACTGTTTTGACCCACTTACAGATCCAGCTGTGCCATCTTGGGACAAACAAAATTCTTATTTAATTTAAGAATTCAATATCAATTTCAAAGGCAAAAAACCTCAAAACTCCCAAACAAACACCACTACTTACCTTGGTAATTTGTCCCAAGTGGTCAAGTGGCATGAATTTCACAGATTCATATTTCGTATGTGAACTACCTTCATTTTCTAAGGTTCTGTTTTCATTTTTTAATTATATTTTAGTCCACAGCTTATTTTTCTTGTGGAAGTTTTAATTTCTGTGCTCTGCTCAGTCCCTTCTCAGACCTTGGCAGACACTAAATAAATGGACAGGGAATCTTGCAGTGCTTCAAGCCCTTGCCTGAAGTTGGCAAGTTGGCCCACCACCAGCTCACTTGGTGCAGTGTCCCAGTGCACATCCATCTTCCTCATAACTCACTTGTATCTCAGAGAGAAATCTGGACTTGGACTTGTAGGTTGGGCTAGTGGTGCAATAACCAAAATTCAAACCTTTGTTTCTCTAATCAAAACACACAACCTTTGATTCCAAACAAACAACAAACAAAAAACCCCACCCAATGCAAACACTAAACCACCCATGTTCACACTTTTCACTGAACTTCAAATGCAGCAGTTTGTGTTGAATAATTTTCTGTTTTCTAGCCACAGATTTTCTTTTTGCTCAGACTATACTTGGGAGAGCAGTACCATTTGCTACAGCTGGAGATTGCTACAGTGCAGCCAGATGTCCACAGGTATTTATGATTTCTTAATCCCTAAAAAAATATACATGACTTGTTTAGATCAGTAAGGTTCTAAACCAGTCTCCTATTCTGTGAGGTCAGTATGCAACATTAATAAGTATTTTTTTCCTTACTCTCTTCTCTCCTGTTCCACCATCCCCCTCTCATAGCTTCTCCCTCAGATTGGTTACTACACCCTTCCCCTGTAGGCTCCTTGTATGTGTATCCAGCTTCCTGTGTGTTTCATGAATTGCTTTGCCTCCCTCTGGATGGGATGTATCCTTTGTTTCCCCTAATGCTTTCTTATTCTTTGTTCTCCTCTAGTGACTTTTCTATAATTCTGCATAATTTTCTTTATCTTTTCTCTGCTTCTCTCCTGATCCTTCGTGTCTTTGAAGACTACCAGAGGAAATCAATCTTTTTTTACCAGTTTAGTTTATAATTTCTACATGCATTGTTGTGTCTAGATTAGTGTACCAGTTGTATTGGGTGGTGTTTTTTAGATTAACCTCTATATTGTCTCAGTTTGCTGTTTGTTGTTTCACATCACAAAGTAGTTTTTGAAAGACATGAACAGGATCCCTTCTGGATGAAGCTAAAGCCAACAATGGGCTTCAAAGGAGTGATCCTAATACACTCTAATGCTATTGAAAATTCAGTCCATGGGACTAGTGGAGAGTTAGTCCAAAATAAACTCCTGATTTGTGTACTGTCTACAGACACTGGGCCCTCTGGGCCAATTTTTACAGGTCTGCTTATACTGCATTGTCCTTCTTGACGATGCAGACATAGCCCTAGTCTGAACTAGTCAACCTTTGGAGCCCATTGGCAGAAACAGGATTTCTTAGAAAACACTTCAGCTTATCTTACTGTATTAGACAGTTTAGGATGAGGTCATCTGTACTCTGGAAGTGAATTTTCTTTTCACTGATTATAAAGGATTTAAGACCGACTGGCTCACACTTGCTTGGAAGTGAATACCTGCTGTCCATCTCTCCTGGTTGCCTAAACTTAAGACCAGCTATGTGGGTGGACACAGCCAAGGGCAGATAGAGAAAATTCATGTGCAATTTATGTACAAATGAAGTGCTTAGGTTTGGCAGACTTGACCCCCTGACAAGAAAACAGTTGAAGTTCATTACAGTATTGGATGACTTCCACCTACAAATCCTTTGGCTTCAGTACGATACAAATCTGTTTGCTGTGTGTAGCTTCTGTTGGGAGGTCATTCTGCTTACATGGCTTGGCACCAACACATTTCCACCTATGAGTTCTGACTGAAGCTAACACTTTTGATGCAGTCAAAAGGCTTCCATTCCTGTCCTTTTAGTCCTTGCAATCTGTTCCTGGCCTTGCATATGCTGCATGATATGGCAGACAGCTCTTGAGATGTCATTGTAATTGTAATAGCATTTCTCATTTATTTTTGCAAAATGATATCACTGTGAAAGTAGTTACTCTGGGACTGTTAATTGTGGAAATCATTCCACACCATTTGTATGTATTTCCTTCTTCATTAAATATAAATCTTCTAGTTTGCAGATACTTGAAGAACAACCTACCCTATCCATAGGAGTTTTTATTAGATCATCCTGAGTTACATGAGTGCTATAAGCACAGCAACTGTTCATCAAAGTGCTCTCAAAATAAATCTGCCATACTGAGAAATATAACTGAATTTTTGCGAAAGAATTTAAGTGAATCATCATAATAAACACTACACTGTATATATATATATATATTTATATATGTATGACATTATTAAGAAATAAAGCACAGAAGCTACCATTTGCAATAAAAAATTAATGGGTCTGAATACAGAAATCCAGGCTTTCAGTGAGTAATGTGGAGGTGTGCAGTTTTCTAACTGTAGTGCTGCCTGAACTAATCATTAGGCTCTTGGTTGAGGTAGTGTTTCTTTGTAACATATTGCACTTTTCTGTGAATGCAGTTTAATAATTTTCTGTATCCCAGTGTGTTTACCAAGGTAGTGCAATTTTTTACTTCTAGTGTATTTCCTGTTCTCATAGGAACTGACTGAAGCTAGTTTTCAGAGTCTGTGTAGCAAATGTTTTAGAATAATAGCTTCTATATCTGTTGTGAATGGTTTGTGTTGCAAAACATTCCACCTAAAAATATAGTTATAGTTCTTGTTCATCTGTGTTATTTGTTATACTGAAAAAGCAATGGAACATGAAAAGATGATGATGTTTAGACAGTGTGCAAACATTTGAAAGTTAGATCCCCAAGAAGTGATTTGTCTTTACAGACAGAAGTATGTTTTGATCAAGTTATTTCCAAAAAAATTCAGAAACTTTAAAAAATAGTCTTTCAAGAAAACCAGCTTCATTCTTACCTTATGCAAGTCTGTACTTTTTGTAAATTAAAATTTCATTTGTAGAAGGGCAAAAACATCAGTTGTCTGATGTTAGTTTTGTCTTCATACTCAGATGCTACAGATCAGCTGATGCACAGATGGTGCTAATTGCAGAATAACTTGATTTTGTGTTGTGAATGTCCATAGAAAGGGCATAATGCAGCATAATCAGCCCATATTTTGTATACATATTTGAGAAATTCATATTTAGACATATCCTAAGCTATATGTGCAAATATGCCAATGTAAAGTCTTTTAAATATGCCAATGTAAAGTCTTATAGTTTTTTGAACTCTCTTTATCAGCTCTGTATTTATTTTCCTTTTTTTTTTTTTTTTTTTTTTTTTTTTTTTTCACTAGGGACAATTCAGCATTAACTTGGCTGGTACAGGTCTGAGATTATCCAGTACAGTGAGTTGGATTGGTCAGGGAAACTATGCAACTGCTGACATAGACAAATCCCACGTGAGTCAATGCTGTTTTGCTTTACCTGCTCTTTGGCTTGGACAAGGGGCGCAAGCGTTGACTGTAGTGAAAGCTACAGTGATTTTTGTGAATCAGAACTAGCGTTCAAGGTCTCTGACCCATTTAAGGCTTCATCAACAATGTTTAATTACACTGTACAGTATCTAATTCAGATCAGCACTCCCTGCCTACCCTTCTCTTAACTGATTTTTAGACGTTATTGTTGTATTAATTGGGTTTATTAGAAGTTTTGAAGATGCTTTTAAAAAACCAAAACACAACACCCAATCCTCCACATTTTGTTCAAATTCATCCTATTGCAGATGATCCTTTTTGTTGCTTGCTCCCAACTTTATTAACATGGGAAACCAAAAGACCAGGTAAACAAGAGCAGTAAGTGTGCACAGTTTGGACAGTATTGGATGGTAGTCCTGGGACAAGCTGTAGAGTGGTAGTGATAAAGGATCTCTGTTCCTGTTTTGCAAATGCTGCTGTCTCTTGATTTAGTGTCTCTAGGTATGATTTGTCAAAAGGTCTGTTATGTGCAAACCTCGAGAAGCCTTTTGTGCAACTGTGATTTCAATTGCTTTTCTTGATTGAATCTTCTCTTTGTCTTATTCCCAGGATGGTACTAAAATATATGGAAGATGTGGAGGATTCTGTGGAAAATGTGTTCCTAACACAATTATTGGTCTCCAGCTTCAAATACAGTGAGAACACTGATGTGCTAAGAGCTTCAAAACAGGGACATTTGCCATTTAGGTTCAAATTGTAGGTGCTATGTATATGTATATTTTAATTTTTTAATGTCTGTAGTGCTCATTACTGTAATGTTCATTAATAAGAATTCCTGTTTTCTTTGTATTATCTGTTTGTGGGTTAGCAAGTACATAAATCACAATCAGAAACTTTCAGATTTTAAAGGAGAAGCATTTATTCAAAGTACATTATGTACTGACAAGTAAATTGCACTGGGATTACTTCCATGGGTAACACTCTAAATTTTACCATAATTGTAACATTTTACCTGTAACTTACCAGTATAATTCTTTATTCTGTATTCAGTAAATTTATACTCTACTGATCTTTTTGATAGATTGTGCTAAAATACAGAAAAGAAAGCTTTACTGTTATATAAAGAGACAGGTAATTTGAAATACTTTCAATTTTGTGCAAACTTGTAGGGATTATCTGTCAATAACTTACAGCAGAAAAGTACATAGCCAAAATGCTTGAGTTAGTTTTATAGATCTGTGTGTTTATGTCAGTGAAAGCATTTTCCCCCATCCCTTTCATTATATCCTTCGTGGTGCTCAAATCCTAGCATTAATACTGAGAAGTGTGGTTTAACCTCTGTAGTCTCTGTAGCACATGTTAAACATCAGGTCTTAGGTTTGCTGTGGTTACAGGAAAAGAAAATAAGGAAACAAACATGATTTTAAATCCCCTCCTCTCATCCAAGTATACTGTGAAAGCAGTGTATTCTGTTCACCATAGGATCTTGTGTATAATTGCATAAATATGTATTTGCTAAAACACTTCCCATGTCCACTGAACTCCTTTCCCCCAGCCAATGGCACATTAGTAAAGGCTGTAGTGTGTGTCCTTCAAAGTCAGATTCAGCACAATTTTCAATAACCTTAGAGAAAAATCTGGACAGAGGCAGCATCAAGCCCCACAGTGTTTGCAATGTCCATCTTTGACTCTGTTTGATTTTTCAGTGTTTGTAAATACAGTTCTAACATCTGCTATTTAAAGAGTTACAAGAAGAGTTAAAAATTATCTAGCTCTTTGATTTGTTGGTTTGTGTTACTTTACAATCCAGAACTGTAGAAATATATGCATATACAGGTAATGTGGTTTAGGTCCAACTCTCAGGTATTCAGAATAAAATTTTCTATCTGCATAATAATGTATATTACTGTACCAGATAACTATACGTGCTTTTTCTGACCCTAAGCATTCTGTAAACCAAATATTTATTTTTCATTCCATTACAATTGATCAATCAAGTGGCAGTTGTATCATATTTTTACCCACAAAGAGTTAGCCATGAATTAGCAATATGTATTAATTAAAAACAATACTGTACCACTGAAATGTATGCAGCTTATTTTGCGATAACATATGTAGGTAATTATTTTGTGATCTCTGCATCAGAAATTTATTTTTTGCACTATGTGCCCTATAATAGTTGTAAACGTTAATAAGACTATAAAACATTATTTTCCTAGAAGTGTTTACATTTGCATTTAAAGTCTTGTAATTTATAAAATATTTATATAATAAATATGCTTGTGTGAATGGTACCAGGGTACTTTTGTTTGGGTTCCTTTTGGTATTGTACTCTAAGTATAAAGTGCTGAAAAATCATTTCAGCTTCTTTATGCACAGAATACATAAGAATTACATTATTAATGCTTCTTTACAGTGGTATACATTGATACACATTTAGTGGAATAACTGGAGGTTATATTTACAGGAATATTTTCTGTAGAAGCAAATCCTGCTTCAGAGGGAAGAACTCCATGTCTATCTGCTCTTTCCAGTTATCCTTCCACATTTAGCTATAGTTTTTGGGTGGTTGCCTTGTACATTGTTAACTGAAATAATGTAAGAATGTGAAATAATTTTCCTCTCTTTGTGCTATCTCAAGCCTTTATAGCATGGTCTCTTGCCTGCTGCTTTGGCAGAAGGGCAACTGAAGTTCTCCTCTATCCCCAAGAGCACTTTTTTTCACCTCATTTAAAGGTTACAAACTGTTCAGCTCTGCTGCCACAAAGTCACTCTGAAAATCCACTGCCAAACCTAGAGACTTTTCATGCAGTATTCAATACATTTATTTTTCTTTGATAATAAAAATAATTTTTGAGTAAAAATGTATTTTCTATACTTCTAGAATATCATGTGGTCCAATTTCTGCATAGAACAGCACTAGAGCACTAGATTGTATTGTGGTTTTTTGTGTCTCTTTCTTATAGCCTTGATTTAGATTTTCAGAGCTACTGTAGGGAAAAGATAATCATGTTCTGACAATTTTTGACTTCCCTGTGTAAGGGCTTCTTTCTGTTGTTGAGGAAAAAGGGCTTAATCAGTCACCCCAATTTCAACTTTCTAACTTTTTATCCTGAGGGCAATTTAAAAAAACCCGTAAGCCTGATGATCAGCTCTGAAGAAATTGGAGACTTGATGACACTGACATGTTAGGGGGCCATGCAAACAAAATAGAGGATCACGGGTTGTACTTGCAGGTAGATGTTTCCATATCCTTTAATTGAAATTGCTCTGAATTTCCATCCCACTGGGCAGCCGAGAGGCTTGCCAGAGTGGCAGGGTGCTCCATGCGGTGCCGTGAGCTCCACCCCGGGGCCTGCCTGTGCTGAGCTGCCATGGCTGCTCACACCCACACAGCTCTCCCGCTTGGATTCATGCTGACATTAAATGCTTAAATGCCCTATCACTGGTCCATAAGAAAAAATAGTAATAAATGGTAATAGCTAAAGAGGATTGTAACAGTGCTTTGTTAGATGGCTTCTAGGATCTTTCTAATCCCATCAATGGCAGCATTACATATTAGGTGACAGAACTGCACTTAACTTGCCTGTGTGAGTGCACACACACATTTGTTGCTTATCTAAATATTAAGTGCCAAAAAGGGACTAGATGTGAAAACCCTTGTTTCTCACATTTCTCTAACACAATACCACTTGATGTGTCATCAACAGTACCTGTGACTTGTCTTGATGAATTCATCCTCTAGATGTCTTCTACTGATATTTCCCCAAAGTTGTATATGGGAGGTAGCAGAGGAGATGGAAACTTTGGCTCTGGGTACACTAAGAGGTCTTTGTTCTAGCAGAATTCATCCTGGTCTGTTTTGGCTCTTTCCCTCTGATGAGAAGCAAGATGTGCCCAGGTGTTTTATCTGGAACATGAATGATGTACAATTAATCAGTCCTACATTCATGGGCAGAGTTGTGACTGAGTGATTTCAGCACATATATGTGTCTGTGCAGGTTTCTGATGGACAGTCATGTGTTTGCTTATCTAACTGAAAGGCTGTAATATCCAAGACATGCTTGACAAGAGGAAGGAAGGGTTTGGGGTTTTCTTCCACTTCTGTAACCTGGAATACGTTCAGCATAACATCTGTGTTTTGTTGGCTATTTAAAATGAAAGTTACATGTAGCAGGGAAGGGGGTGTGTCTTTGCATATTTATTGCAGTAAAACATGAGATTCCTGGGAAATTCAGAATATGAATAAAATACTACTGCCTTGCAAGTGCTTTCTACATCTTGCAAAGCTTTAAATAAGATTAGGGTTGTGGGGTTGTTTTTATAGTTTCCATAAAGAAACAAATAGATATGTGAAAGTTGACGTTCTGTGGTTCTCAAAACTGAACTTGGATTATAAGTGGATCAGAAATACACTGTAATATTTTAACTTTAAGTTAAAGAATATAAAGAAAAACTATTTACAAAGATAACTTTTAAGAAAGATAACTGAATATTTAAATGAGGAACGTTAAAAGGAACATTGTATATAATCATCACAGCTAAGATTTCAAAGTAATCCTTATTGACAGTTAATCCATGTTGGCAGATAGTCCATGTTGGCCTTATTTATAAATTGAAGTAATTTCCTACTTTGCACACCAAAGAAGCCTGTTGAAGCATTTTCCAAGAATTAATTTGCATGATACAATAGACTTCCATATTTCTACTTTTATAGAAATTGAACCATGAAATACAAAAGGCTGCGCTGAAATGCCTTGAACAGTTACATGGTATCTTGATGCAGGTAAAGTATGATTGGAGGTGACCATGGTAGAACCAATTTGAAATAATGTCCTCTAAAGGCTACAAAGTGGCTACTCTGGGGAAGTATTTGTATCCTGCTTTTATGGTGTCTCTTGTATTGACTGTTTTGCTCTCCTGTAGTATTTGGCCATCATTTCCTGAGCATTTATGATTTTTCAGGATGGTCTCACTAATCGTTATCATTAAAATGTGGAAGGGGGTTCCTCTCTCTTTCTGGTATGCTTTGAAAATAAGCTTTATAGATTACAGAAATAAAAGTACTGCTTTTAAAGGCCATTCCTGTTTCACAGTACTGGCTTCCTTTCAGATAGAGCAGAACTGTGATAGCAGGGGTAAACTACCTGCATTTTGTTCAAACAGAAGTACAAGCTATCTGATTTGGAGTTGGATCTGACATTTAATATTGCCATCCACAGAAGGTGGTCTGCTTTTGCACAGTTAAGTTTATTTTGCAATACTGTAGCTTGAGAGGCTTTTCTGGGCTTTATTTGTCCTAGATTTAAAGAAGCAATCTGTGCTCTATTTCTGATGTATTTCTCCTTGTGTTCAGTTATGATATATATTCCTTTGAGTTGATTGTAAAAAAATACTGTAGCAGCAGAGCAGAGCAAAGATCTAACTGTATTTATGTCTATTTTCTGCCTTTAAACATGAACAGCTGCACATGCATTCATCTGTCTCATGTCTGACTCTGTGCTGCCATCCAGAACCTTTTCCTTTTCAATAAACAAATGTTTCCCTCTTTAATCTGTGTGTGTGTTTTATCTCTGTTCCTGCAACAAAACGTTTTTGTCCACATATGTTTTTCAAATCTTATTTGCCTAATTAAACAAAGCATGCAACATGGAGAATCTGAGCTGTAAATGGTAGAGAATGACTCTCTGAGGAGCTGAAATAAAACAAGTTATTTCTGTCTTGGCCATCATTACTATTTTGTTTTGGAAAGTGAAACCCCTCATTTATGAATACAGAAAGCCTTTTTTTGAAATAACTGTATGGGCTTATTTTGCAGTCTGGTTTACAGAAGCAAGAAACGTTCAAGGAGAGCTCATGAATTTTCTGTTTGTGGAAGACTAGAATGATTCATAGCAGCAGCATATATTTATGCCTTGTAGGATGAAATCCTTTCTTGCACTTCAGCTGTCTTTGGCAGTCATTTATTGATCATGGTAATGACATTCATGGTCAGTTCATCATTCTCCATGTTCTTTTATTTACTTTTGGAAGATGTAATAATTAAAAGTGTGGTTGCACAGAACACAAATTGAAATTTGTGCTTGTAAAATCAGAGAGCAGAAACACTTTTTAGTGTTTTGTATTTAAAACGTCTTGCAGAAAAACTTGTAAAAACATTTATTTTACACCTCAGTAAAGAAAACACCCTCCCTGCTGGTGTTTGTATTCCTGGAAGCTCTACAAATCAGACAGAGCTAAGAAGGCTGTCACCAGTAGCCCCTCTCATCAGGTATTTAACTAAGAATCCTTTTGCCCTTCAGTTATTGCTTTCTCTCTTGGGTTTATTACTACCGTTGCGAGAAAAGTAAGTTTCCAGTTCCTTAACTAAATTTCCACTTCTAACTTCCAAGAAAGAAGGGAAAGGAAGTAAATTCATAGTTGCTACCTCAAAGGGAAACCACACAACCTGTGTGCTAACATAAAAGCAGGACCAGAAAATGCACAGTGAAGAATGACATGATTTTGCTTCTGGAAGCCTCTCTTCCTCCATGGCAGGATTAGAGAGTCATTGCTGCTTTTTCTTTTGTGGACAAGTGAATTTTTGGTGTCATGCTGCCAAATATTTACTGAAAGATTATTCTGAGACCGGTCTCTGGAGAATGCAGATAGGCAGGCATAACAAAGGGAGATACTCTGGGCTGGAAACTCAGCCTCCTGCAGTGTGTTTGTCTGACCAGATGTCGACAGCATTGCCTCAAATGAAATTCAATGTTCAGAGCATTTCCCAAGGAGCAAAGGAAGTGAAGTGTGGAGCACTGTTTCCAGCAGTAACTCACACCCTACTTAAGCAGAAGGAGAGAGAGGACTTTAATAAGAAAATGTGCTTCTGGCTATCTGAAAAGCTTACCCAGCCCATATGCAAGCAACCCCCTCATTATTATCAGTTTTGTGTTTTTACTGCCATAATAAATTATAGAAAAGCTGTAAGAACTATAAAATTTTAATTTAAAAAATGTATGTACAGGCAATTTTGCACTGCTCAGCAACATTTTCTCTCTATTTTGTTCTGTACGCTGCAAACATTATTTCATACCTTTTGAGCATGTTTGACTTTTCTAACCAAAAAATAATTCTTCTCGAGACATTAGTTCTTAAATTTTTTTCTTTCTGCTTTACTCATTGAAAAAAATGAGATCTCTTATTTTAATGTTATTGCCCTAGAAACACACATTCAAGAAACCAGGTATTTTAGTATTTAAGTATTTTTACCCAGCCCCACATTTATATTTTTGATCAAGCCAGTGGCATTTTCCCTATCAAAAGGCATAAGGCAGCACAAGCATGAGAACCAACCTGGCAAAGTTATTTGAGTTTCTTTGTAATGTGGTACATTACAAAAAATAAATATGAATTGGTATGACCACTCTTCAGTAAAAGAAAAGACTCCTGGGTCTGACTCCACAAGTCACCATAGCAGGCCATACTTCTAGTCCTACACTGAATCCAAATAATACCCATATAAGTCTGCACTGGTACACAGATGGATGAGGATCCAGTTCCCCGTGCTTGAGACCTCAGGCTTTGGGGGTTTTTTTGGGATATTTTTTCCTGGCCATATGCCTTCCTCTAGAATTTTGTTCAAGACAAAGCATGTGGTTATTTTTCAAAATTGTTATTTTGAAAAATATGCTATTGCTGATAGAAATACAGGATAAATGGTACAACATATTTACTCCTGTGGTATTTTTTTCATCTGGAGTTGCTACATCTGCCCTACTAAGTAGTTTCACAACACAGCACAACATATTTCATCTCCGTATGTCTATAGATATAAATCCCCACTCCCAGGCAGGGACACCGCTTTCTTCAGGGAGCCTGTGGCACATGCTGCTCCAAAATGTTCCCCCACACTGTCTGGAGAACAGTAGAGGCCAAAATAGCACCAAGAAATGTGTCAATAATTTAATGCCAGAGCCAGTGAGACAGGTCACCCCATGTCCCAGGTCTGTTTCATTTGCTGGCCCAGAAGCAGCTTTGAGGCTGACAGCAAAGAGATTCTCCTTGTTTCTCTCACAGACAGCTTGCACTCTTCACCTTGGCCTTCACAGAGCATCACTGCTAGAGACATTTCCTGCAAAAGGTGGGGTAAATGCAGTGTTGAAACTCTTGCTAATATATTTCCAACGCATGATGTGCTGGGTCAATATCAGCCTCCCCTCTTCTCATAAATAGCAATGCTAAATTGGAACAGTAAACTTCCCTGGGTGCATTTTGAAGGGGGAGGATGTTTATTGGATTAAAACATCTCCAATTTTTAAGAAGTTGCAGAAGAGTCTGTAGTTCTGGCAAATTGTGGGAGAGGGGGTATTCATGGTTTTGAATAACACAGAGTGGTACCAGATCCTCTACTTTTATTTCAAGTGAAGTTTTATTAATATTTGGGAAATTCAATCTGACTCCATATTTCTCATCACACACCTCTCAGAAATAATGTTCTTGGCTATCACAGAGCAGCAGGGGGCTGGCTGAGAGGTGGTTTCCATGGGCAGAGCTGGCACAGAGGGATTGCCATAATAAGCCCACACAGGCTTGGCACCTCTCCTAGAAACACACAGTATGGTGTGTTTGTTCACTACAAATATAATTTGCTATGCTGGGTGCTGTTCAGTGGCCCTAGAAAGAGAGAGGTTTGTGTTTTGGTGTCCAAGCACAAGAAGACAAGTGCTGCAACACTGAAGGGTGTCTAGAACAGTACACTTACCCAGACAGCCCTTTACTGCTGCGCAGCTCTCTTGCACTGCCTCAGTGTAGAAATCTACAGAAAGGAGAGAAGTTCACAAATTAGGATTGTGAAACTTCTGGTTCACATTTACGCAGAAAAGTTTGCATCAGACACCAATTGCTTGGACCAATGGAGAGAGGGAGTATATTTCTTAAACATCTTCATACTAGGCACAGTTTCTGAACTTGAAGTAATAAATTGAGGTTAAGGAAACCATTTGAAATCAGATGGCTGAAACATTCTCTAAGAAAAATAGCTGTTTATGTTAGCAATCTGATTTCTCTTCCCTCTGTATTGTGCCAACTTTCATAAGAATCTGCATATCCCTTTGAGACAACCATCTGACCTGAAAATTGGAAAGTTTGCTCAGCAGCACAATAAAGCTACAGGAGCTCTAAAGTGCACTTGAAGTAATTTGAAATTTTGCAGTATGGTGTGCATATATTACACCAGTGTATTATTACAGCAGTCACTTTCTTACCATTTTCTTCAGCACAAATTGAAACCACAAACTGAAATCAGGAGCAAGCCAGATGTTACCCTAATGTCCCACAAGATGGTGACAAAACAATTCTAATAACATTTTGATTTGTGCTATGTACAGACTTAGCGACTCCAAATATTTTCTTACCATGCAGTTGCATTAAAGTTTGCTTATATAATATATTTGGGGCATATTTTAATGATTTACTCATTTGGCCGATGTTCATTCTTTTTAAGTACTTTGTTGATTGTATTTTAAATTAACTTCAGGACTACATAACAAGTTTCAGTCCTTCCACATTAGGAATCACAAGTTCCCTAGATGCTGGAGAAGGAAAAGTATTTCTATTGCTTGTGATCCATCCCTTTGCCAGACTGCTTCCTCTTCCCTCTCTCCCTCCCTCTGTGATTTTTTTGTGTGAGATCATTTGGTTCATAAATTCCTTCCTTTCTGAATTAAGCATTGAAAAAGTGGCATGGTACATTAGGCATAAGGAAGGTAGCCACTGAATATCAGTGCTTTCCAGAGGCAAGACCAGGGGCAATATTGTGGGGAAGAAGTGAGGTTCTAGAAGTGAGGTGCTAGGGAGGGCTGAAAACATTCTTCCTTACACTTAGTCCATAAATATTTCATTAGACTTTCTTTTTATATTAAACTATGTTCAGTTTGGGGTTGTTGATTTGGGCAACCAAGCAGAGGAACCTGACTGGGGCCTGAACTGCAGAATTTGCCTCCTGGAAGTTGTGCTCTCAAAATGGGTGCTGGAGATGGAGAAAGTATTCCTCATTATAAACTGCTGTCTTTGAAGAGTAGAAGGACAGTCCAGTATTACAAACAGTTGTTTCCCAGGGTCCTATTATTTTAGAAACAATAAAAATTGCATTCTCAAGGGACAATGTAAATACAAGCTCTTTATTTTGGTCAAGGTGGCAGCTGAATTTAACAGACTGAATGGCTCCAGCCTTTGGGTACTTGAAAAAATTATGAAGAAAATGCATTCCTAGCTGTACCTGTGAGTTTCTATCAATAGGTGACAAGATCAGATGAATCCTTTGGCTGAAACTTACAAAGGCATTTCATGACTTAAAAGCCACATGACCAGATTTTCAAAGGTATTCAGTCATCTAATTCTCAGTGAATTAAGTTTGAACTTGGTCTCTAAATATATTCCATTTCTGGCCAGAAGCACCACTTTAAAATTATTTATTCATTCAGGAGCCAAAGATTTTCCAATAAAACATGGGTGGGCAGAGATGCTCAGCTTGTTCCAAACAAGCTTGTTTTACTATCAGACATGATGCACCCATGTAAGCCCGTGCAGGAGAATCATCCCTGCTGAGGCATGTTCTTAGATCACCTCCAAAATCTTACCTCCCACCCTCTGCACTGCAAAGACATTTGCTGTGAATTTTTTTCCTTATGATTTTGGCCACAACCAACACAGGCTGATTGTGATATACTCATGATTTTTAATACTACATACCAGTTTCAGTTGGATTTTTTGTAGCAATATGTAGCTCCTAGACTGGGAGATGGAATGCAGCCAATTGGAAAAGCACACTTTGATGGCAGTATAAGTGGCAGTGAGTGCAATGGTTTGATCTTGAGGGTCAGCCCTGTCTTCAGCAGGAGTAGCTTAGTAGGACTTGGCAGGACTTTTCATTTTCCCACTTTAAATCTAATTTTAAGGGTTATTCCCTTCCTCCCTCCCTCTCTCTCTCACCCTGCATCTCTGTATCTCTTTCTTCAAATGCCACCATACCTGCTCCATGGCAAATTCACACAGGTGCATCCTCATGTTGTACATTCCACACCTCTGCTGTTGTTTGATGCTGCATTTGAAACCTGATGGTGTAGGAAATCCTGCCCTCCCTTCTGGCACAACCATGCTGTAAGAGTTCCTACTGTCTACACCCACTTTTAGCATGTTTTTGCATATGAGCAAGGCGGATGATCAGAAGCATAACCATGCTTGTCTGGAAGTGGGCTATTCACACTTGTATAATTTTCATATAAGAAGCTAGATGCCTGAACCCATGTTCAACACATAAATAAACATGCCCTACTTTTAAGCATCTGCCATTCTCATGGCCTTGGCAAACATTATTTAAACTTGCAGTCTTTGGCATCCAGCTGGGAAAGTTTTGGCTTATATTTCCAGAGGCCTGTAAGAAAGACATTAATGTGGGCCATTATTTTGAAGACATAAATATAGTGACCTTAAAGCAGGCTTCTGGGCTTGCCATCAATCCTGGGCAAAACATTAGTTACTGATGAAAGTTCTCTTTGCAACTCAGTGATATCAGCCATGACACTTCATCTGGCTTTATGGAAAACAGTTCATCAGGCTCACACAGAATAATTTCTAAGCTATTTTAACATAGAATGTTAACAGAATAAGGTTGGTTAATAAAAGTTTTAAGATTATTAAATTATTTAGGCTTCTGTAAGGCATTTAACACAATCATTGTGGGATTTTTCCCATGGAAAATGTAACTGTGGAAGAGAAAACATCTGCAGATGACTCTTTTTAATCAAGCCCCACAGGGTCTTGTTCTTGGCCCTATACAAGAATGAGGGGGGAAAACAATTAAGATGTGAATGAAAAAAACCACACAAAATGCAGAGCCCCACCCCTTCATTCCTAGTTGGCTTTCCAACTGGAAGGCCAAGTAGATCAGGTTGCTCAGGATCCTATTGGATATATGAGTTTTGAACATCTTCAACAACTAAAATTTCACAGTCTCTGGGAACCCTCTTCCAGTGTTTGACTATATTCATACTGTGGAAAAAATTATATCTTGATATTTAACTGGAATTTTGTTGCAATTTATGTCTTCTGCCTTACACAGTTCCAAATAGATTATGGTTTCTTCTTCTCTATAACCCCATTTAATTTTTGCAGACAGGAATAAAGTCTCTCCAAAGACATCTCTTCTCTGGACTGAACAAGCCCTGCTGGTCACCATCCTTAGTATGGCTGGTCACCATCCAATGAATCAATTTCCACATATCCTGTACTTGAAGGTCCTTGCCCATGTCTCACCAGTTTTTCTCCAAGGATACTGTAGAAAGCCTTGTTATAGTCAAAGAAAACAGTATGTCCTGCTCTCCCCCTGTCTGATACCCAGCCACCTCAGTATAGAGGACTACCAGGCTCACTCTGCCTGTTCCCAAACATTTCACACCTTTTATGATCTTTGGATCATAAGGAAGGGAGCAGAGAAGGGACAATCTGTGACCCCTCTAACTGCCCTGTCAGGATCTGGCAGTGCTCTGCTGACAGAGTCCTTCAGCATGACAGAGGGCTGGAATGGTGTGACAATGCCATTCCCTCCATGTCTTCAAAACTGAGCTCTGCCATCACTGCTGCTGCCTCCCTTGCCTCTCAGCTAAAGAGAAAGGGCTTTTTCTGAAATTTTCGGAGCAAGATGTTCCCTGAAAGCTGCCTTTTTCTGATCCCACCCTGAAAACAAATAATGTTGAGCATTTCAGAACATGAGTGAAGAAGAAAAGCTCAGTGCTGGATTAAAACCACTTTTGGCAAAAGATAAAAGACAGTCTCTCTCTCCCTCTCCCTCTCATGCACACACACAGACAAACAGGAAGAAAAGCTCTCAGGGGCACAATCAATTACAGTTCATATCTCTTCTGAGCTGTCAGAGATAGTCTCTGGCACAGGCCCTGCTGGAGTGCAAACCCAAAAGGGATTTCAAAAACAAATCCTTAGCTGGTGTATACCTTGTATACCAGTACAGCCCAAAGCAGTTTGTGGAACAGGAGGAAGACGATTAATATGATGATACATAAGCACAAGGAATATTTTTCTCTTAACTGAATTTCCTCTGGCCATCTGTAGTGAACTGACTGAAACAAAGGCTCTGCTGTTTCATGCTGCTTATGAAAAGTTTAAGATTTTTTAAAATTTAACTCAGTCCCAACCAGGACAGACATATCTTTACACATAGCTGTATGTATAAATGCAGACACAAATAGAAAATTATAAAAATATTTAACTTGGAAAATTTGATATCCAGTATGAAATGCAGACCTGCTGCTGGTATATGGGCTTGTCTGTTGTGCTGCTGCTGGAAGTGGCTGTAAAACTAGCCACAGTATGGATTGCAAACTTAGAGAGATAGCCCTCTGAAAGGTATCACGAAAATGTCACCAGACCTTCCTCGACAGAAACAGCAGCACTCATTTTATCAGTTACAACTGGGATGCATAACTCCAGTGCAAATATTTGCAACCAACCCAGACTCAAATATTTGTTCTCTTATCAGGGGATCAGCACTAGGTTATCATGACAGCCCTGTAAATCCTAACGTGGCTGACATGAATTATAGGAGCTTTGCTACAGTCATGTAGGAAAATGCCTATACAAATTTAATAGAACTTTATACCATAGACCCCAAATCACCATGCAGCACTTTGTGAAGGTGTTTGTAAAGGATG
Organism: Sitta carolinensis; assembly: GCA_032173965.1. Classification (NCBI taxonomy): domain Eukaryota; kingdom Metazoa; phylum Chordata; class Aves; order Passeriformes; family Sittidae; genus Sitta; species Sitta carolinensis. Next base: position 28,578,587 of record JAVUNC010000005.1, on the reverse strand, counting down.
ATTTGGGCCTCTGTGACTGCAAGGTGCCATCCTCTGAAGCTGAATTCAGTTGGAGGCTCTGCATGGAGTTGTACATGCTTGAGCAGACCAGGAGAGCACTAAAATGCTGCTCATATGGCTCCTTTTGCTCTCCCTCTGAGGCTTTCCCAACACATCAGGCCATAGCCAGCAGGTAGTTCAGGGCTGTGTAATATTGCAAGCTATCTTCAGCAAGCTCCCTCTCCCTTCCCACCCCCCTCCTTCTCAAGCCTGCTGCAAATATGTGGCTTATTCATATTGATGTTTCATTCAGCTTATGTTACACCCTTCTGAAATATTCATTTCTGGCCTCATGGCAGATCTTTATGATCCCAGCACAGAAGTGCTGCGTGTGAGTGCAGAAATTAAGAATCTGTCTAAAGGCACGGTGGGGCCAAATCTTACCCAAGAGGGCCTGGGCAAAGACTTTGGTTTTTAGGATTCCAGGAGACCTTGGCCAGGATGGTAGAATTACAATAATAAATTTTTAAAAAACCAGTTTAAAGCTGCAACAAAGACAAATTGCAAGTGTAAATTAGAAGTCTAAATCCTACTCAACTGCCCTTTTTATGTGGAGCAAGGATTTGAGACATGTGTCTGATTACAGCAATGGAATGTTCCAGCATTCCTTGTTGCTAATTACCTTCAGTGTACTTTGTACCTCAGTGTCTACATAGGGCTACAAGCCTGGGCAGCTGGCATGGGCAGAGGACCCCAAGGATGTTGGTCCAGGGAATGGGATCAGGATCTGACCCTATGGCTCCAAGCTAGGGCTGAAGGTTTCTGTGGTTATGGGAGATGAGAGAGCTGCTAGAGCAATTAACAGCCTGTTTTCTAGTGATCAGACCTTTCTAGGGGTTGTGGAGCTGTGCCTGAGACACAATTTCAAAAGTAACCCAAGACATGCAGTGCCTGGATCCTGTCGCCTGTTTCAGCTCTGGTCTGCAGAGCAGGACTGATTTACCAAGACCCCGTCAGGTCTCTGCCTGTGGCTACAGACACGCCTCCGTCCCAAGGAAGAGGTTGCAAAACTTTATTGATTCAAATTTTCACTAATTGTTACTGATGGCTAATATACACACACACTTCAAATGCTGCTCAGTGTGGCATCATTTTGCATTGCTTTTTGTGTGATCACCACAAAGTGCAGCCAGAGTTGCTGAATTCAGAAAAGTTATTGAAAAAGGAGCCATCTGAGGTATATAGAGAAGAAGAAATTGTGAGGGAGTAGGTCAGATTTTCTTTCTTTCTATTTATTTTTTTTCATGGCTTTTCTAAATATTGTGGAACATATTATGGAGAGAGAAAAAATTAGCCATCTGTCTGACAGATATTAGTAAAGTGGAGACTGTGTTAAAAATAAAGTGCCAGGTTGTCTTCTGCAGAAAGTTAATAAAAAGAAGGAAGTGAAAGACTGCTCATTATTTTTAATGACTTTGCTTTCCAGCAGAGTGCCTGTATCTCCCAGCCTTTACATTCTGCCTTATTTCGGTTCATTATGGCACATTCAACTGCCCTGGAGAATGATGGCTTTGTTCTAAAATACCAAATATATCAAGTGGCCCCTGGCCCAGGCTGGCTCTGCTGTTAATCATAGCTCCAGTGCCAGGAGGAGGATGCTGAGGAGAGCCTGTTGCACGGGGAGTCCAGGCTGCATGGCTGGGAGCTCTTTGGCAGGGAGAGCTGTGGCAGGCACTGATGCTGCTGGAGGCTCTCTTCAAAGCTGTCAGCAGAATCGATTCAGTGGTGCTTGAAAACTGCCTGGATGGTTTCTGTGTGCACATCTCTACATCTCTTACTGGCTCCACCTGGCATTAGCCTCTCATTCCCTGTCAACAGATATTTGTACTATTTACTTAACAATATAGGATGCATTTTGGAGTTCAGAAGATAAAGATTCACAAGCTGCAATTCAGAACGCAGTCCCAAGTAAAGCACCCAGAGCATCCAGCTACATCTACAGTCTCCTTGCACCCAGTAAGTAGAAAAACTGAAAGCACAAGCTGCATTTCCAGATTTGAAAACAACTAGCTGTTCTCAAAAGGTTTGTGTGAAAAAATATCCATGCTGTCATTCACTTAATTTTTTTTGATATGCTCTTTGATGAATCAAGGCCCATGTTATAGCCAGATTACAGTGACAGACATTTATTTAGGAAACAAGATGCATATTTTATATAGCTCTGAGGAAACACCTGAAAGAGGTCCACAGCCAGGATCCAGGGTCTTTGCAGATTTTTTTCTTAGTAGCTTCTCAGGAACTCTTTTGCCATCAGATTTTGTTGCCACGCTCTGCCTCCTCTTCTTCCTTACTGATGGTTGAGGTCCTGCAGCAAAACCTGCATCATGCATGTTGTATGAAACTTAGTGCAAAAACTCCAACCACCATGGAGAAGCCCCTGCATGGCTTGGGACAGTAGCAGGGGATGCAGGGAGACCTCACACAGCTGCACTCACAGCTGGAGTGCTTCCGTTTTTCCTGTAGTTGCCACTCCCAGTCTCAGATGCTGTTCCTGGGTAGCAGAGGCTCTGGGAATCTGCAGTGGACAAATTCATAACCCTAAGGGCCTTCCAGAGTGAATGACAATCCATTGGAACAACTGCCCTCATAAATCAACCTGGCAAACAGGAGGAGGATTGTATTTTTCTGACATGGCAGCAAGGCCTGCATGTGATATCGAGGAGACAGTGCTGATGCTTTGAATTCTAGCCAATATCAGCAAACTGGCTGCTACTTTGTACATGCTTACCTTTTAACACAGAAAAAGGCTAAAACTCATTTATATTGGCTAACCAAATTTTTTCTGCCTGTCTTAATCCAGGAAATTAAAATCATGAGCAGAAATTTGTCCCCTTCTCTAAACACTTGCATGCTAGTGTTTATGAGAAAGATCTCCACCGTGATTTTTCTCAACTATTAGAGGAGTGAAATGAGTGTCAGCCAGGGAGGAAAATGAGCTTGTTCCTGTGTGAAAATTTAGCTCAGAGTCAGGCAGAGTATTTTTGGAGGTGGGATGGGTTGTTTGTTTTCCAGCTCTACCAGACACCAAGCTTGGCTGTAACCTGACAATAAACTACAGAGAACTCTTTCACCTGTAAGTTAATGAGATAAATGCTTGACAGATGGCTACTAGCAAGCTAATTAGAAGAGAAAGGTTTCTATAGATTGCAGAAAAAAGAGCAAAAGGAAGGGAATCAAAATGTTCAAGAAGATCATTTAAGGTTCTCATTCTGGGAGAGAGAGAGAGTAACTGGTTTCACTTCCCAGGGGCTAATCCTGCCCTAATTGACTTATTATTGGAGTCTGAAGGAAAACAATCCATGTAGCTTCGACAGCAGAGCCAGGGAAGGCAGGATTGTGGCTGCTGAGGGGAACATGGGGAGACAATAGCTGTAGTGTGTGAAGTGACATAAGATAGCACGTGTAGATCCCAGCAGCATAAGAGCCCCAACTGGACACGCTGTTTAGTGTTACAGGGTGGATGGGGAGCATTGACAACAGGCTCAGGATTCATTTGCACTCAGTGGTTTCAAATACTTCTGTGAGAAAAAGCGAAAAAGCTCAACCTCTTCCCAAATGCAGCCCAGACAATCAGGGATCACAGATTACAAAAAAAAAAAAAAACCAAACCAAACACAAGAAAAAAAAACAAACAAAACCAACAAACAAACAAAAAAAAACCCACACAAAACAACCCAAACAAAAAAACCCAACCAAAACAAAAAAAACACACCCACCCCCCCAAAAAAAACCCCAACATGCAACCTATAAGCTCATTTATGAACTACAAAAAACAAATTACACATTTATAACCCACACACTCAGGACAGTGAGATCCTGAGAGGTAACTCTACACACACATGGTTCAACAGAGTTCTAAGATGCATCAAAATATAATAACTCTGGAAACCAAGCAAAGGCTGAGGAGATTTGCATTTTTTCACATTGAGAAAATCAGTTGTCCTTTCTGTTAATATGGCAAAATTACTGAGTCCCTAGTTTGCATAATTAAAATACATAGCTAGAAAGGAATTCAAATTTGGACTAAATTATACTGAGGAAACTACATTCTGTTTTGATCATTTTGCTTGACATGGACTTTTTTGCTATTTGGAAATGCACAAAAGACAAAGTACTACAAAAATAAGAACTGTTATGGAATGCCTAAGGGATGCAATTCATTATCCAGAAAATCTTTCAAATAAGCAGACACAATTTCATGCTAAATTACAATGAAATTCCAGTGGAATTACAGCTTTCTTCCATAACAGGACAGATAACCCCCATCCCACAAATGCTATGCCGTGACTCATGGTTCTTCAGGGGACCTGAGCTTTGATAATATGAGAATATGATAAATTAAGAAATCAAACACAGAAAAGGAAAATCCAGCAACGAGTACAAATGTGTAGAAAAATAACCTCCTCCTCTCTTCAGATAAACTTTAATCTAAAAAGTATTTTTTGACTGAAATGGGTAGAAACGCCTTTTCTCCAGAATTACTTGATAAGCCCATCAGATATTTGATTAGCAGCTGTGGTTTGGCAAGGAAAGTGTAAAAATCCAGCATCTTCTGTTGAACCAGTTTTTCTGAGACTTTGGTCCAGGCTTTTCAAGCAGAGTTAAAGAGGAAAAGTCTACCATTAGCTGGCCAGAAGTATTTTATGTTGTTGGAGTACATATACATGCAGGCAATGAGTATCGCTAAGTAAGGAAAAAGCTCATTGGAAAGCAGAGACAAGACAACACTCAGGTTTGCAGTTTCTCCTGGGATACAGCTACAGAAAGACCAAAAATGAGCAATACTCCTCTCTGAACACAGTATGTACTACAGCTCCCCGAAGCAGGGGTAACTAAGATTCTTGTTAAGAGTAGATCCCTTGGTGTGGATTAGAGATAAATGACAGTAAATACTCAGCAGGTTTATTTCAGAGTGATTTGGTTGAAATGGAAGGGAGGTATCTAGCCATTTTTCTTATTATCTGTAAAAATATAGCAATAATAAAAGCACAAAAAATAATTCTTAAGAAAGTGTACAAGGAAAAGAAAGGAAGATGTAAAGAAGAGCAAAGACATCACCACCTGTGGACCCAGAAACAGGGTTGCTGCAATTTCAAAGTCTGTTGGTATAAGTTATGGTCTCAGTCTTCATCTATCAAGAGTGGGGGAAGCCCATGAAAGACAGGAGTTTCATGGGTTTATATAAGTTTATGTTTAGGGAATGTCCATGTTGCCACACTAGGCAGGGTAGAGAGTTTCATATCATCTGATGCAACACTGTGTATCACATGCAGTCCTCTGGTGGAAGGCCTCAGAAATTAGTCTGGGGGCACTCTGGGGTTCTTTGAGACATGACAGCTGCCTCTCACATCATTGTAGTTGAACCAGTTATATCCTGTCAGAGGGGACCAGGCTTACATGGGAATGTCCCAGTACTTCCCCAGAGGGAAGTTTTCACATCTGAGCCAGTTGTACAAGGGAGGACACTGGCATGGTAAAAGCACAGTCCCACCAGGCAGGATCTGGTTCTTTCCTTACCCAACTCCAACATACAGCCTCTGGTGGTGGGTGCTCAACCCCTTGGCACTTGGGCTCACACACTGTCAGCAAATCTCCCCTGCTTTTGCAGAGGTCATTTGTTTGAGTCATTATAACCCTTAATAGCTCAGTCTCTCACAGCCTGTCATAGACAGAAAATGAGATGTGTCATCCAGGTGAGTTCAGGAACTCATTTCACTCCACTGATTGAAGCTGGGGACACTTCTGCCAGTACTTGGGGCTCTGTTTGATGACTGGGTCAAGTGTTCCATCTGGAGTTTGTCAGAGAGGGTTGCAATTCTAAGAGCTGCTCCAGAACCATGTTTTCTGGTTTTTCAGACAAAGAAACACACCTGCAAATTTTAGTAAAGTACTCTCAAGTTAGAAAATTTCAGAAATTCTAAAAATCCTCTCCAACCTTGGTCTTACTGCAGACTTTGTCATGTGAAAGAACCATCTGCTGTACCACACAGTAGAGTAAAAAAACAAAAATAAACACAGGTGGTAGAGGCAGAGAAAAAGCTCTCAGAAACTGGTGCATTTCTCACTTATTAGGACACTTCCTTCATTTAAAGCATAATTTATTCTGTTTCAGCCTCATGGTTTCTGCACGCTTCCTTTGAAACCACTGTAATTCATTTTGGCAGAGATCCGAGGCAATACAGTGCAGTCTCATCTGGGAAAAGTATCCTAGGAAAGTGTAAATATTACAAAGCTGCAAAGAAAAAAATAATGTTAGCATTAAAGGGCTTGAAAAAAAAAACTGGACGAGGTCTGAGATAAGTGAAATCACCTCACTGGGTGACTTAGGCAAGGTGGAGGAGGAGGCTGGTGTAATCCCATCCTGTGGGCCTGGGAGAAGCATCCTTTCTCAAACCTCTGGAACTCATCAAACCCCATTTCTGGTGGACTCTCCTTTCATAGATGACTGATTTTTAACTCAATTATAATAAGAGCAAGACATGAACTCTCTCCTCAGTGGAATCCCTCCAGGAGACAGAAAATGTGACCAAGGAGTCCATTGTTTGGAGATTATTAAGACAAAGCCCTGAAACATGTCCTGGTCCTGCCAATTGCTACAGAATCATTCACTTCTGCAGGAGAAAACTCCAGCACAAACAAAGCACAAGCTGCTCAGTCAGACCAAGTCTGGGGGTTCAGTAAGGGCTCAGCACCAAAAAAAACACCACAAGTGCACTGTCACCACCCCTCACAGTGCAGGGTGGCCTCTCAAATCCCATCACACTGACAGGTCTGTGCCATGCAAAGATGTGCAGAGACACTTGCTAAAGTCTCAGAGCAGCCTGGCCACATCAGCACAGCATCCTGACTGGCCTAATTAAAGACCTGGAGCTAATTAGGCCAGCCACAGCATTATACGGATTAGATGGTAAAGACAAAGTCCTGCTGTCTAGATGTGTTAGGAAAACAGAGCATTGGACTTGCATGTTACCTGGATAAGTCAGAGCCTCTCTTCCCTGGCACTGTGGCCCTGCTCCCAAGTGCTGCCTTCACACAGACTTCAGTGCTGCATTGCAGGTTTTTTTAAAAATTTAATATTAAACAGAACTTAACAGCCATCTCCCTGTTTTGTGGGCACAGTTCTTGAAATAAGATTAATTCTGTCTCCAGGGGTCACTTTCCAGCCAGCAAACCAATAGCTGTGCAGGAGAATGAAAACAAGGCAAAGAGAAAACAAAAATCAGGCTGTGTTGCAGACTTTCAATTAACAATACAAAAACCTTTCAGGGGTTTGGGGGGAAATATTTAAATCCACAGATTAGGATTTTTGTATTCAAGCCCTCCATATTCTCCATACTCCTCTAACTGCAAGGAGCTGATGATTTCCCAGCCAGAGGCCATTCTTGAGCATGCGGATTGCACGAATCCACCTCCCACTGGATCCTACCCCACAGCCTTTCTGTGCAGAGCCATCCTGCAGCACAGTGCCCTGACAGAGCCCTGCTCTGCAGACTTGGCTCTGAAGACCAGAGCCCAGCTACAGTAACCATGGGCCAACCACACTCCTGCCAGCTCTTTGTGCAGCCTCCTTTTGTCACTTCCATTCTCATCACCGAGGACATTTCAAAAGGATAGGTAATTTTTTCAGCTATATTATTCCAGAGGGACTGTAAGAATGTTAATATTTATGGGTCTGACTAGCTGGGAAATCAGACTTTATATCATGGTGTAACCATCTTTAGGATCCTGTTTCAAGGAAAAGTGAATCCCAAGGTTCAAGCAGGGCTGAGAGAAAAGGGAATATTTTATCATCTGTGATATTTCTGATCAAAGCAATACCAAAAGCATTTCTCCATCTGCAGAGAAAATAATGAAGAATGTGAAGCAGGCAGAAAAACTAATATTACACATGCCTTTTGAATCTCCTTCACACCGAAAAGAGACAGCCCAGCCTTTCAGTCTGCACGTATGTGCATGCATCTACATTTATCATGCTGTGAACTTCTCCATTTTATTCCATTTCAGTCTGTAAAAAAAAAATGCAGATGGACTGATTAAGCCCAATTATTGTAGTCCCCTCTCCCTCCACGGAAAAGGTGTCAGAGTTGTTTTACTGGAAAGCAGACAAGAGGGGGCACTCACAGATTTCCTACACCAAGGCTTTGCTTTATGCTATGCTGGTAGGAAATGTATTCGAGAGAGTCCTTGTTGGAAAAGATTCCAGGAAAAAAAAAAACAAATTAACATAACACCATAAAGAAGCAGAAAAATTTGTCAGAAAGGGAAAGAAGAAAAATGGGGGTGGGTAGGTAATGTAGGCTAACAGCCTGGCACACCACACCAGAAGCTCTGACCCCATAAATCTTCTTGGTGGGAGGATGGCATCCTGCAGCAGTGAGAAAAAGGCTGGGGCCAAATTGTTGTCCAAACAGAGAACTAAAGACAGCCTCAGGACCACCTGCAAGAATTTATCTATTCACAGTAATGAAAAAGTGCAGGATAGGGACAGAGAAGCTGTAAGAGATACAGCTCATAGGGCAGTCCTATTTTACTAATTAAACATTTTGGGCTGCCTACACAGTCACTTGGGAAAGTTAAATAAATCAATCAGCTAAAGGTGTGAAGTCAATTTATGTAAGTTATAGCATATTCAAGCTGCATGTGAATGGTTTCATTCAGGGTAAATGGCCTTAGATTACTCCAGCTTAATTTTCTAGATTAACAGAAACAAAATATGTTTTGACAGCAAAGTTAAAAAAGATGGAGGGAGAATAAAGATTCAGTTAGTAACTTAGCCCTGCATCTATGGTCTCTCTTTGTTTTTAGCAGCAGAAAATCCAAAGCTACCTAGATAGACAAATAGTTTACCATGCATTATAAATATCCTCTAACAACCTTGGCTGCCAAAGGCTGTAAGGAGCAGAAAGTGTGTTACAACAGCAAGCACAAACCTCACAGTGTTCGCTGTGCCCCCACCAGTCCCCTTTGCTGCCCACATCACTCCATCAGCACCCCACAGGAGCTGAACCATATCCCTGCTGCAAACAGTGGAATTGAGTAACTGTGAATTAATTTCTAACTAACACAGTTTAACTAAATTACCAGAGAGCAATATTGTTAGAAACATAACTGTTTTATTAAAAACTAAACTCATTTTTTTAGTTAAGTGAAATATCCATTAATCAAAAGCTCTGCCTTGCTCAGTGAACTTCCCTTCTCTGTCCTTCACTCACCATTAGGGTCTCTTCAACTTCATTTTGAACCAGTAAACTGAGCCATGCTTGTGACTCTTTTGCCTCTTGTAGGCTTCTCCCAGTGGTCTCATCATTGCACCAGGCTCTTCAAGACCTTTACTCTGCTGTAAAAATGAAGAACTTCTGGTGTTATAACTAAATAAGTGAAATCAAAATAAGGTAATTGTCTGGGGTAGGTACATGTTTATGGGCCACAGTTTCTGAACTGTACCTGGACATCTGCTTCATGAGGAAACCTGAACTGTGACTTCTGAAAACCATCCATTCCCTGCTACAACTTTGTAGACTGTCCATTAAAACCAAGACTGGGATTTTCTAACCAAGTGGGTTGCACTGGTCGCTTTAGACACCTGAATCAAACCACATTACCTGAGGATGAAATTGGATTAGATAAGGAAATATTGTACAGCATAGACATGATAGCATTACAGTTCTGAATTTTTTTAACTACTGGCCATATGGGGATGGATTTTTCATCGAACTTCTTTAATGTTGAAAATAAAGTCACGCTGCAGATTTTTCCCTAGAACCTCCAAGATACAAATGTGTTAACATCCTCAAGGGTCCCATTTTCCCTTTTGAAAAAGCTAAAATACCAGGCTTGACTTAGTAAATTTCTGACCTATTTTAAGAGGATGGGCTTGGAAATTTATTGTTAAATAAAGTATTACACATTTCTGTGACTATTAGGGGAACTTCCACAGGAGTGTGAAAATGGGAGAGCAATCCAATGAGAAAATGAAAGCATTGTAGTAACACTGAGACATTTGGGACACTCACTTTAAAGGTAAGGTAGACTTCTGTTAGGGGAGAAAAGTCAGGCTGAAACTACATTGCTTTATAATAAGAGTTAGAAACCCCAAATGTGTCCTAAAATGATATAGAACCTCAAGTCCCATGGTCCTATTCCTATTTTAGAGACAATCTGTATTCGCCATATAACACATTTGCTGTGTGAGACTGATTAGATCCCCCTGCATAAAACTAAGATATTACTAAACACATGTATCACTTAGGGAAACCATAAACAGTATTTAAAACAAGAATCCTGTGGTGGTTGTGTATAGCCTTTGCAGTACTTTAAGAAGAAAACTGTTCTATCCTTAATTCACCCTTTTCCCCGATAAACTGGTAGAAGCATTATGCAATATATAGTATTCTTACAGTAGAAGACAAATGGGTGGATGCATACAGGCTCTATCATGTCGCCTAATTAATAATTAGGCTATTTCTTCATTTTATCTAACAGTTGGACACTAGTTTCATTGTTATTGCTGTAAACTCCTGTTGCCTTGAAACCACAGTAAATAATAGCAGAAATATAATTTATTACAAATTTGAAATGCACTTGTGAATGGTTTTTTCCAGGCATTCTAACACTGAACTTACTCCTCAATTCAGGGATAATTCACTATCTTCAGGAGCCTACTAGCTTAAAAAACCATCTTCTTAAGATCTGAGGAGAATGCTTCAAAAGACTTTATGGGAGAACAAAGTTATGCCATGTTAAGCAATCTGGAGGATCTCTGGAGAAGAGAATTTACATCTGCTGAAACATATCTAAGGGATGAGGTTAAGAAACCAAAAGTCTAAATATTCCATAGGGAAATTACTTTCTTTATCCCTATAATTACCTGCAGGAAATAAACAAAATAACAATATATTTTACTTATTTATTTGAGTTTTCTTTAGGACAGTTAGTTGCCATTTAAAACAAAGACACTTTAGAAATGCTTGTAACTTACAGACAGGCATCTTTCAGGATTTACACCCCTGCTTCCAGGCAATATAACTTTCTAAGATTCTCTTCAGCACTTGCTAAGACTCTTTGACATTTTCACTCAGCCACAACCCTGCTGGTTTTCAAGGCACCATCCTCTGCTCTTCCAATCCCGTATCACTGGAGCTACGTTCTTGGTGTCACAAACCCTCTGGTTTGGCCAGAGCCCAGCAACATGTGCTTGAAAAGCTCCCAGAAGTGCAGGTGCAGCACAGCCCTCCCCAGGAAGGCCAGTGACCCAATGCAGCCATGCTCTCATGGCTCTATACCTACCTCTCTCACTCTGCCATGGCCATCTCCTTTTGCTTCAAGAGTAATAAAAGGAGGTTTTCAGAACACTGTTGACCTGCTCAAGTTCAAGTCCTGGGAAATGATAGCCCTGAGACCACAGTTCCTCAGGCTTGGTTTCAGCAGTAGCAACAACTAAAACAACAGCGGTTTTCAAGAGGAGAAAGATCAAAATATCTTCAGCAGTGAAGTAACACAAAAAGGTGTTTAAATCCTTTACAGGATAGCTAAATGACTATTTGGTGAAGGAGAAACCCTTTCCCCTAAGAATTTCTTCAGGTTAAATCCCCAAAAACTCACTGTCAACCAGTTGGAGACAAACCATAGAAAGTCCTGTAAATTACTGCAGCTAATCTGCTTTTCAGATTTACTCAGCCTCCAGCACTAAGTACATAACAGTCCTGTTAGAGCTTAAATCCATTCCCCCACATTTTTGTCCTGTCCTACAAATGAGACACTGTTGCAGCAGAGCTCTCATTAGAAGTAGAAATGAGCCAAGACACAGACTCTCAGCTAACAATGTGAAAAAGGTCCCAGTGTAGTCTTCTTTACAGCTCAGCCATCCTGACAGCAAGCTCCTACTGCTGGTTATCACCTGCTAGACTATGGCTGCAAATACTAGTTTGCAGACTGAACTCAGGCCTTACCTAGCTTGACTATGACTGCAGGCTCCAACAGCAGGCTCTGACCTCACAGCAGATTCTTACAGCAGCAACTCTCTTCCGTGTTTCATTCTTCTTTGTGTCTCTCCAGATTTATTCCTTCTTCCTTAAGGCTCCTCCAAGTCCTCTTCCTCAAAAGACATCTCCCAACCGGCCAACTCACCCCTTTTATTACACTTATCTTTGTTAGTTACATCTGTGACCCATTAAGGGCAAGGCTGTGCCTCTTCTTTGGTAATTAGTATAACTGTCATTTATCAGAGGCAAGGTTGCCTGTAATCCCATCTTCTACACCTAGAAGACATATTTTAAGAAATTAAAAGATGGGAAAGAAGAAAGAAAAAAATTAATCGCCTCAGAATAAGACAAATGTCTCCACTAGCAATATATTTATGAATATATTTGCACAAAAACAGCAAAAGGAAATTCATAATTCTACACACAATATTTTAAATGCTACTGCGAAAGCAGGCCAAAATGTTCAATCTCCTTAAGCAGCAGTAGAAACAGGCTTTAAATTAATCAGGATTCTTAGAAATTCTAATAAGAAGGGACTGATGAAAAACAGCTGCAACCAATCCCTATAAAAACCTTCAAAAAAGAAGGGAATTAAGTGATAATGCTGGTGGAAGGGCATATCATCACAAAATAGTCTCCTGCTGCTACAAAATGCCAGAGCAAGACCAATTTTTTTTCCAAGGAGAGATAATTATGATGAGCTTCAGCCCTTTTTTGGGGGGCTTGGTTTCCACTCTGTGGAGTGATAGAGCACTCATTTGGGTAGTCTTTAAATTACTGAACACAAAGAAAGAGCATCCAGCTCTAATGCTTATTAGAAGTGGTATTCACAACATCTCTGCCCCCACTAGAAAAATTTGTGTGAGAAGGATGTGTTTCCAAAGTATGGCTTTGTAAAGGAGGGGAATACAAATGAAAATAAAATATATGCTTACCATTAAGTGTTGAAGCTCCTCTGAACTGTAGACTCAATAAAGTTAAATTACAGCCCAGTATTGGTGAAAGAGAAAGTATCCCACAGAGAGGCAGGATGTTAAGTCTGGTCTCAGGAAACCAGTTGTCTGCACAAAGAATCCCTTGTGGAATACCAAAAGATGATGCTAACAGGTTCTAGTAGTATTTCAGCAAAAAAATTAAGTAATATTTTGGCAAGATTAATGGTGCAACAAGGTGGTATACAAACCCAATAGTTTATGGAAAAGAAAGAAAGAAAGAGAAAGAAGAAAACTTGATTTTTGCATGATTCTCAAAAAAATGTTAAATGAGGGTTTTTTTTTTTGTTTTTTTGTTTTTTTTTTTTTTGTTGTTTTGCTTTGTTTTGGGTTTTTTTGTTTGTTTGTTTGTTTGTTTTTTTGCAGAGAAGCAGTTAGATCTCAGTAACACCTCCTGTTCTGGGTGACTCTTGTCCTAGAGTGTTCCCCAAGACAGAAAGACATGCAGCCCACAGTGGAGCTGCAGTATAAACACACATGGTTCCTGATCTCCATGAGTTTATAGCAACTTTCCCCAAAACTTTGTACGATTTATGCAACACTGAGCCACTGAGCCTGCAGCTGCCAAATCTCCCTTACTGAACTGACACTTATAATTTCCACTCTAGAGGTTTAATCACCTCAAAACTGGGGTTTTGCTCAAAAGGACTTTTGAAGACTGTATGAAAATATTTGCACATGGGACTTTTCATCTCATTTTTTTTTGTCCTGGAACAAATTGCTTGACTTTTGTTGTCTGCAGTTTCTGTGATTATAATATTTTCTTAATGTTCATGGTTGCCCTGGAGAGTCTGTGAATGAAGAATTCAGGGCTCCCATGTGGAAATGTGCTATTTCATCAGAGCTGCTGTTCCTCCTCTAAGACAAGTCATCCCCACAGGTGATTCCTCTGGGTAGGAGACATTACATAGAGACATCTAAGATTCCTACAGATGCTCAGTTATTTCTCTCTGATGTAATTATATGGCAAAGGTAAATCTCACTATCAGCTATCTGCACAACAAAAGGAGGCTAAAGCAGTAAGACTTTTGCTTGCCTTGACAGTGTGGAGGCAAATAGAGATGCAGGCACTACAGCAGGGCCATCAAATCCATTTCATGGGTAAACTGCCCCAGTGTAAGGTCTCAGCTTTCTCCATTTGCTGCCTTCTGCAATCCCAATGTCTGTCATTACCCAAGATAGCTAAATGCTGTACCCTGAAAAAAGGCTTGATAATGCAAATACAGTTAGCAATGACAAGTCATTCTGAGGACCCTGTAAGAGTCACAAACATGTTTGTTTTAATTGAGGTGGGATAGTGCGATAGCGCAATGAAAATAGCTCCAATAAACAACTCCTCTCATCTCCTGCTCTGACAGCCCCTTTCTCAAAGCACCAATATTACCCACTTAGAAAATGGATTTATGCCAAGTTTAAAGCACTTCTTATTTCAGCACACCAGATGGTACTAAAAATTCAAAATATTTCCTACCACAGCTGTATCTTTGACAACAAAATTAATACAAGCCGAAATGCCACTGTTGCACGTAGGCCATAATGACCACACTCCTCAGTTTTGTGTCTAATGTAACAAGGCATTTGATAGTTAAAAATATATCTGATCAACTCAGTATTGTGTCAATCATGTGACTGTCTGGGTGTTCAAAACCGGTTGAAAAATTTAGTGCCTTTGTAGTTTAACAGCTGGTCTGATAAGAATGTAAAATACACCTTTCCCTAGAGCTATAATAAAAGTGTTAACACTTTCTTACAACCAACACTTTCCTACAACTCATCATTTTCTTGCCCCAAGATCCTTCTTTATATATTTGATGACATAAATCTTTTAAGCTGGTTTTGACCAGAAGCTAACTTCCCTTACTCTCTGGTATTGGGACTTTTGAGGAACAGAATAAGACATGTTTTTTTCCTTTGGTGTTTAAAGAGGAGGAAGGACAAGGTGGAATACTTTCAGGTCAGGCAAAACAAAAAATGAAAATGATGGTAGTTGCAATTGCCATCTCCTTAACAGAAATGTGTACAGTAAGGTTTTTTAATTATCTATTTGTTATTAAATAGATCATTAGATATGACATGCAACTCTTTAGTATTTTAAACAGTGTAGTTGCTTTGGCATGTCCTGAACAGTGAGCAATAAGAGAAGGAAACATGAAAATAAAACTGAAATCAAATAGTTTTCCCATCAAAAGAGCATATTATCCAAACACTGTAATAAACACTATTCTATCTGCATATGTTTCTACATGTATGTGAACATTCTTGATGCTAGGATGTGAACATCTGCTAAAAAATTCAATTACCTAGGAGTGCTGTGAAGCAAGAAAAAACTGTTAGCTCTTGTAGAGAGGGAGGATTGTGTGGTGGTTATTGATGCTGGACAAAGCCTAGTCTTGTTTTGTGGGACACTGAGCCACCTCAACAGAGAGTTTTACTTCCCAAAGTTGTGTAAGGCCTGAGGCACATGGAGGATCTATCATGGGAACAGACAGTAAAACCCCAGGATTTGAGCTTCAGTCACCCTTTTCCCAGTCAGACCTTGTCTGTGGTAGGTGAGCACTGCCTTCCCCACCTCGGTGTGACTGTCTTTACTCCCTGAGAGTTGCCGAACTCTGCTCTCCCAGTGGCACCTTCCCTGCACAAATCACTCCTCTCAACTTCCTGCAGTGCAATTCCCACCCTCATCTGTGGAATTCCCTTACTTCTGGGACTCTAGTTCTCATTCAGCACAAGCATGTGCTTGCACAGACCATCTGGCACTGAAATTATGTGGTTGAACTGGCATGGTAATGCTCAACGTGGAAGTGGTAAACACGTGGTTTTTATTTACAAATACAATGCTACAGCTATTTTTAACCATCTTCCTTTTTGCACAACTGCAATGCTGTCATATCAGTTCAGTTTACTTGAAAATTAACGTTCAAAATATTACTCAATACAAGTGCTCCCATTTAAAAATTTTAAGTAAGCAATTAATTCTTACATTAAATGAGGCTGGTTCTAAATGAAAATTTTTGTGTGCCTCTTCAAAATAATCATACTGTCCAAACTGATGAGGCAAATGTGTGTTTTCTTATCAGACATGAGCAGATGGTTTTACTCTGAGTAAATCGATAAGTTATTTTATTTAGAAAGCTAAATTACTTATCTAGACATGTAAATTTATCTAGATGTCTCTAAATACCATGAGGGTGATGGCTTTCTGCCTCTCCTCAAATAGAATGGATCCCCACAGTCAACTCAATTTCAAGATGAAAAGCGTATGTGACTTCTATGCCCTGGTGATCAACTGAGTAGGATCAGAACAGACTTCTCTGATCTATACTAAGATCGAGTTGATCTTGAAGGCTTAGAGTCATCCTTAGTTTTCCACCCCTGCAGAGCCACAAAGCTTATTCACTGTCAGTCAGGCAAGAGCTGGACCACTGTGAAGATGCAGACATCTTTTAGTTCAGGTAAAATAATTTTAAAGCTACATTTAGGAAAGAAATCTCTAAAGGACACATTGCATCTCCTTTAATTTTTAGGGAAGAAAACAAACAGATGATCTCTAAGCAGGATTTTCTGAGCTCTGTTCTATTATTTTGCATTTGGTGAAAATTTACATACAGTTCTTTATTTCCATTTCCATTTGAAAGAGCCCAACTCTCTCACACAAATCCCTGTTAATGTCACACATCTGTAGAGCACTAAAGGAAGCTGAAGGGATGCCCACACTCTTGGTTAAGCTCCAGCTTAGCTGCTTATTTGAAGCCAAACAAACTCCTCAACCTCTGAACTCCAACTCTGCCACCTGCTTTCGTGTTGCCTGCTAAACAAGCAGGAGCCAAGCAAAATGCCAGCCTCCCCATGTGCAGGCTGGACAGCAAGGTGTGCTAAAGCTGAGCCAATAAAAGCCATTTTTTAAATTTCCTCTGAAAACTCTTTTAGGTGGTATCTATTTCAACCCAGTGCAAAGCTGAAAGGTCAATATGGAATGTGCCAGTGCTTTATGCTAATACATTTGGGTTTGCACAAGAATGAAGATTACTGAAAGAGGTTGAAAGAACTAATTTAAAATATTTTTTCCATCCTTCTTGGTAAGGCTTCATTCCCAGCTGTATCCTCACATGGACGAAACCAGAATAATTCAAGTGATGCATTGGCCAAGGCTCTGGACTCATTATTTGAACAGTTTCAGAAGCCAATGCTTTCATTAAAATTACTTCAGCACCTCAGCTCTGCTACCTGAAACAAAATCCTGTGCATTTGAGAAATTCCTAGAAAATCATCTGTGCTTCCCAAAGTCTATCCCTGTAAGTCCCTTTCCCAGACACAGCACGTGCATAATCACCATGGCTAACCAATTATTCTGGAAGCGTGTGTGATTCTCAGATTGTCAGATTTTCGTGGTTTGAGATGTTGACATACTGCTCCAAGCTGAACACTTTCAGCTCTAGGATAAAGCACATAAAGGAGAACAGGGTGGGTTTAGTACACCTGTTCTCCATCTATCCACCAAGAATGCCATCTTTAGACTTGAGAGAAATTCACTGTAGGCTCTCAGAGGTAAAAGACAACGAATGAAGTCGCTCCACAATATTTTATTTTACTGCTAAGATACCATAAGGTTGAAGGAAAGCTGACACCAGGAAAGGTTACACAGGCATCCCAGGAAAGAACTCAGGAAGCAGGGAACACTGCCCATATACTTTCAGTGTATTTCTAGCTAAGCTCTACACATTTAATATCTTGCCTTTCATCAAAAAGATTTATGATGTTTGGTGGCAGAATGGTATTGTTAAGCATCCGTGCTGCAGGAACACCATCCTCGTGGTGTCCTGCAATGGCATTGCAGAAATAAATGATCTCGCTCCTTCTCTGCAGTAAGTGCTCACAATCTCTCTGAGAAATCCATTTACAAAAAGAGATCAGAGCTGCTGATCAGTACACACCACATCTGATGAGCAGCATGAGATCACAAATCCCACCTTCTTCTCCAATGAGCTGGTGGAGGCCCCAGCTTCAGCCAGTCATTTACTAATCTGATTTGTTGTCCTTGTTCTCTTTAAGGTCCAGCCTGGGACTTCCTTTACAATCCTCTGATGTTTAAAATTCCTCTAATGCTCATTTTGTCAAAACCTGAGAGCAAGTATGTGTACTTTGGATATCTTCATACAATTCAGGAGCCACAGAGATGTAAACTGCACTATGTCCGTCTGTATTTCACTGGTTTGCTGCTTGCTGTGCCTTGCTAATCATCATCCTAGTCCTGAATGTATTCTTGCTTTTACTGCTTATTCTATCACACTTTGTGCCAATTATCTGCAACTTGATATCCCCAAAGCCGGGATTCATCCTCAGCAGTGGCAGAGCACAGAATTTATTGTCCTGTATAACCAGAACTATGCTGACATGAGCTCTATTTGGAGAACAACATGCAAGCTGGAAGGGATGTGAGGTATGTGAATGGCCAGTTAAGAACTTCTCTGGGGTGAAATGTCTTTTCAAAAGTACTGAAATCAAGTGGCTGAAATGCTGTGGTGATTGTAGAGGATGAAAGACAAGAATATTTTCCTGACAACTGGCTGAAAAAACCTAGCAGCATCACTGACTGCACTTCAGTTTCCTCCTCAGAAGGGGAATCTGCCTGGGAAAATTGTTTTTGAGACAGAGCACATCTGTCAGAGCAGCAGTTTGCCTTGGAAAGTGCCACACTTTTCCCTGTAGCCAGTTAAGTCATTGGTACAGAAATTCATGCTCTCCAGTGTATTTGTTCCATATGCTTCTATTTACTTCTTTTGCTAGTACTCTACAGTCCACTTTTGCTTTAATCATGATTATCTTGAGATCCCCTTTTCTATGAAAATGTCTGAAAAATCCATGAGTCTGGTGCCTCAATAGTCAGAGTACTACTTTCTATCCTTCTGCTTGAACCTTTAGTTTTCCACAGTGACCTCGATGTCTCCTTAACCTTACTAAGGTGACTGCACAAGGGATGGATTCTTGCAGGTCAGTTTGTGTGAGAATTTGGAATGAGGAGTCTATTCTTATCTCATTTAGTAGGTCACCTTGGAGGAGTTTGTTCCCTGTTCTGTGCTTTACTCTTCTCATATATCGGAAGAGATATTTAATATTTCTTGATGAAAAGCAATTAGCTAAGCTGTAACACAATTTCCCCTCCTAATTATCTGTCAGCCTGCTGTCTGCTGAGAGTATGTTCAAGCTATGTGTTCTCATGCTTGCAGGTGCACTGAGGCACTATTTATTTTTGTTTTTCTTAACCTTTCTCTTATAGTTCTTGGGCCCAGTCTTTGTGCTCTTAGTCTTCATAAAAATGGACTATAATACTCTATTCATCCTAAGTCACATCAGAGCACTCTTGACAGAAAAGCATCAATTACCAAAGTAATAGCATTAGAGTTTTAATTTATAGTTTAACTTCTGATTTGATGTGTAAAGAAGTATGATATTTGAAGCAATTTAAAATAAAGGATGGCACCCAGGCTCTCTGAAGGACCATGGCACAATTCAATTTGGCCACAGACTGAACAGGAAAAAAGATCTCAACACCTGGAATTTTGCACCTTTCTGGAGCATCCTTTAGAATAGCCTCCAAGCTTCTGCCAGGACAATACATGATACCTCCACACTCCAGAGCATGAGTTGTGCTGGTGATGCGTTCATGTGCAGAGTAACCATACAGAGCTTATTCTTGCAGTTCAGTCTGTCTGGGAGACCCCAGTGCCATGTTTTATGTGCTGTGTAATCAACCTGCACTGTGTGATGGCCATGTGTCTGGGACTTACAGATACCTGGCAACTCCATTAACATTATTTATCTTTGTTCTTCTCTTTACATGGCCAGACACATTTAATAGACCAAAAAGCTCACCCTTTCTCTGATCAAATTTCTGGGTGAAAGTGGGCATGTCTGGGAAAATCCAGAGATGCTGGATTGATGTTTGAAAACCAACTAAGACCAGTAACCCTCATCTCCTTTTCTCCACCTCTTCTCCCCAACTTCCATATGATCATTTCCCTGAAGCACAGAGAAAATCTCCAGCTAGTTCCCTGTTTCTTTGGCTGATGGTGGAGGGGAGGAAAGCCCTCTCCATGAAGGCACCCGCTTTTGTTCCTCTTTTTTGCCCAAAGCCGCCTTGCTCTTCAAGCTGCTGCTCTATCCCCTCTGCCCCTTTGTTCTCCTGCTTAGGGATTTTCCACTCCTCACCTTCCTGCTGATAAAATGAATCAAACTAATTTTCCCACTCAGTCACCTCCCTTATCACAGTCACTGCTTGGCCAGAGCCCAATGGATATGCTTTATGAGTGCTGCTGTTTGTTCTGCAGCTTTTTATGGCCAGGGTGAGTGATGTGTCCCAGGGTCTCTGTCAGCAGCTCACTGATTCATAATACCTTGAGACAAATAACAAATACATTTTGAACCATTTTGTAAAATAACTCCAATTCACAAATTCAAATAATTTCATCATCAGGAAAAGATTCAGAATCCTTTTTTTTTGGCTTGGAAACTCTCTGCTTTTAACTAGTGCTTAGCCCAAGATGACTGCCACTAGTTTCAGCTCCTGTGCCAATGATTGTAAAAGGAAGAAAGCAAATTTTGTTCTGTCTTGTGTTGCAAGTGCAACAGTGCAGCTGTTCTGAAGGTGCAGAATGAGAATACATGTGAGAATCAGCAGGAAATATCTATTCTCCTTGGCACCTCTGGCAGATCTCTAGTCTGATCTGCCTCTCAAGGCCCCCTCAGCAGTTAATGCAAGAGCCCATGGCTCAGTGACTGAGGAAGCCAAGGAAATTGGTGCTTAACCCCAGATGGGCTGAAATTAAAGTGAGTCTTACCCAGTGAATCAGAAAGATTTGCAGTCCTTCTTCCTCCTGCTGTTACTGCTGCAGCATCATGAGTATTGGTAACACCAAGGGCAGCCTGCACGAGGGCCAACAGCAGCATTTTGAGCAATCTGTCAGCTGATCAGGTAGTGTCACAAGTGAGTAGGTAGATCCTTATTCTCAGCATTGCTACTTATCCCTGCCTTTTGATTTCATGACACTGAGGTTG
Organism: Sitta carolinensis; assembly: GCA_032173965.1. NCBI lineage: Eukaryota > Metazoa > Chordata > Aves > Passeriformes > Sittidae > Sitta > Sitta carolinensis. The sequence goes on along the minus strand of JAVUNC010000005.1, from coordinate 28,557,523 downwards.
CCTAAGGAATCTCAGTGATGGTCTGCTCCCCACAACTTGGCTGTCAGTGTTAGAGACCTCTAAGGAGATCCTGTCAGCTCAGTGGCAGGAAAATTCCTGAGTACATAAGGCTTACACTCCTAAGAGGATTCCTCTCTGCACATCATTCCTGCTGCAGGGTGACATTGCAACATTTCACTAGTTATTTGCTGAGATGAAAAAACCAAACAAGTTTTATTGTGCTATGCTAGAAATAGTTCTTAAAAGTGTTCTATCTTTGGACAGCAGGTGTAAAGAATCAAGGAGCATATCCTGTTCTGATCTCACATACCCTGTCCCCATGTCTGCCCCTGGCCAATCCTCTGTGCATCTCTTGCACAAGCTCTGGACCTTCCTTAAGCTTTTCATGAACTGATTTAACTCACTAAACATCAGAAAACTAGTCCCAGAAGGCGGAAAGGGAGCAAACAGTTGTCTGAAGTTTCAGTTAGGTCATTTGGCTTGCCAGGATGTCCGGTGGATACCAGAGCTGCAGCAGGTAGCGGGGAGGGATGGTGGTGGACACAGGATACAGGGTGGCAAAGCCTGCCTTCCTCTGCTCAGCAAGCTGGGCACTAGCCCAGAGGCACTTGCAACCCTGCTCCTGAGCAGCCTCATCCCTCTAAGGTCATCCCCCTGGACTTGGGGCAAAGCTCAGTGAGCTCATGCTTTCCATGGAAATTCAACAGAGTGTAAATGCCACACTGGGAGTTTCCTGTAGCTGAAAGATTTGATAATTGGTTTAATTAGGCTATCAATTTATGATCTTGCTAGTGAAAAGCTGCTTGATTCAATGTTAGCTTTTGATATGCAAAAATGCTTTTGAAACTCTACCTCAACCTGGGTGGCCCAGAAAATGTTATAATTTCCCTGACAATAGATAATTCATTCATAATACACACATATATCTCTGCTTGACAAATGCTGATGGAGAATGTTGAATAATCTCTGAGGCTATGGATTCATAGGAAGTTTTCTCTGGAGACATTGCAGAGTGATGTTTTTCAGACTCCCCCCAGTTCAAAAGCATTGGTTGTCTTCACTGACATTCTTGTAGACCTGAAAATATTTAATTCAACCTAGTGAGAGTGCATAAAGGTAGCGACAGTAGCAGCGATAGGGAGGAAATATTCTCTTCATGCTAACATGAGTACTGGGAAAAACATAACATGAAATGAATATTTCAGTTGAAATACAGGAGTGTTAATGATGAACTTCCTATGACATAATCACAGAAATACCTAATAAATAGTCATTATGGTGGTAGAAAGATAACAACTTATCTACAATTTTGTACTGATGCTAATTATGATCTCTGACAAGATGAATTACGAGATTCTCAGTTCTGAGTTATGGAAGATAGCAGCATAGCAAAAAAGGGAAGGCTGCCTTCACCAAGGCACAGTGTGGTGTTGTCAGCATCCTTCTGCATTTCAAAGGCCCTGGCATTTCCATGAATAGTATTTTACTAGTATGATAATGAGAATGACAGTGTTGAAGGGGAATTTCCACTGATCTCATGTAATTTTAAATAATACTTAATCTTTTTCTTTTCCATTTGTTTCAGTGTTTTCATCTATGCTGATTTAATTTAACCTGATTTTTCTGCAGAGCCAAAAAATTTCCGATTCACACTTCTTTTGGACTGCTTTGTTCATTGGACACATTTGTTTCTGTTTCAATTATGACCCTGTTAAAATGAAAACATTTTGTCAGTTGTAAAAATCTGGTTTAGACAGCACTGTGTTCTTAAATTAACATTTGCCAGCTTTTCGTGTACTTACACCTACAACCTAGACTGCTGAGCCCAATTTCATATCCTCCACATAACTTGGGGAATGTGTTATTAGTGAATCCCTAAAACATTTGCAGTTTTTGGCAGGTGGTCAGTTTTGCTGTGTTGTTCAAAGAGCGGTTTATCTTTAAGTGCATTGCTATTCCATACTGGTTTTCTGGACAGATTGCCAAGTGCCTGATGTCAGCAATGTTGGTCCAATTCTGTGGTTAACCCTGCCCTTCCATACTGGCATGGTAAGAGACCTCTGCCTCACGTCAGTGCCTGGCTGTGGGTGGAGGGCTGGGTGGTCAGTGCCACACACCGGTGCCCACGCAGAGAGAAGAGGGAGAAAGGGCTCAGGAGGCTGCAGTACGGGGTTGGGGGGAACAAGAAGGGAAGTGATGCCTTAGGGGACACCTATCCCTGTTCTATCCCCACACAGCATCTGTGCCTTCTTACCTACCCTTGCTTACCTGAGATGAACAAGGGAGGGTCCACAATCATGTGGAACTGACTTCAATTCCTGCCTCAAATATCTCTGGCCATGTAAAATATATCCTATTTCCTCTGTCCTTGGGGTAGCAGCAGACCCAGGCCAGTTTCAGTACTAGCCAGGGGTTGTGTCTGGTCACAGAAGGAAGCAGTGGTTTGCACAGCTGGTTGCTACTCTGAGAGATAAAAGTAGACACACGTTTCTCAATGGCACACCAGAACATCTCATCTGGAGACAAAAGGGGTTTCCAAACTGTGGAAACCAAAACCATTGGGACATAAAGGCTGGGATAAGAATTGGTGGGATACTCCACGCAGAATAACATAAATGTTACGTTTGAGCTCCTGCCACAGGATAGAGTCATTGAATCACAGAATGTTAAGAGGTTGGAATGGTCCTTAAAGGTCATCTAGTCTGAAATGCTGCTGCCATAGACAGGGACACCTCCCACTAGATCAGGTAGCTCAAAGTCTTATCCAACCTCCTGGCTTTGAGCACTGACAGGGTTGGGCATTCACTACATCCCTCACAGGGCAATCTTTCCCAGTGTCTATCCACCCTCAGAGTAAAGAATTTCTTCCTAATATCTAATCTAAATTTCCCCTTTTTCAGTCTGTCCCCACAGTATGTTATATAGCATGTAGTGAAGTGTGATATGGTACTTTGAAGGGATAGAGAGGCTCCTCTCAGGTCACTGGTAGATCTCATGTGTTTCCACTAAGGCCTCCCAAACTCAGCCTTATCTCAGCTTTATCTGACCTAAAAACCTTCTGCAGCCTCAAACCTTTGCTTCCTTCTCCCTGTTCATAGCATTTCCAAGCCCTCAAGTCAGGATGCAGGTACGGGGGCTGATATCTTTCTAGTGATGGGAATGTCTCGCTGTCAGGGTAAGGTGTTGTTTCCAAATCATTCTTCACAGCTAGTGTCTTTATAAACTCACTCAGAATTAAGGATTTTCCAGGTGGAAGGTGGAGACTTATACCACATAAGGAAGAAGAGGAGAAAATATGATATCTCAGCTGATGGGAGAAAGGAAAGAAAAAAAGTGTTTTTCTGCAATCATGCAAAACAGGTGTTTTAGATAGCTGGAGACATTTCTGCACCTTGGTTTGGATGCTGGCCAGTTTACATATGAAGCTGGTGTCAGTGAGGAGGTGACTGAATAGCTTTCTTAATCCTCCCTATATGGCTACTTCTGGGGAGATGAAGCTGCATGGTGTGTGAGAGAAGCTGGTCTAAATCAAAGTCTCTCTTTTTACTCAGTGATCTTCAGCTGTTAACCTCCAATGTGAAAGGTGCAACAAAGCAGAACTCAAAGACCTGAGAGGAAAAAGTAGCACTTCAAAAGCAATCCAAAGGGGGAGCTACTTCAAAAGGCAACCCTGGAGTAAGAAGCACTTCAAAGGGGAAAACTTCCCTAGGGAGCTTGTTGCAAATTATCTTAAAATAGGTTCTGCCATCAAACAGATGTAATTAGTTTCATTCTGATTGTCATGAAATTTTGCTCATTCAAAAGCAGCCTGAAAATTTCGTATGGTAGAGGAACACTTGCCAAAGGACGCACCAGACTTTAGTATTGTTAGCACTCTATCATTGTGGCTGTAAGTACCTTCTCTCCAAAGTTTGTTAAAGCTCAGGAAGGTCTCTCAGAGCAGGTCTGTCCAATGTTATTAACTTGGGTTAATTTAATTCTCATTTTACACAGCTGATTTGAACACTATAAATGAAGTCTTTTGCTACAGTAAAAAGTGGAGAATGTTTCTGGCCTCTCATATATTTCCAGGTACTTTTCATAGTGATATATGAGCTCTCCAAAATGGCATACACTTTTTCTTCCTCTGCTTCATTATCTCTAGGCATCAGACAATCCAAACACCACAAATTGCATGCACTGCCAATTAATTTTACTGTTACCATAGACAGTGTAATTAAAATCATGGCAACATGGTCTGACCCTCCCGTTCCTCCTCTTTTTATCTTTCTTGTACCTTTTGTCCTGCTCATCACTTTGAACTCTTCATCTTCTATACATCCTTTTCCATGTACTTGTTCTCATGACAGGGGAACCAAGTCTTCCCAGATCTCCTGGCTGCAGCTACACCCTCCCTTGGCCAGCATCCATAATATCTGTCTGACCCCAACATTAATACAAATGTTAATTTTGAAATGTTTGTTTGCTTTTTAGACATTCAAATTCTATACTCTGTAAAGAAAGTAACAGGGTGAAGTAAATTGTGTCTGCTATTTAGGTCAAGCATGAACAACAACTTCCAAAAAGAACTGAGGCATATCAGGATTGTTATGTTTCGAAGTGGCCACAGCCTGATTTCAGGAAACTTCCGTTGGCTCTTAGCACTCTGCTTCCTCAATCTCCTCTCAAATCCTTGGTGATAAGATAATTTTTCATTCTCTTGAGAACCAAATACCACCTTTGGATAAATTAAAAGGAATGTCTTGTGAAACTGCATCCATGTCAATTCATTAAGTGCTAATGTACCTCATTTAAATGGATACATGAAAAAATAATTAATACATATTATAATGGTGTTACATAAAGCACCTCTCACTTGAAGACTCTCACACAGACACTTACAAAGCTTACTCATCTTTTTCTTGTCTTTTCCATCACTGTGTCACTACGCATCTTATTCAAGAGTTAAAACTTTTATTTCTTCCTGAATAGTATCTACATTGTTACCCTAAGACAGGCAAAAAGGAGGAAGGGCTAAAATGAGGGAGGATTGTTTTTAGATTTCTTACCAAAAAGCAACATACAAGTCCCCCATCTGGAAGTTATAGTGTCATTTTTCTTCTTGCAACAGACAGACTCTAACAATGTATTTTCAATGTCTAATTCCCATATTTCCTGTTAAACAACCTTGTTGCAGCAAATCACCCTCCACACTAATAGTGAGATTAGCGTTGTCTTTTGAAGACAAAGCAATTTTTACATGTAAGAAAAGATCCTCCCCTAGATCTCTCAAGTGCACCAGTGCTCTGGATTTGAGCAGTTCACACTCTAAGGCATATGGAGAAACAGCTCCTGGAGTGCAGGGATCCCTGGAGTGTGTGACAGGTACAGTATGGAACATGTCAGACCTATTGTCCTCTGACCTGCCAGTGTTGGCAAGTCAGCTTCCCACAAATAAAATGCTACTTGGCATTATCAAAGAATGTTAAAGTGTGCTTAATGCACTATGAACACCTATTTAAGATTTTTAATATTAATCCTTTTGTAGTTGGGACTTGTTTAGAAATTTGTCTCTTAGCAACATCAGAGTTATTTACAGTAAATCACATCTGAATTGAGATGAAAGAACACCTGACTTCAGAAAGGAAAATACACACATCTTGTGTTTACAAGGCAACCCATTACAAATGATTGCTTTGGTGATAGCAGCTTATGGGACATCCATACACACAGTTGGCATTTGTAAGGTGATGAAACAGAATGCAGTTCCTGATATCTGATCTGCTTTCACTGTGGTATTTGCAAAAATAAATATACCAAATAAAATTAAATTTGGAAATCATAACAGTTGATTTATGTGAAAAATAAGAATGAAACCATACCTTTATTAAAATAAAGGTCAAGTTCTAAAATAATTTTTTTAATAATTGTGTTTTTTAGTATTTAGACTGCTACAGAACATCATGACAAAGTAGTGGAGCCAGAGAATGCTATTCTAAGCTAAAAGGAAAGTAAAATAGGGTTGTTCTTGTTTTAAGCTAGAAAGAAAATAAGTTTGTAGAGGATGCTGCTCTAACTCTCTCTCTTTATCACATTCTGAAGAGAGAGAGAGACAATCCAGTAGAAGAAAACAGAAAAAAAATACTGGCTTAGGAAAGCCTGTCTCTGATAATAAATCCTGCAGTACTGTACATAGTCCTTTGCATGGGGGTTAAACCTTGCTGCTGACTGTTAGTTTTGCAGGCCTGGTTCTATGGTACTTTGGATGGTTAGAGAAAAGGAAGAATTCATGCTACAGACTTCACCTTAAACTCATTTAGAAAATGAAACTATGTCAACATTGCTAGTTCAAAAAACAAATTAGGTATCGCAGCTTTGAATCTGTTATTAGAAAACTAGACATTCCTACTAAAAAATAAATTAAAAAAAAGGAATAAAATTATGTTTTGGGATAGCTCCCCAAAAAGATATTAGTCTTATTATTTGAATTATGTCAGCACTTCCCATTAAATGTTCTGCTTGTAGTGTAATTTACAGACTAAGTTAGACCCACAGGCTATTACTGAGTGTAGGAGGATTTAACATCAAATACAAAACACACAAACTTTTGCAAGATGACTGGGAAGGAGATATCTTTCCTAGAGACTTGAGAGGGAAATGCTGTGGAGGACAGAGTGGCTCCGGAGAGTCACATCTCTGAGTACAGACTTCCACTTTCCAGATGTGCAGCCTGTCCTAGGGGTTGGACCTCTTACCAAGGCCTTGTTATAAAATGCAGACAGAAAAGATTATCATCTTCATCTTGTGTTACAAAAATTTAGATTTCTGCCCTTTCCTTAGCAGAACTCAAGTTCGAATCTCCCTTTTCCTTTAGTCTTTCCCATTGCCATTTGCCACCTCCTATCTGCTGGTCTGTAGCTATGCAGGTTGTAGTCCCTCTTTCATTTTGTATGGTTTAATTATGTATTCATTATTACTATCTTGGGTCAATGCCCATATGAATCTGTAGCTGCGAGGACAACTCTTATCTGAGATGTGAGAGACCTGCATATTAATGAATGTTCTATTTAGTAGTAATCCCTTTATTACAAAGCAATAAGGCTTTGTGTCTCCTAAGTCTCGTTTGAATGCTCTAAGCCTTCAAATGTAGGAAATTAAATTGCCCAGAGAAGTGTTGGATGCCCTCCCTGCAAACATTCAAAATCAGGTTGGATGGCGCCCTGAGTGACCAGATCTATTTCAATATGTCCCTTTTCATTGCTGGGGGTTGGACTACGTGACCTTTAAAGGTCCTTTCCAACCCAAACTACACCAGATTTTATGATTCTATTCTATGACATAGAAGTGGAAGGGAGCAGTGGAGGGAAGTCCAGTCCTACGTGTGCAGAGTTCCCCAGTACAGGGAGGGTGAGCACGGTATGTCTGAATTGCTGAGGTGGCCACCCATCTCAATGCTGTCTCACCTTCAGGCAATTTATTTGTGTGCTTCAGTCTCTGTGGGCTCTGCTGGTAAATCTCCAACACTTACACTCTTTGATGGTGCCAGAGAAGAGGTTAGCAGTCAACAGGGCACTTGGGGAAATCTCATTTTTAGATTTCAAAGTGTCTACATAACTGGCAGTGAGTTGTTACCGTCTGGATGGCATCTCACCATCAGGCAGTCTCTCCTTCCATGAGATTTTCCTCAGCACAGTCTCCTAAAATAAGTAGAAAATATCACCCTCCAAGAAATAACAGCCTTTCATTCCAAAATATTTGAGAATGTTTTCTAATGCTCTGAAGTGAAAGCAGAAAATGTTTCCTATTTCCTGCAGAAGTCAAAGAGTACCATCTTTATTTTTGTGTCTATTCTCAGTGTTCAGCTGTCATTGTAGTTTAATTATCTTGTCAGAAGCATCTGCAATTTGGAGACTTTTTCTTATGTATTTTCATACCATTTTTATCCCAGTTTGCATCCCATGGTTGTGCATTCTGGCCAATGGTGGGAAACATTAAGAGGATGGGGCAGCAGGACACAAAGATTTGTAAATAAACTCAGGTAAGGCCATGATGCAACAAGTTTAACTATGACAAATCAGAGGGTATAATGAACACAGGAACACAAGAATGAATGTACACTTTTAAAAATTATAAAGAAGAACTCTACTTATCTTTGATAGTAGAAACCTATAGTAATTTTTGAGTGTACTTGTCATAGAGAGTTTGTTATTAATTTTGAGTGTACTTGTCATAGACAGTTTGTTGTACTTGCATGATGCTATACCATTGTAATGACATATTTATTGAACAAAAACCATTTCATCTGTCCCAGCATTTATACACGTGTTGAGGAGGAGACATGCAAGGGATGCATTTGCTGGTCAGGGCTAAGGCACAAAGAAAGACATGCTTCCTCCAGCTACTGTCTGTCATTCTCAAGATGGGACCATCTGAAAAGGGGTTGGAAAGAGCCTTAGCTATGGAGAGGGTGGCAGGAATGCTGGCCTAGTGAAATCTGCACATGCTATATCTTTTCCAGGACTGACAGGAAAGACCTAGCAGGTATAGCATCTGTGTAATTTAGTGATGTTCTAGGGTTAAGTACCTCTCATCTGGGTGAGAGGGTATCTATTATGCTGGGGCAAGCACATAAAACATAGGCTGACACATAGATTAATGATGATTACCAAGTCTAGACCCTGCTCTATGCCTAAATATACAGCCTTAGTGTAGGATGACACTGTCTCAAACATCTGCCAGAGGGCAACACATAGTAAATTTCTCACATACAGAAGAAAATAAATGTTAGATAATCTTCAACAAATAAACAAACCAAGAAAACCTGTTCTACCTCTGTCAGAGAGAAACAATTGTCTGGACTGTCCCTGTCAGCACCTGAGTAGATTTATTACTTCTTATCAACAGCTTGTTAAAAAAACTGGCAAGACATTAAGAAAATGAGGAAGAAAATTCTCCAGACTATTGTTTGCTATTGATGTCTACGAGTCAACTTGTCTCACTTGGAAATCATACTGTGGTTGTCAATAGTGGTGAGCTATGCTATGTGATGCCGCTCTAACTGTGACAGGTGTGAAGGTCAGCTCCTTGCAAAAGATTTTATATTAGAAGAGTGTAGCAAATATGTGGGAATATGTAGTTATTAATGTATCATGACTGAGAAGTTTTAAATAAATTGGTTAGCCAAACATTTTTTGTTAATTTCTGCTTGATGCATTCAAAAATAAGGAATGAGGTCTTCTTCATGCAAACAGCAGACAGGTGGCAAAAATAATTCCATTCTGGCCTAAGATAGACATGAACTGTAAGCTAGTCCAGAGTCTGTCCAAGGTAGCCAAATGTTTTAATGGAGACAACATTACTGCTTGGAGTAATGGAGGAACAAACAAAGGAAGATGTTATTGGTAAGAGCTAACATGTAATGCCTGATAATCCATAATTTTTCTAGTTAATCTCATTCTGTTTTCCTAGACTGAATTCAACTTAGATCTATTGCCCACTTATAATTTGGGTGTTCAGAAATGTGGGGGTCACATTCGGAATTGCCAGTTATTAAGAATATGAGTTTGCTATATATCTGTGGATCAGATTTGCATAATGGTCTTATATTTCATTTACAGCATTAACACAGTGCTATTAGAGACCTGCATGGAGTAAGATACAGCCAAAGGAAGGAATTTGGTTTTGAAACAGATTTGCTACAGTTTCATTAATTTATAAGAGAAAGATCGATCCAAAAAACAAGCAAATTTGTAAAACAGATATTATAATTAAAAAACAAACCTGTACATTCCACAGGTTCTTCACTCATTATATGGGTAGAAGTAATAGAATTTCCATTTTTACATTTTGTGTAGTTTAATGTACAAAATACCTATATTTTTGTAGCTCTAGAAACATAAATTCTAGCTTTTATGACACAGATGAAGAGGACCCTAAATGTGGATGTGGCTTTAAAAACAAATGAAAGAAATTTTATACCCACAAAGAATGAAATGCTTATCTGTGTTATCTGATTTTAATGGAGTCTTTAGTGTTTTCTTCCTATTCCCACTTACATCCGCTCATATGGGTAAAACACACAAATAAGTGGGATCTCAGAGTGACAGTGCACAGATGGTTTAAAGTTGTATGCTAAATTCATAATCTGTTTTTTTATAAAAGTTATTTATTGCAAAATGTCCCTAAATCTACACTGAGGTGCAATGTTCTGCTGGCAATTGCTTTAACAACTCTCAAAAAAAACCCCAAAAAAACAAAAAAAACAAAAAAAAACCAAAAAAAAACCCCCAAAAAACAGGGACTCACTTTCTCTCCAGTCTGTACTTTATTAATTCTGTAAAACTATGTCATTCCTGTCCATCACTCCATCACTTATGTTTAAGACTAATTTCACAGCCTGCAAGAATTACTCCATACATAATGGATACTTTTTGTCTAAAAATAAAACTCCAACAACAGAGAAATTGCATTCTTCTTCACAGGATTTTTTTCCCCATAGAACCTTAAATCAGTACTTTTGCAAAGACATTTTTTCCATGTTCATTTTTTATCAGCTAGTAGAATCTAAACATGAATCACTGATAAGAAGCCTCTCCTCTTTTCATGGATCCCACTGTTTCACATGGCAAGCCAGAAGTGCCGCAATAACCCCTTTTTACCTACAGGTCTTTTGTAGCATGCAGGGACATGACAGAAAGAATTAATTGATGATTAATCCTTATATCATAATTAGAAAGCTCTTCCAAAGCTGTTTTCTGTGGCCACTGGTCCTGAATGCACAGGGGGGAACATGGGGAGAGTGCAGCAATGGGTGTGTTCACCTGGGAGGTGATCCTAGTCTGCTTTGTGCCAAGTGTGATGACGTCCTGGCTGTACTTCCTCTCACAAAGCTGCTGCCCAGCTGCTCCAGTGATTATCTTGCTGCTCACCTGACAAAGTTGCAATGGTGCAATGAGGCTGTAGGGAAGGCATGTGGCAAGAATGCTAACTTATTAATTTGAGAATCTATGCACATCTTGGCTAAGAAAAGCTCATATGAAAAGAACATGTTTATTGCATTGCAAGAATTCCTTCATTACCTGAAAATAACTCATAAACTGGAGGTTTGTTGTCTGGCACTAAAAGCAGCATCTCCACGAAGTACATTTGTAAGAGCTCACAGTCAGTTTCACTAATTAGCTATTTTGTAATTGCTTTGGATAAAGTAATTTTACCCTCTTGAAATGTGTGAACATCTTTAGCAAATTGTCTCAAAGTGCCACGTAATTATTCTATTTGTGATGGTGTTAAAGTAAAAAATAAAAAACCAAACCAAAAAAAAAAACAAAACAAAAAAAAAAAAAAAAACCAAAACACTTGCAGCTTTGCTCCCAAATCAACAAGTATCTTATTTTGTCACTGTTAGAGACATAAAAGCCACCAAAAGGACTCCAGGTTTTGGAGCATGGCTTCTACACATGTGAAATGTGACAAGGCCCAAAAATAGCTTGAGTGGAACCTCAGCCTTATCAGACAAAGTGCTGAACAGACAGGGACCACAAGACAGGCTTTGACTGGGAGAATGCAAATCTCAATACTCAGAGTGCTGGAAAAGCAAACATTAAAACTATCTTGCAGATGGGCAGCAAAGGCACAGAGCAATTAAGGTTCTGATTTGGGAAAATACTTAAGAACATACATGAATCCCACTGAAGTAATTAAGTTCAGCTCCTGGGGAATGACTTTAATGAAACGAGACCTGGGAAATTGCCTGCAGACACTCATAAGCTTAGGAGAGAACCAAAAGCAGGTTCTGTTTCCAAAGTCTCATTTTGGTAACTTCAGTGATGTCCTTGTTCTGTCTCACTGGGGTCCTCCCTATTGGCTTTGTTTCTGACCAGAGAGCACAAAAGAAGAAGCTGGACACGTGAATGGCGTGCAGGAAAAACTGGTGATAGGGTATCCTTCTGCCTGAGTGAAGAATATCAGCTGGGGTTTTATTTCTCTTAGTTGTTTTTCTGTTTTCCTTACTTTTCTCTATATCATCCTTTGAATACTGCGAATTTAGCTGTTGAGAGGGAAGAAAAGACAGTGGTGGTCTGTCAAGTTCATTTACCAAGCACAGTCCTGTCCTGGAGCCCTAACACAGACTGGAAGATGCAGCCCTGGTATTTTAAGATGGCACCATGGTCTAGCTGTCCATTGCACCCTGCTGCTGCTGCTCCCCTCACTGCTACCTCCTGCTCTGCCTCTTCCTGGAAATAAATCTGGGGGCTGAGCCCACCTAGGCCTGCCACCTGTTTGCTTACAGGTCCTCAGCACTGGGCTGCCCAGCACAGCACCAGCACCAGTTGGGGTGGCAATACGGGCAAGGTGGATCACTTCCAGTGATGAGATTTGCTACCCAGATTGGGTCATGCACTGGAGGGGCTGTAAGGTCTGCTTGGGGGTTTAGTTCTGAGAAAAGGTCAGGTGGAAATGGCACTTCTCTTCCAAATGCGCATGCCTTGGGTGACATATCACTACACTCAACTGTTCAGGTCTCCATTAAAACCTGGCAAGTAATGAACTTGTAGCTAGAAGATAGTTGAAATAACTTCTCCAATTGAGCTTAACTTTAAAAATATTCAGGACTTTTTCTTTTCTTTGCAAAAAATATAATAACTATTATTGCTTCAGGCATGTCAATGAAAAGACGTGTAATGTTTTTTTCCAGAATTGAAGTGAAACATTTTTTAATACTGCTTTGATTTCCTACTGATATACTCTGCATGTTTTTCTTTTCTGCAAGATACAAGTTTCTTTTAAAAGGAATCATGTTATTTCAAAATTAAATATCAAAATATTTACTTCTAGGTTCTTGAAATAAAATGTTCAAACTTTTTCAGCTGAAGCTTTTCACAGAACCAGAAAGGAGTGTTCCCGTCTTCCTACTTGACAGAGTCAGGGCAATGATTGTTCCTCCATCCGTTCTTGTCACCTCCTCTCTGCCATTTTGAAGAATTTAAGCTGTGACAAGTTAATGGCACTTAACATCCCAAACCTTTTCACTGAAAAGCCGTAGGGGAGACAACTCTTACCTTTCTAAACACTGTTTCAGGCTCTGCTGCAGCTTCAGTTATTTTAAGGGAGAGCACTCAATGCATTTTCTGGCAGCAATCACTTCAGCAAATGCTAACTCTTAAATGACTTCTTTGATGTAGTGAAAATACCAAGAAATAAATCATGATGGTAGAACCAGGGTGCTATTATGGTTTGTGCTGGGCCAGTTGATTTGGGGCTGAGAGGAAGTTTTTTTTTTACTTGATGCAGCTCTTTTCTCCCATCTGTAGTCATTTGGACTTGAGGTATCTCAAGATAGTCCTTCCTCTTGAAAAAAAGACAAAAGAATGTCTTCTTGCTCTTGGTTTTCAGTCAGCTGATTTGAAAGCTGCAGAGGAGTTTCTTGCCATCCTGATGGTTGTCTGTCACCTGTCTACATAGAGTGTCTCCATTACTTACAAAAGCTTGTGTCTTTCTCTGCTCACCAGTGCTGCTGCTCTTGTCTTTGGTTTATGATCTGTTCCTAGGATGTATTTCCCTGGCTGGGAGCTGGCCACATTTGGCTGATGTCTGGAATGTGCTGCTCTGCTTTTTATTCATGTAATTGTTAAGCAGGAAATACCTATTAACTTGTTATCATCTTGTGTTGAACAGAGTCCTGGTGAGCAGACACCAAGGAGCTGCAGCCCAGTTGTTTCTTCCCACACACCTCATTCTCTGAGCTGAGTACAAAGCATGTGTGTTTCCTTGTTTCACAGCACACAAGTGTAATAGGTATCACATTGTGTGATTTCTCCTTCTTTGATTAGGCTTGCAGAAAACTCACCTCCTCCCACTAGTCAGATCCACATGTGTGTCTTTCCCAGGCTGCATTGCTAGACATTGCTGTAAGTAATCCTAGATTTCTAGCATGAGCTTTCCTGGAATATGTTAGTGATAACCTCCTTCTCCAAGTCATAGAAAAAACAATGAGAAGTGAGGCTGTTATGGGCCTTGTTCACACACAGGAGGAGGGGCTGGTAAGAAACATGATGTTCAAGGGCAGCCTGGGCTGCAGAGACTCAAACTGTGGAACGTAAGATCCTTAACACACAGAGGAAGGTGCACAGAAAGCTCACTTCCCTAGACTTCAGGAGAGCATATTTTGGCCTCTTCAGGGATATGCTTGGTAGACTATCATGGGATAAAGCCCTGTAGGGAAGAGAGACCCAAGAGAAATGGTTAATATTCAAGGATCACCTCCAAGTAGAAGTAATGCATCCCAACAAAGAGAAAGTAAATAAAAAATGCCAGGAGACCTCTATGGATGAACAAGGAGATCCTGGACTCAAATACAAAAAGGAAACCTACAGAGGATGGAAGTAGGGATAGATAATAAGGGAGGAATACAGAGAAACTGTCTAAGCCTCCAAGTATCAGGTTAGGAAAACTCAAGCCCTGAGAGAATTAAATCTAGCCAGGGATGTCAAGAGTGAATGAAAAGTTTCTTGTATGTATGTTTCAAAATACATAGGTATGTTGATGATGAAAGTAAGACGAAGGGAAATGTGGGCCCTCTCCAGAAGGAGACCTGGTTACCTGGGGTATGGAGAACTCTGAGGTACTCAGTTACTGTTTTGCCTCAATCTTCACTGACAACTGCTCCAAGAACATCCCCCCATCTCAGAGGGCAGAGGCAGGGACTGGGAGAGTGAAGAACCACCCACTGTAGGAGAACAGGTTTGAGAGCATCTCAGGCACCTGAAGGTGCACAAGGCCATGGGACCTGTTGAGGTCAATCTACAGGCCCTTAGGGAACTGGCAGATGAAATTGCTAAGCTACCCATCATAGCTTATATGAGAAGTCATATCCATATTTGAGAAGTGATGACAGTCCCATGAGGTTCCCACTGACTGGAAAAGGGGAAAAAAACCACAAATATTTTAGAAGGGAAAAAATGAAGACCTCAGGAACTACAGGCCAATCTTTCCTCTGTGCCTGGCAGGATCATGAAGCAGATCCTCCTGGAAATTGTGCTAAGGCACATGAAAAATAAGGAGGTAATTCGTGACAGGCAACACAACTTGAAGAGCAACTGACGTAATCTACCTGAACTTGTGCAAAGCATTTAACACTGTCCCACAAAACATCCTTGTCTCTAAACTGGACAGACAAGGATTTGATGGATGGACCACTCAGTGGATAAGGAATTGGTTGGATTGGATCTGGTCACATTCAGAGAGTTGTGGTCAATTACTCGATTAAGCTTAATTGGAGGCCAGTGACAAGTGGTGTTCCTCAGAGGTCAGTGTTGGGACCGAGACTGTGTCACATCTTTGTCGGTGACATGGACACTGGCATTGAGTGCATCTCAGCAGGTTTGCTCAGGGGAGACTTTATTGCAGCCTCCCAGTACCTGAAGGGACATACAAGAGAGAGGGAGAGGGACTTTGCTCAATGACATGTAATGATAGGACAGGGAATAGAGGCTGTACACGGAAAGAGGGTAGACTTAGATTAGCTATTAGGAAGAAATTCTTCATGAGATGTCGTTGCCGAGCGGCAAAGAAACACAGAGAGTTCTCAGAAGGCAAAATAAGAACTACTTTATTGGAAGCAAAGTGTACTTTTATAATGTACATCACTGTCTAGACATTGGTAGAGAAAGACACTGCCCTTTGGTAAACAAATCAGCAACAACAGCACATTTCCCACACACTGCAAGGTCTTTAAAAACACCAGGTGCTAGGTTGCTTACATTCTTTCTCCTGCTTTCCCAGGACCAGCCTGGGAAGCTCAAACTTCTTCTTGCTTATCACTGTCTGCATCCACAGTGAGACACAGAGAAGTTGTGACTTCCCATCCCTGGAAGTGTTTAATGTCAGTTTGGACATGATTTTGAGCGACCTGTCTGGTGGTAGGTGTCCTTGCCCATGGCAAAAGACCTGGAACCAGAAAATGTTTAAGGTCCCTTCCCACCATTTCTATGATTCTCTGAACTTTATTTGTCTATGTTTGAAGAAGCTGGTGTGGATAAATGAAGAGTGGTACAACTACATCTGTGGTGTCCACCCTGTTCTACTTCCAGTAAAAGACCCAGACCATTGTTTCCAAAACCACCAATGGGCTCAAGTGCACCAGTGACTCCTGTATAAACCATGTTTTCCCAGGACTAGGCAGATGGCACATTCTCCATAGGAGAAAATTATTCTTGATTGCAGTGTTTTAGCTCTGTATCAAGCACCTACAATTATGTTACCTCTTAAGGCCTGACCATATTCAAAAGAAGCTTAGTTTCATCCTGAAATTTGTGTCTACAAGGGGACAAGGTGGGGAATTGATAAGTGTGCAGACTTCATTGCAAAGTTAACTTTTACCTGTGTTCCTTGAATGGTGATGTCCTGCAGGTGCAGCCAGGAGAGCTGATGTCTAGAATGCTCGTCCTGATTATGGCTGGGCTGTGCATGTGCCCACACTCACTGGCACCAGAGAAATTGAGCAAGAGCAACCTTGGGGGTCTGCTGAAACACAGCTTCCTCATGAACTAGGCTACCATGGAAAAGATTTGGAGGGGAGGCTAAAACCTCAAAAGCTCCATGCTTTCTTCCTAGGCTTGAAATTTCTGAGTCTCAGCCCTTTATTTTCCTGTAATTTGGATTTTAAAAGGTCTCTGCTGACTGGTTTAGTTTTAGGACTCCTACAGATCTTCCTTGGGTCACTGCACCTGACCCAGGAGTGTGATGAATGCACATTTGGGCAGATTCTGAGAGAGGCTGAGGAGCTTTTAGGAAAGGTGTTATGTGGGAGAGGACTGCAGCAAGGTATGCAACCTTCAACTCTCTTCCTGCCCATGTCTCAGGAGCCCTGGAGGAAGCCAGCAGAAGGTGAGAGCTTCTTGAATGTCTCTTTTGGAGAAACCGGCTTTTTCCTGGCCACTTTCCCAAGTGCTCCTCAATAGAGGAGGAAATGGGAGCATGAGCTAGACACTACATAGTAGTAAGTCTGATCATTTTGAGAGTACTCCAAAGTCCTGGCTGCAGTAAGGTGTAATATTATTTTGATTGTCTACTTGTATGCATCTCCATGAGAATCATTTAAGGCCCTTTAGATTATACCTCAAGTCCTATTTACAGGAAGCTGTGAAAGCAGTCATAATCACAGTGTGGACCATGATTCAACTGTCTTCCATCTACAGAATTCCTCATGGAAAACCTATCACTTGCCTGCAGGAGATTTCTCTCACTCCCTGTTTCCACCCCAGAAGCCTCCAGTGGCTAATGCCACAGAACCTCTGGCAAGGGCTGCTCTTCAGGCTCTCCTGGAGTGAGCCTGGCAGGCATCTTAGAGAAGGCAGACAAACTTCCCACCCACAGGCAACCAATTTGATGTGAATTAAATGACTGGGTCCAAAAAGCTGTGAACGAACAAAGCATTTGATGAGTAAAGGCAGAGACATCGGGGGAGGCTGGCTGTCATCAGGAGGGATGTTTGCTGAACTAACCTGCATGCTGGCATTTCTGTGAGCTCATTTGAGAGGGAAAGGATCATGGGACAGTGTGTCATTTTCTTGTGCTTGATTTGGATGAACCATGGGATGAGGTTAAACACTTCATATAAAATACTAACTCTGATAATGATGACAGACTTTATAGGGGCCTATTTTGCATTACTTATATGTCTTTTAATACAATATAATCTGTCTTCCTAAGCTGGAAGGTTTCCAGGTTCTTGTCATGCAATAACTCTAGTTCAGCTATGTCTAACCAGGAAGAACAAATTTTAAACATATATTTAATTGAAAAGTAAGGTGGCAGATCTTAGGAACCAATGCTACACTATCTCTTAAACAATTATACAGCAAGCTGGGCCTTCTGGAATGGCCCTTTTGGGATTTATTCATCAATAAAGTGAGACCAACGTGAAACTTTAGGAAGGTAAAACTGGAGATTGAAGTTTTATTGTTATAAAGCATGTTTTAAGTAATTGAAGGAGATGTCCTTCAGAAGAATTATATTTAAAACTATTCCAGGAAGCCAGCCAATGTATACAAGCATTTGCTGAAAGTATGTGAGAGATTCATAAAAATATTTCCTGGATGAAACATTAACAGCACAATGTTTTAAAAGCAGAACTGCAAGAAATGCAAGACGTTTAGGTGAAAGTCTTACTGAGATACAGAAGAAACATCAGAATCCAGGACACGAAGCATCAATTGCATGATTGTGCTTCCACTGAGAGAGCTAAAGAATGTCATTGGTATGGAAAATAAACAGACACGTTTCTCCTCACCAGTCATTCCTCACACATTTTGTCAGTTCATGTTACCTGAAAGATCCTTCCATTTGAATTGTCCATGTAGCATTACATTACTGCCCCATGGCTGAGTACCTAAACTCTACAGTTTTTCAATTTTTGTGCCACTGACCTTGCCATTGGATGCGTCTTATTCCAAGCTTTCAGCTGCCAGTCTCATTCACTTTGTCCACTCTGCTTCCCATTTTCCAGCACCTAATTCCCTTCTCTGTCTTTACATTTTTGACTTCTGTAATGTCCTTCTTCTGTTTCCTCGCAGCCACAAGGAATCATCTCTTACAATCCACAGATGAAAATATGTACAGTATGTGAAACTCATCTTTATTGCTCAAATACCTTTTCTTACTTTTTGTCTTTATCCTTTTTATATCAAAACCACTTTGGCTTTGGAATTGTGACCTTATATTTTTACAGTAGCAATGATATCAGGGTGGTGTTGCCATATACTGTACCTAGAGATACTTCCATAAGAACATAACAAATGGAAAAAAGGAATGTGTAAAATAAATAATACTGAATGACAAAAACCCAATGTCTATGGTGAGGTCTACAGAAAGGCAAGAGAAAATGATTTTGGAGATATAAAGATTTACTCTGACAATTAGAATTGAGATGCACACCTAGCACACCTCTAAAAAAAACAGTAAATATTTCTAGAAAACCATTTTCATCATAAATAAGGCAACAGATGCAACTACAAGCCAGTCATTTAGAATTCACCACTCTAATGTGTTTTGGAGCAGCCATTGTCAAAACTATTCCAATGTGTGCACGTTGGGTATCATACCACAAAAATTTTCCAAGCAAAACTGGTTTCCAAGCTAGGATTTCCTGGGATAGATATGACATATACTTCCCCAATTTTTAGGAGAGCCTAGGGTTTTTAGACAGACTGTTTAAGTTTAAAAGTACTTGTCAAGACAGTCGAATGCCCTGTTGCATGACCTAGTGCTCCATCTGGGACAATGAAGAGAAGTGCTGCCTATTTAAGAATTAAGGAAGAACACTTATTTTTTTCTAATAGTCAGTTTAAAGTTTTGGAAAATTTGGTGGTATAGGATGAATCATTGACTTGGATATTTATAAATTTTTATTATTTGTCATGCCTGTTTCTGAACAAGGAATTGTACCACAGACCTGAAGTTGGTCTGACTGCTGTCTACTATTCACTCTTTGCCTAAAATACTTTATGCATTTCAAAAATTCTCCTACATGGCTGTGCAGTGCTAGTGACTTTTCATGGAGTTTAACAGACATAATGGATTTTTCAAGTGGAAATAAATATGTAAGCCTTGGTATATTATGCATCTGAAAGAATGTTCACTCCAGCAAACTCAGGTAGTCCCTCCTTCCTGTGATCCACCAAAGCTCTGATGAAGATGTCTAGAAGCAAGTTAATGACCAGAATAGCTATTCAAGACCATGAGCTGTGATCATCTGAGTGATCCTCTGTGGAAAACAAAAGATGGATTTGTACTGATTTTGGTGAAAAGTAAATATATATTCCTGCTGGAGTCAAATCCACTTTGAAAAATGCTGAATCAGTATTTTCAAACAATGCTGAGCAAGACCTAATTGCAGCTTAATAGGCGGCCATGGCTGCTACGAGATGGAGGCATCTGAGAAACTCCCTGCAGATCTCCAAGAGGAACAGTGGAGTTTACTGGATCAAAAACTACATTGGACCTTCAAAACCTGGTCCAAATGGGAAGTCTTTCAACTATCACATCCTGCAGAACTACACTTCACACTGTAGAAAAAAAATCAGCCAGTATGACAAGTCCTGGATATTTCAAAGTGAGAGTTAAGGCATGTACTGAATAACATGCATAATTTCACATAAGAGCTCAGCAATACCAATGCACTTTAAGCTCATGAGATGATGCAGGTGGAAGAAAAATTTCAAAGAGAAAGATATTTAGCATTTATAACTGGTGCAGATGGTTTAGATGGTTATAATTCATATTGTAATAAAAATTGGCACGATAAACCATTGTGAAATCTGTTATCCAGATTTGCAAAACATAGATAAGGATATTTGAGCTAGGTAATATCTAGAGATCCTATTCTAGAATGAAAAAAACCTCAAAGTACCTATTTTCTAGTTGGCAGATAGCAGGGTTCAAGAGTGTGTTAGATAACAATTTTACATTTCAAGATGCCAGAAGAGATCAGGACTGCAGCAGATGCTTCACATCTGGAAAATGAAACTTAACTCTGCTAATTTTAAGGATGTTGTTTAGTGTCATAAATGTTTAGGGCCAGTATGAAAGGAATTTGCTAAACAAATTACATAGAACTTACAACAAACAACATAAGGAGAACCTTATTGCTTTTCAGAGTACACTGTTTTGGAAACCAGATGCAGTGATTCAAACTGGATTCTTAGGAGGTTCTGTAGTTGTGTAATTTGCAATCATTGCTGCTTCAGCTTGGTAAATTATTGTGTATAGTTCCTGTTAAGTTGGCCTAATCTCTGCATAAAACTTCACCCAAAACATCATACCGTTAAGTTCAACTGAACACAATCATTAAATTATCCTGTGTCTTGCCTTCTAGTAAATTTCATATTAGCTGAAACCTTGTGAGTAAATTTTGCAAGGCCAAAAGTATCTACATATCAATATATCCTTGTCTGTATAGGCTCAGCCAATACTTTTTTCTCAGAACAGCCCAATAAGAATTTTTAGAAACTAAAATTAGGTCAGTTGTCTTACAGTTTTTTATAGAGGTTACTGCAGAAGGAAACCTTTCTATCTGTAGTTAATTACAGTACTGCTGTTGTGGTGCTGAAGGCACCGAGGTTTCAGCCCAGCTGTCCTGGTGGTCTCTTGTGGCATGAGACCAGGAACTGCTCCAGTGTTGCATGAGCAATCACCTGGTCAAGTTAATAGAGCAGTTGACTAAATGATTCCTGCAAGCAGCACAGTATGTTTTGAGTTTACATTTTGGACAAGTATACTGTAAACAGATAGCCTCACCTTAACCAGGATATGATTTTAAAACTATCTAATAGAATTGCAAAAATCAAGAGAAAAAATTCTTAGATTTCTAATTTTTTTTTTCCTGATGAGGACTTTTTTCTGGCTACATAAATACTGCCTTTTGCTTTACAAGCTGAAGTATTTCCTTTCTCTTTAAGTATTACAGTACTATCTTTCCTAACAATTATCTCATTCTGCTTTTTCTTTTTTTTTCCCAAAGGGTTTTTTTCCTCCTTTTAGCAAAGTCTAATTTGGCCAGATCCACCTACATATGCTCAGCTTTCAAATGATTCATTTCAGATGTTCCTTCTGCTTCTCAGCAGCATTTCTTTCCATCGTTTTCCATATGTCAACAGGTTATTTTCAAGCAGGCTCTCTTCCCATTTTGTCAGTAGGGTTAGCAATGTTTTTTGTGTGAGGATTGTGGGAATCAAATAAAAATGACTGAAGATTTTATCTATCATTTGTTCATAACTCTTACAAAAATAACAGACGAAAATAATCCCTGATTTTCCTGGTACATAACTGGTCATTCCTTTGCACATCTTTGCTCGATAGACAACAACTGCCTTTGATTTCTCATGTTAATTTTGAGTTTGATACTGTGATAGGTGTCAAGCCCAAGTAAAGGCACATGTTAATTGTGTGGGGGTTTGTTTCATTTATTATACTGATTTTTGCTGCAGATACTTTCGCACTTCAGCATTCCTTTGCAGGAATTCATCTTTCTCCATTTTTAGGTGTCTACTGCTCAACTTTTTTTTTCTTTTTTTTTTTTTCTTTCTTTTTTTTGACAATGGAATAAAAATATGCAGCTCCTATTTTCCTTAGAGGTATTCAAAGTATTTTTCTCTTACATATATATCATCATTAATTTTTTTTTTCTCCAACATGCTGCTTCTTCTCAATCAGCCTTTTAATGTCCTATGAGAAACACAGAGCAAGATGGGAGAAGCTAAGGGTCTATGGTATAGTGTGTGCACTAACCTGCTGCAATTTTCATGATACACCATTGTAGCTCTTCTGCATTAGCTATTTTACAGGGCTTCAGGAGAGCAGAGTTTTTTTGTGTAACTTCTGTCTCATTTAATATATCAGTTCTCAGAAGGAAAACTATTTGGTATTTTTTGAAAGTACAGACTTTGTTTTAATTGGCAAATACTGCACTTTGGAAGGGGCTATAGTTTGCATTATTATAAAGCTTTCACGCAAACACAACATTGTTTCCAATTCAGTCATACTTTTCATTTAAATTTTAAGGCATACTTTAAAAATAATCTGCTTTGCAGATAGCCCAGTTGGTAACAACCAGGCTTTGCATAATGCCTAGCACAAACTTTGTGCAGACAGCCAAACAATAGAAGGCCTGTGTCCAACTTGACAAATGTTAGATGCAGATTTCCATTGTCTTGCTCGAAGTTAAGATTGCGTCAGGGAATTTCTGTAGAGATTTTATTCATTGCAACCGATTGTTAAAAATCACACCCTAAATCCAAAGTTATTAATAACGTATTCCACAGATGGCAGATTGTTTTAGAAGAGCAAAATGCGTTGAGTGTGTTTCTCCAAAATGAATTTTTATCTCACAGCATTTGGCTCTAAATCCAATCTAATCAAATGTAATTTAAATTGCAGTATGAAGTGAGGGAAAATAATTTTGTGCCTCATGTTGTATTGCCATGTAAATCCCTGAGCCTTAAAAACATTGCCGATTATGTATTTAACAGGTTTATTGGAAGATGGAAAATAACATTATTCAGCAGGAAAACGCCATGCAAGTATAAGAGTAATTTCTCTTGAAATTACGCTGAACATGTGAAAAACAAAAGATTTTTGAGAGCATTTTATTAATTAAGTTGGTTGGGATTTGTAAAGCTGTGATCTATGTATATGGTCAACTATTCCTCCCTCCAAAAACAACTCTAAGATTTTAAAGCTCTTTGCAGGGTTGATCAAATGGAGATGGACATTGTGATAATTCAGTGCTAAAACAGCCCCCACAAAAAATACTGCAGTGGCAGAAGTGAACAGATGGAAAGCTTTCTGAGCATCATCTCCTTTCTCTGTAGACCTAGAGGAAGCAGTACTGTTACTTGTCTGTAACAGCAAATATTTTTCCCTATCTCACCAGCTCTGCTATGCTTCTTGTTTTCCTCATGATATATAAGCAAGTTTCTACCTGTTCTTGCACCTGATGAGAGCTCAGCAGCTGAGACAAGTGACTATTTCAGCACCTATCTGCAGCACAGTCTGCATATGAATAACCTGCACAGATGCTTAGATTGCATTTTTCATCCCTTTATGCCTTAATGGGATGGAGAAAGCACCAGCTGGCTGTCAGCAGCGGTGCCCTGTGGAGCTCAGCTGGGTTGCTCCTTTACAACCTGAATGCAGAATTCAGTTCCTTCATGGTGCAGTCAGGGCGGTATCAAAGGAAACCCACATGTGATGGAAACTGCACTGGTTCCTCCTTCGGGAGATGTTACAGCCCTGTAACACTAATGAAAGGCCAACTATACTGTCAAAACATAATTAGAATGTAAACTAATCTCAGTGCAGAAGGGAAGGTACAGCACCTACCTTTGTCAGCCTCAGCCATGACTCACTGCATGGTGGCATAATAAGCCCAAATGAATATGCAGTTGGAGCTCAACCCACACAACTCTGCTCTCAACTATCAGTAACAACACTAGGAGACATATAACTTGCAAAAGCAAAAGGAAAGTTATTCTTTAGGAAATTTAATTTAATTTCTTGCTAAAATAGTAGCAGTAATTATGCATAGATAAAGAATTGTATATTTGTAAGTATCTACCACAAAACGCCATAAAAATTTTGATGTATGGTTAGCATATGCTCTATTGAATGGGAATATAGCTAAACTATGCTAAAGCTGGCATCATATTTCTGGTGTTAAACTAATTTAGCATGTAACATTATCTATCTCATGAGACTCAACCTGTAATGACTTGGATTTGTGCTGTGTATGGGGTCTGTAAATAAATTGCACTGTCTCTATTGTGCCAGAAGAGATTATTTGAAGCGGAGGAAGCAGAGATAGCTTAAGTGGCATACAACCAGGAAACTACATGACACAATTGTCCAGTGACCTATTTGGTCAAAATCATTCTTATTTTTTCCTTTTTTTATCTTCAGCATTATTAAAGTGCTTTTCAAGCATTACAGAATGTTCTGTTATACTATCTCCTTTTCCTCCGTGGCTTACAAAGTCTCTCAAGCTGCGGACAGGCAGCTGAAGAAATTCAGGAGACAGTGGGTAACATGCCAAGCTGCCTTTTGTAGTTGACCTGAGTCTGTCTGCAGCATTATCTAAATGACTTGTGTTGCTTTCATCTTAGATGCTTACAACAGGAAAATTGCTTCCTACAACAGGGATGGCATTGTTCCCTGAATGCATTGTTTTGCTAATGGATTTAAAAACCTAACTATGTGTTGAATATATTTACCCTGACAGAGGATGATGACTGGCTAAGGAAATTAAATCACCAGCACATAAGCAAGGAACAGATCTTGTTTCAGGGTGTTTCAGGGTGTTTCTTTATACTTTTAGTCCATAGAGCTAATGATCTGAAATAGTTTTATAATGTCACCATTCATTCACTCTATTTGCTAGGCTCTAGTTCAATAAGATAGTCAAGCATGTGCCTCTCTTCAGCTGGGTCATTCTTTAGTAGATCTTAAACTTTATCTTCAATACCTGGGGTTTTAGTTTCTTGAGTCAGTTGGAATAGACTTCATATTGGGATAATTAAAAAGCTAACCACTCAAAATAGTCTTGTGTTGATATTTTGAGGAAATACATGTAAATATTTACTACTGACAACAAAATGTAGACAGTCATTAAGGCTGTAAAGTTGTTCCCAAAACAGACTCCTGATTATTTCTTAATTGGATTCTTTTTCAATGAAGTTCACTTGAACAAAAAACCAAGTGGTCTAGGGCATGGGTCTGAAGGAAACCATTACCTTTTTCATCTTCCTCTTATTTACAGTGAACTCTTCTAAACATATATGCAATTCATTATTAACTTCATGTAGATCCTGGGAAGATTTAGAGAAGTTCAGTTTCAAAATTCTGTTTGACAAATGAGCTCAGATATAGGAAATAATATAAATTTATGAGATGAGATCCTATAATTTTAACATTACCACGAACAAGAGCTAAAGGTATCCTTCTCATCCCAAGGCCCTTATTGCTCACACAAAAATCTGAATGTCATTTGAAATAGAGTTTGTAAAAGTCAAGGGGTAATGGCAAGAAGCAGGAAACAAAATATCTGCCTGTGTAACATGGTGTCCTCATTTGGCAGAGGAAAATACAGAGTGATAGGGAAACACACACCAAAAAAAAAAAAAAAAAAAGAAAAAAAAAAAGTCTGGAAAGAAACTGAGAATGATCATCTTTTGGGTCAGTCAGTGTCCCCAGACAGTTCATCCTGGGTGTACAATCCAAAGGCAGTGGTCTCTGTCACATAAATTGTAGGTCCCACCTAAACTTTCTAGTGGCCACTCTCTGTTTATTTTCCTTATATTAGGATATATTGAAGTGTGGGGGTTTTATTCACTTCCCTCCTTATTCTTTAGGAGCCTCTTGCAGGACTGAGATTAGGGTACAAATATAGAAGAAACCAAATTGGGAAAAAGCCCTAGACCAGCCACATTCCTGGAAGAGTTCAAGGCCAGTTTGGATGGGGCTCTGGGCAACCTGGTCTAGTGAGCAACCTCATGACAGAGGTGTTGAACTATATGATCTTTAAGCTCCCTTTCAACCCAAAATACTCTACTATTCTATGATTCAATTTGCACTCCCAAACTTCTGAATAAGATCAGTGTTTCTTGCTGCAAGATTTGTAAAGGGAATTGTTAATGTTTTCTGTTCAAAAGGTTGTTGTTTACAGTAGTTAATAAGTTAGAGATAATGTAAAAGCATGCATTGCAGACTGCACCAGTGCATGCCTAAAGTGTGACATTCAAGAAGATGAAATATTTCCAGAAATCTGATGCTGGATCTATGTGAGGCCAGTGAGCTGCCAAATCAAGCAAGATTCTGCCCAAAATTTTGTTCCACTGCTTATGTGCCATATTTTCAACCTCACTTCATTCATGTGGCAACCTTGAACCTGAAAATTTAGAAAATATGAATAACTACATTAAAAAACCCTTATGATGATGGTAGGTTCTGCTAAAAAGCATTCTAATAAATCTATAGCATTTGAGTGTTCATCTGCACATTCACAAGAATCATCTGTACTCCAGCGAATGTATTAACAGAACATATCATCTTTTAAAGCTGATGGTGGCATTTTGCAAGCTTTGATGGTTTGAAACTGACCCTCCTTTGAATATGGTGAAAGTTTACAGGATACCTTTAAAATACTGTATAGCTAATAATTATTTGTTGACTAATGAGTAAAGGCTGTTCCAAATCAACAGGTGTTAGTGATCATATAACAAAGGAAGTGATGAAATCATGGACTGCTGACTGCTGTTTAACAAGATAGAAGTTTTCCTTTCAAGTCCCTTTATTATTCACTCCTGACAAGTTTTAACTGTGATTTTCTTCCCCACAATATATATCATAGTGCTGCATGATATTTTTCAAATAAAAAAGACACTCTTCAGTGTGCACTTTTTTGAACATTTTTCTTTTCTAATTTCATACTATTATGTTTCCACCCAACCCCTCCTTAAAACATTCAGAAAACTACCAATATAATGAGAATTCAGTCATTTCAGACAGGAATTTCTGAAATCCACTTAATATTAAGGGTCTGCTTTTACACTTATGAAATATACTCTGCTTGGAAATTATATTGTTTATAATTTTATTGCTTTATTTTATTTTAATTTTATTTACAATGGCTTTAGTGATTTTAAGAATTTGGCTATGAAATAATAATGGTTTTCTGTAACTCATGGATCCTTTGCTCTACAAGAAGTTTCATGAACTGAAGATGCAATGAGATTTGTTTTCTGATTTTTTTTCAATATAATTTCTGTGTCCTTTTTTATATGAATTTGTAGATTACCTTTTTAGATTAAGGGTGGTGAAATATGGAATGTTTGGGGGGTCCTTAAAATTATTTTGGCTAGCTATATAGTGTACTATCTGTAATTTCCTAGCAGAATTTACTGTGCTTTTTATGTGAAACTATTTTTCCTGTCTGTATTCAGCTTTAATAGCTCCCCTTTTACCAGGAGGTATTCACACACTCATACACATACACATTCATTCTGGACTGTATGTTGGTTTCGTGATGATCCCAGGGCTGGGTTTTAGGAAAATAAATTGGAATTTGAGCTCTGAACATCTTCAGATTGTCAGTGTTTATCTCAAAGCACAATAATTTTATGTTATACTTGACAAGAAAGCTGCAGAAAAATTGTCAGCATCAAGGCATTAATTGTAGTAAAGAACTGTTAAATCAGAATGATAAACTCTTAAGGATGGAATTATGAATTCTAGAGCAAAGTGCAAGTAGGTCTCCCAGAACTGGTAATTCATATTGGCCACCAAAACCTCTTAGTATTAAAACTAAACACGATGTGCTCTGCCCAAAGTATTTTTCATTTACTTTAGCTTTGTCCTGGAATGCTCTGTCTCATTAAGTGACTGATCCTGATAAAAGGGAATTGCATGCTACAGGATCAAAACCCGAAAGAATCAACTTTCCTGACATTCTTCTGTTGCCAAAGCTATTTTATGGAAGCTTATTGATATGCTCCTATCTATAATCTAAGGTAAAATTAAGTCTTTTATTTTCTCACCAGTTTTTAGGTACCTCTTCAGATCCTGACACATTTGGGGAGTTTCATTTAGGTAATTTAGATAATTTTAGGTATTATAAACTCCCTTTAAAAAATTCCATGGTAGTTCTAAAACTCCACTTGGCTTAAAGTAACAGGACCTGACTTTGTACAAAAATAAGTTTTTAGTAGTAGTAATACAAAATATATGGAGAAAGCATCTTATGCCATGAAATATAAGAAGATTAACTGTGGATGCTCTTTCAGTAAGAGAGTTTGAAAGTAAGTACTGTTTGAAAGAGAATATTTTCCCAGCAGACAATAAAATATCTTCAAAACTAAATGATGAACTGAAAGTCAGACCTTGGTCCTTTTAATTCAATTGTGTGGATGATCTAATTCCCTGAAAAGATTATTTTCGTGCAAAATGGAACAGACAAAACCAAGCGTGAGTGAAAGTGAACCTTGCTTATTGGCAGTGGTGTCTGTAACACTTTTTCATTACTGATTTTCAGTAACAGCAAGAAACTCCGCACAAAGACTGTCTCAAACAGACAACCCAGCTTTTCAAAGAAAAAGGTTGGCAAAGGGGAAGAGACCCTCACATGAGGTTGCAGAAGCAAGAGGGAGCTGAAATAGGGTGCCAGTGAAGACCCCACTTCTCCCAGCATTGCTTCTGCTGCTGAAGCTAGAGATGCCCAGATATGGATCATCACAGGAACCCTTGTGAAGGAGCACCCTCACAGGAAAATATCTAGAAATTTTAAATATAACAAATCTCAGAAAAACTTTTAAAAAACAGCTACAGTTACAGGATTTCCAGGCAAGGAACAAATGTGTGATAAGAGACCGTCCGTGCTTCTAAAAGACAGAAGTCCCCAGAACTGTTCTTACCGGCAGCATTTAACGAGCCCATCATCCCAGAAGACACCTTTCAGCCAAGGAGCAGGTTAGAAAACACTTGCTAAGAATCCTTCTTAGTGCAGGTGCAGCTTATCAGGAGAAATTGTTTATGTCTGTGCTCTATCAGTTTCACAAAACCCCCACACTACCTTGTCACTCTTTCATTTGTATTTGCCAATATGATAATGTTTCACTAGCTTAGATAAGCACTACACTCATGCAACCTCACAAACCCTTCTTGACAAGCACTGCCTTGTTAGCAAAACCTTCTTCTAGTGCCATGTAGGTTTATTTTAATTTTATCTCCGTGAAGACTCCAGATACATTTCTGCATAATGTGCATTGGCAGCCACAGGGTGGTAAAACAATGACAGTGGATGGAGTCACACCCATGTATATCAGTAGAAATTTGTTCAGTTTATTGTTTAGCAGACCTTTTTGGCCTTATATCCCCAACCAGACCCCAGACCTTTTCTGTTTATGGTCTCCTGAGACATTCCTGTTGACACCATTTAGCTGGACTTCATTGTGTGCACAGTGAGCTTTAAGTAGTGCAAACTGCATTAAGCTGAACACACTTGTAAATCAGACTTTTTATTTCTTTCTGCCATAGCTTCAGCTCATTGCATAATTCCAGGTTGAAGCTGTGATACCTTAAGTTTTGGCTTTTATATTTTTTAGATTCTGTGCTGTTTTAGTGGGTAATTTTGGGTTTCATGTTGGGTGCTGCTAAGCTCTCTTCACAGAGTAGATAGACGAGGCAGTTCCTTTTCTCCCTCAGTACCAAGGACAGCTGGGGCAGCCTTCAGGCCCCAGAACAAAAGCCACGGTGAAGCGAGAAGAAAAAACAAGGAAGGTGGAGCTTCATGACCTGGGGCTGAGGTTGGATGACTGACTCCAATATGCTAATGGACCAGAACTTATAAAAGTGTGAGACCTCATGATCAGCCATCCATTTTGTGACCATTTTGGGGTTCATCATGGGTGTAGTCCAGCTGGGCTCTTGTGCTGCCCAGGTGTACCCATTGAGGCTTTTTAATAAATACTTTCTTTATTCTTTTGCTCTGTCTAATCTCTGTTCCAGGTCAGCCTCTAGAAGACATCAGCTGAGCAACAATTTACAGTGAATATGATGGTTAAGCCTCAGCTGTTTACAATTTTTCCACAAGTAAAATTGAAGTTCTCCTGACTTAAACTTCTTGTATTTCATTAAAAGAGCGCATTTTAGTGTTTCTTGGCTGTGTCCCATTTTCTTGGCTAGAGTTCTCAGGCAGATTTGATGTTGTCAGATGGTGCTCTCAATTCTGAACAAAAAGGGGAAAAAGCAACTTTTTTTCTTGGGGCCTTGAAGGCTTTTCTTCTGACTTGTCAGACCTTTCTCACTGTCCTCTCTTTTCCTGTGAACAGGACTTCTAATATCTTCTAAGAAATTTTCTTCTTTTCTGCCACCAGGGTATTGTCAATTAGTTTGCTGCTTTCTGTGGAAGTTAGCTGTTCCTCTTTTTACACCAATGACCTTTTAGTGGGGGATTTCTGATCCCATCAGCATGCTCCTTTGAGATTTTTTGGCATATAAGATGCCCACTAACCATTCCAAGCTGGAGTCTCTAGACTTCAGAAAACATCAAAGCCACACACCGGTAATGGAGGCTTTCATGAAGTTTTGTTTACATTTGTATGCTAGGAACCCACAGAGTTCAGGTGAGTCGAAGCCAAAACCAAATCCCTCCACATGGCATCGGACATGGTCATTTTGAACTTGACCTGAAGATGTGGGAGTGTCGAGTGCTGATTTACTGTGGGCCTGAGGAGCATTTTCAGCTACCTACCATCAATAATAATAAGCACCATGGTGCACATTCACACGTCCATGCAGCAACCTAGACCAGTATTGCATTCATCCACAGAGCATTCTAACTGCAAGGTGAATACATTTGCTCTTGCTCACATCACATCTTGACAAGGCTCTCCAAGTCTGAGGAATCACTGTGACTTATTACTGTTACCCAATTAGTAATCTGACCTAGATTCTTCTGTTGCATTTCCAGGAAAACAACCCGTACTTTTTGTAACATGATGTTCCACTCAGACCTCCTGGAGTGATTTCTATGACCCTGATCACGCTTCTTCAGTCAATCTTACTGGGATCTAATATTTCATATTCATCTCTCTGAGTGTCTCACAACAGACCAGAACAGAGACACACATTTGTAGACTAGAGGACAGCACATTATGATCATGAACTCTGAACTCTCTCAAAACTTCAGGGGGCAAAGGGATATTTTGAAAGAAGTGCTAATTCAAAAAAATACGGCTTTATTAGCGGAGCTTGGTAGGCTCATCGCCATGTTATGTGCAGCATGCACATCTTGGGTCATGCAACAGGGATACTCTTTGGCAGGCTTCTCATTCTCTGCACAGCCAGGAGTTGTTACTGGCTCTGAACTGTTACTGGCACCCTGACCTGCTAGTTACAGCCACTGGAGCACAACCTGAAATTCTACAGCTTCTGTGTTGCTGAAAGCTGCAGAATTTGGCCTTTGGCTGTGCAAGGTGTTTTACAAGGGGTGAACACATTGCCAGACTATTAGCTGTACTGAGTTTTAAGTTCTTAATTTAGTTGTCTCCTAGGCTTTTCCTTTTACTAACTGGGAGGGGGATCAGGTTGGGGGCTACTCAGAATTGTTAACTTAGGCTTTCACACTCTGTAGAAGCTAAGGCTCTCCCTCCTAGCTATGACTTCAGAAAATAAGGGGCCTCGCCGATCTGTTAGATAGTTTGGGTATATCCTCTGACAAACATGCAACCAAATTCCACAAGACAAATTTCCACCAGATACTTTTGAACTCAGTTGAAATTTAACTTGAGGAAGGTTTCAAGACACCATTCTCAAACAGCTAGACAACTGATATCCTAGGAGATATGTTTAAAACAGATAATTTCTCCAAGTTTTGCAGACAAATAAAATTAATAATAATAAATTAATATATTTACAAGTAAAAATAAAAAAAAGTTACAAGCACTATTCATTCTCTTTTCAGATAATTGCATAATTATGTATTTCATCCAGGAACTGATATTGTATTGCATCTTCATGTTAGAATAGGAAGTACTTTTTTAATGAGAGAACAGGAAAAATATCAACTGAATAAAAAGCATTTTATTTCCTTAATTACTTTTTAATAACCCAATAAGATCAGAAAATCATAAAGCAACCTGGATGATCAGATACACCTCGCATGCTTCCAAAAAGTTCTGTATATAAATTACACTGTTGATATTGGGTAAAGAATTTTGTTATCTTAGAATCTGTTATATGCTGTTGCCATGTAAATTATTTGGCTGGCACTACTGACAGTTTGTCTAACTGGATTGCAAGTTGCTTATTAATGCAGTGTTGGAAAATCATGTGAAACTATCACTCTTCTGAGACCAAGTCAATATTTACCTACATTTGGATGACGTGGCTGCCATGGTGATGGAGGGGCTGTGGGGAGGCCAGAAGTGCCTGGTTTTGAGGCACTCAGCACACACACAGCATGCTCATGCCCCTCTGGCACGTATGCATCCCATACAGCACCCTGGAAGGTTCACTAAGATAAACTAAGATAGTTGACCATCTCAGCTGTATTCAATTAAGTGTCCCTGATCTTCTTTTATGGGGAGTATTTCACATCAAGACTTGATTTTTTCAGTCTCTTCTGTCCTCCTCCAGCATCTCTCCTCCTTCTGCTGACTTGATAAACAGATAAATTAAAAACATATACATGAATAATAAAAAAAGAGAACGTCAACAAAAGGAGCAGCATTCAATCAACATGAAACACTTCCTAAAGCCCATTTGACTTAGCAAACTCCAAGTCTATTGAATTTTAATTTAGTCAAAAATTCCAAGGAGGAATTAGAAGAGAAAGAGAAAAAGAAAGAAAAGAACAAATATCACTTTTGTTCTTGTTTGCAGTGCTGTTCAGCTGATAAAAATTCCAAGAGGAAGCAGGACCAAGAATAAGCTTGCCTTGTGTCTCACTTTAAGTACCCTTTAAGTGCCCTTCCCGGGCCCTTCCCCCAGGTGGGACTTCTGGTCATTTGGCCACTCAGGAGCTGGGTTGGGGCTCCAGAGGCAGGTGTGGAGCATTGTCCCAGTGTCCCAGGGATTGGTGGCCACTGCAGGGCTGGGACAGAGGCCCAGAGGTGGGGGGTGCACACATGCACCCAAAATGTTTCAAGCCAGCAATCCTTCCAGTCTCTCACAGCCCCTAAGATCTGATATTGATGGTTTTCCCTGGGATGTTGCCATGACCCAGAGATGTTTCTGGGAGAGCTGGACTGTGAATCAGGGAGCTCACACTGCAGAAAGGAAGTGGAGGAGGGAGGTACTCTGGTCCTTAGGCCCACGAGATCTAAAATAGCTGCCTGAAACAATTCTTAAAGGATTTTGTGCCAAAAGAAAATGTTATCTATCAGGGTGATTCTCTGACTGACCTGAAGTTAAGCCATGCTGTAGATCAAGGAGGAGCTGATGAGAACAACTCAACAGCAGGGACTTCTCTCTGTCAGATGCATGGGATCCCTGTGGATGGAAATCTCAGTTCAAGCTCTGACTTCAGAGTAGATGCTGAGCAGTGTCACTGAGCTCCAGCACATGGAGCACTCATTTGTTTTACAGTTAGAGACCCACCTGTCATAACAGAAGAAAATAGACCTTTCTTTTTTTCCAAATACTTTAATTTGTGTTAGAGTTTATCCATTTAAGAACAAGTTGAAATTGTTCCCACTCCCCTCCACCCCCCCAAGGAATATGAGAACATTTGCTAGTTTTGAATAACAAAGGAATCAAAGACATAATCTGACAAATGCCACACTAATCACCCAAGTTTCAGGCTATCTACCTGCTGGAATCTATATGGTTATGTTCCCATAGTGAAGGGAGAGAGAGAAAATAGAAAGAAAAAGATTAGTAGATAAAGGAAAGACCTCAAGGTGTGAAACCAGATGAAGGGGCAGGACTGAGATGCCTATATGCTGAATAAAGCTTTACACCATGAGTAATCCTGTAGATGTTAGGTGGCCAAATGATGAGAAACAAAATTATTGCTGTGTGAATAAGAAATCCCTATTTGGCCAATACTCAAATGAGAATGAAAAGCGCTTATCAGCAAAAGAGATTAAAGATTATTTTTAAAGCAATTTTAAAGTACTTTTAACATTTATTTGTATCCAAAACAAAATGATCCAAAATCCTGAGCCTTAACTTTTCCAGTGTTTTCAGTGTTGGGGGAGAAAGCTTTATGGCTTTCTAAAACCTGATGCACAAACCACCATAACTGTCAAGTAAGATTTTCTTATAATACATCATCATCCGGTTCTTTAGAAGGAAGAAGAAAATGGTCTGTATACAAAATAACCTGTGCATTATTATGTCTTGATCAGAAAAAGGAAAGGGAAATTTTAGACATCTCTTTATTTGGCAGCTTTTCAGGATCTTAAGTAGACCATGAATTACCTTGTTTGAACAGATCTATATCAGATATGTAGTTACGCTTCTCAAGGACAAACCCACCCAAATCAAAGCAGGGATCATCAAACATCATTCAACATCTAGGCTCCCCCTTGAAATTAAAAACATTGCAGTACTGAGAGCATTTCAATAAAGAGGGATGTAAACAACTGTCTTCTCCAGTTTCTTTCAGTTAGTTACATAGTTTAGGATATGTTCTCCCCAAGTCCAGAAAACATTCTAGGTACTTACTACCTTCTAGCCAAGGAAGGATACACTAAGGTGTGCTATTGCCAAATGCACAGTGTTAACAGCTTGGAAAAACAAGTAAAAATTAAGGTCTTCACTTATAACCAGGATCGGGTAGAAAAAGTGACTTGGAAAAAGGCCTGTGCTGGGATGTAAGACAGAATTTCTTTAATCTTTTCTTATACATTCAAACTGTAAATATCTAGCCTAATTTTGCAGCCTAATCTATTTCACGATTCTGTGAACTCTTCAAGACAAAGCCAGCCCTTCCATGTTTTTATCTTCACCTAATGATATGAGGAACTAGCAGCAATTTCCAGATGTCTCTGGCTTCCAAAACCCAGTCTTCAAGACCTTTTTTCAAAGGACCTTGAAGAACATGACTAGTCAGATGCTGCAGCACAGTCCCTGCTGCAGGCTGGGAAGTGAAGCTGGGCAATGTGCCCTGGACTCTTTTTGGGGAGGGGAACCACACATGCCCACTCTCTTGGCAAATGCTCCCAGGGGACTACGCAGCCCCCATGCTGCCTGGGGTGACCATAGGGCAGCCATCGTGCCTGAGGAAAAGCCCACAGGAGCTCATCACTGCCCAAGAGGTGTCATTTTGAGCCATGGTTCTTTCACACACACACACTCTGGACATCAGTAAGAGCAGGGAATATCTGAAGAACATGATGTCAAAACCAGCTGGGATGAGTGTTACGCAGTGGTAGTCCTATGTAAAAAAGAAAGTATCTCAGAACTTTTCTTGGAGCACTAAACATCCTGACGTGTTGTGACTTTTGTAACTAAGATGTAAGCTCTCTTCCCCCTGCTTTCTGATAGGAGGCCAGCCTTGATGACACCAGGGAGCCCTGCACAGCAAAGGAAAGCAAAGACTGTAGTTTACAACTGTGCTGAGCATCTGAGCAGAGAACTTTCTCTTGGTAGTGGTGTCACTATAGCACTTGCAGCATCAATAAATTCCTCTTTGAAGAAGGCATCTCTAAAGTGTGTATTCAGAAAGAAAAGCTTGATTATTTTTCCCCCTATACTGTTTTCCCAGAAATGTTAAAACCATTGAAGAGACATTCTGACCTCTCTTGGTATGCAGCTAACAAAAATTAGTGATGTTATTTATTATTCCCACCATAAAACAACAGAACTTCTACAGAATCCAGTTAAATTATTTTGTCATCTCTTTTACTGCAGGAACTTATTTTTCATATTGCTGAATATTTCACTTTGGCCACCCTATAAATCAGTCTCATCTGAATGAGTTTCCACCCTTCCTTAATATATGGCTTTCACTGCATTTGTATTTGTATCACAGCTGTTGTGTGTGTCAGATTTTTTTCCCTTCATTTAACCTTTGCATTTTCAGTTGCTTCAGAAAGAAATTTTATGGCTGAATCAGCAAGGATTATGTCAGTTTAGGCATGGTCTGTGGGGAAAACTGGAGGCACATTGCCTGGCCTCTGTCTTTCTCAAAGTAATTTCTTTTATAGAAGTACATATGCTGCAATGGTGATGCTCCTCCCTAAATGGGTATGAGAGCTTAAGAGCTAAGGAAGATGTGGAATGCAAGGGAAGAGCAATGGTTTTGTTGAAGAAGAACTATCTTCAACACTCCACCTCCAGGAAGTGGCAGGCATGGGAAAGGAGTGGAATGTTTTTGGCTAATGTGAGGGCACATCTGCAGCTTTGTCATACCAAAATGCAGCTGATATGCAAAAGGGAACCTCCTTGCTCTGCTCACCACTGCCAGCACTTGTGGCTTAATGTGAAACCTGTAATGTTAGCTGTTTTTCTTGTGGCTTCAACTCCTTGGGGCATGTGTGGGTGAGACTTTCAGCTTCTTCTTGTAGAGTAGGGTTTAAGCTTTCTTGGTAGGAAAGGGGAGTAATTCACAAGACCCAAGTGTATCCAAATAGCTAAAGAGCCCAGAGGCAAATAAAACATGCACAATTATTTTAATGATATTATTATTCATATGCCAGTTGCAGGAATTTTGAACCAGGCTGATGATCTTTAGCTTGGAAGCCTGTAAGGCTCCTTAATAATGTCCTGATCAATCATTATTTATAAACATATTTAATTATATGATACTTTTCTTCCAACTTTCTGAAGTCCACAGGTATATAATGTTGGACACAGCCATGTGAAACTCTGTAACCAGTCTCAGAAAAGCCCTGTAGATATTAATCTCCTCATGTCTGTAACCACAAATAAAAAGTGTTATAAAAATGCCATTTATATTGGCCACCATTAAGGTATATCATTTTGCCTTTTGCCTGATTAGAATTACCATGGTATTGTCTATGCTAAGATACCATGGTAACTTTTAACAACTGGAAGTGGCAATTATATATATGCTAATGTTGAGCATTGCATTATTAACTGCATCATTCAGGTTTGTAGGGACAGAAACAAATTCAACAAGATGAGAAACTCTGTATGAGATTTAAACCATATAAAGAGAAAATAGCAAATCTGTAAGATTAACATTCTGGGTGGCTCCTAATACCTTGGATTCTGTTTAGTTCTGTGAATAAATTCTGTTTACTGTGAATAAAAGCTACTGAAATGAGAGCTAACAAACCCATTGATGTCCTTCACTAAACCATAAGAATATTAATCTCCCCGCCAACATCCCCAGAAATGTCTCTTATGTCTTCATTTAACACTTACAAATATATATCTAAAGAGGAGGTTAGGAAGGAAGGCCAAGTCTTTCCAAAGAATGCTCAAGATGAATGGCAATGAAGGTTGTTCAGAAATTTTATTCATGTTGGAGAGATGCCAGCTGCACTAATTTTTAATATTTAAAATATTAATTGCACTTGCCAAAGACCCTTTCAAGACAGATGCTTTAATTCCTTTAAAAAATGCAAGATCAAAATATGTATCATCAGTTACTTTATTTTGAAACATTACAAACCCTGTCCAAGATCAAATTCATGACATGGTCACACTAGCCAATCTTTAAAATCAAGTTTTGGGCCTTTATACATTTTTGTAAGAATAGGCTAGTTTTCCATCATTAATATTTAAGAAGAAAAAAAAAAAAACAAACAAACCCTAAAATATATAATAGGTGTCTTTTTTTGAAGGGGAAAAACATTTCCTAGAAAGAAGACAGGTCTCCAACAAACACTAGGTGTGCAAAAAAACCCAAACCTTTACTTTTCATTCATTTTTTGTCATATCCTGCATGGCTGGAGCATTTTATTGCACTGTTACTCTAGATCTCATCTGAGGAAAGTAGATCAGTGATAAGGACCAAAAGGTGAGGGAGCGGCTAAGCAGCTGATACAGGCAAGATCTGAAGTAAGGATAACATCTGCCCCAGGTAGGATGTGCTGTGTTAGCATTCAAAAAAAAGCAAAGAAAAACTGGGTGTTCCAGTTTTGTAATACTGATCCCATTCTGTACTTCTTAGCTTACCATTTGTATTTCTTTTATTCTATGTCTCTATTAAAAGTGTTATTAAAAAGCTTTATAGGCTTTCATAGTACATTATTAGAATAACACCCACTCACAGAGTTAAATTAAAAGTTCTGTTCCACTTTTCAAAGTATGGTATATAATATATAACTGGGAATCAATGCTCGTATCTACTGTACATATAGAGCTGGATATTGGCCAGATATTCCAGACAGATGTCTGGTTCCCAGAGAGTATTTGCCTTAAGGACTGGTATCTGAAGAAGTTTTATAACTGCCCACTATTGTTGTTCCCTCTCTCCTCAGTATTTCTGCTCTGAGGTGTCTCTTATAATTTTTTTTAATGTTTTCCCCAGCTATTTCCTGGAATCCACTTTGGGTACCTGATTTTTTATTGCAATTCTTCGGACACTGAGATAAATGGTGTAGAGTCATTAAAAAATCCTGCATCCAGTGTGTTGTTAAAGATAGCTCGATACTTGCAGCTTTACAAGCTGCTTTCCACAAAGTGCACTGCTGATGAGAATGCAAGAGTTTAAATATGCAGAAAAGCCAATTAGTTTTGTCTCAGTTAATATAAAACACATACTTTTGGACTTTTGGATTCAGGCAACTTATGCAGCCCCTATTTTACAATATATTCACGAACCTGAAGTCTGCGTGTCTTGAACAATTAGTGTTAAAACTTTGTGTGTCGCAATAAGGAAGAAACAGCAGCATCAATATTGGATTACAGGAAAGTTCTAGAAAATCAAGTTCTTATTAAAATTCTTAAGCAAAACCCATCTTTCAAGATTGAACTTCTGAGTATAGGAGGCAGGCCTTGCACAGAGCAGGTGACAGAGCAGCATGCTGATGTTGCCAGACTCCTCCACTCTTCACAGTAGAGCTTGAAGACTGAAATTAGGTATGAGCTAAATATTGCAGTAGGCTTAATTTTAGTAACACATCCATGAGATTTTGATGGGCGATGGCATCACCTAGCAGGAAGGAAAGCTATAATAAGATCCAATTCCTAGAAGCTGAATGTTGGCAAAATTCGGTCTAGAAATAAGATCTGAATTTTAGCTGCCAGAGTGATTAACGACTAGCATAATGTGTGCAGGGATGAATAAATTCCTGCAGACACAAACCATCCATTCTTCCAAATGAGAGAGCCTCAAAGAGGAGTGCTGATCACAGTGCAGAAATTATCAAGTACATTTTTCTGGCAAGTCTCATGTGTCATGGAAAAGGTCATACCAGCTCATCAACACCACACCTTCTGTCTTCAGATTCTCTTCCTCTGCTTCATTGTCATATCCAGAGGCCTGCAGCCTGGCTGCTGCAAGGCCACTAGCAACACACACCCAGCCCCACCACTGGTCTTTGGGACATGGTCTCACTGCTAACTTGAAACTTAGGGCAGCTGAATTGAAAATGTCACAAGTTTTTGAACCAGCATGGGGCTACTTTAAAACAAACCAGAGTTGTTCATCTAGGTTTTAAAAATCTGTGGATTCATCCTCTGACACAAATTCCTCCAAATAAGGCTTCCTGTATTTCTTTTGGGGCAGAAATAGTAAAAACTAAACTATTAGAATGTAGTTTATGACAGAAATCTCCAGTATTGATGAGTTACAAATCACAGGTATTTTCTTCTGCTAGTTTGTTCGTATTCTGCCTTCTCAGGAAGGCAATGTATCTCTGACATGTATCTAGATATATTAGAAGACCTGTTCCAATGAATGCTCTGGTCACATTTTACAGTTAGTGGTGAACTGGGGACAAGAAAAGGGAAAGCTTCTTCCCACTGTTCTGCCTCCCAGCTCTTGTCTTCCAAGATGAGCTAACTGGTCCCCACTCTTTAGAAAAATTACAAGAAATTAGAGGGTTTTATTTGCTCTATGCTTTCAGACAGCAATGTTCATGGTTTTTCACAGCACACCTTCTGAAGGTGCGGGAATAGTTAGAACAAGGACTTTCACTGAGTCCCCATCTGTCCCCACACTCAGAAAGGTGTTTTCCTTTTGTCTACAGAGCATCTTCAGTGACTCATTTTTTTTGCATTGTGTGTTTGTAAAACTGCAGACTATTTGAAGTTTCACCAGGTTTTGCTTTGTATATATGGATTTGGTAGGCTCAAAGTTTCAAAATGAAAAGCAAGGATCTGAAATTTGGAATGACCTACAACTGCCCAGTCTCACAGAAAAATAAGAAAGAATTATGAACAAAATAAAATTATAATTATAATATACATATATAAAAATTATATATAATTTAATTAGATATAATATAATATAATATAATATAATATAATATAATATAATATAATATAATATAATATAATATAATATAATAAAATAATGTCATTATTTTATTATATATTATATATATATAAAATAATTATAATGAAAGAAAACATAAAGAGCCAAAAATTCTACATAAATATACATTATTTAGAGAAAAACTATACTCTTACACAGATTTTTGAGTTTTCAGCCTGTGGAGAGCGTCACTTTCAAATAATTAATGAGCACAGCTCCCTGAGACCTCAAAACCTGCTTAGATTTTTTTTTATCTCTGTACAATCCATTTTTCTACAACAGATTTGAGGTAAATTCATGTAGTTTTTGCTAGAAATTTCAACCTTACCGAAAGGCTGATGTAGATCAGAATTAGACAAAAGATGCCTAAGCCCTGTTATTGTGGAGCGATATTGCTTGTGAGATTCTATTATGTGTCTGTCTTTCCCAGTAAGCTGAAGCATCAGATTTCAGTCAGTATAGATAAAAGACTGTTAGTGGTGTTGCTTTCACACAGTTTTGGTTTGGTTTGGGGGATTTTTTGTCATTTTCTGTGGCTAAGCAGTACAGACACAGGAAGAATGCTGATGTGGGTAAAAAAAGTATAGTGGGTACCTTTTCCTAGTCAGAGCACAAAACCTCCTGCAGCTATATCTGAGATCATGGCAAGGACA
The DNA here is from genome assembly GCA_032173965.1 of Sitta carolinensis. Classification (NCBI taxonomy): domain Eukaryota; kingdom Metazoa; phylum Chordata; class Aves; order Passeriformes; family Sittidae; genus Sitta; species Sitta carolinensis. The sequence continues at coordinate 28,516,447 of JAVUNC010000005.1, read as the reverse complement.
CTGTGCCAAGCAGTGCTTGTCCCTTGCTGATGGAAGCCCACCATCCTCAGAGATTTTGTTAAAAGTGCATTTCATGAAAGCCTCTGCCAAGCCTTAGCAGTTATGCCAGATTTTGTCCAATGATGATGATTAAGAGCTTCCCCCTTTAGAAGTTTCACAGCAAATTCTGACCTGAGACACTAGCACCAGTGGTAATGCCTAATCTTAAGAGGCAGCTCGCACTAGCTGCAGCTGCCACACAGCACTCAGGGCTGGGCATCCTTGCCCTCGCACACCTGGCGGTGGGTCAGGGAGAAGACCAGTGGCACAGACAATGCCACATCTCGTCTGCCCTCTCCAAAGAGGTAGCAACTTGCTCAAAGCCCTGCCACAGAGCCTGGAAATCAGAGCTGGACATCTAATGTGTTGTCTTTCCCTCTTTTGGAAATACTGTGGTATTGCGCAGGAGGCTAAAAGAGAGGGGAAAAAATCACTGTCTTTTTCATTACAAGATCTACAGGGTGTCAAGAAAAAAAAAAAAAAAGGACCAGGTGAAGCTAGGTGGTAAATTCAAACTGAACACAAAGAGACAGTCCTCATTCACTTACAACTATGGGCCATTGCAGATCATAGCCGCTTACACAAGTTCATAAAAAAGTGGACAAATTCATGGATGAAAAATCCATCTTGGGCTATGAAACTGAGGCTAATACTGCTGGCTCAGGAAGTACCTGCACCACAAATCACTGTAGCTGCAAGACTGGGCCAGAGTATTAGCATTATATGCTTGTCCTGTTTCTGTGCTTTCTCTTAAGCTTCTAGTTAACAGGCTTGGATACAGGCTTCTGGACCTTTGATCTGATCAGTTTACATTTACTATTGTATTCCTACAATCTTCAGAGAGTTTTGGCCAAATCTATGATATCTGAGTAAAATTTATAATTTGTAAAATTGTGATATAATGAAATAAATAATTGAGGGCAGGTACATAATTTTTTTAATTATTGATATGTTAAAATTCACTTAAATCATTCCATACAAGCCATTTCCCACTTATCACTTGGCTGCACTTAATTACTTCTACCAACCTGCCCACATACTTATCTTTCTTATTACTGCAGTATAGTATGAAGCAAATCTGTGAAATAACTGGTGAAATACAGCCAGGGATGGGAGGTTTAGGTCCAAAGTTTGCAGCTTGGTTCTACTTCCTTTTAAAAAAGATTAAAAATCTAATCTGAATTCTAATGCCTCCATTGGCTTGTATGGTTCTGATAAAACTATTTGCATTGTATGTATAATGTTTTTAAAACCCCAGTCTCTCAGATAAAATAGAAAATAACCCTTTACAGCATGAACTGTTCCCAACTCAACCAATGGTCCAGAAGTGACCTTGATGTGGCCCCCTCTTCCTCACTCACACCTAGGTTTCAGTATCTGACATGCTCATTGTGTCTATATTCCCTCCCCATGCAAAGCACATCCTGTTAAACTGAACTGACTTCAGCAGAGGCTGAGGCACAGTTGTGCAGTGGTTCCCAGGAGAAGGGGTCCCAGCTGGCTTTGGCCCAAGCTGTTCCTGGAACATGAGCAAAGTTGTCAAGGGTCTGCTGGTAGCATGTGTTTGGATCAGGGAGTTTTCATATGGGGACACAAGTCTTGTTTGATTTGCCAGTTCAGATGCAAACTGAGATGCAAATAGTTATTCACAAAACAGAAGATGGGCTGAGAACCCACTAAAGACAAAAGGAGTCTTTCCTTTTGTGTTGATGGAGTTTGGATCAGGCCTGCTGTGCCTGGCCAGTTTGGTGCTTGAAGCTCCAGAACTCCTAAAAGAACACAAAACCCATCTGTCAGGTCTGTGAGGAGCAAAGGCACTTACCTGAAGCACACAGGTGTAACATGCATTTTTACAGATGATTTGTGAGCTACTGTGCCAAAAGGATACGAAAAATCAATTAAATTTAAGGACAGTAACTTTTGGGATGAGAAAGTGAGAGTTTAAAATGATTACTTATTTCTGGATCCATTTTCCTCATCAGGATGCACAACACTGTAGCTGATAAAGCAGTAGTTTGCAACACCCAAAGGCACCAACTGCACTATTTGTTGTTCCCCAAAGATCCCAAGCAACATCCCTGCAAGCTGCAGCTGGCACTAGTGGCTTTCATATGCCAGAACGGTGTGAAAGTCTTAGAACCATTGTGATTTGTCTGTTGTTTTCATATTACAAGAACTGTATCACAATATTCATGTGATGCAAATGGTATTGAGCTTTTACACCCTTGTTCCTACTAAAGAATATTAGTAGAAGAGACATGTGGTATTGTTGTACTCAGGTCTTCAAAGAATCCCTGAATTGTCCAAAAACATTAAATTCCTAGTAACATTCAACTTAACCTAAAAATGTTTGGACTATCGAAAACCAAATTTTTATCAGGTGAACTGAAAACCATTCAAACTCTTTTTTTTTTTTTTTTTTTTTTTTTTCATGCAACAGGCAACAATTTTTTGCATTGTAAGGACCTAAATAACAGAAGGTTGCAAATAGCACTGTTCCTAATATCGTAACTCTGCAGCCTTCAGAAATTTTCTTCAGGCAAAAGGTAAGCACAGGAAATATTTTGTAATGCTCTTTCCCCTCTTTTTTTTAACATATTTATAGCTGGCTTGCTGATATTGGGGTAGAGTTTAAGTGGGGAGGGGATACTATTTTCTCTCAACTGTGGGTAAGTACTATCTACTTCAGAGGGTACTGTGGGGCTTAATTAATGTTTACAGTGCCTCGGGAGTCTTACCCACATTAAAGGTATAATAATAACTATTCCTAATTAACTTCCTACTAAAAAGCAAAGTTTCATGAAGTTTTTAACCAGAACAGTGGATGAATTTGTAAACTCCATTTATTTGAATCCCTGGAGTAGGAAAAGTTAGTGGGGAAAGTGGTAAAAATCTTCAATTAATTTTCCTCAACCTGAGGGATTTAATTAAGATGTTAGAAAAAAATGTGCAAGTTTCCTGTGGGTATTTCTTATTTAATTTTCATTTTCTCAGAGACAGATCTTGAAGCTTATAACACATTTTGTAAGCCACAAGTAGACTAATTCAAAAATAGATGTTAGTTTATTAAAGTTGAACTGGCTATGGATCAAATTATCTAGACAAAATTCAACAGCTACATGCAGCACTTTATATTACTTACATTCTGTAGTTTCCTTGATTTAAAAAGGATTAGAGAATATGTCTTGCTGGCCTAACTCAAGCACCATGTGGAGATATCTGAGCTACCTGTGAAAGATCTAAATCAAGTGTTGGAAGCTACACATCTCCGCTAGCTCAGAATAGTATCTGAGTTAATTAGTCCTGGGGAGAAGAGAAATATATTAGCTTCAGTGGGACACAACATAACACTGTGAGATCACAGCTACCTACACTAGACATACCCTCTAGGAATATATTTCCAGCTGAAAAGTAGGGAACTATTAAAAGGACCCACAGCACTGCATTGATTGCAGTGCATCAAAAAGAAGCATTTGTCCTGTGCCCTCAGGGTGCATCTCGATCCACAGATAGGAGAAGACCTACTTCCATATAGTGCAGAACTATAGCTTTTGACCAGACAGAACCTTAACCAATGCTGACTTCATCTACATCCTTCAAACAAACCAATGTTTGCTGCAAATATCCAATTTCTTTGAGGACTGGTCTCCTGCAGTTCGTGGGGGAAAAAGATTGTAGTTTGAAAGACATCAGGCTTCATGAGTTCATCCATGTGAGAAAACAGAAATTAAAAATAGCATAAATAAGGATGACTGAAGACCAAAAAATAGTTAGAGATCAAGAAATTACATTCTTGTCTTGGAGACTGCATGTGAGCTTTAGAAGTTAAAGTATTTTCCCCTTTCACGACAGAGAGGGGTCTATGTGCAGTTCCAAGGCAGAGTCCCAGCTCTGGGCAGTGCTCCTTCCCTCATTTCACCCACCTGGTTTTCTAGCTTCTCTGCTTCTCTCACAATGCCACGGAGTGCTCAGTGTTTGTCATCAGGCTCTGCCACTTCACTGAACCTGCAGAGATTCTGTCCTTCCAAGAAAAACATCAGCAGTGTCCAGCATCACTGGTTCTCCCCATGCCAAGAGGAGTCTGGTGAACGGGACTTTCAGCTACATGGTGATAAGTCTTCAGGTTCCCTGCCAGCAACCTGCTTAATTTAGACATGTGAATACATCTATGGAAGTAAATGCTTAAGGCTAAGATTTTCAAAATAAGCTTGAAGGAATTAAACACCCAACTCCTACAGACTTTCTCAGTCTAACTGGTTTTCTGGATTGGAGCCAGAGCACTAATCAACTTGCAGTCCTGAGCTCATAATGGGGGACTTATCTCCCAACTGCTCCACTGTGCTGCTTGCCTTCTCATGTGACTTTGGCCAAAAGCATGCAATAGCATCTCTGGTTTTGAAATACTAAGATTTCACAAATGTTATTCTATATCTTTTTGGATAAGGTTTTTGTCTGATATGCAGCACAGCCTGAAAAATATATCCTCTATCATATAGAATTCCAAAAGTTGTGGTAATATCCGTCTAACACATCTGTCTAGCATTAAATCTGAAGAATTGGAACCATTTGATGAGCCATGTAGCAATGCTGAAAATTCATTCTTGGGGTATCAATGGGGAATTTTTTTTAAATGAAATGTGAGATGATTTCAACAAAAAATTATGTCTGCCAGCAGATATAAGCCTCTAGGCAGCTTATAAAATGTTTATAAAAATAAAGCACAGACTCATTAGAAGACTTCTGGAGTAAAATGCAAATAGTACAAGATTTATATTCAGTTTAGCCATATACAGGTGCTCCTGATGAAAAGGACCAACAGAAAACTTGAGGGCATTTCTGCAGACTTCATACTTCCTGCCACACAATAGGTTGTTTGTCCTTGTATTTTATTCACAAATATTTTGAGCCCACAAATAATGTGAGAGTTTGCTATAGGAATAACTAGGGAAGTGTAAAGTGTTCCCCAGAGGTACTAGACAGATTTCTAGACACCCTCCTCTACAGATGATCAAGCAACCAATAAACATGCCAATGCAGCAACAACAACCCCCATGAAATCCTACCAGATTGGATGGGATTCAATGAAGTAGATGAACTACTGACAAAAAGAAGTACGACAAACACAGGATAAGATGCCAGTACCTCAGGCTGTTGTCAGACTTGACAGGGTTTTACAGGGGTCAGGACAAGTTGGCTGTGAGTAGCACTACACACAAGGGAGACGGAGCATCCTGTACTGCATCTAGGCTGCTTAGGCTGCTGGGAGAGAGCAATTAGGCAGAGGGGAGCAGATGAAATTTGTCAGCAAAATGGCAGTATTGACAGATGGAAGTGGCAGTATTTTCTCCTCCAGAAAACTTTTAAAACTCACCACAACAAACTACTTGGCTTTAGATGTAAAGCATAAAGGAAATTAATGGTGCTGTTTTACCAAAATCATTGCATTTTACCAATAACGAGAAGATTTCTGGCTCATTGTAAAATTTCAAAACTGAGTTCTCCCTTGACAACTTACTGAGCTTTTTCTCTGCTTTCTGGATAGTGTCAAATACAGTATGATCTTTCTTGCTTCTCTCTGGCTTGAAACATAACTGCGTTCAGCTGACTAGATGTTACATATCAATAGTTTCCATTGGAGGTCCTGTTAATTTCTCATTAGTTCTTTTGTCTATTCAATTAACAAAATAAACATAATTTAAGCAGTAAAGATTAATTTTTATTAGTTGTTCAGGAAAAAAATATAAAAAAGTCTTTGTTTTAGACAGTAATGTACCCAGCGTTATTTGTTTCTCAGTTGTTCAGGACACGTTTAAATGCCTTTTTTAAGTCTTCCATTATAACTGGGAAAATAAAACATGTCTGTTAGAAACTAAATAATGCTTATTTATGACCCACCTCTAGGGTTTTTTTTTTTACTCCCATTGTTCTCATTTTATTTAGTACAATTAAAATACAAAGGACAATGGCTATCCATAGCTTTTGGCACATTACCAGTTATTTAAAATACAAGTCCAACCCAGAAGAGCTCACGCAAAACAAAATTAAATTAACCAGCCAGTAATTCAAAGCAGCAAAATGTATCCTGTCCCATTCATTCCCTCAATTCTTCCCAAAAAGCCTTAGGAAATAGACTGTCTTTGTAGTTTGCTTTAAAGGTCGAAAGACTATATTTGAAACTTTTTGCCTCTTTTAAAATGAGGGGACTTATGCTCACATTCCTCTGGTGACACCAGGACCAGTTATGTCAGCAAAATCTGAAAGAAACAGTAAGGCAGCACTTAACAATACCTTAACATCCAGCCAAGAAAACCCAGCCGCCAAAAACCAAGGGACACAGACCTTACAAGCTAACGGAAAAATACTGTTACACAAGCTCAGTCAGAGGATTGCTGGCTCAGCACAACTGGGCACAAAAATGATGGAATCTGGGTAAGGCTCATTCAGTGGAAATAAATTCATACAGTGATTAGGGGTGCAATTTTTTTTTTTCCAGTTTGGCCACTGAAGCAAATGAATTTCAGCCCCTCAGGATCCTTCTTCTTCAACATCTCCCATCTCTGCATCGTCCCCATTTACGTGGAACAGGACCTGCTGTCCCAGCAAGGCACCTGGCTCCCAAACCAGAGTGGAACACAAGGCTACCATTTCATTTTGTGCAGCTTAAACTTAAAGGAATACATATGCACCAGCATAAAGCCGGCACTACATCGGCTTGCCTCTTTTGGTGTACACCCAGCTGCCACAGGCTCTGGAGCCATCCTGTCTTGACCAGCCCATAGCAGGAACAGAGATTTGCCCCTTCCTTGATGCTCCAAGGGATTTTTTTAGTGTACATATCCTAAAAATGCTTTCTTGGGGGATATATTTTTGGACTAGATTCTGCTCCTGTCCATCTGAAGCCACCTGTGCACTATGGGTGGTATGTGCTTTAGACATCTCTGCCTTAGAGCATGGTGGTGGAGTCCATTACAGGGTTGGGGAGTCCATTACAGAGACTGATATGTTCAAATCTCCTCAGGCAGAAAAGAGAGCTGAAGATGAGTTTTGCACACAGATTTGAAGAACGTTCAGATCGATGGATGACTGTGGAGGCCATCACCATCCACAAACACATCTAGACCTGCGGAAATAAATCTATACCTATCCACACCTGAGGACAGCAAAAAAAAATGCACAAAATCCCCCCAGCTCAAACAGCTCTACAGATGTGGTTTTGATTCAAGCATATTTTCAGGCCAACAAAAATTGTGTTTAGTGAATAATCTATTTGTTGGAAATAAATGTCTAGAGCCAACTCTTTTCCTGCTGCTGAAATAAACAATTCCCCTTTTTCCCTGGGGTAGGACTCACACCCACATGCTTTCAGGCTTCCTTCCTGAATTGCCTCCTCAGACAGCATCCATGAGAGGGGCCACACCTGAGAGTGGTATCTGTAAATATGCCAAGAAACACCCACGTCCGCATCCACAGAGTGCCCCTTGTTGCACTCTGATCCCTAACAAGTGACCTGTCATAGTCTGTGCCAGATACAGTTTGCAGCCCTCATTGCCTGTAAAGCTTCTGGACCAAACTCATGGGCCTAAAAGAAACCTCAATATCTGGAAACATCTTGCAGGAGCAACATGAAACAGCTATCATGACTACTTCTGCATGTTTGTTTTTTAAGATTTGCAAGTGCATTTTCAGAGGCCCAGTTATGCTGTCTTTGTGTTCTGCCTCTCTGAAGTCTGCTTAAGATTTCCTTACTAGGTGTCCTAAATTTTCAGCTTCTTAACTCACAAAATATGCAGCTATCCCATCTCAAATAGGGATTCAAAGAATTATTAAATGCTTATACCCTTTCCTGTGCCCCAAAGATATTCTAGGAACCATGGTTTGTATGTAAAACTTTTCTATTTGAAAAACAAATAGAAACTGCAGAAACAGAAGGAGTCCTGTGGACAAAATTTTTTTTAAATCTCCTTTTCTGTGCTACTGCAATGTCAGATTAGCAAAGTTTATTCTCTTTGATAATTGAAGCTTTGAGGCAACCAGGAACAAGACTCTCCTCTTGGGGTTGTGGAAGTAAATCACAGCAAACTGCAATGGATTTGCACCCATAACATCAGACTCTCATCCTCTTACAGCAAGTCAGAGCTAACATATCATCCAGGATAGATGCACATCACTCAGCATATGAATTTTCAGGGGTAGAAAGAGTTTAGCTCTTCTCTGAAGTTAGTTTACATCTGTTGTTCTCTTAATTAAAGCAGGGTGTTATTTTCCCAGACTGAAGTGGATTAGGAATACAATGGCTTCAGTGAAAGCTGAGAATAACTTCTCCATGATGCATTAGCAGAATGACAGAGGACTGAAAGGTTTAGTAGGGGTGATTCTCAGAATCGCTTTACACATGTAAGAGTAAAACATCAAAACAGAAATTAAAAAATCTATTGCCCGATAGAAAATTATGTTCCTGAACATGGTTTTACCACAATGACTCTAAGTTCTCCACGTGGACATTTTTTGGTTTTATTATTTTTTATTGCAGCAGTAAGAATAGCTTTGAAATGGCACTCTTTTCCCACAGAAAATAACATTGTCTGAGAGTCATACTTGGTTTAATTGTATCTATAGCAGTACCTATAGCAACATATGGCTAAACTAAAGACAACTTAGTGTAAATGAAAAGTCAATTAAATGTTTAATTTGGCACTTGTACCTAAAATAAATGCCATGGCTATGCTTCAGTGGAGTATATACAGGAATTGGCTCAGAACAACTTCTGCTAAACAGCCACCTTTGCCAGGTTTAGTGAATCAATATTACTTATGTCCTGGCTAAGATTAACTTCTGATTTTATGGGTATTTTTTGTTTCTCTTCTGTAATCAGCATAGATAAACAGTTTCAAGAACACAATCCTTAAGACACTCCTCAGTCAAAATGAACACATAGGAAACAGAGATCTTGGAGCAGTGGGAACTTAGTCTATGCTGGTATAACACTGGTGCAAATAATAGAAGTTAAAATAATGGCTAATTTTATTCAGGGAAATAGGTTGGAAATTAGGACATACAAACTTCAAATATTTTTTTTCAATACTTCAACTCCATAAATACAAGGATTTGGGCAAGACTAGTGAGATGCAAAAGATTGATACCGATCAATCCTTGCTTGTGCAAACTTGAATGTGTTACTACACCATTGTTTTCTGATGGCCAGGAAACAGATTCTGCAGGACAGCTTCCTTTTGTTGACTAGCAGGAAATAATAGAATATTTTTATTGCTGCAGTGTTAAAATCTGAGACACTCTAAGAAGGGAGCCAGATAAGACTGATCTTTTTTCCCTTCTTTCCAATGTCTTTATTTCTAACTTTACCATGATGTGACTAAACCCTCATTTCAATAACTTGCGAAAAAGATTACTAGGGTTGCAATTACAAGCAGTTTCATACTGAACACATATTTTTTTGAAAATCAAAATTAGATCAGCTGCCTGGGGAAATTTTCCACTATGTTATTTGTAACAGATTCAAGTTCTTCCTGTTAGTGCCTTCCCTTGTAAGGACCCTTAATATCCTTAGCCTGGAATGTGCACAGAAAAAAAGGCACTTATTACAGAAGATATCTGGTTCGTACTCATTTTAAAAAGTGAATCGTTCAGTACTTCAGAAGTCTCACTCTCTCAGGTTGTCAACAGAGGTTGAACTGCTTTCTTTCAGTGAGGAACTATTGAACCTCACTTACTTTATGACCAGCAGTATGAAATAGACATACCAGTCTTTTTTTCTGTAGTGGCATGATGAGATGTATTAAAGCATATAACATGGAGGAAACTGAGTGAATATCCACTCATTATTGTTAGAGAGCAGATTTGCATTTGCTTGCACAGAGCACAAACTCCTTTTCAACATGTGTCCTCAGCTTTCCCCCTCACCCACGCTGTACTCTCCTCATGCAGTAGATTACATGCCCATTTCGTCTGCAATGGTTACCTGAGGCGTTAAAGCCTTCTTGACAAAGAGATAAAGCCATTTTTCAAACAGAATCATAGAAAGGTTTGAGTCAGAAGGGACACTAAAAATCTTCTAGTTTCAACCTCCTGCCATGGGCATTTCAGGAGCCGAGAGCATTTCAGTACCTCTCTTCCCTCCCCTGAGCTCTTCCTTAGCTGGGCTTAGGAAACAGTCGGATGCTGCCATACTGTCCTAGTACTTGCATATAAAAACTCAGATTGCCAAATTGTTTTGTATATCTCAAACCTTTTTCTTCTCCTGCTTGCTTGGTACATCCCGATTTAAATCCCTTAAACCTCAAGCTCCTGACAGACCAGATCCACACAGATATTTACCTCTTCCATGCCTTCCTGATCTCCCTTGGGCCTTTCCCACAACAACTTCCCAAGCAGCTTCCTCAGCTTGGCTTGGAAAGAACTCACATCATGTCTTCTCCAAGCCCTGTTCTGTCTTAGAAAATTCTTATTTCATTTCCTATCAGGGCTTGCACTCTCTGAGCTGCCTTTCATGAAAAAATAGCCACTGGTTGCTCAGTGGATGCTATTGTCCTCTTCCATGACACATAGCCACAAGCTGCCCTCACTACTCTGAGAATCATCTCAGTAAGGAAATTTAAAAGTATAATATTCAAAACCTGGGTTTAGAGAAGATTTTAATTCAGTCCAATACATATTGCAGTTTTAGGAAAACTTGCAGAAACCTTGCAGTGAGGTTCATGTCTTTTAGTTAAGGAATTTGAAAGTTATATGAATGGTTTGGATTAGGACAAAGGTCCTAGCCCTTGTGCTTCTATGACAGTCACTGAGAGAAGCAGGCAACTCCTGATGGTGAGCCACTGCATGTGAAGAGAGGAGCCTAAAACTGGTCTCAAAAACTGCCTTCTCTCCATACACAATCTAAGGCACCTAAGGTGACTGGCAAGGATCTTGCAGAATAGCTTCAAAATATCCTTAGCTCATTGCAAGGAATCCTCTGTGGTTTTCCTGTGTCATCACAGGAAACAAACATGGTAGTGGTGAAGTTAAGAGCAGATGAAAGTGCAGCCGTACCAGGATAGGTTGAATGCTACAAGTCTCTGGAAGCAAGTGGCCCCAGGTGACCAGATGGCAGCCCTAGTGTGTGGCTAGCCAAGGAAGGCTGAGTGGTGAGCCTGTGTCAGTCCTTGGCAGAGCCCAACTCTGCACAGATGCTTGCAGACATGAGCTGTGGCCCCTTCCTTTAAGCTCAACGCCTCTATGGAAATCAGATATTTAAATACAAAATTTTGTACAAAATGAGGATCTGTCCAGAAATGTATTTCTAGGCATGACTGTAAAGACAAGCACCACCACCTCTTACCAATCTGTTGGTATCCCATGTTAATGGCTGCAGCGCTCACTAGCCTGCCTGAAATTGCTATCAGCAGCAAATCTGCACACATTGCATTTTTCACCTACCTTAGTGAGGGAGAGCACTGGTAGTTTTCTACTCCAGAGAGGAAATCAGACCCTAGAAAACAACAAGATAATGGAACACAATCACACTTGAAATTTACACAGGCTCTGTCCAACCTTACTGTCGACTAAAATGAGGACATTAAGAAATTGTCATTTCTAAATTGCCACTACATCCAGAATACCCTTATACAAAATCCGAGCATCTGTAATAGTCTGATTTTTGCGTTTTCCAATTTTTGCCTCATAAATGTCTGTGCTATTAAAAAAATGGTGGTATGCGCTTAAGAGTAGACATAATTTCAGTCTTTGGATCTGTATTAATCCTTTGAGTTTCTCTCTCACGGTTTATTATGTCATCCAGATTTCACTCTGTACCATCTACTCTTTTCCATATGTTCTTAGCAGGAAATGTGCATGAATTTAGAAACACAGCAAGACATATGATATTCAATAATAAGAACATTTTGAAGACACACAAAAGAAAAACTCCAAATTAAAGTTGTCTCTGGCTTCCAGCCTCATTCAGTCAGACAAGATATCCAATATTCCTTAATTTGAAACTTTTAGTTATGGTAAAATATGTTTTGCCTTTCCTTTATTTAGCTGAGACTTTACTGTGGATACAGACTTAGGGACTGTTGTTTTATTTTTACTCACATTTAAGTTTTGTAATAATAACTATCTAGAATCATAGGAGGTTATTCTTAAGTCTTATGCAGACAAAAGTAAACAATGCTTTAAAAGACAAGAGTTTGTATTTTGAAATTCAGTGCATATAGGGCTATATGAGATACCACAGCTTGGTTTATGGATTACATTGCAGATTATATATATATATATATATATATATATATATATATATATATATATATATATGTATGTATGTATGTATGTATATCAAACAACATGATGCAACTGCCTGAAAAAATAAATGTTTATACACGTCATATCAGCAAGAAAACTGGAAATGATAGATTGTCTGAACCCAGAAAAATTATCCCCATGTATATTTTTCCCATTAAGAGTGAACTAAATATACTGCCACAGACCTTGAGCATTCCTCCCTTGTGACCCTATATCTAGAAAGATGATGCAGGAGTTAGAAAACAAGTGTTTGCTACTGCAGAAAAAACAAGGAAACACAAGTGTCCAGAGCCTTGTAGGCTCATGAAGCAGGGGTGAAGACAATGGAGAGGGGAATGGAAAAAGCAGAATAGATCATGGGAATTATACAAGCCAGAACTGCACACTTGGTCAACCAGGGATGTTATGTAAGTCTGTTGAATGTTTTTTTCTATTCTATTTATTTACTTGTATGAAATATTTTGTTTTATACCCTTCTTCTTCAAGGTGATCGGTGTGTAGTATTAAACCTCTCCAGAAATATCAGTTCAGGGACATAGTGCTAGCAATGTCTTTTTGTCTTTGCTTGGTGATGGTGGGTCTCCAGGCAGGCAAACAATGCCTGCTGAATGGGGCAACCTGCTCCAGAGTGTCTGCAGAACTCAGTCTGAAGAGAACAGGGGGGCTGGGACAGGAAAAGGGAATGGATCTTCTGCATTCTTCTCTAGCCCAAAGAAATTAGTTGAGACTGGGATTTGTTGAACCATTTAAAGATTTACCATGGGCATTAATGGTGCTACAGCCGTTCAGCTAGTAGGGCCTGATGTTAGTCTGGATGGTGCCAGCAGTGTCAGGCTGCTCGTCCCACGTCCACTCCAGTCCTGGCCCTGCCTGACATGCTCTCACCAGTATGAGATCCACAGGTCACCCTCCCCATAGGATAGAAAACAGCCAAGGGTGAACACCTCTAGAATCTGCTAAGAACACTGGAGGCCAAACTGAACTACCCAGGCTGGAGAAAGTAAAATTTAAAGTTATTTACAGAAAATTACTAAATTAATTCATAGAATTATTTAAGGCAATTATTAATTAAGGCTAAAATTATTCACAGAAGGGGTAAAGACCATACACAGACACTATTTATGATTAAGATCAGCAGTTTCCAGACTGTCTTCTGCAGACAGTCTTTTGTGGGGCATGAATCAGCAGCAGGCAGCAGATTGGTTGTACTCTGTCACCGTTATAATGCTGCATTCTCATGAGCCATATTCTGGGTGCTCTGCCAGAAATTTTAGAAAAGGTTTTTCTGTCACTTTTCTTGTCTGATTTGAAGAGGGTTTAAGCCTCAGAAGGATGAGTCTCTGTTAGCAGCAAATCAGAACCATATTTACTATTCCAACATATTTCAATTTTTCCCTCTTATTAAGTAAGCCTTATGCTCCAGAGAAGAGGGATTTCAAGTATATGCCTGTACAAAAACAAGATGTGAGCTGAAGTTCCTACTCTGTAAAGTTCTTTGGACTGTGGTATGTATAAAATTAAAATTTTTTCTGTGGATACTTTTGGTATTGTAACTGTGTAGTCTGTGTACAAGATCTGTAATTTTAAGCTAGCCATAGGCAAACATGGCAAGTCAGTACATGTATAAATCACTGGCTGTGACAGATGTGGGCCACTGTAACAAATCTTCCATACCTTAAATTAGTCATAAATACATGCCTTTCACTAAGCAGCTCTCATTCTTATACAAAAGGTGACCACAGAAATCAATTGTAAGTTAATTTGGTATCTTAAAATGAGAGACATATGTGAAGCCAGAAACATCCATTGCTGAATTCACCAAACCCACATTTTTCTAAATGTTATTAAAAGAAGAAAAGGTTTGCATCTCAGGGATGCAACTTCCATTGTTAGACTTTTTAGTTTGTTTGGCATTTTTTCTTTTTCTTTGCATACAGAGAATTTAAAGTTCAGCTATTGCCTCGCATATGTCCTGGCAAGGCTGCTGAACAGCAAACACCCCCAAGTTCGGCCAGTGCTCCATTCCTCCGTTCCTCAGGGAGTTCTTGTTTCATGTGTTTTTCATTTTAAGTTCTGCCTCCTTGAATGCTATTTCCTCTCTTTCAGTTTTCACCAAGGTCAAAGAAATCTTTAGCAAATAAAAAATGTGAACATCCAGTCATCTACTGGAATGGTGCCCATCCAGTGTCTAAATAATAAGTTAATAGGTTCATGGAGCAGTCCTCCCTTCACTAAGTGTAGCACAGCTGAAACCTTCATCTTAGCACTTCTTCACAGCTAAATAGATTACTTCTCAAATAGAGGGCCCTTTTATCTTGATTATGAACTGCAGAGAAATCAGTTCAGCAGAAATCACAGTTCCAGAAAATACTCTCCCAAGCTTCTGAAGAACATGACAGGGCACAGACCTTTCCCATTGGCCTTCACCCATCTTCAGGCCAGAGCTGCAGAGGTCCCTACACAGAGGAGAAATGATGGTAAGCAATTGGAAAGCCCAGCTGCTGAAAATATATCTGATATTTTGATAATACTCCATGAAAATAATAGAAATTAAGATTCTATAGAACATATTCAGCAAGTTTTGGGGTATATCTTGGGAAAATTACCTATAAAAAGATAAAAATATGATTTACTAATATTTGCTAGCTGCCACCAGATACACTGCTAAAGCTGTTTGAAAGTTAAGAGTCACTACCTAACAGGATTTGTTACAGGAGAAACTATTCATGGGGATCATTTGCCTCTGCAGACACAAGAATGTATTTGGAGGTTGAGCTAGTCAGGAAATTAACATTTCATACAAATCTGGGCATACTTTTCATCAAAAGTAGCATTCAAGCTCATGGTAGTCTGTGAGAGACTCTACCAAGCTGAGTGTCTGAGCTGTGCATGAGCTGTAAAGGAAATCAGACCCAAAAGCACAATCTTGGGCTGCTGCCTCCATCTCCTCTAACCACCTTGCTGTACCAGCTTCCACAAACTAATGAGGTTCAGTCTTGAGAACATATTCAGGTTCATATTCCAGAAATGTAGGACTCCTCTGGTTAGAAACCTCCCTTCTTCCATTTGAAGCAATCTGTGTCACAAAACGGCACTTGTCTTTGCTGCAGGTTCCTCATGATACAGCCGATCACATTTATGTTCACCATGGGCCCATCACATATTGTGTCATCTGGTAAGCAAATAATCCATTCCCAAGTCTTTTTACATAGCTTCCTGCTTGGGGAAAAACTATGAGTCCTAAAGTGCCTGACCTCACCTTTTGGGTTATTTAAATTCATCCTATTTCTATTATTCCAGTCCTGAAACTTATCCAATTCTTCCTGTACACTGTCCTCCTCCACATTCACACTACATATTGCATTATCAGAAAATTTCATGAGCACAGTACTACTTTTTCTGCCAAAGTTGTTAAAAATGTTAAATAGGATCAGTTCCCTAGACACATCTTGGAAGAACTCCACTGGTAACTTCCTTTCAGTTTGGTATTTTTCCTTCCAACATGATCTTTCATTTTTTTAACACCTCACAATTCTGCTAATCCAAATTTTCTTCAGCTTAATGAGCAATTTCCTATGCAGCACCGAGTCAAACACTTTCCTGGTAACTGACTTGTATCTTGTTCTCTTAAAAATAAAAATATTTTTTCAGGTTATTCAGACATGATCTACTTTTGTCATTTCATTTCCATCTTCATGTCCTTATTTGCTTGTATCCAACATGTATTTTGAAGCCAGACTGTGGTTGATGAGACTTTTCTTCTTTTTTGCTTAAATTAGGCCCAATGCTTGCTTTTTCAAGGAGGAGCTTTCATCTCCAATAAACACATTCAAAATCTTTGTTAGCAGACTTGCAGTTTCTTTAACCAGTTCTTTTTTCCAGGATGTGTCTCCACTGCAAGCTGACTCAGTGACATTAATCTCTTCAGATTTTGGCGTCCACCTTAGATGTGGTTAATTCCATTTCCATTCACATATTCCCATTAGCAACACAGCCTTGTTTAACATCCCTGTTGAAATCTGAGCCAAAATATTCATCTTGGGGCCATAGCTGTATTATCCTCAACTTCACCGTCTTCACTGAGCAGCGCTTATAAATCATGTTTTTGTTTGTGTGGCTGAAAAAAAAATCTCTATTTGATTTAGCTGTGTTTGAAAAATTCAACCAAGTTTGTCTTTTGGCAATTCTTGTTTTATCCATACACCTCCTGACCTCTAAGACTTAATCCTGTTAACTGAACATTACTCTCTTTTTCCATTCTACATAGGATGTCTGCTTGTTCTGAATAGGTTATTTCTGAGCTGAGTAATCATCCAACTGAGTCTAGATCCCTTCCCGTGATTTCAGTTGAGGCCCCAGAGAAAAGCTGCACCTTTGTCATTCAGAAATTCCAGCTCACTATTACACTCAAGTTCATGGGTTTCCCAGTTCAGTGAACTGCATGTTTGAAACTGAAAATGGTAATTTCATTTTCAACTATAACTACCTGGTTTAAATTAATCAAGTCAAGATATATAGATCTGATACAAGAAGTTCTTTTCCAGTGTCCAAAGGTGAAACCCAGACTGCATCTAATTAAATGATTTGTATCTGGTTTAAAATTTACTTGCTTAAAAGATGAACTGCTATCTCAAACATTAAAGTCAGAAGCCAAATTTCTGGTAATCCTTCTAATTGGAGTATAAATGCAGAGATTTCTATCCAGAATCTGAGTTGGTATAAATCCATGTTGCTCTGATGAAACTAGTTGAGCTGCAAAAATTTAAGCACACTCTTTGTCGTGACAAACCAGATCAGACACATGACAAGCACAGCACACTTTGGTTTAAAGAGCTGGCTGAGCTGCCTCATTCTCTGTGAGTTTTCACAACCAAGGACTTTTTATGGCACCATTTATAAGTCTTATCCCCTACAGCATCAAGTAAGGACACTCCTATCACTCCTGCTGCCATCGAAAAAGCATCTCACATAATTTATTGTCTTTCATTTGCTTGCAAAAGAAGTAAGGAAGTTTCTTTAAGTAGGTGGGAGAAGCTCAAGGCCCTTTTCACACTCACGTTTTCTCTTTGTTACTGTTTGTACAGGTGCAATGAAAAAGACTCAGGGTGTATTCATAAAGAAAGGACTTGAGAAATGCCACTTTAAATTGTTTTAAATCAAAGGTTTTGGTAGCTCATAAACAGGGAGCTGTTTTTTTCCCTAGGACTGCAAATCTAAATATAAGGAACTACCTTCATGTACAAATACATTTGACATACACATGTAACTACCATTAACATAGTCTGCCCTTGTGGATTGTGGGAACAGGCCCTTTTCATTTATGCTCACTGAGAATTTCAATACCAAAGAAAGGAAAAAGAAAAAAAAAAAAAAAAAAAAGAAAATATATCCACATAATCAACCAGCTCATTTTGTATGTTGAAATAAAAGTATCCAATGAGGATGTCAGGAAGCCTGTACTCCATCCAAACTGACCAATTTAATGCGTGCTGTAAGCATACTTCCAGACTACCATCTGGAAATCTTAAATGAACAGAGATAGACATAGACACCCTTACACTCTGGGAAATAATTAAAGTTGGAATAAGAGCACGTTTGTGGACCAGATCATCAGCTGGTATAAATCAGCACAGCTCCAGTCAGTCCAAAAAAGTAATGCCAGTTTATGTTAAAGTGCTAGCTGGCTCCTGTAGCTTTCCTTTGTGATTAATTTCAGTGCAATCATTTGCTGGAACATGCTTTTGGACCATGCTTCCTGAAGCATTACTTTTACAAATCTCTTGTGTGCTGTTGGACCACTGCCTGTAGCACACCCTTCTGTATTAGGCCTGCTTTTCTCCACATAGAAAGCTCAAGGTTTTGGATTTTTTTTCAACTGTATCTTAAAAATAAGATGAAACCCAAATTTTTTCCGAGCAGTTACTTTGTACTTGTCACTTTGGGATCTTCTATGAATCAATGACATCTGACCTTTCATTCTTTGCCACTCTTTGATTAGATTATCCCTAGGACAATTTATGTTGGTATTTTCCATTCCATACGTACTACAGCACCCCACTGAATTTAAGAGTGGAAATCCATCCCCAGGGTAGTGCAGAAGCATCCACAGGCTGGTGTGAGGTGCTTCTGGTGCTGAGGGTGTTACAGTCAATGTTGCAGTTCCACCCTGGCTGGAACTCTCTCACACAAAGATCTGTAGGTGCCTGGCACTCAAGGAGCCACCACAGCACAGCCAAGGCTCCTACACTCTCCTTTTTGCAAACCACTCTTGGAGGTCCCCAGAGCTGAAATATTTTGCCATGGCAGGGTGTATGGGTGGCCCTGTCAGCTTTCCACGGATGTGTCAGACCTGCCAGATTTCCCTGCCTGAATGCAACAATCCTGATAAGTGCCCTCCTGCTGGGACCTCAGGCACCACACCTGGCCTTCTGTCTGCCTTGGTAAAACCTGTACCACCCAACTTGGGGCGCATAAGAGAGAAGCCACAGCACTGTCCTGTGGCTGAAGAAGTGTTACTATGAGAGGCTGTGCACTCAAAGCACCTCACTGGAGAATTCAGTTCCACCTTGCAGCCTCATACCCAAGCAGTCTGTGGTGAAATGCAGCCAGGTCTGCTCTCAGGGCAGACAATCCTTGAGAAACCAGTCTAAGAGCATGCCTCACAGCTATCATGTAGCTCCCCAGCCATGGCTGGCACATTTATTTTCTATGTATTTACCACAGAAAAAGAAAAGGGGCAAATTACCTAAAATATTGCATGTTCATTCATACATTTCAGTTAAGTAGTCTTTGAAAAAACACACACTTGTGAGTTAGCTCATCACAGTCTGTGTTCCCTTTACATTCTTCTCCAGCTCTCTCATCTCTTCCTCCAGGCCAACCAGAACCTGCAAACACATGAAGAAATGTAGGTAACCTATGTCTACAAGGTCATGACTTTTTTAAAGGTCATGGTAACTCTTAAAATATTCTACAAAGCATCTCTCTCGAAATGTGGAAAGCCATTGCTCCTTGGTCACCCACAGACAGCTCATATTCCCCATTACAAGGGATAAGTACAAGGCTATATAGCCTACAAGTGTTCAAAGACAAAGAACTTGCTAAAAGCCCTTAAGTGTCAACAGAGACTAGTTTCCTTCAGGGCACAGGACTAAATGTAGATATGTGCAGTCTTCTGGTTATGAGAAGCTGAGCTGACACAATGTTAAGGATGGCGCCTCAAGAAACGAGCCAAAAGTGTACTTCCCCACACAACACCTACCAGCAGCGCCAGATGTGATTTTCAGCTCTCAGAAAGACAAGGAAGATTGTTCCTTCAGTGTCATCTATGCTTCCTCTGTGAGAGCAACTTGTAAATAACTTTTTCTGAGTGCTTTGGGTTTGTGTTTCCAGGTCCTGATTTGCAGAAGTATTAAGTATTCATATGGAAATCTCCATCTGGAATACCCCGAATTTGACTAGACATGACCCTGAAAGACCTGATCTGATTTCAAAGTTGGGTATAACTTCAAAATTGGCCCTGCTTTAAGCAGGGGGTGGATCAGATGGTGCCTTTTAACCAGAACTATTCTCAGACTTCAGCTGCTAGGAGATCTGCCTTAAACAGACGGGCTCAAAAAAATCAGAGATTTTCTGCCCAGCACCCAAAAATTATTTGGGACTTTTTAAAATATTGCACATAAACACTGCATCTATAAAATGGAAAAAAATAACGCAGATACAATTCACAAGCAAGGATTAAGGATTGCTTATGAATCTCTCAGCTATTATTTTACAAGCATTAGAAAAGACTCTGAGGAAATCAGAAATTTACTGCTGAGATCAGGGCTGGGGTAACGTAAAGGGACAGAGGTCTTCATGGAACCATGATTCTTAAACACAAGACTGAAAAGTCATTCATTAAGCTCTGCCTGTTCAGACTTGTTTTTCTGAAGCATGGCTTCTGTGCAGAAGGTAGTAGGTCTCCATGGAATTGAAAACTGTAGCATGATTCCATTTTTTATTTTGTGTCCAATAGCATTTATCTTTAGAAAATTAAGTTTCAACAGGCTATTCCAATCAACTAGATATGATTTTACATCAATACTGAAACACTTTGGTTTTTGTCTTGCCCTGTTAAACTTCTAAGTATGAAAATGGAGGTCTGGACGCTTACAATTACAGCAGATGCCTTGAGTTTGAGTCAGTCAGTGGCTAGTATTAACAGGGTATTGTGGAAGCAGAAGAAAATTCTCTGGAGTGTAGACACACACATGTATCTAAGAGAAATCTACTTCACACAGCAATTTATCAGATTAAGAAGTCTACTGAAGGAACAGAGATTTAATTTAACACATTTCTCATGGGTAAGTACTACCAGTGATAGCAGAAACAAACCTCCAAGACTAAAAATAGAAAGCATTCCTATTATGAATTTTGCTTGAAGCTCAAATATGAAAATGCTGTGAGAACAAGAGAGTAGGAGCCCAATAAAAACATTCCTCTTTGCCTCTCTCTGAAATGCCATGCTGAGAAGCAGCACTTTCTTTCTCCAGCACACAGAAATCTTTGTGCCTGACAGACAGTACAGGAGATAAAAAGGAGAAAAGCATCCAGTTTTCCAATACTTACATGAGCTGATGATTTAAATTACAAAGTTTGAAGAATTTGGCACTTAGCAAAGTTGAATCTTGCCCAGGCTTTTGTTTCCTCCTCAATATTAAGTTTAGAAAAACTTGAAAAAAGAAATATTTTCCCTGTAACACAACATATAAACAATATCTGCACTTTGAATGGGTTCAAAATGCTTTTGGAATGAAAGTTTTTTCCCTTCCAGCATGCTTCAGTGGAGAAAAAGTCTCGCAGAGATTGAACTGTCTGATTTCACTGTGAGGTTGCTGGCAGAGACCCGGTGGCAGGATTGACATTGCATTAATAACCAGCCCATGGCCCCTCCGACCTCATTCCACCATGAGACACACTGGCAATGGATCTGAGGAATACTGGCATTATCTCAGTCCTGAAGACCTGAAGGCAAGGTCTCTCCTGAACAGTGAAAAGGTGAAGTGAAACATTTCTCTGCATTAATAAAATACACATTTCTCTAGCATTCAGACTGTCTGGGAGATAACTATTTAATGTATTGCAAACTAGGTTGCTAGTATCTGAAATTAACAAACATAATTACAGAAAAGACAGACTTTCTGAGGTATGTTTGTTTGTTAATATTCATAATACTAATAATATTTTAATAATAGAGATATCAGATATGAACTAGTTGAACAGGAGCCTCAATCCTATTTATGCCTCTTCCATAGGTGAAAGTAACATCAGTACAAGAGTGGTATGTCATGCAAGCCCAACAGACACTGGGCCCACAGGGAGCTGTGCTCCACATTAACTTTATTTGGCTTCCAGGGTAAAGAGAGAATAATGCATCACAGTTACATCACCTGGCACTTTTTAGCAACTGGTCCTTCCAGGTGCTTTATTTCAGCTGACTCAACTGCACCACAGCAGCTTGCAGATATTTGGAGGCCTAGGATGAACAATTCTGAGCAAATTCTTCAAGCCTGTCTCAGTTTGTGCATTAAAAAGTTAAATATTCACTTCATCGTGATCACCACCTAATTGATTTATTCCTGTTTTGCTTGATTGCATTGCCATTTTAATTCAAAAATCAGGCACAACAGCTAAGAAGATGGGAGCCAGCAAATGACTTTTTAACCAGCACCAGTTCCTTTGGTTATCAACTTTGACTACAAAAACAATGACAGACAAAGCTGTAAGACTCTGTATTGGTCCTTTTTATGAAAAGGAAGAGCTGCTGAATTTGGCATCATCTTACTATAAACACTTTAATGAGAGATTGGATGCCCAAAGTCCAAAGAAATATTGTTTGCAAACAATAAGCAACAGTAAAAGCAAAACTTTGAGCTCAGTGTATATATAGTCCTTTGATCCAGGTGGAGTTTAAACCACTATTTGGCCTTAACATGTATTCCCACAGAGTGATTGTGCAAGTATCACAGATTTTAACAATGTTTATATAAACAACATGAAACGTGAGATAAAGAACTTGATAATTACGTATCACTTCTAAAGATACAACTGAACTGATTAAGTCTTTCAAATCAAAGTCATAATGGATTACAGCTTTATATGTAGTCAAAACAGAGATTTGTGGAATATGGGTTTTTTATGTCTTCAAGATCTATTTTTAATTTTTTTTTTTTTTAAATAAAGCATCCCATCATTAGTTCTTTCAATTACTGCATCACATAGTGTTTTTTACAGGCTCTAATTATATCTTAGATTAAAATTCAAAACACCTGCTCTTGTGGATCACACTCATTTCAGCCTGGAGTATTTTCATACAAAGAGCTATTATCAAAGAGAACCAAGTGATTTCCTATTCTCTGTACTGCTCCTCCTCAGCAAAGTACAGCCAGAGATCTCCATTTCCCTCTTATTTTTTATGTTATGATTATTATTACATCTTTTCTAAAAAGATAACTTTTTATTGCTGAAAGATGTAGCATTTTTACTTTTATTTAAATCAGATGAAGCATTTAATGCAGATATTAGTTTTCAAAATAACAGTAATTTTTATTTTAAATAGTAGATGAATAGTGTAGCTTTCTTCTCTTAGTTCCCTTCTTCAATTCCATGTAGCCAATATAAATACTTTGTTCCTGCCTTATAAGAAAATTGGTCTCTAAAAACCCTGTAATTTAAGTTCAGGGATTTAAATGGGAATACATATTTACTTGAAAGATAGTTTTTGATGTGCTTGGTTCTCTGTCATTATTCATGCACTTTTCTACACTTTAAGGGTGTGATTCTAGGCCCATGGAACCAAAGGGAAGACACACAGGTTTCTCTGGACTTTGGGTCAAGTTCTAAATACTCTATGAAGAAAAGGAATGATTTAAATTTCCATGTAGATTCTATCACAGTAGAACAGGGATATCTTTTAAAAGTACTTATTCATTGATGAGCATAAGAGGAGATCTGACCCTTTGCCCAGCTACACTGGTTTTAAGCTAATAGGACAACAAAGAGCCAGGGTAGGGCACTGAAACAGGTGCACCACAGCCCTCCGAGGCCCTCCAGAGAAATTCAGTTACTCTGAATTTTATGTAATGATCTACTTTCAAATAACACTGTCTGCTGAAGCTGTGGGGGTGGGCCAGCAGTTCTGCACCAGAGCTGTTTATTTTGTTCCTCCTCCACTCTGTGCTGGAACTTGCCACTTTGCTCTGATGCAGTGGGCAGGTTTCTGAAGGCCCATGAAAAGCCACCTGGCTCTTGCTTCAGAGTATATTAATGCAATGAAAATAGATATAATGACTTCAGACTCGAAATGATCTTTTCAGAAATGTGGTAAATTTATACTTTATGCTCCTCACTTGATTAATTAGCTGTGAAAGTATTCATTGGTATTTTTCTTCCCTTTTCCATGTCATGTATTAGAGAGGTGGGGAAGGTAAGCTCTTTGTGGAAAAATTCAAGCCCACTGCATGATAAAATGCCCTATGCCACTGGCATGCACAAAATCCCTCTAGTTTTCCCTAAACATTCAAAGAAATTTGTGCGAGAGTGTTGTACAATGAGCTTTCCGTCACTTGCAGACAGCTGTTCTGTTTTAAGATAACCAGTAATGTGGGACAGAGATAACTACTGGAATCTCACAGGCAAGCCTAGTAACTCTGATTAACCATAAGGTCTTTGCTGTGTTCAGTGTTTTCCAGTGGCACTCTCAGCTCTGTTCACATGCACATAGCCAGCTCAGCTCTGTGACTGCAATGGGAGGAGGAGAACTTCCTGAATGGGCAAGAGGCGTGCAAGGTTATGAGGAGGAACTGACAGCTCTGTGGCATTGGCCCCTCGCTCCCCTGGCTCTGGAAGTGCCTCATCAGCTCAGAGCACTGTGCCTCAGTTAATAAACTGGTCTTATGAAGGGTAAGTTTGGGTCAAGGACCAGATTTATATTCTGTTGTCCAGAGTTTCCAGTCTTGCAGGTATCTCAGGACAACTGAAGCTGGCTGGTACTTCCTGCCAGCCAGCAGTAGAGCAGAGCCCAGCAGCCACCAGCACAGAGAAACCCAGAAGGAGAAAAGTAATTATCAATGGCACAAAGAACAAAACAAGTAATGCAAATTTGTGCATAGAACCCAGGGCTTTGTTTCACAAAGTCTCACCTCTCTGCATGGTCCATGCATGAAACTCAATGTCTGCCTACAGGAGCTGAAAGGCTGAGTCAACCTTGCTGAAATTTAAGCCAGTGGTTCCAGAGAGTCTAGGTGTATCAAATGTGGTGGTTACATGACTAAACTACTTCTTCAACTATATTTAACTGTGGCTACTGCCATCAAAATAAACCATATGTTGCGAATCTATTCATTATGCATTTGTGGTGGGTTGACCACGGCTGGAAGGCAAGTGCCCACTAAAAGTCACTCTATCATTTCCCTCCTCAGATGGACAGGGAAGACAAAATAGAACAAAAGGCTCATAGGTACAAAAGGTTCATATGTCAGAATAATAGAGTGCTGGCCACTTACCATCATAGACAAAACAGGCTTGACTTGGGAAAATTAGTTTAATTTATTAGCAATCAAATCAGAATAGGGTAATGAGAAATAAATGCTTAATAATTATCTTTACATATATAAGTTAATAAATCTTAAAACACTTTCTCCTCACCCCTCCCTTCTTCCCAAGCTCAACTTCACTCCCAAATTCTCTCCCTTCTCCTCCCCAGGGGCTCAGGGAGATGGGGAATGGGGTCTGTGGTCAGTTCATCATACGCTGTCTCAGTTGCCCCTTCCTCACCAGGGGAGAACTCCTCACACTCTTGCCAGCTTGGGTCCCTCCCATGGGACAAAATCCTCTGTGAATTTCTTCATCATGAGTCCTTCCCATGAGCTCCAGTTCTTCAGGAACTACTAGAAACTTCTTACAGAAGCCACCTCGGTAACAAAACCTATCCTTGCAAACCTAATATAGGATTTATGCTTTATTTGATGGGAAAGTCTTTTTTAAAACAAAAAAACACAACAAAACCTTGCGGTAGTCAAACTGCTTTACTTTTTTTAGCTACATAGCTCAAAAAACCTCAATGTTTTTCTTTTATAGTAGTAATTAAAATGAAACTGATGTTTATAATCTAGAATTTACTGCCACAAGAAAAGTCTGCCTACCACCTGGTAACTAGAAACATTAGTAAATTAAAAAGATAACATAGAGGATATTAAAAGAAATAAATAAATCAAAGCTGTGAAGAAGCAGTAAGTGTCTTCTGTCTGACAGGAGTCCTTAGAGAGCAATACTGCGGCATTTTCCAGAATTAAATTGCATTATTATAAGAGCTTTAAATTAAGCTCCTACCCGTGACCTTTAAACACGGTGATTGCCATTATGCCTGCTGAGGAGGCTGTGGAGGGTTTGGAAACCCTGTGCAAGATTGATGGATTATAATACGTAATCAAGTATTGGTTCATTTAGCACAGCTGTTGAACAGAGGGTCTAACACCAGGTTATCACAGGGAGTGCCCTCTCTTTTCTTCAAGACAAATCAGTGTTAGCAGTGGGAGGCAGGCTTGTTAGTGCAATGGAAAACAACACAGTATCTTCCTGATGAAAGATGAGGAGTTTAACAGACATGCCCCTCTTTTAGATAGTGACCAGGAAAAAAAATTTCCCCAGCACTCATGCAGAACCACATGTTGACAAAAAAAGCAACTGACACACAGTTTCAGTCTCAAAGTATTTCTATAGGCATAATCCAGAATAAAAGCAATCTAAAAGACAGTAAAAACATAATAAGCCAAACATGCTGTGGTACTATGTTCACTTAGGTGAGGTTAAAACTCGTGCAATGCATACTTAAAACAAAAATGCTAAAATGCTAAAAAAAAAAATCAGAAAAATTTTAAACAAAGACACAGAGATAAAAAAGCAAAAAGGCAGTTTTCTTGCTCTCCATTACATTTTGTTCACATGTGTACCTACTGACACTTACACACTTATCTTTAGCTCTAGTTCTTTTGCTGGTTTTATCACCAACAGGAAATTTAACTCCAAATAAGCCACTTACCTTCCTTCTCTCTTTCTGGTAAGGGAGAGACAAAAAGCAGATATCATGGGTTGAGATAACAATTTCCTAAAATGCAGTGGAGTAAAAAGCACACACAATAATAGCAGTATTAATAGCAAAAGTATACAAAAAGGGAAGGTGTTTTAACAACAAAAAGATGTTCACCACTGGGAACAAAGCCAGAAGAGCAGTCACTCCCTGCAGGTCATGTCCATGTATTCCTAGACAAAGGCAATATAGCGACCATTCCCATGTGTTGCCCACATGGTCATCTGGAAACAAAGGCAGAAAGGCAGGGTAGCTCTGGTGGATAGCGTTTCCTGCCTCCCAGCCTGAAAACAATGAAAATCCATGACAAGCCAGCTCCCCAGAAGCTAGGTTGTCCAAGCAGGGGTCATTCAGCTACTCTGCAGGTGCCTCTGGTGCGCTTCTAATGAGCTGATCCTGTGGAATCTCCCCGTGGGGCTTTCCTTCTGCTCTGCTCTCTCTGACTCTGCTCATCTGGACTAGGTTCATCAGGACTCCTTTCCTGGGTTGGGGTGGCCCCACCAGAATTCTATTCTCTGACGCAGCCTCCTTGCTGGCACTACCAGCTCAGCACTACAGTCCATTTGCATTTTTGCCACTGTCCCATTCAGCACCATGGCCTGTAGCCACACTCCAGAGAAAAATGGGAGGGGAGACAGGCAGAGTGGCAGAAGGATTGAGGCCTCAGGGGCTGATGTCGATACCTTCCCAAAGGAAGGCAAAATGTCTGACTACAGGTGGGGGTGCCTGGGCTTTTGTCCTGACACCACGTGCCCCCATGATAATGTGAGTGGTGTAGAGTAACAGCCTGGTCATGTCTGCTCCACCCACGCCTGCAACCACAACAGCCTTACACCATACACACCTCTGTATACCTACCTTGTGTTACAGAATTATCTTCAAGTGTCAAAATAGGAAACACTTTGGAGAAATAAACAAGGCCCCAATGCACTGTGTGGTTATGAGGAGCCAGTTCTGTAAATGTGCTCTACGACCCATCCCAAAGGTTGATAGTTCTCATTATAAAACCCAAAGCTTTGGGTGAGTACAGAAAACAGAGATCTGAAAGAGGTTGACTTGTCTCAATAAAGTCCCAACACTTCTAGTGGGCCAGATAGGAGAGACAGCATCCTGACTTGTCTGACTCCCCAAAGCAGGGGAGCAAGAGTAAGTTAGAGTAAGTCAAGGCCCAAATAATCTGTTTTGTATTATTCACAGTGAAAGCCAACTGCATGGACTGTAGGACCTCCTTCTGGCATGCAGAGAGCATTTCTCTGGAGCATCTGACTCTCCAGGGGTGCTGCCACTTGTGCTCTGCTGCAGAAACCACAGCTGTGGGTTCAGACCAAGGTGTCATGCCTGAAGACTTTCCCCTGTTTAGCTCTGACAGTGCCCATGACCAGTCTCAGGCTCAGAATGAGCCAGTCCTTGCTGTCAGATTCACTCATCAAACACAAGTGCAACCTGAGCTCACAGGCTGTTAAATAAACAAAAACTCTACTGATACCTCACACAAACACATGTTGTGTCAAGGGCTGAAATTTGAGCAGACAAGATGTGTGTAGTGGCTGGTTTTGGTGTTTGTGTGAGGGGTTTTCAAGTGGTATAACCAGGACAACTCTGCTGATAATATTGTGTCAATAATAATTATTATACATTTTTTATTAATTCAATTTCTAGCCAGTCGATCAAGTAAAGGTAGGCAAAGCCTGAAGCATCACTTTCATTCTTTAACACTGTATTAGGCAAAAAATTCCAAATTGTTCAATGAGTCTTTCAACTAAAAACATTATGCACTCCCAACTCACGTGGCCTATCATCCCACATAAGCTCTCCTTACTACCTATCCAAGCATCTTCAAAGAATGAAAACAGACAGCAAAATAATGTGTGATTTAGACTCTGTGAGTCTGGGCTTCTATGAAGATTACCGAAACACAAAATGAAAATATTAATAGGTCAAATTATATTTGTCAATGTTCACATTGACAAAAAGTGTTCTCAGGCCTGGTCAAGCAGAACCTGCTTTTCCCAAACCCCTGCTGGCTGGGCCTGAACCCCTGGTTATCCTGTATGTGACACATGATGGTGCTTAAGACGATTTCTCTGCAATCTTTCCTGGCACTGTAGTCAGGCTGACAGGCCCTGGATCCCCCTTCTTACCCTTCTTATAAATGTCTCATCTCATTTGCAGACTTCCAGTAATGTGGGACCTCTCCCATTGACCAGAACTGCTGGTAATGATTGAAAGTGGCCTGGTGAGCTCTTCTGTCAGCTTCCTCAGGACCCTTGGGCGAATCCAATCCAGCCCCGTGGACTTGCGAGGGTCTAAATTGCATAGCAGATACCTGATAATTCCCCCTTGGATTACAGGAGCTCAGAGGCCAGATTAAGTTCTAGCCAGGCTTTGGCCCTTGTGGATTTTCCCCTGCATGACTTCACAGCATCCTAGTAGTTCCCTTGATCTTCCTGCCCCTTTTGTTCTCCCTGAGTTCCAGCCAAAGCTCTATATTCAGCCAGACCAGTCTTCTTCCCCACTGGCTAATCTTTTGACATATTTAGTCTTCTGTTTTCTCACAGTTGAGGGAAAAACTAAGTTTTTCTTTTCTATAAGAATTCACTATAGTATTGGTAGCAACATGTATAATAACCCTGTGCCGGTTTTGACTGCTGTCACTCTTTTCCTCTACTATCAGTCACAAGTGGATAGAGGTCTTGTGGTCATCTATTCCTGACCATATGGGATAACTTTCAGGAAACCTAGACATATTTCTTTCTACCTATTCCACTGACTTATGTAGGCCACAGAAGAATGAATTTGTTTTTGTAACGGTGTTCTGCTGGAAGAGCTCTGCACAGATTCTTCACTTCTCATTTCCCATCACCAACATTTTGTCACAGTATTTTTCTATAGGCATTTTCATTTTTTTTTTCTAATTTGCTTGTTTTAATAGTATTTCAATAGATGCAAACTGACATATTAAACCTGAAGTCTGTTTAGCTGCATATCTAAAACAAGTTTAAAGAAGGACACTGAAATCTTCTTCCTGCTCCTTTCTGCATCACACAACAGCTTGCTTGATGTGCAGCCAAGTTTTACTTGTCTCTTGGGCTTTGTAGGTGAAGGTGCAATACATTCCCCTTTAATCACTGGACTCTGTTGTTAATTTCTCTCATGAACCAAAGTTATCCTAGCACTGGAATTACCACTAACACAGAGCTGCTTCTGTTCTTTGTGTGGGATACAAGATTTTTTTATCTTTATATTACATCCACATGCAGTTTGCTTTCTTTATCTGAGGAGGTTTGTCTTCCCTTTACAATGGGAGGAGGAAAAAAGTGCATAAAAATGCATGTCTTCCAAATCTTCAAATGTGTTCCCCTGTCCAACTTGGGTCAGAAGGAAAAAAATATTTGGCAGTTTTATTCACCTTTCCAGAGCAAGAAAGCATGTACTTGTGTAGTACTTGATATTCACTGCTATCAGTAACAGCACAAAGCAGCTTTGTAGGCATTTATATCCAAGTCAGCTACACAGTCATTTCTCCATGTAGACATCTGATTGAACTGAATGATTTATGCCTATCTGCTCTGAAAATCTGCACTGTATTCTCATTGTCTGCTTTCCTCACACTCTTTTGATGATGCCTTTTTCTGTTCTTCCCATCACAACAGTGAACTTACAATACATTGATGTACAGTCTTTTGTGAGTATGCTGTCCATCCTTATTTGGATACCCATTAGCTGATATCACGTAATCAACAGATAGCCATCTGGGGAGAAAACATATCATCCAGATGAAATTTTCAGCTGAAAGTCATGAAGCTGAAAGGTCCTAAGTGTCTATAAAACTTGTGACATTCCACAGAGAGTCATCTGAAATTCAGTTTATGATTCTGCTGAAGGTAACCCCAGGCTGGGGACCCAGCTGCTGCTTTTGCTTCAGAGGAGTGAATAACCAGCTTTGTGGGCCAGCATACATATGAAGCCCAACAGTTGTATAACTTCTGCTGTCCTTTGATGTTGCTGTCAGCCTCTGAGACATGTCTATGTGGATAGTGGCAGTGGAATTGGAGGATTCTGGACACTGTGTAGATTCTTAGGCCTTGTGCCCCTGATTTAGCACCTCAGAGGGGGATGTCAGCATGCCTCACTCCACCACCACCACCCCACTCCTCCTTTTTCCATGAGAATAGATTAGGACTTCTAGGAACAGAAGTGTGCCTATCCCACTAGAGACATTAAGAAAGTATGTGAAGTCCCAGAACTGAATGCATCCAAAATTTCTTGTTGGCAGTCAGATGTAGAAATTACCAAGCCTTTAGGATCTGCAAGAAGGGATCCAAGGACCTACTGCTCCACCTCCCGATATCTCATGTGTTATCAGAATTCCCAGATCTGCTTTGTCATAACACATTTAAATTCAGAAGCATTAGAAGTTACTCTTTCCTCCATTGAGAAAAAAAAGACAAGGCATCTCCAATTCAAGAAAGTTGTTTCAGGAAATTATTTGGGGTTATGTCACAAATATAATGTTGAGATTTCAGACACTTTATCACTTTCCTATTTTTTTATATCCTAATGTTATTTTTACAAGACAGAAATGATCATTCTCCCATTGACAGTCAAGCTTCAAAGTGGATGGTATAAGACTTCACAGTCTGGATTTTGAGTACTTTAAAGTATAAAGGTGCAAAAAGTGATGAAATACTTTCATGGGAGTCAAAAATACAAAAACTGTTACTAAAAAACTACCATGTCTTGCTGGGAAAGTACCAACTAGTTGACTGCTGAAAGTTGGCAATATAGTAGGATAAAATATCTCTATGAACTCCTGAGTTTGATTACCTCTTTGAGCATCTGCAGGAAATTATCACAAATGGGATTCTGTAATGGATGAACTTTTTCTCTGTCTTGTCTTATAAAAACTGTTCTTAAATCCCTGTGACTCCTTTACTCTGATGTCATGCTGAGGTACCACCACTGTACACTACTAATTCAGTGTATTTACAGTGTCATAAAGCTGACCTAGTCAAATGCAGAATTAAGCCTGACAATGGCAGAACAGTAGCTTTCTGAGCTGAGTTTGTAGAGTGACTGTACATGTTTTTACGTGGCAAATTTACAGGCCATACCAATATGCTACCCCTCTTATAGTGCAATACAACCTCTTCTTTGTGACTGCAGGAGCTCTTTAAGAATTTCCCTACAAAACAGAACTCATTTCTTGGTCAATTAGTTGCAGATTATTTATTACTTACTTAAGAATAATTACCCCTGAACATAGTTAAACTTTTCTAGACTGAAAAGCAAAATAAATGTAGGTTGAAAGCCATTATGTACAGATACAAAAGACTTTTTGTGAGTAAACTTTTAATACAGCCATCCAAAAATAAAATGAATGGGTCTGATCCAGAGACTTCATTCTCCACAAAACTCCATATTCCTGTTAAAGCTATTGCACTCCTGGCATTTTGGTAAGGAACAGTTTTGGGCAGTTCTACCTTAAGGAGATATTTTGATCCAAAAACACAGGCATGAAATTGTCTCCCCTCTTCCTGTCTCATATGAAAGCACTACCTGGAGAAAAGGAACAGCACTGATTTTGAATAACCCAGCTTGGAGGGGTGCCAGGCCTTGAGCTCGGCTCAGTGCAGTGAGGGTTTCCAAAGATTGCTCTGCCTCCAGAAGTGCCAAAATGGATCAGCACACTGGCTTCAGCCAGAAATGGAGTCAAAGTAGCTGTTGTTACTTCTCTCCCAGGAGCACTTTCAGAGGAATGCCTCAAAGATAAGGACTGAGGCTCCCAAGAACAGCCAGCCTCATGCTGGGAGGGACTGAAGTATATCCATTTGCTAAATGCTCTATAAAGAGGAATATTCTTTAGGCAGTTTTTGGATAAATCCCACTCCACTTCTCAGAGAATAGAGACTTCTCAGAGAATTACAGACAGAATCTCCTGAGTGTCCTGAAAGTGACTGACACAGATACACATGGATTTTGTTTATTCTTGTGTGCCCTGGCTTTAAATTTTATACATGTCCTCTAGGCATGACTTTGATGCTGACTCTTCTAGGGAAAAAAAAACAACTGAATACGTAAACAAAGAAGTTATACATACATAAAGTAGTAAAACATAAATCAAAGTCAGGCCATGTTTTGGGTTGGTTGGTGGGGTAATTTTTTTTTAATTTGGTTTTTTTTAATACTAAATACTTTAAGAAGCAAGGTTCTGTTTCAATGGCTGTCTTGCCTTAGTTCTTGTCTACTTCACTTTAAAAGGCTTTTAGTTCTGCATCATGACCTCCTCAGAAATTTAGTTTCATTGTGAAATTTTATAACAGTAAAGTCAAAAAGCTAAGAGCTGTAAAACTGTTTCACAGCACCTATATTTTGTCTTTTCCCCATGTGCATATTAAAACAAGAGGTCAGGTCTCTATCTGACCTGATGCTCTGGCCTCAGAGAGGTTTAATGTGTCACCTGCTAGTGTGTCAAGTCTCTCTTGCATCCCTTTTCCTGATGTGCTCACATAGAAGACGGTGGGTGGGAAGCCATTCATAGACTTTTTTAATGTCTGTGCATATATTTTCCCTCTCTTGCTGATCTTTGTGAAACAGGTGGGTGCATTTGCTTTACAAGGTTCTGACCAAGGAGCAGCCAAATGCACTTTGACTGTGGAAGTCAGATTCCATACTCCAGATCTCTGAAGAGTTGCCAAAGGTAGCGGCACCCATACACTAAGCAAGTGCTGAGCAAGTGCTGTTTACATTAGGGAGGACTGCCTGGATGATACATCGGGGTTCACCAGATGTCGTTGTGGGTGATGAACAAACGACATGAGACTTGGTTATAAAAAACTGTATCTGACTCCACTTTATTAAAACAATTGCCCTCCTTATATACCTTTTAGAACAGGCCACTCTCATTGGTTAGAAGAGTGCCAGAACTCTTCTTCCCATTGGCCCAAACCAATGGATAGAGACAAGTCTGTCTCACAGAAAAGAATCTAAAACATCACTCTCGTTACAATAACACTTGGGATGTTTATGTCAAGTCTGTGGGAACAAGGTCTTCTGAAACCTAAACACTACAAAGAAACTGAGTTCAGAAACTCAGAAACCTCAGGCCTAGAAAACCAGACTACACCTGGACACAATTTTATTTGCACATCCAATTTTTCCAAAAGTCCAGAACATGTTATTCATTGACATAATTATTGTGTTTCATCAGTGCTTGCCCCTATCCTTCTCCATAACTTCTCTGCATCCACAAAATGGCTCTGGGTTGCTCCTGATGTGCTTGTTGACTTTTCTTTGAAGAAGGGGTGCCAGATTTCTTTGAAATAGTTGAGCAGTATGTAGATGAGCCACATAAAGGGAAATTCACCTGAAAAGTCTGACTCTGAAACTTTTTTTTGGCTTTACCTATGAATCCCAAGCATATATAACAGCTAGACTTAACTGTATTCAAACCATGTTTGTTGCAGATACATCAAATCTGTTCATAAACTGTGCTGTAGTCTAGGATCACATGTATCCAAGGTATGATTTTCTGGTTTTAAATGTCCAGAATTTCTGGATTGATTATTTCCTGTATTTTATTACATGCATTCAGTAGCTAGCATGAGATCTCTGACTGGGAAAACATCGCACTGCAAAGGCTCTGCTGAAATAGCTCCCTGCCCACACATCTTTCTACAGCACTTCAGAATATGTATTTCCTGCACATACTATAATTAGGCTCTTTCATTCTCCCTGCCATTGCTATCAAAATGCTCATTATCTCCTACAAAACACTTGTATTATGCTGGTTTTTATAACCCTTTTGTTACTTCAGGAGGTAAATAGAGATATTTTGGTGGATTTAGTTCTAACAAGGGAAATTCCAGGATTTCTTCACCATGACAATGGGACACAAGCATCAATACAGCAACTTCATTATGGATCAGTGCAACTGCTAAGGGATCTGAGGCTGGCTTGCAGCCACAGACAACATCCACAGGACTACCTGCACTTCACCAAGCTGCACAGGCAGATGCTAAACTTGAGTCTAATTCAAAATATGTTGGAAGGATTATTAGTCCTTGGCATCTCAAGCAGGGAACAAGAAATGAAGAAGTAAGGAGGCAAGCGAAGCTTCTTCAGCTCATGGTAGTTTTTTGTCTTGGTAAAAATTTCCCCTAAAACACATGTCCTCCAGAGCTTCTGTCAGGACTGTACTTTACTGTCTGAGAAGACACTCGCAAACTTAAAAAGTCCAGAGTTTAAGCCTGTCCTGCTCCTCTGAATTGTCACTTGCAGTTTCACACCTGATGAAGCAGAAGGACAGATGCAATGTCATTGGCTGCTGCTGGCCATAAGCCAGCTGCTGGAACTACATTGAGTACTTGAGCAGCATGTTCCATCCACAGCTGAAAATGATCCAAAGGGTTTAAAAATGTTTTTTTTAAATATTATTTGACTCAAATAGCTCTTGAAGGGGAGAGGAATTCTCAGAGAGACTATGGTTTTTAGGAGACTGTCTGAGGTACAATTTTTCTGCTTATGGATATTTTCAAACTAAATTGCACACCTTCACTGGTGTTAATCTGATCTAGGAAGTGCAAATTAGGCAGTAAAAAGACTAATAGTAATATGCTCTGGAGAAACAGTCCTTCAGTGAAGTATTGGACAATCTGATGAAATATTCAGTAATGGCTAATCTGAATATATTACGAAATATATTGCGTATAGAGATATATAAAACTCAGGTACTAATTGAATTATTATTAAATATTAGAAAAGATCCTGTCATGCCCCAGACCTAAAATAAAGGGGCAGTTATAATTTCCATTTCAGCTAAGTCAAAGTAAGTTAATACACAATCTTAAAATTACATTTTTTCTGTATAAACTGAACTTGCTTTGACTTTTCCCAGAGGACATATGCAATAGTAGTTTGAACTTTTTATTTATCCCCAAACAGGATCAAACATGTAAGGAATATTAATATGTTTAAAGTGCACAGTTAGGCAGAAATGCACTTCCTGTTTGAGCAAAGAGTTGAATAATTGTCCCTGGTTCAACAGCAAGTAGTCATTATAGTGGAAGCAAGGTAACATGAGGAACATAGTTTCAACTTTGAAGTATTCTCCAGAAAGAGTCTGGTGGTAACAGGCCTAAAAATCAAGATAAAAGATCAAAGATGCATATGTAAGGTGTCAAACCCTTAATTGCATAGGTGAATGTGCATGTACACAGTGCTTCTTCCAAATTATTTGGCAGTAGTGTTCATTTTATACAAGTCAGCTTAGACATAAGCTCCTGTAAACAGTGGTTTGCTACACATACACTGTTTAAAATAATGTTGGTTTACCAAAGATATACCACAGAGTGAACAGAGTTCATCTTGAGGGAGGTATTGATGATGCACAGCAAATGAGTAGTCTAGTTCATTACAAACTCTCTTTTCATTTTTTTTCTGAACTTTGTCAGCCCTGAGATTTGTCCCAATCATTAGGCACCTTTATCCTCATCATGGTTTTTTTTCAAGCTGTACAGAAAAGATGTAAAGCATAAAGTCTTACAGGATCACCACCCATCATTTTCTTCATAGCATCCTTTCCCTTCTATGGACTACTGGCCATGATTTGGGAGAGCTGTCTTGTTTCCAGCTTGAGTGTAATTGTTGATTGCTAAAAACACATCACTCTCCTTAACTCAAGAAGTGACAGGCCCAACCATGCTTTTAAAACAGACTTTGAAAAATGGAAATGTCAGTGGCTGTTGGTGTGAAACAGAGCTGGTTAAAAATCAAAGAAAAAATAATTAAAACATATAAATAAGAAGACAAGAGGCAACTTGAGATAAAGCAAACATCTCCCAGAGATGAGATTCCGTCCCCAGGAAAGACCTCAGGAGTCAAACTCCAACTAGCTTGGAGCTGTAAATTGCTAACACATTTGTCTCAGAAGCATATCCATGCATTGGTATGACAAATCTGTGTCATGATCTGTTCCTGGCGTTCACTGCTTGCTAGTTTCTACATAGCTGTCTGACACGAATGTATATGAGCAACATCAATCATATCAAATTATAAAGCATTATCTTCCTGTGCAAGGGTTGAATTTTTAAAAATTTTATTCACAAAACAGTGCAAAAACATGTCTAATTAAATCTTCTCCACTTTTCCTCTCTCAGAATCCAAATTTTTTTTTGTTGTGGGGGACATTCATTTTTGCTGAAGACTGGATGACTCGAAACTTTGCCTAATACACATCAAATGCTAAACCAGACGTTTTTAATTACTAGCACAAAGTCTACAGATATGTTTTGTAATGAGGAATGTGGTTAAACAGCAAAATAGTTCCATTTGCCTTTGCAGCAGACTGCTAACATTTCATTTTGACCTCTCCTTGTACCACAGTTTCTTTCTAAAAAATTGCAGTTTGTTGCTAAGTCAGGTAAATACAAATGGACAAATACTGGCCTACCAAAGCAGCAGTGAAGCCAGTGGACCTCTGCCTATTCATATCCACTCAGGATCTTTCACAAACACATTTAAATACTAATAAGATAACAACACATATCAACAAAACAAAATATTATTATATTAATGCTATATCTTAAACATAGTGTGAAAGAGCAATGGGCATTTAAGAAAAGGTCTTCTGTTCCCTGGATAGTTGCTCATCAGTAATTTGCATATAATACCATGTTTTCCCTTATAGTGGTGGTGTTTAATACAACCAGTATAAAACAAAAGAAAAATTATTTGAACAGTTTCTTAAAAGGTCATTTAAGGTTAGACAGCGTTATAATAATGATGGATCAAATTCATGAAACCAAGTTTCCATCATATACAGGAGGCTTTGTGGACCTTTATTCAAGTACTAATCTAGTTTTAAGGCAGAGGAAGAAAGGGAAGGCAAAGAGGACCTATACCAGCCCCTGCTGCACATTGGTGGAGGAGCACTGTGATCTGTCAGCCCTTGCTAGGCAGAAATGACCACAAGAATAAAACCTGTCACTAATCTCACTCCAAAATGTGCATTTAAGTCACATGCATCTCTCTGCAAAGCTTTTGTCTTCTCTCCACTGATTAAAAGAGGAGTGAAGAATCATTAATTTTGATTTAGAAATCTAATTTTTAGATATACAAGTCTGAGTTTGATGAGATGCTGCCTATGGACCGTGGCACAGACAGCAGTTGCTGAAAAGTGCTTTGGCTGTGTTAGACCCCATCTGGCAGAGGTCACCAGGAAAGGTGATTAAGAAAATATCTAACTCCTCCAAGTGGAACATAGATTGATGTGAGCTGAATTTTGCCTCATATCATTTAGAAAAATACATAGCAATATATAACAGAACTTTTATGCTTTAGCATTTAATGTATCTCAGATTTAGATCACCATCTAAGCCAACTACATGTGTTTAAGCAGAACTTTACCAAGCTGCTTTTTTCCCCCTTTCTATTTATCTTGCTTGCTTTTTTTTTTTTTTTTTGAAGCTATGTCTGAGAATGAAAGACCAGATAGTGAAAAGAATTTGAGTGAAAAGTCTGAAAGTAATGAAAATTGGAGGTTGCAGGAAAATAGAAGAGCTTCAGTTTTATTTTGCCTACTTTTTACTTTACAGCTTGTTTCAAGGAGCTAATGGCTAAGAAAAAAGAGATCTCGACATCATTGCAACATTCAGAGACCATTGAGTCAGGGGAAAAAAGCTGAAATTCTGAAGAGAAGAATTAAACATAATTCAGTTTTTCAAAGCAATAGTCTCAAACAGAACACTCTTTCTACATGTATAATCTGGCAACTAAGAATTCAAGATGCAACAAGGCAAAAGTCATTGTAAAAATCTCGTTGTTTCCAGTATAATGGACATTTTTTTCTTAGAGCTGTAAACACAGAAGGAGGTACCAAATTGAAAACAGAGCTATAGTCAGACAACAGTGCTTCCTGCTCTATGAGACATGGCTTCAGATGTCTGTGAGCAACAGTTTCAAAACTCAACAAACCTGACAGCTTCACAAATCAGACTCTTTTGCTAATGTGCTGCAGCTCTCTTTCTGAGGTATCCTAAGTAATGCACTCCGTGGATGGGCTAGCTCTCTATGAGTCCCAGCACTCAGGAGATGCCAGATAAATTTGTTTTTACTCATATTATATATAAAATGATATATAAACCTGTATTTCATGCCTAATAAATCCATGCCATAATACATACTTTCTGTTACGTGCGAGAATAAAGCCCACATACATATATATAGACACACTGTCTCTGTGTATGTGTGTGTGTATCCATACACGTATTTGCATTCAATCTATCTGTGAATGCACAAATATCTCCAGATAACATCCAACAATAAGTATATATTTCTCCTCAGGAAGAGAAGTGGGATAGAGTTGCCCATACACCATGGTACCATTGTTTTTACAATGGAAGCACTGAACCTGAGCAGATGTAGAGTAATCTGAAATAGAGAAAGAAGAAGACAGGTAATTTATGTGATGCAGTAGCAAAAGATTTCCAAAATTGCTTTTGTTAGCAGATGGTGACCCTTGGAGATCACACCACAGCAGTGACTGAGGGCAGTTGTGTTCTGGTTGGAGGGCACAGCAACATTACCTGATTCCACTTCCCTGCCAGAGCTCTGGGAGGCTGCAGAGCTGTGGGTACAGCTACAGGCTTGGGTTCTTGTCCCACCCCCACCAGCCCCTTTTCAAGCCAGAGCATGACCAGGCTTTCCTGCCAATCAGAAACTGCCTGCAGGTACACCCCCAGAGCTGCTCTCCAGCCCACAATGCCTCGGAGCTTCTGGGCTTTTGGCTCTGGCAGAAGCCAATCTACCTGTTTTGGAAAAGGGTGACTAATGTGTCTGTGCTCAGCAGCACAGAGCACTCATAACAGAGCAGAGGGACTGGACTTCCAGACTGAGGGAGGAAAGCTGTTCCTCTCCCTTTTGTCAGGGGGAGTGAGCAGCAGGTGACAAGCTGATGGGAACCCGTTGCTAAGCCAAAAGCCACAAGGCTCCTGCATGCCTGCCTCCCTTGTCCCCTCCAAGAAAACCTAAGATATTTATTGAGGTGTTCTTAATGGGGTACACAGCCAGGGCTGCTGCAAAACCTGCAGGTAGATGTTCTTTCAGGATTAGTATTAGAACAGATTTTCACTGGTGACCTCAGGTGCCAAAACAAATCTCAGGGCAAGAGCCCTCTTGCTGAGCCATGCACACCACGGAGGTCCTCAGGCTTCCCTTCAACACCCATTTCATGGGAGCTGCAGATCAAAGCAAGCTCTACCTCTCCTCTGGAGACAGATTAGTCTCAGTTTCTCCAGCCTAAAGCAATAGCTCTTGTCAGTTCTGATTAAGATGGCCTCTTGTGGAGTATGTGGTTCCTTTCTGATACTGCTGCTGGAGAATCCATTAGTGGCAATGCCATGATCCTTGCAGAAGTTGACCAAGGCCCCCATATATTGCAGACCTCCTGGCACTGCCTTCTCTCTCCCCATGATGGTTCTTTGGCAGCTCATATGAGCGAGAGGCCTCCCATGAGCTACCACGAATTCCAGAAACCTGCTCTCATAGTGCATGGCTGTGGCTGGACATGTGGAGTGAGCTCCTTGCATCCATATCTGACATTGTTTTGGTATGCCAAGCTTGTAGTGCTCATGATCTGCCCTCTACCATCTTTGAGTCCTCAGTCAGAGGGACTAGGACAGGAGCACAAAACCCTGACTGCTCCCATGACAGTGTCCACATATGGTCAGGGACTCAGGAAATATATAAGAAGCAGTTCACAGAAAATAAGGAGAGAATTCCAGATCATGTATTTCAAAATGCTTAAGACAATGTTAGAAGATTCTCTGGAGTTATGTGAGTTTTGTGTGTCTTGTTTCTTCCTCTCTGATATGCTGATAGCTGCCTAGTGTGTTTTCTTTCTATCAAGGACAATTTTGACAAAGACAAAATAACAACTACATAGTGTTTGATAGAGTTTTTTAATTATTTTCCATTAGGAACTATGCCCTGTGCATCATCTTGGGTCAGATTAGGGTCTGTAGACCTGTCAACTATGGCCTAGCAGTGACAGGGAGTTTAAGTAGAGAAGGCAGAGGGGGTAACTGTACTGCCTGAGCTAATGGCCACCAGCCCCAGCAGGAGGGCAGGGCAGAGCAGGCTGGTGCACTGGTAGAAAATTACAGAACCAAGTGGAAAGGAAACAGCAGTGGTTCACCTGAGGGTTTGGAAAATAGAGTCTTTTATAAATCTAGTTAATCATGGGCTGGGAAACCCATCAAGCTTTCATCTAATCCTGATTGTACAGATCTCCTCTCTCGCTTTCTACATCCTATGCACTGTAATCTGGACTTTCTGTGTCAAGGAACATTCTTTACGAAATGAAATAACCAGTAATTGTTCTGCTCTTAATTGGTGGTTTTCATTTTAACACTCTGACTGCCGTAATAAACAAGCAGAAAATGTTCACACTCCTACTTCACATATAGCGTGCCTTTGCCTGCCAAAGCAACAGCAGCCCAAGGGTTAATTTTTTTACATTCTAAACATATGCATTCAACAAAATCTATCCTAGGGCTATGATTCATTTGATGAGTTCATAGGGATTGAAAATCTCTTGAATTCTAGCAGTTAAGCCTTTTTTGGGGCTTGCATGTTTAGCTGGTGAATATGTGTATTAGAATGCATTTTATGTTTTTTTCTTTATATAGCAGGAAATCTCTACAAGAAATACACTAACCAGAAGCTTTATTTTTTAATTAACTAATCTAGTCTTGCCTTGTATCCAGGCATGAGGAGTTTCTGAATGCAGTTTATGCCCTTCAGGTCATTCTAAAAAGGGAATGTATTTATTGAGAGTCAGACCCTTACCTCCTTTCTTTGGTTACATTCTCCTTACAATTAATGGAATACAAAGTGTTTGTCTGACATTAGCCATCAGTTAGTGCTGATGTTAATTAATTCTGGTTTATAAATTATTGGAGATTGTGGGTGGTGAAGTTCAGCTCTTTTGGGACCCCCAATAGTTACCACAGTGAAAGACATGATCTCTCAGCAGCCCTTTGGTGTCCCACACCTGCATTTCTCCTAAAGTACAGCTCTCTGCCTCCCAGCCTGCTGCAGTGTGTGCTCCAGGGAAGCGGCTGCTGAGGGCTCTTGTCCGGTCAGTCTCCCCTCTGCCGGAATTCTTCCTGGTTGCCAAAGACAGAATGTCACACTGTTCTCAAGCAGTTGTGGATGTGAGAAATGTGAAAGCCAAGACTTTGCTTCAGCTCCAGGAGCAGCTTCTAGAACTGGCGTAGCTTTGGTAGATTCAAAACAAGACTGAAGAAAAGTCTGTGTCTTAGTGCCAGAACATGTCTGGGAATTTGCTTTGAGCTCTGGTAAACTTTTAAAGAAAATCCCTGGTCCTGGCAAGAGTTACCTTTGTCTAATTGGCTGTTAGTGATCTTTAGCATCTCAAAACTATTCCTCTCCCTCAGAAAAAATCCAGGCCAACTCTGGCCCACCTACCTCTGATCATGGGATGAAAATAATCCAGTTCCCAGCAACTCTCTGTCCTATTGTCTCTGTAAATTCTGGTTACATCATGCTGGTTTGGGGGGGTTGGTGCAATGAGGAAAGGAAGAACAAAGGGTGGGCTACAGACTCAGGGCTGCTGCAGGGACTAACCCTAGAATACAGCAGAGAGGAGGATGCCCACATGCTGGTTCCATTTGTTCAGGAATGCTCCTGCCTGATTGATAGGAAGTTATGACACACATGTATAGACTGTGGCTCTGGGAGACCAGGAAAAAGGAATAATTGATAGTTATCTGGTAGTAAAGGACATCTAACTCCTCCCAGCTTCATTACATTTCTGTCCTCAGCTCCAGTAGCTCCCTTTGAATTGGGACATCCTCTGTCTCAGTTTGCTGCAGGCCAAGGATTTCTGGTTTGCTGGACAGTCCCTGGAAGATAAGACCTTCCCAGGACTGTTGTCCTCCATGGGCTGCTGCACAGCTATCCCAGTCACCAAACGCGCCCTGAGAAACACACCCATATCTTCGAGTGCTCTCAAGCATCCCAGAACCCAGTGTTCAGGATCACTATAGCCAGAGAAATGGATTTGTTGGCTG
The DNA here is from genome assembly GCA_032173965.1 of Sitta carolinensis. Taxonomy (NCBI): domain Eukaryota; kingdom Metazoa; phylum Chordata; class Aves; order Passeriformes; family Sittidae; genus Sitta; species Sitta carolinensis. Next base: position 28,473,889 of record JAVUNC010000005.1, on the reverse strand, counting down.
GGCAGCTGGCCATTGGGTCTGAGTCAGAGGGAGATCACAGCATGCATATCCAACACGCTCAACAGACAGGAGAGCTGTGAAGAAAAATCATGTGACATTGATGACCAAGAGCAAACCCAGAAGTATTCAGCTGAGGTGCTGTGGGCTCTCACCCACCCCAAGAATCTTAATAAAACCCTGCCAGGATAGAAGCAACTATTGATTGTAACAGCAAAAGCTTCCTGTGTCTCCATTCACAGACATTTGTCGTAGTTTGGAAAAAATGAGTTTTTTCTGAACTTCAGTGGTCAAACCAATGAGTGCTCAAATTTAAAGACTAGCACCTGGTGTGGCCACTGAGGACAAGGATCCGCCTCTGAGCACACAAGGGGTTAAAAGCAGAGGGCTCCCCGGAAAGCTCTCTCTTGGTTCCGGTCCCTGAGGACGGAGGGATCTCCCCTGCCCAGCGGCTGGCTGGGCGGGGAGGGGAAGCCATGCGGCCTGGGTGAGGTAGGGCCGGAACCTCGGGCAGAGAGGGGGAGAGGAAAATCCTACAGGATGGAAGGGTGGAGAGAGTACAAGAACCTGGAAAAGCATCAGACAGCCTTCTTTTCCCTTTCCCCCCCCCCCTCCTCCCCCCCCCCCGGAGAGAAAAACTGAGAAAACCGTGTCTGTGATCTTCGTTACCTTGAAATTTGATATCAACAACTAGACAACGCGGCCGAAAAAGTATAGAGAGGTGGCGTGAGAAGAGTGCCCAACAGCAAAGATACCGTGAGAGTTCTGGGGAAACAAAGCCCAAGATTTTAACTCTTTTCGTAAATGATGGAAACTTTATAAATACTAATCCTCCTGAATTTGAAGAAGAAAGATAGAAAGAACTAAGCAAAGATTATGAAAGTTTGTGTAAGTAGAAGATTGTCAGAGAACGCTAAAAAGAATCCTAAGTGAGAAGAGATGATAGAGTGGCTTTGGCTGGACTCTTTTGTATAGCCATAGACAGACTCATTTTTTTTCCTATAACATAGAAACTGTATCTGAAGAAAAGCATTGGCTTAGAGCCAAGAGTGGACAGTAGTGTGAACAGAGATGAGAAGTGTCCCAAAACTGAGAAGCTGTCATTTCTTGGAACTAACCAAAACATTTTTAAAAAGAGAAACCCTAGAAACAGCTCTAGTCCATGCACAGTGGTGAGAGCACTGGACATAGAAGAAGAGGCCACGATGTAGTACAAGAAAGACTCCTATCTCTCCTCAACGAACTGAGTACTGATTATCAGAAAGGTAGTAATAGACTGAAGATTAATTATCTAAAAAGTAGTAACGTGATAGAGAATTTTCAATTTGTTTTGTTAAGTTGAGAACTGGTGGGGGGGGGGGGAGGAAGAGTGTTTTTTTAAAAGTTTCCATGTTCTTCTGTATGTGTCTTCTTTACCTATTATTAGTAATAAAGTTTTTTTCTGTTGCTTTCTAAATTAGAAACTGTTTTGCTCTGTTTTTAATCACATCTCACAACAGATACCAGGAACAGTATATCGTTATAGAGGCACTAGCCTTGTGCCAACGTCAAACCTTTGACAACATTATAAACTGACATGGCCCAAAGCATATTTCTGCATTGAGTTATTATTGAAATGCAATTCCTCAACCAAAATACAAGTATATATGAAATCAGGGAGTTATAAGACACTCTTTGATGCTGAAACACTTATCTGCAGCCTTTAATATGCATATTTTTAAATAAAGGCATTTTTCTATAGATTTCTAACAAAGAACCAAAAACTTGTCTTTTGACTTTAAAAACACCACCTAGAAACTATTTGCAGTGTGTCTGGAAACAGTAACTTGGTCAAAAATACACAGCACACGAATCCCATCAGCTTCCATTCAACTTAAAGAATGTTTTAGAGTTGTTTTCAGAATAGATTCGACAGTGCCAAAATATTTGAAACGCTTAAGTGGAAACTCTACTCCTAGTTTCCCTCTCATTATCTGGAATTATTCAGCATAAGTTTTTTTGAGCTCCTGTTTGTAACATGGAGTTCTTTATAAATACATATTTGTAAAGACAAACATTTTAATTGCTCATGAGGGGGTTATATTTCCTTGATACTCATCCATCACTGAGGAAGGTAAACTCAGTACACCAGCTGTTCACAAACTGTTGTCAATCCATAGATGGTGAGGAAGTTGGGAAAAAAATTCTTTCAATTTTCACTTATGGTAATTTTAGATTCTAATTTTAACTAAAGTTGCTGGAGTTTTTTCCAGACTGGAAAATTCTTCTGCAAATCAATGGCCTTCAGTGTTATTTTGCTTCAAAAAAGTGGTACACCATGAAAAGAATCACAAAATAATGCCAAAATGTATTTTAATTTACTCATTAAAAGAAAATTGTGAAAGGTAAGGCATATGGTTATTACTTTTGTGAAGAGATATAAAATTAGGAAATCAATTTTTTGTTGCTTTTACTTAAGAATTTCCTGTAAGTCAGATCTATTCTATTCCTAGAATACAGAATCAAGCAATATATCTTGAACACCTTAGCCAATCTAGATGGGCCTTGAATGGCAGCTCCTTTTTCAGGAATTGCCATTTTGAGGAGAAAGAAGTTCTGAGAAGGCAGGTAAGGTCATGAGTAACTAATAAAAATGAGCCAACACCTGGAAGCAATGATATGCTAGATGGATCCATCATACTATTTTTGTTGCCCAGTAAGAACATTCCTACATACCATTTCAGTGGCTGAATTCCACATGGAAAGCTTGCAAATTGCACTAGATATTAAAAGATTCAGCTACAAACATTGAGATAAGACACTGCAGTGTTATTTTCCCAAGAATCAAGTCAAATTTATGAAGATTCTGAATCAAAATCTGGCTTTAACTTTGCATTATCAGCCCCCTCAATTTCCTTCTTATCATGTCTGAAAACTCCTTTATATGGCTGGAAATTCAAAGGAATGCTGAAGATTTTGTTATTGATATTGGAGAGAACAGTGTGCTCCCTGCATGTGAAAACTTATGAGTTTGAGAAATACCTTTACATCTTAAAAGATAAATGGAGGGGAAAGTAATGTAAAGTGAGAATGAACCCTAATATCATTTTGCTATGCCCAGAGGGTTACATTTTTAGAAAAGAGTTTGTACTTTAATAGGTCTGATTTAGAATAAATATGTAAGAGGAAAAAAAATCACCTACCTCTTCCAGCAAAATGGATTGGTTTATCATATGTGTACCAGGCAGTGCAATATGTTCTCACCTCCATTAACCACAGGAGATTTTCTTTGGAAAGTACTTATCTATGTGGTTTTATATTGTTGTGTGGGGTTTTTTTTTAGTCGGTATGAGCACAAGTATGAATGAAGCATTTATTCCCCTCACCTTTTGTTAAAGACTCTTTGTACTATTTGACTATCTCTACTATTTCTTTCTAATACTTGACAAAGTAATTATGCTGGTGTCTATTTTGGCATCCAGATTTAAATTATAGTTGAATGCAGCTGGATTTAAAAGCCACCCCTGTCTCTGAACCAGACATGTTAACAGTCACAGTAAGAGCTTGCTCTGAAACTGATTACAATCTGCACTAAGAAAGCAGACTGGTGAAAAACAAAAACAGAAGAGGGAAAAGGGAATCCAGTCTTGTTATGGTGTGTGGGTGACCTAGGGCCACTTTCCAATGTAAAGTTTCCAGGCAGAATGCCTTGGTGCTCAAGGATGTGTAGCACTTTACTAACCCTGAAGAATGAAAAATACCACCTAGAGACCTACAGGGGGAGGGAATCTTCTTTCAATAAAATCGCTAACAGAGTTCACACTGATTTCAAGCAAAATGGGCCCTCCATCCAAAGAATATCACATTTGCTCAGCACGCACAATTTCCAACCTCTCAACCCCTCTAAGGGAGGGGAATCTACTGTCAACTGGTGGAAAACCACCCTATCCATGGTAGAAGGTATCCATTGGCATGGCTAGGCTGAGTACCTCAGGATTCTACATCCTAGCCAGCAATGTAATATCTGCAAGTTCCTGCTCCAGACATGCCTGATAACAAGAGGTTGGTTTGGTCAGGTTGTTTGCATTGTCAGAAGTGTGAGGGTGTAGGTGTCTCAGTGCTGGCTGCTGCCAAGGCTCACACCTTCATCATAGGGCTGCTTCTTGCTCACAGAGGCTCTGCACCGCAGGTAAGCAACGTGAAGTAGTAAGGTCAGATCAGCAAAAAAACAACATACCATGTTAGATATTAACCACAAAGCCATGAAAGTATTCCTATTATTCATTCGTAATGGATTTTCAGAGCATGTGGCAGTTTAAAATGAAGGTAAGAGCAAACTACAGGCTATGACAGCATCTTGTGGATGGGAGCAGACCATTTGCCACGTTGAACCTGGGATCTGGTAGTAAGATGAGGTGTTGCTTGTTTGCTCTCTGGAATTGGGAGAAATGGAAGGATGGACTATTTCCCAACTTGGAAATATCATCTGCTAGGTGTTGACAGAGAGTTAGGGAGAGGTAAGGAAACAAAAAGGGTTCTTTCTCTTTCTGTATCTGCAGTGATTTTGGTATCCTTTGTGATCAATTTTTGTCTGTGGTTGTCAAGATAAAATGGGACAAATAAATCAGCAGAACCCTGTGATCTGTCTCTCTAGTTCTGGATGTTCTTGACACCTTAGCTGGAGTCATACTTTGCTGCTCCATGTCACAAATATTCTTCATGTGCGTGGGGCCAGTAAGCCACAAAACTGCTAAGGGATTTCTTCAAAATATCACTTACAAGAAGAGACATCAAACAAAGTTTGGAGTTCATTTCCAAAAGTGCAGTCTTAATGAAATCCTTCTGCAGACATTCACAATATTTATTAGCTGCTATTTTCCAACCTATTTTGGAGGGTAATTATGTGGATAGCCTGCCACATGCCCCATTTCTTTTGAAAAGGTGATGTACATTGCAAGCCCTAAACATTCCTGAAGACCAATGCAGAAAGCGAACTCAGCAGAACACTGCCCTCAGCTCAACTGGACTGACAGAAACAAGGCAGGGTTGAAAAGGCCAGAAATGTCTCCAGAGGCTCTGAGAGGGAGTGTGGGGAGTGTCAGCAGCACGGTGTTCCCCTGCAGCCCCTGGAGCCCGTGGCAGGAGAGTCGTGCCAGCTTGGTGGGAGTGAACAAAAGGGAAGTGGGATCCAGGGAGCAGACAATTTCCACAACATGTTCCTTGCCTAAACTGGTGGTGATAATTGTGCCAGAAAACAAAAATAACAAAAATCTATCTTTGATTTCTCTTGTTTTGAAGATTATTCTTGCAATGCAGCCAATGGAAGGAAAATAGCTAATGAACAGTTTCAATAGTGATTTACTCCTTGTTGTGACGGGCTTGAAACTTTTGTGAAAGCCCCATGGGTCCACGGTCCTGAGAGAGGTGGATCAGATGTTAGAGCATCTTTCTGAGAAAACTAGTCCTTGCTGCAAGCAACTGGCAGGGATGGCAGGGAGCAGGGAGCTGCCAGGCCCTGCCTGCCATGGTTAGCATACCAGAGCGAACAGTTTTCCATTTTTAAACACTTTCTTAACCCAAATAAGTTGTACAAAAAATTTAAGTTTTTCCAACTTCTGTACATTATTCTAAATGTCAGAAATTTGATCCAAATGTTGTGGTGCTAATTGTCTGTAACCCATAAGGTAATTGAGCTTTCTCATTTAAATGTGCTTCCTCTGGGGCTTACAACACAGCCTTTCAAGTGACAGAAAATTAAGTACCCTTCACAAGAGTCTGACTACTCAAATGATATTCAGGCATCTCTTTGCCACAGTGCTCACAAGGGATGTGACTACCCATGAATAGATTTGGATGACTTTAGGCTTTTTTTTTCCTAGGATTTTACATTCACAATATTTATTCCAACTGGGAAGGAAAAACAATCCCCATGTTATATCAAATTGAAGTCCCAAGTGTGTTTCTTTGCCTGAGTTATTAACCCCTAGTAATGAAGGTTTGAATTGAGATATCAACTGCTGGAGGGGCAAATGAAGTTGCTTTAACAGGTCTAATTAGTTTGCACCTGCAAGTGAGGCTGGATGTGGCTGCAAGTCACCAGCAGCTGGGCTCCTGGAGGCTTATCAGTGTCAAGCAGCAGCTTCTGCAGCAGGGCTCACTCCAGGACCACAGCCAGGACCGCAAAGAGGCATTTAGCCAAAGGCAAAGCCATCACAGACAGAAGAGACACAAGTACAGCCATGTGTCCTCAGCCCTGCTGAGACTTCAGTCTTGCAGCTTTGATGCTGAAGGCCAGCATGGCAGTGGCATGGCAGCAGCACACTGCTTATGGCAGTGCTTGGTCCATGCACAACAACTGTTGTCTTAGCTAGGCATTATCAGCCTGATTTACACATTAATTATAATAATGTTTAGTACTTTGATCTCTCTTCTTTTTTTTTTTTTTTCTTTTTTTTTTTTTTCTTCCTAGAGCTCAGAAATACTTCATTCCTTGAATAGTCAGTTGATACAGGAAAAGAAATTGAAAGGAAAAAAGAAGCTGAGGTTTTTCATTTCAGTTTTGAAATTGACTGACACGTTAAGAAGATTGGGAGTTTTTCTAACAAAAGCCTCTGCATAAGACTTAGACCCTTTCTCTGATCCTCTTGTGCTGTTTTGCTTTTTATCAACTGACAGGTTAATCCAAGCATAAACAATTGCATTATCATCCTGAAAATTATTTTCCATATAGTCGATATTCTCCTGTAAAGGTTGAAAATAAAAAGTGAATCCATAAGAAGTCTTTGTATATTGAAAATAGTTTAATTGACTTAGAACTATTCAGCCACCTCCAGAAAATAAACTCAAATGGCCTAATTACTAATACACCATATGGAGGAAAAGCAGAGGTGTAGTGCAGTCTGTTGATGGATCAATTTGCACACAAGGCAGAGGATTGTGTCATCGTTGCTGTTACCATCAAAACAAAATCTTATTTTGCATGTGTCTGTAATATCACATAAATGATCTCGGTTTTTTCCATTTGCATAGCACCTCTTTCAAAACTAGTATCTCAAAACATTTTGAAAACATTGAATTAAACCACCTCTGCCTTTGCTTTATTCTCCACAGGTTAGAAAGGTGTAAATGACAACTTGGTGCAACTGCTCTATAAAAGTAAATCATTTCTAGAGCAGCCAGTTTCCTCATATTCCACTGATAACTCCTAGCACTTTTACAAAGTAATGGGAAAACTGCTGAGGGAAGATGCTGTCTCTGTGGGTACAAGCTGGTGAAGAGCTTTTACCTTCACAGCATAGGAGGGGGACCCCCCCAGGTGCTACTTATCTTCAGGACTTTAACAAGGCACTGGGAAATTGCAGTGCAGTGCAAATCTCTCCACTGCTTTTATCAGTATTATACACATTGCATTCTGAGGAGAAAGGTTAGAGAGTGAATTCTTTTACCCCCATATGTAATGTAATGAATTACAGCAAGCAGTTCATGCTGTTGCAATTAAGAAAAGTAGGATCTGGTACCCTCTCATTTTAGTCTTGGATTAAGCACATAAAGTTTCTCAGAAGGCTCCTAGGAAATAGCACATTGCTAAGATTTAAAATTGACTGTCTGCAGTTCAAAGAGGAGAGGAAATATGTCACATTTTGAGAAGTAATTTGACAAAATTAGCTGCTTTTAAATGTGGAAATTTCACCTCTTTGGTAGCGCTTAGAACATGCAGAAGCACAGGTGAGCTCTGCAACAGGGCTGCAGTTCTTCCTTTCAACAGCTAGCTCTAACTGGTTAATTTGATAACTGTAGGTCAGCTGTATCATTCCCATAAACCTTTTCTACCAAATTTGCAGGTTTCTGGGATTTCTGCATTAGGCACCATAATACCCCAGTATTGTAGGAATCCATCCTCCAGTTACATTGTGATGGGGCCATTCTGTGGAGCTGCCACCTTTCCTTCCATAAACACACTTGACCGTGCAGGAGAAGGCTTGGTTCCTGGTAGAGTGTCTGTGAAGGTGAACCATTTTCTCACACTCAAATACTCTATTTTCAAGGGGCTCTACTTGCGTACAGAAGACAACTTTTGAAAAGGTCACTGCCCTCCTAATAGAAGTGCGGTATTTAATCAGAGATTTTGTGTTCTTTTGTTCTTTAATCAGTCTGCTTTTCATGTTGTCATTCATGTTCAGCTATGTAGTATGGGAAAATGCATCTTGTACACAGTTATTTCTTTGTTCCTCCAGGTTTCATCTTACATGCATTTTAGCCAAGAAATCTGCTTTCCAACTTTCTCATTTAGGGCCCAATCTAACCCTCTGCTTGCACCATCACTGACAAACTAGTTATCTATTTCTGAAAATTTAAATAGATATGGAAAGCAACACTGTAAGGACACTTTACTCCTGGAAGGATTTGAGATCAGCATCCATCTAGATCTTTCCACTGCTGTCCCTTTGTAATAATTTTTTTGTGCTTTTGAAGTTAAATCTTAGACAAAACAGCCATTTATTGAGTGCAAGATATTTGAAGGTGGCTAAGCAGTCTGGGTAACTCTGCCTGTAGGGTTCCTCTAGTTGCTTGGAAGCAAGCAAGATTGGAAAGCCAGGCTCTTTGCAATTGTCTCAAAATTAGTAAAAGTTGGACAAAACTTGAATCACTCAAAATCATGAATTTCTTCTGAAAAGCTAGGTCTAGCCTTTTATATTCTTCTGAAGAGACTTAGACAGGAATCTGTTTGTCTCAAGATGTCAGTATAAACATGACATCAAGTTTCATCCACCTTTCACCCACTTACACAAACAAGACTTCTAGAAGCTGTCTGCTGCCAAGGCTGTAGACAGAAATACCTTCTCTTCCTGAAGTGACAGTACAACATAGTGATGAAGGAAGGCCACTTCTCTGAGTGCTTTCAGACATGCAATAAATTATTGCAATGGAATATGGTTTATAATTCCCATTAAAATTACTATAGTAAATTTTAAGAACAGTGTAAAAATGACCAATGGCTTCCATTGTACCCAGAGAATGGGAGCTGTCAGAGGCTTGGAGGGTACCTGCTACCAATGATAATCTTCCCATGGGAAATTGTTTACTGTTGGACTGTCTCTCTTTATATGGTAGGCACAATGCAGTAAAAGATATCTCACTCCTCTTGGACTGGCTCCCTGCCCAGCCTCCTCCTCCTTCTCCTCCCACCATCCATGTGTCCAGTCACCCTTACAGGAACGTTGCATAATGACAAAACTTTTAGGGGAACCATATGTCTAGAAAATGAAGTGGGCTTGCAAAATGAGATGGTCTCTAGTCGGAGTTTGGTTTTATTTAGAAAAGCCTGAAGTACAGTGATTCTTGTATGAGTTCTACTGAGAAACTCTTGGCTAGGATGGAAACTGGAAATAAGGAAAGATGATGTGAACACTCCTTGACTGCACATCCACTCAGGCGGTAAGAGCTGAAGTTACATGACTCTGTCCAAATGGGCCTTGCAGTCATGTGATGAAGTGCACACATCATGTCACATTTTATTCCTGTGCTGTGATAGTTGCCCCTCTACTATGATTTCTCCTCTTGTCTTTTCTCATGCTGCACTTGGACAATAAGACATCAGTAATTTAACCCACTGATTCCTTGCTGGACAAATCTTTTGAAAATTCAAATATATTTGTTTTCTGTGAAAAGATAAATATGCCCAAGAATTATTTAGTAAGCGTGTATATAGACTTCTAGCAGTGTGGGCAATACCTGCCCAGTAATACCGTCATTTATGATCAAGGGTCACTGAAACTGTCGAGAAAACAGGAGCCCCAGGATCAATTCACTTTTGCCATCTCAATACTGTTTTTCAGCGCACATCATTGAGTACTGCCATAGAACCACTAAATAGGAAAGAAAATAATCACTACATTTCTTCTCTATAGAAGAGCAGGTAAAAACTGAAACTGCAGTTCAGCAGAGAAGTACTTCTACCCTTTGAAACTCCTACTACTGCACAGGAAACACTGCAACTGTAAGACAAAGCTCATTCAGATATAATACCACCCACTCAAATCTATCCAGAAATGCTAATGGATTATCTGTATCAAGCAGACCTCAGCTTACACCAGGTACTCTTGCTTCATGCCACTAACTTAGGCTGTACTGAAAGCCATTCATCCTCCCCCAGCTGGTGTAAAGCCAACATAAACTCCATGACAGTTCTGTATGGTGTGTTCTGGCTAATTTGACAGAAATGTGATCATGTGCCTGTTCTTGAGCCAGATCAAATTTGTACTTCTGGGAGATCAGTCAGCACATAGCCCTCCAACTAATGGCTCTGGAGCCACAGCGTGAGCACCAGCAGCACACAGGTTCCTGTGACTGAGGCCACTGGTGCTTGAATGGCATCCAACAAGCTCCTCAAACTCCCAGGCTTTCAAACCAGCTACTTTTCATTTCCTTATATTTCAGTTTTCTGCCACATACAGAAAATCAAACAGTAACACAACACGATTGCATACCATGTTGCTTTCCTCCAAATATCCCTCTTTGTTGTGGAGATTTTGCAATGGCCTGTGCCATTTGAACTGACAGCCCAGTTCTCTAAATCAAGGCAGTTGTGTATGAAAGCAGGGGAATGTTCATCTATAACAGGTTAGTTAGTTAGACAAGAAGGAAAAAACCCAGACCTGATTTATTCAACATTTACATACCATCACTCTCTGAATGTGCCATTTTAAGTTTTTCAGCAGTAGCTCCCATGGTCTTTGCTGTGTGATTGTGTTTAGCAAGGTCACAGTTATCGTACCGTGGTTTAGGCTAGGAAGGCACTCTAAATGAACCAAGCTGTCTTCACATGAAATTGTAGTTTTCTGTCCAGTATGGTTGCAGTTGATATCAACTAATGAAGAGTACAGATTTCATTATGTCAGGAAAGAAGCAATGTTTATCTCCTTGTGCCTGATCTTGAAACTTCTTACAGATGTTGACTTCAAAAATGTAGCCAGATACTATCAATTGCTCCATTGATGCCATTTAGATTTCTATACCTTGTACTTTCTCATTGCAATATTTTAAAATGTGTAAATTTTTCCCAAAGGCAGAAGGTTTGTAGAACATTCTCTTTTCTTTTTCTGAGCTTTCCTCTTGAGTTATACCTTAAGAGTAAAATACCATATGGCAGACAAATACATACTTCATAGCAGAATAACGAAGTCCCACAGAAATTACATACTGTTTCCCACAGGGAATAGTTCTGCCTGTACTTCACATAACCAGTTTTTTACAGCCTTTTCCCTCTAAGCTTACAAATTTTACTTTAAGGGATGAATTCCTCTGACAATTATACTAGAGTAAACCTAGAGCAATTTTCCTGAAGGCACCAAAATTACTTAAGAATTATTATAACAATGTGATCAATATATTGTTATTTGGTGCTTGTAATGTGAGACCTGAAAAACATGTTTACCAAAATATAATTTATCCTAAATTTTGTTATCTGTGCCATCATCAGCACTCACAACATCAGCAAAGAACCATAGCACTAAAGGACAACTATATTAAACATAACTTTTCTAAATCTACAGTCACTGTCTGACTGAGGTACTGGGAACAAATTATGACATTATTGGATCTTTATTTTGCAAACATCACTACTGAGGTAAATACAGGTTTTAATACAGCTAAAGCATAAAGCAAGTTTAAAAGAACTATTTTGAGAGCATTTAATTTCTAAAATGATCACAAATCATACATTGGTAATGTAACTTCATTTTTCAAAGAATAAAAAAAAAACTTTTTTTTTTTTTCTCTGCATTGAGGATGATCTTTTAATTCCATATGTAGGAGACATGTAAGACATGAATGCAAGCTAAATTTCAACCATAATAGCTCTGCGTGTTGCCACTTCAATGACCTTTTAATCCCTTGAAGTTTAACCATTTCCTAATGTCTCCTAACAGCCATGTTCTTGTTGGGAAAGCCCTTTCTAACTGATAACATCTAAACAAGCTCATACCTTAATTAGAAAAATTTTCCCATAAATATTTATGTTGCTGTGATTAGGCCATTTACTGAATCCAGCTACCCATTATGAGTTAAAATAGAGTGCCTTGTTTTGAGAAGCCTGGGGCATGACATAGTTTATACTACGGGACTTTAAGTTGTAATTCATCTAATCAAATGCCTGACCCCTTGCCTCCAAAGTAGCCAGTAGTCATTCAAGGGAAATAACCTTCTGCTGAGCATAGCATCCCTCAGTCTGCATTTTTGTATGTTGGAAATAAATTGGATACATATCTAGGCAATTACTTAACTATAGAATAACCTCATGCAGCCCTCTTTTTTTGCTTCAACTTTCAACATGTGAAAAGTCTGAGAGAGAAAGTGGACAATCTCTCTTTCCCAGAAGGAAATACAGAAAGTTACAGGAATACCAAAGGGGGACTTCTCTCCGAAACACATCGCTCCTGCCTAATGAGGCTGCCGTGCCTCTCGGGGGCTGGCGGGCACCGCGGTGGCTGCGGGCTGCCGCCAGGCAGCCTGCTGTGCTTGGGGCTGGCTACCCGGCGGGATATCTCCCGTTAAGAGAGTGATGAGAGATTTAGGCAGCCTGTTCTCAGGGGCTCTCTGGCTCCGAAGGTGCAGGAAGCACTGAAATGGGCAGTGCACGCTTGCCAAATTTAACTGAATATGGAGCCTGAAGACATACTGTCCCGGCAGCCACCGTCCCTTCGGTTGCCTAAAGCCACTGAGTGCTTAGACCGGGCTTCTGAATGAGGCTTTGGGCAACCTCCGTACGTCTGTACAAGGAAATCTAACCGTGCCTGGGAGCTGGAGCCCAACAATCACACTGCTGATACCCCTCTCCGTCACACTTTTGGCTGTCTCATTCTGTCATTCCCAAGACACAGCCCTGCCAAACAAAATTTTCTAAAGCTGGTTCCTGGGATGAAGTCTGTGCATGTTCCATTTTGGTGGTGAGGGAGACTCACAGAACAGACACGGCTGTTTCTGGCTCACATGCTCAAGAGCACTGCTGGGCATGTTCCATTTACCAGCATTTCTGATGTCATTCATGACATCTAATGTGCTAATTCCATGTCTAAGTAAAGACCCAAGAGTCCTTCCAGAATTCCAACCCCTTCAACATCAAGAGGAAGAACATGTTTCTTTTTAAAGAGATTTTAAAATAAAATTTCACTTAATTTATCCAAAATGTTCTTTTCAGAAAGAGTTGCCTTCATTAATTCCCATATATTTGAGCTCAGCTTGGAGTAACATGTTTAAAATTACAGGAATCCTTATTTTTCAGCTTCCCACCACTTATGCTATCCTCATTTTTAAGGATACATTTCTAGAATTAGTTCATACATATTTCAGAGCCAAAATTGTTTTCCTATCTCTTCCAGCTGCAGATTTCTGTCCTTCCATTTCCTTCCCTGGGATTCAGTTAATTCACATGCAAAGTAAGAAAATTCTCATTCCTCTACATGTAGCCTTTACCACCACAGTTACTAAAATCAATTTCCTTTTTTTTTTTTAAATCTAATTTTTTCATTTCATTTAAAATCACACCTACATTGTTGATTGATCAGGACACTTTGCCACAGTGAATTTGAAACTGTTAACAAGTAAGGAAGTCTGAAATTAAAAGAGATAATTAACAGACATTTGCTTTATGCATTATCTTATTGGTTACTCTATTTCCTCTCTTTAAAAAAAACACCACCCCAAAAAGAATTAAAAAAAAAAAGCCAAACAAACAGGCAAAAAAAAAGGTCAAACAAGCAGGCAAACAAAACAAAACAAAACAAAAAACCAAACAAACAAAAGCCGAAACCAAACCAAAGCAAACAAAAAACCAAACAAGCCAGAAATGGGATTTTCTGTGGTTTCTCTGTTTATTTCTTTATTGTAAATAGGGTGGAATTTAAGTTACATACTCTTGAAAGATGGAAGTACTTATATTTTAGTAGTATAATTTATAATCCTGCTTTGGATTACATTTTTTTTGTGTAAATGTGTCAATTTTTTTCCTTAGTGTCAGTTCTAGGCTTCCTAAATTGTTTCATGATTACCATATCATGATACTGACCTTGAAATAATAAGATTAGAAAAACAATCATTGGAAGTCTTCTACTGTCTAGTCTGGTTTCTGAAACATGAGGGGTCACATTTTTGAGATTTTTCTTTCCAACTACACCAAGAATTTTATCCAACAAAAGTTAAAAACAAATCTGAGGCACTCTGCTGTTTGAAAAAATATACCACAAACTGTTTCTTGAACAGCAACAAAAGCAATCATGCAAGTCAGATTTAAAATCACGAAGTCTGGCTGCATTGATTTGCCTGAGTAGAGAGGCTTACTGCAGGTTTGAAAATCATATGCACCTACCAACTTGTGTTTTATTGATATGCAGAAACACTGAGCATTACGAGGTCCCCTTGACAACAGGTAACAATGCCTTTAGAGCTATTCTGTGTAAATAAGCTGGGCACCATAACCCTTGTATGAAGGCCTGCTAGGACAGTAGAAGTGCCACGAGTAAACTCTCTTTTAAGGAGAGTGCAAATGAGGTGAATGCAAGTTGTGTGAATTCTTTCTCGTCTATATTTTCCATTTGCACTGTAATTGGTATTGATTATTAGCAGCTAAATCACTTTCAAAATTTATTTTCAGTTCAAATTGTGCTTCCTGTTCCTAATTGGATTTGTCAGATTTATTCTTTCCTTTCCAGGAAAATTCCAGATTCTGATGTTGATAAATAAAACAGGCTTGAATTCACAAGTCAGACTATTTGCTGTTCTGTTATTTGTAATTCTCTCCTGAACACTGTTTCTGTCTACTCAGCTCAACTCTTCTGTCACACCACTGTTGACTGCATGAGATGCTTGTATACCTGAGTTTCAAAGTGGATGTTAAAGTCTTTTACCCCTATAATATTTCAAACTTCCTCAACCAAAACTATTTTCTCTATACCTCTTTCAAGATGTTTATCATTCAGCCAACAGTTTTCACCTCATGCTTCACAGTATGACTATCTGAATCATTCAGCAAACCATCAGCTTCTATTGCCCCAGCTTACTCTGGGAAATCACCTGTTGCCCATCAGCAGCAGATGCCTATGACTCACCATTCCAGTCTTCAAAAAACAGTGAAAATGAGAAAACTGATGTTAAGCAGACAAAACCCATTTACAGTCCTATTCAAAAAGACATTATTTGTAAGAGCAGTGAAACACATCTAGGGATTGAATAATACAGAGCATGTACCATGTAGGCTATTTGCTCAGTTGAGGTATGGAGAAGAAACTTCCAATGGAAATTTTCAACAGCACATTTTTTCTGAAACAACCAGAAACTATTTCTCTGGCTGAAAAATATGAGAGAAACTCAGCATACCTAAGCTAAGTGTACACTGGGGTTCTAGAGCAGAGCCAGATGAAGACTAAATATGCCAAAAGATCAGTTTTTGGTAAGAAACCATGGGAACATAAACAGAGGTTCCAGCAGTCAATTTGACAAAGGAGAGGAAGCATGAAGGGTTTCCTGAACTTCATCACGTTTGTGATAGTCTGTGGGGCTAGTTGAAATCAGCTGCAAAATTCTAGAGAAATAGGTCCTTCAAAATTCAGGCACTTCACCCATTCCATTCAGGCCAGAAAAGCATTGTCAGGGTTATCAAATTTCCAAGTAGTATTTTAGCTCTTCTTTGTACATCAAAAGGTTGGAGCACACACAAAAAATATCTTGCATGCTGCTTAAAGTTTTTCAGCGCTTTTGTTTCTCAGCTCAAGAATGCTTTGTCTCAGATGTATATCCTGTGATTTGGGGTATAGCCAGAGCTTATAGTCAGAGGTTAGTCTTGGCTTATGTCTGATTTTATCCAGCATCACCTTGCAGTAAAATTATATTCTGATGTTTTATTATGGGAAACCTCCTTCCCTGAGGGCTAAATGTGTTTGTCTGAATGAAACCCCAGTGTCAACCTCTTCAGCAAACCCTGATTATAAGCTGGACTCACAGGTCTCAGCAAGGTCCCACAGAGGTCTCTGTAGCCACAACTCACAAGATGGGCACTAAGCTATACTGGCAGCCTAATTCAGATTCTATGTAACTCCAGCAGGAGACTGGTTTATGAGGACTTGGTCTCTTCTGAATTGGGTGTTCACACACCGGGAAAGGATCCAGTTCATATAGAAGACCCATTGTCTTTGTCCTCTATGGTAAAAATTCTAACTGACCATGGCCTAAGCAGGTGCTCCATACTGTAAACCTCAGTAGCAGTACCACACTAACCAAGAGGTAAGTCCTTAGTTCTTCCATATGCTAAGAGGACCAGTTTAATGATTTTCCCCTTAGTCATCAGTGTATATCATGTGCTGTCTTCTCTGTGGAACAGAAAAAGGGAATGCCATCACCAACTTCAGCACATTGTTGAAAACACTGAATCATCTCCATGACATTTCACATATTCACGCCTCTGAACAGTCACTGAATTTAAGCTCCAACTGTCCCAAACTCCTGTGGTAACAAAGTACTGCAGCAGATCACATCTGTTAATCACCAGGGACTCTGACATTCTAAAAGTAAATTATTTATTCTCTCCATGTGTAACTTAACTAATCCTGCTGGGAATGCCTCGGCTGACTGTTTGAGACTACGTGTACACAGGGTTATTCTCAGAAGGCTTGTATAATGATGCTTAGCAACAAGGACTCATTTTCACCTTTTTTTTTCCCCTTTTTTTCTGGTGATAACAGTGAGTTATCCCCCCAAAGGGACTAGCTCCTTTTCAGTGCTGCAACTATAAAAGGAATGAAACAGGTGCAGAGGATGATGCTCCAGATTTGGCAGTGACAGCGATGAAGTCTAACAGCAGGAAATGAAAGGCAGTATTCCCACTGTATATTTTTTGGTTGCCAAGGCTGACATGAGAGTGTCATTACATGGAGAAAGAGTTGAGATTTGTCACTTGTAAGGTTCTTGCCCTATTTTATTTACATTTGTGACACACAGAGAAGGGGTCAGAGTATTTTCCTTGAAATTTCTTTTACAGTCATCTATGGACCAGTGTCTCAGTTTATCCTACTCTTTCTCAACAAGGGAATTTTCCCTATTTCTGTTGTGCTGAAGGCCTCTGTGGTTCATCATGAATGCTTTACTGCTGACATTTCTGGCTGATCTGCCTCAACTTTCCAGAGTTCTTGCCTGACAAAAGCCATCGTGAGAGTCCAGCAAGAAAATTGTGTAGACATCATAAATTCATTGTTATTCTTTTGCTATTTAGGGCTATTTATTCCCCTGGCCTTCTGCAGGTAAGGAATCCTCAATAGGTATCTCGGCCATGGACAGGACGTCCTCCATCATTACCTGAGTTTTACCTGTGACTAGACAGGCCATCACTCACCAGTTCTCAAGGAGATCCTGGACTGACATGCTACAGTCTGACTGACACACCAGGACCTTCTTTTTTGGTAGATGTCCTGCACAGCATTTCCAACAGCAAGGAGCAGACAGAGCAAGAACAAGAATGGAGCCTTGTTAAAGCCGCTACAGCCAGAATTCTCTGTGTGGCTCTCTCATTTCCCTGTGAGACTTGGAGGAAGAACACTTGGAGGGACAACTGGCAAAGTTTTCTCCACTGGTCACGGCCAGCACATACTCATGAGGGGAAAGTCCTGTGTGACAAACTTAGTTTCATTTTACAGCAAGGTTATCTACCTAGTTGACCAAGAGATGTAATCTTCTTAGTTTTCAGTCAAGCTTTTCATACTGTCTCTCACAATATTTTTCTAGACAAAATGTCTGGCATACAGTGGGTAGTTACTAGTGGGGTTCTGCAGGGCTACATTTTAGGACCAGTTTTCTTCAACATCTTCATAAACAATTTGGACACAGGACCAGGTGAGTTTGTCAATTATATTAAATTGCAAGGAATTGTGGACTCCTTCGAGGGCAGCCTTCATACCAAGCATATGAAGTTCAACATAGGAAAGTGCTGGATTCTGCACCTGGGACAAGGCAACCCTGGACAAAAGAAGGGGAAGGAGATGCTGGGGAAGGAGATGCTGGGAAGAAGTGCTGCTGTGAGGGACCTGGGGGTCCTGGTCAAGGGAAAGCTGAATGTGAGCCAGCCGTGCCCTGGCAACCAGGAGGGTCAACCCTGTCCTGGGGGGCATCAGGCACAGCATCACAGCCAGGCAAGGGAGGGGATTGTCCCACTCTGCTCTGCACTGGGGCAGCCTCACCCCGAGTGCTGGGGGCTCATTCGAATGCCACAATATAAGAAGGGTATTGAGCTATTGAAGCCAAAAAAAGGGCCACAAATACGGGGAGGGGCCTTGAAGGGAAGTCATACAAGCAGCAGTTGAGGTCACTTGGTCTGCTCAGCCTGGAGAAGAGGAGCTTGAGGGGAGACCTCATTGCACTCCACAGCTTTCTTCTCAAGGGGAAGAGGAAGGGCAGGCACTGATGTCTTCTCTGTGGTGACCAGAGACAGAAACCAAGGGAAAGATCTGAAGTTGTGTCAAGAGAGGTTTAGGTTGGGTATTATGAAAATGTTCTTCAGCCAGAGGGTGGTTGGACACTGGACCAGGACCCCAGGCAAGTGGCCACAGCACCAAGCCTGACAAGTGTTCAAGAAGCATTTCAAAATTTCTCTTGGGCAATTGGGGCTGTCCTGTGCAGGACCAGGAGCTGGACTTCATTGATCCTTGTGGATCCCTTCCAAGTCAGGATAGTCTATGATTCTATGACTCAAAATCTCTGTCTGAGGCTTGCTGTATAGTGAAATTGATGTTTTCAAACAATTTGATACAAAACATCAAATAGCCACTGTATCATCTCTTGGTTCCAGTCTCACTTTCTGCAGCTGTCTCTGCTGCCTGCCAAGGCCCACAGTCCTCAACAGCTCTTCCCAAAGACCCGTATTTCCTTTATTCCCCTGCTGTACCTTGAGGACTCCTTTCCTCAGCAGCTCTGGGCATTCTAGGCTTAAAGGAACTATTGTAGTGTTTCTCTCAGAAACATTGGTGGAAGCCTAATCTGATGAATGCAAAGGAGAAAAAAATATAGAAAAAAACCTAAAATTATAAAAAAAACAAAACAAAAAACCGAACCAAATCATAAAAAAAAATGAAAAAGCAAAAAAAAAGAATTTAAAAAAATTTACAAAAAGCTGAAAATATATCTTGGGGACAAGTGCACAGTTATTTACAGAGGTTTCAATTACAGGGATGAGGTAGCCAGGATTGGTGTGAGGTCTCTAGGCTTAGCAGGTCTGCGCTTGGTTTAAGTGCTCCTTGCTTCCTGCCCTCAGATCACTGGGAGGCTGGATGGAGGGCACCTGGCTGGCATATGGAAAATGGATAAGTCTATGTAGACCATGGTCCAAAAATGCTGAAAATAGCCATTGGCTGGTCCCAGCAGACTGTACCAATTCTCACAGTGTTCAGTTCTCATTCCTCCTGGCATGGCCACAGAGCAGGCTGGCTCCAGGAGCCTGGCAGTGCTCGGCTGCATGCCACAATGGCTGCCTCACCCTTCCTCTTCCTCCTACTTCTGCACACTGGCACTTTGCAGCACCTCTTTGAAAGCTGTCAGCCTCCTTTCCCTCTTCCCTGTTTGTCCTGGATCATATTCACCATCCTCTTGCTTCTGACAGGCAGTCATGTCTCGGACAGTCTGGATTCACCCACAGGTGTTACTCTGAGCAAAGGGAAATGAAAGCAGTCTCTGTTCCCTTCATCTGTGGAGGGACTGGAGCTTCTCTTCCTGACTTTTAAGCCCTCTATTCTAGTATGACTTCACCTTCCTGTTCACAGTGTAGGGATCTCTCTGAATCAGGAGGGGAAAAAACCCTTTGGTTTTAATTGACATCCAAAAGAAAAGGACACATGATGTGGGAGGAGAAGGTTGTGTGCTCATGGTGGTAAGAGCATGTCTGTACTAGCTGGGGAGTTTATGAAAGATGAGGATAACATAGGAGCAAATATAAATGAGGGATTTCTGTTCAGCGGAAAGCCCAAGCTGAGCCTGGGACCAGTGCTGTGCAACAGCAGTGGCTGGTTGCCCTCTTAAGGGAGGCTCTGACTTTCCCATGCTGGATGAGATGATTTTATTCCAGCTCAGCAAAGGTGTTTTTTCACCGAAGCAAGAGGAAGTTCAGCCAAGTAAGCCTGGATGATGGAAAAGCCAGAGCCAGTGAGGCACTGTAGGACAGCATTAAGAGCAAGATGGGGCCAAGGTGTGGGACCCCCACCAGGTGTTATTGGCCACTTGGTGGGCCACCTCAGAGCTCTTGGCCCATCATAGGTTATTGTATCATGAATGTAAGAGTTCAAGATGGAGTGATTTGGCCCATCAGGAAAAGGTCTGAGCCCTGTGACCCACATCATGTGAAAGAGAAAGTGCATGTCTAGAGGTGATCCACACAATTAGAGAGCAACACCTGCAGACCCTGAACTTGAGGCACAGGGAGCCTGAGGGGTCTGGTGGAAAGACCTGAAGAGAGGGCCAAGACATGCACAGTACAACAATCGTGCAGACAGCTGGAAAGGAAATGCATTTGTACATTTTTAAATCCACCAATTAGTTGTGTAAAACCAAACCTCCCATCATGCTGCTGGTGGGGAGGAGCACAGTCACAGCAGCAGAAAGCAGAGAAGGACGCGACAAAGCTCTCAAGCATCTTTGTCCTGATTTTACAGACCAGGGAGCAGGCATACTTCTGTTGACCTGCCTTTTATATG
This sequence comes from Sitta carolinensis, assembly GCA_032173965.1. NCBI lineage: Eukaryota > Metazoa > Chordata > Aves > Passeriformes > Sittidae > Sitta > Sitta carolinensis. The sequence continues at coordinate 28,453,193 of JAVUNC010000005.1, read as the reverse complement.
TAGGAAAGATGAACTCTGATCTCAGCCATGCTTTCTGCAAAAGCTGAGAAAAAGATGCCATGTGCAGGGAAATCCGCTTTGGCCTCCCCTCTGGAGTGGACTGTGGGTAGAGGTCTCCTGAGCTGTCCCACTGCTTTCCTTCCCAGCACATCTCTCTGCCACTCTCTGAGGGAATGTTTAGAAGACAGCGCTTTACTTTGTGGTGCTGCTTATACTCGCTCATTCAGTGTAAATAACTGTATTAACTTTATAGGCAGCCCCCGGTTTGAACTGACTGAGGTTCATGTAGCAAACTGGAACTATGCCAGGCCCACCAGAGCAGCGTCCTGTTAGTGCAAGGTGGAGCCTGAACAGCTCTCAGGTTGGGAGGTCTTTCCAAATGAATGCGATCCCTCCTTGTTCTCACAGATTAACACTGACACAATGGCTGCCAAACACTGAATCTGCCAGAGATGTTAACAAAAGGCACTTTGATCTCCTTCACTTGTTCTTGTTAAGTATGTATCATATTATTTTGTCTTCTTCGTGGTCAGAAGAAAAATGTTTTGCCCGTGCATATTGCTTGTGTTCAATAATCTATGTACTGTGTTACACAGGACTTCTGCTTTTTACTGCTCCTTCATTTTGAGCTGCTTACTTTAGCAGTTGCTGCATGTTATATATTTGCTTAAATATTCAGGGAGATTTTATTTTTTTATATAAAAGACTAGAATTTGTGGATACTTGTTGACATTCCCATCTAAACAGCTGCAAAATTTATTTTTTATTATATGGGTAAAAATTATTAAAAAATTAGTTTGAACTTTCATGCTAGTTATTAAGCTCTTGGCTTAGTTTTTAACACAGTTCATATATCTGTTCTTGGCACAAAGTTTACATTTTTCTAACCGCATACATTATATGTGAGCAAAGAAGCTAATATTCTGTAATAAAATTATATGTTGACAATTATCTAGCAACATTATTTCTCACAATGCCTTGACCTCACAGTGTACTGTAACAAATATAGTATATAAGTCAAACACTGTAATTCTCATCTTCAATCACAATAGAAGTTTATGGAAAATGTAATCCCCACTAGTCAATAAAGAAAAGAAAGAAAAAAAAAAAAGAAAAACCACAACTGTTGATGAGGAATTTTTGTGCCAGATCAAAGGGCCATGTTTGTTTACAGATAAAGCTGAAGAATAAGATGTAACATTAAACCTATTGCCATGAGGCATTGAGTATACTTTGATAGTTTAGCACAACAATACGATAAGCAATTATACTGAAGGAGATTCAGAAAAACTTGCAAAATGGAATGAATATGTATCATTATTGCTGTTTCTAGATATTCTAAAATCAGTGATTGTAGTTTTTGTATTTCAGAAAAACCACATGGAAAATCTCTTTTCAAAATGCAAAGAACATTCTGCTCTCAAAACAAATTGATTGCTTGTGCTATATGTCACACTGTAGTTAATCAACTTTCAATCTCATTTTTGAAGCTAAAGTTCCAATGTGTGATTGGGTAAAACAAGAATAATTGTCTTTTTCCTCCAAATGCTGAATGTCAGAAAAAAATGCATACACATTTAGGAAATGTTACTCCATATTTATAAAATTCTTTAATGGTTCTTTTCACAAAGACAATTTTTTTGACACCTGGATTATTGAACTCCTAATAGAGTAATGTCAAAGTGCCATTTCAAGGTGCTCAGTTTTCATTAGGAAGAACTTGTATGTCTGTTTTCTTATTTTCCTTCCCTACTAGTCACATGGGATAGTTTCATGAAGAATCACGTTCCTTCTCCATGACAAAAGGAGTACATCTTTATGACAAAATATATTATCATGTTGAGTAAGTATGAGGGTCATCATGTTAGTGAGAATTAGTAATCCTGACTCCGACATGACAAGAAATATGTATGTGAGATAGGGAACAAAATGCAAAACTTAGCATAATTTAGGAAAGTTTCATTATTTCAGTCCATAAATTCATGGATAATATGAAATAAGTTCATAAAACTGCTACATAACCCACATTACCAAGAGCTCTTTGAAGCTATTGACCTGCAGAGTTGCTGCTCCAGTAAAATTGTGACATGACAGGTGTTCCTAACCTGGTGTCTCCTGTAGATTTCAGGGTCATCAAACACCAGTTGGCTAGGGCAATCCTCTTTGCCTGTGTGCAGTCCATGTAAAGGCAGATGCATCTTTCAAAATTCAAGATTTTGGGCCATTTCAGTCTTATTATCTAAAGCATACATTCATGCCAAAAACATATTTGTCATCCATTGGATAGACATATTGTTCTTCTGTGGCTAAAATTGCACTTTTTAGCACATTGCCACTGAGGATACTGAGTTTCACACTGATGCCAGTGATATTGGACTTGAACAGCACAGTTTAATATTTTAACAACAGTTTACCATTTCAGTGTCAGTTCCTTGTCTTTGAGATAAAATGACAGGTCTTGGGAAGAATTCCTGTCTGTAAGGAATTCACCAATAGAGTTATCTGGGGTTACCCAGACCATGCAGAGTTGAGCACTGACCTCCAAAGATTCTGGTCTTTTGTCTGGCAGGTTGTGTAACATTTTTGTTCTCAGTGATTCTCTCCAAAGCACTTTTGCAGTTCTCAGGCAATGACTATCATTAGCAACACCACTGTCCTATTACTCATTTCAGGTGTGAGGATCACTTCTAACTAACAGCAGTAGAAAAGGAGCTATCAGCACAGAGGTGAGGAAATAGAGGCAATAGAAGGATAGGGGAATGCACATTACCAAAAGTCTTTCAAATTCCAGACACCTCTGGACAGTAATCTATAAATTTCCAGTAAGTGTCACATAGTGTCTCTGTTTGTGTTGTCAAAGACTCTCAGCTGATAAAATTTAAAGCTAGTGGTAGCTGATGTGCACTTCTTTTTCAAAACAACGAAGTGTGAAAATAATATCAGTGAAGGAATTCATAGGGGAAAAAACCACTCTGCTGTTCTTGAACTCTGTTAAGTAAAATTTGAAAAAAAACCTCAAAATGTGACTAAACACATTTAGTAACTAAAAACTTCAGACAGATAACTCTCAAATAGTTTTGTACAAGCTCAGTCTCATTCAAGCACTTCTGGAAAGATTTTATAGTAAAGCTGAACTGGTTTTGGCATTGCTTTTTCCACTGGTACTCTCTGATGAAGTAAACCTCTCACTCATATGCTTGGGAGGGACTCATACTGGGCACCATTCTTGAAAAATTCATGTGCTGTTTACAGATTGTTCCTGCTTTTTTAGCTTTCAACCAAGCTAGTGTCTTGCAAGCTGACAACTAAGGTCACCATTGTTTACGTGGCAAATATTTAAGACCAATGTAATTTGTAACATTCAGATGACATCTAATTTTAATACTCTCTTTTGTGTAATGTCTTCCAAGAATAAAGTGGGGAATCTGCTGCAGGATTAGGCAGTTTTAAACTCTATGCAACCTAAAAAAAATATTGTTTAAAATTTTCTACGTTTCCTCAGGCAATTCCTGTTTGCAAATATATTGGGTGTGGCTGTGGTGAATTAACCACAGAGAACGAAAAAGCACAGCAATCAGATGTAACTCAGTAGCTGAATGATACTTTAGGTGGTGTCCTGAGGTGACAGGTAGGTAATTAGAAGTAACTTGCCAGAGGAAGACCAGCTGGGAGAAAAGGTGAAAACACGATAAGAGGAGTAACTATGGCACTTATTGGGTAAATACTATTGTGATTTTTTTGTATGAGCCCCTTTTATGTTTCTTTGTATCAAGAATTTTTGACAGGATGGTTGTTATTCTAAAACCAAGACCAGAAGATGTGGCTACAAGGAATTCAGATAAAAATCACTATAATTAAAAATGTCCCATTCTGAAAATTTTAAGATGCTTTAATAATTTGGTCAGCTTTAATTCACAGAATCACAGAATCACAGAATAGGCAGAGTTGGAAGGGACCCACAAAAAACATTGAGTCTGTCTCCTGGTTCTGCACAGCCCCATCCACAAGAATCACACCATGTGCCCAAGGGTATTGTTAGAACAGAGCCTAGAAACATCTGCCATGGGCTGAATTTTAGGCTGAAAGGGTTTGTCCATCTTTCAGAATGACATTAAGGTTAGAATGTTATTTTTCCCAAGTTAAAAAAACACATTATTTATCAGAGAGGTTCCAATGTCTTACTGTTTTGGGTCAGGACTCTGAAATATGTCGGGCTGTGTTTGTAGGATCCTGCCATTAAAACTCTGCCTTAGTCATTCCTTGTAAAATTTTCCCGGACTTGGTTTAAAGTATAAAATTGTGAAAGTTATCAGTTTACTTCTGACAACAGATCACATGTTAGAGGCTGATGCCTGCCTTTCCCCAACAATTTCTGTCTGTTTAGTGTGCTTCATCATGGGGTGAAAAGGAGAATCTGTTCCTCTGGCACCTAAGGATGTCACCCATTGACTAAAACCACTCACAAGGAAACTCTTCATTATGTTCCTGAGGGCCTCCAGCTCTCTGAAGGAGAAGGAAGAAGCTGTGTCATGTTAGAAGAGCTTACAAGGAGTGCTGGAAGGAAAGGGGAAGTGGTGGAGAGAACAAGGGAGAGGAACTGCAGAATGGGGTTCTATAAGAATGCAGGAGTGTAGCACCTCCAAACTTCAAGTCATGCTCAAAAGCACCAAGCTGCTACAGCCTCCAGTGTTGTGTACCTGGCTAATGGGAACCGATACATCTCCTTCGATGCCCAGCCCTTATAGAGCTTTTTATCAGTTACCTTTAATAACTTCATACCAATACCATCAGCTTCAGGTCTCAATGCCACCAATAGCTAAAAGGGAGTCTATAATCTTCCACTCTCAGAACAGCTGCATCACACACAGAATGTGTCTGTACATGTTTAGCTTTTAGTTTTCAATCATGTTAAAATAAAACCTATTTTAAGTAGATTGAGATTTTGGGTTCACCTACTTAGATCTGTGCATTTGTATAACACACAGTTCTAAGACAAGTATAGTTTCTGTTTCCCAGTGTTGTTAGTTTCTCATTGCATCAGGAGAATGAAATGTGAAATAAGGGAAACACTTAAGACTTCCAATTAACTTTTGAAATCTTGATGAGTGCTAAATATATCACATGGAGCAGGAAATAGACCAACAGGCCTACAATTCATTGATGTGTTTGTTTTAGTCTTTTGTGTGTTTTCTAAAGATCCACTGATTGCTCTGCTATATTTATTTGAAAATGCTACAAAAGAGGAGGGAAAAATGGATGCCATAGCAGAAAAATGTTTTTTCCCATAGTTGAGTGGGAAAATAAAATTATTACCATAAAGATATGCAGAATTTATGCATTAATTTTACAGCAAAAAAACTATTTAAGGAAAGCTGAAGCATAACACTTTAAAAATAGCTTGTGCATAATTAACTGTTTCACCTAGATTGGTATTAAACACTTCTTGATTATGAAAACTGTAATACTTTGTTTTCTTAGACATTAATAACATTTGAAATGTCAGCTTTAACCACATTTCCATGGGACGGTCAAAGAAATTTAGAATAATGTGAGAAATGTGTATCTGATTAAGAAGACTTTTGAAAGACCAGGGAATTGATTTCCGAACCACAGATATCATTTTGTGCATATGTAATTCTTCTGAGTAATACAGAATTAAACCTGTTCAATGAAGCTGGCAGATGAATCAGTAATGGCAAACCAAGTATTTAACTGCTTATTCTCCATCCAGCCTGCAGCTTAAGCTGCTGCATTTCTGATCCCACACAAAGCAACCAAGCAGGAGTGCACAGCTGAGGCTATTGCTCTGAGAAGATGTTGTACATATAGGCTCTGAAATCATGGATTGCAATCTATTGTGCAATATTAAGAAGTATTTTCATTTAGTAGAAAATGGACTTTTCTTCTTCTTGTCCCCATCAGTGGCGATTGACATCTATGGGCGCTGCCAGATATGAGAGATATGAGGCTCTCTGATCAACAGCTTCAGGGCAACACAACCAAATCGAACTTTAAGTCTGATGGAAATCATCACTGTGGATGCAGAAAAGGCAAATGCAGACAGCACAGCTCAGCTGTGAATGTCATGTCCTGGCCCCAACTCAATGATCAAAGACATTCCAAAACAAGCACTGAATTTCTGCAAGCTGCCAAAGAATTTGGGTGCAGTACTAAGAAGAAGATGAAGAACAGATTATATATCAGTAGCAGCTACTCCCTAATTTGATGGGAATGGATTTTTAAAAAATAGTTGGAAATATTTACAAGCCTATTACATGTTTACAAAGATCCTCAAGAATTGGGATATAAAGTATATTGTGTTGTACTTCTCCACATTACCTCTTTAAGGAAAATGCAACAATCGGGGGTTGTGGGCTGGAAGCAGGAGAGTGATGAAAGAAATGGTGAAGTAAAAAAGAGAGGAGAAACTAGGAGGGAATCATGATACAAGGGTAGCTTTGAAACTGGGAATCTCCTGCTCTTAACCCAAAAACAAACTGCCATATGGCTAGAAAGTCACATAACAAGAATTAAAACTTTTGGCAACCCTATCCTGCAATGACATCAGGAGAGGAGGGGACATAAACATCACAAAGTGGTTTTCTTGTTTGTCATGAACAAGGGGAATCTCAGTTTTGAATAGCGAAACAGTATGTGCATTTCATATAGACCAGAGTTGCAACTTATCTTGTCCATCCCTCTCTCTGTGTCCACCTATCTCCTCGGCATGAAAACAAGCTATTAAAAAGAAAAGTTTCACATGACTGGCTTGAAACAGCATCTGGTGTCTTGGAAACTGCTTCTTCAGCCAATTCTCTTGGCTTCTTTGGTGATGCAGTGATGTTCAGCTGCAATATGGTTAGGCTTGCTTCCCAGATCATATCTGCATTGGCCTGTGGAGCCTGGGCCTCCGAGGACTGGAAGTAGATGGAGAAACTGCTCAGAACGTGTACGTGGCTGGAACAAACTCACACCAGATGGCCATTCAAAATAGCAGTCAGGAGAAAATTGTCACACAGAGCAGATGCAAATATCATCCTTGAGAAAAGTCCTCACAGCTGCCATTTTCCTCTGACTCATCTTCTAGACAATCTGTGTTTATTTCTATTGAAACCAGTTTTGAGTCACAGATGTTGCATGTCAGAGCAGTTCACTGGGGCTCCTTTGTGGCTGAGGTGAGGAAAGTACCTTAGGCAACTAAACTTTTTTGGTTAGTGCATGCAAATCCTCATCTTTCTCTTATTTTCAGTTGCACTGTTGATAGAGCTGTGGGACAACTTCAGAAGTGCTAATGTAAATGCAGACAAGAATATGCCAGAGATTTTTAACAATGATAAATAGAACCCTCTTGATTTTAAGGAACATTGGACCAACTTTGCATTAAACCTTTGAGAACTTTGGCTTTCAGTGCTGGGTGATAAAAAGTTATTTTAATCACAAAGCGTCTGAGATCTTTAGAGATTTAATTATGTGAAGAAAATAGTTCCTCTGAGCACCTGCACCTGTATGAAATGTTCTTTGAGATTTACTGCTTTTGAGAAAGCTTTTCCCCCTGATATTACAAGACTATCTTTTTCAATACTTTAGCCACAATTTCTTTGGACTAAATCTGGATAGCACAATGTAATGACATGAAAGATAAAAATAGAATTTGTGGAGGTTTTGCTAATTTCCTGCTAATTTCCCCAGAAAACTCTGAAAGGTTTGCATTCATTTCACCAAAAACTGGTACTATCAGCACTAAACATTTAGTCTATTTTGATCTTCTTTCAGTTCCCAAAATAAAGTTAAGGGTCTTTTGTGAATATCTTTTCTCCCCAGCTAGAAAACTTGTGAATGCAGTTCTTTCACTCCTCTTTCTAAGCTGAAGACAACCTGTGCCATGGAGGAAAAAGTTTCAGCTCCTACCTTAGGCTAACCTACAAAATGCTTTGTATTTCCTTGCTTCCTCTGCCTCTATCCTTTCCTGCTGCTCTCCTGCAGCTTATTATGTTAGATCCTCTCATTTACTGAGACAGGAGATTTAATTTACCATTTTCTTGTCATAAGTTTTTAACCACTTTCACTAAATGAACTCTCTTTTTTTATCCCAAATAATGTCTTTATGCTACTCAAAATTGTGGGTTTGAGCCAATACTGTTCAGTCAGTGGACCAATGCCAACAATTTCCTTAGAATCCATTAAACCATGAGGAAGCTCAAAGGTACTTGCATTTCTTCAGATACTAGGCTCCCAACGTTTCCTAAGTTAATTTTTCACCATATAGACTTCTCCACAGTGTCTAAAATAAACAAACAAACAACAGATCAAGAAAGGTGTTTTCATAAAGCCTCAATAGCACATGCAAGAACAAAACTCTTTGTTTCATTTTTATTAATTTGATGTATTTTCCATGGCATTGGACCAAGTTATGCAACAAAAGGAAGACTGTCAGCATTTAAATTTTTGGACTACTGCATTGCCTTGATTCTTTGGCATCAATCAATAAAACCTACATGATTTTCATGCAAGGAGAAAACATCCTGCTTATAGGTGGTCAAACACTATCTATCCAAGCTAGAAAGGCAGAAGCTGTTGTCCTAGTCACACCTGGTTTGAGGAAAGTAGGATGTCTACATATTTTCACAATGCCATTTAAAAAGTATGTTTGTGGCGTGCTACCATAGGAATTATTTGCTTTGACAGAAGAAACAAAATTTTTATACAAAGCTTTGACAGAAATACTCAAAAGGCTTTTTTTTGGTGAAGCACAGGCTGAAGAGGTCACCTGCTTTGAAAAACTGAATAAATTCTGTGCAGAAATACAGCTGAGGTGCTTTGCTGCTCTCCAGAATAGAAACTGCAGAAGACTGTAAGAAAGTCCAGCTTCTTCCACCCACAGACAATGGCTCTGCCATGGTTAAATATTCTGTATTTCTGTTGAAAAATCAACTGGTATTTGGTCTGGTTGGGATGGAGTGTGGTACATCAGCATATTCAGATGTCAGGATGTTTGGATTCTGTAAGGAGACTCATCTGGAAACAATGTATCTGTTTCAGTTCTTTGTAGAAAAAATTTAATTCTAAATTTTCACAAAAACCCTTCCCCTTGAAACAACTCATCTGCTTAAAATTAGGTATATACTTGTTTGTCTTGCTGACTTGAGGCCATACAATATACAGACTTCTGATGCTGAGTAATTTATATGCCTGCATAAATCAGTGGGTAGCCAACAGAGGATAGACTGGATTCAGAAATTTCATATATACATTCTTCTTTTATGGTCAAAAAATCACGGAAACAATCTCATATGTCATGCCTTTGGAAGTTGGTTCTTTCTGTCATGTCTGGAAAATGCAATGGGTTATGATTATTTACAAGATTTTTAGTGAATTATTTACAATTCTCAGCAAAGAAAAAATGTGGACTTTGCTACCTTCTCCGGTACTTGGAATGAAGGTTACAAAGGTGACCACAGCCTGTAACAGTTCCTTCTCTCCTTTCACCCCTTTGAAAGATTTAAATGTGTGAAGACTGCATAAAGCCTGAAGAAGCTCTAGTCCTGTAGGAGAGTCAGAGACTAACAAGAAGGCCACCTGTCCTGTCTCAACCAGCAGAAATGATTCTGAAAATACAAAGATCCAGGACTGCAACTGCACATTTCCAGCTCCCTCTGAGGAGTGAAATGGAGTGTGTTGAACTGAAATGCTCTTAGAAACACATCTTGTTGGTCTTCCTGAGTTATTGATGGACCTTCACATTGAAAGCAGCTGAGCTATCCTGTCCTTTTTGCATACAGAACACATTTTTCATACCTGAACAGAAAGTGCAAGACCGTATCCTTGCCAAATCACAGAAGAAACCTGATAAATGCAGTTACATACCCAGATTAGAACACATGCATAGATGTAAATAATGTAATAGGGTTAAAAAAAAAAAAAAATTGATTCCTGCAGGCTGGTAAATTCCCATTTCTAGCTTCCTTTCCATATACCAAACCTTATGGGCTGTATTCAGGGAAAGGAGACATGCTTTGCTTGGTAAAGCACACACTTAGGGCTATTTACTAGCAATCAGCAGGTTTAAGCAGACCATCCTGTAGCACACACCGTGCCATGGAGTCACAGGGGTTGAATACAGCGTAGCTCCCCTGCAGGCTCCGGGGTGGGCGCAGGGAGGTTTTCAGAAGGATGTGGGGATTTGCTATCCCACCAAGGGGAGACCCCAGGCAGGATGACGGCAGAGGGCAGGAGTATCTGCCCGAGTGGGGTGCACAGGCTACACTGGGCAGCAGGGTCTGCCAAGCACAGGGAGAGCAGCCTCAAGCAGCCCCTGCTTTGGCAGCTACAGCAACTCCAACGCAGCAGTGAGGTGGGTGAGTAAACGTACTGGCAGGATTTGTTAAGAAATTAATTGTCTCCAAATGATTGCACATGTTATGCCAGACTCAGCTGATTTTTAAATTCTATGAATTCTTTAAGTTATAATTCATTGCTATTTTCCACCTCATGTTCACTAATGGTAGAGATCATTCATGTGCATTTAAAGCTCCTCCTATAAAATGCATGTAAAACATTTAATTCTTGAATTACATCTTAAAGCCAAAGGAAAAAGAAAGAGGCAGGATGTATCAACCCTTTATAATTTAGAGGCAGGAAACAGAATTGCTAAACCCAGAAATAACTGAAAACATCACAAGATTTATGAAAAAGACACAATTTTCTTGTACCAACCAGAATAAGAAAGGGCAAAATTTAATTGTATTTTCCTATCTACAGTGACAGTCAACCATATGAATTAAAAAAATGCAACTAGTGAAAAATCCTTTCTTCCCCTCTGAGTCCCTTCCACACGTGGTGCATGATTTGTATGACATTGATACGTTAATGCCTTGTATGTGCCTCTGGTCATGAAAAAAATCTCTAACATGGCAGGCAGGAGAACATCTGAACTAGGCTGACATCTCTCCAGATGACAATATTTGAGTTTTATAAGTGGGAATAGAACAGACAATCCCATCTAGCCTTGCTTTAATAGTTTCCTCCAAGTCTGGGAAACTACAGAGAATGTAAACAGCAAGGTAATTAAAACATGTATTGCATAATTCATTGTTATGGGCAGCTGAGAGTTTTTCAGATAAAGTATTTTTCCTTTGGGAAACAGTTGCGCTTTGAAAAGAAAAACATGTGTTGCAAAAAGTATTTTTTCTCAAATTACTCCAATGTCTATTTAAAAGACTATCAGAATTTTCAGTTTCAACATTATTAGTATAAAACTTCATCTTTGGTTCACACAGTCTTTCAGAACTTCAAAGTACCTATATTAGAAACTGTAAATGAGAGTCAGAATCCAAATGGAAAGTCTACAAATATTGACATGAAATGTTACAATTTGCTCAAATCAACATATCTTCTTTAATAGACTGCTGAAATAAACATTTGTAAGAGTTTGATTTTTCATCCTCCTTCAAGCTAGCACCTTTTTTTTAAATGTCAACTTCCCCAAGATATAATTTCCTCATTGGTCCTATTCCTTGTGAACCTTAATTTAACAAGTGCATCCTACACTGATTTCTGTCAGCAGATCACAGTGAGAATATACTGTGGCACAAATTAACTCCATCTTCTATTCCGAGCTATCTTAAGCAGCTCTGTTAATATAATAGGCTTGTGGGCATATATTATACAGTGACATGAGGCCTAACCTTTCCCTTTCAAGCAGTTTCTCATTTCCTGACTTCAACAAACATAAGAGAATATCACATGGTGAAAGAATGCTGTGAAAAGTATATTGAATCATCTGGCAGTATTTAAACCATGAGATGACATTTTATTTTGCTTATTCTACATGGAAATTCCTAACATCAGCCCTTGCTCAAATACATCAGGCCAGGCTCTGCTGTTTCTTTTCAAACATTCTTTATTCTCCTCTTCTTGTTTTAGTTATATCTTTTTATCTTTTAGCTTGAATATTGATTTCTGTAGCTCTCTAAAAGGAGATAAACACCCAAAGTCAGAGGTTTTCTCTTTTTTTATGAAAAAAAATCTGAATGCAGAATTATTTAACGAGACCTTTTTTTCCTCTCTCATTTTCTGTTTTCTCTGGAACCCTTCAGAGTCATAGGTGTTCAATAGGGTGTTAACAACAAGTGCTCAATGGCTCCCCTAAAGCTTCAGGGATACTCTGAGGGAACCTTCAATATGTAATGGTCAAAATAGTGACATTTTATATGTTTAAATCAATTGATTTCTGGCAAAGCGTCTACTATGCTCTAAGGGCTCCATTTAAAACCACAGTGCCTCTCAGCCCAGACAGCTCATATACCTAAAGCTGATCATTCTTTTAAGAGCTTTCTTGGAGATGGTCCAGAGCTCTCAACACCTTGAACAGCTGAAGCTCAAACACAGGGCTATTTCCCAGAAGAAGCAGCACTTAGTGAAGCTATAAAAGTAAGAATTCAGGAAAAAAAGGTATGTGACAATATGAAAAGGAAAGCAAATTAACAAAGCACAATAAGACATCAATTGCATACCTCTAAAGAAATGTAAACAATGCATTACAGCTAGCAAGTAGCAACTGATTGCTGCCTTTTGAACCAAAGGGAAAAGGCTGTGCTCTCAGCAGGGAGGATCTTATGACATGACATATGTTTTCTTGGATTTGAAATCCAAAAAGGGCTGTTAGGTCTTCTAGTTATACTTACACATGCCGTAAAAGTCACGGTCCTCCTTCCATTCAGGACTGACTTGTGTGCTGGCAAGAGCAGTCTGGCCCCCTGGAGACCCTTAATCTGGAAACTTCAACAAGGGAAGAAGTGTGTCACTTGGCCCTCATGGTCTTCTTACAGTTCATCCATTCCAGCCAGGGTCTACCAGCCCACATGCACTCCAACACCAATACTGTGCTACCCAGTGACATATCATTATAGATGGCAGGCTGAGATTCTCTGCTTGCTTTATGTATTCCCAAATGTGTCTTAGTTACTTGGCACTGCTGGCAATGGCAGCAGCTGGCAGCTGGACAGGACAGTCCAGCAATGGACCACCTCACTCTGCTGCACACACTGCAGTTTAGGAGGACCTGGCCTGGCTGAAAATTAGGTTATGGCAGCTACAGCACCTCCATTGCTGACTAGAGAAAGGTAAAGACATTCGAATATCACAGGAAACTTCTGTATATCTCAAATAGATTTCAAATTCTCCATGGTGACATGGGAAATTACTGCCTATTTCAGCTGACTCCATGGAAGACATGGACCTTAGGGGTAGGCTTACTCAAGAAAAGGGAGAATATGAGATTACAGCATTAGATATGCTATTAGAAAGGCCAGAGCACTGTGACCTTATTGTGTTCTTTAAAGCACTTCTCAGCAAATTTGGGAATTACTTTGCCACATAAGGAAAAAATACCTTTTTACAAACGTAAGAGTCATACCAGTTAATTTCCAACAAAACAAAAAAAAGTTTAGGAGAAGAAGGTATAATCATATTTATCCTATACTAGAGCTTTCCTGTAACAGTATATACAAGCTTTCTGAAATTGGGGTGGTTTTTTTTGGTTTGGTTTGGTTTTTGGGTTTTTTTGTTAATAGTAACTCCTAAACTTATAAAACACATGAAAATACTTCTGTTTCTTCTAGGCTGTAAAAAATAAGATCCTCAAAATGCATTTGTTCCTCAGTTTATGAGTAACTCCTCTCTAAGGTGCATAAAAATGTTCAGTTTTTTGTTGCACTGGGATTCTGTTCATTCTTTTTTAGTAATACTGGATTCTCTTCTATCGCAACTGTGCACTAAAAAGTGTTCTGGTTTTCAGAGATACAGAAGTACTTGTAGCTGGAGAGGAAAGTTCTCATGGTGATACCACGCTGGAAAATAATTTTTAAAAAATTCCTTGGACTACAACACTGGTACCCATTCCATACAAAACCCTGGCATGGTTCAGGTGCATGTACACCACTCCCTCTCCAAGATCGTGGCCAACCTACTCTACGATTTTGCAGTAGGGCAAATTCAGAATTCATTCTACTATTGGAATTTATATATATAATAAATTATTATATTATATGTATATATTAATATAACATCTAAATATTGATGAGATCTGTGCATGCATAATATGAACTTGGAAATGAAAAATAACATAATGTTAGCAGCAAAAGAAGTCCAGGTCCCTGGAGAACATTCATGAAAGTTGAACAAGAGGTTTCATTGTTCCTATGCAGAATGTATCAGAGTAAATACTAGGAAAAAGTCCTTCAGCTCTCCGAGAACAAATGCAGTTATTTTCAAAGACAAAAAGGAAGGAAATGTGGAGGGGAAATAAAAGGAATTACGTCGAATAATTCAAGACACAGTTAGATATTTTACTCCCAAAGAAGAAATGTTCAGTGTCAAAACCCGGTCTTCTCTGCTGCTCAGCTTTTATTGAGTTACATGGATGCTCTGCACTTTGCAGCAGTTACATTGTCTGCTTTGATAGTACAAAGAAAATTGGAAACTTAGGTAACCCTGCCTGTCTTCCAGTCATCCTAGTAACAGCCCAACAACAGCCACGCAGTCTGCGAAACATCCAGGAGATGCCAGACAAATTATCTCCAAGGTTTTTCCAAAACAAAAGAGAATCTTTAAAGACATTTTATTATCCATAAACAGTTCTCAGACAGATAGCAATTTAAGGAAGACAAGCAACTTCAAAAAGAGTGGAAATTCTGAATTCATGCCTCAAATTAAAATAGCTTTTTAATAGCCTTGCCCTTAAAGAGGAATTAATGAATGTTCTTTCACATCTTTACATAAAGCCAGACTCTGGCAGATGTAAGATAGATTACTACATGCAACATAAACAATATTTGGTCTTTTATCCTGACAGCCAGGAGTATACGTCTCTGTACTTGAACAAAAGACCATTTCTAGCTCAGCAGAGGATGTAAACAACCCCGGTCACTAGTTGCACTCCAGGAACCCAGAGGAATACCTGGGCAATGTTCCCACCAAACCCTAAAAGCCGAGCTAAGGGGGAGGCAGGGGGAAGCACAGCAGCAAGCCCAGAGAAGGATTTGGCCTGAACAGCAGGATTCATCAGCAGTGTTTGCTTTTGTGCAGGCTCAGGACTGCCAGCCGTGCCCAGCCGAGCTCTTCGAGCTGTAGCTAGGAGACTGCCTCCAACACACTAAAAATATATCCCCTGCACCAGTCAGCAACAGCCTGTTCGCGAGTGCCGGGGTGACCTTGGGTGTCGCTGGACCCGGTTTCTGGAAGCAGGGAGGCTGGCAGGCAGCTGCGCCCAGGCACGCAGCAGTAGCACACACTGTCCACTCACAGCATCCCACCGCGGCCAGGGCCGGCACGGGTGATCCCACTCGTGCCACACGCACCGCTGCCTTACACAGGCACCGCTGACCCACCCTGCCACCGGCAGGCTGTGACACCCTGCCCTGCTGAGAGGCCACCTGTCCTGCTGGCCGTCAGTCAACAGGGAGCAGAGAACACGGCCCCATGCACCCACATGGCAGGAGGAGGAGCGGGAGGCAGGACCTAAGGCTTTTCCCTGTGGGAAGAGCAGAGGAGGAATGCAAAAATGATCAGGGAAATGGAACACCTCTCCTATGAAGACAAGTTGAGAGAGCTGGAATTGTTCAGCCTGGAGAGGACTCTGGGGAAACCTTAGAGCAGCCTTTCAGTACTAAAAAGGGGTCTGTAAAAGAGGTGGGGATACACATTTTTGTAAGGCCTGTTGCCATAGGACATTGGGTAATGGTTTTAAACTAAAAGATAGTAGATTCAGACTAGATCTAAGGATCAAAATTTTATGTGTGTTTAAATGTGATGAAACACTGGGTCAGATTGTTCAGAGAGGTGGTGATTTTTCCATCCCTGCAAACACTGAAGATCAGGTTTGATGGAACTCTGAGCAACCTGATCTTTTTCTAGATGTCCCTGTTCACTACAAAAGGGTTGGACTTAATGGTATCTAAAGGTCTGTCCCAACCTAAACCATTGAACAATTCTATGTAAATTCACTTGGTGCCAACCAATAATTCCACAGAACCCTATCTTTGCTCCTCATAAAGCGAGAGCCGTGTTCTCTTTTCTGAACTCTGGGTCACCTGGGCTGAACACTGGAAGACCACAGGGGACAGCCATCCCTGCCACCACCATCCTTGCCATTACCGCTGCCAGCAGGCTGCAGGCAGTGCATTATCTCTGTCCTTCCATTATTAGGTTGGAAACTGTGCCCTGGGGAGTCCTGGGGCAGCCATAGTCCCATTTCCAGACAGTTGAAAATATGGTTGAATAGATGGTTGAAGATGATATTTGTTTTTAAATTAACTTGAGCAAAGCAATACAGTGCTGGGAATTGACATGTGGTCAGGAGTTGGAAGATTGGCTCATCTGAGTCATCAACCAGTGGGATGTAAATGCTCACACTGAAAACATAACTCTGGGGAGAAAATGGTGCTAAACTGTACAGCTGAAGAGTGAGGTTTTTTAATACCAATTATTCCTGTCTAGTGCTTCCATGCACATTGTGCCATGCAATGGAAAACCTAGAGTAAATAATTACGAGATTCTGCACAGAGGTCTCACTGTCTCAAATTTCTGCAGATATCTGTGGCTTTTTCTAAACTCCCATGCACATACCAAGAACACACCTTTGCAACACAGGAATATTTGGTTTTGGGAACTGTGCTTTCATAGTTCAGCAGGAGCCTTGGGCAGGGAAGCTACAAGGAGCTCTCTGGGCTGAAAGCACAAAGCTACCTTTGATGAACTGGATCTCGAGCATTTGCAGATTTATGATTAAACTTAGAAAAAAAGTAATTTTTTTTATCTAGAAAAATCTATATCTTCTGGGTGTCATTAGTATCTACGAAGATACTGCACAAAAAAGAAGAAAAAAAAAAACAACACTATTCTAGTGTTGATTTATGACATATTAGTCCAAAATAGCAGAGAAGAACAAGCACCAATACCAGTTTAGTTGCTTGGAAACATTTATCTACTATACTACTCTGGACACATGGATGCATAGAGTCACAAATACACCTTCCCCTCCTTCTGTCTATCCTCATGATTTTCTTCTGTGTTTAATTCTCTTTTGTACATATTAATATCAATAATTCTTAACATGTTACCTTACAGTAATCAATGGAAGTTTAACATCAATCTTTGTCAGCATTTCAGGTATTGTTACACCCTGGCAGGAGTCTGGCAGAATTTGGGTGGGATCTAGGTTTGCAAGAGCACAAAAACAAGCTTGCAACGAGGGACTAGGTAATGGAATGCCAGGTAATTATTTAAAAGATCACAGTTTGCATAGATTTATTTGAGACAGAGCACTGAAATAAGGGAGCACCAAAAAAAGGGAGTACACTGAAATAAGGAATAACTATTAGTGTTGTCTTTCATTTTATTTCCTTTAATACCTGATTCCTTCAAGCTGTTAATCATAAGAGCATTACTAAAGTTACTGAAAATATAGTAAAGGAAAAATAGAGGGACCTGATACAGCAGGAATTACCAGAAGTTTGAAAAGCCTGCCTGTTTTCTCTTTGAAATCTTGCAGGCATGTAGAGTGCTCAAACCTGCTCCTGCAGCCGAGCTGTCATTCCTCATCCAGCAGTACCTTTATGAAACTCCAGGTATGGCCTGAAGATTTTTACGAGTTTCACAAAATGTCTTGCAGAACCTGGAGACAAAACTTACAAAGAACACATTAGCTCTTGTAGATAGTTTAGCAGACAGCAGCTGCCCCAGACAACCACAGGACTGTTGACAGTAAACGGTATCGCCTTTTAATCAGGGATTCACTTGTGTCAAGGCTGGAGGCAGCATCCTGAGTGCAGAACTTTTGACTGTACCAGCTCTGTGGCTGGCTTCTCCCTACTGATAACTACATTTAAATATTGTATACAAATGCACTGAAAGACACTACCTCAGGCCAAGCTCTGTTTGAAGTGACACTGTCACTTTTCTCAAAGACTGGACATGCCCTTGATCCTTCACATCAAATTATCCTTAAAAAGGTAGTTGAAAATGCTTCTTTAATTCTTTGTATATGGGAATAATCAAGAAGAAGTCTAAAAAGCACATTTGGATTTTATCTAGAAATGTAACTAGGTGGCACTTTCAGCCGTTTTTCCCAAGGTGACAGCTACAGCTCCTCCTGCCCTTACTGTCAATGTTGAATTCTGTAGTCACATTTGTGTGGCCAGGTCCACCAAGTTCAGCAGCATTACAGGACCTGGTAGTCAGCTCTGTGTTTGTGCAGGTGCTCAGGGTTTGCTCTCCAGCATTTTGGGGGTCAGGCCTCTTTCACAGTGAGATGTGAGTGCTAGCACCCTGTCCTTGCCAGGTAGGGAGGGAGGATGATACCTGAACACTCCTGCAGATGCGCTTACCTAGTGCATCATGCACAGCTGCGGTTATGCCACCTCTACAACTGGTATGGTTACAGGAATGCCTGGAAACCTGAAGGGTCACCTAGCATTCTTGCACAAGCCTAACTGAGGAACACAGATGCAGATCAGCAGCTTCTACAAATGTTCAGACAACATTTGTAGTAGCACTGTCTTGCATTCTTTTGCACACTCTGCATTTATACCTGTGTACACATGAAAGTGCATTTTAATGCACAGTCTTTGGAATAAGTATCATTAAGACATATTAATTTAAAAACACAGTTTTTCATATATTGCTGACTCCTCCACTTTCTCAGTCTTAAATTATTCACAGATATATATGTTTCTCGTGAGCTTTTCTCTACTTTTTAATTTGAGCCCTTCCCAAGCTGATGTCACTCCTGTTTTCTGTTTCTTTTTCTGCACTGTTATCTGCTATCCAACTGTAACACAAATCTTCCTCTTCCTAAATACTTTCAGAGCACTTTGTATTGTGGGTATGTTCTAGTGGTTTTATCTTTTTTCTCAACATAGTCATTAGGAATCCTGAGTACTCTCTGAGCTTCCTTGGTAATGCTTATGAAAATCTCTGAAGCTGATTGGGGTGGATCCATCCCAAGCAGTGGAAGAACTGCCTTTTCCCTTAGTCTGAGATGGAAAATCCAACATAACTTGCAAAAGTAGTGACCCTTTCTGCAGCCACATGCCCTTAAGCAATATCTGCTTAAGGAAGGAAAGGCAAGGGCTGAATCAATACAATTCCTGAACAGCTGGGCAATGCATTCTCAGGGTTGAACACTCTTGGTAAATCACACTAATGTCTCCTGTGCAAACACTCTCCTTGTAAAGTTAAACACAAAACCAGCTTTCCTTTGATATTCAGCACATATATTTCCAGTGTAATTACTGAAATATATAGTCATCCATGACTCAAAGTAAGACTAAGAAGTCTTTGTAGGACAAACCTTTGAGTGACCAGAATATCATCCACAAACCCTTAAAAAAAAAATCAGCAAAACAAACAAAAATGAAATAAACAATAAAAAAAGCCCCAACAGACCCCAAAGAAAAATAAACTAAAAAAAAAAAAAAAACCCCAAACATTTGGGATAGGTAAGCATCTAAACAATGTTCTTGTTTCCTCATATTAGATAACACAATATTCAGGACAACAATAAATACCTTGCAGTGCTAGTCCTCACAGAGAAATTCACATTTCTTCTGTCAAGAGAGGCCCCACATCAATGTCTTTGGGATGTGATGGGAAGAGGGATATATTACACACCATGACAGCCACAGCAAAGTCGTGTTGGCCATGACTGATTAGGAAAGGAGCTGTGTCATTCCTATCTTGAATAACTTCTCTTATCTCACGTATATGTTGTTTTATTCCTGAAAAAAACACCGTGGAGTTTGGCAGATGGGCCGGAACAGAGTTAGCTATCCTACTTCAAACAGCTGCAATTTCTCGTGGTCTAATTTTAACTGAACCAGTCTGCATTTGTAATTGAAACCAGTCATTTTACTTTTAGTATATCCTACCCTGTCAGGACTGAACATCTGCTTTTATGACCTTCAAAATTTTCTTCAAATCTATGTAAAACCCACCTTTTCCTATGCCTGTAGCTTTCCTTGTTACCATGTCTTTTCAGCAGAAACCACTGGTTCCCAATCCACAGCCTTACTCAAAAATATCTCAAACAATATGTAGGTTTTTGATTCATTTGGCTCTCCTTATTGCCAAATATTTGTATTACAAATCCATACCATTTCATTAAAGGAGTATGAGTAATTCAAGAGGTTATCTCCAACATCTGTCATATGAAAAATTAATTGATGAACTCCCCCGTATTTTTTGTATTATTCAAATACACAAGCCAAGTTTCATCTCTCAAATTAGAGATGTGCCAAACATAATTTAAGTGTGATCAGTGGTATGTATTCAAGAATTCACACTTTCTTTTTCCACACACTCTATTCATAATATTAAGTAATTGACTTAAAACTCAGTTCATTGATGTTCAGTTTCTCTCTGGCTGTATATAAGGAGGCTCCTATTGGCTTTCAAGTTCTTCACCTGGACTAAAGATTGCAGATGGCTCTGTTGATGTTTATGAAAAAACAGTGTATGATTTGAATGTTCTTGGAAATAGCACGATCCAAATTATCACCAGCTTTTGCCTACACAACAGGATTTTCAAACTGAAGTATTCTTTGTTTACTTTTAATAGCAAAGGCTGCAAAATGGGAAAAAAATACTAAAATGCTCAAGTTGAAGCTTGTATGCTTAGCTGATTACTGTGTACCTTCTCTTGTTAACATGCAATTTAGGGCAAAGGAAGGGTCTTTGTACACATAGTCCATGACAGTGTGTATTTTTAAAACTAGTCTTACCACTTTGGATTTAAAGGCTAACTTTAAGGTACATAATTTTCAAAGGGGGCAAGAAAAATACAAAAATAATAGAAAAGTAGTAAAAATAATAAAAAAATCAATTATTGGGTAATTTGAAATTCTGCTGAATTCATCTTAGGAATTAAAGTTATTTAAAAACTGTGATAAAGAAATTTAGCTAGCAAAGATTATTGTATGTTGTTCTACACTATATTTCTGGACAAAACTGTTTTCAAATAAAGCTAATGGTATTTAAATTAAGAACTGGTAGAAGCAGCAGGGACTTTGTGCAAAACAGCACATTGAATGGTATTTTCCATTTGCACTTTTAATCACAGATTTCAGCAAACAGAGTCCATGCAGTGACAGTGGTGTTACCCTGAGAAATTCTTATTAGAGTTTAGAAAATCAGCAGTGCTTCAGTCAAAACACTTCAGTCAAAATGAAAATTGAAGTTTTACTTTGGTCGCCACAGCAAGAAAGGGTTAGAAAAGCCCCAAGGAAAATGCATGTTTATTCATAAAGCTAAATTATATAAACTGAAACAATTAAATGGTAGTTTAGAATCACTAACTTCAAGACAAAGTGCTACAGTGATGTTGCACTGCAGATTCATTAGTTGGCACTAGACTTTGAATAATCATGTTGAGGGGCCAGCCTTCGTCAATTAAAAATGATGTATGTCCCTTTGTCTGAATTACCATTTGTTTTAGGCACAATCCATCCATCCAGAGGGAAACTTATCCATCTAGCTTTTGACAGGAGTCTGTAATCTGATTGGTCAGCTTCAGACAGGAATGTTCAATAATTAAATAATAATTAAATGTATATTGATTGGTATAACCTTGGCTACATTTGTTGCCCTCTGCTGTGCTATGGTTAAAGGTGGGAAAGCCCTTCTTATTATTTTGGGCATCTTTCACTCCCTGGGAGAGTGCTCTAGCATCCTCTGCTACATACTGCTTTCTTGATAATTGAGATGGGCAAGGCTGCAATTAATGCTGAGTTTTTCAGCAGATACTGGAAAGTTTGGATTAAAATTTCTATCCAGATGTTGCTGTCTTTCTACATGTTTATGTGGAGGGAAGGGCAGACAGACTTGCAGGTCTGGGTGTCAGAGAACAAGCAGTGACACAAAAACGAATGGAGCATGAAATTAAATTTTAGAACTTGTGCAGTGTTTCCTACCACAGTGATAGTCAGGTAATGAAACTCCCCAGGTTCAAGTTATCAAATGAATTCTACAACCCCACATACTTAGCCCTGGAACTCAACCAGGTAATGATTAAACCTGCCAAAAGAAGATCCAGAAGAATGCATTTAGATTCAACAAATCAGTCAGGGGTTTGAAGACATTTCAGACCTTGAAAAAGACTGGAAATACCTTGTCCTAAAGCAAATAAGCTTCATTCTTTACCAAAGACATAGGAAGACTATTTGCTGAACAGAGAAAACTTCTATTTAACACTATCAGTGGAGAAGCACAAATAGGACTTTTGGAAAAATGGAATGGGTACTCATTTCAAAGTTCACACAATAATTTTGAAATTCTGGTTTGCATAAGACTGAATGAGAACTTCTTTTTCCTTTCATTAAAAAAACCAAAACACATCCAAGAGCTTTTACTCATCTCTCACTTTTACATGCTCTCCATTTTCCAGATAGTAAGGATTGTTGCATTTCAGAAGCAGAAAGTTTTTAGTGTTTAAGTGGTCTTCTGTGAGAATATTCAATATAGCTGGAACTTTTCCATTTTGATCAGTTTCAGGTCAGGTAGTCTTTTGCAGGAAAACTAGCTCTGTGATGCGGCCAGGCACCTTTCAATAGACACACAGCCTTCACTCTCTCTTGAACCTCTAATTTATTTTATTTACATTTTACTAATGATTAACATAGCCCTTAAAGGCATCTTTATTAAATAAATTTTGAGACTAATGTAAAAAATTTAAAAGCAAGAAAATATAATGGAGCTGATCTAAGAGAGAACACAGTTTTCTTGAAATAGTCGTCTTGGTCATATTAAAGTATCAGGCTTTATTTGTTTAATTCATTTGGACCATTTTTACCTCAAATACTTGCAATGATGCTCCAGCAGATCGTAAATCAGAACATTTCTCTTAATTCTCTTGTCTGACCACTTTCTTAGTCTGGTATTTATTCCTGCAACTGCAATGATTAAATATATTCATTGCCTAAAATCATGAAACTGAAATTTTGTCCTTGCTTGTCATTACTGAAAAGTGTACCAATAAGAAGCAGATTTTAAAATAGTGACTTTTTCTCTTCTTGCAGTCTGCAGAACACAGCCAGCAAGCTTGCAGTGATGCAAAGAATGCGCAAATAACTTCTGATCTGGATTCCCTCATATGCCATATTTACTGTCACCAGGGGATTAGGTGCCAAAAAAACCTCAGTGAAATTTGTAGCATTTCAACACCACATAGCATGCGTGTCAGTGAAATGAAAGGCCAGTGCATGCAGTGGTGCCACAGCTGAAAACACCTTCTGTGGCACGCATTTCACTTCTCTGAAGGCTATGCCAAATGTTATAAAATGCGGCAACACTTTTATCAGATTTAACAAGCATCTCCATTCAGCAGTATTTTTGACAGGGACACTTTGAAAAACCTAAACAAAATGCAGAGCTCTACACCGAACACAAGTGTCTAACTGTTGCCACTTCAGTTTCTTTTGTACCTTTTCTGACTTGTTCAACATGCTAAGTACACTGGCACTGCCCCAGATCCCTGAATGGATATTTGGTCTGAAAACCTAAAGTTTGACAAGGAAGGTTTCAAAATGGCAAAATGCTCCTAGTTTGCATTTAGTTACGAGCTAGTTGAAATGAGGGGTTTGACATCTCCTTGTTAATACTAATCTGAGGAAGTGATTGAGCCATCTGAATGATGCACAGTGTTCCCTTAATCTAGCGATAGTTTTTCACTCATCTGAAAACATGTTCATATATGCATTTCTGGCAGATGTGCTCAGAAGGGGCTGTACATAAATGAAACTTGGACTTTAGAGTCTATGCTCTTCAGACCTGTGACTCCCTGAGGGATTGCAGAGTAGTATCTTTGAGAAAGAGCCTCTGACTAAAAGGATAAGACTTCTGCAATAAAAACTTTTAAAAGTAATAAAAGAAAATTTAGAGTGGTGGCATGATTTAGAAGTTCATTGGGAGAGGTGTAAGTCTACGTGCCAGAAAGCGCAAGCAGGTCCACATGGCACAGTGCAGCCAGGCTTTGCAGCAAGAATAAATCCAGAGAAAGGAAGGGCGGTATCTCCCAGACCTACTTTAAAATAAGATCCTCTGGGCTGCAGATTTGTCCAGGAAGAAGGAGGTTTGGATTGTATGACATCCAAGTCTGTTATTTGTTTAATCCCTCACTGTCAGGACCCTGGCTCTGGCCATCGCTCCCTGGACAAGGTGGTGCTTCTTGCCACTGCCACGCCCCTCACAGAACAGGGGGGATTCAGCCTCACACTGTAAATCACATGCCCATGCAGCAACTTTGCAGGGGTGCCTTGGAAGATAAGGGGGCCTGGCAGCTGCACTGCCTTTCAGGAGCTCCCCAGCCCACCCCCTGGCCTGGCTGCTGCCATAAGAACAGCACTCGCAGCCATTAGCAGCGGAAGGACCTGGCATGCCCGGCAATGCCTGGGTCAAGGCTAAGGGCTGCCCTCATTTCAGCCCTTGCTGAAGGCTGAGAGCCATGACAATGTCAGAAAGACCACTTGTGTAAAGCAGAAGATATTTTGTGTCTTAGCAATTGCAATAGCCAGTCTCCTCAGGGCTGGCTCTTTCTTCCATTCAGCTTCAAGGTTTTGCTTACTTTAAGAGAATATTTCCTGTTGTGGTGTTATTTCAGACAGAAATTCCCTCATTTTGCCTTATCTGTATCCAAGCTATAAGGAGGTGGCACAAAGGGTCAGTCTGACATCTTTCAACACAAAACTTCTTGTTTTGATGACCTGTTTGCATTCTCTATGGATCCTTTGCCAGCTGGACAATCATCTCTGCCAGGTAGAGAACATGGACCCTCTGTGGAGACTGGCAGGCTTCACAATTGCTTCTGAATCAAGCCTCCTGACACCCTTGCTATGCGCTGTTATCCTGCATCTCTGGAGGAACATTAAACCAGAAAGAGATTAAATAACTTCTTCAAGGTCACATATCAAGTGTGTGACAAAGCTGGGAAAACAACATAAATTACTGCAAATCACCATCCTTTGTCTCCATGAGCTTCCACCTTTTGTTGTTACTGTTATTACATATACTATTTATTACAGACAGTAATTCAGCAGGCACAGTTCACAATGAGGAGCAGACACCATTGCCCCAAGTATTGTGAAGGTAAAAGGATGGTCTTTGTCTTGAAGAGGTTGAAAACCCAAAAGCAAGCCTTTCAGTTCTTCATATTGCTGGGAATCTCTCAAGGTACAACCTTGAAACTTTAACTTGACAGTTGCTCAACATTTTAAAAATGCAGCTGTCTGTAAAAGAAAAACCACATAGCCTTCTTATGTAAGGGATGCGGGACTCCAGGAAAATGAGGGGGCACTGAATTTCAGCTTACCCCTTTTTCTGTCTTTTATGCTTTAAAAAACATTTAAAACAGACAGGATTTTTGCTCATTTCCTGCAAATGGAGCTGAGAGGAAAAGTTACTGATTGCACTGACTGACCTACAAGAAGCATACCCACAGCATGCTCAAAATTTAACTCAATAACATTCCCTATACAGCCAAGCCTGGCCTAACACCAGGATTACAATGTGTGGTGCTGCCAAGTTCAGGCCTGGCTGATTTTACAGATTGGTCACAGGTTTGTCTTTAGTTATGAGGCAGTTTCCAAACTTCAGACATGAATGCAATGTGCTGACTCACTGCCAGGTACATCATGCACAGGACAACAATGTGCAGGCAGTACAAGAATTTATTTTTAAACTCATTTTTACTTAACACTTCTTAAATGCAACAGCAGTAATTTTCTGCTTTTCCAATTCTTCCTTTTTCCTGAGCTACAGACTAGGTGATCAGACAATAAGTAACTCCAGGCACTGAGTTTACAGGGAAATTGTTGCACTTTTCAGGTGGTTAAAGTCATTAACTCATACTTTATTACAGCAGCTGAGGCATGCAATAATCAGCCCCAAAAGTACTGCTCTTTGGGTCTTAATGCTCAATTAATTTTCTGGAATCCACATCAAGAAACAAAGGAATGAAACCACAATAAGAAGAAGCAAGGGAAGAGTTATTGTTTCCTTTATTCTTTAATTTCAGTCTTGGTTTATCAGAATTATAAATACTTCAACCAAACCCCATGCTGGTCAAGCCTCGCTGCCAGTCCAAATTGTTCTATTATTTCTGTTGACTCAAACAGGATTAATTGCAGGGGTCAGCCATGTGGGTCAGGCTAAAAGTCAATCTACTTCAGCATAAGCCTCCAGAAGTGCCCAGCAGTGGATGCCCAAGATCCCACACAGACAGGATAAGCAGAAAGTGGTGCTTTCTCTGGGATATTCCCAGTGTTTAGCCTCTCTGTGAATGAGAGGTAGTTTCATTCTGTCTAGACTTGTATTCTATGAATCTATCAAATCTTTTTTTGAACACGTCTATAGTATTACTATCCACAGCATTCTGTGGCAATAACTTTTCAGGACACTCATCAAAAGATGAGTCTTTCATTTGCACTGGATTTGGCAACTGCCATTTTTCTTTGACTTCTTGACTTTCCCTTCATCCATGTATTACTGGGGCATAGTTGAGAAAAATGATGTTGTAGTCATCCATCCTCCAAAGATCAATAGCATTCCTTCTTGAAAAGTAAGAAATTATGTTTTCAGAGTAAGAGATATAAACACTTACTTGCAAAAGGAAAATAAAATAAAACAAAGGGCACCCAAGCATTTTGCACAGGCCCACAGAAGAGGTTTTATGTCTGAAACACTTAACAGCAATCCTTTGCTGACAAGCTACACTTCAAAGCAGTGCAGGCATGAAGTCTCTGGACAAGGCTCAGCCTCCTTTACTAGAACAACTGTAGAGGAATGTTATCCACGCAAGCTCAGGAAACAAATATGCAGCTCTATATTCATGACCCAAGTGCAGTACTCCTGAATTTTCCTACTGCTTGCAAGGCTGAAATGTGCCTTTCTGATTGTCTAGTCTGATCACATGGCTTTGTATCTTAAAACAGTACTACTGCCCACATTTTCTTTTCGAGATAAAAATACGTATGCTAATTGGGAATTTAATAACACTCTTGGGTGCCAGCAGTCTGTAGCTGAGAGAGGCAATGTTCTGTTTTTTTTAAAAAATAGTCCAAAAAATGTAAAATAAAAATTATTAAAGCAAATGGAAAAGCAACAAGTCAACAGGGTCAAATATCATTGTACAGAGGGAAGTGAATAAGGCAGGAAATGGGAAATGATAATATCTATAGGAAAAGAAAGATTAATGCAAAAAATATTTAAGCATAACTAAAATAAAAGTTCCTAACAATGGTTTTAGTACAGAGAGCAGGAGTACTGAAATATTTCTGGCCTTCTGGTTCAGAAAAAGACAGATTAATATATATGATAAAATATTTTGCATACCATTATAACCATTTCTAAAGAATATGCTAAGCAGCAGATTCCAAATGAAGATTTAGTAACAACAAAATCACACCATTCCCATGTATGGATTTTAAAAGAGCCAGACAGGGATCACTTTAGCATTCATCATATTTTTCAGTAAGTTTTGAAACACCCAGTATCTGCAGAGGATTAAAGGAAGATGAGTTTGTGACAATATATTAGAAGCAGACATCCTGAGCAATTACACTCACAGCAGCCTGCCAGCAAAAGCAGTGGAATAGTTGCTCTTAGTTTCTATTAATAACAAATTTTAAAAGGTAACAAAACAAATTCCAATCAGCATGCATTTATGAAAAATACATTTTGCCAAGTTAATCTGGGAATATTTGCACAGGATTACACATTTGGATCACCTTTTACACATTCATAGGTAGCTTAATATCAGCACCTGAGACAGACAGCATGAGGACACAGCCCCTTCTAGGGAAAACACTGGGGGAGCAGGGACCAGGGGCAACATGCAGAGAGACAAGGGGCTCCTCAAACCTCTTCTGTCAGTCAGAGGGATGTGTCCATGGCCTACAAAAACTGCCTCAAGATCATTAATAAAGCAAAAGGCCACCGTTAGATTTGAGGCAGCAGAAAGATCCATCTAGCACAGTACCAGGTCCTCATGTGTCCATCCCAAGCTGGGCATGGTCTTCAATATAACTTTGTAAAGGTATTGAAGGAACTCAATATTAACTAATTAACCATATTTGCAAATATGGTATCAGTTGAACTAAGGTTTTTGCTCCTTTTAGCTCAGCACATACAGCTGATATTTGCACATGGTTAACAAATACTGATTAACCATATAAACTCTCCTTTTGACTAGCTGTGAGAAAAAGTTACAGTTAGTGTATCCCACGGTGAACAGCAAGGAAGACTACTTAATGAGATCCGGACTAAGCAGATTCTGAAAAATTTATTTAGCAAATACAGTGCCAAATAAATATATGTACCTGGTTTTTACACTGCCTGTGTGCATAAAATGTGAGTAAACTGTGTTTATGTCGTAATATTGAAAATTCGCTTTTCGTTTTCTACCCACTAGCAGATGAGCAGTTTTAGCAAATTATTCACTTAACATGTTCTAAAACATTCATTTTCTGTATTTTTCAATCCTTTGTTCATTGTTAGTTTTCTAATAAAATACAGACTTTTACATCTGTTTTTAAAATAAGCCTTATTTCTCTAAAATGTGAAAAGCCTTTCATATTTGCAGTGAAGTAACTCATGTATATACCTTCACATTTCCCTTCTTGCAGAAAGATTCATAATACTTTTTATATAATTATATATGAAAGAAGGAAAATTAAACTTCAGGTGGCCAGTCTTGTAAAAGTCTTCTGCAATAAAATAGGCCTTATTTCAGCAAATACTTTTATTTTCTAGATGCCACTAGCGAAGCAAATATTTCTCCTCCTTTAGTTCCCTGGATGTTTTTACATCCTTATCACAGAATAATGAGGATTTGGGACTGTTTAAGATATGCAGAAGGAATGTATGTGACAGTCACTGGGCAGGGTTTGTCAGGTACGCAGACAGGAGATTTAAGATGCAAGGCAATGCAGCCTCAGCTGTTGATACCAATTGAGGAAGTATTATCCTAAGAAAATGCGGGGCAATGAATCTATCAGCTGCTTCTGACACTCAGTTCCTCCCTCCATTTCCTGCTCACTCCCGCTCCACTGACCTCCAAATCCCCTTGTTTCCTATCTTGCTGATTTCTTTTTCAGCATCCTCAGGGCTGTTATCTTCAAGCGTTCTGTGTCTGGCTCTCCTTCCTTATTTTCTTTGTGTTGTTTCTAAGAGACGAGTTTTCAGTGAGAGCCTAATAGCTATTCTGTAAAGTGAGAGGCAGCAAAAGGTGAACGACTGACTATAAGATATTAATAATTTTTAAAATAATCATTAAAAACATACATGTCGGACTAGTTCCTGCAAATTCCCAAAGATAAAAATATCTTTACAACCACTTAGAATGGACTTTGCAGGAACAACATTTTAGCAAAGACTGAAGAAATAAACTGTACTTAAAAATGCAGATGGCTGAATTAATTTCTTCAATTTCTACTCTTTTAGTAGTTAAAATAGCTACTGAAAAAGTTTAGTTTTTGGAAGCTTTTATAAAGTCACATCTTATTCCATGGATATTTTGAATGAATCAAAATAGAACTGGCTAAAATGCTCTACATGTTAAAAACTTATACTTTAAAATTTGGCCAATTTAAAGGCAGAAATAACTTAGAAATTAAATACCTGGTGAAATCTTCAGCCGATCTAAAACAAAGCTTAAATGGGACACTGCTCAGCTACAAAAAAATAAATCAAATATACGCCTGGCACTAACTACAAACACACTCTGTGTTGCTGAAATACAGAATACAAAAAGAATTCTGCAGATTTAAAAAGGACACAATTTGACATAGTTTACTGCCATAGCAACTGGTACCTACACCTCATACAAATGGAAGAGATCAGCTGAACTGTTTAGTTTTTTGCATTTGAACAGTCGCTGTCAGAGTTTCTCTCATTGCAGGGACTCAATTGGGTTGGGATGTCTCCCATTTTTATGCTTCTTTTCTTAATGGCAGCAGAGAGATATGCTGCTCCAAACAGGACATATGCACTTACAAATCCCAGGAATGTCCAGCAGAAGTGTGAAATTACAGCTGCTTTGCAGTATACTGGCACTGACAGTGCAAGAGAGAAATATTGCTTTAGTTTCTTAGGATCATTTTGAGACCATTTAACAGATAATTTTATCCCACTCTCTGGATAGTACTTGATGAATTCCCCCACAAAAAATGCATCATATGCAACCCAATTCCATCCATCATCAGTGCCTAAGGAAAACAGTCTGTCCCCAAAAATGGGTTACAAGCATCCCATCCCTCTACATGCTTCTTCTTTCCCCACCCCACAGCCTAGGGAAATACTTTGCAGCGTGCCCAGGTTGCAAATATGGGCTCTGGGGCACAGGACAGCCCAGATGTGATGGACTGACAGGGGAGCTTCCTTTCAGCAGCCCCTACACTTGGGTATGCAGACAAATGTTGTGGCTGGGAAGTAAAAGAAAAAGAAAAGCTGTCTCTTGAAAAGGTGACTCAAACTGTCCTTGACCTTTCCTATAAATGGAAAGATAAACTGTTCACAGCTCAAGGTGTGGCTAGAGCAATGTATGCGTTCTTAAAGTCTCATAGTATCAATAAGTATTCAATCAGACTGATGCATCATTTTCACCTTTTTTTACCACATATTTGGTTTAGTTAAATGAGTTTTAGGAAACATTGCCATGGGAAAACAAGACATGCCACCCTTGCACCTGCTCTGACTAGCTAATCTGGGATCCAGTCTCTAAAGGGGGAAAATATCAAACAAATGAGGGAGAAAAGAGCAAGAACATTTTCTGTTTTACCAAGATGTTTTCTTTTTCTCTGGAAGATTAAAGTTTCTCTTCAAATTTCCCCACTATTAAATTCTTCTAGTCCCATTTCTGTCCTTTTAGCACCTGAGTGCTAAGACCGTGGTGCAGCTGTGTCCACAAATTCATTCCCTGTCATGTGAAAAAGCACAGCCTCTTCTCAGCCTTAAACTTCTTGCTACGTTCTCATGAAGTGTTCTCATTACCTTGCCTGGTGCAGTCAGTATTTCATACACAGAAGACACATGCCCTGTTGTCTCCTTCCTGAGTTAAACACAGGACAAGCCATTTTGCAGCACCAAGGGCTGCCCAGAGGCACGAGCAGCAGCTTCTCTGCTGACCGCAGTTCTGAAGTGCCCACAGTGCTGCTGCAACTTCTCTTCAAGAAGAGATGTCTCTGAAGTTTCCTCAAGGGCCATTTCCTCAACAGGAGCTGGTCCTTTGTATGCATATGTTAGCCAGAAAATGGTTAAGCAGCGCAGCAGAAAGAAGGAATTCAGCATCTCCCTAGAAGAGGAGAAAAGGCAATGATCTGCAGTGTGTGGGACCCTGGGCCAAGGCTTTAAAATAGCCTTTTGCAGGCTCTGAGAGCATTGACAGAAACTCAGGGTTCTCACAGAATATTCCCAGGAGTGGTATCCACTCACACTGAGAAAAGCATCTGATAAATGGAAATTTTCCAAAATAAATTCTTTTTCTTAGAGTCCACTACTCCTCTCTCTAAATTCTACCAACATAATTTTAACCTGTTTTACCATGCCATGTGGTATTAGAGGCACTAGAATCATCAGATATCTGTGGCTGAAAATCAGGAGTGTGTGAATTAGTTAAGGAATTTTTACAAGATTTTACTTTGAGTTTAATTAGAACTCCAAAGCTCTACCTCTGTGATCAATGGCATTGGTAATTTGATTTAAATCTGGGCCATAAAGATATATAATCTAACAGGTTTTTAAACTGAATCAGATAAATTTGAAAGAGAGTTTTACTTTGCTTTTACTTCGATTTTGAAAAACATAAAGAGAAGAAGATGGATTTTCCTTGTTCCCTGGCTGATTGTCAATTGTCATTTTTAAGCATAAGATAATTTAAAAAAATAAGGTTTTTCTCAAATTAGTGACAATAACAAGAGAGTGAAACAAATTCAGCTTGTTGACACTTACTGACAGCTGTTGACTGTGAATGCTAACTGGGCACATTGAGTACAAACTATCAAAAGCTTTAAGCCATTTGTGGAAAAATCCTGGATTTTGAACTGCAGATTGTGTCCTCTGTTCCTGTGCCCGTGCTATAAGGAGTCCATCAGTATTTGAAATCAGGTTTACATAAAAAATAGAAAAATCTCATTAAAAATACTTGTACATTCATTTCTTATCACAGAAAAAAAGTCTTTCTCAGTTTGATTCAGAAAGAGCCATCTTCACATATCCAGCAACTCCTGTTTCTGAGAAACCCCTATTGCCTAAGTGCCAGTCATGTGAACTTCTACCAGCGTTAAGCAAGTTTTCACAATTTTCCTCTCAGCTTGATCCGTAACTTTAAATCCAGTCTCTCTCATGGGCAGAGATCTGGATGCTAGTCTCAGTCACAAAGTCTTTGTAGAAATTGCCTCTCCTCACTATGTAAAGGAGTGTGAGGAGCTACTATGCTAAGAATGTACTGAATGTGACTCTTGATTCTTGTGGCTGTAATTTTGTGGCTGGAAAGAATGAAGAGGAGCCATTAGCATGCAACCAGCCAGCTTTCCAGAGGCTATTGTCAAATGCTCTGGGGAACACAGCTTGGCAACCCTGTAACCCCCAATAAATCCCAAATTCCCAGTTTTCCCAAAGAGCCTCATTCCAGAGCAAAGAGCTATGAGACATTGTTTATTCACTTATATATTTATGTGTATTTCTAAATCTTGTTATTATATTAGTTTATGCAGTCACTCAGTACTACGGAACCGATGTTATTTAGCTAGTGCTGGCTATAGCTGCTAAAGATTATTAGTTGATGTTGTCAAGGCAGTCAATCAATAGAGTTCTCCAGTGAGAACTGTCTCCTGTTTTCTCTGTCTTTCTTCACTTACCATCAATGTGTATTCTACTCTATTTCTACTTTTAAATACAGAGCCAAGCACAAGCCTACCTGAAGTGTAGTCACAGCAGGTACAGTTGTGCCAGGAGTGCCTTTGCTGATTCTAAGATTGCCCATGTACTTCATAAGGTCTCAGGCCATCATCTGGGACTAGGGCAAGGAAGACAAATCAGAGATGTCTTCCTATCTGGGTCTCAGGTGTGCAGCAGCCCCTCTGGGAGGAGGATTCTGCCTGATCTCTGCTTTGAGAATGGAGTGGGACCACAGCTGCTGCAATGGCAGTGCCCCAGAGCTGACAATGTGGGCATGTGAGGCGTGGACTATAAAACAATTTTCTTTGGCTAAGATGCCTAGAAAGCCTTGTGCAGAGAGCAAGGTGAAGGAAGCTTCAAACTGTCATCCAGTCTCATTAAATTTGAGAGCAGGCTACAGACAGAGGAAGATGTCTCAGAGAGCAACACCAAATGCTTGCCCTTCTTTTATACTCTTCCCAAGCATACACTTTCAGCAGACAAGCAGCCTGTACAGCCCTCCGGTTGAACTCGGTATGGCCACTTATGCCCCCAGGAGGGAATGTCAGCTGTGGGAAGGTCTGCTGGGCAGCCCCCTGGTGCTCCATGTCCCTGTCTGCTGCAGCCCATCACCCTGCAGATCCCTGTGTTTTGTATGCTTGGGTTTGATCTGAAAGGATCTCAGCTTTGGAGAGGCAAGGTATGCAGGCCTGTGTCCTTCCAGCACGGTGCCAGGACGTGGGGAAGGACTGTCCAAGAGTGGGTCCGTGAAGCACACCACAAGGAAGCTGTAGCACAGACACAGCTGCAGAAGCTGCACAAATGATGTCAATAAGAGAAAGATCAGATCCTGGTTCCTGAAATTGCTTGCTTTCAGTTAATGTCAAACAAATTGCCAAAGCCTCTTATGCAATTTCAATTATGCACTAAAAGAATCTGCATTATGAAGTTAAAGTTTAATTATATTATCATTTATTCTGAGGAATGTTTGTGGTTTAATCACTGTTTATTTTTATTATCTTTCAGTTTACATTTTTTCCTAGATTAATAGATCATAAGATACACTGCATCAAGATTTCACATTAAGGCAAGATAGTAGTTTAACATTATGTGGTAACTCTTTAAAAACCAAACAATTGTCAACCTCATGCCACTGAAATAACTGCCTGCTCCAAATTCATGTCCCTGGAAATGATAGTGTCCTCATGGTGAGGTGGCCTGTCAGATCACTAGGGCTGGGTTCAGCTCTCCTGCTGGTGCGACACTAATGACTCCATGCAGTTGTGTCAACGGGGACTTTGGCCCTCCAAATAGCTGCTCACAGGATGTTCTTTATTTGATAATATGGAACGTGCACATGCTGTGGACACAAATAATCCACCTCAGAGAAATTGCTTCATGAGGTTGGATACACACAGAAAGGATGTATAAGGAAACTAAACTGTACATTAATGCTATGAAAGTGGTCCCAAGTGGCTGCAGGACCCTGCAGTGTAACCAGCAATTTGCATCACAAACCAGCCATGTAATTACAGTCTAACTGCAGAACTAATGCTAATCTCACAGCAGTTCAACTGTGCTCTGAGTCCTGATCATGTCGTCAGATACCAGGTGCCTCCCCAGACTATCCAAAGGTCAGCCCTGACCTATAAATGTTGGAGCCATATGGAAGGCTCTTGCACACACTGGCATTCATGCATAAAGAAGGGGTAGTCAGCAGGAATTGGATCACCAGATAGAAGATTCCTGCATTATCATAATATCAGTA
Organism: Sitta carolinensis; assembly: GCA_032173965.1. Taxonomy (NCBI): domain Eukaryota; kingdom Metazoa; phylum Chordata; class Aves; order Passeriformes; family Sittidae; genus Sitta; species Sitta carolinensis. Next base: position 28,418,506 of record JAVUNC010000005.1, on the reverse strand, counting down.
TCAATAATATCATTGTAGTAAGTGTAGAAAAAGAATTGAAAGTATCATGCAAAATCTGTGTAGTCACAATACTTCACCATTTCCAAATGGTGAGCAGATACTCTAAAAGAGAGGAAGAGAATGAAGACATTTCTTTCACTCCTTCCTACCTAGCTTATATGTGAAAGACTTTTGATTTCAGATTACAACGTAAGTAGGACAAAATCCCCTCAAGATACATTCAGACTATGTGTACACCAGATTTCTCTTGAAGAAAATGTGTATCATCCAGTGCACTCTCAAGCAGAGAAGAAAAATGCTGTGCAGTCAGGGAAAATGTATTATCGTAAAATAATGCACATGCTGTTCTGTACCGTACTGGAATAGAATACATAATAGAACAAAGATAAATATGTATATATATTCATTAATATGCATGAACACAAAAGTATTCATATGAGTCTCTTCTTCTGTACTTTATCATGTCCCATACAAACAAAAACATACATGAAGTTTTCTTGAGTTTTAATACAGAGTATGCATCTGTAAGGACTGCAGAATCTGGTCATATTAGAAGTAGTAATAATAATAATAGAATTTGTCCACATTCCTCAGATAAGTTGCAGGCTCAAACAATGTGGAGAGGGCTGTCATGTCTGCTACTACTTTACCAAAATCCAAGTGGCTTGCTCAAATCTATATATTTAATTCATATTTTCTTTCTTTAATTAAATGGCACATGTGCCCAGTATAAACCATGAATATGTGTGGAGACTGTTAAACCACTCATAAACGCAGATATTTCTGCAGTCACTGAATCACTTGCAAATAAATTCTGATTTCATTCTAATGCATTCTGCATACTGAAGGTCCCAACAAGTATTTTCTGTGACAAACTCTCAGCTGATGGGTGTTACTCAGCATTCACTGAGCACAGCTAGCAACCCAGTGTGTAGCCCTCACTTTGATTGGATGAGAAGGAAGACTTTGCCAACAAGAAAATAAGGAAGAATGATTAATTCATATACCATATGAATTTTGAGGCATTCAGAAACACTCATACTTAAATTCATGAGACTTTGGGGATCTATTCATACCAGGAAATTCGTTTCAACTCATTTTTAGAGACAGACTTAGTGAATAACAGACCAGTGACCAGCTCAATTATTTCATGATTTTTTAGTCAAAACTTTTCCTCTTTTTTTTTTTTTTTTTTATTTTTTGTATTTGATAAGATCTAAATATATATATATATATATAATATATATACACACATACATACCTATACATACATACTTATACATATATGTGTGTGTGTGTGTGTGTGTGTGTATGTACGTATATGTACATGAGAAATATATTTCTATGTAAATAAACAGGACCAGGTAAAACCATGTCAGGGATAGGAGATACCATAATAGTCATGTCCTTGGAAATTAGTAAGGGAGGGATGATTTTGTGATCAACATTGCAGTCTTCTGGTACTCTGCCCCCCTGAGCTTTCCTAAATGGAAAGCTGAAATTACAGGAGAATGAAACAGGCCAAACTTTGGCCACCCAACATGTAGACACCAGTTAGACTGGACAGCCAAATAGTCCTTTGCACCCAAACAGAGATGGCCCTTCCACAATGGAAGTCAGCTCAGCAGACCCTGAAAGGGACAAAACATTATCTGGACTATCTGGGGAGATGTGACTTTGGGGACAACCTAGGCAAATAGCTTAGTGAGAAATTTAAGCTTTATGTACTTCAGCACAAGTCAGATGAACCTCAGCCTTTTGTCTGAACTTGGGAAAATAACCAAGTAAAGTAAGGAAGTCATAAGAGATTCAATCAGGTCTTTTATTACACTCTACAAAGCTTCATATAAATGCTGGCTAAGGCATTTCTCTATACAGAAAAATAACATGAACTGACATTGCTGGCTGCAGATTTTTTCTCCTTTCATTCTGCAGAGGCTGAACATGGAAAACAAGTCACTGGGAGGGAGGGAAGTGTGAAAAATGTGTCTCTGTCTGCAACTGCAACCTTTTGCTTATTAATTCTCAAAGGACTCAAAGCATAATCTCATTGAAGTTTAAAATCTGAAAAAGCTTTAAAAAAAGGCAAGTCTTAAAACTTTTAAGGTAATAAATCATAGTCTTAAGATCGGCCATATTTTAAAATGTCAGTTAAGATGAAAGAGCCTGAGAAGGAATAAAATATTTGGTGTTTTTTAATTATTCTTTTTCCTAGCCATCATTCCTGTGTTTCTCTTTAATTTGCCTACAGAAAATCCATTTCCCTCTGTGTAACTTATAGTTAAGTTTCAGGGGGTTAAACCTTTCTGCAGCTTTTTCTACAGAATGTAGAATAATTTTGGAATGGGTTGTTATCCTAATGTACCACACTGAAAAACTATCTCATCTTTATCTCCTATTAGACAGGAGAAGGATGCATCAGATCACACATCTATTACTCAAATCAATCAGGCAGAGTATCATTCTACTAAAAATGCCTCTGTAGTTGCAGAAAAAAACCGCTGAGGTTGCAAAGTACAAAACAGAGAAGCTAAAAGGTCCCAAAATTAAGGACATCACTGGGGCTTTGTTACACATCAGATCCAAAGGGCAATTTAACATCCCCATGCTGTGCACAGAACTACCTGGATGCAGGCAACAGGAAAGCAAGGAAAGCAAGACATAGTGATGTTTCCCCTGTAGTTTATGCAACCCAGTCAAGACTACATAAATTTTTTTTTTTTTTTTTTTTTTTGTGTGTGCACTTGAGACTTTAGATTCAGAGTTTGCTCTAGACAAAAGGTCTGTGCACAGTAGGGAAGGAACTCTCATCACCATGGCTTATGATGAGAAAACAAATGAATAGGTGAAGTACTTGAACAGGAGAAAATTCAAGCTTAATTAACTCTGAGATGGCTGACCGAGAGACTCTGCTGATCTCTGGGAGGGTCATCTGGAGATGGAAGGACAAAGTCACACCCTTCTCTTTGGAAAGTCCACAGCACTGCTGAGCATGGAAGTACCATGACACCTAAAAGGCAGGAAGTGAGAAGCAGCTTCAGGCAGGCTGTCCTCTCCAGGGAGCTGGGTGACATTTAGGGTCCCTCTCTGCTCACCTATCTGGGTCATGGTGTGAGAAACCAGGCAGTTCACCCATGGAGAGGCAGCTGGACTGTCCAACCCACCGTCCTGCCTCCAGCAGGAAGACAGTGGCCATCAGCTGATGCCTGAGGAGGATTTGGAGAAGAGGGCAAGCCGTACAGCCAGCCATTCTTCTCCTGGTTTTGCCCCATCTTGTGATGTAATTGCTGCTGTCTTTGTGTCTGATAGCCCTTGATGGCTTTTCCTTCTGTGGCCTCCCCCTCTAACATCATGAACAAAGCCAATCTCTTTCAGTGTCAGGGATGTTTGTGCCCCTGAAGGGACCAGCAGTTCCAGTGAGCAGCAGTGTGGGACAGGTTTTCTGAAGGGCTCCCAGCAACCAGGTGCCTCAGCTCCACCCCAGCCTGACAGAGGTGCCAAAAATAGTCAGACTCAGTCTGGCCTCATGACTTTAATGTTCCTTTTATTGCTGAAGCAATAGCATAAAGCATCTGAACAGTTTCAGAATGTAATCTAACACATTGTTTTGTTTACATTTTTTTTTAATAAAATTACTAGGGTATAAAGGCATTCTGTGAATTATGCTGGCTTTCATGTGCACTAGAATATGATGTTTGAATAAGAAAATTCAGATAATAGTCTGCTTTGTCAGCTATCATGTTCACACAGTTAATATAGTGTTATCTTATGATCTGAGAAAGGATATTTCCAGAGCAGACATCCTTAGTTTGTTATTCTTTTTAATTAATCTCCTTAACTCGGAGCTATGGCATGGATATTACAGACGAAGCAGAGATGCTCCTTCAGCATGCTTTAGACATCTCTTGAAGGTTCAGAAGATCCTCTCTCAGCAGCCACCTTCACAGGACACCAGTACTTGACTTGGTCCCTCTGATCACTCCTCCAGGAGCTCAAAGCAGATGGTGCAGCTACCCCAGGGAAACTGTATTTTTCAAAAGACTTCAGCTCCCACGAAAGCTGAGAGCATTTAAAGTTTCATCACCTCATTTAGCTGCCTACATGGGAACTGGTGGGTGCTGAACTCTTTGGGAACGCCTGTCCTGTGAAACGGGCCTCCAAGCATTTTACATCACAGCTGACAGTGTCAGTGTCAACTTCTACATGTTGAGTAAGTAAGGTCCTGACATAATACACTATAATGACTCCCTGTGCAGCCCTTTAAGGCTTTTATGTAAAGACATACTTAGATGTCTTAATAGCTCAGAGTTGTTACTTTTACTACTCATAGCTGTCTTACCCATATGGGTTTATATATCGATTCATGTCGGTGCAGCTGCTAGGTGAACACATTCACGTAAGCCTTGGAATTTTTCTTGGAAAATTCACCAAAGTTCCCCCCCTCCCTGTGAAATAAATTATGTCCATTTGATGAAGTGCTTTCTCTGGTATTCAGAAAAGGCCATTGCTACAAGAGTTATTCAATTATCTGCCAAAGATTCAGTTGCAAACATATGCCTGTCTGTGTATCCACTAAGATAAGAGTTTTACAGTCTGGTAAACTAAGAACAAATCTGCATTCTCAGGTTCTTTAATTAATCAGTCTTTGTTTTCCACTTTGGACAGGTTTCTTCATCTAACTGTTAAATTCATGAAAAAAAGAAGTTTATGTCTGGAACTGTATGGTAACAAGAGAACCTTTAAATTGCATGTACATTTTAGACAACATGTTACTTTACAAACACACTCCATGTGGCTAAGTTTACCAATCTAAAATACAACGCAATGAATGAGCATTTAAAAGTATTCACATAAAGGACAGGGTAGACCTCTGGATTATTCCCTACAACTTTTGGGTGGTCCAGGATATGCTTGTAAAATTTTATACTAAGCAAATTTAATATTTCATAGAAAAATCATCTTTGCAGGATATTTCACCTCTGCATTCCTGTGTCTGCCTTTCTCCCTAGCAGAGCCAACATGGCCTCAGGCTCTTATAGGGGTTCAGCTCCTGGGAGTGGAACTGTGCTGCAGACCCTTCACGGCTGTAGGACTGACTGAGCAAAGCATGTATTTGTTGGTAGATGACGGATTTTTCCACCGGTACTTGCCAGACTGACAAACCAGACCAGCTCCTCTTCTTTCAAATGGATTCCTGATGCTTCTGAGACTTTGAGAAAGCCTGTATATTAATATGTTTGGCTTCATTTTTGGCAAAGCAGACTCTCTGAACTCCACTCAGGATGAATGCTTTTTTCTCCCCTTAGCCTCTAGCAATATGTAAATAGGTGAAATCACCTCTTACATTTGAAAAATAATTAAAAAGGTGAATACTATCTAGTTAAATCTACTCTTTCAGATCTGGCATTTATTTCTTTCTCTGTTATAAAACTAGGTCACAGTGTGTGTTCATTTCAAAGAAAAAAAATTTAAATATACTTTTCAAGCACAAATTAATGCTTTCCAATTATGTCTTCCTGTGGTGTTCAAAAAAAGTTTTTTAAAACAAATTTAGCATAGCAGAAATGAAAACATTTCTATTAAAAGAGAAAGGCTATCTTAATTTGCTGACTAAACCTGTGAAGTTATCAGGTTAAAAATAAAAAAAAGGTTAAAAACAAAATAATAAGGCTAGCAGCATCTCTCAAGGGATAGATTTATTGATTATGATCATAGTTGTTATATCATTCAGACAGTACTGGGTTTGCTACAAACATGAAGCTATTAAGGCAATAAGAAATGAATCTTTAAAAATGTCCATGAACAAAAAATGAATGACTAGGGAAAAATGCTTTTCCATAGAGGGATATGTTAATTGTCCTTGTTACAGATGTCTGCCTACATATAAATGTCTTCTATTCAAACAAGAGAATAATCCAAAATCAGAACTTGCTTGACACTGTTATTAAATCTTCCAGCACCTTCTTCAGCTGTAATGGCATGAGAGGAAAGAAAAAGAGGGCAAGGTCTTTGGTTCTCTCTTTCGTGTGCTTCCCAGTTGTCATAAGCTGCATATATAGTTCAGCACTCCAGCACTCCCCTCATACCAGCACAACAGCGCTGGGATGGCAGAAAACACAATTTCCTCCAGATTATTATTAATTTTCCAGTGATCATGGAATCACAGAATAACAGAATGGTTTGGGTTTGAATGGACCTTAAAGATCATCTAGTTCCTAACCCCTGGCCATGAGCAGGGACATCTTCCACTTGATTGGCTTGCTCAAAGCCCCATCCAACCTAGTCTTGAACATTTCTAGGGATGGGGCATCTACAGCTTCTCTGGGCAGCCTGTTCCATTGCCTCACTACATTCTAACTAAATAATTTTTTCCTAGTGTCTAACCTAAACCTTCTGTCTTTCAGCTTAAAGCTCTTCCCGCTTTCTCTATCACTGCACAGCCTTGTAAGGTGTCGGTCAGAGAAAAATGTTGGGTAGAGATCACTGAGAAGAACTGTTTCCTTTACAACACTTGATACAGCTGTGGTTTTCCCTCAGGGCCCAAGGAAGGGGAGCTGTGCTGATTGTTCCCAGCAGAAGTTCTTGCCACCTTTTGGAAAATATGAGTTTATTCCCTGTTCATCTGAGCCCTCTTGGCTGGGTGCAAACAGCATGGTGAGAGGCAGTGACAGAACAGAGCATGCACACACCTCTGTTTGCTGCTGTCTGTGGCTAGATATGCACCAGCTCTTAGTTAACATCTGAAGGAGGGAGTGACTGAAACAAGACATCAGCTCTGGCATGCCTGTTGGTGGTCCTGCCAGAGTGAGTCTTCACCCAGGAGTGGGTCCAATGCAAAGCAGCTCTGTGAGGGTCAAGGCTGCAGGAAAACTAGAGGAAAACCTGTCCAAGAGACCAAGACAGAAATTTGCACTGCTACTGCCCATATTGACTTGACTGCATAGATAAAAACCTTGCACTTGCAAATAAGTGCATTAAAGTTTCTTTTTTGTTTTGTTTTGGTTTGGTTTGGTTTGGTTTTTTTTTCTCTCTCTCTCTAGCTTCATTCCCATTGTCTTTTATCTGTCATGGTTTGACCCCAGATGGCAACTCAGTTCAATGCAGCCACTTGCTCAGCCCTCCCACACCCCTGGTAGAATAGGGAGGAAAATCATAGGAGGAAAAATAAAACACAAGTGTTGAAATAGGAGAAGTTTAATAATTGAAACAAAGTAAAATAATATAATAGTAATAATGGAAATAATATAATAATAGTTGTAATAAAAGGAGAAGAGAGCAAGAAAAACAAATGATGCACAGTCCAATTACTCACACTCACTGACCGAGGCCTGGCATGTCACCATGTAGTAACTGGCCCTTTCCAGCCAGCTTTCCCCAGTTTATAAACTGGAAATGACATTCTGTGGCATGGAATACCCCTTTGTGCACACCAGATCAGCTGTCTTGGTCATGCTCCTTCCCAGTTTCTTGTGCATTTCCTCCCTAGCAGAGCATGGGAAACTGGAAAGTCTTTGACTTGGGGCAAGCACTACTTAGCAACAACCTAAATATCACTGTGGAATCAGCATTATTGTCATACTGAATCCAAAACAAAGCATTGTACCAGCTACCAAGAAGACAATTAATTCTATCTCAGCTGAAACTAGGACATTATCACCAAATAAAAGAAAAAAAAAATCAACTCAATATTAAAATGCTCTTCATTGCTCTGGCTAAGGAAGGTGCTAAAAGAGGATAGATGCTGAAAAAAACTGTTCCAGGCAACACCACTGGTAACACAGATGTAATCAGTGAGGTTTTCACATTGGAAAACCTGCTCCTGACTATCTTCATTTTGACATAGCTCTCTAGCATTCATTTTCCAGCTCACATTCAACATGTAGCAGGACTAACAAGTTGTCCCCTAATCCACTTGCTGCAGAGGATACCTCTGCATTTATGTCCACAGGCAACCACATATTAATATAAGTACAAACAAAGCTGGTGTTCCTGGCCCCTATTGTTTAGAGCTGGCAGCAGAAATAAAGCAATAAAACTGTTAATAAACATTTTGAAATACCTACTCAGTCACAGCTAAACCAGACCTAAACTCAGTATTTTTTGGAAACAGGAAAGAAACAGACACTTCATTTCTCTGTCTCAGCTACACATGAACACAGCCCTTGTTTGTAAACCTGGCAGGCTCAGGCTTATGAACCTTAAAGTTACAACAGCATTATGTGCAGAAAGCTTTTTCCATTCACCCTTAGCAATACCTAATTTTGTGTCTTCTTTTGGCTTGTTCCACAGTATGCACAAAAAATGCTAACACAAAAATGCAAAATGCCTGGGATATTGATGGAGAGGTGAGAACCCAGAAGACTTTTTCCCTCAGCCTGGAAGATGTTTTTTCAGGAAAGTAAATTCTCTGAGAACTGACATAATTTAGGACCTAGTCCAGCTGTAATTGCAGATTAAATTGTTTTCATCAAATACAGGGTGAACTGGATCAGGCTTCATTTAAGATGATCTACAGATATTTATTTGGGCTTTGCCTCTCCTTTGCAATGGAATCATCCCTAAAAATCACTCTCTAGAGGATCCAAGCCCAACTGATCAAGGGACTGTACAGACAATATAAAGACTGTCTAAAGGAGTTTAGTCTATCTAATGTAGAGACAATCAGCGAATCAGCTGAATGCCAGCTGTATTTACTCAGCTGTTTTTCTCTATCTCAAATACACACAATATGTGGAATTTCTTTTAAGATCAGCTGAAAATTGGTTAAAAATTGACTTAATAAATAAAATAGTTAAAATATATTACAAATACATTCATTCACAGATTTTGTCCTCTGGTTATTTAAAATAATAGTGTATGATTAAAAATTGTTTTGGCTAAACTGAAATATCAGTTGTCCCAACCATTAAAATGTCCTGGCTGTGCTCCTAGGTGATGACAGTACTATATTTAGTCACTGAGTACCACCAGCTGTCTTACTAACAGAAGTCTGGCATTTTCCTTAATTGAGAGATGCAGTATGTGTGAAATGATACCACTCACACTCACTCATGATAATACTAGCATGACCTAGTTGAAAGCTTTTGATTTTTTTTTGCTTCTTTGTTCAGAAGAATAACAGTTGGTTCAGTAAAATATTAAAAACTGAAACCTATCCAAGGGGGTTATAAGGAATTCTCTGCAGATTATGATCTAGAAACCTCATTTTTCTGAGTCCCCTGGCAGAGAAGGGCAGGTGAGGGGGGTGAAATGGAAAATATAGCCTTCAACATTTGACAATTACTTTCCCGGTCACTCATATCTTGCAAGTATGGGTGATGTTTTCTTAGGGTTTTTCCCCTGGCTGGACAGTGGGCAAGAGCTAGCTCAGAGTGTTACATTCTGGTGGACATTTCTGTCAGCCTTCTACTTTACAAGCAGTGGCACAGGTGGAGGTGGATGATGGCTTTTTTTGCTGAATAGTTAGTCTGTCCCAAAAATTTATTTGTTAATTCTGATTTGAATTCCTAAAGCATAAATTTCAGAGATGATCCAGTGGTCCTTTTCACCACTCTCACTCCAAACTGTATTTCCCAGTAGGTAGGAAAAACACCAGGTCAGAAATGTAATTAAGTGCACCACTTCCTAGGAGAGCTGCTGAGCACTAGGGGCTGGATAATGTGGGTCTTTTCTTCCCTCTGGTTGAAATGCTTCCACTCATACTCATAAATAAACATGCACTGAAGCAGCAACTAAAAATCTGAAGTTCCCCTTGTCAAATGACCTAATCATCAACTTAGAGAGATGTATATTATTTTTTTATCCAGTAAATATTTAAGTTTTCATTGTTAAGTGGTCCAGGCATAACAGAAGAGCCATGAGACAGACCCCTGTCTCAGCACACACTGCAGTTTAGCACTTGTAGTAGTTTCTGAGTGGGTCAGCCTGAGGTTAAAATTCCTGCTGTTGACCAGACAAAAAGGGAATTAGACCCAAGGTTTCCCACATATGATGTGAATGTCCTGCCTGGACTGGGAGCTAGGGCACAGGAGGAAGGAACGGCTTTAATACCAGCTTCTCTGGATTACCTCATTCCTCTTGTGAATCTGGCCCTTGGGTTATTTTACAAAGGCCCAAAGTGAAACAAAATGATTCAAGGTGAATTAAAAGTTGCAAGCAGTCCAGAACTGCTTTTTTTTTTTTTTTTTTTTTTTTTTTTTTTTTTTCACTGAAAATGTTGAAAAGTCTTGTCTGGGGGAGCAGTCAACTACAACAGTCAAAAGGATGGAAGAATTGTTGTTGAGCAGGAAAAATCCTCACTCATTGTACTCTCTTCTGAAGGGACAGCTGGAGGTGGCATGTGCAGCCAACCACTCTTACTGAGAGTGGGATGGCTTGTGACTGGGCAAAATAAGTATTTAACAGTATTTGCAGGCACTGCAGGCAGGTGAGGAGGCCAATCCTGAGCTGGAGATTCAGACGTGAATTCAGTTCTCAGCTGGGCCACAGAACTTCCACGCAACCTCAGGTGAGTTGTTTACTCCCTGGATGTGCAAATGTAAATTCTTGTAGCTCTGTAGGTTTCTCTGCTTCAGTAGACTGGTTATACCAGCTGGAGATCTTGGCACTGACACCTCATGGCCCCTGGTGTAACAAGGTGAATATTGCTTTCCTAGATCTGGAGACCACAGACTAATGATAAAGTCACTAGTGGGTCTCATGTGTGCCTATTGTGATAGGCTCATAAAGGCCTAAAAAACCAGAATGAGTAAAACAAATAACATGGGGACACATTAACCAGAAATTCATTGTATGCTACACAGCAATTTGCTGTGCACCACTTCATACTGCGATCGTGGGCTTTTAAATCTTTAAACACAGAATGTTTTCCTGTTCTTACACACTCGATGCTTCCTTCAAATGAGGAACTTCTGGTGCATGTGGCAGATCAGCCATTTGTATATTCATTGTCCTGTGAAGTCACATTTTTCAGGGATGAAGTTGTGACTTTTTGCTTCAGATGTGGTTAAGAACACAGCTGAACCTACGCAGCTTAGCAAAACAATGTAGCTGGTCAGAATTTCTCACCATGTATTAACTGTGAAATGCACTTGAAAATTGAGATTTTCAATTAAAAATCAGTGTTCTTACCTGACATCACTGGAGGGTCACTGAGCAATGCAAGAATGCAAATGAGTTCTGGCCTTCTTCAGCAGTGGTTAACAAGCCAAAGGAGATTATAAGGTTTCACAGAAAGCCCAAAGAGCTGAAGAGGAAATGTACAGTGTTTCCCAGCCTATCAATAAGTAAAGATCATCAGATCTGTCTTTCTGCTTTTCTGTTCCACACTTTTATCTGCCTAGGGAAAAATCTGGAAGGGATGAGCTGGCTCTCAGACACTGTTTAATTACCTTGCTTTTCACAAAATCATGAAACAGAAGTGTTTTGTTTTTCTTTGCAATTCACAGCTTCTGCACACTAAATGCCTTCAGATTCCTGCAGAGAGCTAAATCTGGTGTGCAGGCTGTAGCAGGTAAACAAGGTATATCTTAATGAACTAGCAAGTAATAACATGAGGGAGCTTTTTAACATAGCTTTACTTTCATTACTTGTGCTATACTACATGAATGCTCCTATAGCCTCTGAGCCCTGAAAAAGCAGTGAATGTCCCTGTGATTCCTGATGTAACATGACTGGGATGCTCAAACCTGACCCTAATTTATCATGTCTGAGTCACATGCCTTTACAAAAAAGACTGGGTTGAATTTTTCAATTTTTATTTGTTTTTTTGCAAAAGAGGGAAAGTGAAAAAGTTAAAGATCTACATTTAATTAGCAAAGATGTTTGATTTCAGAACTACACCAGCAGGGTGGTATTTAGTAACAGCACAGTCTCTTCTAAGAGTAGATGCTCAGAGTAGAGGCATCCAGTTCTACCTGCTATACAAACATGATCTGAGAAATAGGTCCTTTCCAGAATATATTAGGATCTTAAAATAAAATGTGACAAGCTGGTGCAAGCAAAGAGGTCTTAGAAGGGAAAGAGGTCAGGGGAAAAGGAAGGTCACACGACAGGACTGTTTGGCTTACTGCAACTAGGGCACACACTCTTTCAAGAGAAACAAGAGATCCCAGTAACATCAGTAAGCATCTCCCATCAGCCAGCATTTTGGCATGGACATGGTGGTAATAAGGGGTCTTGAAAACCAACCTAAAGGACAAGACAGAGTCCTATTGTCATGAACTGTTTGGGACTGATCAGGATCTCAGGGGGTCATCTAGTCCAACCCCCCATGTGCAGGCAGGGACATCTAAAGCAGGTTGTCCAGGATTGTGTCCAGATAGCTTTTGAATGTGTCCAAGGATGGAGACTCCACAGCATACCTGGGCCACCTGTGCCAGTGCTCAGTCATCCTCACAGTAAAAAAGTGTTTTCTGATGTTCAGAGGAAACCTCCCATGTTTCAGTTTGTGTCATTGTTTCTGGTCCTGTCACCAGGCAACCAGCAATAAGTAGGATGTTCTCTAGGAAATGGTTTGCACTCATAGATTGCAAGACTCCTCGTTTCTGTGCTCACAAAGCATGGGATGAATTACTTGATAAAATTCTTACCAGATTATTCACAAAACACAGCATTTAAGAAACAACAGGTCTCCTACCGACAGCAAATTGAAGATCTTTCTTGAAAAACAAACATACAAAAATTGGGATATTCTTTATCCAGTATCTCACTTTACAGTAAACCAGGGGCTGCATGTTCCATTTGAAATTGCTTTGCTTCTTAGGATTTCTATCAGGGTTGCTCATACTGCCACACTATTATTTCATATGCTTCAACATAATTATTCTCCTTTCTAAATCAGCACCTTATTCTTGCTCCAGAAATCTGAGCTTTCATTTTGAGCATATTAAAATCATTAGCATAATTAACATTAAAAGAAAATCCTAGGTAGACAATATGAGTTCTCTGATGTTGCAAACACTGTGAAAACAACAGCTTGGTTATGTCACCTGCACTCACTCATCTCAATGCAGTATTTATAATGGAATATTAATTACAAGCAGAAGGCTACTTCTTACATCAACATTTTAGTCTATTTCAGGGGTCACTATTGTAAGAACGTCACCAGCAGTAGCAGCTGTTATGGAAAGGTGCAACAGGCTGCTTGCTATTGTCATTGATGCTGTAGATGTCAAGCATTTTCTACCAAGGCATAAATTACTTACCAGGAGAATATTCTCCAGATTCTGCACTAAAGGAATCTGCTGCCTTTTATTCCCAAAAAGCACAACCAGGTTACATATCTCTGTGCATCTCAACACAGTGGTTCTCCTAAGTCCATTTCCACAGTGCATCCACAGTACAAAATTGGCCAAATGACCAATAACCAATTTAGCATTGATTGTATTGTTTCAAGTGATGGTACATAGTTCACTCCCATCCAGCTACTTTCACCTGGCCCTGGATTATTTGCTGACTCACAATGGTCTGTTTCTTAATAAACATTGTAAATGATTGCTAGCAACCAAAGTAGACATCCACAGCAGGATGTCAGTATTATGTTCTCAACACAGAAGCCAGATGTCCAATACCACATACTAATGGAGAAAAGTGGGGTTGTGGTTTTTCTTTCCTTATGTGAAGATCTAACTTAAAGCCCCAAATAGATGATAGAATTTGCACAGGAGCCTTCTGGAGCTAACAGGCTATCAGAAGTACTGCTTAGGCAATGCAAAGCCTACAAGGGTATGTCCTGCAGTGTCTGAACTTTCCTAAAATGCTTTAAGGAATTGAAAATATTTCAAGAAATGAATACCTTTAAAGACCTGAATCTTAACACTGGAAGCTACATTTCTGAAGGGTGCAATTTGTGAGATGATTGTTGTTCAATTCAAAGGGCCACAAACTACAGAAGAAGAAGGTTTTTGATGCCTTTGGGATCAGGAAAGAAAGTGATTAGGGCGCTTGAGGGTGAAGCGGCACCTCACCATCTTCTAGTTACTAGGTGTCATCCAGCTTCAGAAACCCAGCTGTGAAGGGCCTCTGAGTGGGAAACAGGGAAGTAGAAGGCAAAGTGGAAGTGCAAAAAACCCTACTGTTTGGCAATGTGCTCCTTCACATCAGAAATTGGACAGCTGAATGTAATGAATGATGCCAGAAATCACTTTGAGCCTGCATCTTTGCCGGATGCAGTGACTGAGCAAAGAGAGCAGACACCTTTCGGTGAGGTGTGGATTTATAGGGACTCGGGTAACACATCTTAATGACCAAGGCCAGCAGCTTTTGCAGGGAAGCCAAGGTTGGAAGTTCTGTGAGAATCGGAGGATGTAAGCCCTCTCTAACCAAATGTAGCTTTTACAGGAGGCCTTCACCACCTTTCCTTATTCTGCCATGAAGAGAAAACATGCCAGTTTCAAGGCAGGCATTTTTTTCTGGCTTTGCTCTTTCTTGGCTAAGCTAAGCACAAATGGGTAAGGAAAGCATAATAAATCACATGACACATTACTCTCAATAAGTGATGCAGAAATCAGAAAAATAAATAACTAAATAAATCTGAAAATACAGAAGAATCCATCTATAAAAGTGTATGTCTCTTTTGCATTGTTCATTTTTCACTTCCATATGTAAACTGCATTGGGACATCTTCAGTATTTTCCATGCCCATTTATCTTATGATATTTTCCTGTTCTTTCCTCCTTTTTTCCTCTCTGAGACTTTGCTAGCAGTGTGGTTGGAGAGTGCAGCTGGGATACAGCTGTGTACTGTCCAGCTTTGATGAGCTATAAATGTTTTCCCTTGTGCTAACATTTTGACATTCCCTACTGCTTTGGTTTCTTGAATCTGATGCTTAAAAGACAGATTTGAAAACCCTGAAACTGCTCTTTTTAGCCAATAGTTGCTCTTCCTTTGTATCAGCAGTTTCTAATTAAACAGTACCATACTACAAGACCTGAAGACCATTAAAGGCGTACTCAGAGTGTCCAAGAATAGCAACATAATGCAGGTGTTGTTCCCTCAGTTCAAAATGGACTGGTCAGTCCCCTCATTGATTAGCAATTGTGCTAAATGTCACATAAAAGTCTGATCCTAACACTGCTAATACCTACAGTCAGCCAAATTCTTTTAAACTTTCACAGTGGAAAAAACTTTCTATTTTATGATTTTATAACCCCATCATTAGCAATCTTTGAAACAGCATTCCACCCCCAGGTTGCATTCTGTGGTTATGAACTTCATTTGATCACTGCCCCATCAATTTGACATTAACTGCTACAATTTACAACTGCTCTGGTTTTCCCTCTATTATTGCTGTACCTCTGCAAGTGCAAAAAACTGCTGCCCAGGGGAAGTTTGAAAGAATGCAATGTCTTGTTAAGACCTGAAAGGGCAAGAGGGATGGGGGAACAACCTCCTAGAAGAGAAAAACCATAGGTTGATAAGGAATAATGCTTCATTCTCCGCTGTGAACACGGGTGACCTGGCATGTAGACCACAGTAAAGTAGTGAATAATTCACCGAGAGAGTCATAGACCTTCTGGTAGACCACAGCATTGCTTTGTCTCACAAATATGTTCTCCCACAGAACAGGGCTGTCCTGTGCATCCACAGGACAGGATGTTTCAGATGTTTCAGTCTACAAATGTTTAAACAAAGGCGGGTGTGACAGGGTATACAAAGGGAGCAGTGTGCAAGGATGTTTCTCCACTAACAGTCGACTGACAACTCCCTAGGCCCTGAGCATAAGGGTGATGGAGAGAAGAAAGGCTTTGATGGAGATAAGGCACACAGCTCATGTCCAATTTCTAACCCAGACAAGAAACCAATTGCACTCTCAAAGAGCAATATTTAAGCAGCATTAAGCATTAAGCAGCATGTCTGAGCTGAAGAAAAATAAGCATGGATATTTTGAACAGCAGCTGGAATCCAGGCTGATTTCCTGACCTTTGTGACAAAAAAAGAAAATCATCCAAAGGAACCATTGGGGCTGGAATATGGTTCCAGTTTCATGTGAGTTTCCTTCATTGCTTTTGTGGGTTTCTCAGCCTGACAGGCAAATCTGAGGCCAGGTTTGTTTCTGTTTTAGTTTGCAAATGTTCGTGTTGCTGAACACTCTTCAGTGGATGCCCCCTTCCATCTCTGAGCCCAAGGCTGTGAATGTGGGCCAGGGTCCTGGGGGCTGTGCTGGGGACTGAAGAGTGTTGCAAAAACCCCTAAATCCCAGCTCTGCTCTGGGCTGCTGTTGTGTTTGGGAGCAAAGCTAGCAGGCACTTTTTGTCAACTTGGATATCAAGCTGTTTATAGAAGCTAACATTTTAACAGTTTTAGCCATTTCTCTAGCTTTTCCATCTTTGTAGCCAGAAATAGTCTGAGGCTAATCTTATGGAATATCTGAAGATTGAATTGTTTGATCTGATGAGGCTACTGAGTCACTTCTATACCCATATCTTCCCATGTTACCTTACTCACACTAAAAAAGACCTTTTGATTTAATTGTGGCCATTTCCTGCCTTTAAGAGAGTTAATGTCTAGCCTGTGATTTTTTTTTCTCTTATCCTGTCAGACTGAGATATTCTCAGGCTCTGTAAACTGCCAAAGTATCAAGCAACTATTCCTACATTCTTCCTCCTGATTATCCTCCAATGTTACACAACCTTCTATAGATCTTTTTTCTATCATACCAGGTACCTTATTCTTTCACATGGTGAAGGATATGTCTGGTCTGTCAGCTAGGAGGAGGTGTCCTGTGACAGGAGGAGACGTCCAAATTCTAAAGCTTCAGTTTGGGACCATGTGCTTTGGGCATGGAGCAGTGAGGCAGAGGACACAAGTGCCCATGACCTGGTGACTGCTGTACCTGGCTCAGAAAGTCACTGGCAGAAGAAATACTTCAGGATGTCACCATGCTTCAGAAATGAGCTGGGTGCAATCATCAGTGCATGCTCTGTAATAGTTGATATCTTTATTGCAGATTCTCAGAATTATTTAGTCACCGTTTTAACTGGTTCAAATGTAATTGAGAAGCTACACCTAATGTTTACAAACATCCAGTGTAATCTTTTTATTTTTACAATCATCAAAGTCATATAGTCTCCTGCCAATCAGCTCATGGAACACCACTTTCTTAGTGTCTTTTTCATTATTTCCATCTATTATATACTACTGTCAAGCTGAGAAGAAACTTTAAAAGCGAACAACTAAAGAACATTTGTTTATTACTTGGAAAAGTTTGGATGTATTTCCTTTGGCCAGATTTTTCTGACTATGACTGGAGAACTAAATGTTCCTGTTGTTTCCAGTAAATAAGCTTTAAAATTTTCTGACTTGTGTATAAAGCAGAAAACAAAGCTATTGGTATCAAATGAGGCCTCATATTTTTCCAGTTGAGGGATGCCTGGAAACTTCTATGAGAATATTATCTGAGAACAGACTTACTTATTGTTCAGCTTCCAACAGCAGCATTCACAGGGGATCCTGCCCTCTTTGTCTCCTGTTTTCCTGCTTTCTGGGGGGCCTGTTTGGCTTCCGTGTCCCAACGGCATCCAGGGGAGCCTGGAGCACTTTCAGCCTCTGAGAAGTCACTTAAAGCCTTCAGGGGAATAAGTCCATCGTTTTCAAGGGTGGCTTAGACAATCTGAATGCACCACAGAGGTAAGAGAGCTGTAATTCCATTTCAAGTCAGGGATGCTCTGACAGTCTGAACAATGCCTCCTGCAGATTTTAATAGGTGTCCCACCTTATTCAAGAGAGGCCATTACCAACACAATACAATTCCAATGGTTACCACGCTGCTATTTCAATCTGCTTCTTTATCAAGGCGCTGCCCCTGCCGTGTGGGCATCGCTCGCTTTTACCAACCTGTTAATGAGACTTTACGCCCTGACTGTACAGATCAGGCCCTGTTCCCATGGTGCACACTGAGAAGAGCTTTCCTTCTCCAATTACCCCTCGGAAACAGGATACACAGAATCTAACCTTTTGCCCTATAAAAATTGCATGTTGTTCTGAAAGTCAAAATGCAAATTATTCATTGATTTTGTAACCATGTCTAAGGGAAGAGGAAAATAGTAGGCAAAATAGGAGTCTTCTATTTTTACCCGTGTGTTTAGTTGATTACATGTCATTCTTCTCACAGAGAACTAAATATCTTAAATGCAAATAGCCAGAGGTTGTTGTAGGTTTTTTGGCTTTTCCACAGCTGTTCGTTACAGAGCTCAACAGCAGCTGACATCAGGTGAATGTCTGGATGATGGGCCATGGCTATATTCTGTTAAACAGAATGAATAAACCATTAAATGATCTTGTTTCTTGATATGCCTAAATGCAAGCTGCGCCTTCGAGCAAAGCAACATTAAATTCTGTATGGCAAATCCCTCTTGTATTTTGCAGTACATCAGTCATGCAAATTTTATGCTATAATCTTTTAAGCAATTATAACCTCAATTTATTTTTAATGATATAGTGCATCCTTTTGCTTTTAGTTATAGACAATTGAAATAAGGATGCATGAACTTGGAATACTGGACTACTTATATCTGGTTCATTTTATAATCTGTATTTGGTTTTTTATATATCTTGTTTGATCTGGGTAGAAATGAGTGAGAATATATCTTCCCTTTTTGAGAATCAGTATCTTTGAAATTCACTAATATGTTAATTTAGCTGTGTGTCTGTATGCTATTGCTGTCATAGAATTGAGAATGATTGGGAGTGTTATTTAAGAGGGAATGCATATTGCATATGTATAATATACATGTAAACAAAGTAAACATAAATTGTACATTTTAGGTATAAGGAATTAAAACAAGAAAAAAAAAATATAAAATTATTCCCAAATCATCATCTCAAAAAATTAACCACAAAGTTTTAACCACTTTTTTGTTTAGAAATCAGGTGCTGGATTTGGAAGTGTTTCTCTTCCATGAAAGGTTTATATTTTCTATATAAATATTACTTCAGATGTAGCTCTGTCCTGCATTTGCTCAACAAGGGATTTATTTTCCCATGGCTCTGGGAATGAAGGACCTCCAACTCTTTCCATCAAACATCATCCACACAGGCATGACCTTCTTCCAGCCCAAAGGCTATTTGACCCAATCCACAAAAGCACAGGTTTCTGGAAAATCAAATGTATCAGAGAATTCTTCTGTATGAGGAAGAATTAAGAGGGAGAAGTATGGGCTGGTGACTTCATCTGAGGGATGGTATCACTGCACAACTATTACTCTACCTCCAAATGCAAGGCTCAGGAAAAAAATGGCCAAAGACCATTAAAATGTTAATCATCCTGGCTCTTGTGCCTTCTTGCTTGCTCTCCCCAACTTGCTTACACAGGAGAGCTTTTGTCCAAAAGCTGGGAAGAAGCCTCACACCTTCAGAGACCAGCACTGCATTATCCACTCTGGGAAGTACAGGAGAAGACATTTGTCTCGGATTAGTAACACCTGCTTCTGTCAGACTTTCATGAGCAGTATGCAAAACGACTGCACAAGTGAGCAGTTCCAATAGCACTAAAGGTCAGGCAGAGACAGTATTTGATATAATTAGGAGTTTTCACATTCCTTCCTTGTACACAAGCAGAAAGCAGTGTGAATTTCATCTCCTTCCATTCCGCAAAGCTTAGGTAGAGCAAGATTTGCTAAAATCAAAACTATAAAAAACTATATGATTTACAAGCTTTAGTAAACCTGAGATAATTTTATCCTACCAGCCAACAAGAGTCAGACTTGAACCCTCCATAGCCCTCTATTGTATTTTGTATGGAATTAGGTTGCCTTGTACAGCTGGCCTAATGCTGTTTCTTTGCAGCCAACTGTGGACTAAAAGCAGGAGAGACATTTAGTTAAGTTTAATCCTTTGTTTTCTGCCAGCTTCTGGAAACATATTGTGTGATCCGTGTTTGGAGTTTTCTTTCTTTAGAAAATTCCTCTGTAACCAGCTTCCAGAGAACACTTTTTTGCCTGTCATACTGCTGCCATTTGGCCACAATTTTCACCTGATGTGCTTTCAGAAACAGCTGTATCATTTTTCTTAAACACTTGAAATACATAAAAAGGTGTGATGCAGTTATCTGCAGGTTTAGAGAAGTGGGTTTTGCCACTAGTAGAATTAAAGAGGCCTGGCAACAGAAGCATATAAAATATGGAGATAAGAAGATAAGGAGACAAAAAGAGAAAGTTACATGTAGGTTACAAAAACATAAACTAGATTAAGATTTATATATTAAAACATAATTTAGTAACATTTAGAGAACTTGCATAATAATGAAAAGCAGATACAAAACTGTCTAGCTATGTACAATAGTACAGATTTGTGCATGTAAAACTATCATAAAAAATGAACATTGAAATAAACCCAGATGAACAGACCAGAAAACAAAGAGCAGCCCTGTCAGCATACCAAGTTGCAGTAAGATTAATACGTGCTGCAAGTGTTGTTCTCAATGTATCTCTCTGCACTCATCCATCATCTCCCTCCATGAAGCCAACATGAGCTTGTGGCCTTTTTGCTGCCTAAGGCAACCTGGAGTATATGTGCTTGGGAGTAAATAAAGATTATTTGTCCAGTCCCCAAGCCAACAGTGTTCATATGTTGTTAGCCAGTAGGATGTTTTTCTGTCCCCTTACAGAGAATGCCAAGGTTTTCTCCTGTTCTCACATTCACCCCAACTATGCTGCACTATTTAAAAAAAAAACAGTCTTTCAGAATCCCACACTGAACTTGGTGTGAAAAGCTGGGCACTTCTAAAGACAGGAAGAACTTAGACACTTATTTTAAAACTATGAAAGGCATCATATTAACTATAGAGGAAGCCTAAGTGTCTAGCTCAAGCTAGACACTCACTTGTGCATGGTTCAAATTCAGTAAGTGAATTTGCTGCTTAGAAAGATTCATCCAAAGCCCACTGCACATACAAGTAGCTGCTAGAGTCCAGCTGAACTGGTCCATAGCCTGAATACTCATTGGACCAACACCTGAAAACCACCATAGGCTCACCAGAAGTTTCTTCTCTCCAGTACACACTGGCTGTGCTACTCGCTCCCTTCTTTTTAATAAGAACAGTAACTCATAGTGATACTTTTACAAGCCCTTACATACAGCATTAGCATCAAATCTCAATACCCCTGTCTGTGCATACAGAGCCCACAGTATGCCCCATGTTCACAGCAGAGATTAAGGAGGAGTGGGAATTCTCACAGCCCTGTCCCCGTGTGGTGCCATCTTTTTCCTCCCTCCCCAGATTTCCTCTGGTGTCATCTCTGATGTCAGTACTTGCACAGAGTGGGGTTAACACATATCTCACAGGAATGTTGTGGGTGTTAATTAATAAATACTTGTAAAATGCTGGAAACCTTCAGGCTGAAAAATGTATAAAAACTTTCTTAGAAACATCGTTCTTATTTTCTGTATCCAGATACTGTGTCTCCTGAGGCCTCAGCAATCTGAAAGTAGGTCAAAACTTGTCTCTTATTAAGTTGAATTGAGAACTCTGAAATTTTCCTCCAGACACAACTTTATACTGCTTAAATTAAGAAACATGAGGCTCGCTTCCCTGTACCCAAATTCTTTTGTACAACAGCTGAAGACAACAATGAAGAGACCAGAAGATGTGCTCCTCACACCCAGCCAAGGTGCATTTGCAAGCCAAATGTTGACCTCAGAGTGCCAGCCAACCCCATGCTAACATACACCTCAGTTTCAATGGCCTTACAGGCTTTTATGTTTTGGTTCCCCCAAAGAAGTCATCCATGCAACATATCATTTAGAGCATGAAATGCTTCCTTTTGGAGGAGCCATAATAAGCCAAATGGATGCATACGTTTGTTTCATGTCATTTAACCAGGTAGAACATGTGCTGTTAAAATTCTCTGTATCCACCAACTGGAATGGTGTTAACCCCTACAAGAAATACACGGCATTGTGCTTTTCATTTCAATTCTGTAGGAACAGAGACGGCTGAGACATAGGGTGTTTCCTGAGGTTAATGATAACCTGAGGTTAATGGTTTCTGGCTGAACTTTAGGCCCTTGGCTTTCCCTAACCTGTCATTAATCCCCAGGAAATGCCTGAAACCAAGCATATTATTTAAATCTGGCAGCAATTAATTTATCTCTGGACCTTACAGATGCTCATATTAAATTAAAAAGAAGATGATTTATGGAGAGCACCAATAATGTCCAGATCTAGGCAAAGATAGATGTTATCCTTAATATTTAAAATTCAGGTTTCCTTTTTCACTGAGTCATTGACTATCAGTTGTATTAAAGGGTTTTATTTAATTATTCTATCAAATAGGATCTTTTCCTTAATTATTCCTTTTAAAGAACACTTTATCTTGTGTATTCTGCCAGCTGCATCAAGATTTTATCTCTTTTCCTCTTTGGGAGTGTTTCATGAACCATTGCTTTGAATTGGAAAATAAATGTATTTTTAACAACTTAGTTTAAAAAGAAGCAATCAGAAGAAATGCAGTGGCATATGTAAGAAAAAAGAATAATCTTCTCACTCAGCAGTAGATCTGTAAGTCTCAGACAAAATAACAGCTGTGGTTTTATTTCTACGTATTAAGAAGATAGGCCAAAATCACAGTATAAGGTTGTTGGTTTCTACAGAGCCAGAAGGTAAAGCTGTACATTGGTTTTTATTCTGTTTATCTCTAGCTTTTAGGCTGAGGCTGCCAACAGTGTGCACACTCTCTGTTAAGTCTTCTGAAGCCTAACCAGAGCTCTCAGTGATGTGGTTTGGCAATAGGTACCACTAAATCACCGTCATAGGCATCAGTGCAGTTGGCCCTGTAATTGCAAACAACAGCCATAAATCCATTGAAACTAATCCATGTACCAACTGAAATAAAATCCTTAATCTCATCTCCTTTCTGTTTTTCAGCTTTCACTTTCAAGTCTTATCACGGTATAGTGCCATTAGCTCTACAGATAAAATGGGGTCTTCCAGACGCCTTAAAATCTGAAATTCTGCTGTAAAAACAGCTTAAGAAAAATGGACCTTCTGAGTTAAAGGTGAACTTCAAGGGGACAAAAATCAGAGTTGTGGGGTTTTTTTCCTTCTTTGCAGAGAATTCATTCAGTAATAGGTTTCATGAAGAAATGGTTACTGAAAAACCACAGTTTATGCTTTAATATTTCTGTAAACTGATTAAAGCAATTCCCTACCAAAAAATTACTGTCTGTATTGAAGTATGAGCTCTACTGATAAACAGAATTACTCCAATCTTAGTGAGTAAGAGGAACATTCTCATATGTGTATATGTGGTCACACATCTGGCTTTGTGCAGCTTTAGTACTCCCTTTCCTGAAATCAATCTCTGCTGAATATTTTTCCTTAACAGCCTTTTCTCCCATGTTGGTTGAACTCAGCAGTTCCTTGGATAACCCACCCGTGGAGAAGGAGACGGGGCAGGTGCAGTGGTTGTGTTATCCTGGCAAGGCTCCTCCCTGCCAAGGAGGGTCTCAGCCTCAGCACTGCCCTCCCTGGAGCAGCTCCTGCCCCTGGTAGCACCAGTCTGTACATGTAGACAAGACATACACACTGCTGTGCACATGTCACCATCAATACTGATATGAACATTTTTAGGAGAAACAGAAGACAGACTTCAGCCTTCTCCACTAATGTGTGACTCCATATTTGAAGAGAATTATCTTTCTCAAGGTTCAGTTTAGAAGGTCATTTTTAAACCCCTCTTTTTTACAAGCTTAGCTTCATATGACAGAACTTCAGCATCTCTTTTTGTTGCAATATTTTGTCTTCATTTTTAAAATACCACCATATGTGTTCCAGTTACAGGTGTTGCCCTGTTTCATAATAACTAATTAAAATATATATACTGCAAGACCATTTCCTAATGGCTATGAAGGGATTACATAACTATGTCTATAAAATATTAGTCAGGGAAGACAAGGGCAGTTTATGTCACAGCTGTACTTGTTCCATTCCTGCAGTCATGTACAGAGTCCATTTCTTCCAACAAGCAATTGAGCAGCTATGGAGCTTCATCAGTGCACTGGAGCCTCCTGTTCCAGCTGGTACAAGCAATTTGGGACTTTTTCCCTTGGAGCAATTGAAATATTTTAACCATGACAGAATAACTGAAGTTTCCACAAATTTTAATGAGCTAAAGAAAACATATTTCAAGTGTTCTTCTAAACACTTGGGATCTAATCTGTATCCTACATAATTTAGGAAGGATTTACTATTCACTTTACTAAACTTTGGTGTGAAGGTTAGAGTATGTTATCATGCAGCTTTGTGGAGATCTTTGTGGCAAGAGTCAGATTCAGTGATGTTTACATGCTGCTGGGCAAATAAATGCTATCCCAAGGATGAAGAAGCCATCTATCAATATAAAGCCACATTTCTTAGGGTTTCCTGATTTTCTGCCTTTTGGTATACCTAAATCCTCTAAATATGAGCTACTGAATCAGCATTTTGTATGCTCAGATGTAATTAAAGCTGTTCAGAGGACACAGATGCCATTTTGCTCTAAATTTCAAGGTTTCAGAATTTGTTTTTACTATTCAGAGGAATGAAAATAACCCACTCAAACATTTTTTGCCAATGGAAATTGTTATGAAATGTCTGTTTCTGGATATAAAACCTGATCTTTTCGGCTCAAGTTCTTTCTCCTCTGGCTGTATGTGACAAGGGAACCCCAGGCAAAAACTTTCTCAAGAAATGTTTGTCAAAACTGATATGTTGATACAACATTTTGGCTTTGATGAAGTGACATATTTCATTTCACTGAAAATATTCTGACCAGTTCCATATGGGATTGACTTATTTAAGCTAAGAAAATGATTCATTGTGAGAGTCTGAATAGCCCAATAAAATAATGGAGTAATACATGGGGGAGTCTAAATAAGCCAATAAAATAACAGAATAAAGCAATATCCTTCAAATCAACATCATTGGATCTGAACCCTTGTCTTTATGTCTGGGATAAACTCATAAAATATGAACAGATTTAAATAGTAGAAGGGACATTTATGTCCATCCAATATAGACTCCTGGATAATATTTTCCTTTAGAATCCTGAAGCCATAGGAAAGTAAGATCTGAATCCAACTTTCTCCTGTACTGAATAACTAATAAACAGAAAAGACGTCTGAGAAAAATTTGTGAAACATATTTCTAAAGTTTTTATTAGAGTCTAAAACTCACCCAGATAGTTATTTCTTTCCTATTAGGATATCCTGATAATTGAAAATATTTTCCTACAACGTAACCTACATTCTCCTGGCGAAAACTCAGATAATTACTTTAAGCAAACATTTAGAGGATCATCAATCCACTTAGAGGATAATCAATAATTATAGCAGTTCCAGGTGTATTTCAAATATAGTAAAACTTCGCAAGGTCTTCACTAGTAATTAATTTTTCTTAAATAAATAAAATATTTCTTGAAGAGTTTCCCAACTGTCTGTATTTTATGCATTTTTTAACTTTTTGAAGAGAAGAGGAAATCAATAAATTTTATGCAATGATTTCTGAATTATCTTCATATTCACTTCAATACATAACCATATATTCAAGTATTTGAGTAATATTTCCTATATCAGCTTCAGCTACTACACACAGCTTAGTAAGGGGCCTCAGCCTCCTTTCAGTAACAGAAAGGTAGGCAAATTGTCCACCAGTCCACCACTCACACTGTCATAATGATGTCTGGATTTAAGTGGAGCTCTGACCACCAGAATATGTCATGAAAGCCTTGGTACAGCCACCAGATGCAGAAAATGTAGGGTGGCCAACTTGTCTCAAACCTCACACTTATCAGGGATTGGAAATCCCTGCCTGAACAAGGGCTTTGGGTCTCGGCAGCGGAATTTCCCGAGCCATCTGACAAAGTGCAGGCATCACATCAATAGCTCCTGCCAAGCCATAGCAGTATCCAAATACCTTTCCTCTCAGGGTGTCAAGAAGATTGGTGTGCTATCAGCCCAAGCTAGAATTAAATCACAGAGATGGTTTTGTTGTGAACAGAAAAGAGAGGATAAAAAATAATTTGCTTTGTTTTCAAAACCAGGGAAGACCAAGACTTGCCACATTGATTTTCAATGAAAAAGTGATTGCCTAAGCAAGGCTCTACCACTGTTGATCCAAGAAGATAAATTTAAAAATCAATTTGGGATGTTCACCTAATTAATACAATTGCAGTATCTATTTGATCCAGAATTAAGGCAATTTGGGCAGGGTTTGAACACCAATAGGGAACAAAGCCTGATTCCTAGTCTTGCCTCTTGGGAACAGGCTGCCCAAGCCCACACAGACCAGAAAATCTAACCCACACTGTTTTCCTTGCAAGAAAATTCCTGGGGCAAATGGAAATATATGAGGTTTTATATCAGGTCATTAAATTGTCATGCTTTGTCCTCTTATTTAATTAAAATCTTCTTATTTATTCAGACTTCTGTGCAGCAAGCTGAAATATAAATGAATGATAAGATGAATGGTTTAATATAACATCTACAACTCTATATTTCTTCCTACCTGAGAAGTTAAAGTTTGATAATATATTTCTAACTCCACACAATCATCACTTCTCACTGTTCAGAGTAACTGTTTGTGTTAAAAAACTAAAAAATATATTTTATAGTTTGTATATTACAAATACTAAAAAAAAAAATCTTATCTTTTTTTATCCAACAAATGCTTAAAATTCTGTGAAGTTCAAGGAACTGAACAACATCATACAGACTATTTTGGTGTTTTCCTATTTTGACTAAATAAGCACACAATTGGATTGATATAGATATAGATCATAATTCAATATCTTCCCTTTTTATTCCTTTGTTGAATAGGAAAAGCACTTATTCCCATAACTGTAATCTATTTTTTAATATACCAGTAATGATTTATTATAGATGTCTCTCAGGAAGAAGAATGAGCTTCTTCTGCATTCTTCTGATGACCTCAGTGATATAATTAAATATTTTATTTTATTTTCACTGATACCACTAAGTTCTAAAATCTAAGAAAAACGTGTATTCCTCGATACCACTGGAAACAGTCAACACAGATGTTTGCATTCTGCATAATTGCATTGTCCATACATATTCTGTTTTAAAAATCTCTGCTTAGTGTAGACAGCAAACTACTCAATTACTTTCAGAGTATTTTGCTCTTCTAGACATAATATCTGCAATTCAATTAAATGTTTCCTCTATTTTCTTCCTGTCATTCCAGGGTATAGGCCTTGATTCTGTCAATCCAGTGTTGACACTTGTGGAAAGCACATTTTGAAACTCTTTAAAACAATGAAATACTTAACAAATGAGAAGAAAACAGAGTGTTTTGACTTAGGAAAAGCTACTATGGGATCAGATCAGTGATTGCTTCATAACCACAGCTTTTCCCTAGTAGGCAATTAGAGAAGATCATATATGCTGTATTTCTCTGAGGGCACCAAAATGCATAGTTTCTGTTCCAGCTTCAACCAAGAAAAGAATTAACAGTTCTACAGATCGAAATTCTGCAAACGGTCTCTGTTCTTCACCTGCTTTTTAGGTAATTTTGTAATAATTTCTGCAAGAACAAGCCATAACTTTCAAAAGAGGAATTTGCAGGAAGAGAACTCACATGGATTACTGTGTAGCAGATCAATACTAGACAACCTGCAAAAATAGCAAACATTTCTACAGATAACATAAGAAATGCCTACTTCCAGATAAATGCATTTGCAGGCTATTCTGCATTGCACTGGCTTTTGTAAGACCTTGTCATTATGGTATCTGAGCACATCTAGGCATTATTTGGCATGTTTACGTCCGTTCATTTATTTTGTGTCCCGTGCTTGTATGAGCCCAGTTACTTTGGAAAGCCAATCCAAGGAAGTCCCTGTGCTCCACGAGGTCATATTGAGGTGTGTGGCTGCCACTCATCTCTCCTCTGGGACGTGCCTGGGGTGTCACCCTGCGGCTGATGGAGAGCTGTGGGGCACAGGTGGCAGCCCAGGGGCTTCTCCTGTGGGAGGTTTTCCAGTGCTTCTCTGGTCACCAGCTCTGTGCTGCTGCTTGCTGCCTTCCCTGGGACCCTCAACCATTTCCTTTATTGAGGTATCACAAAGGCTGACTCTAAACACTGGGCTTTGCCTTATATCAAGAAGACTAAAATTTGGAGCTTTCTATCTGCATAGCTGCCCACACCCAGAATCCCTCACCAAGATAAACTTGGACAGTGAGTAGTTTTGAAGAGTTCTGTACCACAAAATTGTGTCCTTTGTTTGGAGTATCTGTTCCTTTCCCAGCCTCACCTTTTTCCTTCTCCTCGTTTGCATCATGCTTTTAACTTGCTAGACCAATGCACTTTATGCTCAATCTACAAAAGACAAATTACTCAACCAAACAGCATGCAGAGGAGACAGCTTATGACAATAGAATCAACTGTTGATACTCAGGGATTATTATTTTGTAATAGAAGCTATAAGCTAGAAAAATTGGTTTTTGTGAAGGAAGTCTGCTTTCTCAAATGCATGAAGTTTATATAGTAGTCAGAAAATTGCCACTTCAGCAGATTTTAGACACATAAATATTATATGTAATATTTTATGTATAAATGTTCCAAGTTTACTCCAGTGTAAAGCTTTCCTTTAAAGAGTAATTCTCACCCCATAATTCACTTTTATGATTTTCTTAGGGCTTTAAGTGTAAAAGCTCAATCTGGTTTTGTTTTATCCTTCCTTAAAAAAAAAAAAAAAAAAAAAAAAAAAAAGCACAGAGCAAGATATTTTTTACACTGAATCTGCCAAAAGCATGTTGTCACATATGAAGCTAAACATGTCACTTTTGCAAACACATGCATATACACGTGTCCATCCAGATACATGGTGAGTTTTTAAGGCTTAATGACAATAGAAATAGTTTCATGTGGAAAAAGGGAGGCCCTGACCGGAGCTGTTGACTACAGCAGGCTGTGCTCATTCTTGGGCTCCTCTCCAAATCTCCCTCCAGCCCTCCTGTTTCACATCTAGTGTAAAGATATTTCTCTCCCCCAGACAGTTTCTCACAAATCTGAAACTTGGGCTTTCTGCCAGATGCTGGATCTTAGGCTGAGTCGTTTGCTTTGCTCGACCCTTTCCATGTCCTGTCCCTTCCCTTCGGTCTCAGAGAGCTGCAGCAGACAGCAACAGTTGGCTTCTTTGTTCTTTCTCTCCTGCCCTGTATGAACAGAGGAGAGCACTGATTCCTGCTCAGCCATGGGAACACACTCTCAGGTGTTTTAATATGACCTCAAAAGAGAGGATTTGATGAAGCTAACTGAGGAAACCACATATGTTTGGGCTGGAGTGTTACCAGTTCTGAACCACCATGGCTTCATGAGGGGAAAGTTCTGCTTAACAAGCCTTGTTTACTTTTATGACAAAGTAACTCACCTAAATGATCAAGGGAAACCTGTTGATGTAATCTTTTTGGATTTAAGCAAAGTTTTTGATAGTGTCTCTCACAAGATCCTTCTGAAAAAGTGTGTTTCACACAACTGAATAAATACATCATGTAACGGGTGAGCAACTGGCTCACAGGTTGGGCACAAAGGGTTAAAAGAGACCTTTAAAAATGAGAGGGCTGGGCAATCACCAAACAATATGAAGTTCAACAGGTGAAAGTGCCAGATTCTGCACCTAGGCAAGGCACCCTGGATGTACAGACAGACTGGGGAATGAGAGGCTGAGAAACAATGCCATGGAAATGGACCTGGGGGTCCTGGTCAAGGAAAAGTTGAATATGAGTCAGCAGTGCCCTGGGTCCCCAGGGAAGCAGTCACAGCACCAAACCTGGCAGAGTTCAAGAAGTGTTGGGACAACACTCTGAGACACATGGTGTGATTTTTGGGAGTGGTGCTGTGAAGGGCCAGGAGTTGGACTCGATGATCCTTGTGGGTCCCTTCCAACTCAGTTAATTCTGTGATTCTGTGATTCGTCAAAGTCAAGGATGCAGCTGCTGGGGTGTCTGCTTTTTCAATCTCCCTGTTTCGACAGCAGTTCAGCTTCCAGACATACCATGTAACCACACTCTTTTTTCCCCAAAATATTCTGTTTTAGACAGAAATTATGGCCAGTATATTCTAGGATCTAAATTATAACTGCCCAAATTACAAAACCAAAGCCATGCGTGGTTTGCATTACCAGAACTGACTCCCTTAGGATCTGAAGTCCTAGGACTTTTTCTCCCCATGTAGACTGTGCTGTACTCAGAAGCTGCAAGGATTCCCTTTGCATTCCACTTCATATTTTAACACTTTTAAACTTCTGTACTTGCTGCATGAAAATGCTTTTACTATCAGGATGCCCTATTAAAGTGTTTAAATACCCTGCTCGTCCACACAGGGGTTACAGCACAATTAATGGCAGAAGACATTCCACTGTCACTACCTCCTGAGTCACTACCATCTTATTTCTATGGCAATTTCATAGGGTGATGCTTAGGGAAGTAATACTATGGGATCAGACACTAATGTGGTCCCATGGTTTATGGCATAGCATATTGAGCTACTTGCAGGATTCCTTCTGCTCTCGAGCAGCTTACAGTTTTTGGTGTGAATATTCCTCAGTTATTTTACCATTGTTCTTAACAACCACATTTTAGAGGTGACTCCAGTTGTGTAAAAGTCTGTTTTCTAAGACAACAGATTTTTCCAGTCAAAGGAGATACATCCAACTCACCAGGGCAATCATTCAGACTGATGACCAGAAATGAGAAATAAGAATTGGTATCACAGAATTGTAGAGGACTCCTCAAATCACTTACAGTCATGATTATCCATGGTGCTCATATGTTGGTTTATTTTCAAGTGACAAAAGACAGGTGCAGTTTCAGAGATAGTTTACTCCAGGAGCTACTGCTCACTGTGACAAGCTTGGTTCCCAGCAAGCCATGTGGTACATGCTCACACATGGGCATGCAACTGATACTCTCAGTTCCCTCATAGAAACACCAGTCTGCAACATTACCTCATGTTTCATTCACCTTACACTGAAAAATTACTAGCAAATAGAGGCATTTATGTATACACGCCTGCACATACACATACTCTGTGTCTTACGGTCACAGAGATGCTACAGGTGCCTCTACGCACTCAGCAGCTCTGCTAGAGAAAAACTTCCTCAAAAGGGTGAAAGGGAGATTGCTCCATCCGTACTGTTTAGGCACTCTTTGGTCCCATTCTGCAATATTCTTGCTGTACTGGAAGAGACATCTTTCCTTGGAGCACTTCAATCACTCCTTTCACAACTTTTGCATAACTGCTACATGAGGTGAGTGCGATCCTGTAAAGGAAAACAAAGAGCACAGCAAAGGAAGGGAACTAAGTTTGCACAAGCATCTTAAATTTGGCATTTCCTACCCTATAAGTGACTTCAATGTAGATTTTTTTATTGTGTTTTACTGAGAAAATTCCCATTGTCTTTCTGAGGATATTTCTCCACTACAGATCAGAGAAAGCTTGCTTTGAAGTGCTCCAAAATGGGAGCTCACCATCCTTATATCTTTAACTCTTTTTGGATCCAAGCCAGAATTGACTAGTTTAATGTGTCACCATAACAACTGCTAAGCACTTCAGTTTAAGGCTATTTTCTCTACTCTTTTGTTCAAAGGACTAGTAGCTGAGCCATAGATTTCACACTCTTATTCTGAAACAGGCTCAAACAGACCAAAACAACCATTTTCAATTATTTGCCCTTGACACACAAGAGATCACAGGCCAAATGTTTTCTTGGCCCCAAAGGGTAAAGGTATTGAAGAGCAAACTTTAAACCCATTATTATTGTTGTGTGATCAGAAGAAATTCATACTTCTGACAAAATGTTAGGTTTTATTTAGTTACCATTTTTTAAATATATCATTTCCATTCCTAGCAAATCTTGAATCAACGTAGATAAGTATATCTAAGCAATAGATTTCACTTATCAGTACTTTCAAGGAGATTTATTTTTTTAGTGAGCACACCCACATAGATTTTCAGATGAGATTTAAAATGCTGGTTTCTTTACAAAAAAAATCCTTTGCTAGAATCAAATACTGGAAAATGCTTGATAACAAAAACTTTACCTAAAATAGCTCATAGTAGTTAACAGACAGGTTTCATCTCTGAAGCATTTAAACTCAGCAGGATTCTTAGTTTTAGAAATATCAAAATAAAATGTATCTGTTTAATAACCAAGATTTTGTCATATATAAAAAATATGAAAATAATCATAAGCTTACATAACAGATTTCCTATAGGACCCTCTTTGCTTTACTCACCTGCTGGGGCTGCAAACAGTAGACACTGAGACACATGTGGAGACAAAGCTTCTACTTGCTTCTGCAGCTCAGGTATTGTACTATGCAAATAATGTTGGAACAATGTGAAGAAAAACAAAGTCTCAAATATATGTAATGCAATATAATTTGGAAGAGGTTTCCAGCCTTGGAATACAAACTTTAGGATTAATTTAATGAAGGAGCCAGTTCTGCCATAGCCATAGTGCTATGCAAACATGAATAGCTACACATGTCAGAGGGCTGGGGTGCAAGACAAACAAAAGCAAATGTGCATCACCCCCTTGTTTGTTACACCTCTCCTTTTGAGTGGCTGCATAATACGAATACTTTTTCATTTTCATGTTAGAGATGTCCCTGGCATTATAAAAAGCCAGAATAGCATCCTGAGTGCTGGAATCTTAAAGCATTGCTGATGCCTTTGAAAGCTCATTTACACTAATACAAGTATCAGCTGAAGATATCAGTCAGTATACTTCTTAAAGATGCTCTCTAGCACACTGTGAGTGGGTAAAATGTAGACCAGCTCAAGACAAATCCTTCTGTGGTCTTTCAACAGATGGGACAGCAGCTGAACACCTGTAGGAAAGATTATAGACAGATGTCTTCAAAGAGTTGAAATAAGAAGAACATTAAGGAAAATAAGGTCCTGTGAATTCAAGAAATTATATTTGGTTCACTACAGTTGCCAGAGCACTGCAGAAGTCAGATTCATTTGTCATCTAGAAAACCACTAAACTTAGATCTGTCAAATAAATGTGAACCTCCCCTATCCTGTTTCAAGGCTAGAAATAGCATTTGACTAACAAACTTTTAAACAACACACAGTAACATACGTATTCATAAGCATTTTTCTCAGACAAATTTTCTCAAGTCTTGATTTTGAAAAAGCAAATGGATTTCTAGAGTGTTATGATACTTTGATGGTGAACATAAAGTCACTTTCTGTATCAAGGTTATCGTGTGCCTTCACTGCTCAGACAGAGATCTCTTGTGCCAGTAACAGTCATTTAATCTCCACACTTTGATATTATTACCTTTGATATGATTACTGACTCATTGAGAAGAAAGCTCAGAAGTCATTATTCTGAAAAGTATAGATTTAGTGGCAATTCAATAAAAAATATTTCATCTCAAATGCAGTTCTCTTGAAAATTAATTGAAAATATAAGGTAAGCTTATCTGGCTGAGGCAGAGATTAAATCATCAGGAACATATTGAAGTATGCTCTACATATCTTTAGAAATTCTGGCAAGATTTCCATAGAGTTAATAGATTGTTATCTTCTCCATAACTAAGTAGGATGAACAAATGCAAGGAAAAGCGATCCAGTTTCAAAACAGGATACTCTCTTCTAACAAACTAAAAATTCCTGCCCTGCATCTGATTCCCTACTCATAAAATAGTTTCCCTCATTGCACAGGGTGTTATGAGGCTGTCCACTCTAAACAGTGTGATTGATTCAGTAGTACAATAACAGAGCCATCCAAAATCCTAAAATAAACAACAAAAAAGAAGATGAAGTCTATGAAGTCCACTATTCCATGGGAAGGAGAAAGTTCTTAAGGAAGGATTGCTATTAATTGGGAACAGAGGGGGAAACACCCCGTTTTTGAGGGGAAAAATACGTGGCTTGAGCTGTATATGCATGTTTGCCCTCAGTGTGCCTAGGACCATTCACTACCCAATGCCCTCAGGCCATGGTCGATATTATTCATCAGAATAACCATAAATCAAAACCCCAGACTAAACACCTTCCATAGCTTCTGAAAGCCAAATTCAGCATCTTGCATGTTATTGTTGATGTTTGTGGCAGTGTTAGTATGCAGGGAAGCACAAGGCATAATAGGGAAATTTTTCCTGCTATTCCCTATTCCCACAACCTTCTTCGCATTTCCTTTAAATCCCAGGCATGCATTTCTTTCATTGTGGAAAATATATGCTTAATTTGAGGCCCAAAACTGAAATGCTGCTTACAGTAATGCTTTCTTGAGTCTTATGAACTTTTGGTGGGTTGCCCAGCACTCAGAGTAGCTTTTCTGTTATTTTCCAAGCTACATCAAAGTGTTTGTCTCAAGGGCCTGAGGGGTTTTTATAGTTTTTAGTGAGGGAAAGTCTCAAGAATAATTTCCTAATGTTAGTCATGTCAGCTATAACTGCATTTCTCTCTTTATTCTAAGCTTAGCAGTGCCTGTGTACTTAACACAGAAAGGAAACATTACTCCAATTCTAGACAAGTGATGTATAGGTTACCTGATGTGTTATTCCTTCTAGCAGCCTTGAGAGTCAGAAGAAGGCTTCATCCACACAGTGGGAATATTCACACCAAAGCTGCTTGTATTTCAATGACTCAGGATATTACACAAAGGTCTCAGCAGAGTCCAGGTGGACTGCAAGGCAGTGCAGCAAGTACAACAAGCTTTTGCTTACAAAAGCACCTATCATTCCCACATACACTAGATCCACATCCATAGAAGTATGTATACATCCAAACAATGGTCTTTAGTTAGCAGCATTCACAGCTAAAGATGAATTATGGATAATCTGGATTATTGTGTGTCCAAGCAGGTGTGTCCTATAAAGCCCATTTGTGTAAACAATACTTTTTTGCCCCTGAACTGCATGAAGTGAGACCTGCAAAGAAAACACATTGCTGATGGGATGTGAAAAGCTTAGATTAGCATATTTTACAGACTACAACCTCTACTTCAGCATATACTGGATGATATTTAGGTGATTAATACCCACACTTTTCAAGAACCATGCAGAGCAAAATTCATTTAATAATATTCTCTGACCTGTGAAATGAGTCACAAGTTTCCCCTGATGCCTGAAGAAGCAGCTGCAGTGTCAGTCAGTCAGAGATGCAGGAGCATCAGCCAGCCCAGCTGCCTTGGTGCAGATGAAGTAGGATCACCACGCACATGGCCAAGCAACACGAAGGTCTGTGCTCAAATTCAGCTCCTGCTCACACCCAGAGCTAGCAGATGGTGTATATTTTGCCACTGTATTTTGCCTCGCCAGTTTCTGGAAAGCTCGAGAGCAGGATGGCAGATTTTAATTGTTTCTACTTTTTATCCTTTTCCCTGCTGGAAGCAAAGTTCTTTTGTGTTATCCTTTCCAGACACCTTGCATGGCTACTGATACAGTAACTTCAAGCCACAGCAGCACATAATGATGCCAGGAGTCCTGAACAATTATTGCCCCAGTAGGACACTGGAAACCAAATACAGCAAATCAGCAGCCCTCCTTTCAGCAAACAAACGTCCTTAATTTCCTTCCCAGGGATCAGAGCTTCTCATCCTCCAGCACCTGCTTCTTACAGAAGAAAACTGCTTACATCTATAAACTCCAGAGATCTGCTTGACTAGAAGTGGTCCTTAAGAGCAACCTGGAGTGGACCTAAATCCAGAATATGATTGCCTTATGTTACTATGTGAGATAAAGTCACAGTAACCTTCTAATGCAACTCCAAGATTAGGGGCAAATTAGTGTTAGCAGTAATCACTATGAGCATGTATCTGCAGAGAGGAGCCAGGCTTGCCCTTTAGTACATATACAAAATAGACACCTACACGTGCTTGAGAGGAGACCAGAAAGAAAAAAATGGTATCATGTCTTCCTTGTTTTTTTCCTGTGGTGCAGAGAGTGTGGGGATTAATCAATATGTCCGCAGCACAGAGGATGAGAGGACCTCAGCTCCCATGGAACAGGGAGAGAACCAGCCAGAGTGTACAGCCCTGTGCTGGTGCAGCTGCATGCCACTGTCCTGTCCTGCCCTGTAAACCTGCACAAGAAATTCCAGAGATGCCATCCCATGGGCCTCCCTTGTGTACCAGGCAATTTGCTCATGGAAGGAGGAACTGAGATTAGCGGTTCCTGACTTTTCCCCAGGCTGAGCCTCCTGCACAATGCTCAACAGCAACACAACACCAAATCTGTCCTCTGAGCTCTGACACTACCCAGACTAGGTAAACTTTAAGTCTCAGGCTGAGCTTTGCAGTTTACAGACAGTACTTTTAGTATGTGCTGGGTGATTTTATGCTATGTGTAGTGTGTTGTAATTCACTATATATCCCCCTTTTCACTGAAGCTTCAAAGAAACAAACTTCTTATTCAAAAGGAATTAATTCATTTGAGGCTAAAGGCAACCTTAAGTGACCCCAAAATCAGAGACAGGTAATAAAGACAAAACCTAACCTCAAGCATGTTAATGCTGAATTTTGTTGGGAATTTTGACAGAGCTGGGATAAGAGGAACTGGCTGCAAAGAATTTCTGGAGGCACAACTCTCTCAGAAAGTGGAACCTATTGAACTTTTCCTAATTAGTAATCAGGCTCCTTTCATTCATCTGAATTACAAACATCAGCAAGAGAAGGAGGGAAAAATCCACATTGGCACTTTACATCAATTAGTTCCAACAGAATGTCAGAGTTTTTATATTATTAAACCTCCTATATAATTATACCCCTTGCAGTTGTTTGTTGGGTATGTAAAGTTATCCCTTTTCTTTCCTGTATTGCTTGCTTAATTTCCTTCAAAATTTTAGCTGTCGTTAAATAGTTATCTTTTTTTTCTTTTTTATTTTTTTTATTTTATTTATTAATATAACGGTTATTTGGTTCTGATTAGCTATATTTCATTGCTAACATTGATCTAACACCAGTGGTAATGCAGGACCAGACTCTGGTCTCCTTACTCACAATAGACCAAAATTGTGTGAACCTCTGCTCATTTCAGTGTAACCTCTTCTCTGAATATCTGTTCAACAATGCTTCACAGCTTCACAATCTGGCATGTGCTGCTCTGCTGGTCACTGGCACACTGACACTTCTGATTATAACCAACTTTCAAAAACATAGTGACGTCATTATTCTGTCTTTGATTTAAATCATCTCTACAGTCTTGCAACTGTCACAGGTAAAAGAAAAATATTCCTGTTAGCCCCATTTTATAGATTAGAAATGGTGCACAGAGGGATTATGCACACATCTAAGCCTTGTTTTATAGGTATTTTAGAAAAAAGATGGAAAGTGACTGCAGCACTCAGTACTGTGGCTTACAGGCTGTAAGACGGATTGTCAGGAGACTTCTGTCTGCAGCTCCTGGGTTCATGCCTTCTGAGGCCAGGATGAAATCCAGACCTAAGTTGTTCCTATCTATTATTTGTGTATTTATAGGGTGTCAGTCGCTGAAGTACTGAAATGCCAGACTAGCCCAAGGCCACAGACTCAGCATCCAACTGGAATTCAGATCTCAGGAATTCCGCTGTTCCATTCCCATGCTCTGTTGCCTCCTCTGTGCCACATAGAAATAAAAATAAAGTAAAGTTCAGACCACCTTTATCTCCAGGACTATTTGATTTCATACAATAGATACAAGAACACCATCACTGCCGCCAGAAAATGTTTATCCATTTTGGCCACATTTCTATAGGAATTTTATGATGCAAAAGAGTAGTTCTGCAATCATATAAATTAGGAGACTTATTTCAGTACTATGATAATAAGCCAATGGCATTCCTCTTGCTTGGAGTACACATGAAGGAGTAAGAGAAACAGTGGTGATAGAAAATAGATGCTAACATTCATCCATATCTCCACTGTGCTCAGCAAATTGCTTGTTCATTGTCTTTATTAACTCTCACATTCTTCTTTGCCCTGATTAAGACCATAAAAAAAAAGCAATTTGGGAAAATGGTGAGGCAGTGCAAGAAAGGAACAGTTGCTTTTTAAAAATTCTTCTGTTGCCCTAGCTTATTATTTTTTTCTAGTAATAAAAATCACATTATTAGCAGGGAATGTGACCTTTTATACAAGTTTTGCAAACTACAAGGACTCGGGTAGCTCAAATTTAAATCTGCTGAGGAATCTAGAGAAGTTAACTCCTTTATTCTCCTCTTGACTAAACCAAGTCAAATCAAAGAGAACAGAACAGGGCTTGTCTAATGAAACCTATCTGACTGTGCCTGAGTTAGTTATCCATGTTCCCTTTACTGTTAACAGAAAGAAGCAGGCAACTCAGCTAAGGAAGGCCAGGTAAATCTTACTCTATGTCTTTTTCTTCAGTAGTTATGTGGAGAGTTTGTTGGCCACCTTAAACATGGCCGTCTGTACTAAAGTCCTATGAGACAAATCTCAGATTGAGTCACCACAATTTAATCAGCTTCATCCTTGTTTCTGGATGATGAACAGTTTAAAACAAGGCATGAACTGTATAATCATTTATTTCATGTGCTTGAAATAAATATTGCAGCTTATAATTTCCTGTTTTCTCTGAATGATTCAATCCTAGGGGCCCAACCCATTAGGTACCACTGAACTACAACATCTCCTCAATGAGTAAGAAGCAAGTGTCAAAGGCTTGATCTCACAGGGCTTCTCTGCACTCCTGTCTTTTAACTTCTCTCTGTATTCTTCTCTATTACCAAAGCTCTCATCACCATCTACAGCTTTTAGCAGCTGGTGGTCATGATAAAGCAGGTCAGCTGCTGAAATTCTTCAGATATCTTTTGACAGCCAATTTGGATCAACAGTCTACAGAAATAGTGCATTTCTGAAAGCCACACTCATTTTATACACGAGTGCAAATGGCTATTGTTCAAATATGTCAAACAGCTCAGGATTAAGTGTACTGGAAAGAATGAATTTAATTTTCTCTGTTTAACAATTAGAAGAGAAGCTTGTTTTTAAATTTCCCAGTTGCAAAATAGTAATTTCATTTTATTTAAGGTTAGTTCTCTGTAAGGTGGAGTGGTTGGTACCATGTACAGCATTAATTCAAAAACATGCTTAAGCACACAGAGTTTTAAGCAAGCAAGTAGCTCTAATGAAGTAAAGAAATTAATATTGCATCATCCTTCAGTAGTCAAGACCTGAAAGTCTGAAAAGTTCATTTCTATTTTCATCCCCATAGGAAAAGCAATAGAAAAACATCTATTTTTTTCAAAACCTATTCATGCAGTAACTAATGGCTTGACTTTGGACTGTGGCATTGTCTTGATAAACATCCTTTCCAAGATACTGCTTAGTTTACTTCGGATCAGGGAGAAAGTGAGCAAGCAAGAAAGATTGACATGGGGTTGTGTTTGAGGCCAGATTACCCAGAGGCAGAAAGTGGTGGGCAGCCTTCCTTGGGACCCTGTTCCAGTGATATAGTATGTCTTTTCATTAGAGAAAAACTGCTTTCAAAGGCATCATAGTAACTCCTGAAGGACACTCTGACGTTCAATATGGGACAGAGAGTTACTGTTTAACACTGAAATACTGTTTTTTAGATAAAGATTACATTTAAGTAGCAAAAAAACACACGAAAGTTAATGTATTTTCTTTGCCACAGCTTTGTCCTTCATGTTATTTTTCTAGAAGAAAGAGTTTAGTATTGAAGAAAAGGCTCAAAAAGCAACAGTAGTATAAACCAAAATTTACTTGCTCAGTAATATTGTGTATTCGCCAAACTGCTCCATCACTGGCTTCAATGTTTACTCCTGAATAATAATTTTCATTTTCACAACTGGAGGATCTTCTCAGTGGTGCAGGAAGAAAGCAAAATCTTCTGTGAGTATGACAACAATCTGCTGCCACAGCAGCGCGTGTCATCTTACATGCAACCTTTCGGGCTAAATTCTGCTCTTAATTATACTTGATTCATGCTGTTGACCTGCATACTTTTACAGGAATTTAAGAGAGAGATCTCTTGCACGACTGATATGAGTACAGCTCTGCTCCTATGCTAATCTTACTTCACTGGTCTCAACCAAGTTGCTCCTGATTTATATTAATTTACCAGAGATCAAGTTCAAGCATGAAAATCAAGAAGTTATAGACCTTTATTCAAAATAAAAATATCTTTTCTCATTAATCAGGAAAGACTATGGAAAAGTAAAGAAGTGACTTTACATTTTGTTGGTATGTGAGAACATTTGTCCAAGTACTAAATCCCTTTTTAAAGAAAAATAACATGTGCTAAAAGGAGTCCAAACAGAGGATTAATTGAGGAGATTGATTTCAGTTCTCCCCACCCTAGTTTATTAGGTTTTTTCTCAACTGTATTTTGGAGAGTTTGGTCTTTTAGACCACTTATTCTTAATAGCAGTAAGGAAGAAATCTGGAAATTGATTTATTGTGAGGATTTTCCATTGAGCTCAATGGACGTTCTGTACTGCCTTGTTTCTTACTTTTTGGTTTTGGCTTGGGGTGGTGGGGTTTGCCTACTTTCTAGCTAATATGAATCTGTTAGGGTTTGTACTTTGCACCTACTAGTATGGTTTATCTTCCTCTGACATCGAGCACAAAAGGTTTGGACCCTGTATTTAAAAAATTAACAATTCCTGGTATTATACTGTAATACCAGCTCTTATTTTCAGGTTGCTTGGAAAAGAGAACTTGCTGATACACTGCTGTGCTTTAGAACTGCTGTGTTAGCTGAGACTAGAGTTAGGCCAAACCTAAGAACAAAATACCTCCAGTAACAAATGTAGCATTTGACCAAAGACCAAATTCTGGTTTGTTTTTGGGTCATAAAGGTGCAAGCCCCTCATCAATCAAGTTCTTTTTTGAACTGAT
Source organism: Sitta carolinensis (assembly GCA_032173965.1). Lineage (NCBI taxonomy): Eukaryota > Metazoa > Chordata > Aves > Passeriformes > Sittidae > Sitta > Sitta carolinensis. Next base: position 28,377,696 of record JAVUNC010000005.1, on the reverse strand, counting down.
CTTATTCCAGGACATTAACTCTTCAGAGCCCCAGGAGCCAAAACCGAGAGGAAATTGCTCCTTTTAACAGAGGATGCTCCTGTAGCTGCAGCACCATGAGGCGCCGACAAAGGCGGCTGTGTCCGCGTTCGGGCAGCCGGAGCTCGGCGCGGGGACCTACCCCGACCCGCGCTCCCATTGCGGGCGCGACACGCACTCAGAGGAAGCTATTTCTCCTGGTTGCTCTAAGCCCTGCTGTTGGAGGCTCTGGCACAGAGCAGCCCGACCCGGCTTTACCGCAGCTCTGCTAGCGGATTCGGTCTGCTCCTTGCACCGGGGTAGCCCCGAGCAGCCAGACGCGCCAGGCCAGCCCCTTGGCTGCATTCGCAGACCACACACCAGCAGGCTTAGCCTTACATCAGCTGGCAACAGCTCGAGCTGCTCAGAAACCAGGAGGTAAGCGCTCCTGGATTTTTAACAGCATAGTTTTTAATTGGAAAAACGTTCTTCCAGGTTTGTTTAAGCCACAAGAGATCAGAATGGCCAGGAGGGAATCGGCTCCCTAAAATAGCATTCAAGGACAGGTTGGATGGGGGTTTTAGCAACCTGGCCTAGTGGATAGTGTTTCTGCCCATGGCAGGACGGCTGGAACTAGATGATCTTTAAAGTCCTTTCCAACCCAAACCATTCTGTGATTCCATGAAGAGTATCCCAGGCACACCTCTTTCTCTCCAGGAGCAGATATGTCCACACCATGGCAAGAAATTGCTGACTCTGTGATTCAAAGTACATGATCTGGCCCCTGTACTACATTTCCTGTCAAAGATGTACCTAGAATTTATGAAACTCTGGTGATTTTCCCCCCACCCCATTCTGTTTTAGATCAGGCTGAGAATACATCTGAGCATTCAAAAATTTTTAATATTGTCTTTTTCTGGCTAAACAGATGTAATGTTTTATTATTTTCCCACACTTCAGGCTTTCCAAAATGTACTTCTCTTATAAGTACAAATGTAGGGAAGGAGTGAAAATGGGTAATTATATCTCTTATCCTTTCTTATCAAAGCTGTGTGTTGGAAGAGAAAGAGAAACTAAGAAAAAAAAAAGAGAATAAAATTTATTGCAGACATTTCTCAGCTAAATGTTTTCCAACTAAGCTTCCTCTTCCAAATTTTGTAATTTTGAAGATGGTGTATGGTATATCTTATATACAAGGATTTAAATGTGGGGGGTTTTGCATTTCAAGAAAATAATGTTTCCAGTCTAACTCAAACACATGAGAGGAAAAGTGTGTTCAGTGATATCTCCCAGAACTACATCTGCATTGTGATTGTACAGAGATTTTTGAAAGCTCGGTCTGTCAATAGAAACCAGCTGGGGAAAAAAATCCCCTATTACTACAGGAACCTGAAGGAAAGAACAATTAGGGGATGTTCTCACTTGCTCTCCAAACATTATAGCATGTGCTTCCTTCCCCAGGACATATATTAGTGATCTCAAAGGAGCGTTTGCCTGCCCTGGAGCTTTGAATCAGTATTTGCCAACTCCTATCAACCTCAAGCACTTAAAAGTCATGACTCCTACCCTAGGCCAATGTATGATGATCTCCCAAACATGTGGATGCTTTTTCCTGACTCTTTCATTTTTCATTAGAAAGTTCAGATCTTGTTTTTAGACAGTATCTTTCCTAGCCAGATATCCAGGTAGTGTTCACAGCACTGCCAGATCCAAAATATTGAGAATATCGAGAAGTACTTTTGGAAGTTCTTTACAAGAGTCCCATTTGGGAGCCACAGCTGTAGTTAGTTCACCATGGTTTTGTTTGGGCATTACATCTCCCTCACTTTCACACAAAATCAGACATTCATTCCCACATCTACAACTTAACCTTCCAAGCAGCTCAACCCAGAAAGCAAAAACAGGCAAACACTCTCCAGTTATAGATCAGATCAGCCCACAGACTCACATCTGTTTCTTGACCCAGCATCACCCCTGCTCCTTTTGCAGCACTGGAGGCTCCACATCTCATGGGGTCAATCTAGGAAGGGTTTTGTCTCTTCACATCCTTTTGGCCTGAAGAGGGAGATGCCTTCTTCTGAGATAGTCAGGTAAGAGGGAGTGGACAGCAAGGCCCACAGTCCTTCTGAACTGCTGGGTCTTTCCCTGACACCCTCTTTTTCCTCTCTCTTGTGGAGTTAATTTGGGGTTCTCTTTCTTCCACATTCCTACAGAAAACGTTGCCTGCTCATGCCCAAGTGGGAAGGAGTTCTGTTGGCTGTCCCCAGCAGCCCTGCTGTCTTCCTTGTGGCTCCTGGGGTCATGGCAGAAGCAGCCAAGTGAGGACTGCAAAGCATGCAAGGACTGCAACCTGTCACTCACCCGCCTGCGAACTCAGTGTTTGCTGCACATGCTCTTAATACTGAATCCTAAAATGGGATGGTGCTATTTCTTTCCTCCTGTCCCTTGAGAGTCCCAGTCAGGCTGGTTATATTCAACCACACTTGCAGGAGAGATGAGAGATTGTGTCTAAAGCTGCTTTCCAATGACTTCTTTTATTTCTCCAACTAGAAATTTCCTGGGATTCTGTTTCATAAAATACCCAGTTTATCATATTTCTTATTACTTTTATTTAGCAAGCTGTACTTAAACATGCAGCTATCAGTTACACTCACATTTCAACACTCCAGTAGGAAAATTGGCTAACCAATCATTCACATGAGAGGCAAGCTTCAGGTCTGGCCTCAGTTTCTGAGGCAGAATTTTGCATTACTTAGTATAAATTGTCATACTATTCAGTTATAACCAGGTATTTGAGTTACCACAGTACTAGTGAGAAAATGAGGAAATCCTAATGAAAAACAATGGGTTTTCATCCTTTATATAGTCACAGAGCATGCATTAAATTCCTCGAATGGAAACTGTACAGAATGACATGGGTGTTACGAGTTAAGAGAAACCACAGGATTTATATGAAAGATCATGTATATCATGGGAATTCAGGTTTGAACTGAATGTTGGCATTGCATTCGAAGCAAATATGGGGTTAGATTTTTCACATTTTCCAATGCACCTTCCTCCTCTACATCTATTTTATGGTGATCTATTTGCTTTCTAAAACTACAGCACTGCACAGGTAAGAAATAAGAATGGTCAGCTATTTATGGGTATAAATTCTACCTAGTAAATGAGATGAAGCACAATGAATACTTCCACAAAACAGTATCTTTAAAAATAAGTTTGGCCTACCAAGTAAGACTGAAGAGGAAATATCTGGGGAAGAGTGTTGTTGCATCACAAATCCTTATACTTCAGTATCTGGGAAGCTATGAAAAATACGTAGGCAGAGGAGGAGCCTATAAGATTTAAAACAAAGAATATGGAAAATATGAAATCAGATTGAAATACTGAGCAGAATTAGGAAGCCTAGCAACCTAGAGGCAGATGCCTGGAAAATGGCAGGGAGAGAAAATAATGAAGAATGTTTTCTATGAAATATGGGCAAAGGTTAAAAAGTTTGCTACTGCTGAATTGGGTAGCAATAGGACAAGACAGGATGCTGTTGAGAAACTCAGTAGGCTCTGGTTACTCTTTTTATGTTGGAGGTTATTCTTTATATATTTTCTTCAATAAATCACGTGCTCCTAAGGACTGGATTAGCAACCTACCATTTTTCATTACTATTATATTTGTCAAAGAAATTGCATTTAAGTTATTTACATATTTTCGTCTTTGGAACTTCTCTTAAAGAACGCTCTGAGACTTGGATCTTCCATGCAGGATATGAAGACTTGCATGCAGCTCAGAGTTTCAGAGGGAGAGTCATGGAGAGCAGAGCTCTCTGCCATATTGATATATAACAGGGAATTAGTCAAAGGAGTCGAGTGAAGCACAACACCTATAACAATATCCACAATAGGACTGATTTCGATGATTGTGTCAAGATTTTTCTTCACTGTTTGATATTTCCGTTCTTGAATGTATTTACTAGCACACTCTCTCACCCTCCACTACCCCTGCAGTAGTGCCTGCTGCACTCAAGAAGTAACATTTTGCACACTGTAACTCAGCCTCTAAAGGAGCAAAGTCAATTTTTTCCATTTGAATTGGGAGGGGAGGCAGGCAAAGAAAGCAATGTCAGCAATTTCTAGCAGCGAAGAGAGTAGTATAGTGTCTACTAGATTCTGTTTTCCAGGCAAAATTCTGCTTTCAGAGTAAAAGAGCCACTTTTCACTGACCTCAGCAGAAGCCACAGATGAGTATCTGAGGGTGGAGTTTGTCCCCTTGACATTTTTGTGAATCAAGAAGAGAGAAACTAGTTCCAGGATTACCATGTCCAACTAGTGCACCAAACGTACCCATTACTTCATATACTCTTTATATACATTCACCCTCACAGTATCCTGCACCTTGTATTTCACTTTTGTTTGTGAAACAAAACAAAACAAAACAAACAAAACAAAACAAAACAAAAACAAAAACAAAAACAAAAAAAAAAAAAAAAAAAAAAAAAAAGGAGGATGTTTCTCTAGCAATACATTTCTGTGAATAACAAACCAGACTCTAAAGAGGTCATAAATTTTCCCCATAGGAGTCAGATTTATAAAAGCCTTTGTGGTTGATAAAACCTTTTGTGGACACAGTGTTGCACCCCTCATTTCTGAATGCTCTCTTCCTGAAGAGAAACTTGTAAAACAAGCACCCTGGCCCCCAACAAGGGAGTAAGGGAGGGAAAAGCTTTTCACTGCTGCTGTCAAATCTGTATCACCACCTAAGAACCCCATGTACTGTTTCTCCAGTAGAGTTTTCAAGTCATTCTTCTGCAAGGTAGGAGACATTAATTTTAGTCCTTAAGCTGTGAATGGAAGAAAAACAAGGTAGTGAAGCTTCAGGTTACTGTTCTGGTGACCAGACTAATATATGAAAGATGAGAATCACACTCTTCACCGACTATTATGTGAATCCGAGCCTGAACTTCTTACAACTGGACTGCACTCTCTTGATTTTCCAAGCCAGGACCACATTTTAGGAAGAACCAATACAGGTACAGATTTTCAAAAGAGAGTGCTCTTCTCACTGTCATGGCCTTTGTCTGCAGTGTCTGCAGAGTCTTTGACCAATCCTTTACTTCAAAAGTATATTCATTAGAAAATACTTTCACTTAATGAATGTAATTTCTTCTCTCCCCTCTTAAAATCTGTTTTCATTTTGTGTGTGTATTAGCTACATTTGATAAATCTGGAGCTAGGGGTCAGTGAGATTTTGGTATGGTTTTATATAGCTTTTACAAGTCCTGAATAATTCTGACAGATTTCCCACTGATTCCATTTCAAGTTTTGCCACGGAATCAAAGAATAGGGACTTTTTAATGTATCTTTGTGAGTGAACAAATTTCTCAGATTAGTACAATGAGAAGAACAAAAGGGATCTGAGCTAACAGGCATAAGACAATGCTGTTATCTAGGTATAAAGGAAATGTACTGAAAATTTTACAAAGGGGTTTTATTCTTTATTTTTTGTACCCAAATGGCTCAATACATTGGCTCAAATGCTTTCCTTTGATGCAAATAAACAATGTACAGAATAAAATCATGCTGTATTACAGAGAATCTCAAAACAATCTTTTGGGTTCAAAATGAAAGAGGGGAAATTTGGGTTAGTGTATGCAAGGACTTCTTTACAGTGAAGGTGTGAGGCAAAGGCTGCCCATCCCTGTAAGTGTTCAAGACCAGGTTAGATGGGGCACTGAGCAATCTGGTCTAGTGGGAAGTGTCCCTTCCCATGGTAGGGGGAGTGGAACTGGATACCTTTGAGGTTCCTTCCAACCCAAATCATGCTATGATTCTGTAATCTGAAGAGTACAGTCAGTCCTGAGAAATCTTCTTCCCAATTAGCATAAAACAGCCAAGTAATTCAGAGTGATTTGCCAAATCCTGCTTTGCTGACTCCTTTGTTTTGACTTTCTGGAGTTTCCATTATATCACGTTTAACTATGTAAAAGGCAAACAAAGAAATATAAGGCATATTTAACTGATAGATCAGGTGGCTTGACATATTTTCACGTCGACCTTGACAGATAGATAGGCAGAGCCTGAGAAAATTACATCTCCAAATGAACAAGGATGCCTTTTTATATCCAGTACCTCAGCTTTCTTAATTGTTGACATCTCAGAAAGGCAACTAATATACAATTAACCACACAGGATGGAAAATGAAAAAGTACTAAAATTTGGCAACACTCCCCTCTGACTGCACCTAGAGAGAGACTTAGTGTTAAAGGGCCATGGTGATAGCAAATTGTGTTGTGACACTCCATGAAAGAGAAGAAAACTGAAACATGGATCACTGCTTAATTATCAAAAACTGTGGGGAAAAGCCAGCAAGCATTCAAATTCTGCAAACATTTCTGATTTTCAGAAATGCTGCCCACTCATTAGTCTCTTTCCCTTCTGTTGGATTTCTGGCTCTTACCCATCTGCAAAGTGCATCCTTTGAGTAATTTACTTGTGGCTTTTATGTTTCTGTGAACTCTCATGTTACCAAGTTATAGAACACAAACGTTTTCCAAAAATGCATTTCAAAATAATTTCAAGAAAGCAGAATCCTTAATTTTTCAATATACACACTAGTGGCATAGTGTCTTCAGCCAGTAAGTAAACAAAAATATTGTTATATTGCCTGATATGTGGAAATACAAATAATTGGAATAAAGAACATTAAAATCTGAAAACAAGATATGCATTTAAAACCTTGAAAGCATACTTGTTGCATGGTTTCAATAATAGAAATCTGAGGATTTTTTTCTTTTTTTGAGGTCTGTTTCTTTCACACTTATTTTTCAAAGTAACTTTCAAGAAATTTTGAAAATAATTGTTTTGTTGGTACTTAAAGACACAATAAAATGTATTTTGTCTAAAAGAGAGAAGAGATAAAAGAAATAGTTCTGACGACATTACCATTTCTGCTTCACTGCACAGGTCTAGCTAAAATGCTATTTACATTTGATTGAATTCTGTTTATCCCCTTCACTTTGCAAAACAATGGCCATTTAGGCAAGGGAATATATCTGCCCATGTGCACATATGTTACCTGAAAACTCTGCATTTATGGGTCTGAACTGGTTGTTATAATGCATGTCGTTGAGGCAAAAACACCTTAAAAACTGAGACAGTTCATACCTAAATCATAGTCGTAATCATAACAGAAAGTGTATTCCCAGTACATGAATTTAAAATCTTCCTAAATATTTTTGCACTGTGTATTACTGCACATATCCTATTGGCATCAAAACAATGTCATGTGACATTATTATTTGCAACTAATAGCTTCTTTCAGTTACATAACCTGAATAATGATTACTTCCAGAGAACAGTTTATCTCTGGTGTTAAAATATCCCCTAAGTTTCTCAATCCTTATGAAGTATTTATCTTTAAATTTGAAAAAGAAACATAATCTGGTACATTAGTGACCTTCCAGTTTACTTCTTTGGGTGGAAAACAATTTCATTCCTTTCACTTCTAGCACGACAGTTAAAAAGTCCTGAATACTTGAATAGAGTTTTGACATCTGCTGGGGACTGCTGTCAAGGTCAGACTTCGCTCTACCCGAGTCCAGCTGACTGACAAGTTATTTTATTAACAGTGGTTATGATTAAGACTAATGTGAGGTTTTTACTGTTTCTTGGAGAATCTTTTTCTAGGTACATTACACGACTAAAGACAAAAGGGCACTTTCCGTTAACTTAAATGTCCAGCAACTCAAGTCCTTTATTCATGGAAATAACAAATCAATTAGTAAATTTAAAAATCCATAAGACATGTAAAACTAAATCCTTACAGCAATGAAAATCAATGTTCATTTTTGGCACTTGGAATGAAAAACACAAATTAGGATAAAGATAAATTTAGCACAATAATTAAATGTTTAATTTGTTTTTAAGAATGTGCTTTATGTTTTGTAACTGTTGCATTGGTCACATAATAATGGAGGAAATTAAAATCTATAAAAATAACATCATGCTTTTATTAGGCAGAGGTAATGCATGGGAAAAATAAAAAATATTTCAGGCATCAAATATCATCTCTGTCCCCATACATGAATAGGCTCTTTCAGATTACACTTTTGTACAATCATTACTCAGTGCCTCAATCTCAGTGCCTCATTTTAATTTCAATTTGATTTAATTGCAAGAATTGTAATTTCAAAAGAAATTATCAGTACAGAATCCAGTAGTGTTTTATCTTAATTACAGCTTATTTTTCATGTCATCTATTCTTCTCTAAGAATGATGAATAATTGATTACAAGATTTGCCACAATTATTTGATGAAAAATCAATGGTATTCAATCAATTTGTTTAGAGATTGTACTTTGCAATTTACATTTAAGTAAAAGATTAAGATCTCTGCATAGTTAAAAAATGAAATACGTTTAAATAATGATAAAACCATAACACAGTGAAACAAAAGTTAATCAAGTTAGGGTTGTGATTTACACTTTTGCCATTATAGAGAGGGAAAAGGACAAATAGTGTGGCATATAATCCCTAACTTCTAACACCCTGGCTTCCCAAAGTGTCATTTTTAAGCAAATTGAATTTACTAAGAAGAAAAGATACTTAAAATAATTACCATTATTTATCTAAATTAATATCTATTGCCTTCTGTGAAACAGTTACTGTTTTTTCTGTGTAGCACTTACAAAACTGGATCAATATTAAGAAAGGGCTAATCATCAAGTGTCTTACTGCATGGGGGATCAGACAGTCTCTCAAAGATATTTTCTCTCTCAAAGGGGGGACAACAAAACATTGTGGTGTCTCCTGTTCAAACAGAAAAAACTCCATGCAATGAAACAGCCACACACCCTTGGGAAAACACTGCAAAAAATCCATTGTGGTCTCATGCAGGGAGGAGACTGCTGGGATGGGGAAATAGATATGCGAAGAACCACTGAGTCTGAGTGTTCTTTTGGAATTAGAGAAATGCAGGGAATTCTGCTGTTGTTTCTTGAATGCAACCAGATTCATCCGAGACCACTCAGAAGGCAGAGTACAACCATCCATGGTTGGAATAGTTACAGAAATGTTGGGATGTTTTCCAAGAGCTGCTCCAAACATCACGGCCGCTCACAGGACTGACTTCAGCTCTGGCAGAAGGGAGCAAGGCACTGCAGCACATCTTGGGAATAGGACTCGCATTACTTATATGTATTGTAAACTAAATGTTGCTTTCTTCATCTCAGTCAAATTGCCCATTTTTTCCTCGTCCACAGGAAATAACTAGGCTAGAAAAATCAATAGAATAGTATGTGATCAAAGGCAGGGCATAAAGCCTTCGTATAAGTTTAGCCCAGGAAGGACATAAAGAGTTAAACATCCAGGGAAGGTGCCTGTGAAAGAAATCCATAAGAAACATTTTTTTAGCTGGCCATGCTGACTTTTAAACAGAGATTAGGCAGGACTATACAGCTGAAAAAGTTATGGAGCCATAGGATAAGGCCAAAACAGACAAAAATCAGCAGGAGGGATCTTATACAAAAATGAAGGACTATTGCAAAAATAAATCAAAAAAGGAGATACAGTAAACTGGATCGGTACTTGAACTGGAAAGCTTGAGAAGTCATTCCCTCTCCAAAATGCAAGCATGCACTCCAGCTTTGTCCTGACCATGTGGCAGGATGCAATTTACTCCCTCCTTACATGCTTCACCCAGGTTTACATGGGAAAAGAAATCAAACCTGGACACTATGATGGGACTCATAGTACTCCTGCTTTGACTCACCAGTGACGAGGTTTCCAACTACCCTTGCAAAACGATACAGCACTCAGAGACAGTTTGGTGTAGATTTTTAGGTTCATGAAGATACAGAAGACAAAAGTGGTACACCTGCCAAGGTTAAGGGGAGAACAACCCTCTTAATGTCAGTTTGAAAACTCATTAATAAGACTGGGTTTTTTTTAAAGCCAATTCTATACAACTGATAAAGAACATATTGCTGGGTACAAGCCAAAGAAGAGTTTGGTTTATAAGAATCAGCATTTGAAAGCTTATGCCTAATTGCTTTGGCCAATTACAGTACTTGATTCCAGTGAAAGTGTTCCAAAACCACCAAAACACCTAATGCAGAGTTTTAACAAGCTGCTCTTGTTAATATTAATAATTAATATGCTTCCATACACCTTTTTGTCTTAAACCTTTGCATAAAGATTAACTAAGCCTTATATGACCCATGTGGTGTAAGTCAGTTTTATTCTCTGCATACAAACAGGGAAACTGAGGCATTCCTACTGCTGCTTATAGGCACATAAAGGAAAGGAATGGCCATTGTATTCATTATGACATCCCCTCCTGACAAAAGAGGAAGTAAAAATCCAATGTACAGTGTCATAGAAAGCAAGCAGCAGAAATTAAAGCACTGTTTCTCTCCCAAAATCCTCAAATGAAGCTGGTCTATATTTCAACCTTAAGAAAAAGCTAAAATAAATAAATAAATAAATAAATAAAAAAGTAAAAGTACAATTGGACCTGGCACAAAATTTAAATCCTGTCCCCAGTTTAACAAAAGTTTTATTTTAATACACAGCAAACCCATCACAGACATCTGTGGGGTGGCTGAAAGCCAGTGTAAAGACTGCTATGTTTCACTCAAAACTCTCCATCTCTGGGCATTGCCTTTTTCTGTTCCCCATACTTAAATGGTTATAGTAAGCAGACAGTATAGTCAGACCTGTATTGGCTGAATCCAACAGCTCCAGATCACAGGATCAGGGTTGGAAGGCATCTCTGAGGCCGTCTGGTCCAGCCACCTCTTCTGGGCCAGCCTCAAAGCCACATCAGTGCTGGATTACGTTTGTTACACAAGGAGCTACTCTTGTTTGCTTACCTGCAGCTGCAACTCTGCAGGTATGGCTTCCATATGTAAATATGGGATACTTTAAAGATAATAAGAAATATTTAAAGTATTCACTAGAAGAGGTAGGATTGGAAAAGAAGGTTTGATGGATTGCTCTAGGCATTTCCTTCCAGGGTACCTGTATGAATGTGTACAGAGACTTTCCTCCTACTTCAAAATCACAGAACATTGTCTCATACTTCACATTTTTAAATTTTAACCTCCTGAAAAGTGGGCCAAAAACTGCATTCCTCACACGAAATTAATAACTGTCAGCAATACTTCCTACAGAAAAATTCTAAGTATAGAGCATAGTTTAGAAAACATTTTTCATAAAATGGGTAACAGTCTCATGGAATTTGGGGGTTTTACGATGTCACAGTACCAAAGGTGGGACTCAAGCCCCTTTCAAACCAGCAGTTTGTTTTTCTTTCTTGCATAGATGCTTTTTAAATATTTAACAGAAGTTTAAGCTATACAAGTAGATACTGAAATTCTGGGCCTTTTTATGTGAAATCTTTCCTTATAACATCTTGCAACCTACTCCAGTGGCAGACAAGACCCCATCCTCAAATTATCCACACTTCAAGTGAATGGAAAGTGCATGCAATTCTAACCTGTGAACAGTATCTGAGGAGAGAATAAAACAAAAGCACAAAACAGCCAAGTAGTTCCCACAGAAAGTGGAAAAAAAAATGATGGAAATATTATTGTTACTTCCTCACTAAATGCATTTGCAGGTTGTAATCGTTTATCTTTCCTGCTGTTTGCAATAGGTGAGTTTTCTCTTGGACACAAAGTCCTTTAGGTCCAAAGAGAAAACAGTCTTTACTGTTTCAGGGTTACAGTTGGTAACCTGGACATGCTTTATTTCCATCCACGTAGGGAAAAACAGAGTAGGTTACAACACTTTTTAAATAGCCATGCCGGATTTGCATGGGTAAATTACATTACTGTAGCAAACTTCCCAGGCTACCCATATGGTTAAGTAGAAACTAGGAGTTTATAGCTTAATTAGAGGCACTTGTAAGTGAGGATCAGATAAACAGATATACAACTTAAAAGAGTGCATTGGCCATAAATTCTTTCATTCAAGATTCAGATCTGCTAATATATGACTTCAAACACCTTTGACAAGGTTATTTAAAAGCCAAGCAATCTTATTTCCTATGTCTTTGGAACATGAAGTGGGAAGAAGTAAATGACAGAAATCATGCAGTGCTGCCAGCAGAGCCTAAATGTATTTAGATCTTTGTGATAAGTGACACAGAAATGCTTGAATAGGTGGCAGGGAAGAACAAAAAACAAGGGATAAACAGCTCAAAGGCAGCAGATGGCTCCTTTGGGATCTTTCCACCCTTTTCTTCTCATTCCCTTTAAAATTAATTTTACAATATTATTATAGAATGTTATTATTATATTATATATTTTACAATATATTTTTCCACACTCCTGCTTCATCTGCTGTGTTTTTTCTTAAATTAGAGGAGAAATACAAATTCATTCTGATGGGAAGTGAGAGAGGTTGACTCTTCTGAGGTTTTCCCCTGTCTGTACAAGTGGTTATTGCTTTTTTCTGAATGTTTTTTTTTCTGAATTGTTTTTTTCTGAATTTTTCTGAATTTTTTTTCTGAATTCGTTTTTTTCAATGATGCAGTTTGGAGACATTTATTTTCAAATTCGGTTACTATTTAAAGGAATTGAAAACTAACATTTAAAAATTTGAAAAATTAAGATTTAAGAGCACCCAGAGTTTGAATTGCAGTTGAAACTTTTAAGGCGATAAGTAGTTTTAATACTCTCCACTGTAGCAAAGTTGTAGCTTACAGTTGTAGTCTGAGGTTGCTTCCTGTGAGTTAAGTTTTTATTTTTTCAGATGGAGAAAGATGATTTTGACCAGATTGAAATACAGATAAACTTATTCTGCTAACAGAGGAAAACCAAATGTGTTTCAAAACACTAAGGGAAAATTCTCACTTTCATTTCCTCACATAATTCCTTGTTTAGAAAATCAAGGGAGACACACCTTTATATAAAACAACTTTTGAGGCTCCAAACACGTTTCACGAAGTAGGGAGTTTGTGACACCTAGAAGTCACTCTGGCAAAATTATTCTCACCTTCCAATTTGCACCTACAGAAGAAATATAACTGAGTTAAATGCCATGTTACTCATCCTTTGATGTTTCCATAGAGGGTTTAAACACTGAGACCACTAGAGAACCAACTCAAACACGTCGCTTAAAGAGCGTTAAAAGGTGCGACCAACAGGATCAAGGGCTGCAGACTCCAGCAGATACCAAAAGTGACAGTAACGACAAAAGGAAAGGGATTTATTTATACGTGCGCCTGGATACTTCAGGGTCCCTTTCATGCCGATCGCCGCCGTTTTGCCGTCTCTTTAGCGCTGACAGCGGGACTGCTCTGCCTTGGGGCGTACCCGCCCCCTCCAGCCCCCGGGAGCGGCTGCGGGCCCCGCGCCGCATTCTCTGCAGCAGCGCCCGGGTGCCAGCCGCGGCTGTGCGCGGCCCGCCGGGAGCGCCGTGTTCACTCCGCCGCACACCTCGGCACGGATCAGCGCGAGAAGTTTTGAACTAACTTTCCCGTCCCGCTCCCTTGGTGAAAGCTGGCGGTTCAGAGTCCCGTCGGAGGGAGAGAAAGGGCGCGCAGACCCCGCCCGTGCCCCGCCTGCGGCCCGGCCCGGCCCGGCCCGGCCCGCGGCGCCCCGCGCGCCCCCACACGCGCTCCGCGGCCCCGAGCTCCTACCGGCCGCGCCCCCGCGCGCCGCCGCCGCGCGCCGCCCCCGGCCCCGCCCCCCCGGCCCCGCTGGCCGCCCCGGCCGAGCGGCGATTGGCGGGCGCGGCGGGCGGCAGCCAATGGGCGCGGCGGAGCGCAGCCGGCGCCGTCCCGGGCGCGGGGCGGCCGAGCCCCATTAGGGCGGGGAGAGCCCCGGGGCTCGGCCAGTCGCGGCGGGGCGGCCGAGGGGGCTCCGGGCGGTCCGTCCGCGGCGCTGCCGGAGATGCTCGTCTCCCGCCGGCGCTGACTCCCTGGGACAGAGCCGGCTATCCGCCTTCCCCGTCGTCTGTGTGACCGACCACATCGCCTCCCGGGAATACGTCGCCGTGGTCCGGCCGCGCTGCGGGGAGGGTAAGTGGAGGCTCCCCGGGGTGACGACTGACGGGCAGCCTGCGTCGGAACGCCCGGCGGGTTTGGCTCGGTGCCGTCCGCAGCCGGCACCGCGCCACTGGCGGCGTAGCGCTTCCCGCGGTGCGACGGGGGTCCTGCGCCCTGCCCGGGGCTCGCATCGCCAGGGCGCGCCGGCGAGGAGCCGCCCGAGCCCGGAGCCGGCGCTCGTCAGCGCCGCTGGCGCTGCGCCGTCCTGCGCGGAGTTGTCAGACAGGGCTGTGGGCTTGAGAGAGCGGTGGAGGCGGTGGGGAGCGCAGGGTGTCCCGCCGAGCCCCGCGGCGGCTGTCGGGGGAAGGTGTCGCGGCGCCGCTGCCGTGCCGGCTCGGTGCGCCCGGCGGAGCGAGCGGCGCGCCGCGGTCGCCGGTCTGAGCGAGGATCCAGATGCGGCAGCTCAGCTGTTGACTGTCAGTGCGTGACAACTGGCCCCTTCCAGGCAGCCTCCGCCCTCTCCCTTATCCTGAGCGAAGCGTCCGCCTCTGGGCGCCCTCCTGCCCCGAGCGGGACCCTGGCGGGGTGGGAACCTCGGTCTGCCGTCTCGGCGGCATCTTTCCGCGCTGTACGCTTTAACTGGGGGCAATCCCCACACCCACCCCTGCAGCCGCGGACCTCGCTGAAGTATGCGTTTGTGCTTTTTTAACGAAGAGAGCTCTGGAAGGGCGATGAACCGTCCTCGAGTCCCTTCTCCCAGAATATTTATGCCCACCGCGGGATTTCAAACTCCAGCAGCCAGCATTTATCAATGGGCCGGGCTGGGCTGAGGCCAGACGCCTTCGCTGTGGTCCGAGCCCGGGGCGGCAGGGTCTGGCCTTTGACAGGAATCTGTCACTGTACCCCAGCGGGGTGGCCCAGGAAGGCAAAATAAAGCGCCCACCAGTACCAAGTGTTTCTAAATGCTATCAGCTGGAGAGCGAGAAAACGCAGCGGGGGGTATTTTACTAGCTCGCTGAGAAATGTTTATACAACGAAATTTAATGGTTAACAATGCATATTCCCAACACGCTAAAACCTAAAAAATGGCATAAATAAATTACTAGCGTTACTGTGACAAAATTTCCTGTGATCATTGTTTAGCTGGTAACTGAGACCTTTAAACTACATGTTTTACGCAGCAAACTCTAGAGTAAGTACTAAGATTTTTCTAGTAGGATGGGGTTTTCTCCCCTTTAGCTGTAGTTCTTACTATTTTTAGGGGGAATTAAGGTAACTTGTACTATTTCTTTGCAAGACAGGTATATCACAGTGGCCAGGTTTTCATCCCAAGATGTGAATAGGTCAGAAGGAGCTTGGACAGGGAGTGGGAAAGGAGAGGCGATGGAGAGAGCCGTTACTCTGATGCAGTGACAGATCCTTTCATTTCTCCCTGCAGAGCCCCGGATGAGCAGGGCTGGTGCAGTTCTGCCAACAGCACAGTTAATTGTGTCCTGTAAATCAAGGTCCATGGAGCTGCTCTCTTTCTGTACAACAAAAGGTTTTGTAATGAGTAAGCCTAGATCAGTCATATAAAAATTTTAACATCAACTGGGCAAGGTGTGTGTGTAAGGACCTTACAGGGTTAATAGTTAAACTATTAAGATTGGAGTCAGATGTGGGTAAAAGCAACAGGAGAGTCTGGTTTTTCCTAATATCCTGTAGTATGATAACTCTGAAAAAGGTAATTGTTTTTAAAAAATCTGTTTCAATTTAAGATTTATTAAGCAAGGAGAAACTTATGTAAACATAAGAATCCCTTTCTTGTTTGGAAAGGCAAGAAATATCATCTGAACTTAAAGGCTACTTACTGTGTGTGGATTTTCCTGCATATGTGCAAGAATGTTGTTAATCTCATTTTCAGCTAGTTTATTCTGTGTCTTAGGGGGACTGGAGTGTTTAACTGAGGCCTTTGGCAAAATGGCTTCTGTGCTTTTAGGGTTGTTTTTTTCCCTAGCAAATGAGTTATTTCTGGCATTTAATAAGACTTTAAAATACAGAAGCAAGAGATAGCAAGTGCCTTCCAAAGAAGGAGAAATGGAGAGGGTGGGAGTCAAGTTTTACTTACATATGTTATAGGTTGGGAATGTAAATTTGTATATAAGGAGAAGATCTGAAGAATGACTTGGCACACTAATGACCTGGGTTTTTGGAACTTCAAGAGTTTGGTCTGTCTCCCCCTATGGTTATAATAAGAGATTAAATGCATTTGGCATATTTAATTAATTAGCATATGAAAATAGGATGACTTTTACTTTGTCATTGTTTTCCTGTGAAACTTTTCTATGCTAATGAATGTCTACATTTTACAGAGTAATTTAAATGGCTTTGCTTCCTATTATACTTTTGCAGATTGGTTTTGACCCTTTCTAATGCTGAAAGCCTTTGTCTCATAGCCTAAAAGTCCTTCCCTGTTGTTGTATGAATCTTGTGTAATAAATACATTGTCAATTACTGCTGTACACAGCTTCTGACAGGGCAGACTGAAAGTTGCTCTTAAATTTAAAGCCTCTGTTTGCTTGAGTGCTATGTCTTATGCATTTCAGAGTTAATTGGATGTGCAGTGATGAATTTCATTTAAAACAAGCTGGGTTGCGTTCCTGTTTTCTGCGACTACATTATCCTAAAGTAAAGAGATCCCTGCTGCTGGGGTATAAAAGCATGCTCTGAAGCATTACTTTTTATTTTTTAACAGCTGAGAAACATTTCTATTTCTGGGAAAACTGTTGCATGATACAATATTGTGCTAAGAATGCTGGATTGAGATGGGTCCCTGATGACCAAGTGGCTTATATCAATATTCAGTTTACCCACTTGTATTCAGGCTTAAGCTTCAGTTTGCCAGCACTGGTTTTTGCTTATGCTGTTTAAACAGAAGTAAACTTGAGGTTAGCTCCAGCCATTAGTATATGCTTGGTGTAAGCCATGCAAGCTTAGGTCCTGCTCCTGGAAATGTTTACAGAAATGAGTAGCTTTTACTTGTGTGCTTAAATTGTTTGGATTAGGAGCTGTATAATGGGAAGAACCAGCTTGGAAGGATACAGCACAGCTATTGCTCATCTTTTCCTCCTCCCACCTTATGGCTGAAGAATGATGGGAAGAAACATGCTTTGCAAGTAATAGCATACTGAAGTCACGGCATTTCTGGCAGAAATTCCCAGATAGACTATCAGATCAGTTTGCCAAAATTACATACTTTTTTCAGAAACAGCTTTTGGCTGCTGGTTCATTGACAAAGGATACTTCCAGCTACTGAAGAAAATTTCACAGGTGGTCTGCTATAACTCTTCCTCTTTGTATTTTATTTATGTATAATATTCACAAAATACATTATATATTTTTAGCAGAACTAAGAGTATTTGACTTCTCAGCACAAACTGACAATATTCCTCAAGTATGTTCTTGTGCAAGGAGGTTTTTTTTAAATGCACAAAATGAATGAAGTGCTCATATACAAGAGGTAAGAGCCAACACAAACATTTTTAGTATTTTTAAAATGTCTGTAAATGACAGCTTTTTGCTAATTTACCTTTTCCTGGAACTCTGCCTGGAAGGCTTCTTAAAAGTTCTTAAATATAGCCATAAGGTTGGTGAGTTCCTTTTCAAGATTATTATGAACCTATCAAGCCCAATGTTTTGCTAGCTAGTAAACCTGGGGTAGACATTCTCTCAGGTAGGCCTTTCATTTCCAGTGGATTAGGCATCAACAAATGCTGGAACTATGTTATTTCAGTTGTTCTGTACCAAAGTCATGTACTCCTGTCTAAGGTCTGTGTTTGAAACATTGATTTATAGCACCTGATAGCTCTTGCTGTTCTGTCTTGTGTATTTCTCTCCTGCATTTCCTCTCTCTTCCCCTCTGTCCCCTCCTTAAGATGTAAGAGTATTATGGAGTGTGCTTGTAGGTTTGTCTCTCTAACAGATATAACAAGTTTTATTCAGTTGCCCCCTCCACTTTTATCTAAGGACAGATCCTACACAGTTTGCAATTACTGTCTTTGCCTTTAGTAAGAATTTTTTTAAAATGTTTCCAGCTACACATAATATTAGCTTTGTGGAGTGGTTGCATGCCAAAGAAGCATTTTCAGCTGCCATCCAAGTACTGAAATATAATTGCTTGCTTTTATTTAAAATAATTTTGTTTCCTGTGATGTTTTTGTAACCACCTTTTTGAGCTCGTTGCCTTCTAATCTTGCATCAAGTAACCCCAGATTTAATATTACATGATTCCAGAACTAGGCTTCTCTGTCGGCAGCATGCCAAATCCTGTCTAATGTCTGTGTTAATGTGGTGTATATGAAAACTGACTTCTCTGTAGATTGGAACACTGATTTGTATAATTGCAACCAGCATGATTAAAAATCTGCATGTCAGTATCATGATGCTTATAATAAAACCTACAGGTTTTTTTAAGCAGGGTGATGTTAGTCCCTTAAATTTTCTTTCAGAGTCTTCATTGACCAAAAATCTTAATTTCTGAGTGTGTTTGAGTGTTTTAAGGAGAAAATAAGAAAATGTATGCAGCTATGAATATAATAATGTAGGCCTTGGATCATGCGGCATGGTTGGACTGCACCCTCTCGTTCTGTAGGAAAGCTGCATCTTCTCTCACCAGTCTTAAAAAGACTGATACAAAAGGCTTGTCTCTGAATCTTTAAACCAATGCTTCTATGCCGTTCCTCAAAGCACACGACCCTTGGGTATCCCTGTGATCCGTGCTGGAGCCATGTAAGCTACCTCTGACACAGGCACTGTAATTGTTCAGCTTTCCCTGTTCTGCTGTCCAGTAGTCTCGTCATTAGCAAAGTATTCCTGTGCCAGTGGTGGTGCTGGCTCAGTAGGAGGCTCTGCCCTGACACCCAGGCACTCCTGCTCAACTCGTTGAGCACTTGGGCTTGTTGGACACTGCCCTCACCCATGGCCTATTTCAGTAGCAACAAAGACACACAATAACCATGGCACAAATTGAAAGCCACCTTGTGCTTTCAGGTGTGGATCAACTTGTCTAACAACAGTAAAACCTGACTTGTTTTCAACTATGTTAAAAATTAGTGCATGATTAGTGAAGACAGTTTTTAAGGATCTCTTTTTGTAATCAAGCGTTAATCACCCAGAAGTTCAGAAGTGTTTAGAGAAATCGAATGTGTTTGTGTGCATACTTTAGGATAAATACATTTTTACTTTATTTCAGACTCTTTGCAGGAATTGATATTTTCGTATAAAAATAAAAGCTTCACATGCTGAGAAGACTATTCCAAGTATGAATATTTATATATTTTTTAATGAATTTTATGGAGGTGCTAAAGAAATGTCTGAACCTTGCATATTTGCATCTCTATGTACAGACTGCTAAATAAATTATGCTAGGTCTAGAACCACACTGGTGAATTACAGATGTCTTTTACAAAAGTATACATATGGCTTTCTGAGAGCTTTGAACTGTTTTCTCATGCTTTGCTCATCAGAAAGATGGTATGGATAACTTCATTGTAAGAGGGCATTTTTCCAGTCTTGTTTGCAAAGTATAGTGGATCTGTGTGGTAAATATTGAGTTTTCATTCATCCTCGGGCTGAAATGAGCTCGTTCTGTGCATATGGAATATGAGAAAAATATATACAAAGGATATGTTTATATTTAATAAAATTAATAGTACAAAGCAAGTGCAAAGAAACTGACTAGCCTAAACAGCTTGGCAGGCCAATAGCCAGCGAATGTCTTAGAGTACTGCCAAATATTTAGAAAGCAGACCAGGCTCTCATCTGTTATGAGGTGCTGAAAAAACTTCCAGCCTCATGAGGATGTTGTTTACCCAGGATGCAGCTTTGTTCTGTTCTCTTAGTAGCTTGGTGTAGGTTTGGATTTCAGCAGGTATCTGCTAGGAGGTACCATGACTATTCAGGAGAAATGTGACTGCCTGAAAAAACAAGCAGCTGTGTTACAGCAGCTCTCCACAGACAGATCCCAGAGTGTGGGTTCCTTTTTACAGGGTATTGGCCTCTCCCTGGGAAGCTCTGGGGAAGGAAGCAGTGTACCAGAGTAAGTCTGGAGAGAACGTCTGCAGAGTAAGAGGGAGGCCTATGTATTGCTGTTGTCCTCAACCCTGAGCTGCCAAAAAGCTGTAGAAGCACTCTCGGCAAAGGACGCTGGGGAGTAGATTACTGAGCTCAATGGTTTCTTTAGCTGTGTATGAATCCAGTAAAAGTCAGGCTTTACACCCAACCTTTCATACAGCCCATCTGCTTGGCCAGTATTCACAGGGGCTTTCAGATGGTATGAAGCTGAAGTTGTGTGTTCCAGGCTAATATCCTATTTTGTTCTCAATATATGATTTTGCAGTTATATGAAACTGTTGATTTCATGCAAAAACAGCTTGCATGTTTTTAGAGTAGCCGTTAATATACTGAAATTGAACAATGTGTGTATTTGATTAAATTGAAGTGACCACAGTGACAAGCAGGCACCTGTTTCAGTGCTGCATATTTATTGCTTTTCAGATTTCTTTGCAAAATGTCCCCTGCCCCTCGGAGCTCTATTGTCTAGGTCTCAATCTCCCACCTTTTAGGCTGTAATTTTGGAGGATTGCTTTTTTAATGTCTCTCTGCGTGTCTTGTATTATGCTGTGGCTGTTCATAAACGTTTCTGATTTATTAGTGGATGTCTTATTAGCCTGGAGCTGATGTTGTCAAGAGGTATTGATGTTATGATGGCCCTTTCACAAAGGTATACATTGTTCAGCATCTAAATGCTAAGCACAAAACAAAGTTGGATATTCAAGAGCGAATATTTCTTCTTGAGTCTCTCTCCACCTTCTGAGGGCCTCTGGAGGGAGACTTATGCTTTGAAAGAACATACCTCATGAAGATCAGCAGGTACACCTTCAATTATGCAATGTTTTTTTCTGCAGATAGAAGTCATCCTCCTTTGTGCAATTCTCTGCATTTACCTTCATCCTGTTTTGTTGTGTATTAAATCAGCTGATATCTAATGCAATTTTGAGTAGATAATCTAGACTTGTTTTTAAAAGGAAACTATTGGCATATTGTCCTGCTGGAGTGCTGGGGGTGGCTTAAAATCTTCTGTGTGAGCTGTGACAGGGGTTGTGGATGAGTGCAAGTGATGAAAAAGCATTTCCAAACAGTTACAGTAATATTCTGTCAGCGTTGGACTCTGAATAAATGTGAACTAATTCAATCTTGCATTTCTGTGGTAATATATAACAATTAATTAAGTCTTTATTCTCTCTGTAAAATACTCAAGCTGTTTCCTTTGCACTGTCACATGGTTGTGCTGCCATACCTCAAGTGGAGATATAGAGCTAGTTTGAAAATATTTGGGGGTTTTCTTGCTTTTCTGTTTTAACTGAGCTTCCCAAATCAGCCCAATCAGTATAGAATGGTACAAAGATTATGTTTGTGCACGGTGGGGTGGTGAAGGAGGAACTTCCTAAACATGTCCTGATACCAAGAAAAAAAGAAAAGCAGAAAAACACATAGACCATAAAGCTGTAGCTGCTATACTTCCAAACCATGAAGTGATTTTGTTACCTTTGTCACACGTACGACTTGGTCTGACTTGAATTCCAGTCTCGAGTGTTTCTCTTTCTAAACGCTGTCATATTAGTTGTTCAGATGACCCTGAAGAGTTTTGGAGGGTCATCTGCTTGGGCTTGGGTATAAATGATCATTGGGCAATGTTGCTGGTGATAAAAATAGGTCAGATCTCCACTTTCTAGGAATGGAAAGTCTGTGTCTTCCACAAACAAAATGGCATGCTCATTTATATATATATATATAATAACTATATATATATATAATATATATATTATATATATATATATATATATATATATATAATATATATATAATATATATATATATATATTATATATTATATATATATAACTATAGGAAAATAGAAATCAGTGATGTCCGTCTGGAAAAAATGCAGTAGTTCTCTCTGAACCTTCTTTTGTTTTTCAGAAGCCTGTTTACTGACCGGGCTTCTGACTTACTAATATCCAACCCAAGTCTTAAAAAAACCCCACCAAAACAAAACCTCTGAGTAAGCTGCAAGTTCTCTTTTTCCCCACCCCCAGCTACAGCCTCTTTCCCTGTCTTTGCTTGTGTACTCTATCGGTTTCACAGTTCATATACTTGTGTTTTTTTAAAATCTCCCCCTGCACTCTGGTGAGAAACATGTCTGCTGTTTCCTTTCAAGCACACAAGGCTTGATTCTCCTCTCACAATGGCATAAATTGTGAAGAACTCCACTTGAAATCAATGGAAGTAAAGACATGTAAAATGGGGTGAGAGAAGAGCCCAGCCTCTGGTTTCTATTTTTAAGTGAGTCTGGTTAACCTAAAATTGTTCAATGTGCCACTGTGACTTTAGTTTGTAGATATCAGTTACTATGCTTGTTACTTTTTGTACATAATGTTTCATTTTCATATATAATGCATCACAGGTAGTACCTCTAATCAGGATGCACATGTCTTTAATTTAATACCTTGGTACTACTACGTCAATTTTGGTACATAATAAGTAATATGTATGGTAAAGTACTTACCTTACTAGAGTGAGATCCTGCAAAAAGTCTGAGGTATTGCTGTATTGCTGTGCAGGCCCCAAAGGAAAGAAGGCTCAATTTGCTCTGTCTACAACATAAACTTTCTTTGTGGTTTTCCTCTTGCTTCAGTAGTTCTAATCTGTGAATCTTGTTCCTCATTATCCAGATTCATATCCTAGTAATTCTAGGTAAACAGTACTTTCTCAGTTACTGTTGTTTTTTTCTGTGCTTGTGAAGTGTTCATCTCCATTCTTATGTTTTATACATGCTTAAGAACTTATTATAACTTCAAATTCTCTCTGAACAGTGAAGTACTTTGCAAGAAACCTGGAATATCCACACACAACTTTTTCTATTGCCCACATTTTGGTGGTTGTTCACATTTGTTTATTTTTTGGCAATGGATTATGGTCCTTAATTACCATCACTAGTCAAATAACTGAATGAGATTATACAGCAGTGCTGTAAAAACTGTTCTTGGTAGCTGTGATCTGTACATGTGTGGATATCTTTGAGAACAGTCACCTCATTCATTAACCAGTGCAACAGACTCCAACTTTATTTAGTTTTTGAAATTAATGCAACCTTCTTTACCTAACTGAAACATTGCTTTAACTGCCTCTTTCTATAGTTTAAAAAATGCCCATGAAATAGTTGGCTCTTGTAATGTATTAAGACTTGGAGTAAATTTATTGGCGTATTTGAATTTTTGCTTTCTGCTTGAATAGCAAATCACGGTGTCCACAAGAGAGTCTCTTTAAATCTGGAGTAGATTTAGTACATCCCCTAAATTTTATCTCTAGTTTTATTATGGTGAGGATAAAAGCCCTGTGGTGTTTACCTGTTGAGTCATTGAGCTTTCCCCTTCCATTTTAGTCCACCAGCCCCCCGAAAAGTCGAGAGGTTGCCTAGCTAGTAATGTGGTGGCTTTATGTATCAGGGACAGCAAATATCACAGCAGTTTGCTGTGCTGCACTGGGTTGGAGTGACGCAGATCTCAACATTCAGTGTGGCATCCTGGGCAAAGAAGTGATGTGGAACTGGCTTCTGACCCCTTGACTACAGTTATTAATTCCAATAGTGAATTCTTCCTTGTTCCTGATAGGTTTTGCATAACTTACCACAGGGAAAATGGTTTATCCTAGCAAGTTCATTGTAGCTTTAACTATGGTTTTTGTGAAGTGTAGCTGTCAGACAGTGAGGTGGCATGGTGGAGGCCAAGAAAGGGTGTTTGCTGCTGTGAGCTGATGTGGTCGTAGGCAATGGTGCTTGTCTGCAACTGATGTGAGGAGTGCTGTGGGCAGAGAAGGATGTTTGATGGGGATACATGCGCTTGTCAATTCAATATGCTTTTCCTAGCTGGAAGCTGGATACTTCTCGGCTTTGTTAATAGAGCCAACCTTGTTGTGGAGCAGGGAACTGACAGCCTTTCAAGTGCAGAGATTCTCATGGTTTTAAGACTTATTGTCATACCATTTTGGGGGCATTTTTAAGCTCTTCTGAAAGTTACAATTGTGGAGGATGCATATCTGGAACAGAAACTACTTTTGGTAGTCTTTTCAAAGCATAAGGTCTGGTGTGCAAAATTTTTGGGTACAAGGGAAACAAAAGGTGATGTGGTTAGAATATGAGACTGTAGGAAAATTAGCCTTTAGTACAGCAAGTATATACAGCAAATTTCAGAAAGACTGAAATCTTATGAAGTACCTTATCAGGTTTATGGATGAAGTCGCTTATATTGGAAAAGGAATGGGAATAGATGAGCATGCTTCTGGCTCTGTCATTAGTTGTAGTGGTTAACAACAAATCAAAGGTAATAATGTGCAATCAAGTTGATGACTTAGAGGCTCTGAAGAAACTTAAGGCTTTCTGCCTGTTGTGTATATATCAAAACTGTCGATATATAACTTGACCTCAGGCAATGGAGATGTATGGTTTTGGGGATCCAGAGCTTGAATCTGTTTATAGGTACTTTTGAAGAGCTGTCACCTTGAAATACAGAGTTGATGGCACAATTCTTCTGCAAGACAGAAATCTGTTCTGGAAGCAGCAATAAGCCCAGGATAAATCTTAGAAATCAGTCCTTCTTGTAAATAATTCCAGAGCCATTTGCTTGCAGTCTTGATTTGTATGTAAGTATGCTAAAAGCTATGACTACTGTATAGTTCGCTACCTATTCCAGCCATCTTTAAGAACTATCTTTTTTTCACAGAGAAGCTTTCTGACAAGAGGCTTCAGATGGATGCTTGGCACTCATGTCTTTTGTGGCAGAAAGCCAAAATGTATGGGATCAGAAGTCTGAGTAGATTAATCCTTCTATTCAGTTTAGGTCCATGTCATGGTATACACTATAAGAAAGTGTTTAAAGCTCTTTAAGGCTATTCATGTGTTAAGGACAAAAGTATGTGTGGTTGGGAAGTAAAGCAGTATTTTAAATAATGCCAGCAGGCTCTAAGTTTTTATCTGTGTCTTGCTTAAGGAAAGTAAAAATGACTAAAAATTGGTATGCTGTGGAAGGATGCATAGAAAATATATATTTCTTGACATCCTTCCAAAAGTACTATTTAAAGACAGTTTTGTAACTTTGGTACTTAGCAGCATTCTGTTAGCCTCAGTTTTCTTTCACATGGAACAGTTCCAGCTCTCACTTTCAAATTAGCCTGTTGTGTGATACCTTATGAAACAAAGTAAATATCAGGAGGACACACTGCAACAGTTATGTCTAAATTTGACCCCAGCATGCACACAGCTTGGTACAGCTATGAATTTTGTCCTTAAGAAACATTTTGGAAAACACTTGATCATGTGTGCACATGCTGCACCTGTACCACTGTAGATGTACACCAGGCACACCTATAAAAGGAAGCCTGAGGTCCACATCTCCAAAGCTGAAATGCTTGCGTAGCTGTTAGGTCAACATTGAAAGGTGCTTTACCAGCATGGAGGGCAGAGCGTACCATCCTGAGGTGTATGTGGTTATCAAGTTAGTACTTTGACAGCTCTCTGCAGGAAAAATGTTTGAGAAAAGTCACCTTGAAAATGTATAGATGAAATGTATGCAGAATTAATGTACAGTCCTGGGTATTTTCATTTAAACGCTAAAATATGGGGCTTGGGTTCTAACTAGACTTGTGGCTCTGCAAAGAAAACCAGACTGGTGTGATAGTGCCAGCCTTGCCTCTCTTGCAGCTGGTGGCTCCAGGGAAAAGTAGGTGTTGCAACTGGGAGGGTAACAGCCAAGGCTGGGCAGGCAAACACCAATTACAGACTCAAAGATGGCAGAAGATGTACTAATTAGCTGGTGAGGTATGGAAGGTTCAGCCATTTGTTTTAGGGCTCTGGCTGCTATTAATGTCCAATGTGGGCCTCACAGTTCTGGTGGAAAAAAGGCCGTATGCTGTTACCTCCTTGCCATGGGGAGGTGCAGTGGAGTTGCAGCCATGGAGTTAGTGTGACTTGTGATAGTGGTGGCCTAACGTAGAGCTGAACAAAAAGTTGATAAATTGTCATAGAATGGTTTGGGTTGGGAGGGACTTTAAAAACCTATTTTCCAACTGGTTGCTCAAAGGCCCTTCCAGCCAGGCCTAGAACACTTCTGGGGTTGAGGCATCCACTGCTTTTCTGGACAACTTTTTCTGGTGTCTTACTAACTTCACAATAATGGTATTTTTCCTAATACTTAATCTAAAGCTGCCCTCCTTCGTTACAAATCCAATACCCCTTGCCCTATCACTGCATGCCCTTGTAGGAAGTCCCTTCCAGCTTTCTTGTAGGCACTGGAAAGCTACTGTAAGGTTTCCCTTGAGGCTTCTCTGTTCCAGGCTGAACAATCCCAGTGCTCTCAGCCTGTCTTTATAGAAGAGATGCTCCAGTCTGCTCACCTTCCTGGCCTTCCTCTGGACTGTCTCCCAAGAGGTCTGTGTCCTTCCAGTGCTGAGGACCCCAGAGCTGGGTGCAGCATTTCAGGTGGGTCTCACCAGAGTGGTGTAGAGGGGCAGAATCCTCTCCCTCAAACTTCTGGCCACGCTGGCTTCGTGCAGCCCAGGACATGTTTGTCTGTCTGGGCTGCAAGTGCCTATTGCCAGATCATGTTGAGTTTCTCAACGTGCCCAAGACCTTCTCTTCAGGCCTGCCCTCAGTCCATCCTCTGCCCAGCCTGTACTGTGCTTGGGATTGCCCTGACCCAGGACCTTGCTCTTGGCCTTGCTGAACTTCATGAGGTTTGCGCAGACCCAGCCCTCAATCCTGTGAGGGTCCCTCTGGTGTCACCCCTTCCTCCAGCATGTTGGCCACAGCGCACAGCTCGGTGTCGTCAGCAGACCTGCTGAGGTGCACGCGGTGGCGGTGGCGGTGGCGGTGTCACTGACCCCGATGTGACACAGCGCCGGTCCCGGCACTGACCCCTGAGCAGGACGGGCCGGAGCCGCCCCGCGGGCCACCCACGGCCGCGCCCGCCAGATGGCGCCCGTGCGCCGGCCCGGCCGATGCCGGCGCTGCTGCTGATCCCAGCGCCGTGCCCGCCCATCCCGGGAGAGGATGTTATGTAGCATCTCCGGGTATGCGTAGGGGAGGTCGCTCGTGCTTTTCTGCCTGTGCTTGCGGTACTGGGGCCATATCTGCCTAGCTGTGTTTTCAAGGCTGCAGATATTTTAAGAGCTGGTTCGCAGTGACGCCAAAAGCAAAGGTTTTCAATTTCTCTCAAATTGTTTTATATGAATGATGTCTAAATGGTCTTGAAGGACAGAGAGTAACCTGTCCATGCAGAAAACCCAGCGAACTGGCTATTTTTTCTGTTCCTCTGCTTGCTTTGTCTCTGTTAATTTGCCAGTGTTCAAAATTATACTGAAACCCAAAGGAGAAGGGAACAAGCCTGAAGGTCCCGGTCCTTCTATATGCCAGAAGATCTGCATAGACATTCATCCTTTGGCATGACATCTTGCTCCGTGTTTTCTGTAAGGAGGAGATGGGCATGACTTTCTAGGTAGAGCTGGAGAACAGGGACATAGTCCCTCTGGTTACCCCAGCTGGCTGGAGGGTATGGTAGGAGCCCGTCGGGCTGTGGTGCTCTGTGCTTGCAGAGTGAGCTCTTCCTCACCAGGTTTTCACTGCCCAGAAGATCCCCTGGCAGGGTGAGGAGTGTGTTGCCTGTTGTTGTGGTGCAGCTCCATAAGTGTGCAAGTGGTCTGAGCACGTAGGTGGAAGCAGGAGCCTTCTCACAGCCACTCCACAAACACCAAAGACAACAGAAGAAATCCAAGCACTTTGATGTGCTTCTCTAGGCCCCTGGTAAGCTGCCCAAACTAGTTTAATGAGGCCCAGAGGCAGAAGAGGTAGGAAGAAATGGGCTCTGCTGAATAGCCAAAGGAGCCCTTCCTTATCAGCCTCATTCCTGGGGAGCTTTTGTGCTGAAGTGAGCCTGTCCCGAAGGTACAGGAGGGAGATAGGCCTGCCCGAGACTAGAGGAGAAACGTGTTTTCTTATTAAGTGTGAGGAGGCCACCTGGGGTCAGTAACTGTTGGTCCTCCTTTTGAAGGAAGGATGGGGCAGGTGCTAAATTCAAGTCTGCATAGTAATCCTGCCTGAGATGCAGGCTGTGACTGCCTCCACATCCCACTAATGGCCTTAGAAGGAAAAAGGGTGCCTCAGGAGGTCACCGAGACTTCAGATGGACTGGGCCTTCAAACAACAGTGACCATATCTTTCTGTAGAAGCAGAGTAACTGTCAAATAAGGAAGGGATGTGACTCACCTGGCAAACAAGAAAGGCTGACAGCCTTTGCAGTCTGCAGCCAGATTCATAGATCAAAGCTGTCAAGCACCCTGAACTGTGTGTGTGGTGAACTCCTCCACCTCGAGTTAAGACAAGCTAATAGCAGAAGAATCGATGAAAAATTCAGTATTGAGAAAATTTTCTGCAGAAAAGAAATGAGGAGGAATTGCTGGCTGGCACTGCAGAACTTGGGCATCTGGACAACTTGACCAAAGTATTCTTTAAAAATAAGATGGCGGTTTCTCAAAATTTTAGGCGTATGATTTGAGAATTTTGAGCTAAATCCTTGTAAACATTATCCTGTTAACATGAGGTGTTTGTAGCTTTATAGACTTTCCAATGGGTTTGTGAGACAGAGGTGCTAATAGTGAATCACCTGAATGACAGGTGTTGAAGCCATTCTCAAATAGACCAGAAAGCATTTTTTTTTTTTTTTGCTTTTTTTCCCCCTAATCTTCTACAAATACTGATTAGTGCTACAACAAACAAGACCTGTCTCCTTTTGTACCTGTCTTCCCACAGGAGAAAGAAAACATTTTTTTGGGAGTGGTGGGTTTGGGTTTTTGGTGGGTTTTTTTTCTTTTTTTTTGATTCCTTGATTTCAATCTTGGGAAAGGAAACCTTGCTGATAAATAATTGCATTAGGAACTAGCAGAATGGGCTTTAATGAAAGCGCCTTGTTCAGCAGTTCATTACTTAATTGTTCAATGGACTTTCTCAGCACTGCTTCCTGGTATTCATTCGAGTCCTTCATCTCTGATACCTGTAAACAATTAGCGTTCTCCCACATGGCACATAAACAGTTGATCAGTGTTTAACGGAATATTTGTGTGTGGCAGCAGTTAAACCTCTTAAGGAATCTTCCTGTCCTCCTCCTGCCTTTCTCTTCTGTGGTCTTTCCTCCCAGTTACCGATGTATTCAGTTTGTACAGAGATTCTAAATACGGCTGTTTATAGGTGATGCTGCTGTCTTCTCTTTCCTAAGAGCTGTAATTGCACAAAAAATGTCAGGTTTTAATTGTATATCTCTAGTAGTCTTCTAATGTTCACACCTGCTTTTCAGTTTGTTACAGGGGTAAGCCGATGATGGGAACATTATATTCCCCTCTCTCATACTAGAAAAATTGCAGTGGTTCCTGGGTCTTCTGTGAGGTTCTTTTTATTTCTGTCCTCTTGGGTTTGAGCAGATTACAATGCTAGTTGCCTCTTGACTGGCCAAAAGCACAATATGTGGAAGCAAGAATTACTATGAAATGTACATTACCCAGTATGTAGCTTGGCCATTGGGTGACATGGAGTGAGATCTGTGGTTAAAATGTGTGTTAAAATGGATTGAAAATCAACATATAATGAAAGACTCTTAAAAGTACATTTCTGAATCACAGGACTTACTGATATGGAATACATACAAATGAGCAAAGTCTGGGAACTGCTTCTTAGACAGTGGTGAAGGGTAAGTAAGTAAAGCCAACCCCAACTGAACAATAAAAGAGGCTGACTCCTATGTGCTTCTACAATATGGAAGGTGTCCTAAACAACAGCTTTCTTTGAGTGAAGCATTGCCCAGCCCTGGTGCTAGTTTTATTGTGTGGTGATGAGGCATGAAAATTGCCATAGGAAGGTTTTCTGTGCTGCAGTACTGCTTTGAAAAAGAACCAAGCCCAAATTTGTGAATGTGGTTGCATTGCTTCCAGTTTTCATCAGATAATGCACAACTTGAATGAATGTGTTTACAAAGAACTTTTTAAAATGTATTGAAGTAATAGAAACAATGTAGTGGTATCTGAGATGCCAATCCTTTGAACATCAGCTGCAGTTGAAGCACTTCAGGATTTGATGTGTGATACTTGTGATTCTCTTGGTCTTCAGCATTCTGTGGAAGAAACTGACTTCAAGGATCAAAGTTACCCATATTTTACACAAAAAAAAGATTGTGAATAACAACTAACTTGCAATTTACCCAGCAACAAGTATTTATTTGTCAGTAAAGACCTTCAGAACAAGGGAGAAAATGAACTAGCTCTTTTTTAACATTTTTTTTCTTGTAATGACTAAGGTTTCTTAATAACTATGCTTTGCCTTTAAAAGTAGAGATACTTTTATTTGGAACCTGGAAAATGTAAGTACTGCAAGTACTACCTGTATGTTTTGTCTGACTGACCATTTCTTATTAATTATAAAGCTAGAAGTAGATTGGGTTGATAAGGCATAACCCTGAAGCTGCTTCCTGTACATGATCCTTAGTATTTTTGAAATTCTTTTCTTATCACATTCTAATCGTGTCTGGCATCATGACACTTGCCTTCAGGGGATGACAGGCTGTGCTCCTGTGGGATTTTTGTTTAAGTATTCTAGCATAAATTTTAGGAAGCTTCTATTGACTAGGTAACACTTTCAACTTGTGGATAGCATGCTGTCTGCACCCTGGCATGTAAAGACTAGTACAGGGATACAAAACATTGACATCATAGGCAACAGTCCAACAGTCTGAAGTTGATATTCCTTAGTTCTATGTCTGTGCTGTGACCAGAGCAAACTAAAATTTGTCAGGATTGTTAGCTCAGGGAAAGCCTAGAGAAGTAAATAAAATTCTCAGCGTTGCTTCAGTCTTTAAAAAATCTCTCTAAAAGGTAGGAAGCTCTTGCCCTTCACTGAAGCCTGAACTAAATATCAAAGACATTTCTTGAAATAAAACCAAATGTGCTGAAAAAACAGGTGCAGGGTGTTTTTGTTTTTTCTGGAAGCTCAAATAAGTTCACCAAAGGGCTGATATTTCAGCAGCAAGTAGTGCTAGTTGCTGTCTCCACATAGCACCTCTTTGCATCATAAAACCATTCTTTTAATGAAAACCTGAAATATCTCCTATCCCTTACTGTAGAATGTATAGCTCTGGTGCCACTAGTTGGGCAGATTTTTTGGGTTTGGTTTTTTTTAATAGGACTGAATTCATTTGATGGACCTAGTTTGTGAGTTTCTTCTGTAAAGCCACCATGTGGTACATCAGGGCAGCATCTGAAGAAAATGCTTCACCGGAAATATGTAGTATCACTGGGGAACCTATCGCATAAAGTAAAATGAAGATCTAAAACACTGAAAAAACCCTCCTCTGTAGAATGTCCAGCTCACAGTTTCTTAACTCTTCTAAGCTGATGTTTCATGAAGGCAACTCTTGGGCAAATTCATCCTGTATAAAAAGAATCAGTCATTAAGTCTGTACTGCTGCTGCCAGGTCTTTGTAAGCTTCTCCCTTCAGACCAAAACAATGTTTAATCAACCATCTCTACACAAACGAGGCAAAAAAGGTCACTTTAAAAAAATCCATTGTTTTTCCTGAAGTGCTCATTCCATATTGCTATGGAATACCTTAAATTTTTGGAATAGAGTGACATCTGGCAAGTATGAATTACTTTGGCAGATTTACACAAGACTGTTTAGTCCATCAAAAGCACTTTTTTTTTTCCATCTATACTTCAAATTTTAAAAAATTGAAGAATATCAAGTTATTTGTTCTTATCAGTATGGTCTGTCAGGAGGACATCTAGAAAATTAAACCTTTTACATAACAGGTCTCATTTCCATTTAAAGTATTGCATATGTTCTTTCCCATTACTGGTTAACTTGGTCCATGCGTGGGTCTGCTCTTCTCCTACTCACTGTCTTGAGTCCTTGATGATTGGAGTGGTGAATAGAGAAGGAAAATGGTGCTCAGGGGAACACAGGAAAAACGAAAAAGGTAGAGAATCTGAAGAGACAAAGTAGTTACCATATCTCTTTTTCAAACAGTTCCTCCTTTCATTTGGAGAGTAAGAAGCTTATAGTGACCCACTCTATCTGGTAATGAAATGGCAGCTATATATAGCTCTGACCTGAGTGGGAGTTCTTCAAAGGATAACTTAAGTAGGGTGTTGTACTCATCAGGAGACAAAGTTATTGTACGAACAATGCATGCACATCTCTACCACCTACTAGTTTGCTTTAAAAAGGACATCATGCTAAAAAATGTTAAAAATTCGTTTTAATGGAAAATGACAGTGCTGTAGTGCTTCAAGTATGTTCTCACCAAACTGAAGGAGTCACCGCATTAGGTGGGAGAGTTTAATCACAGTTGTAAAACATCTCTCTTCACACCCATAGACCACTGGAAAACTCAGGATTGGACTCTTAGATTTACTTTATTACTCAGGCTTATTTGTGTCAGGTCAAATGAATGTAAATCCTGTGAGAGCTGACATAGTTACTGTTACCCAAGTAGGAGAAAATACAAGTGTACAATTTCCTAAAATCTTTCTGGTTGGAAACAACTGAAGGTCAGTTGATCTAATCTTCTCAAAGCAGGGTCAGATGAATTCAGACCACACTGTATCAATGCAGCATTTGGATTTCTGCAGCATGCAGCAATTCTCTTAATAAATAAACCAGTATTTCTATGAATTGTATCTTCATAAATTAGAATGCCTTTAGTAAATCACATGTTCCAACTGGAAGAATGGGGATCATAGAAGAATGCATCGTGTACAGTTACTCTTTGTAACTGTAGTTACTCTTTGAGGCTGCAATACTGTATCGTGATCAGTTGCTGAGTATGTTGACCTGTTTGACTGGCTTCTTGGATGCCTGGTTGCTGAAGTAGCTGGCTTCAGGGTGACTTAGTGGCACTTGAGTTACTATATCCTCCAGTGCTGTTAGATGGGATTAAGATTCAAGTAACCACTAAATTGCTTTTCTTCTGAAAATACCTCCTAAAATATTAATTTTGAAGGTGCATTCATGAAATACAGGCTTTGTGTTGCTGTTTAGAGGCATGATAAAAGCAATAGGCATTTGAGCTTTGTCGTGTTATAGTGTCTTTATGTGCTCATTATGTGGGACACCAGACCTTACTCATTCATGGTCCATGAATGGTCAGGGATTTGTTCTTGAAATGTTTACAAGACCTTCAGGAAATTCTTCAGAAACAACTGCTTGTGAGTACCAGTCCAGGGTACTTCTGGAGGACTACATAAATAAAAGGCAATTAAGATTTTCATCTTTTAAATCTACATGATATCAAATAAGGTTGAGAAACTGGTCATTCTGGATGAGTAGCAATCTTGTTATCTGAACTTGAACCTCCAAGTTTGTTTTGTTTTCACATTCAGCATGTTTGCATCATGCTGCCTTGCAGTTAGCTGAAGTTGCATTTTGTACCCTTTCAGACAAAATTTTTATGAGCGTGGATTCCTTCCAGGTAATTTGATAGTAAAGGGAAAGTTTGATAAGTTGTAGTTATGCTTAGAAGAACCACTCTGAATTTTTGGATGGCCAAAAATATGTTTATTGACTTAGTGAAAATTTGATTTGGGCTGGAGATTATTGTGGAGACTCGTTTGATTTCTGTTGGTTTTCTGGCCATCTGAGGATGTTTAGGGAATGTTCGAGGTATCTGCTCATGACAAGACTATTTCCAGTAGGTGCTGGTGACACTGGTAGGTGAGTTGGCTGTGGAGAAAGAGCATGTTGTTCTAAAGAATTCCACTGCTCTGCACCGATGCTCAGATTCACACTCTAAAGGGACCGTTGAATCTTGGGGTTTTTTGTGCTGCTTGCTAGCATGTCAGTCTGTTACTGTTCAGTGAGTCTGCATTATTCTGTGTAAGTAATTCTTTATTCATTCTGTAAGCTGTTAATTATTCTTAATTCTGTTTGTATAAAGTATTCTGATACTTCAGCCATAGATGTTCATATATTTTACTCTAAACCTCCAGTTGTCTTTGCTAATACAGCTAATTCCTACTCAGCAGAAATCTGTCTTGTGTTCTTCCTTGCCAATCCCAGTGTGCAAATACAAGAGGAGAGAAAGGTTCAGGGTGTCCTGCTGAATGTGAAACTGAAATCACTCAACATGGATACAGAAATAATAGTTTGAGAACAGCAAAAGGAAAACTGGTCACAGAGGGCCTGGTTCCGCTGACTTAGACCACTATTTATTTTGTGATAGAATTAATTCCAATTAAAAACAAACAAAACTTCGTATGTAACTAATTGTGTTTGGTTCTTAGTTTACCGACCAGTTTTCTGAGTCTTTCTCTAGGTTACTGTAACTTATTTTGGTTTGTGGTTATTTGGTTGGTGTTTTGGTGTGGGATTTTTGGTTTGATTTGGTTTTTAAGTGCGAGGAAAAGACTCCAAAACTTGAGTTTACATGTTTCAAATGAAGGGGTTTCAAATTAAGTGTGTCACACTTTTGTCATAGTG
Source organism: Sitta carolinensis (assembly GCA_032173965.1). Classification (NCBI taxonomy): domain Eukaryota; kingdom Metazoa; phylum Chordata; class Aves; order Passeriformes; family Sittidae; genus Sitta; species Sitta carolinensis. The sequence goes on along the minus strand of JAVUNC010000005.1, from coordinate 28,343,106 downwards.
ATCTTCATGCTGATAAAGAGAGAAGTGGTTAAGAGATTTAAGAATCCTTTATGGTAATTGTCAGGCTCTAAAAATTTCTGGAACTTGCCAGATCTTGAATGCTAACTTTACTCTGCAGCATAATTATGCTGTATGCTTTGTAAACAACTCCTGATTTTCTGTTCTTTGTTTGATTGTTTGATCTCCATTGCACCCATGAATGCAAACTCAGTTCTGGTGTGTATAAACAGCTGCTTGTATATATCAGGTGTACAAAGCAGAAAAAGGAGAAAGCTTAAACACCAAACAAAAAAACCAAAAAAAAACAAAACAAAAAAAAAACCAAAAAACAAACAAAAAAAAACACAAAAAAAACCCAAAACAAACAAACAAACAAAAAAAAACCAAAACAAAAAAAAGAACCCAAAAAAAAAAAACAAAAATACCAAACATTTTTAATGCATTCCTGCTTTGTGTTCACTTATCTACTTTTAATGAGGACTTCAGAGGTCCCACGTTTAAGGGCTTGTAGAGGAATGCCATGCCAGATTGTGTGATGTTTCCTCATTAAGTTTTACATCAGTAAATGGATTTTGATGTTGTCAGAGATTAATTCCTTGAGGATGGGAAATCTTACAGAGTATTAAAGTTACTTGACTGTTATTTAAGGGTTGGTGCTCTGACATGACTGTATATTTTTATAGGTATCTGCATAAAATATTTTCTTGGTAGATCAGCTGTGTGATCTAATGGTTAAGTTATCAAAAATAATCCTACAGTAAGCTCAACATGTTTTTAAATTGTGATCACAACTAAATTTTTTGAATATTAGTATATTGTCTCTGAGAGCAAACTGCTTATTGTAGTACGTTATTGTGAGTCTCAAAAATTGGTGATGATAAACTCACAAATTCTTGAATTAGAGTGATTAAGCTTGATCCATGCAAGTTGTGGCTATGAAATATTTGCCAAAAATTGTTGGTTCATTATATTTTAGTCCTAGGAAAGGGGGATCCTGGATGCAGCTGTGTGCTAAGTAGGCCACATCATGCTTTAGCAAAGAAGCCAAGAATACAATTTACAGAAATAAGTTTGAGAAATTTGAGGTGATACCTGTAGTTAAGCAATAAATTGATGTTAAAACTCTACATTTCCAGCAATCTGTGCTGTTTTTACTGTGGTTAAATTTTCCTATGTATTCTTGTAAATGTAGATCTTAGAAGAAAAAAAAAAAAAAGAAAAGTCATCAGATCAATTAATACAATTAAAAAACACAGAACAGGCTGTGATTCTTCACACAGCCCATTGTGCTGCTACATGATCTCCTCTACTGTTACGCTATGTGCAGAAAGTCTGGATGTTTAAAAAAATGATTGGACAAAAGAGAGCAGGCAAGGAGTGGAAAATAAAGTTGTCAGATCCTCCAGCTGCAGTACAAAGCAAACTCAAATGCTAGTTGCTGAGGTTTCTACAGCACATGGCTAATAATGCATTATCTTCCTGTATTCTTGACTTTGATCAGCTATTGTGCTAAAATGTGGGTCCTGGCTGTCAAAATCTTTCCCACTTTCTGTGTCCAGGAATGGCTGGAGCTCTGAGAGAACAGATTGTCTGGCTCTTTTTTACATTTTTTTTTTTTTTTTTTAGCCAACCTTGTTTCCAATCTGGTCTGAATGCAATCAGTTATCTGTAGATAGCAAGCAGTGACTGGCTATGAATAATGTCTGTGTTACTTAGAAGTGACATCTGTGACTTGCCAGACTGCCTACGTGAAGTGCCTCCAATGTTCTCGCTGTAGCTCGTGCACCCTTGCAGGAGGGGACAGCAGCCTTAGTGCAGGACCAGCGTGCTCTGCTTCACTCTGCTGACCTAGGTCATGCACTGCTCTAGCCTGAGATCCCAAATCCTCGTATATGTGATCCACTTTGAACTGGCACCAAGGCTGGAGCAGGGCTACATGCCACTCCTGTTGCTGATGCCTGTGCCCTCTTCTGCTGTTATACAAGTGGTAGCACACAGGAAAAACAGGACTTCAGAAACCCTGTGTTCTGACACTTCTTCAGAACATTTCCTTTTCTGAAAGAGCTTAAGTATTGAGCTTGACTCATGAGGATTTTGCAGAGAAAGCTGAATTTTCACTTCAAGGGTCAAAACACAAATCTTTTGCAAGTGATAATATGATCAGCAGATCAACCTGGTGGTGGCTGAAGAGTATGTTTTAAGAGACTTCTGAGCTTCATCTGCCTCTAAAAAGGGAACAGAAGGATATTTGCTCAACTGTAATTAAAGCTAGGATCTAAAAGGCTCTAGTTCCTTTGAGGTGCAGGTGTACCTAGTGCAGTATTAAATAAAATCTGATTCAAAGGGCTGCAGTTGCTAACTGCTTGCACTTACAGCCTAGAGAAGATACTGATGACAGATTGTTCTCACTGCCATGGCAAATTCTTTATCCCACTATATTTCATTATGCTGTTAGGCTTCAACCTAGTGATCATGGCATTCTTTCCCTACCTTCCCTGAAGTGTGTGTAGCGTTTGTACTGTTTCTATTTACAGGTGGGTCAGTGTTTGCCACCATTCAGAAGAGATGGAAATACCCTTTTTAGAAGGGAAGAAAATTAACAGGGACAGTTAATTGAACAAAATACACTTATTTATCAGTAACCTCTCATGTCTGTTAGCTGTCCTGAGTGTTGATTCAACAAGGAATCTAGAGATACGCTTAAGGATGGAAGAAGGCTGGTTTGCTGTGCTCACATCTTTCTTCTTGGTTGGGAGAAAGGAAAATGACTCTCGCATATAAGCTGTAGTATATAAGAAAAGTGGTTTTAGAAGGAGTTCTAATAGTGAATTCTGTCTAAGGAAGAATAATTAAAGCTTTGTAACCTACTAAAGCAAATGACTGAATGCTGTCTGAGAATGCTATTATTTTGAGTTGGACTTGATGATTGTTGTGGGTCACTACAGATGCAAGATGTTCTATAATTTTTTTTAAAAGCAAATCCATATCACAAGATACTTAGAAACTCAGGGTTAAACTCATTAGCACCAAGTAAGGGGAGTTTTTGATCTTTTTATCTCAGTTCGTGTTGAGTTGTGTGTAATTAAAATACTTTATAGTTTATGTCATGTTAACTTAATGCTGAACGAGATCCCTGAAGCCTAACTATTATTTGTTTGTATCAATTGATGGTGAAAAAGTAACCGAGTTTAGTTATGCCTAAGGAAACCAGACAGGGTTGCAGGTTAGGATGCCTCAGAGTTCTGACCAAGTTTGTGTGTGATCAGTCTCCTGGACCCTGGGTGTTCTTTGGGACTTATGGACAAATTAATAAAGCTTTGCTGCTGTGTCAGTATTTCTCAAGCCAGCAGGAGAGGGTTTGGGCTTGCTGTTAACTTTACATCTATAATCTCCAAAAACCTAGTAGGAAACAGGATGGGTTGTTCTCCATCATCAATGTCGTTATTAACTGGCGGCTCTGAGGAACTCTGTTATGCAGATATGAAGACTATCCTATGAAACCAACCCTTGAATCTGCACACAGGTCTTTTCTTGCAGCAGATGAATAACTCGTTCACACGTGCTAAGGTGTGTATTTAGAGAAGTTCTGTTTCCTGTCTAGCCAGGAGATGGCTCTGTCTAGCCATTCCCAAATCACGTCAAGATTTCTGAAGCTAGAGATAATTGGTATTCCTTAGGAGAATCGTTTTTAAAATTGGCATTTTATGCATATGTTTCATGAGATGCAGGATAACTGTAGGGAAAAGCTTGAATGGGAAGGAATTCTGATCAGAATTACAGTAAGAAAAAGGGATGTATACTGATACTCTTGCCTGTAATTGGAGATCTGTTTGTAGGAGGTCAAGATAAAAGCCTTACAATGACCAGAACCTGGCTGAAAAAGCCTGGCAAGCAGTCACAGCATTGTCTGGGTTCTGCAAACACAGCTTTTGGACTGAAGCATAAGCAGCTGTGTAGCATGGTTTTCTTATTTCTTTAGAAGTGTTGTTACACTAGTAGCTGTTTTCACTGATCTTGAAATAAAATAAAATAATAGCGGTACATGCTGAGTGGCCTCATGCTGTTAAGCCACTGATATTTCATGTCAGTCACAGGAAGAAATGGGAGGGCTACTGACACAGTCTTTGGTACTTAGTGGTCTTGTACAGGATTGGGGGACCCAAGAGGTGTGAATAAACAGAGACTATTTTACTGAATTGAAATACCAAGGCAAATACTTGGGAACATCCATCAAGAGCAGTTGTCCTCTGTCTGCTGCAAAAAGTGAGGAAAGCACATGTGTCTTATGTGCTGCATTGAGGGAAGTATCATATGAAGGGAGTATTATGTATATGTAGATTATATAGTTAAAGAACTCAGCTAAAAGAGCAGATGTGGTCTGAACATGAGTTGGATTTTTGACCTATTAATGCAGGTGGTAAGGATCATAATTAATGCTTTTGTATCATCTAAATGCACAAGTGAATCCTTGATGATTAGGTCATGTGAAGTAATTACCGAGTATCTTGTCTACTGATGTAGCTTCTTAGGTCAAAGAAAACAGGAGTAGTTTTCTCTGGGCAGTAGGTTATTAACAGTGGCTTTTTTCCTTAAGTCAAATTAAAGCCAGGTACTTGGGTAGTATAAAGCCCTTTATTGTTCTTGTGGTGTCTTCTCTGTTGCATTGCAGATGACTTACTGAATTTAGACACACATTGATAAATCTATAGAGTATTCACCTAACATGGCTCTCTTAAGGTAGAAGACTTTAGTCCAATTGTACTCTCTACTGGTAACAAATGTTGCTAAGACTTCATGTAAGCAAACATTACTGAAAAAGGAGGAAACTGCAATTTCTAGCTAGTAAATATTAAAAAGTTTGACACTATTATTGTCCCAGCTACTAGACAGCTGGGCTTCTTTGTGAATTTTTTGCTATGGTCGGTTTTGTTTCAGCTTGGAGAAATGTCAACATATTTGCTTTTCTTTTTCCCCAGTGGTTTTGTGGAACTGGGTAGCTTTTGGGCACACAAGACTGACTTGTTGTTGGGGTTTCTTTACCTGATATTTAAATATTTATATAATAATACTCAAGTACTTCTGACCAGTTATAAAATATGTATGGCTGAATGGTCTTGTATAACTGTTTTGCAGCGAGACAACATATGAAGAGGTAATCAGTAGAGGGAGCTGTGTGGAAGATCAGTGGTTTTTTACTTTCTGGGGTCTAAGTTCTCTAAGGCAAGACAAGACTATTTTAAAAAGTTTGGAGAACTGGCCAGTTTGCTGTAAAATACCACTGTCTGTGTACTTGAGGGACTGGTGTAAATGGATCTAATTGCATTTCTATACAAATAAGTATAACTGCAATTATCCTTTTTCAGATGTTCATGAAACCAGAGGCTGATCATAGGAAAGTTGATTTTGAGATGCAGATCCCAACTTGGTCTGTATGTATTTTGAACAACAAGTTGCAAAAAAGAGAATGGAAAGCACTGATTTTTTTAAAACCCTTGAGTATCTGTGAGGCTCTTTAGTACAGGGAACATCCTTGTCTTAATTTTTCAGAGCTGATTTACAACTGTGCAAACACTTACCCACTAAGAAAAGTAATTGTATTTGATTTTTCCCCCACCCTCTTTAATCCTTGTACTTTTTATAACTCTAAAGTAGGATATCTTGCCAGCTGCCTTATGAGCAGCTGAGACATCTTTATTACCACTCATCTAGGAGAAGGGTGGGATAGCCAGGTGGGGAAGGAATATTTACTACAATCATGTAAAGAGAAGTTATTCCAAATTCTTGGCACATCTAAGATAAAGAGGATCAAGAAAGCAGACTTGAGCTTTTTGTGATTCTTTGATTTACTTCATCTGAGTCTTCTAAATCTATTGAGAATTAATGTGAGGCTTTTAGTGCAGCCCTGTGAAATAGAAGGTTTGCATTAGTATGCTCTTCACTTCTGATGCACAACAGCTGGTTGTTGAACATGTAATTTTGCGAAAGTTAAAATAAGTGATTTAAGAAAGAAGCTTTTGCTTGTAACTTGTGCATGCATGTAATTAGTAGGTTTAAACTTTTCCATATGCATGATTGTTCTTTTGCATTACATAAGTCTTCAAGAGTAGGTTTAATTACCTAATTAAGCCTATGGTTATTATTTCCTGTGGAACATTTTAATTACAAATAAAATCTGAGGTGAAGTATCTAATGTTGAAGGAGAAGGTTTGTTCTGAGATTTTACAGCCATTTATGCTGGTGTAACTTAGTAAATGTTTCCATATGAAACTCTGCAGAGTGGGAACACTTATTTACATATATCCACCCACAGAAGCAATTCCTCTAAAGGTAGCCTGCAGAAGACATTTTTGAAGGTGCTCTCAAGCCACCTTTGCTTTGTAGCTCAAAGTAGGAGGCCTAGAAATGGTTGCAGTTAAGTGGTTTATATTCTTAAAATAATCTTTTCTTGTACATGTGTTGGATTAGTTACCTACATCTTGATGGGCTGGTGGACAGGTTCTCCACGGCATGTGTTTTTGAAGGTTTGCAAGGTATAGGACAACAAATGGAATTTCTTCAAAATTTATATCCTTGAAATAGTAGGTGTTAATTAGCTCTTTAATGACTAAAAAGAAATTCTCCATTTAATACATCCGATTTTTCTTTGTGATGAGAAGACATTTGTCGCTGTTGTGAATGACACAAGACACGAATTTCCCCAAGACAGCTTGGAGAGATGAGCTGACTCCATTTATTAGAAACAAATCACTCCCTTTTACACGTTTTGCCAGAGACCACTGTGATTGGTGAAAGAAACACAACCCCTTCATCCACACTGATCAAACCAGAGGGACATCAAAAGAAATGTCCCACAGAAAGAATGAACAACATGAGTTTTCGTTTCGAAAACAATCCTGATGTTTATGTTCAAGCTGTGAGAACAAGCTTCAGAAATGCAAAACATCAAGAGAAAACAGAGTTCTAGAAACTTAGAAACTGTAGGGCTGTAAAACCAGACTACAGACATTACAGAAAATATCTATTTAGACTTTCTCGAAGTCCTGGATTCTCAGAAATCTTGATCTTTTAAATTAAATGTTGAAACCTGGAAGCAGAGTGGGTGAATTCTTATTTGTTTCTTCAGATTTTATTCTTTTCAAGAAGACATTTTATGTGAGAAGATATTCTCTTCTCTATCCCTCAACTGTCAAGAAAATGCAAGTCAAAACCTATATTTTTCCAGCTTTTTTTTCAACAAAAGCAAAAAGAAAAAAAAAATCAGATAATCCTGTGTGTATAGCAATGGCTCAAGAACTAGTGCTTGTACGATCACCTGAGTTTTCTGTTAGCCAAGACCTGAAGCTTTAGTGTGAAAATGATTTGCAAAAAAACTTACTTGGAAAAGGACACTATAAAGATCAAGTCCACAGACTGCTCTTGTGGAGGAAGCCATGCTCTCCTTTCTACAGGAAAGAAAGTGAAACAGATGGACCAAGTGGTTTGGCAGAAGCAGAAAGTTTTATGTGGAAAGGATTTAGAGTTTAGGAATTTTGGTTTAGTGGCTTGCACACACCCTTCTGACTAAGTACTTATTAATTTTTTTAATAAGGATGTGGTTTGCGATGCTGAATTTCTTGAGGGGTTTCGTTGAGAGGTAGGGGAGGTAGTCTTTCTTGATAATTTAATTCATATGTGATTAATGCTGTGCACTGGAAATGCAGCACAGACAAGGAGATGAGCTCCAGAAATCTCTCTCTTGCTGGGGAGAATAGCCATGATTTGTTTGCCCTAGTGAAGTGAAATGTGGTCACAGATACGTGCTTGCGTTCACGCTTTCCAGTGACTGGAAGAGTTGTGGTGGAAACAAACCAGATTTTCATGCCACTTCCCAGAATAAGTGTGAGCCCCTTTTAGGACTGGCAATGAGAGAGGTTAACCTATATCTTCTCTGTTGGTGAAGCTTTATGAAATGTATGTTCTGTGGATGGTTCTTGTTCCCAATAGATTTCTTTCTCCTTCAGCAGTCAATGTCTGGCTCAGGGCCCTGGAGTGCAGCAAATCAGGTGGATGGAAGAGATGTGTCACCTGGTTGCTAGGCTAGCTTTAGGAAAAGCAGCTATGGCTTTACACAAACTATAGCATAGCTATTCTGGCTCTAGCCATAGAATGAAGTGAAGGAAAAAATCCCCAGCAATTTCAGGCTTGTTGAGCTTGTTGGGGATTTCAGGTTAATTTGGGGGCAAGTGCCTCTTGTACCCACACAAATAATTAACAAAGTTCTGAAGTCAGTTTGCATTAATTACTCTGGAAACAAATTTTACTGAATACAAAATAAATTATTCCACTCTAAGATAGATGGAGGTACTTCTTAGAATAAACTGCTTTGCATCTTATAGCTGTCAGCGTGCTCTTTAAGTTGTGCTATTAGTTGCTTGTATCAACCTGTCTACTGTTGTGTCCTTAAGTGATCTGGAATCATCTTCTTTGCTTATAGCTTTGCCTCTGTGTGTGTATACATACATATACACACATGTAGCGTGTATCTTGTTTATAAATAGATCTAGAGCCTGCAGCCCAGCTTTTGTTGTAGCTCACAGTTTCTGTGCTCTGCTTCCCTGTTGTCTTGGTTCAAGATCTTTCCCTCCCTGCCCTTCAGAGTCCTGCCCTGAGAATAGCAACCAAACTGTTGAGAGAGAAAGGGAGTGTCTGGATCAGTACTGCAGTGAAGTTGTCAAAACTGAGATGGCCCTGGAGAGAGAAATCCTAAGGCCTATATTGTGTCACTTCAGATCGTAAGACAGATGATGGGGCAGGTCCTCCTTTTTCCCAAGCAGACTACCATGGATATTTTTGCCATCAGAAAATAGTTGAAACCTGAAGCTCCATTAAGATCTTAAGCAGAAAAAAATCTGATGCAAAATCCAGTCATAGTATTGGGCATCCATTATTCCTGGGCAGAGGAGTGAGCAGGAGATACTGGGCTGAGTATAAAGCAAACTGCATTCTGCACTGCACAGATCATCCTCTCTAACCATGGCTTTCTGGCTTGCTCTTGTGAAAACTCTGCCTTTTCAGGAAAGGTGGCTCTGCACCAGCAGTGTCTTTGCTGCAAGGGCAGCCTCTGGAAGTGCTGATGCTGTTACTGAGCCTGTTCCTGCTGTCCCTTTCCCTTTCCCTGAGATCTCCTGGCACTGCTGGAGCCAGATGGACCAAGATCCAGTCTCAAACAGCTTCCATTGCATCGTCAGTCTTCTCATCACAGTACTTTTCCCTCCCTATAAGCAGTTCCAGTTATTTATGTGGCTTAATGGAAGTTGTTTTCTGTTACCTTTCCCTTCCCTTCCCTGCACAGCAGTGCCTTGTGTTTTGGCCTAAGGCTATGGGCCTCCCTAAGCAGCTTTCCTCCCAATTTCTAAGTCCAGGCTCAATCTGCTGCATTAGTGTTGGCGGTTTCCCAGCATTGACAGTGCTGACTATGCTGCTTATTTGTCTCATTGGATATTGTTAAAATTAAGTTTCAGTGTCATTTTTTAAGCTGTTTGGTAGATGAGTGTTGTTTGTACCTAAGCTGTCATAGTTTCATTGATATTGAGAGATTTAACTGAAAGAACAATCCTTTCTACATTATGTCAAGTATTGAAGTCCTCTCTGAAACTTACCCTTAAACAGCTGTGCACTTTAAACATTTTTCTTTGGAATGTTTTTTTCCCTTGATGAGCATCTGTTTCCACATCCAGACTGTTGGTGTTACCTCTCCTGTTCACCTGAATAACCCCTTCTGCTCCTGGGTATCACAGCTCCTTGTTAGGATAGGGGATGAGGGTTGGGAAGGAGTTTGGTTGTTAAATCTCTTCCTGTCCTTCAGCTAGCAGGAAGATGGTGTTTCATTCTGTCAGCTTTCACTTGGAGGATTTCTAGACCCCAGATGTATGTTCTCAGCATTCCCAGATTGGCTCTCCTTCCTTGGAAGCAGAAGCTGTAGGGGAATGCAAGAGACTTCCAATTTTAGTGGCACAAGAGCTATGTAAATGTAGCTATATCATTGCTAGGCCAAGCTGGATATCCAGCTGCACTGCATCATGTGGCTTTATGATCCTGTCTCCACCAGCTCATGAGTCTCTGTTTCTGATCTGTTTTTTGGTATCAGCATGCACGTCTTTGCAGATGTGTGAGCTCAGGGGTCTTTATCTTACCATTTCAAGCACTGGCTCCTGAGCTGGGATTGGCAGGGAGCCCAGCAGCCATATGGCAAAGGGCATATTGCCCAATGCTGAATTCTCTTCACTGACTCCGTTTGGAGTCATATCTAAGTTTTGAACACTCCAAACTTTTGGATGGACTAGCCTGTTCTTCCACTTTGAAGCACTCTCACCAGAAACAAGTGGGCAACTCTGATCCTTAAACTACAAAGGAGGATTTAAAACTTTTTTCTTACCAACGCCATGAAATGAACTCTCCAGCAATACTTTTCTTAAAGAGGTGTGCTTAGAATGTGATAAGCAACATGAGCAAACCCAAAAGGGTGATGAAATTACTTAAGACATACAGCATTAATGAAGAAATCAGATCTTCTAGATCAGTAGTAACTATTTCAGAAAACCTAGTCCATCGGTTTCAGATAAAACTTTACATACTGAATCTTGCTTTCTTTGGCTCCCAGGGCTGTTCTGGATTGCTTGTGTGTTACACTATAAAGTTAGGCATGTGGTAGTTTTAATAAATGCTTATTCCTGTATCTTGGTCTAATGAAGAAATGTTTCAGGATAAGCTGAACATTGCAAAACCTTACTTCAGTGTTTATTTTTCCTTAAATCGTGTTACAAAATGACAGGTTGCACAGCAGCTAAAGCAAGGCTGTCAAGGGAAGCCATCTAGATACTAACTGATGAAATTTTAACCAAGCTTTTCATGATAAAGCTGTTTGTCAGTCAGGTCCCTGCTTATGTATGCATTTGAAGAGTGGCATTAAGTTAACTGTTCTCCTTGAGTTAATACTTACACAGGCATTTTAGCCTGGCTGTCCTATAGTGTTCTACTATAAAATTTGCAAAAATCAGTGCAGAATGGAATGATGATTAAATCTGCTATAAAATTACTTGTTTTAAATAAATGTGTGCCATATAGGTAGTAGAAATTCATGCCTCATTGCCAAACTTGAAACCTTTTTTCTCCTTGTAAAGCCTACTAAATGTTGTCAGATACCTGAGGATCATGGATCATTTTTCAGTAATACTGGCTCCTAAAGGGAAAAATTAATATGCTGCTTCTAATTCTAACAGAGTAAAATGGCTGGATGGTCCCTTGCAAACACTGGAGTAATAAAATTCTTCCCTGGGCACAAGTTTAGAGCATTCTCTGTTAAGAGTGCTGCACATGACTTGATGTTGAAGTGCTTTCTATTTCAGCGTGTACACCTAAAGCAATATGTTTACAGAGGCACAAAGACTTATCTGTACAGATGCACAAGTTTTGAGGTCTAAAGAAAGTGGGCAGCTCCAGGGAAGGGACTACTGGTGTACATGCTGGTTCTGTAAGCATACCATTACACACCTGGAAGACTCAGGCACAACTACTTGGTTTTAACTTTTGAGAGAACTTTTCTGAATGTATTTGGTAGAAACAGGCATAGACGTTGCTAGCAAAAATATTTAAAACATCTACTAAATTCCTCCAATTTTGTCTTCTCTGAAAAACAGGTTCTTGTTGAAAAAATTGCTCCTCCTAGAGAGAAGGCAAGTTTATAGTGTTCATAGATAAAAGACCACATAAGAGATCAGAGAACTGTGTGTTTTGCTGTACTTCTGTGACTAATTGAGAGGTAATGCATTAGAAGGGAGGTGGGAGGCAGAGGACAAAAAGGAAGAGAGAGACTCTAGTGTGCAAGTCACAACCACAAGCTGTACTACTTTTTTGCTGAGGGCATGGAAGGAGAGGACACATCAATGTGCTTTAGCTGAGATGGAATAAAGCCGTGAGACAAAACTGTTTATGACTTGTGTGTTATCACACCTCAGCCTGTCAGCTGTGGAGGTGAGGGTTTTATTTTGCCTTGGTCAGTTTTACTGAAACTAAAATGTTGCCCTGTGTTGTGGTTGTGCCCTGTGAGGTGTCATATGTTGGCATAAACTGCTCTTGCAGCTTTACTGCTGGGACAGCTGGAAGTATGTGAGTCTTTGCTGGTATAGTGTATCTTAGTGGAATAATATAATATATAATATATAATAACTTTGTGATAATATAATAGCTTTTGTTTGCATGTGTTTGTAATCATGCTTGCAGAAGCTGATATGGGACATCCAAGTGAAAGGGCTTTTTCCTATTAGAAGGGAAGTACAATAACTGGAAAAAGGATAATTTCTTCAGTGAAGACTGAATATAATCCATATCTGAGTTTAAACTTCTTTTGAGGATTAAAACTTAATTTAGTCAGGGTCTGTGCTATCAACAGGCATATTTTAGAGGCGATGACCTTGGTTTGCTGTGGGTCACAATGTTTACTCCTATGTGTAAATTGTGGCCTGTTGATCAGACAGGAAATGTTTAGGGTTGAAAGCTTCCTGTCATGTCCTCATTCATGTGAAAATGAAGCTTCTTGCTGTTACAATCCTTTCTGGCACATCTTCTTACCTGTGTCCCGAGGGTTAAGGAGGTTGAAGGAACTGCACTGCAGACATTTGAAAGAGACTGCAGCACTCTTTGCAAAGGATGCTGCTCTATCCAGGCAGATGGTTAGCCTGAAAAAAAAAAAGGCTGGTACTCTGGGCTTTTGCTACAAAGAAAGCAAGGAGAGAGTTCAGTGAAAAGCAATTTTTAAAAGATGAATAATGTGCATACTTCTTGTGCTCAAGGCAGCAGACCTTTACTTACAACATATGGAAAGAAGGTCGTACTGAAGGAAGATTGAATACTAGGAAAGGTCTGAAGCAAGTCATCCAAGATCAAGATAAAAGTATGTGCATCCAGTGCTGATGCAAACTGGCAGATGTGGGATGACACATATGCACCTTAACAAGCATGACCTATATCACATGATCCTGTGATAATTAGAGAGTGACCATGCTGACTGTGCCCAGTCTCCTCACCATAGCAAGCTAAAAACCAAACCCCATGTCCCTTTAATCATCCAAAGGAGTACCAGCTGTCCTGCCTATACAGCCTGCTTGAAATGAATCCATGTTGGTATGTCAGACATCGGCTAATCAACAGATCTGCTCTTGCAGGTGTCCACTCCTCTAAGTCCTCCTCAGTAATACTACTGTCTGCATGTTTCCTCCTGTGGGAAGGAAAGTTGCTGGTTGTGGGATATACACAAGTCCTACTGGACCTGCTGCAGCAGATTCATTGAATCTTATCTTGTGGTAGCCCTATTCTCTCTTGGCCAGGTATGGGCTTCTCTGTAGCTAGGAAAACAAGGGGACCTGCTTTGGGGATAGAGGCATGTGATGGATTTGCTGCATTTCACGTGACTTATTTTATTACCTGTTTTTCATTTGCTTAGTAAGGACTATGACCTCTACATGAAAAAGTCTGTTGGATAGTGATGGCATAGAGAACTTGGCAAAATCAAAGCATTTACAACATCTGTATCTTTGAAGTGCCTGTTTAATAGTGCCATTGTAATGCCAGTTGGAGGCAACACTTCTCTTTGCAATTGAAAGGCTCAGCAGAGCTAGCTGATAAGCACTGGTGCCCTGCTGGGAAACTGACCCTTTGAACTGGGAAGAATCTCTGCAGATAAGCAAGTAATGGAATTTTTATCAGGTCTTGCTTTTTATTGTAGCTTGTTTAGGGTTGTCAGGCTTTCTATGTAGCAAAAGTGTTTTCTCTCTAGTCTAGTAGGTGAGGGGATAATGTACTATTCACAAGCTAAAGATGCTGCTTCCAGGCTTGGTAGGGATAGCCATGCCATGATCTCACAGAACAGAAAAGAAACAATGTCAGTATAACTTAAATAACAAACACATGTTGTTTTAAGAGCCAAAACTTGCTGAGCATCCTAACTCCCAAGGAAGAGGAGAGGAGTTTTGACGATACTCTTAGGATCTTCATAGGCCAGATGTAAAGTTTTTTCACTGTTTCCTTTTTTTTAAAGCCAGTAAGTTTATTTAACAAACTTCAGTTTTAATTTCACAATAGAAATTGATTGAATTAAATTAATTGAATAAATTCCTCTACATTAAACCTCATAGAAACATTTGCTTCAAGAACATAACAATGCTTGAAAGCAAAGCACTGTTAAACACTGGGCTTTTTCTGTTCGGGTGAGAATCTGCTTTCATTTAAAACAAGGACTGAGCTTTTCAAGTCTTTTCTTTCTAAACCATAAAAATGAACCATTAGACTTCTTGTCTCAAATCCCTCTAACAAAAAAGCAATGAGAAGGAAACTAAAATTCAGACTTGACCAGGTTTTGAGTCATATTGTGTCCATGTCCTGAACTCTTGATACTTCCACTCCGACCATTCCAGGAGAGCACAGTGTGGGTCCTGTGGAAGGGCTGCTGTTGTCTGAGGGAGTGTTCAAGTCAGCTTTGCATGTTCTAAACTGGGATATTGCATATTCAGCCTGTGCAATCTGTTTAGCAAAGCAGCCATTTCTGGGAGCTTACACATCCAATACAGATGGTTTGACTTGGGAAGTTTGAGACAATAGCAGAGAAGATATGACTCTATTAAAGACGTCAATTTGAACAAATCCATCTCATGGATGACCTACAGATCAGAAGAAAGCTCTAAAGGAGAATATAGCAAAGCGATGTGGGAAGCTGCTGCCATTGCAGTGGGAGACGTGTTGCTCTGAGTACAAATTAATCAAGTTCAGGCTGACATTCCTTCGTGTCAGGTTTCCCCTTTCTTCTCCCTAAGACACTGCTGCAGTGGAAAACCTTTCTCTCCAAGTAGTTTTATACCATTTAATTGATCTTTAAAATGTGCTTTATTCCTTGCTAATGATGTGGTACTGCTGTGCTATATTAATGAATTTGTAATTTAAGGAAGGGGGGACAGGGGCTGACATACAGTAAATACATGCTTTAGTTCTGGTAAGCACATGATTTTGAAGATAAACAAAGCTGTTTCCTTATCCTCAACATATACTTTTTTTGTTTTGCTGATAATGAGAAAATATTAACAGTGTTAAACTTGATTGAAAATAGCAGTATCTTTTGAAATTAGTATCGCTTTGAATGACATTGAAAGTCCCTTTGCTTTTCTGCATTTACTCTAGGGTTCTTTTGTAAGTGTAATATGCATTTAAAAATCATCCAAGCTCAAAAAAGGAGTTTCAAATTTCTCTAATTTTGCTTTCAGACTAGTAACAATGGTCTCTCTGCACTTGCTTCTCAAATGTATATAACTAAAAACTATTTTTATTAAAAATTGGATTCTATCAAAGTTTCCAAATGATGGAAGAGTTTCTGAAAGTATTTTATAGCATAGATGTTTTGCATTGAAGTTTATAACTACTTCCAGCACTCAGGCTGGAGTAAATCATAGTTCTAAAATTTGTTTTTATTAGGCCGTGTTTAAAAGATGCATAGATGCGGCACTTGGGGGTGGTTTAGTGGTGGACTTGGCAGTTAAGTTAAAGGTTGGACTTGATGATTTTAAAGGTATTTTCCAATCTTAATGATTCTGTTATTCTAAGGAAACTTATGTAAGCCTAAAAATTGTGGGAAGGCAGCAGTTACACTGCTATCCTAAAATTTAACCATGTTTATTAAAGTCAGTGGAAGACTTCTCAAAAGCCAACGCTATTACCTATCTGGGCAGTGTTTCATTTAGCAGTAACTGGTCCTCTGACCCTGAGACCAGATGCTAGACTGTCCAAATTCTTTGCTCTTGCCCATAGTTTCCCTGCAATGTGCACTGCAGCACACATGTGCCCTTTTCACAGACATTGCTCTTTAGATGGACTGTCTTTTTTCACATTCAGCATGTCTGAAATATTCATCAGGGAGCTTAGAGTGGGTGTTGTGTGTGTTGGGGTACTACGTGAAAGCATGGGCTCAAAGACTCTTTGAGGTGGCACTGGAGGACTGTGGAGGGAGGATGGAGAAACCCAAGCCCACCACTTTCCTGGCCCACATGGTAAGAACAGTCCATGGCCTTTCCTGTTTCCCACTCACTGTGCCCAGTGGTGCTAGTTACTCAAAACTACCCTGTGAAGCGTACCACCAGTAAAAGGGTCTGAGTGACTGCAGGCTGGGACTTGCACTTAGGCCCTGTTCCTGTTTAATTTACTAGTGCAGAGATGGTTGGTGCCTCCTTTAAAGGAGGGCCAAGCTACTCTACCTGCTGGTTATTTGGGGTGCTGGGGGTATTTGACACTGTGGGCTGCAGCTGCACCAAAAGCTCATGGCTGTGTCTCACGGGTCCTCCCAGACTGTGCTGTTCTCCAGAGACATGAGTGTTATCCAGTGCCTCCTGGGCTGGGGGCTGAAGGCTCTCAGCACAGCTCTCAACAGAAGTGCACAGCATGCCCTGCTCACCCAGTCTGCCCCGGCGGCCTCCTTTTTGGTGGTTGCCTGTCTCCAGGGAGACAGTGGGGCAGGAGTCCCCAGAACATCACTCTGTACCTACAAG
This sequence comes from Sitta carolinensis, assembly GCA_032173965.1. Lineage (NCBI taxonomy): Eukaryota > Metazoa > Chordata > Aves > Passeriformes > Sittidae > Sitta > Sitta carolinensis. The sequence goes on along the minus strand of JAVUNC010000005.1, from coordinate 28,326,544 downwards.
ACACAGGTGCAGTTAGCTTATTTGGCATATGCAGTACATGAGAAGTTAATTTAAGCTGTAAAAAGATGAGCTGGGTTGAAGAAATGCTATGATGGGAACCCTTCCTGAGACTGAACTGTGATCAGTGGTCTGTCCAGAAAAAAAGTTTGGCACTGCTGCCTTGCAGTAGTGTTGCAGAGGTAGCATCATCTCTATTTACTGAAGCACTCTAGTAGCAAGTCTCATTGAGTTTATAGCGAGGGAAGCAGGTGCCATCAAAAATAGGAACTAGTTTATAAAGATCTCTGGCATAACCTAAGTGTATTCTCAGTTTGTAAGATAACACCCCTTTTAATATAAAGCCCAGCCTCTGAATTGCCTTCTCTCTGCCAAATCTGAAAAATGTCTTTGTTCCCTTGAGTTGTGGGAGGAAAAAAGAATATGCAATTTAGGGTCATACTGTGATTTTTTCTCTCCTTTATCTTTTGAAATAGAGAAGTGATCTATCCCTTTTTAGCTGTTTCCATGGACTGAGCTGTAGATGTAAAATTTTAACTCCTTGTTATTTATGTCGTGATGTTCTCCTACAAATTGACTGTATTGTGAACAGCAGAGTGGATTATTTTATGTTTCTTCATAATTCTGATTAATGATGTTTGATTTCTTTTAACGCTTCTCTCACAAGGGTTTTAGCTCTGCTCTCTGGAGCAGACATACAGCTATGATGACAGTTAGATAAACTCTAGGGACTGAACTTGGTGTGCTCCCCCAGAGGGTTTCTCCTCAGGGTCTGTGAGTGAGGGAGCTCCATACAGATCAAAACATGCTATTTAGATGGAAAAGTGGATTCTGTTGCTGCATTGGTCTTTTAGATAAAAGGTGGGCATGATGAGACGTTTACGAATCAAAGGGCAAAGTTCCAGTCATTCAGAACAAACCAAGCTAATTGTTGCCAGTATTTCATGCACGCTCCTTTGCAGCTGAGTTGAGGCAGCAGCACATTCAACGTTCTTGTATTGTTACCCCTTATGGTGAAATATGTTTTCTTGTAACATAACCAGAGTTTGAACAGTGTGACGTTAATTTCTGCATTGTTGTGAAAAGCTTTTTCTTGCCTTCATTTAACTGCATCAAAGCAGCAAAATGTTGATGATACAATGATGCACTATTTTACAGTATTGTCAAAGCAGCATTCAAATAAGTAATGAATCTGTGCGAGAAAAGGATGATATCAGCCTGTGTTTCAGATGAAGAAAGCTGATAAAGAATGCTGGTGATGTAGTCACAGGAAGTCAATACTTACCTTGATATGTATTTGAGGAATTGAGTTTATATAGGGCACTCTGTTTTCATAGCTGTGATGTCTTTCTTTAAATGTTCTGTATAGGTCTAATGATACAGAAACTTCATTCTGTCTCATCTGTCAGAATTGCAAGGATAATACATAAGTATCTTCCTGGAAAATGTGACAAGATACTACTATTTGGCAGTGGGTACAGTTGCTGTTGCTTAGGACAACTAAGAAAATGTACAGCTCTGCCTCAGGTAGTCAGCATCGTCCCAAAACAACTGCCCACTGTTCAGGGGATTCAGTCTTTCCCAAGATAACCCATGTGCTTAATTATTGCCTTAGTGTTCAGAGCAGGGACTGGCTTTCTAAACCGTGGGGTTTGCTTTGGGTTCTCATTAAATGTTGTATGCTGTAGTGTGACACACAATATGCCCTGCAGTGTGTCATGTGCTGTGATGCTAATCAGCATTCAATACCAAAGGAGGAGAGCAGCTGCTCCACAGTCAGCATGTCTGAACAGTCCTGCACTCAGCAGGGTATCACTTAATTCGTGCTAATGGATAAAAAACTGGCCTCATAACCCTTGTGTAAATGAGGCTAATGATCAGGGAAAAAATGCAAACTAGTTTTCATTTATTTATAGAGATACGTGTAATTAGAGGTAATAGCTGGATCCAAAAACTTGTTCTCTAGCATTTATTTGTTGATAATACAAAATGTGAATGACTTGTTCCACTGTTTCTCTCTTGTGAAGTTATTAACTTCACACAGGACTTGAAATATGTATGCTCTTAAATTCTCATTGAGAGAGTTACAAGACTTAATGGGAAAAAGCTACAGATAATTGCATCTCCTAAACTTACCTCAGTCATTTTCAGTGTGGTAAAGGATCTCTATTGTAAATCCACTGCTGGCAGGATTAGCATATTGCTTCAGGTTTTTGACCTTTTTCAATTAGCTCCACTGTCTTCTGTAGATTAGAGAAAACAGAGGAAGCAGCTGAGTAATAAAGTCATAATTAGCTACAAAAGTCTTATTTTAGCATCTAAGCTGTAGAGTACTAACTGCCCTCTTCCATTTCCCCAACATTGTTTATTTTCCTCATTCAGGAAGTCTGATATTCCCCTCACAGGTGTGCTGTCCCAGTGGCACTGCTGATGCCACTTAATCATACATGTCTTAAATGATCAATCAGTCACATTGTGACATAGTCTAAGGGTATCAGTCAGAAGTTGATCTACCTGAAATTTTAATAAGCCATCATCTAGTTGGGTTTGCTAAGAAGTGCTGAATGCATGCTTCTCACCCTGCTCTACTCGCTGGTTTTGACTGTGCAGATTTCTTCAAGTGTAATCTTACCTGTGTGATGTGCAGGGAAGAAGTAAATCCAGCCTTAATCTAATTTACAGGAGGAAGTTGATCTTGAGGCTCTGTAGTCCCAGCATGGGGCCAGTCTTGGTTTATGTGGGCATTTCTTATTTTCTGTAACCCAATGTACAAACCAGCGACATAAAATTCCGTGAGAGTGGGTTTCACTCCTGCTGAGCAGGCCTCTCTCTGGACCTTTGCACAGTAACTAAGTCTTGAAAAATTTTAGGTTTTTTTACCTGACCAATACACCAAGAATTGATTGAAGAAGGACATTCTTAATCCAACTGTATAATGGCACCATGTTGGTTGCTTGTCAGTATTCTCCATTCTTGATTCATCCATTTCTTAATGAAACTGTAGCTAATTTAACTACATGGTCTCTTCAAACCTTTTTTCTTTTCTTTGATGTGCCCATTAGGCACATCAATTAAGTTCCTCTTTCTGTGCATGGAGCTTATGCAACAGTCAGAAGGTGTGTGTGGGATATCTGCTGATGAAAGCAAATCATCCAAATCTAAAAATTGATTCTTGCCCAAATCCCCACCCTGATCTTTGTTGGAAAAAGTGGTTCTTGCTTTAAAACTTAGTGGGAGGCTCAGAGTACCTTCAGAAGGCTTGGGTTCTTGTTATCAGGTGTAAGTGAAGTCCAGGCCACCTGTCAATTGCATTTACAAAAACAATATTATTAGCACTGACTCATTAGTTCTGCATATCAGAGAAGCATTATGAAGCAGTACCATTGAAGAGAAAGTAGCTGCTGACTGAGGAGGGGGGTGTATGTGTGTAAAACAAAAATCCAAAGATTATGTTAAGCTGGAGAGTCATGTGTGTATGGCCATTGTGAAATACTGATTCCCATCTTTCCTTTGCTTACTGATGGTCTGAGAGTTTATCTTGTCCTAGCAATGTTTTTTGTAGATGAGAAAGCAACTCATATATAGAGGGAAAATATGCAAGTATAAAGGGACTAAATTGTTGAAAATTTAAAATAATACTAAACATACATTAATATTCTCTGAACTTTTAAAATAGACTGTATATGTGATGAGTGCCATTTTTCAGACCTGTAAAAGTGCCATGTCTTGACAAATCGCCTGTCATACATATCTGAAGTCATATCAAGCAGCTCCAATAGTCACGGGTTTTACTTAACAAAAACCTGGTTTGTTGAAATTTGAGTTCATGTTGTTATCTCAAATATATGCTTTCAAAACCTAATTAAAAATAATAAAATATTACATAGTGGAAGAGTTGGATGCTTTTCTGCTGCCTCCTGCTGAAACTGGTTGAAATTTTTTCTGAAACTGCAGAATATCAGAAATTAATCTTGAACTATCTTCGTGCAAGTGGCTTGACACTTGAGTAGATTAGCTCAGCCTCTGTTATTGGAACTGGTAGCAATGGTAAAATGGCTCACTGTATAGTGGCTGAATATAAATATATTCTAATATTCTAAAAATGGAGGTAAAAGTTGTGAATTCTAGAAGCATGCATTGCCTATGGCCATAGATTGCATTAACACTTATTTACTTCCATTAAATTCTGGTACTTTTTCAAAGCTAGGTGTTATTATTTCAAGGCTATGCACCTGAAGGAATTCATCCTCCTAGGCAAGCTGCTGAGAAAAGCCAGGATGTGCTGGCAAGCCCAGGATGGTGTAGCTGAAAGCTTGAGTCTGCCAACTGAGTATCAGGCATCAGGTACTGTTTCAGCAGCTGACAGTACCACAGGAGCTTAGGGATCAATGGATGTTGCATAAAGGTCACTCATGTCACAGGTACCAGTTGAGTGTCTTAAAACAATTTCATTTGTACTGTTTGCTTCGTACATAAGGATTTTCAGTACCATGAACAATTAGAAATATTTTGCTCCTAAAATATCCTTATATATTCTTAAGAGTCTACAAACATTTCTGTAAACACAGTTAAGGAAATACATATGCATTGGAGGCTCCAGAATTTTGTACAGTAGTGTCATGTTGATGAGGTGAAGCTTGATATTTAGGGGATTTAAACTGTTTTTCCCTGTTGTAGTTACAATTAATTATCTTGCCAGTTGGTGTGGAAAGGATAATGACTGCTAGCTAAGAAACATAATTAACTGGATTTCTATTTGAATATTTGTTTAACTACTATCTTCAATATTATCCTACTGAACAGACATAATGTGCATCTTGAACAGACACTGCCTGCCCACTTGACCCTTAAATTCCAGCGCAGTGGAGATGAAGAGAAGGAAAAGGAGCACTTTTATATTTCCAACCACCCAATCCTAAGCATCTGGCTCTGTGGAGAAGGGAATGCTATTCCATAGTATCATCATAGAATGGTTTGGGTTGGCAGGAACCTTAAAGATCATCTAGTTCCAACCCTGTTGCCATGGACAGGGACATCTTCCATTACACCAGGTTGCTAAAAGCCCCATCCAGCCTGGCCTTGAACACTCCCAGGGATGGGGTATATGAAGCCATTGCAGCTTTTTGTGTGCCACTGTCCAGCCCAATTCCTTATCCTTTCATATGCCTGTGGATGGTGACACTGATAGCTCTGAGGTTTCTATTGAACTAACAGGTCTTGCCTAATCTTTCTCCTCAGTTTATACCTGAGTATCCATAGTCACAAGGGTATTTGGCATGCACCTGGGAAAAGTGCTCTCAAAGCCATCTTCCTGACTGCCTTTTGATGTGGTTTGGATGTGTCAGTGTAGTTATGATAGCTAGCTGCTGATCAAGAGTGGGACCATCCCTCTTGGTGTTCCTCCTGTTGCATTCCTAACACTGATAATTGGGCTCAACTTATCCTGCAGTAAACCAGTTCTGGGAGCTAAACCAGCAGAGAAAAACTAATCACACTTAGGGGGGGAAAATAAATAAATAAAAAGAAAGAAGCAAAAGCGGCGGGAAGGAGGGAAGTATGTAACCTCCAGATCAACATTCTTCACTCTGTTAAGCATAAACTCTTTGGGTCTCACAAAAAATGTGCTCAGTCTTCCCATTGCCCCCCAACTCCTAGGAAAATAAACACCAAGCTTCAACCATCCATGTTTACCTCACATCTTATTTTGTCATACAGAGTTAGCTTCATACTAGTGAGATGAAGTTTGTACTAAGGGCAAAAGCCCCTTAACACTGATTTTTATTTGCCTGGGCATGTAAATGGGGGATGGTTTGTTGCCCATTTTGGAGTAGTGGGTTACATTACAGTGCTTCCATTGGGAAACAAGAGATTGGATTTTTTTTTTTACCAAAATGCCAGCATATGGAGTTTCACAGAGCATTTTCACAGTAAATTTAAGAAAGACATGGGAGTGAAACCTTTGTGGGTCTCATTAAAGAAACTTCAGTTAGGTGGATGACTTTTCCTTATATTCTCCTTTTTTTTCCTTTCCTTTTTTAAAAGAATTTCAGAGTTGGGAGAATAGAGGAAGAGAATATGAATATAATTTCTATTTTAAGGCAGCAATTTTTAGGCATCACGATGCAAAATGTGTGTCAGTTCTGGAGTCGGGGTGTTATTTGGATACTGCCTAGCCTGCTCCAAGCATTCTCAAGTGTGAGGATAAAGAAACCTTATACAAGTCAAACTACAGTAATACTAGTGGCAGACTGGATAGAAGAGCAAACCTCTGGTGAGGTAGAAGCCTGCCCAAGTTTGTTTGCTGAGCAAGAAGTGAGAGGACTGTTCCCAGGCTCACCTGGCTCAGACAATTATTTAGGCATTGATCTTTCTATGCAAAATACAGAAATACTTATCATATTTTGGTGATGCCTTTTGGTAGAGTTTCATGGTTTTCGGTCTTGGCAGCTCATCAATCAGGTAGTGTCTCTTGCAGCTGCTGTATTAAGAAAAGCTAATAAAGGTGTAATGCTTCTCATGATCCACCTGACATTTTTGCATCCTTCTTGCATCACTGTCTGCCTTGAGGTTGACCTGTGACATTAATTTGGTAAAATAAACTAATAGTTAATCTAAGTGTTATCCTCTCCCTTGCATTTGTATTGTACTGTGCAGGATACCTGTTTCACTGCTGCTGGTTTTCCCTTTTTCTGCAGATTTTAAGCAAGAGGAGGTTATCACAAATCTTTGCATATCTCATCTTTGGCTTTAAATTCAGTTTTGTTTTCTCTGGATATAATGCTGCCGGAGCAGTGGTAATCCTCCGTGTTAAATTTTGTCTTCACTTGAAGTTAGTAATTTGTGTTTTTTCCTAAATCCAGGCTATTGAAAAGCATTTCCAACAACAGGGAAGACTGAGTGTCACTGGAGCATCACTCAGACAACAAAACTGCACTCCCAAAGGGTTTTAATTTTTTTTTTCAAATACTAGCTCAAATATATGTTTGAATTATTAGTTTATAATATTAGTACTGTATTATTTTTGTTATTATATTATTAGTTTCTTAACATGGGTGCCAGTTCCGGGGTTAAATGTTCCTTTGTCTGTATGTTGACCACAGTAGAAGATCCACAGAGTTCATACCATTTCCTTTTTTAATCTAAATCAATTTTCAAATCTATTTAGATAAATTGTGAGGAGTTCTTTGAAGGCAAGGCCTGGGAGCAGAGCTTGACACAGAAGATGACATCATTCACCATCCACACATGCTTTGGCACAATACTTGACTGAAATTCCCTCAATAAGCACACAGTACATTAGCATGGGCCCTGCAACACCTTCCCAATTGCATAATGGTGTTTGTGCTGGGGTGTTATTAAAAACCCAGGCAGCGATTCCACCTGCGTCAGCCTCTGCTACTGGCAAAGCATTGCAGGGCACGTTGTTGCCGTGCACTCTGTTGTGCCTTGTGCTGCCTGGGAATGGGGCGGTGACTATCCCAGGCTGCTGGTGTGGTAGGGGAGCCCCGCTCACACCCCACAGCTGGTGGTTGCAGTGGTGTTGTGGGCACCTGGGTGTTTACCTGTGCCCCGTGTGACTGTGGGCTGCGCTGAGCCAATTACGATAAAATCAAGATTGCTGTCTTCAGAGGAGCCTGTGGGGTTAAGAGTTTCCAGATGCAGCAACAGACCTGTTGGTTCAGGAGCAAGTCCTAGCCCGATCTTACAAGGAAGGGCATTTTAATGAAATTTAATTCTTTGCTGCTGAAGCAAAGTAGGATCGTGGTTTTAGAAGGTGTGTTGGTCTTCAACTCTGAGAGCATTAAGGAAAGGAAATAAAATAAACCTCTCTTAGTCAAGCATTCCCAACACACAGCAACTTACACCAGCCAGTCCTCAGGCCATTTATAGCTGGTGTAGCTCTCCAAAGCAAGCAGTAGGCACTGTTTCCCACCTTGATGCCTGATTGCTCAGCAGATCTATGTACCATTGGCAGTGAAAATAAAAATGAGCTATTTTTATTATTACTAGTAGTAGTAGTTGAGTGCTACTTGGTTGTCTCCAGATCTATTACCTGACATTAATATTTCCCTTGGGTGTATTGACTTACTGAGGTAGGCAGAAAGAGGGCAGGCTGTTAGGATGACAGGGAGGGCAGCAAAGAGAAGAGTGGAAACCAGGCACGGTCATACCATCACAAACCCTTGCTGGGCAAAAGTCATCTTTTTCTTATATTTTAACTAGTTGCATTTCACATGCACGTTTCCCTTTAATCCCTGTATCTCTTTACTGTGTCTCATCATTTCTTGTGTTTTACATGTATGTCTCCTACAGAGGTGCTTTTCTCTGGATTTTAAATGTTATCTACATGTTATTTTTAAACATTATTTAAAGATTGGCAAAGAGTCAGACTCTGGAGCCTTGAGAAGTCATGAGATGCTGCCTCCACGCCCTTTCTCTGCAACCTCAACAAAGAAAATAAGGAAGACACCAGTCAGTGGCACAGTTCAGAGGCCTCAATGCTTTGGTAACACCCCTGGTTTGCCTCTGCTCCCATCAGCACATGGTGATCCACTGTTGGTGCCAAACTGCCCGATTTGGGGGAGCAGGAGAAAGCAGGGTTGAACAGGGAGAAGTTTCACCTGTGGCTGTAGAGTGGCACAGAAGGGGGTGGCCTTTGCTTGGGGTGGCCCTTCAAAGTTTGTGCTTTGCTTCAAGGACAATCCCACGTGTCAGATGTCTCCTGGTGACTGTAGACAGTGATAAAACTGTGCAAATTGTTCCCACCTCTTGAGGGCATACTTCCACACTCATAACCTGGGAGAGGAAACCTAGGGCTGGGTTTGGCAAGACGTTTAAGTATCTAGAGGTGGATGTCCATGGGGGTTTCTGAATACACCAAGGCAAACATACTTAAAGTGCTTCTGGAGGTCAGGCTGGTTTTATACACCAGCCAAGGAAGTGTGTGTAAACAGCCAGTTTTCCAGAAGGGAGAGGGACAAAGGCTGGGAATTCCATATCCACAACAGTCCAGCCTCACAGGAATCAGTCATGGTTTTTTCTTGTGCTAACACTGGCAGGTCTAGGGAATTAGACCAGTATTCTTCAGTGGGTTGGATTTTCCAGTAGATCATCTCAGATCATGATGAAACTGCTTCCCTTATTCTGGTCTCTTTGCTCCCTTGGGGCATAGACCCAGGGCCGCTGGAGGTGCAGAGGACCTTGGTGCAGTAAATGCATCCTAGAGTTCCCTGTTGGGTGTAGCCTTCAGGCAGGATCATGGTTGAGTCATCGTCCCTAAAATTCCTGAAGGGCATACCTGCCTGTGTCAGGCATTGCTTTGATTTGTGCATAACCACTGCTTGGAGAGTAGTTGTAATGCCTGCTCCATGGACTCCTGTGCTGTCAGATATATTGGAAAACCTTTCCTGCTTTATTTAAAAATACAAAACCTGGCTTATTTTGAGGAGTTTTCTCATTGATTTCTCTGGCAGAATTATTACTGGTTTTTTTGTTGTTGTTTTTGTTTTTGTTTCCATTCACCTTTGTGCATGCTTTCACCTTTCATAGCTGAATTGTGACTTTTTATTTTAAATGAACACATGAGATGATACTTAATTAAAAGTCTTGGGAAGGGGATGGTGATCATTAAAGGGTGATGATGTAGAGGGTGAACTCCATTGTTTATCCACAGAACTAATTAGGCTTGATATGTGCGTGTTGTGCCACTGTCCTACCTGGAGAAGCTGCCTCTGAAGCACAAGAGGTTAATTCATTTTCCACTGCTTGGTCTCTCTTCTGTGACTGCCAACAAAGGTAGCAATTACCAGTGTTATCTCAGGGGATGTTCCCTGATCTGGGTAATTTGGAACTGGGAAACCACACTGACAGCTGAGCAAATTTCTTACAGGCCAGAGAATATCCCTGGCCTGGTCAGTAGTACAACAAAGTTGTTACCTAGACTAAATTTGTGCTAATACCTTAGGGCAAAAGGTTCCATATCCATTACAGGTCCCTTGAAGCATTTGGTTGCTTGAAGGATCAGCTCTATCCAGATGAAATCAAGAATGGTACACGCCATAAAGAGTGAGTCGGTTGGTGCCTGTCTTTCTAGCTTTTTTTTTTTTTAAGGCAGTTTCTGTGGCACAGTTTGTACTTCACATAACAAGTATGTATGATGTCATATTTGTTGTGCGAAAATAAAGAAGAAATCATAGCAAATTGTTCTTGTGGAAGTAGCCGAAATCAAAGGAGATAGTTCAGGAATGACTTTGACAATTTGCACATGCCTAAGGGGACTTAAGATAGCTTTTTCTTTAGCCTAACATTCAAGAGTACCATAGAATTGAGTGTTTGAGCACTGAAACACAGCAATCTGAAATAAAAAAAAAAAAAAAAAAAAAAAAAAAGAAAAAAACCCAGGCAAAATAATGTACTGTAAAATAATTTAACAAGGGCTTTAGATGGATTTAACAGAAGATCTAGTGTGTTGCTTCATTGCTGGTACTTTTAAATCAAGATAAAATGTTTTGTTCATGCAGACAGGAAATGTAGGAAAATCTTATGACCACATTAGTTCAGACTAAAAGATCACAATGGTTGGTTTTGGCCCGATAATGTATAAGTATATTGTCCAGAACAATATAGTAGTCTGTGTGCTCAAGTCACAAATGTCCAGGAAAAAAATAAGAGCCATGTAACCAGCCATCTCTGTACACCCTCTGACACCTGAGTCAAGGAAAGTGTTAGCAAAATGGGGGACAGCTTGATTTTCCAGCAAAGTAGGTGAACCTGTCTTCTTTGTCTTTGGTAGGCTCTTGGCCACAAAACTTCGCAAACTTATCTGCAGCCACTGAGCTGGTTGTGCTGCAGAAGTTCACAAAGGAGATTCTCATTTTTGCAATTTCCTGTGCAGAGGTGTTGAGCCTTCAGTGTGGGGAGCTGCTGAGTAAATGTCAGTCTTTTCTGGAGAAGTAGTAGACAATATATGTAAATTGTTGGTATTTATTCAGTCATGTAGTGGGGGAGAATAAACATTATTCCTGACATTTCCATTTTTGATTAATGATGAATGGAGCTGGCAGATGTTCAGCTGGCCGCCAGATGGGGTCTGCTCAGTCCAACAAACAGAAGAACAGTCTGGGTCTCACAAAGCCAGCACTGACAAAAACTCTGACAAAATCTCTCTAGTCCATCCAACTCATACGCCAATTTCAACCTCAAAACGACTAAGCTGTTTAAGAATGGAAGTAATACAACCAGCGAAACTGCTTATAGAAGTGAAATGGGCTGTGGAAGAATGGGAGCTGGTTCGTTTGCTGGAGTTTAGCAGGTTTTTTCCTGCCGCAGGAGCCGCAGACTGCATTTACCCAGGGTTAGAGGTGTGATGGCCGTGTGTGTCTGGGCACGGCTGGTGGTGCGGACCGGCTGCGTGTAGCGTTAGCCCAGCATGGGCCGTGCCTCTCGGGATTAGACAGGCCGGCCGGGCTGGATGCCTGCTCCCAGCCTCAGCGCACGGGAGCAGTTGCGGAAGCTTCTCCCGGCTGGCCGCGTGTGCCAGCGGAGGGTCGGGGGCGGGCAGGGGTGACAGGGCTGAGGGCAGGGACGCTGCTCCGAGCGCCTCAGCCCGCGCCTGTACCCGTCCGGGCCGGCTTCCTTCAGCGCGCTGCGCGCAAAGCCATTCAAATCTACAGAAGTGAATTTAAACCCATGCAAATTAGGTTCCTGGGGGAAGCGATAAGTGTCTGAGAAGTGCCCCGTCTCCGTCCCGCACGGAGGCCCGGGCACGTAATCCGCCCCCGGCTGCGGGCCTCGGCGGGGAGCGGGGGCCGGGACGCGAGGGGCTGGGCCGCCGCTCGCCCCTCGCAGCGGTGGGGCGCGTCGGGGTGTGTGTTGCCGCTCTGACCCCGAGAAGCTGCGCGAATAAGTTCACTTTGATAATGACTTCCCCAGGGAGACAAAGAGCGGGAGGGAAGAGGAAATTTGACCGCGGTGTTCACGGTTACATTGGCGGTGCCGGGGGGAAGCCGTCCCTGCCTTTGAAGCCGAATCCCCCGCCTCTCGGGGCTTTTTATGCCTACGGGGGTGGGGGAAGTGGTAAAAGCGAGGGCTGGCAGCCTCGTAGGAAATGCCCCGGTGCTACTTCTGTGTGTAAGCTGGGGCTCCGACGCCTCTTTCCCACTCGGAATGTGCCAAGCGAGGCAGTGATGGACGGCTGCTCTCTGCGATCCTCGGCTTCAGATAGGGTTTATTATTTTTATTATATTTTTATTATTCATGTACAGAGACCCAGAACAAATGTTTTCCCGTCCTGAACCGAGTCCTTCCCGTCCGGGTGCGCGGGGCGGCGGGGGCCGGGCCGGGTCAGCCCGGGGCGGCCGGAGCGCGTCCAGGGTGGGGTGGGAAATCTATTTCAGGCGTAAACACGAACAAAAGCATTGTCGCCAAACCGTGTGTCCGTCGTGTCCTGAGCGGAGAATTTATTGCTTCTACAGGCGCTCGGTCCCCTGGGTGGGCAGGCGGCCGGGACGGCGACCCTTCCTGCCTCGGGGGCGGAGGCAGGAGACGCTCCCCCTTCCCACACTCCTTCCCCCGCCCGGGGCAGCACTTTGAACGAAGATCGCTGGAGGGAGAGACTCCCCCCGCCCCCGACGGAAGAGCGGTGAGGGGCGCAGGGCGCTGGGGCTCGCCGGGGGTCGGGGATCCCCCGGGAGTCGGCGGGAGGCGGCCGGTGCCGGTGCGGGGCACCGAGTCTGGGGAGGGGCGCTGCGGAGGCTGCTCCCTCCCGGCCCCCCGCCTGCCGCCCGCGGGAGTGCACGGGGGCGGCGCAGGTATCGCTCCCGCTGCGCTCCCAGCAGGCAGGACGGGGAAAGGAAGCGGTGGCGCCGGTCGGCAGGGACAGGGCTGGAGGAGCCCCCGCCGCCCCTTGCCTCGGCGGGGCCGTGCCTGGCGCTGACCGCTCCTCCGGGCCTGCCGGGGACGGGCGTGCGGGTCAGTGCAGCCCGGGGCTCGGCGCGGGGTCGGGTCTGCAGCCGGCATCGCCTCTCCTGCGCCGCCTCCCCGGCGCCGCTAACAGCCTGGCCGCTGTTTCGGTGCCGCACAGAGGTAATTTGCGGTGACTTGTGTCCGCTCTCCCTCGCGGCAGCTCCGCCAAAGGGGCAGGGTACAGGGGTGGCTGCCGGCGGCTGCCGGTACCTTTGCGCATCCGGCTCCAGAGCGTTGGGCCCCGGAGATTGGGGGTGCCTCTGACCCACGTTAACGTTCCTGAAACTTGGTCAGGATGGAAAACCTCCCACCTGACTTTCAGGGATCTCTGCAGAGGAAGGCACTGTCGCGGCTCCTCCGAGATGGGGGCGCGGGGCTGTCAGGGTCCATGGGGCTGGGCGCAAAATTCTTTTACTTTCCTATTTTTTTACAATTCCTGTCTTGTGACTTATTGAACACTTTCTTCAAGTGTTTTCTCTGGAAACTTGTCTCAAATGAAGGGTATGAGCCCTAACAAAGAAGAGTGTTGTTCGACAGCCAACAGGTGATGTGGTGAAACCTGAGTATATGTGTACATTGGAGTAAAGTCTGTCTGCTGTTTAAAATAGAATTTTAAAAATCAATGGGAGACTGTAAAAGACAATATTTCCTTCTTTCTAAATCTGTACACCCTCTTAAGGAGTGGGGGGCATCCGTGAGAATATCTCTCTCTCGGCTGGAGATTTGGGTCTTGCCGCAAGTGCGTGTGCTTGAGTTTCCATCCGCGATGCGCAGAGCCAAGGATAACACGGCCAAATCACTTATGTTGGCATGGGGCGATGCTTTGTCACGGGGCTTCCTCGTTTTGCTAAAAGCAGGTAGCCTGCCTTTGCAGTATGGCTCATCAAAAGAAAATACCCTGAGATGGATCTCTGACTCGCAGTTGGAAAAGGGATCTTTGCGCTAGGATGCTAAAGGAGGAAAGCAGTTAATTCCTCTGCTGGTCCTTATATACTGGCTAACAAAAAGAAAAACAGTTCTTCTGGGGTCCATCTAGAGGTCTTTTCAATAAACAAGCAAACTGGCTCTATTCCTTTCTGATCGTTCTGGGTAGTTCATTACTCAAAAGGACCCAGCAGCTGTGTACTGGTGCTGATGCAGATTCTCCTTATCAGCTCTGGATACGAATTTTCCACACAGAGAGCTATAGCACTCACTGTAGATATGTTACTTGTACTGTAGCTAGGGAATGAGACTTCCTCATCATGTGTGTAATACATACTGGAAATAGGTTTTGAATTATTAATAGTTTCTTTAGGGTGGTTTATTGATGTTATATCGTGCCCTTCCTCTTCTAATGTAGTTATCTTGCACCAGAGATTAAATAAGCAGGTGAATGGGCTGAGCATGCTAATCTTAAATCGTTGAGCCTTCATTGAGAATGGATGCATGTGATATGCATCTTGTATCCCCTATAGCCTTGTTAACAAGCCTTCTAACAAAAAAGTTGTTAAAACAATTTGCCCTGCAGGACAGAGTAAAACAGCAGGGGGTGGGCAAGGAGATGTTTGTCTAACTTTGCTTACAAATCATGACCTCTTCTATCTGGTCAGGGGGAACATAATCAGTGAGCTGGAAATCCTAGCATGGGGATAACCTTAATATGAGCTTCAGCAACAGCTTTGTTCTAAGTTTGATATCCCAGTATTTTGCATACCCATAGCTTTATAATTAGGAGTGTAGTTTGTCTTTGCATCTAAGGAATTTGTCATATGATTGTTTTAATTCATCAGTGGAAAAAACACAGTAATTGCCTTACTTTTCAAATCAAATTTAGCTCTGTAACTCGATTATGTTATTCATAGTTGTCAACCTGCCAGTGAAAAACCTCCTTGTAGGCTATAAAGCCTTTTTTGAGAGGCAGTATTTGAACAGAGCTGAAACCTCAAAATGTTCCATGGACTTTAGGAAAGCAAAGCAAAACAACACATCCTTGCTGTGTTTTGTAGGTGTCGTGGCAGGAGTAGAAAGACCACCTTTCTAGTCATCCCTTGGAAAGCACTTATTTTTTCAGCTGTTGTTTATATTCATTTGAATCCTCCTTAGGAAGTAATCATTTTAAACAGATCACTTTGAAGGATGAGTGAGGCTGGGGGGCAGGGAGGAAGAACCCTGTAGTTTTAAAATGCAAACCAAATTACACTTGAACAGGAGAGGAAGAAGAAATCCTAAACAAGCAATTGCTAAAATAGTTCTTCAGATAGCCTGCTGTTAAGATAGGCTGGATTAGAAACCTTGTTCTCAGCAACCCCCAAGTATTTGTGATGTGGCTCTATTTGTATGTGGTGTATTGTCAATCATTTTATAGCCAGCTTGACATTCGCCCTGTGGGAGCATTTTTATTTTCAAGTGAATGATGTCCTTTGAGCTGTCCTAATCTCAGTTCGTTGAGGTTTGTGGGCCTTGCTTTGAACATTTCTAATCACCTTATCTGCAGAGGAGAAGCCTGATTGTAAAGTTGCATTTTACATTTAGAGGTAAGATGTATTTTTCTTTTATTCTCTATCAGCCAAACTTTCAAACTGCCCTGTATGACTGGAAACTGGACCTGTGGGTCATAGCTTTCCTCTTGTTGGAGCTGGTGTGTGTGCTTTCTGAGACGGATGTGTCAGAGAAGGCCCAGGCAGGACCGGTCTCTGCAGAAAAACAGCTTTGTCTCTGTCTTACCAGTGCCTTGTCTTCCTTAGGAATTAGGCAACACTCCTGCACTTAAGTACCTTTGCTGTGCTTAAGATCCTGACTTTACCCAGTGCTGATTTGTTCATCGTGGGAGTAGTATGTAGCCTTAGTGTTCAAAATACTCAGAAACGTTACTAAGTTATCATGCATTCAGATTTCAGGTTGTTTCCTTGTCTTTCAAGATAAGTTGGAGAGGTCGATCTTTGATCTTGTGGAGAGAGGGTTTTGAAAAAGCAGTAAGAAGCAATTACTCACTTACCTGGTGTGCTTGTGAGTGTTTGGTATTGTGAGAACAAGGCAGGAGTACATTCTGCTCAAGTGCCCACGCACTGCCAGAGCTGAACCTGTCTCTTTGCCTAAGTTATGTTTCAAATCTGCTTCCTCTGGGATGTGTTTGAGGTCGTGCTACCTAACGAAATATTGTCAAAGATGTTAAACCTACTGACTCCTTTTATTTCTGGGATATTGGTCGGGAGTCAGTTCTTGAAAAGGGACCATTTGACCAATATAAGTTCTTGCAATTCCCTAAGAATTGGAAATACCACCTTAGGTGTCAGTGAGTGTGAGTGGCACATTATTGCAAACCAAGCATCTGCCCCATTCTAAAAGGAAATGGTTCATCCACTGCCATGGTCATCTGGGAAGGAATTCAGCTTCTCATCGATATTCCTAGGTGACTTTATATTTAAGAATTACTTGGATATAGATGATGTGTGACACAAGCTGCCAAACTGAGCATCCCTATCCATCAGCAACAGTGAACACTGTTGCCTTTTTTTCCTAGAGTGATTTCCTAACTGCATCACATTATTCCTCTGTCCCTCCTTCCTCACACTCCAGTTTTATGCAAGCAATAACAAAAACATAGCTGATGTATGACTACTTCCACCAGTAAGTGGGAAGGGGAAACAGTTCTGTATTAGTTGTGTTATCATTTGTTTCTGAATGCAGCTAATTCAAAGGATACAGTATGTACCAGGAAGCCTGTATTTCTGTTTTATATATATATATAAAATTGAGCTTTTAGAGTGGAGTTTGATTATGCCTACTTTCCTTGAGAAAGATTGTAATATGGCAATGTTAAGCTCAGAAGCTGTTGTGCTAACCTTTAGTTGTTCAGCTTGAGTAAGATTTCAGACATGTGCCTGACAGCTCACCAGCTTTCCAGAAATAGCCTGTTCTCAGAGAGGAAGTTGGCAGGTTTGCTTGCCCCATCAAATATTAAATTAATCTTCTATTACAGTGCAGCTATGAAGTGTGTTGGCATCTTAGCAGTGTGCCAAAAATAGTGTGCATGTTTTTGAACCAGGAGGTTTTGAAGTAAAGTTAAACAACTTAATTTTTTGGAGCACTAACCCAGTGGAAGAGTTAAGTAATCCCATCTCTATTTATGGGCTCTGGGAATGTATAGACATATTGAAAATAGGGCTAGATAAGACTATATACTGGATATTATAATTTCTCTGAGTTTGTAGCTTTTGGATGCATATGGCCACCTTTTATATAGCAGGTTTGGGTATATGTGCTGATTTATCAGAACCTGTCACTAACCAGTACCTCACACTTGAAGGAGAAACTCCTGTTGAGTAACCAGTAGAGTATTTGGGTAAGCAGTCTTAAATCTTCCACCTGTGATCTAGGAGCAATTTATTTTCTCTAAAACAGTGGTGATGAGACTGGAAATGTAATGTAGGACCCACCAGAAGTTTTTTAATTGCTCTTCTCATTAGACCCACCAGCAAGGTTTATGTCAAGGAGATTAAAATTTTGTAGCGCTTGGATGTAGCACTGACAAAGTTGGATCTGTGTTTAGATGAACAGGTGAAATAATGTCCTAAAACAGGGAAGGCACAGCTCACACATAACGTACTGTAAGAGCAAGCTTGTCCCTACCCCAAGTGGTCAGGATATCTGTTGTGCTAGGACAAATCGTCTGTGATTTTGGTTATCCGTATTTCATTTAAATGCCTTGTCTGAATTTCCTAAGAACTTCTGCTACAATTAATACAGTACATATATCTTCTTAAGCTTTTTACTGCAGACTGCTATGGACCTTGGTGAGAGCCTTCTTTGCCAGTTGTGACTCAAAACAATTCCACTGATATTAAGCTTTGCAGGCTTCATGAATCAACAAAATCAGCTCCCTGTAGGGTTTTAAATTGACAGAACAATCATGATGTATTTTACAGAGGCTAATCTGGCATAATAGGATTTTAGATATTTAACAGAACCAACGCCCTTCCCATACAGCTCAACCAAAGTTCTCAGAGGGATCCAGCAGAAGCTTGCTGCTCTATGCCTGCCTTGTGAACAACAGGATGCTACTTGCACAACTGTCTTTCCCCAATAATTTCTTTAGTTTTTAACAAGTGTTTGTCATGTCTCTTATTTTACTAGGTTAGTGGTAGTAAAGACTTCAGGAAGAGCTTTTGTCATTCCTGTTGTTAGTATCTACTCAATGAGTCTTTCCTAGATTTACCTATATATATCCTGTGATGTGAAACAAGCAGAATTGTAAAAGGTGGCAAGTGTTACTACTGAAATACATTATGGCTGCCAACAGTGGTAATCTGTGCCTAGGTTTCTTGAGGTTTTTTCCTTCAATAGTTTTATAACTTTTTGAGCACTTTTGAATTGCTTGTCGCAAGTTGTAATGAAGCTTCACTAATTTATTGTTCTGGGCAACACAAGGAATACTGAACTGTTTTAAAATCATTTACACTGATAATTAGTTGCTCATGTTCAGATCTATTAAAGCTCTGTTAATCTTTTTCTCCAGATCACTGCTTGATGAGCTGCAGCTGAAATATTTAACACTTCACACTTATGCCATTGGAGATGGAGCCCAAAGCCAATAACCTCGTTTTTGGGTGTCAGCGAAGCTCAACCTCTGATGATGACTCTGGCTGTGCCTTGGAGGAATATGCCTGGGTCCCCCCAGGCCTCAGACCAGAGCAGGTACCAACCATATTTCTGCATTTTAAAAATAAGCCTCATAAGGACTGTCTCAGGGAGTGATATGCTGCCTCTATAAGTCTAATTTAATTTTTACAATATATAAAACCTTAATTCATTTTAAACTTTTCACTTCTTTTTTATTTCCTGGCCAATGAGGCTGTGTGTAGGGAGCTTAAAGTTCTAAGCCCTGAGGAGTTTTATGTTCCAAAAAAGTTCCCAGTCAAGGTTTTTCAAAAGGTATATGCTGCAGAGGTATGTATTGCCAAGTAAAAGCAGCATAGAAATTTGCTTTCTTTTTGAAAGAAGTTCTTAAGTTAAGTTAAAGCTTATGGGATACCTCATGACATTGTGCTCCCTGGCCAAGTATTTCAGTGCCCAGACTCCTTAAATAGTTAGGCATTTGACATCTAGAATATGGATGGTATGGCAGCGCATATAAATGAAAGTGTTCAGTCACTGTGACAGGTAATAATGTATTTCACGCTTGTTTAAATAGTTGTATGACTGCCATTTGTTCATGCCAGGATTTCTCTTGCATGGTGTCTGGAGCTGACACTTGTGATTTCGTTGGGCTGTCCTTTCCCCTCTCTTCAGTCCCCTTTTTTTGTGTAACATCACATGGCAGTGGGAATAAAAGTGAAATTATTGATGATCAAGTTGCTACGGGAGACAAGAATGAACCGCTTATGATATTGATGATATTGCAACTGTGGACAAGCTCTGTACTCAGTAATATTTAGAACTCAAGACTTCAGTGTTAAATGGCCAGGGTGGCTTTGCAACATCTGCTAAAGAAGGCAGAGTAATCCTGCCAAGCTTATACAGTCCATAGTTTTAAAAAGTGCAGATGTCTCTTTTTTGCAGTGCAGAGATTTTCTTAATCAAGAGTAAAGTAACAAGTCAGCATGAATGGCAAATAACAGGCTATTTTTAGGGCAACTCTTTTTATCACTTACTTAAACATCTATAAGAATCCTGATGAATCAGACCTTAAGGCAAACAGTGAGCTAACATTCTGCCAGAACAATTAAACATCCTAAAATATCCTCATAATCTCAGCTAGTCCAAATTCACTAAAGATGAGAGGGTTTTTCCCCCAGAAAGATTCTTTATTTTGAGAACAGTGCAATAAACTTGAGAAAAAGGCATGAACTATTTTTAAAGCTTCACTTCTTGCTGCATGTTAATCTTTTTCTGGAGCATCCTGAAATATAGTCAGTAGCATGTGGGTTTACAGAAGACTTCAGTTGTTTAAGTTTTGGTTAAATGAAGACCAAGTCATGTTTTGTACAAGCCATCTCTCACTATTTCAATTGTTTCCTGACTCAAGTGACTGATTAATGCCTTTTTTTCATGTGTCTTTCACAGTAATAAGCTGTTGACCTGAACATTATTTAAATCTGTATGGCAAGTAATATTTTTGCCAGTAGTCAGCTCTTACAGCCTCAGGCCTCGTGACAAGGTGGAAACTACATAGGAAAAACAACAAATCTGTAGCTGTTCCACAAAAATATTTTTTGCCATTGAGCTTTGTTGTAGTGTTCACTACAGCTTTCCTGTCATAATAGTGTTCTGAAAAAAAAAAAAAAAAAAAAAAGTGAAGACTGATACAAAAACATACATCCCGTGAAAATTTCCTGGTTAATTTGCATTTGATTGAAATGTGGCTGGGTCCAGCCTCCTCCCAAGGGAAGGATGTTTCCACCTTCTTAACCAAAGCCCACATGGAAGCAATGAAAGCTGATGCTTTGGGTGAACCTGATCAGCAGGAGACTACAGAACAGCTTTTGTCTCAGTAATGTGTAAAATGCAGAGAGCAAATTAAATTTGTTTATATAGTGGCTGTTTTCTGGAAAGCTTCATGCCTTGTGTGGTAAATTGCAGAGGGAAACTTAGAATTTCCATGGAGTTGTTGACCAGCCCTGAAGGGGGTGGGAATAATGAGAACATTAAATGTGCATAATTTATGATACTCCCCTAATTGTCACTGCAAATTGCATTCCAGAAAAGCAATTCAGCAGCTGGGTGCTAGTTTTATCACAGAATTCAGGTTTGCTGAGCTGGTTCATCTGGGTTTTGTATTTTCAGCACAAACCCTGTCACAGTCTAATGTAGCATGACCTCTTCTTCCTTCGTAAATGAGACCTGAGATAAAATAGTAGCCGAAGGACACTGGCAGTGCTTGGGGCCTGTGTGTCCCCGGGTCTGAACTCTGCATTTCTCCTGGTCAGGTCCAGCTGTATTTTGCCTGCTTGCCAGAGGAGAAGGTCCCTTATGTTAACAGCCCTGGAGAGAAACACCGGATTAAACAACTTCTGTATCAGCTGCCACCCCACGATAACGAGGTAAATACAGAATTTAGGATGAACCATCAGGGCTTGGGTCTCCCTGGCAGCTTTTCCGTGGAGAATTACCTGGCTGTGTATTTATTACAAGCCTAAACCATGGCCTGCAGTGGCATCTGAGCTATAAAGCAGCACGGTGTGTACACTGAGTCCATTGTTCAGTTGTCCACTTGGCTTGTGTGCAGATAAGAGCTGTCTGGAAGGACACTGCCTTTGCTTGTTAGGCAGGCTGGTGTCACTGCAATAAACTTAACACAAGTCGGTTTTATAGTGTTTGCAGCCACCCACCAATTACCAGGAACCTACAAATTCCTGGAATTGCATTGTGGTGCACAGAAAGGATGCTTTGTGATAGTAAAAGGTCTGCATCTCAGTTATGCAGTGTAATTTGGAGTAGAAGTGGAAATAACAAACAAGCTCTTTGTAAGGAAAGGGGCGGGGGTGTCAGTACTTAAGGTCTTGTGTATACTGCAACACTTAGTTGTGGGCACTTTACCATAAATCTAAAGGACAATGTTATGGCTGATTTAGGTTCATTCCGTTATTTTAGGTTTAGCAGCAGATTTTAGGTTAGCTTCTAAAAATCTTTTTCTTGCCTAAACAACTCCTCAGTTCAGCATTGTGGGTTTTTTCCTGTAATGAAAAAAAAAATATCTCTCCATACTGTTTTTGTGTTATGCCATATTACCTAATATTAGAGAAGGCAAGCAGGAAAGTTTAGTGATGGTTGGCAGCATGCCTGATGAATTCCTTGCATATATGCACTTACTCATCTGTTACATTAAAAGCTCAGCCTCTAATGTGAGTTCTCTGTGTTTTCATTTGAAGGTGAGATACTGCCAGTCGTTAAGTGAAGAGGAAAAGAAGGAGCTGCAGATGTTCAGTTCCCAGCGCAAAAAGGAGGCACTGGGACGAGGCACTATTAAACTGCTCTCCAGAGCAGTGATGCATGCTGTTTGTGAGCAGGTAACATACTGGTGCCATCAGCTAGCTACAGGGTTGAATAATGTAAAACTACAGTATCTCAGTATTAAAATTTGAACTTACCTCTGTCTATGTCTGAAAACAACAACAAAAGATTATTTTTGAAACTGCATGGAAGTAAGAAGGTAGTGCTTGCTTAAGCAAAATGTAACCTTTGATACTACTGGGAATGAACTGAGTTTTTGATATGTTTCCTACTCAAAAAAAACCCCAACCTAATTCTGACTCATACCAAAGTAATGACAAATAAAAAGCAGACATATGCTTTAAAATGTTATTTTGTATAAAATAAAATTATATTCACAGAAGGTTCATTGAGATGTAGTTAATCTAGACCAAAACTGATAATACTTTTTTGTCTTGTCAGAATTTTGGAATAAAATCTCATATTGGGTTTGGTGTTTTAACTTAGTTTAAATGCAAGAAGCTAGTAGTTTTGGATGAGAAGTGTGTTCACTTTCTGGGTTTGTTCCTAGTGTGGCACAAAAGTAAATGGAGGTGAAGTTGCAGTTTTTGCCTCAAGAGCTGGGCCTGGCGTGTGCTGGCATCCCTCCTGTTTTGTGTGCTTCACATGCAACGAGCTTCTTGTTGACCTTATCTACTTCTACCAAGATGGAAAAATTCACTGTGGCAGACCCCACGCTGAACTTCTCAAACCTCGATGTTCAGCCTGCGATGAGGTAAATAATTCACATTTTACAGCCAAGCTACAATTCCGTTCAGTTGACAAACTGAAAATTCGGAAATTCCTATCTCCAGATGCAGTCACTTAAGAAGTCAAGACTTTGCTGCATATATGTGTTTGGAGCTAAGGGATATTTAATTTCTTGTCAAACTGGAAATATTATAAGCAGTAAGATGGTATTTAGAGAGCAAGCACCTCTTTGTGTTTAGAATTGAACATTCTCAAATATAAAAAAAATATTATCCTTATAGAAGCTTCTTTAATGGTTGTGTTCCTAGGTTCCTTTTTTTTTCTTGGCTTTAGAATGCACTTTTTTTCTTTCTTTTTATTTTTGTTGTGGGAGATTGTTATCTCTATCTTTGTATTCAAAAGGGAGCAAAATAAAAATAAATTTTCTGTGTGAACTGCAGAATTAGGATATTTTATGTGCTCTAACTCCCAAGATGAGGTTTTGGCCACTTAACTAAAAATATCCTTTTTATCTCTGAAAAGATAATTTTTGCTGATGAATGTACAGAGGCTGAGGGTCGCCATTGGCACATGAAACACTTCTGTTGCCTCGAGTGTGAAACAATCCTGGGTGGACAGAGGTACATCATGAAGGATGGGCGCCCATTCTGCTGTAACTGTTTTGAATCTCTCTATGCAGAATACTGTGAGACCTGTGGGGAACACATTGGTAAGTGTGCCCTTTTTAAACATTAAACTTCCAAATTAAGGGAAAGCAAATTTATGAAATGATTTCACATTCCAGAAGTATGAATTCTGCAAGTAATTTTTTAGAGAGACCCAGAGCATTGCTTTTTCTCTTTCCAGGTGTTGACCATGCTCAGATGACCTACGATGGACAGCATTGGCATGCCACAGAAACTTGCTTTTCTTGTGCTCAGTGCAAGACTTCTTTGCTTGGCTGCCCTTTCCTCCCAAAACAAGGGCTGATTTACTGTTCAAAAACCTGCAGCCTGGGAGAGGATGTTCATGCCTCCGACTCTTCTGACTCTGCGTTTCAGTCTGCACGATCCAGAGACTCCAGGAGAAGTGTCCGCATGGGAAAAAGCAGCCGCTCAGCCGACCAGTGCCGCCAGTCTCTCCTCCTCTCACCGGCCCTCAATTACAAATTTCCTGGCCTTTCAGACAATGCTGATGATACTCTTTCTCGTAAGCTGGATGATTTAAGCCTTTCAAGGGAAGAGGCAGGCTTTGTAAATGAAGACTTCTGGAAAGGAAGAGTAGAGCAAGAAATGCCTGAAGACCCTGAAGAATGGGCTGAACACGAAGACTACATGACTCAACTTCTTCTGAAGTTTGGTGATAAAAGCCTCTTCCAGCAGCCCACTGAAGTAGATATTAGATCAAGTGAACACTGGATTTCTGATAGCATGGTCAAGAGCAAGTTGGACTTGAAAAAAAATAATCCAAGCCTAGCAAGTAAGAAGTATCAATCAGACATGTATTGGGACCAGTCACAAGATGGTTTGGGAGACTCTGCATATGGCAGCCACCCAGGCCCTGCCAGCAGCAGGAAAATCCAGGAGCTAGACATGGAACATGGGGCCTCAGGATACAAACATGACCAGACACCATGGTATGGAGGTTCCCTCGAATGTTTGTCTGACCTGAAACAGCAAGAACAAAGCGTTCGAGACTCAATGGATTCCTTGGCTTTGTCTAACATAACAGGTAACGTGGAAATAAATGAATGGTTTTGATGGAGAGATCAACAAAAGTATGTGTGTTGGAGTATTTTGAAGGAAAATTTTTCATTTTAGTGATTTCTAAACAGCATTAGTATCAAGAGATGAATGTAAAGTAGGCAGCAGCTTTTATCAAGCACAATCTTCTACAGGATATGTTTCTGCTACTTAAATCCTATTAGATTCTTCTCCTTTCCTTTTGAATTCTCTTGTTTTGCTTTCAGCAAAAAGAAACATTGACATTAAACAGAATAAGAGGAGTCTTCAACTACGCATTTATTATGTACAAACCACTGCTTTAAGTACACAACTATTTTTCTATACCTTATGTATAAGAAGTTGCATTATATATATTAGGATGATGTTAAGATAAGCTACAAACCACCTCAGATAACTTCCTGATTTGCTTGTAAAAATATGATGAAAATCTGAAAGGATGGTAAACTTCTTAGCCATAGGCAATTGGGTTTATGAGATTATTTTTCCCCATTGACTAAAGGGAAACTGATAATCCACTTTTGTGAACCTCCTTGTCAAACGTGATTGAAGATACCCAAAGGGATAAAGTGCACACTAACCTTCCTTTCCTGTTTCTGTACAAAAGGCCAAACCTGGCAGTTAAGACTCATTTGAAAAGTTGTCTGATCATCATCTCCTTTCCTTTCCTCCTGTAACCCATACTACTGCAGCTACTTGTATAGCTGAGGCCCAGCCACAGGCTGGCTGCATTTGCCAAGCAGCAATGAAGGAACTGAGGAGGGGAGCTTGGTTTAGGGGGCACGGGAGGAGGAGGCACTGGAGGGCACGTGACACTGTCCTTGTGGGAATGAAGGGTCGGTGGATACAAAAGTGGAGGACAGCAGGCCAGCTTCCTTTTGATGGTTTTTTGAGAGTAACAATCCTTTGCAAGGCAATAAGCTAGGCTTCCCTATTAAAACAGCTAGAACATGAATCTGGCAATACTAGAAATGTGCAATATTTTAGCCTTAAGAATGGCATAGACTGCAGAACAATTTTAAGTATTTTTTTTTTTTCTTCAAAGGCATACCTGTATGTATGTTTCAAAGTTTTGGACCCATTGAACTTCTGTTCTTGATGTCATCACGATAGCTAATTCTTTAATCAGAATGGAATAATCAGAGCTAATTCTTCAAAGTTTTAAGTGAAAACAAAGCTTACTCTACTATGAAGGGAGTCTTTTTTGGTTGTAGTTCAAAAAAACACCTGGTGACAAGAAATGTTTCATATTTTGTTATAATACTTGTCTCTTTGGTACTCCTCTCATTTTCTTTTTCCTCCTTTCTCCATTCCCACCCCAGGGGCTTCAATGGATGGAGAAGGCAAGCCACGGCCATCTCTCTATTCTTTGCAAACTTTCCAAGAACTGGAGGTGGAGGACTGTGAGAAGATGAGCAACATGGGAACTCTGAATTCTTCAATGCTCCATCGGAGCACTGAGTCTTTGAAGAGTCTGAGCTCGGAGTTGTGTCAGGAAAAAGTGTTGCCAGAGGAAAAGCCAGTGCATGTGCCTGTACTGAGACGATCTAAATCCCAGTCTAGACCACAACAAGTGAAGTTTTCAGATGATGTTATTGATAATGGAAGTTATGAGAATCTTGAAATACGTCAGCCTCCAATGAGTGAAAGGACTCGTAGGCGTGTTTACCATTTTGAAGAGCGTGGAAATCGGCCTTCTCATCATCACAGAAGAAGTAGGAAGTCTCGTTCAGATAATGCACTTAATTTGGCCACAGAAAGAAGATGCTCTCCGAGAGAGAGATTTCGTTATTACTCCCCTCAGGATCATGAAAAGTTTATTCAGAATAGAAGCTCACGTGAGCTTCGGGCCTATATTCAAAATGCAGAGCTGTACGGACAGTATGCCCATAACAGGTCTGACTATGCACTGCGGAATCAGGTGGTTGATAAGTTTTTTGGATTGTATGATGAGGAAGATGACTCCTGGTGTTCAACTTCATCCTCGTCATCTGATTCTGAAGAGGAAGGATATTTTCTAGGACAGCCAATTCCACAGCCAAGGTCATTGAGATATCCATACTATACAGATGATCTTTCTGGTCCAACAACTGCATTATCTAGTTCTCAGTTTGGACAAAGGACAACCAAATCAAAGAAGAAGAGGGGACACAAAGGAAAAAATTGTATTATATCTTAGCTAATTACTATTATTTCTTAATTGGGAGGACCAGTCAATTCTGTAGCTACAGTTTGAACCACATCTTTTTATATTAATAATTATACTTAGGCAAGTTGCTAAAGTTCATAATGCTTTGCCACTGTAAATGATAACCGTACCAGAGTTTACATTGTAAAAGTAACATTCAGAAATGTCACCATGCGAAATGGTATGATCAGATACTGCTAGGTCGACATACTGTGTTTCAGCTGTCATAATACTGTTACTGCAGTTCTTAATACAGACTTTTTGTAGACATTTTATTTTATGCTCCCTATTCACCTTGAATTATCTGAGAGAGGATTCGACAAGACAAATAAATAAAAAAGTCAGTCCTGTGCTGTAGCTATAGATACACAGGGCGATCTTTGAATTCTTCCTCTTCCTGCCAAGAAAAAGAAAGCTCTATACTGTGCCCTTTCTTCATTGATAAAGCTCACTTTTCCTCATTCAAGTTTCCATACAAAAACTGGATTCTTTTTATTTGGGAAAATGCTCCTTAAGAAAGCAAAAATCATAATGTGGGAGCTGAAATGCTTGAAGCTTCATGTATCCTAAAGCAGCAGTGAATGTTTTGTACATTTAACTTTCATGGTTTTTCCTCTACAATTTTTTGAGAAAGTATGAGGTGGTTGGTGTTGGCTTGGGGTTTTTTTCATGCCTGTTTAAAGGAAGATATTAATTCAGCTTCTGGTATTGGACTTAGCTGCCAATGAGTGGTGATGTTTTTTCTGCCACAACCCCCACCCCTCAGCAGTGAGAGGTACAACTGCTGGAGTCCTTGCTCAGGCATGTAACCCCATTTAAGTCAATGGATCTACTTACGTAACAAGTATTTTCATACAGGCTTAAAGGATTAGGCTCCAGAATTGTGTCTTTTCACTTGCATTATCCAGATTTTAAAATGTATTAGCTGCAATTCTAAGTAAAAAAAAAAAAAAAAAAAAAAGGTATTTATAATGTAGTATTTCATAGGCTTAAATGTATTCATAATTTAACAGTGCAAATACTAATGTACATATTGTACAGTTAAAATTTTAAAATCTGAATATTTTTATATCCCTGAATTTGAAGAAGTTTGTTACAATATCAAACTAGATTTGTTAGGGTTTAACAGCAGTGTTATGGATGAAATATTGCTTGTATTTTAGTCGGGGGTTTAAGTTGAAAAATGTTCAGTGCAAAACAGCTTAATTTTGTCTACTAGGTATTAAAAGCTCTATATGCATGGTGGGGCTATGTAAATACTCTCTACGGCCCTCTTAATCTTGCAAGTATTATTTATGGGTCAAGCAAAATGTAAACTATATAAATGTAAAAACCACACAAGCTTGGAATATATCATTACAACCAGTATGCAACTCCTGTGGATGTGGATTTTTTTATTATTTTTCGCCCTCCTTCCCCAAAAATAATTTCTGAAGTTTGTTTACCTAAAGGAAGAGAGATACTGAGTGGTTCTAGAAGGTAAGTTGGCAAAAACTATAAAGCAGGAGGTAATCACAGTAGTTGCCTTGAACTCAGATGTGGAGCAGGAGCTATTTTAAGTTATTATAAACTTCTTCCACTGTTTTAAATAAAGGGCAGAAATTTCTGAACAGTGACATCCACTTACAAAGATAGCAAATGCTAAAGCCAGTGGCTTTCTGACCACCTGAAGAAAGGAAACTAATTAAATAATAGATGCTTCTTACCACAAAAGCCTGTTAAATGGAACTAACATTGCCCTTCATGAGGATAGAGAAGTATGGAAACAAAAGCAGCTAGAAGTAAGGAAGGAATGAACACGAGCACTGGTTTACCTCAAAGAAAATCAGGCTGTTGCTAAGGGTAATCAAACTAGCAGTTACTTGCTTGTATTTTTCAGGGTAAAATGAGCAGCATCTCCTTTCCTCTCCGAAGTGGTACTCACCACGCAAGTCACTTTCCTGGTACACCCAGGCCTTGTGGAGGTGATAGCTGATCAAAGCCATGCCTGGTCCCTCGTGTGGGCTGAAGGGTGCCTCGTGGGGTGCTTCCATCTGGCTGCTGCAGGGCTCAGGCAGCTTTCCTAGCAGCCAGGTGCCTGCTGGGCTCAGCTTTGTTACAGCCACCACACTGGCGGGACTTACAGAACTGGAGATGCTGACTTGTTCATAACCTTCCCCAGGCTGCTCCAACAATGATTAGGAGCTTCCATTCTCACCTGTGTTTCCAAAAATGGGAAGCCAGGATCCTCAGAAACAAAATGCTGTGCCACTACCACTGTGTCCATGTTGGATCAAGAAATTGTCTCATGGAGAAATGTATCCACAAGTTCTTCTGATGTCACACCATCTTCTGAGATGCAGCAGATCTACTCTCCCAAACTGCAGTACCTTATGGAATATTACAATTCTCCTAGATTGTTAACTGCTTCTCAATGCTTTTTTTTTTGTGTGTTTTTTACGTTTAAAGATGACTATACAACTTTATTTTTTTCAGCTTGACGTAAACAATATCTTACTATTTTTGACAACTTCTTATGAGAAACATTTCTAATTGATTCCTCCACCTTGAAGAGAATGGTATGGGATATAGTGGCTAGCACAAGACTCAGATACAGTCACAAAAGCTCTAAAGTGTGTTATTGGAAGTAGTACCTATATTCCTAGTAGAGCATATACCCTGGTAGGCACCTAAGCATGACACAGCTGCTTACTCACTACCCCTGTAGTGGGATGGGGGAGGGAAGAGTAAAAGTAAGAAAAACTAGGTAACACATGTGCTGAGTTAAAGACCTTTTAATAGATAAAAACAAATAAGCAAAAAAACCCAAACAGAAAACCCTCAAGTGATACCAAAAAACCCACTAGCTCAGCACTAGCCAACTAACACCCAGCCTGTCCTTGAACAGCAGTAGCCCTGGCACACTCTTTGCCCCCGTCCCTAGTTTTATATGCTGAGGATGATGCCCTATCACCTGTGGTCAGGTGTCCTGGCTGTGTTCCCTCCCACCATCTTGTGCACCCCCAGCCTCCTCACTGGTGGGATGGGCTGAGAGGCAGAAAAGGCCTTGACTCTGGGTAAGCTCTTCTCAGCAATAGCTGAAACATCCCAGTGTTATCATCATGTTTCCAGGAAAAACCTGGAGCACAGCACCACTGCACCAGCCCCTATGAAGAACATTCAACTCCATCACAGCCACACCCAGTACAAGCTTCATGACAGTGAAAAATACTAAGGCAAAACTATCCTCATCAAAACTGAAAATCTTGCAGACAAGAAGGTGACAAGGATTTCGTCCTTCTCTGATACCTGGCATTACCTCTTTTCATATCAATAGTGGGTTTGTTAATGATTTTCACCTTTACTGCTTACATTGTCACTCAAAGCTGCCAACTTGCCCAAGTGAGGTTAGTGGTAACCGCTTCAGTCGTGGCAGACAGCACTGAATTTCCATACTCCTTCAATTTGCATCTTCTTTTTAATTTTTAAGGGTATCTACAACATTAACAAGTGCTAGGAGTAATTTCTTTTCTCAGAATTGAATTAAATTCCTCCATCACAGCATGTTTCCTTCCCCCAGTGCTCGCTCTTACAGCTTTCCAGAGCCCCATTGAGGCTGACCACTACACCAGGAACAATTCTTTTTACATGATGTGAAACTAATCCAAAATACATACTTGTAAAGCAAGCACGACTAAAAGCCATGTTTCTTCCTTAAGTTGACTGCTGTAGTATATTTTACTTACATCAACTGAAAGCATGTATCACAAAAGGTTAAATGCAAACATTCAACACAATGCCAAGTATTAGATGGAAAATCAGTTACTTTTCATTTAGAAATGTGAATTAAACCTTTCAAAGAAATAGCACTTATAAAAAACTCAAAACTGACTCCCTAGTTTACAAGTAAAGTTTAATCAATTAAAAAAAAAAGTCATATTAAGCAAATGATTAGGCATAGTGAATGGGGTTACCTCCAGCTGGCAGCTGTCACCAGTGGGACTCCACAGGGCTTAATTTTAGGGCCAGTGCTCTTTAATGGAGATAGACTAGTCAAATGTGCATTGAGTGAGTTTGCTGATGATACAAAATTGAGAGGAGCTGTGGACTCCCTCAAGAGTAGAGAAGTCCTGCAGAGAGACCTGAACAGACTTAAGGAGCTGGGGGGCAATGACCAGCTGCATGAAGTTTAACAAGGGCAAGTGCCAGATTCTCCACTTGGGACAGGACAGTCCTGATTATCTGTAAAACTTGGAGAATGAGGAGTTGGATAGCAGGCCAGCAGAAAGAGATCTAGGGGTCCCAGCTGATGGCAAATTATACACAAGTCAGCAGTGCCCTGGCAGCCAGGAGGGCCACCTGTGTCCTGGGGGCATCAGGCACAGCATCACAGCCAGGCAAGGGAGGGGACTGTCCCACTCTGCTCTGCACTGGGACAGCCTCACCTCGAGTGCTGGGACAGTTCTAGGTGCCACAGTGTAAGGATATAAATCTCTTTGTGTGCCCACAGTAGGATGATCAAGGTGGTGAAAGGAGGAACCTGGATGAGACTGAGGGGTGACATCACTTCATTCTACAGGTTCCTCAAGGTGGGCAGCAGAGGGGCAGGCAGCAAATTCTCTCTGGTGAAAAGTGACAGGACGCAAGGAAAGGGAATGAAGCTGCATCAGGGGAAGGTCAGATTGGATATGAGAGGGTGGTTAGTCACTGGAACAGGATCCCCAGGGAAGAGTTCAAGCCTGAACCAGAGTTCCCCAAGCCTGCCAGAGTTCAAGGACCATCTGGGCAATGATTCTAGTGAGACAGTGAGAAGCAGGGAGTTGGACTCAACCAACACTACAGGTCTCTTCCAACTTGAGATATTCTATGATTGTAACTGTAAACTTAGGTCTTACTTTACAGAAAAACACTTGAAAACTTGGTTGTTTTTATAACAGTAAACTTAATCAGGCTTCAAACAAAGGAAACGTCTAACAAACTTACAGTAACAATGGAGATTTTTAATAAAAAATATATTACCAATTTTATTATTTTTCATTAGCATTTCTAACCCAAAGTAGAAACTCAGATGTAACATCCTGAAGGTTCTCAGCCCTGTAGGCAGGTAGTGAAGTGCTGTAGTTAGGCTATTGCAAAGCAAAGACTTTGACTGATCTCAGTAAACCAGGTTGTTGCCAGAAGGGGCGGGTCAGGTCTCACTACTATGTCACAACAGCTTGCCTCTCTTCCCCTCTCTCCCTCCCCAAATTATCATTCTGTAGGATCCATCGGCTGATTCCCACTCTCTGGGCACCCCACACAATCCCAGGTGCTAACAAGGGTAGTTGCAAGTCATCTCCTTGGAGCACAGTAGAAATCTTCTGACATCAGAACTAACCAGGCATCTCAGGAATCTGATGCAACACATATTTAATACACCATATTTACACCATCAAGATTTGCATGTGTAAGATGCTGTGATACATACAGTATCTTGTACATGCAAAATCATTGCTACTTCATTTGTTTTTCTGCACACCATTCTGATGAAATCTGGAAAGAGTGAGTTTGCTTATTAGTCCTTTTACAGAATTTCAAATGTTCTAAATGCAAATGTATACAAAACAATCATGCTTATACTTGCCCTTTGTGATTATGACTCAAATTATCCCTTTCCTAAAACGTTCATAAAAAAACAGTACCTTAATAAATGCATTCATCAGGATTCCACCAAGTCCTAAATATTTTTGACTGGGAACCTCTTGACTTTCCTCTATTCCCAAACTACTGTTCCCAAACTGCAAGTTGTTCTCTCAGATCAAAAGTGGTGCCAAACACTAACCAGAATCACCTAGGTTTGAAGTGATAGTGAATTTGAGGACTTAGGGATAAACTTGGTATTATACCTAATCCAAAGCAACCTGGGTTTACTGGAGAGATGGTCCTGCTCACTTTCCTTTCCCATCCTCAACACCCCAATTCCTGCTCCTTCTCAAAGCTGGAAAAAGATTACACACGGCCTCCTTATTGTTAAAACTGATAGGTGAAAAGGCTTGAGAAGTTGTAAGTGGGAAGACAAGAGTAGGAAAAGTGACCTTTCCCTGCTCAGTGGCTGTCTACAGCTACGTTCTGTACAGTGCAGTCAGAAACAGCAAACAGTAACAAAAAATTGAATCCATCCTACATAATACTGCTTACTAGTAATGAGTCATGACAAGGAAAACACCAAAACTTAAAAGGCATTTGTAAAACCTGCAATTAGAATAAAAATACAGCACTTCTTACATCAAGTAGTTAATTGCTCTGGCAGTCAGAGACTAGAGATAACCCTTAGTGTAATTTTAGAGAATTAATCTATATTTTAAAATTAAACCAGAATAATTTAAATCATAATTGTGACCAATTTTGCAAGTTTTCCTGTCATATAGTATGTATGATAACAAGATATATTTGTGCACAAATTGAGGAAGGTGAGCAGCTTCATGTAATTTTAATAAAAAATACAATGTTTCAAGTTACACATAACAGCATCAAAATGTAAGTGTACAGACATCAGACTGATAATTTTTTCCAAGGTAACTGTGTAAGGTTTCAAAAATAATTCATGACTTTACAGCATTTTTGAAAAGAACATCCATTCAAAGGAATATATGTCTACAGGAACAGGTAGGATGAATACAATCGTGGAGACCATAGTGGACAAGGGAGCAGCCACCTGAGCTATTACAAAGGAGCACAGGCCTTGGGTTCAAACCTTGAACAAGAGCTCCTCTTTCCTGCAAAGGCAGACTTATGCACTATGGCAGACACAATGCAGAGGATCTAAAAGCACATTTTTGTCCTTAGTATGAGCCCTCTTTGAAGGACTCTGATACATCTTGGTTGGCAGCATCGTACTGAGCAATGAAATGTTTGAGTTCTTCAATGCATCGCTCACCTATTTCATGCAAATTCTGCCTCAGGGCAAACTGAATGGACTTCTCCAATGATGGATCTTTATCAATTAGCATCTTCACTACCATGCCAAAGGTTTCACAGTCCTGTCTGTAGACCTAGAAACAACAGATTTTAGAAAATTATTAAATGCAAAACTCTTTACAATAGCACACTAACAGCCTTTATTGAGTTAATCCAAATGTAATAAAGGAATTGAATTTTATATGAGTTTCAGCTGTAAAACTTACTGGACATTTCCTCTCTTCTGACCTGTGCTAATAAAAATCTAAGTAGCTCAGCACTATCTGGATACCAAAAATAACTTTCATGGGATTAAATACTATAATTGAGAAATAAAGTTCCCCTTACAGCAATATTTAATTAGTAATGTTAAAGCAAAGTACAAATGCTAAACAAGATTTTCTTTTCATTTCAATATATTTAAACGGTGAAATATCTAGCAATCTCAATCTTCATACAAAGCACCAATAATTTAGTTTGTGATCTTTTCCAATACTTTAAACACAAGTTGCATTTAAATAATTTCACCAAATTTTGCTGGATATCTGTTTCTCATAGGAGTCCTTGACAAAGATGACTTTAATTAGTTTGGGGACTAAAGAAGTCCTGGCAATGGTTTACTTGAACCCATCTGACCTTCTCCCACAAATAATGAAGAATTTGCAAGTCAGTCATGCACCACATTTAAGGTGAAGTAACTTTCCATTATCACTGCAACTGTCTTTCACCAACAAATACATGACCATGCTTTTATGCAATTTCCAAAGCAAGTCAGTGACATTTAAATTTTTTTTTTCCAGATTCCAGCTAAGTTTATTAATCTAAACATCCAGCAAAAAAGGAACTTTTCAAAGTCTTCCAACTGCCACATGCAGCTCATTTTCAAACTTCTTAGGCCAATTTCCATTTAGAAAATATATTAGCTTTTTGACTGAAGAAAAGTAAGCTTTCTATCACCATTCATCTTTTTTTGAGGAAAAAAAGCTAAAATGTTGTTATTCTTCAAAGTATGATTATCTTTAGGTATTGACTGCTTGTCTTAGAATTGGCTTTTGACAGAGAAGTACAACCCTTTCCTTTCACATTTATCTGTATTGTGGACAGAAATGATACAACTGTATGTAAGCAATTCCCCTTTATTAAAAACAAAAGAAAAATCCAAACAAAACACCTATCCCTTCCCCAATGAAAACTCACCCCAAGTACCCATTCTAAAGAACCAGTTCGAGGTCGGCTCAAGCATCTTCATGTCAGAAAAACAGCAAAAAACCCCAACATTCTGTACACAACTAAACTGTTCTTAGAAACGCAATGATTAACGTGATACCTTCAATGACGACAATTCTCAAATGCTTAATAGCATAGTCTAGGAAAACAGTTTAAGATCAGACCCACTTTTCAAACACTGGCTGGCAAATAAAAGAGAACCTTTAAGAAGGAACTAATCTTCAGTGGAGAGTAACAAGTCAAAAAAAACAGTGTAGCTCAAACCAAACTTGAGCTAAACATTTTTAAGTGTGGAAATGGAAATGCACATGGTGTTTTTTAGAGAGGGGTTTGTTTCCTGCTTTGTAGTTCTTTGGTAGTAAAATAACAGCACAAAACCCAGACTCTCAGAACTCATGCTGCACAGCAAGTAGAGCATGGTACTTCATAAAAGAACTTCAAACAGAGAAAATCTGCCTTAGTTTTTTCCTCTCTTCCAAAAAAAAAAGCTCAGAAAGAGCTGCACAGGGAGGCGCCCAAGGCTACACCTGAAGGAAATAATCTACTTTTCATTGGTCTGCAAACTAACGGCAAATAGTGCTACCTGCTACTTCTCCCACACACCACAAAGAACTAACACAGATGAAATTCTTTGATGCTTTGCATATACATACTAGCTTGATCTAAGCACATTTTTCTTCCAAACTTTCACAAAAGAAGACTTGGGAAGAGAATCAAGAGAGCCCCTGTCACTGCTGAATCTGAAGTCAGAAGTCACTTTGCTGTCACAACAATCTGGAAACAAAACACCTTCATCCAAGAGAAGAACGTTTTCAATACTTTACGACAAAAGACTTTAAAAAAATAGAATTTACCCTAATCAGGGAAGAGGGCAAAGGCGGAACAGGAAGGCACTTTTAACAACAGAAAACAAAGGAAAAAGCTCAGCTCCTCTAACAATAATTGAGCAATTTTCTCTCAACAAGCTTTCTGCCCCAGCTGCTAATTCTGACCCTCCTGGTACAATCTGCCTCCTTCACAACTGTGTTGATAAATCTATTTGTATAGCTGCAACATCGCAATTGTGCTGATAAATCTATTTGTATAGCTACAATGTAAATTGCATCACTGAGGTGCTCCTTTTTAAAATTACTTACCCCCCCAATTAATGTGATTCAGTGATTCAATTCTAAAACCAGATGCATCAGCACAATGGAAAGAACTGTGAGCCAGTGAAAGTGGTCTTAAAGTGAAAACTTCACAAACCAGTTTATATCTGAAGCTAACTCGCAAGTACTAAATTTAAGAGATAAGTTACTATGCTTTACAGAAGGAAATGGAGATTATCAATTATAAGAATATCAATACAGCATATGTTAATTAATTACAGCTTAATGATACAATCAACTATTTGAAAAATTTGTGAAAGCACTGAAAGGTCTTGAAAGAAGAGGATGGTGGCAAGACATTAATATCTGTCTTTAGACAGAATAAAAGGAGGCTATTTCTGAAAAATAAGATGAGAATGTGATGCTTGAGGAAGAAAGAAAACTGCAGAAAATATTCCAACCATGCAAAAAGAGCTCTCTGTTGGGGAAAAATACTGGAAGAACTCCTGACCTAACAACATATGAAAATAACCCTATCTTTAAAATTCCAGCTGATACTGATTTTGAGCTCAGGCCATGGAAAGCTCATCTGTAAACATCTGGAACTAAAACCTGAAAATGATTCCATGTGTGGAGAAAGAAGAAATAACATTTTTTAATTAAAAACAAGAAAGGGAATGATACCAATGACATGATTATTCTGTCTGACATATAAATCAGATGATCCTGAAAACAGCTAGAGCCACAGGGTGATCATTTTCCAAGGTCCTAGCATACATTCGTTCTCTGATCTAAGCTACAGCACCAGCATAATGGAAAGAGCGTGTAAAGCTTTAGTAAGTAGATGAAGAAGTAGAAACAGCTGTTTTACTTCCATATACACAAATATAATTTTATATACACACACTGTATGTATCTATCTATGTATATATATACATGCACTCTCGTTTCTCCTATGTATGGCAAGTATTTAGCCTGAATTCCAGTTCTTTGAAGTGTTTTCCAAAATCGGCACATCTGGCATCTGTGAGGTCACAGGATCACAAATATGCATACTTTTATATTATTCTCGTGGAATTTTAGAATGTTATATGATAAGGGCATGGAGGCTCTGGCTGAGATCAGCCCTTTGCCATGCCATTCTCCGTGTAAGTACTTGATGCAAATATAAAGTTGTGATTCACCTGCAATACATTAGAGAACATACCTCATTTATTTGAGAAAGCTATACTAAAATTTGCACTTAGGACTGTTTAAATATAGCTAAAAGACATTTACTTCCAGTCCTAGTTAGAGAAATGGAGATGTCAGTTGCCAAGGATGGAGGCACTCAAGCCCTAGAACTCCCCAGGCAGAATGAAACTTTTGAGAACTCCCTCATCTACATCTGTGCCAAGTTTTCACAGAGAACTTCAAAGTGCCAACAACAGTGTCTTGAATTACAATGTATGACACTGACATGGAAAAATTATGGGTACCACACACTCTCTTCTTCCAGCTCAGCTGTGGAATGTTAACCTCTGAACAGGAAGAAAGAGGGGCAGAAGCAACAGCATGTCTTTGACTGCTGTATCCCTCTTTCAATAACAATCTAAAAATGGTCTTGGCTTAAAACAAAGAAAAACATAATGAATGGCTTAGCTGATGGGTGAAACTACACATGGCTATGGAATACCTTGACAACATGCCTACTACTCACTGACAGAATCCATGTAATTTTCTGACTAACACAGCACCATGTTTTTCTTCAAAACTCTTCCAGAGCTGCATGTACACTTTGTGCAAAAGAGCTCTTGGACGATATAAACAGCAATGACAATGCAAACTAGAACTAGAATGTCCTCCCCTGCAAATAACTACAGGCTGCAGAAGAATTTCAAGAACAATCTTGATCTCAAAATCTTGCACACTTGGCCAAAAAACAGCTTTATTTCAACAAGAGCAAACAACAGTATTCAAAGGGGATGAGGACAAGCTTTATTTCAACCCATGCACCAAGTTACGCCAGCTTAGCTCTATAGTCTGCACAAATAAATGTTTTTTTAACTTCTCAATGTGACTCAGAACAGCTAAAACCACAGTATCTATTCTAAACAGATTCCAAGGAAAAGGGAAACTAGGTAAGTTCTCTGATAATTGGAACGACTCTCTGGAGGATTGGTCCCACCAGGATACAAAAGTTAGCCTCTATATCTCTCATGTCCACAGCTTGTAGAAAGTAGAACTGAGCAGAAAATGGAAGACACAAATTTCTCCTGACCTAGAAGGGACTCAAATGAATCTCCATTCTCATTTCTGGGAGAACTGTTCCAATGGCTTTATAACAGATGCAGGTATTAAAACACTTTCCTCTCCAAATACGGTTTTGAATGAAACCGTGGCACTTTTCTTGAATTCTCTTGGCTTCATGCACACATTCTATTCTTCAACAGAATTCATCCAGAGATTTGCACACGCCAGGCTTGAGCAGCTATATGCAGGAGATGGGCAAACTCCAGTGCAGTAGGGGGTACTTCTGCTCACAAAGACAAGCAGGACCAGCAAACATGATAATGACCACATCCATTAATTAGGTGGATATGATGATTTAGCAAGTGAAAGTGAGGCCTATGATTTAATCTGTAATTTCTAACACCTTGCTCTTTTTCCTCACAACCTTTCCTGGATTTTTTTGAGTATTTTTAGCACTCCATACATTTCAGGATTCATTGAACATTTTCTCACCTCCACCAGAACTCCTTCAGAGCGACAAGATGCAAGTCTAGTCTCTCTGAGCAGCTCTGCACCATATGTACACAGCCCACCATCAGTGCCTGTGAGTGTGATGTGCCTGTGCTCATCTGCAGAAATGCTTGTTCTCAGCTCCTCATCCAAAGGCCAAAGACCCCCCAAGGCTCACTTAATACAGGGGAAGGAGCTAGGGTTGTGCCTCAGAAACCATGTTAAATAGCCTGCAACCTTTACATACTAACTCACTTTGAGAAGACCCAACATGCCCAA
The DNA here is from genome assembly GCA_032173965.1 of Sitta carolinensis. Lineage (NCBI taxonomy): Eukaryota > Metazoa > Chordata > Aves > Passeriformes > Sittidae > Sitta > Sitta carolinensis. The sequence goes on along the minus strand of JAVUNC010000005.1, from coordinate 28,287,785 downwards.
CAATCACAATTTTGCATCTGTGATTCAGGCAAGTACTCATTTAATATATTATCTTTCCGAAGACAGAAGCTTTTCAGTTACTAAGGGCATATTTCTCACATGTATCAAATACTCCATGCAAGGAGGAAAGAAGCAACATGCTCACTGGTGGTGGTTTGATTCCTCACTGAAAGGCAGAGCATCAACACGCAGAGCACAAGTACAGCACCAGTTTGAAAGCCATGCCATGTCCATTCCAGACACTCCATGAGCAAACTGCTGGAAATTTCCCTCACTTCAATGATGCCCCAGGGCCCCCCTACACTAGACAGAGATCACAGCTTTTATTCCCTCACCTAAATTATGATAGCTGGTTTGGTATAGCCCTCTGGTGGTATAAACCAGCTTCTTGTTTCCCCCTCCTCAGCAGACCTAAAATAAATCTGACAAACCACTCTTCTATAAACCAAGCCACGTCTATGCCAGGTTTTCCTAGCATGGGTGAGACAGACTATGAGGTATAAGTTTTCTTCTACTCCTAATTAAAAAACAATACTGATTTTTTTGTAATGTAGGCCTAACTCTAAGCTGATTGCATATGCAGTCAAATTTGCATTTTAATTGTTCATGTAAGCTTAAGCAAATTGGAAACTACCAAACATTAATTGCCAGTATCACAGATTTTTTCTTTGCCAATGGCATATTTTAAAAGGAATTATAACCTCTCTCCAAATCTCTTCTTTTTAAATTATTTATGTTATCTTGGAATATTTTTCAACCATGTAAATTAGATTTCATTAACTTACCCAAAATTTACTCTTCCAAACTACAATAAGTTAATCCCCTCCTAAAAGAGTACACAGAAATTTTCATCACTGCAGTGGCAATATAATTATACTGTTATGTTTATGAGTACAAAAGATAAGTTTATAGCTCCATAGTGCAAAGAATGCTCAGAACTATCATTAAACCACTTGCAGACAGTTTCATGATCAAGACATTTAAAACTGATTTTCAGCCAAGATGAACTATTTTTTATGGTTACAAAAACTAAATTAATATAGAACAAATTCAAGCTTGGTTACAATAGTATACAGTTTACAGTGGCGTAAAATTTTTAATTATAAAATATCAAGAAGTGTACTCTATTATTTTCTTAAAAACACACTAACAATTTTGCCCTGTATCTATGTAATATTTTCTGCACCCATTAATCAATGTGTTTACAGATACTCATTGAAATGCAAATTGGGGAAAACAAGTTATTTAATCTATTATGTAATAATGAACAATTTCATGTTAATTTGCTTCTTACTGAAGATTTGCAAAATATTAAAGTTATTTGCACTTAAATACAATTCTGCCTCCCTTTCCAATGAAATTTTCAAGTTCCCTTTTAGGAACTTCAATAGATATAATCAACTTTCAGAATGAACGCACACCATTCTGGCATCTAATTATCTGACTGAAAAGTCTCCTGAAAGCCCCTTGTGTGGAAGAGATGTCGATAAAGCCCTCACTTTAAGAGAGATAGGAATTCAGATTTGAACTCCACTTTGTCCTCTAGGATCAGGGTTGGCAACATGTGAGGGCAGCAGGTGAGCAAAGTGCAGCAGGGCGGGTGCTGGGAGCCACAGTGCTTTTGTTAAGCTGGTTTACATCATTTTGCTTCTAGGTCAGAGCAGCATTCATCCCTTCGACTAAACCAACCTGGCAGAGGACATGCAGTCTAAAACAATGCCACAACAAGGCTCTTCCCCCCTTCAGTTGAAAGGAGAATTCTAGTATGAAAAGAGATGAAAAAAACTCTGTAAAACTGAGGGGTGGGTGTCTGTGTCAACAGTGACCAACTCTGCTGAGTTTACAAACGCATTTTCAAGGCTGAAAAGCCTGAGCAGTTGGCTTGGGTCCTGAGACACAGCCCTGGTTTTTCACATGCACTGGGCAGAATTATTTACTTGTGTGAATCCATTACTCCAGCTGAAGGTCAAGACATCGACTAGCTAGCTCTCTGCTTCGCTGCGTGCCCCGCCGGACGCGTGCGCAGGTACGGCACGGAGCGGAGCCACCGCTGCTTGGGAAAGCCTGCGGCTGGCTCCAGCACTCGGGGCTGCCCACGCCAGCCACCTCTGCCCACGGCTTCTGCTGCACAGGCTCAGCCCCCTCTGGGCATCTCTGGAGAGAGCCTGCACACCACCTCAACTCCCTTCTTCTTCCCTTCACCATCCTGATAAAAAGTGACACGTTTTTGTGCTCAAGTCTTATAGAGCAATATAAAAACGAACACACAGCTTTCGTGTGACACTGTTGAGGAGACTAAAGCACACTATAATTAAAAAGCAATAAAAAGTGAAGTCCCTTAGCAAGTGAAGTACTTGTTTACCTGTTTACCTGTTACCCAAGGACAGATCTGTAGAGCAAGGCTGTATAATCCAGAACAAGCACAGCAAAAATTGGTACTATTTAGAAGACAGTGTCTTTTTCATTTATGAAACTTACAAATTACAAATAGTTACTCACTGCTTTAAAACTACTACACACAAGTTTCCAACAAGAAGCAAGAATTTATTTTAAATACAGTTAGGAAATCCATGTGTTTACTATTTTTTTTAAATACTATGGTGGAGGACTTGACACAAATGTTTAAATGAACAAGAACTGGTACACAACAGAAATGTACATGATGATACACCTCATTTAAGGTTACATTTTGGCAAAAACAAGTCTATTACTACTTCTTCAAGAAATGCCTTGCTTAGTCAAGCACAATACCTCCCATGTGGGAGAGCAAGAACTATTAGGTTACATGGTTTTACTGGAGATAATTCTTTACTAAACTAATCAGACCACATAATAACAGCATTTTAACACCAACTACAGGCCCTTGGAGACCAGTTTGTGTGTGGCCTAGGTTTCATAGGCTTCTTTACAACAGATGTGTTGGATGAGGGTAAAGTTACTTCATATATTAACTCGTGTGTTCCTTAGGTAAAACAGCAGTAGGAGTTTAAATTTTGCCTCTTACATATTCTTCTTATAGAAAGTGTGTGCCTTGTGGAAGGAGACAATAAATGTGAAATCAATTGGAAGTACTGATGATCTTTTGCAGATGTGTCAATGACATCTTTGCAGCTCATGTATAAGAATACACAGTTGTATGTTTAAGAATGCCAAGGCACAAACAACTGTGCAGCCAAGTCCAAAAGTTGTAAAAGGGTGACTATATATCTAATAATTTCTCTTTGTTCTATAATAATATGAAAACATAGAAATTGTATTTTTGTAGGAGCATAAATGAAAACAAAATCCTAAAACCTCTCCTCTCCAACAGATGCTAGAAACCTCCCACTGGCTGAAATACACCAGGATTAAACAGGAAATAATCAGCTTTATGCCAAAGGAAGTGCCTCACCCTGCAACTTTTTATTTATAAAATACTGAATTGATGGAAAGCCACTTCCTAAATTTGATCCACAGCAAAGTTACTGCTCCATCCAAAACAGGAAGGGTGAAGTTTATCTACAAAAGCGTCTATGCTAATTTGTCTTGTTAAAAATGCTTTAAATAATTTTCAGTTTTGTTCACTGACCATAAAGGAAAGTGATATTCATTTAAGCTTCAGCAGAATGGGCTGCATATTAACAGCACAATAAAATGACAAACCAATCTTTCTTGTCATAAAAACAGACAAATATTTTGTATAAAATGTACAGTAGTTCAAGATCCACAGACTGACTGTGTTGAAGCCAAGATTAAAAATGATGCGTTCGATTTTACCCAAAACTGACTTGTGATGACTTAGTTTTCCCTCAACAAAAGTCATCCCACTTTCAATTTCAACAAATATCCTCAGCTACAAATATTCTCAGATTCAACAACATTCTGCATAAAGCAGGCTCATTTTTGTTAACTCAAGACAGAGTTTTATCCTGAGGTGTGGATTGCCTGTATTTTCTCCAACAGCACAATGAAAATAAGCAGTAATAGAAAACAACAACAAGAAGAAACCTTTTCCAATTAAGAGCAAGTCTGAGCAGATTAGTAGCACAATTACCTGGCAGCAGCACTGCTAATACAAATTCAGAGCTGGTGGATCTATGAGTTTAAGAACCAGTTCTTACAAGAGAACAGTTCTTCCCCATTACTTTATAAAGAGCAATTTTTTTTTCTTTAATGGCTAAAAATATGCTAAAGCAAGTTTGAAATTGCATGCCAAAGGGTAGGTTTTTCCTCACATATGCAGCAAAAAGAAAACACTACACAAAACAAGTAAATTACTGTATGTAATGGACAGCTTTTCAGAAAAGAAAAGCGACAGCTGCAAGAAAAACATTTACTTCAATTACCAACATTTTATGGCTTAGTTTATGTTAAACCTTACTGCTTCTGAAGGTTTAGAATTACTTCACACATTATAATAGCCTCACAAATCAGTTTTATTAGTGCCTTAATAATGAATCACATTTTTTTCAAGTCCAAGTCACTGTCCTGCCTTTACCCTAGAAATCACTCATCATTTACTTTAAGTACTCATTTCAAATCTAAAACCAAATAAACGAAAAAGTAAATTATTTTGGAAGACTTCTCTAATCTTTCCTTAGCTTGTGGATAGATATATTTTTCCACATGCAGCTGTGATGGCTGAAAAGGCTATTCCCCCTTTCCAGCTGTCAGCATCCTTGTGCCAGAAGCCATCACCCCACTTGTTTGTGTGAGACTGTAATATACAGGACTACTCCTAAAATGAATTCTTAGGCAAAACCAGTCTGATTAGGTCACATGCTAGGACGTCAGTTGGGCTGCATGGAGGACTCACCTATCCTGGGTGAGAAAGTGATGAGCAGCTATGGATGACATCTAAAGAAGACATTTCTCTATAGCTTTACACTAGTGTGTCCACCTTGAGCTCATATGGAAACACTCACAGAACTTCCACCAAACCTAGACAGACAAAGCACACAGGATCTGTGTTTAAATGTTTGCATATTTGACTGAAGCTACATATATGTATGTAACTTCAGTCAAATACAAAATATATAGAGAAACAGAACATGAAGCTGGCACAGGCTGGGGTTGGAGAAAGCCAAAGACCCTGTATTATGAAGCCTCATTTCTTATTGCAAATATGTTCATTCCTTCTGTATTTTCAGCATTCAACACAAAACTATTCTTCTAAATCTGTTCCCACAATTCTAGTTATTTCCACATCAATTTGGAAGCAGTAATCTGATCAAAAAATTGGTAAAAACAGAAACCATGTCTCTCCCTAAGGAGAAAGCCACAAGGAGTAGAGATTGTCTTTTATGGTTAGTAAAATCATGTCTTAGGGCAGCGATTACCAACTGTGGTTCTAAGGAAATGTAGTACAAGTTCTGCATTTACTGAGTGGATGTACCACTGACTATATCCCACAGTACTGGAATTAATTATTCAATAAGCTTGGGTTACAGTCATAAGTAATGCTGAAGAATCACAGCAATTAGCTGGTTCCAAAGAGCTTGGAAATCACTGGTCTTTTTCATTGTGAAAAACAAGCCCATTTTGTACTTAAAACATCTAAGAACACTGGCATTCTACAGTGTTCTTTTCAAGCTTTTCTTAATGAGATAGTTATGCAAGGCTGCAGCATTCCGGCACAAGAACTGTTACCTATCAAACTCATTAAAGGAATGTCTGCCCTATTCAATCCAGTGTCACTGAACATTTTCCAGAAGTTGTCTGATGGGATGCATGAATTGACAGAGGACAGACTGGGAGAAAACTTGGCAAGATATGTGAACACACTCATGACTTTTTTAAGGGTTTGCTTGTCTTTAGATTCTGGCATACACTGAAAAGTTTTGATTCTTTTTGAGTCTGGCTTCAGTCTGTCCTTATAAAAAGAGAGAAGAAACTGGAACCATCAAACACTGTTTTGTGCTGGGGTTTCTTTTTTAAACCTTTCGCTCTGTATTCTTCAGACAGCTTAGAATGGCTTTCTGTGATCCCTGACACCTACAAATTTTGCATGATGCAACAAATCCACCAAGTCAAAAAGTAACAGATATTTCCAGTACTCAAGAGATAAAACTCAGAATTACAGAATCATTAAGGTTGATCTTTAAGATTGAGTCCAGCTGTAGACGTAACACTGCCAAGTGCACTAAACCTTCTTCCTAAGTGCCACATCTACATATCTTTCAAATACCACCATGGATAGTGATTCCACCACCATTCCAATGTTTGACAACTGTTTTGGCAAATTGTTCCTAATATCAAATCCAAACCTCCCCTGGTGCAACTTGGGGCTGTTTCCTCTTGTCCTGTCACTTGCAACCTGTGAGAAGAGACTGATCCCCACCTGGCCACACCCTCCTTTTAGGCAGTTGTAGAGAGTGATAACGTCCCCGCTGAACTTCCTCTTCTCCAGGAGAAACACCCTCAGCTCCCTCAGCTGTTCCTCACAAGAACTGAGTTTTGGCCCCTTCAACCAGCTCTGTTGCCCTCCTCCAGATATGCTTCAGAAACTCAATGTCATTTTTGCAGGGAGGGCCCAGAACTGGACGCAGGATTTGCCTCTCCAGTGCCCAGTACAAGAGGATAATCACTGCCCTGGTCCTGCCAGATACTCTAATGCTGACACAAGGCTACAAGCAGTCTAGACTCAGTCTTCTTGGAGTTACTTCATGAAATATCCTACTTACTCCAACTATAAACAGGAAGGCTGATTATAGCAGCAGTATTTGTTTACTAAAAACAACAGTAAAGCATCATGTAAATTAACAAGTCAATAAAAAAAAAAAAACCAAAACAGCTAGAGCAAACTAGCAGCTGCCCTCAAACTCTGTCAGCTTCCTGCAGGTTACAGATTTGTTGAGTATCACCAGCAGCATTATGAATTATGGTCACTTCGGAGATACAGCAAGTCCTGCCTCAGGCCAATACTCCAATATGTAGAACTTCACTTTGGTAAATCACACAGACAACTGAAGGTAAGGGGGACTTGTTTAACTAAACACTTCATCAAATTTCAAATTACCACCACCATGTTGATGATTTGAAGGGATCCCCAAATAATTAGAAAATCCATCAAAAATCTGCAAAGATATCTACTTTGCTATTTTATCCTTATGTTTAGACAGACACAGGATATAGTGTGAATAGTCTAAAATAACTCACTTTACTGTGACACCGAACTAAGTAATTTCAAGTCAAACAGCTAAAATTTTGGGGATCAATCCCCCTTTCTCAGTGGAAAGAATAAGGTAATAAGGAGGTAATACAAAAGAAGATCTAATCTAGGTAATGAAACTGGAAACCACTGAACTACAAATGAAAATATTTATTGAATAAAATGTACTGTTACAACAAATTTTTTATGCCTAATCTCTAAACAGAATAATAGCTACTTCTGATAAAGTCTACTGATGCTGGATTGATACAATGTGTTTTGGATGAGAACAGCATGGAAACAGAGCAGTAAAGTCTCTTTTGATAAGCAAAACTAAACAGTTTACTGCCTAAGATAAAGACAGGTTGCTATAGGTCAAATACTTTAATGCAATAGCCAAAAGAAACAGTACCATACCATTTACCTTTTAACCTTACTTCACACAAAATTACCACGTGTTCTCGAAGATACAGAATACACAGAGGTAATTCATATAAACATATCCTGAAAAATAAGGCATTCTTTCCTTCACACAGCCTTCTAGAACTTTAAAAAACCCAACCAAAAGCAAACAAACCCAACAAAAAACACAAAGCCCCCAACAAAGCAAAACAACACAAACACTCCCCCAATAACATCAAAAAAACCTCCACTAACTAAAAGAAAACCCAACTAAACACAAACAAACAAACAAACAAAACCAAGACCAAAAAACGTGAACAGCTCATGCTAATAAAGACTGAACTATACTGTCTGGAATCAGAATTAAATTAGGAAAAAAATATTTAATTATTTAGAACAGAGCAAGCCAAATTGAATAAAAAACAACAATGAAAATGAATTACATTTTCTCATTTAAATTAGCAAGTCCAGCGGGCTCCTTCAAATCACAAAGCTATAAATATCACAAACTTTCTATTTTTAAAGCAGCTGGTAAGGAATTTTACTATTTCAAGGATAAGTGTACAGAAAGAATTGATATACATACTAAACAAAGAACTATTTATTTATGTATTTAAGAGTACCATGGACTGTGTAAAATAATAACAGCAACTGTTCAAGGGGGAAAAATTTGCCTTCTCTAGAGTAAGTCAACAGTTGATGAAAAAAACACAACTAACACTTTCCATTTGTTGGCTGCAATGTACCTAAACCTGATTTTAGAACTATTGCTTAGCTTTAACATAATGAATTTACTCTCTTTATATTAAGTTAGTATTAATCTTTTTCACTTGCTTACCTCTTTTCTTTGTTCTCCTTAGTTCATCAATGCTCAGCAAACTGCACTGTGGACAAGGCCAGATCACTCTCTTCCTGCTCCACAGACCCTGCAGTTGGCCAGTAAATACCTAACAAAGGAAGCACTACTATCTCTGACTACCTTCACTTCTACAATTTTATCTGAGTCCTCCCCATCCCCTCAGCAAGTATTTACTCAAGCTCTCAAACAACCCTAGCACCCCAATAACCCGAAAACTCATTGAAAAATATTTAAGTCAATTGAATTATATGAACCTCTTTGTATCACCTCGTGACAGAAATGCATTTACATTTCCTGCATTTCTACCAAACAGGAAAATATAAACAGAAGGTATGTTCCATAACTGCATGGAAACATTATCTAAAGAATGGAAACACTGCCCACTGTATGTATTACGTACCTATGCACACATGTTCTTTCAGAGCTTTAATGTAATATGTAATACAGCAGCTTTAAGGAATACAGTAAAGAACTACTTGCTTACTAGTTACACCTACCTGCTGAGTGATAAATAGTGAAATCAACTGCAAACATACCAATGGAAGTTTCTATCCTTACACCCATAAAACCCTACCTGACACCAGACACTGAGTATTCATACTCGGGTAACATGCTCAATGTCCTTGCCTCTTTCAATATCTTAGTTGAGCCACAACAGACAAAACCAAGCTCAGCACTTATCCCCGAAAGACATCTGCATATCTCAATATAACTCTTCAGCAATACACACATATGTTTTGTTAGGAATACTTAGAACAACCTTTACAGTAGATGAGATACTTCTCTTTGTGATCACTGCTCTGGCTGCTTACTGTGACACGAATAACACCTACACACATTAAAAAGCTTCAGAGCCAGCTCAATATAATGACATGCTTTTCTGGGTAGCAAAAAGTTCAGCCTCCTTAAAGTAGAAAGGAACACTCCTAAAGTACAGGGGTTTTTAGTAACTTATCTGGGTCATGAGACACCATATAATTACTTGCTTATGTCTGCTTCTGATTTTAGTAAAAACAGTTGCAAGAAATCTCCTTCCATATCAACATAAGAAAAAGGAAAACGCTAGTGATGCCTAAGAGTAAATTTGACAAAAACTATGAAAAGCATTTTAAAAATTTGTCAGGGCATTTTCAAGTTATGGCTAGACCTCCACTTGGGTAAGCAGATTAATAATTTCATTAAAACTTATTTTTACAATAAGTTACATTACATTTACATCCTAGTCGATGACAAATACAGTAAACTGAACCAAACAGACAACAGAACAGCAGCAGTGAATGGCATGTTTAACAAATTTTTTAGTAAGCAATTTCAGGTACTTGATGCAGGAACGCTGCATTTCCTGCCTTACAATTGTAGCTTCCTGCAGATGCCTCGAGGGCAATCCAGAGAGGAAGACACTAAGCTGGAAGCACCTGACTGATCCTCACTTGTTTCTGGCACCAGAAATAGCAGCGGGTTTTCTTGCATGATGTAGCGTCTCCACCCTCCAGCCAGGGAGAAACTCCACTGCATTTGCCCATGGGCTTTAGAGCTTCTGTGGAATTAATTCCCATCTCCACCTATGTTCACCATCTCATTCCTTCCCCCACCCTCTTGGCTTCAGTTCCTGATCTTGTCAAAAATCTCTTTTTTTTTTTTTTTCCCAGCTGCAAGTCCAGTCCCACACTTGTTCATTGCTTCCCACACTCAGTTACTAACCCTACCTCTCCTGTCACCATAAATCCTTTCATCTCTTCCAGATATCCTCCACCCTATAAATTCCAAGGTCACCTCATTCCTCACCTAGAAATAGTTCCAAGAACTTAGGGGCCAGCTTGTTTCACAATAAATCAAAGTCTGGCTCCAACAGGCCAGGTGAAAGAGGATGTTCTGAGGGTGTCTAGTGATGCACTAGTGCTTCCAAGTGAGTTAAATCTCAAAATATGTAGAACCAATCCTATCAATCTTAGAAGATGGTGAGGTGTGTTAAAGGAAGGTGGCAGTTCTGGTCATGGCAGGTTTAGAAACTGATAGTTTTATCTTCCCTATGATAATAAACAGTTACTGTGCAAATACCGTCAAAGACTACAGCTTTCTATAGATTTCTGCCTGATGATTAAATAACTGTGTTTAAGGCAGTACTTTCAGGATACTGAATGTTCAGACACAGTAGTGGCTTGACACACAACACAGGATGGCCACTCCCTTGTAGCAGCAGGCACATTTAACGAAGCACACCGCTTAAGAGAACTAGTTAAGTAAACGTCTGCAAATTTTTCTTTCTTTTTCTTGATCTGATTCATGGGCAGGCCCACAAAGACTACTGTGCACAGGGAACAGTACAACACAAGGATGAAATTCCTCAAACTATGGTTGCCACAAAACTATTTGTAACATGCAGCTGAAGTCTGCAGTGCTACAGGTTGGTTTTGACTGCAGCACTTGCATAAGGGGACTTCTTGATGTATAATGGGATGCAATCATAATATAGTCTCCACTGGAACTCATACAGTTTCCATTACTGCCTATTTTCATAAAGCTTGTAAGGACTAATCATCTTGGTTTATGCCTAAATTGAATTTAGTTGAAATCAAACTAATAGAGTCGAAAGATACACAGCACAGATACTGAGATTGCACAAGACAGTTTCTCCAGGAAGCCAAGTGAAGAAGAAACATAATAAAATGGGCAAATTTCCAGCTGGAGATGATCTCTGAAAAGCTTGTGTCAGCATACCCTAATCTATTTATGATTTTGTTTTAAAATGCTAATGTGGATTTTATTTTTTTTTTAATTCAGGTAGCATGTGACCGAAAAAGCTTATATATTAAATTATTAACTATATAAGGTGGTGAACTGCTTGTGAGTTGTGTAATTATGGTCAAGTAAGTACACACATAAGTACCCACATAAGGAGAACATTTCATGCTGTAATGAAACCAAGTATTTTAAGTTATCTGGAGTAAGGAGAAGGGAAAAGATTGCAAACAAACAAATTAAACCTTGGAGAAACAGTATAAAACCCATTTGTTACAGGCTATTAGTGTCATTCAGAGCAGTATTGAAGGTCAATAGTTCAGAAAATTAATGTATGAACACTTCTTCTCAAGAAAGGTGAGCAGCAGGTAAAGAACCAGGAACAGCCCATGACCCACTCAATTTTGTCAATATTCACTTTCTGTGTTTTTTTCAAGTCAGGCTGACTCTACTGGCCTTTCCAAGTCAAAGTAGCAAGGTAAAACAGGTACACCATAAACTTTGTGCTGTGAGGAATCTTGGCCCTTGTTTTTCCACCATATTTTGTGATGCATGCCATTGTGACATCTATACAAGTGTATGTCCAGACAACCACTGAAGACAAGTCAGCACACCAATGCAAATAAGAGTCAAACAAAACAAGAAAGTGATATTTTGTGGGTCAGCAATAAATGGTGATGTGCATTAGTCATTTATACCCAAAGATAAAAATGTAATGTTTTCATAATCTTAAAGAAGCAGCACATGCATAAGCAATTTATAGATTTCTTCCCCACATAATTTAGGAAATTAAACTTACAAAAGTTCCCAATTCTGATGCCTTTTAGAACTATAATATTACCCCGTCTTTTAAAGGTCAGAGAAAACATACTGAGTTTAGCCTACTCAATGGAACAACTGCCAAAAGAAAGAAGACATCAGGCTAGGTGAGACACTGAGATAAGTCACATAAATTTAAGAACCAGGTGACAAACACAACTTGTCACCAAAGTGTCTTTGGTCACAGATGATCCTGTATTTATATATGAATATCAGTGTTGTATATAAATCAGATTACAAATGGATTAGAGGATTAAATTATAAGCACCAGGAAAGCTGTCATCTACAAAACAAGCTTCTGTTGTATAAAGAACAGTCTGTAAAAGACACACAAAACTGTAGATTCACACTGCAGCAGATTTTCCTACCTACAGGTTTTGTGTGTGACACTCTTCTGTTGCTGTCTGTTTCAACTTCCTGAGGCCTGAAAGTACTTGACAGTGCAGGAGGAATGGAAACCAGCTTCCATGCCAAACATCGGTTCTTCTCATCACCTACCTTCCTACCACTACCTTTCATTTGCCACTTCCCATGGGTTTTCACATGGTTGCTCAGTTACCACCATCCCATCATCACATACGGTTTTATGAAACTTTTCCTCATGACAGTGTTCTCTGTTTGCCCCATGTATGTATCTTGTTTTAAGTACCATTTGGGCTCCTGTATCATCTCTAAGTCTTTCAGAAGATCAATTCAGACTGTATCAGGAATACTGATAGAGCTAATACAAAATCAGTGTTTGGGGAGCAGAGATGCTAAACAGCAGTTCTTTGGGCTATTTCTGGGGGAATTTTAATTTCTGGATCTAATTACTAGGTATACAGGAATGATTCTGTTCTTAATCCATTTCAATCCAGGAAGCAGCAAGTTTCCCTAGTTGCAATGCTAAAGAGACGGTAGGTGGTAAGAAAAAAAAATACTTAAAACTTTAATCCTCAGTGCATCGAGCCTACTAAGAGATAATTTTATCTTTAATCCCTAAAACAGTTCAAAAATAAAAAAACACCAAGGCTAATCTACTTCTTAAATCCATCAATGCTCTTCTGTTAAAGCAAGAATAAACAGAAGACCAAGTTGGAGAGCAGGATCTATCCTCTGAATTAAATCGAGGTTATTAAAACCAACTAGAAAAAAAGCACACCATCAAAACCCCCAAAAAATCAAAAACCAAACAAATAAACAAACAAACAAATCCAAGCAAACAAACAAAAGAACCCTACCCACAAAAACAATAACCCTCACTCCCACAGAAACTACTGCCTTTATCAAGGCTCAGACAATTAATTTCTGGTTTTATCCTTCATCATTCCCAGGTTTGCCAGTGTCAACTCTGCTTATCCTTCCAAGCATCTCAACTCTTGACAGCTTTTTCAGTAAGCAATCTCTCAAAATTAAATCCTAATTATATATCAAGGCCCACACATTTTTAGTGAGTTTCTTCTCTTCCTAACACCTTTTCCAATCCTGTTGACACTCATCATCTCTTAAAACTAAACTTTCTTCTTTCCAACCCACTCACTATTATAGTTTCCAAGTTTCATCCTGGTTTTGCTCTTCGAGTTTCTCACAATAGAACCAGAAATTTTAAGTCAAACAATCACTACCAGCTTTTGATTGAAAAAAATTATATTTAATAAGTAAGTCCTTAGATTTTCACTTTATCTGACCAAGAAACTGATCTTGTCCTTCAGATTTGAACAGGTTTTTTTCACATTTCTTTTGGTTTCAACTAAGTCCAGCAATTCCATGAAGTACCTAATTACTAGCATTCTCCCATTTAAGTCTTCCAGAGATCTGCCCCCAAATTGCAACACCTATAAACAATGCCTTTTAAGAACGTCTGTAAGCAAACAATCCTCTGAGATCTTACAGTCTGCAGTGTTGCTTGATCACATAATGAAGCATCACTACATCAAAAACTCTACATTTGCCAATGGGTTAAATAGACAGAATTTGGCAACTTCAATATAATGTGATCAGCACAGGCCTAAAACTGTTTACATTAAAAAACATAAGGCAAACATGATCTTCAATAAATGGTGGTGAAAGCTAAAGGTGAGTTACATTTAATTCAAACCTCTCTAAAAAATACCCCACTGTTACTGGATAAATGCATAGATTTCTGGTATTAAATTCTCTTAAAAGTACTTCCCTATGAGCACTGCATATTAAATAACATTCACTTTTTATCAGCTTTTCAATGAAAAAAGCTGCTGGCAAGAATCTAAAATGTGGTAATATATTTCCTTATTAAACCATACCTTCAGGTGCTGAGTAAAATGAGTTGTACTGCTTTTGCATATGCAGCAGTTTGTAATTACGAACACAGCAGTGCATGCTAAATAACCCATTAATGTCCATAGAAAGGGAACAGAACACAGCTGAACAAATGGAAAGTGAGGGATTACAAATTCTACAGCATGGTGGCCCAACCACAAGAAAAGGAAAGTAGCTACAGTTTTCATGTCTTTTTACAATATTCTGTATATACAAATAAATGTATTTGTAAGGAGAATAAAAGATACAATGAAGAAACTGGCCAAAAGCTTTTATATTCTCCATCTTGTAGTTCCACAAACATGAAAACATGAATTTCTAACAAATAGGTCATATTTGCAAAATTGAAAGACCACAGCACAAAAAAACCAAACAACCCCCTTCACCAAAAGACCAACCAACCCAAAATCTTAAGGCAAGCATGAAATATAGAGATCAAATAATTACAATGTGACTGATTTGATTTTGTAATGGTAAAAAGAAAGTCTAAAATAAATACTAAAAGATAGTAAAAAATTAACAGGTCAGAACTAATATGAAAGAAAAGCTGTCTAAGAATATGTAGAAAGAAATAAATCACTTGACTTTTATACATAAGGAGAGGGATACTGATACAAGTAAACTAATAAACCACATAGGCAGATGATATAATTAAGTAAAAGAGTTATCTTCAATTTTTCTGAGAAGCTTAAGGCAAAATAACAAAACCTGACACTAATGTTTTCCTGATTAGGAAAAAATAAATTAACACACGTAACTACAACTTACATTTAAGTAAAATAAGCTCAGAGGAGGCATGATACATATTACACTGCCAACCAAATTAGACCGATGATGATGAGTCCACCATTAAGGCCTTGTCAATGTGTATTAAGTACAGAAGGTTTGAAGGACAACAGCAAAGCTAGGAAGGAGTGAAAATCTACAGCTTCCCCTTCTTTCACTCTCATCTGGCCTGTTACTCTTGTCTCATCTACTCCTCTCAGAAACAAAGCATGTCTGACCTCATCCAAACCAGAAATAGTCCTTTAATGTGTTTTTAGCTACTGTTCCAGTTCCTTCAGCTTCACTTAACTCACCTGCTTCTTAACTTATATTTTAATTAGGGGATTTTTTCTAACCTAGATAATTTTTCCTAAAATGAGCAACAGCACAAGCAAAACAACAAGCTAATCTAAGAAAACAGTAACCAGTTTCCCTGGCTCAGGTGAAGTGAGCTTTTCGAAAGAAAAGGTACATCCAAAGCCAGCTCTGCCATCCTCCTTCATTCCTTCCTGGATTCTCATTACTCCAATTTATTAATTCACTTATTTTACTAAAACAACCAGAACTTAAGACACTTAATCTGTCACATCCAAGCCTTACAAAACTTTTCCAACTAAAGAAGCAATTAAACTAAATGTTTAAACATTAAAAAAATATTGTTCTGTTGAACATATAAAAACAACGGTGAACTGAAAACATACTGTCAGCCAGTGATTCCATTAAGAATAAAAAAAGCTTTCATGAATGTATTAATTCCTGTACTTAATTAATTCCTTAGATGTCAGAACTCTGTGGTACTAGCCAAACTGAGACAGAAATCACAGGTTTGATTTTTTTTTTTTTTTTTTTGCCAGAATCAAGGAGTGTACTTGGTAAAATTGTCATTTAGTAAAATTTGTCTTCAGAAAAGACCAGATTTCCAGAGGTAATACATATCACTCCAAATTGAATATACAACATGTAAGACAAGTGGACACATAATAATGGACTAATTAACACAGTGCTACAGACTTGATGTCTAGACAAGATAAGACATTTCAAGAATCCCTGCGATCTCATGCTCAAGAAGGAAGAACAAAGAGATAGCCTTTTGTGCAACACTGATGCTGAATAGCTCCAATTATGAATTTAACACCAGGGACGTATTTGTCATCACTTCCAAAAAAAAAAACACCGCACTTCAGCATGTTACATGCTAAAAGCATAAAGCTGATCCTTAGCTATATAAAACCAGAAACTAATCAACTCCAAAATATTGCCTTAATGCATAATGCATGCTATTAAATGTAAAGATATTTAAAAAGTGCATGAAATGGTTACATGAGCAAACTATAGACATTCATTGATTCTGACATGCAGATAGATGCAAAATTCACTACTATGCTGTTTTCGAGTTACCAGACCAATCTTTTAAACATCTTTTTAATGGGGGTTCTACCTCACCATGCTCAGACAACATTTAACACCTTATTTGAAAATTGTAAAAGCAAAGAAAAGAGGGAAATGCCTGTTCAAAGATCTAAGGAAACACTTACCTTCAAAAAAAACCCAACCAGTCAATCGAAAAACATCCTAATCCAGAAAGCTAATTATGTCAGCATTCTATTAAAAAAAAAAAAAAAAAAAAAAAAAAAAAAGAGACCTCTCCAAAGCTTTTTATTATAGACAGAACATCAGAACATTAAAAAACACATCATGGGATATATTAAAATATGAGACACACATTAATGCCGCAGAATTTCCACTCCATACAGAAGCACAAAGATTATTGAAAAGACTCTGGACTGAAGGGAACAGTTTCCACAGTACCCACGATGCAAAAGTGCCAGAAAAAAACCTGTTCTTCCAATCATGAAGTGTCAGAGCCAGAGGGTTCTAGGAAATCAACCCTTCCTTGAGAGCAGCAAAGCCCACTCACAGTGGAGCAGGTCCCAAAAGCAGGGGACCACACCAAGGAGCTGGGATTCTGAAGTTCAAGAATGCAGACAGAAAGTTGTCAAGAGAAGAAGTGAGAAGAAATCATGTCCTTGGTGTCCATGTTCTGGAATGTGATGGTAGCTGAGCTCAAGACAGAGCTCAAGACACTGGAAGAGGCCACCCAGGGAAACAGCAGAGCCTCTTTCATTGCACATATGCAGGGCTCAATTTGATAGAGCCCTGAATGACCTTATCTAAGGCCCTGTGTCGAGGAGATTGGCTTGAATGAGTCCTATGCAACCTAGGTGCTTCCACAATAATGTCACTATGCCTGTTGTTTCAAAGATGAGACCAAAAATGTTCAGGATCTGCAGTCCCAGTTCAGAAATGTTTTCAAGCATCTCTGCCTCTGCAACCATATCCTTCCTTTCTAAGTAATATTGGCACGTTCTAAAATTAAATATATACTTCAAAGTTTTTCTGGTTTGGGAGTGACACAGATAATTCTTGGCTCTGTTTAAACAGTGTCTGGATTTTTTGGAGTCTTTATCCATGAACAGAACTTCCAGTTTCCTCTCTTTGTGCCAGCTTCAGTTAATATTTGCAAAGCAACTGCAAACTCCTAAAAGATAGTCATTATATAGCAAACAGCAACTAACCCTTGGTTTGACATATTTTGCCCTGTCATCATCAGCACACAAAGAACTTAATTTTTCTTCAAATGATTTTTACATGAATGTTCCCACTAAGTCCCCCATCAAATAAATAATATACAACTATTTCCTTGATGAGCCAGGGTGATCATTTACAATCACGCTTCATTTAAAATTCTGAAATTGGCAATTGTGTTATTGTAGCTTAGAGAAAAGGCAGAGGAACTTTACAAAGGAGTGATATGAGCGATACACAAGATACTGAGATGGACTAATTTAAAACAGAACACCTGTATGAATATTTCATTCAATTGCTCAAGGGATATTTTTGCTTGCTTTTCTTAAGAGAAAAAACAGACCTTATCACAAGCTGCCACCTCCCTCCTGCCCAGGGCATCAGACTGCCTATTTCTCTGCTGCACAGCAATGGATTTGCTCATTACGACACTGTGCATGTTCTGTCAGCACGTTTTTTTTGCCTCTGGGTTTTCCTGAAATAGTACCATCCTATGAAGTAAAAGTACATATTTGGAAAATTTTGCTCCTTTTCCAGGCTAGAGCTTTAGAGACGAATGGATATGGAGAGGGCAGAGCAAAGAAGGCCTTATCAGGAGTCTGGAACAGCCAAGAAATACTTGACAATCACGCTGACAACAAATATGAACCAAAAAGCAAACATCATTAGATCTGGTGCTCCAAGAGAAAGAAAAATTTAGGAGACAGAAGTAGAAGAGGTCCAGTGGGTCAAACCTCACTACCTCAAACATTAGTTGGGTCCACATCAATTCTTTAACACATACCCAATGGCACATGCCATGTCTGACTTAATTTCTTACTTATTTTAAATAATAAAATAATCAGAAATAAATTATAAAAAAGCTTTCTTATAAACATACAAGCTTACAGTTCACTTTATAGTTTTAAATGTTAAGCTAAATAGATGCCGAGAACTCAAAGTAAACAGAATAGAGTATAAATTTCTAGAGACTGATTCCATATATAGTAGGAAGATTCACAGTATTTTATTATGATAACTCATTATGATATTCACAATTATGAAAATCATCACATCTACTGAAACAATTTTTTTTAAATCCAGAAAATTTAGTTGCAGATCCAGAAGTCAATTTTAAACATTTATGTGAAAATTATGTATATAATTTTCCAGTGTGAATTTTTAATGATTAAATAAATATCTTGTCTAATTCTTAACAAATTCACAGTACCTGGTTTATAAGAAAATGAACATCTTGTTCAGTTCAATAAAATACTTCTAGCATCACTCTAGAATCTTATTTAAATTCTGAAGAAGCTGACAGCTTCAATATTCAAATCAACAACAGGAGAAACTGGTTGTGCAAAATTCAAATCTAAGTTATTCCTCAGGCTTTTCTGAACTATGTTTCTAAAATAATTCAATTTTATAGAACATAATCTAGATTTCCCTAGATCATATGGAAAACAATACTTGGGTTTTATGACCAAATTTTCATGTGTTTTCATTATAACCCTGTCCCTAGAGCTTAGGGAAATTTAACCATATATTCACCAGCATGAGGCTAACTAATCACAACAGCTATTTTTAGAAAAATCTGTTCCTAGCCTGTGTATTTTTTTCAGTTTGTCATTTTTAAAAAGTCCTAAGTTTATGCATTTGCTCCTAGTTGTTTTAGGCCATTTGTGACCCTGTGATCAGACACACAGGGATAAACCAACTGCATCTCACAGTTACAGCACACTCTGCTAAACTCCATCCCAGCCAGACCCCGCACACATGGAAAGCTGTGCCCACCATGAACATGATTATGCAAAGTCAATATTAATAGAAGAAAATAAAAAAAACAGGCCACTAGAATTAAGAGGCAGTCATTGTCTTAGCTTGCAAAACAGCAGCTGTTGCATGTAATTTGCAGAAAACTACCAGTAATTTTCATGTGCAGATAAATGCCATATTTCTTTGGAATTAAACAGTTGGAGATGTTACCACATCATCTTGAAAAATCAAATTACATTCATATTACACTCCAAGGAGGAGGAAAAAATAAGTCAAGGTAATTTTAGCAGAGCAAATCATTATTGTATTAGTGATAAAATGCCAAGAAGACTCACCTGTTCAATCTCCTTCGTCTTGGTTGCAATCGCTTTTGAACGACCGAGAAGCTGGCTGTCCTCGTATAATTCTGTACCATCCGTTAGATTGCCTTCTGTTTCCTCTGCTTGCTCAATGTATAACGGAGCTGAAGATCCAGCCTTAAAAAAAAAACAAACAATAAATTCAGTTTTCAGAGAAAAATAAAACCGCAGTGTGAGGAAAAAACCCCAAAAGCCCAAATATGGTCATCAGATATGAATTTGCTCATCAAGACTATTAGTGAAGTATTATTGCTACAATCTTAACAGATACAGAAATACAGATTTTAAACATGTAGAAAACATGACGATAAAACCCCCTGTTACACAGCCTTAACTGTGTAAAGGCAGTGATGTTAGATAACCTCTGCCTGCCCATCAACTGAGAAGAAATTGGTGCATGTGGTATTTATAATACCAGAAAGCAAGAAATATCCACAATGAAAATGTGATTAGTCTTCTGGAAAGGATAAAAGTAACAAAATCAAAGGTACATAGGCATCAACAAAATAAAAATGCTGTCAGAGAGAACTCATGAAGCTTTCATGGCCACAGGTTTATTATTAAAGGGTGTGCAGTAACTATTGTATAGCAAAAGCAAACTTATGATTTGAAGAGTTCTAGTAACATGAAAAATCAAACTGAAGTACAGAAATTGTATAAATGTCCCTCTAAAACAGAAGTTAAGACAGTATTCCTACTCCGAAGAGATGCCAACTCCAAGGAGTTTATATAGAAAATGTAATAATTTTGGTTTACACCACTATTTAAATCCGGTATTATGGAACAAATTTATAATTCTCTTTTTTTTAAATAGGATTTGAAAATTGAAGAAGATGAAAACTAGTTTCTATTATTCAAAAACAGAAGTGAAGAATCTTAAGAATTAACTAACATGAAAGAGAAAAGCATTAGACAGAAAAAGGAAGTAAAGTGGTCCTGTGAACATGTGCTCAAACCTTAGCAGCAACACAAACCATTAAGACTGAATGCCAAATCTTGCTATCCCAGTAAAGAATGAAATTCCTGAGAGTGAACGAAGGCTACTGAAAAGCTCAGTGCAACACAAAGTTCAACTGTTAAGCACTATGCAAGATAACCAGGAAAAAGTTAAGAATTCTTGCAATTGATATGTGACAGCCTTCTACTCAAGATGAGAAATCCTTTCTTCTAAGACTCAGAATGAGATGCTTTACCTCCTTCATTAGCATTTCTACATCCCACTTTCTTAGTAAATAAATCATCTTAAGACTGTACCATAGTCAACTACAATTGCTTCATTTTGATTCCATATGTTTAATGTTTTTGCCACTGCAATTTTCTCTGATGTGTAGAGGATGCTTTAAACTTTAATCCCTGTGGCCCACTCTGTTCTTTCCTCCCTTGCATTATCTTCCCCTCATCAAGAACCACAGTGATATTTCCCAGCTGAACCTCTCATAAATGTCCATGCATTTGTTCTCCTTCATATGGTATTCATCCTTGGATCAGCTGTTGCTTTTTCTTCACTCTAACACTTCATCCCCTTTTATATTTTTTATAATTGCTTTTTCCAGTTTATGTGTCTAACTAGATCTTCCTGACCACTATTGAGGAGCTGCTCATTCATTCACCCATTACATCAATGGACAGGACTTGAAAGTTCAGATAGTGAAGTTCAGAAAGTTCAGTGAGTTTTTTCCCTAACCTAGCCCTTACATTCTGCAAGTGGAAATGTGATGCTTCACAAGACACATTCATTTTCCCTAAAATTATTTACAAACAAATAAAAAAAAAATCAAACCCATTAATTGGAAAGGTTGAAACATGACTTTATGAAGTAGATACTATTTTGCTTTTCTTAAGAATACTTCTAAAGTTGAAGAAAAGTGAAACAGAGAATTATCAAAGAATTAAAACAATTATTTTAGATTACATAATATTTAGGTTGTTTTAAATGAAAAATACATTTTCCACTAACATAACACAACCCAAAAAAGACATCCTATTCAAAAGCAGTATAACAAATGACTGAGAAGGGTTATCTCACTTCAGTATAGCCAGGAACAGTAGACAAGGAGGGGTGAAAACAAAAGGGAATAAACTGGCAAATAATTAATTGATTAATAATGAATATTTAATTTAATTATCAAATAATTAGTTGATTAATAATGAAATAAGGATTCTGGGAAAAAACAAAAAACTTCAGTAACAAGGTAAGCTGTGTTTTTAACATAATGGAAGACTGCTTTCTAAGAAAGAATATATGACATGGTAGGCTGGGACAGCTTGAAACAGAATTCAACAAACCAGAGCTTCTTTCCTTAAGTATTGTATTTTACATGTTCACTCATGTTTTGTCTCGGAAGTCTCCTCCCAATTTTAAGGGGTTCGGTAGCCATACAGACCTACAGTACTACAGGAGCTCCTTGGAGAATGCTTGGGAGAGATGAAACTTTATGGTGTCAGTTGTAGCTCAACATTGATTCAAATTATACTAACAAAATGAACTGTGGCTTTGTGTATTTTCTCAAAATAAATAAATTGCAAGGTTTTAGTCTCCATCTCACTACCTTTCAACAAACATTTAATAGCATAGGAAGCAAACATTCAGGATTGTTACAAAATGTGCCTTTATGAAAATTACAGAAAAACAAGACCCTATTATTGTAATACTTTGAAATAGGTGGATTAATAATCCTATCTTACATCATACTCTGTTATTTCAGGTAAATTGCCTTCCTCTGCCTTCTCTGACTTTTCAGCTGCCCACTTGCTTGCAGCTTCTGCAAGTTCCTTTTCTGATAGTCTGTTGCTCTTCTCCAAAGCCTGTACAAAAACATTATAAGTCAAGGTTTAACATGAAATACACTTACACGTGGCAAAAATCTTCAAAATTAAAATAAACAGTTATTCCAATCCCTAAAATATTTTAAAATAGGAAATAAAGTTGAAATTATTTCATTTGCTGTCCAATTTCTTTAAAAAGAAAAGTGAGTGGGGAGAGAGCAGATAATACAGAAACAAGAGAGGAGGGAAAAAGACAAATCAGTGAAGGTCAGTGGACTGTTACAAACCCACTATATTTTCCGAATAAGGTTTATTAAATTCACAGGTCAGAGATAACAGGAAACTTTTTTGAGACCTGTTGGACACTGAAAGAAGTCACATACAAGAGTGGAATGAACTAATAGTTCAATGTGATTTTCAGGCATAAAAGGTTGTAAAAAATTTTAAATGAACTGTTAAATTCTAGGTAGGGTATAAAACCTGAGCTAATTAGGGACAAAAACATATTTTATGCCAACTTTAAGTGATCAGAGCTGGTTCAATTAAAATCCATTATTTTTTATTTGGGGGAATGCTAATACTTTATTATAGAGTCAAGTCACGATTTATGTTCTTTTAAATCTACCTTTTCAAATGGAAATTCTCACACAAATCATGTTTAAAAATTGATTTCTCTCTTTAGAATACTATTTGGCTTTTACCATCAGAGCAGCAAACAGACAATGACAAATATCAGTTTAGGAATAGCATGCTTTATAAATCTTGTTACCACTATGCAGATATTTAAGTTAAAATCGACTGTATATATAGAAGCCCCTAAAGAATCTATATCACTCTAGCATTAAAAATTGCAACACTAAGATGGATATCTGAAAAAGAGATACTTATTCTATTGCCTGAAAAAGGCCATAATAGCATCTACCCAATGCCTGTTCCATCCGAACAAACAGGTAGACAAACAAAACCAAACAATCAAAAACCCCAGTGAAAGAAACCAACACTTCACCTCTTACTATTAGTTCATTCTAAGTTACATAAAAGCCAGTATCAAAACTCATTTGTCTTCACATCTTTTGTGCATACCTCAAGCAAAGTAATATCCAAATAGCTCTGTACTGTAGTATGGCATAAATACGCAATTCACAGAACCCATCCAGGATTCTATGTCTTAAAGACACCACCATTATCTGAATCCAGAAAAGAAAGTGCAACAGAAATCCCTGTTTTCTATAACTGCAAATTACAGCTTTACAATCAGTGAAGTCAAGAGGTGACAAACTTCAATATGCAGGGATATGAAGAGGGCTCTTAAAAGAAAAGAGTAATATAATTCATAGAAAATCTCACATGACTTGTTATATTTCCACAAGCCATAAATAAATTAATATCTACTGGAATACTGAAAAAAAATATGTTTAATTTAATCTCACTAAATTTAATTCTATAGGTTGAATGTTGATAAATACGTATTAAATCCTGAGTGAATTTTATGGAATAAAGTAATGGTATTTGCAGAGGTACACTCCAGCTTAAGAGACAGAACAGGAACATATCTCTCAGCTGAAAACAGCAGGCTGCAAACTTGCAAGAAAACATCAACCTAATAGATCTCATAAAAAAAAATAAACTGCTGCCCCTCCACCTCAAAACAGAAGTCTCTTTTATTTTTTTGCACTTTTTTATCTCATCAACAACATAGAAAAGCAAAATCCTGTCACTTTTCTTAGCAGCTGTCCCTGTCTCACACATCCACTTTTTGCTGTATGTTGGATACAGCCTCCAAAGCTTACAGTTCATAAAGAAAAACACAAAAGATTTTATGCCATAGTCAAACAGGTGGCTAAGATCAGGTAACATCAACATGCATTAATACACACACATGAATATGCAATAATTAATTATACATAAAAATATCTTTTTTAGATTTGCAAATAGATATGATAGTGAAAAGAGGTATTGCTATGGAAACATATACCTTTGTAAGAATTTCAAAGCTAAATTATAGCTTAGAGCATTGAAAATCATCTCCTTTAATTGAAAATATATAGCATATAACTAATTTCTCATGCCTTGTTAAATTTTAACTCTGGCTATGGAGACGTTCATGTTTTGCCAAGACTACTTCTGTCACTACTTCTGACTCAATAAAGCACTTTGGTAACTGAACTGCTCAATGCAATTCCAGCCAAGAGGCTCATTCCAAAAGGCTCCACACACATGGGACAGCTACATTATAAACAGATTTGGGGACTCAAGAGAAAAATCAATAAGCAGTCATGGAATTATTTCTATTTCTGCAGCTGATGCATACACAATTTATATTGTCTGGGGAAATTACTTCCATCAAACAAATTTCATTTTGCGTAGCCTATATCAACTATATCCACTGCCAGCAGATACTTGCAAACTGATGGCAAAAAATCAAAACAGCATACATAGATCAGACCTGACTGAAGAAGAAAGCAGAACACTTACAGAATACAAAGTTCAAGCTCAAACTACATATTAACACAAGAGATTTTGCAATGCCTCCTTGTTCTCAAAAGTGTGTTTTAAGTAAGGATTTGATATTAAGCTGCAGTGTGTTGAGTCTATAAATAAAGTAAGTCAACTAATTATAAAGTATATTTTATGATCCATATCAGTGTAACTTGCATATAATAACTGCTATCTTCTTTTCCCTATTTACATCACTGAAAATACATCACTTGCCTCCCCCCTTAAGGAGAATGGCAATCAGCTGGCACAGCAGCTCTAAAAGAGATGTGTAAGAGGTAAGTACTTACAATGACACAGCACAACCAAAGCCTGGTTTCTTTCCCCATTGAATAACAGAGCAGGTGTGTCTGTCAAAATGAGTGGTAATACTAACACACTCATAAGGACACAGAATTCTAAGACCAAGTCCTATTCCTACTGTAAGGAATAGGAAGTAATATAATAAGGAATATGCATTTTAACAGGTGTATGCAGTATCTCCTTCCAACTGAGGAAAAAAATCCAACAATGAGTAATCTAAAACCATGGTGCAAAGTACTCAAAAAGAAAACTCGCCTTTGATGAAGGTACTGCTGTGGACCCTGAAGGTGATGCATCTCTTGATGTTTTCAGTGACTGAACTGTCCTCTCTTTACCTACAATTATGAAAAAAAAATTAGTAACTGAGAAATTAAAGATAATATATATTATATATATATATATATATATATATATATATATATATATATATTGCAAATACGCTTACTGGCTTAGAAAAAATGCAGTGAAATTTTCTCACATCAGACATGAACCTTATCACCCTCAATGACTACCTGACAGGAGGTTGCAGCAAGATGGGAATTGGACCCTTCTCCCAGGCAACTGCTGACAAGAGGAAATGGCCTCAAGCTGTGCCAGGGGAGGCCCAGGCTGGACATCAGGAAGAATCTTTTCACTGAAAGAGTGGCTAAGCTTTGGAACAGCTGCTCAGAGATGTGGTGGTGCCACTATCCCTGGAGGTGTTCAAGAAATGACAGGACATGACATTTAGTGCCATGATCTAGTTGACAAAGTGGCGTTTGATCAAAGGTTGGGCTCAATCTTGGAGGTCTTTTCCAACCTTAATGATTCTATGATTCTAAAAAAATCTACATACTCCATCATATGATAAATATTGGTAACACTTTTTTCTCTTCCCAAGGAGAAAAGATATAGCAGCGACATTTCATGCATTTAAGAAAACCCACTGTCCTTTGTCACTGTGGGATAAGATACGACACAGATTCTTTTCATGATTTTTCTCAAGGTTGTATAAAAAGATTCCATTTATTAGAAATTGTTCCCTCTTATATACCATTTTCCACAGACCAATGTGATTGGTGAGAGAAAGACAAACCTTTTCATCCACATTAGTCAAACCAGAGGGACATCAAGAGAGAATCCCTCCTCCCAAAAGGAAAGTACACATAGATATTGTTACAAAAACAGTTCTGGTGTTTATGTTCTTTCCCTGAAAAAAGAATTTCAGTAAACTAAAACATCAGAAAACCAGAACTTTAGAAAACCAAAAACTTCAGGCCTGAAAGTAAACTAAAGTCCTTTTTTCCATCATTAGCTGAAAGGGTGTACCAACATGATTCTGCAAGATGATGTGATTTCACTTTTTAATATTCCTGCAATAACATAAACAGTTGAAATATTAGACACCAGTCAATCACTCAAGGTAACTAGGCAGTATATGAATTAGTTTAGCTGGCCACAGCACGTTGAAAAGACCTGCCATGGGAAACAGTCCTGTATTTTATCAGCCAGAGATTAGGTGCTTCTTGTAAGATCACTGTCTTTCTTATAAAAGTTAAAATTGGCAAAATGTCAAATCAAATTCACAGTGCTAATCACAATCTGTGCATAGTTTTGCAATAGACCAGTTACAGCAGCCCACAGCAAGAGAACCGGTTGCAGTGTCTAAACTACTAGTTTTCAAGTTGTGGTTCACAGATTACATCTAAGAGACCTGCAAAAAGCAAGTACAAAAGGCAAACATGTTGTCAGTAGGCCTAAATTAACCAGACTATTCATACTCAATGGGAAACAGTTGACTGATCACAAATAAGCCAAGTTAATGTAAACTTAGCTTGGCTTCCACTCATTTTTTATAAATACAATTAATAAAGGGATTAATTTAAAAATATATCAAAGAGCAATGAATTTGGGATAGAAATTATTTTTGTAGAACTATAAATATGATTGTTCATTATGGTTATGTTCATTTAATTAAATTAGTCAAAGCAACAAAGCACAGAACATCTCCCCTGTCACCACTAAGTAACACAAGTTTTGCTCCTGTTATATTTGCTTTTCAGCCCTGTAGATGAGCCACCCTCCTTTTAAATTCATGGACTACTCTAACCCTGCCTCCCACATGCCTCCTTTGTCAGACTGGATTATTTAAAGATTATCTCAGTTGAATGGATTACATGTTTGCACCTGAACACTTGAAACAAATTGATACAAATGGCAGAAAATTATTCAAAGTTAAGCAAAATGAAAAAACACCATTTTATTAGGCATTAATAAATAATTAAGACATTATTAGGCCATTTTTTTCAGATTGTGTGTAGCTATTTTGAGCCTCAAAGCCCTACCTGTGAAATTAAACATGACACTCTCCAAGCACCAGTATTTGCCTTCTTGCATTTCCTCAGCACATCACTCTACCAACCCCTCAGTGCCTGGGCCAGGAAGGAATACCAGCCTGTTCTCCCCTTGTTCTCCCATCACAGATGAATGCTTGCCCACTCCAGTCACCGTTTCCCTCCCTTTACCAAGCTTCTCCGTGTCCCCGCAGTTCTCTTTGTTTAAATTCTGTATTTGTCCTAATGTATGAAGGGCTGTAGAGAATGGGATATTCCTTCTCCAGTGGAAGTCATGTGGCCAAACCAATTCAGAGAGCGTGATTTTAAATAGCATTATAATATTTTAGAAAGACGCCATATTGCAAATTCTATATGAAATTCCATGTTGTAAACCCATTTAAGTGTATTGCGGACGTATATGAGATGTCTCACTTGATGTTCCTCTTAAATACGCAAAACATAAGCTTACCTAAAGCAAACCACATTCAAAAATTATTCCAGAAGTATTATTTAAACCATTTATACCTTGCAAATAGGTATTTTAATTCAGTCATCTAGAGGGACATTTTAGTAGTCCTCCTTTCCTGGGAAAAGAATAAAGAAATAGTCCAGTGTACAGTCAGGTAGTCTCTTAAACCTTATCTAAAGGTGATTGGGAAAGGCATTTAACCATGCAAGTAGGAGAAAATATCAAAAGCCATGGACCTAGATGTAAGTTCCTCTCTTGATCAGCATCTTTTCTGGTTTGTAAACATATCTGCTTGTACATCACTACCTCCAGTACTGTCTGAGTAATTCTAACAATATAGTATATACATATACAATCAGTCAGCTCAAAATTTAATAAAACCCCATGAAACATTCCAAAATTTTGGAATGTAGGGTTTCTCACAACATTGTTTTCCTCTCCCTAGTAATTACAAGCCACACACCTACAAGACTTCTAGAAAATTAACTATCTTATTTTTTTCTTCCTCTCCTACACTTAGAGGAATTTATGTTCACTAAGTATTGCTACTAAATGTTAAAAGCATTGTAATGCCCAAATAGAAAGACCATCTCTACTCTGCAAGGAGTGAAATTATTCCTCAATATTTAAACAATGTTAAGTAAAACACAAAGATCTTTTTTGACAAGTGCTACATAGTGACCAGTGTCACTGGAAACACAATGTGCCTTCTCAGTGAATAAAAAAAAAAAAAAAATCTAATTAATTTTTAAAAAGCTGCCAAAACGAACAGGAGGTTTGCATAGTTCACTATAAAGCACTTGCAGAAAGGGAAATCAAATTGGATTAATTTACATAAGCTGTACAAACAGAGTGGCTAAGACTGTAGTATACTAAAAAAAGCAATGTTTTCCCCCAAAATCATTTAAATATGAAACCTCAAATATTTTCAAAACAGATAATTCATTAGACTTCTGGGAAACACTAAGAGCCAAGCTTCTAAAAGTCAGAATAGACTAAACTGAGATATGCTTCACACTTCTTTGAGGAGAGCAAGGTCTGAGAGGTTTTGACATTGAAATGTAATTGCTAAAAAACAATCAGTTTCAAAAGACTAGTAAAATTTGGAGAAAATGCAACAAGTAGAAGCATGTCCTTTCATTTCTCCATTTTAATCCCTGTTTTATTCTGGTTGCAGAAAGAAACGTTTTCCTCTGCTGTAGATGAAGCAAAGTTTCTTGTCAGGGAATCCAATGAAGCACATTAAGAAATAACAGGAGCTGATGCTAAAAAGAATATAAAATACTAGAAAAAGCTGTGCAGCTGGAACTCCTACAGTCAGTCTAGACCTGATACCAAAATAACACCTACAATCTCCCACATGAAATACATAAGGGAACAGAGAGTACAATGAAACAACCAGAGCAGACACAACACAGACAATACAAAATGTCAGCTTTTCCCATTTTAAAAAGAGCATGTAAGGAAAAAAGGCTTATACAGTGAGCTGCAGTTTCACCTCACTAACCAGTTCATATCATTAATCCAGCATTACCTTGCTGAGAAGAAATATTTCTTTTATGTAAAGATGACATACTTCTGCTATGCTGGTGGAAAGGATAGGCTTTGCTTCTTTCAGGAGAGTAGCTCCTGCTGCTGACACTAGAGCCAGATCTGCTGTGTGGAGAATCCCTGTGGCTCCCTGGCGAGTCCCTGAAGAAAGGCGAGTCCCTCTTGTGTGGGGATCGATCTCTCGCATAATGAGAGGAGTAGAAGCTTTTTCTTCTGAAGCCATCTCTGATGTCCCTTGGAAGACAACAGAAAAATACAAGTAACTTGCTTATCCTTCCATTGTTTATGGAACACCACATATGCCTGGTAAATACAAACAGGTTAACTGTCATCTGCAGAACACATCCAAAATCTTCAGTGGTTTTAAGAGTACTAGGCAAGGAATGAAAAAAAGACAAGGGCAATTTTTCCAGATTTCATTGAGGTACTTCATTGCCTGAAGCTAATTCCTTTCTATTTCTTGATAATACAGCTAAAATGTAACAAAAAGACATTGACAAAATGAGAACTCTCACAATTTTTTTAAGATTCAGTATACTTACCCTGAAAATTAAGCCTTAATTTACAATAGCTAAAAATAGATATGCAAATATTGCTTACGCTATTTGGCATTTTTCAGCTACGTTTTTCTCTTACTTTCAGAAGACTATATTCCTCATTTGATTTCACACACCTTGCTACACAAAACTTCAATGAGGGATTTCAGCTTATATCCAGCAAAGACAGAAATAAATCTGCAGAATATCTACTCTCTTGCCTATGAATCCACCCAAGGCCACCTATTGAATGAAAATATGATGACTTATATCTCCTAAATATGTTTCTCACAACACATAATATTAATTTCGAAATTTAATGTAAAATGTCACAACCCAACTGATTTAAAACAATAATTTAATAAGCACCAAAACTTTCTATTAAATTTAAATATTGTTACTCCAGACCACAGCACAAACGTGTTGGTTATTTGTAAATTGTATTATATGTACATATAAGTGCAAAGGTGAAGAAACCCCCTAGTATCATTTTGAACTTGTCCTAAAGAATTTCAGAGCTAAAAGACATACGAGCCAACTGAATCTAGACTTGTCACTTTTGCCTTGGTTGGAAGATGCATTGGTAAGAGTAGCAAGTACTTCTCAGCTTCTCCATAGAAATCTCAAAAATTTTATAACATTTCTAGAAAATCAGAATGTATCTTCTCTCCTATTTCACATCAGAGTCCAATGTTTTAAATAGGGGAATGTTTCATAAAAATCTGGTGGTCTCATTTAGCACAATGTAGCTATAGCTAATTTTATGTTGGTGGAGAAGGAGAAAAGATGTACAATTCCTACAGCATGACACAGGCCCGCATTTGTGACAGATAACAAAGGATTTCTGTGTGCCAAAGGTGTTTTGGGCTACAGAAGTTTCACAGATAGCACCACAAAACAAAAACCTTGTGACGCTAATGTGTTTTACACAGTGCAGGTTTCCTTTTTGCATGGAAAGCACAACTTCATTATAAGTATGAACATTTTATGTAGCAACAGACATGAACTGTAAGTTCAAGCTTGAAGAACACTAGATTAACTCAGCACTAAATTACTTCTAGCTAGGTGGGGAGTCATTTATTTATTAAAGAACATTTTTATCAGGAATGAGTTAGGCCATTTTTTCTTCCATTTCCTTTTTAATCTCTCTCTTTCAATAATGCTATTTATTTTTAAAGCACAAGCTTTCTGGCAGTCAGTACACCACTTTTATGTGTAAAACACTTTCATGACCACATCATTAAATCCTTGTGTACAGAGCAGTTTATTATGTTAATGTTTATAGAGCCCCAGCTATTGCACATGTATAATAAATGCTCTAATATACACTTTTTTTTTTTTTTTTTTAAATACAATGGAAATGCACTTTTAAACAGGAAAACATTTGAAAGTCACATTCTGCAATAATATTGTGCATCCTAAAATAGAATCTCACTTTCAATTTTTGAATTTTTATTTCATCACTCCGTGTTAATTCTTAACCGGACCCTATCTCATACAGAACACTCAAGCCATTAAATATATTAAATCTGTTTGGGACAGCATAGCAACAGCACAACACTTCTGATGTTTTCCATTAATGTAAAGCACTGAAAAGAACAAAGTAAGTATTGTTTTACAGTTATTTTTTTCCTTAAATACTTAAGCTAACATACACCTGCAATTTGGCAATGAAGGCCCCAATTCAGCAAAACAGTTAAGCACATGCTTCAGATTCCAGCACATACTCAAAAGGTTTATTGAGCCGGGACAATATTTAGTAGAGCTGCAAAACAGACTTTAAAATAGAGCTACTGCCCCTAACAACGACTACAGAATTAATCCCTTTTATATAGCATCCCTCAAATCTTTGTATTTTGTGTTAGTAATTCACACTTGATCCTGAAATTGATTTTGTTCTTTCAATAGTGTTGAACAGGAAGCAGTATCACCATTAACCTCGATGAAACTTGACCATTAAATTCTCACTAAAGCTGACAGTCTTGGAGGAGCTTCTGAGATGTTACAAAACCAGCCATACTGTGAATATACCATTCACCAAGGGCAGCTGGGGGAAGAGCTCCAGCCTGACAGCTATTTCAGTGCACCATCAGCTCCAGTTTCCTCAAGGATAAAACATGACTACAGAACAGACAAAAGTATGGCTTTCTGCACAGCAGAAAACCAAGGGAATACAACACTGGGGAGAATTTCAGCTGCCTACAGATCAGAAACAACACGGTGGTATAGCTTAAGCTCTGTGAAGCAAAAATTAACACAAACCAGCATCAGGTTTATCTCTTAAGAGTACTTAGAGGTAAAATTAAATCACTTCCTGGATGTGAAATGCTCATGAATTGAGAGGTACTTGGGTACATGAAGCACATCACATGAAAGAAAGGAAAAAGCTTTACTGTAAGAGGACTCTTGGATCACTCTCATTCAATCTGTGATATCAGGCAACAGCCTACATGCTCACAATTCTCTGGGACTTCTATATCCCATTACATTCAGCTTTTCAACTAGAACATTAATATACGTTATGGTCCAGCCACAGTGAACATAACTCTCATTTTTTACACTGAGCTGAGGATTGGCAACAAAACACCACATTGCTGTGGAACAGAAACAGAAGGGTCTTGCAGCAATTCACAGGTGAGTGCTGTCTATAACCTAGATAAAAAAGTCAACAGAGACGTTTTTGTGATCCCTTCCATCATCTAGGAAGATCCTATTGCCAAAGGGATTAAACACTCCATTTACAGCCTTGTGCTTAATTACTAACCTTGCCTAGAAATATCCTTCACACTTCTATAAATAAATTGAAGAAGATATAAATAGCTTCTGCAACACCAGACTTCAGTGCAAAGAGATACAACAGTCAAGATCTGAACTGCACGCTTAACTGAATATACTTTTTCTGTCTCATAACGCAGATGCAAGGTGGGGAGGAAAGTTAAAAACAAAATTCCTTTTGCCTGCCCTTTCAGGACATTGAAGAGCTACCAACGTGAGTCAGATGATGTAGAAAATATTTAATAAAATACTCAACACCCCCAGCCTCTAAAAGAAGAAGCA
Organism: Sitta carolinensis; assembly: GCA_032173965.1. Lineage (NCBI taxonomy): Eukaryota > Metazoa > Chordata > Aves > Passeriformes > Sittidae > Sitta > Sitta carolinensis. The sequence goes on along the minus strand of JAVUNC010000005.1, from coordinate 28,254,599 downwards.
AGAACACCTCCACTTCTAACATCTTCAAAGCAAATGCAGGTGGTGCAAGATTCCAGCCATCCGTCTCCCAGAACTCATTCCATTTCTTTCCAAAGTACACAGTACATGGTTGTGCAACAAACCAACAACTTAGGTTCTGCTCTGGAGATCTACTATAATCTCTTGTTATTGCTCAAAGATCCTAATGCAGATTTATGCTTAGCTAAAATAATACAGTGAATTACACCATCATAGAAGAAATTGCACCTGGTACCAATGGGTTTCATTTGAACATGTGAAATTATGACACTCTTTCTTACTGACAACTGTTTTCAACATTTTATGACTAAGCAAGTAACTGGAGCACTTGTGGTATCTGCATCTTGCTCTAAATGAAATTAACATAAATAGGATCAGCCATCGTAATGGTATTAACAGCTTTTTGCATGAAGGCAAAAGGAAACAGGCATTGTGAAACACTGTTTCAAGCAGAAAAGTATACCCAAAAATACCAAATGTACAAAAAAATTTGAAAATATATAAATTTCTCATGATTTTTATGTTGCATGTGATACTTCTGAAATAATCACAAGGAAACACCAAATCTCCACACTGATGCCATTTGACTACCTCACTCAGTATGAAAGCTACTCAACTCCTCTCTCCCTGCCACCACCTCGGGATGTTATGACAGGTCAGAGAATAAAAAATAAGACAATCTGAATATTATAGCAACATTAGAGAGAAATGCTTCTATGTCCCTTAATTTAGTAGTAAAGCTATGCACTTCAATGGCACTGGACATCCCACTACATTGCCTTTCTATAGCAAAATGCTTAATAAATGGATACCCTAAACTAACACTAAACCTTTTCCTCTCCTCTCATGTGTCCTAATATTCCCACCCTTTCTCAATGGGAATTGAATCTAAAATGTTTAGTATATTCAAAATATAACAAACAAGTCCTTGGAACCAAAGAGATGAAGAAGAACAATTCACCTTCCTAAGGGAAATTACGTCAAAGTCCTCTGTGACAATACACCTCAACGTGAGAAAGCCATGACTACATTCATCAGTCCAATTCATTGGCTTTCACTGAGATAATTTAGTTAGATGCCATCTTAACAGAAGTTGTCTGGACTCAAAGGGAGACTCCCTTCTCTTTCCCTCCCCCACTGTTTCTCAGTAGTTAGCTGTTTTTCACCGAAGTAGTTAGAAAATTTTCCAGAATAATCAAGTGCTACCCACGGGAGTTTGCCTCACTATTTCCCAATACAGCATTAACCTGCTAGTTTTGATACCATCTATAGTCCTAGCTATAAGACTGGACCAGGTGAGCTCACTTTTCAAAGACACTCTTTAAAAGATATGTTAACCAAGATCTCACAGTGTAAAGGTACAGAATCTTATCTTTAGGCATGTTACCCTATCATACATTGCAGAGGAGCTCCTTACAGTTTATTAGCATTATGTAAATAACATTTATTAGAAGGAAATAATTTCCCCAAAATGTGACTTAGTTTTAAACAATGAATCAACATTATTACAAAATTTAACTGAGTTTGCACAGACTATTGAATTTTTCCTTATAGGTGTATCATAACATATCAACACCTGCAGTAAACAGTTCTCATGCAATAGCTCCTATTAAAAAATATAATGATGACATCAATTTTATACAAAAATTTAAAACCCTACAAAAACTACAGTGGGAAACTGTTGTTACACACAAAAAGCCACAAATCCTTAAATGTAACACAGCTTTTGATCAAAAGCAAGTCAAATAAATATGACAGCAGCTGAGAATTGACATGATGAGAACTTCTGGGTTTGTTTTTTTTTACCAAATTTGGTGTGCTTGCTGTAATTTTGTCAAACACTACGTCAATTTACTACCTGTCCATTCCTTATTCAGCAACCATTTTTAAGAACATAAAAATGTTCTTTGAAAAGTTTATAAATATCTGTCTTTATCCTTTCTTAACGCGTCAGAGTCACAGCAGAGAAGCTGTATTTAAGTGTAACTGATACATTATGTTGGGGTTGACCAAAAGTGCTGAGAGCAAAGTAGGAGGCTGTGGGAAAGCCCACAGAGAGGTGGCTCAGCCCCAGCATTCTTTGCAAGATGTTATACAAATAGTACCAGAAAGTTATCTTCTCCCTGTCCTGTCATTGGTTAAAAACCCTGCAGTAATTTGCAATTCGTAATCCCCCATTCTATTGGACCCTCACCCTCAAACGCCACCCCTACCCTATGTTATATAAGTTGTGTTCACAGTGGCCCTGGGCCTTTTTTGGTGTATCCCCTCAAGCTGTCAACATGTTCGCCTGTTTGTTGTTTCTGTAAGAAAACCTCTTTCATTTTTGGATCACCAAACCGTACCCATCTCTCATTTTTCCACCGCATTCGGGATTTTTCGTCAATCTCCCGAGGTGGTCCACAGGTCAGTCCATCCAGGCCACACCCTGTGCCGCCACACATTTAAAATGAGCAAAGTATAAAAATACCATACACAGAAAATAAGACTGAAACACCTACTGTAATTATGCTTTTCAAAACAAGCTTACCGAATTTTCTCTCAGAGCTTTTAGAGGAGTTAAACCCAAGATTTAGAACGGTTCTACATTTCATATAAGAGGCCAGCTATATTTATGAGGCTCTTTATTTACAAGCTCAGCAGAAAAAATAATCAGGTAGCAGGAAGTCCTGCTAATGTGATAGTTTATAATCCCTTCTCTCATCCTGAGATGGAAACTGCATAACCAATTAGAATTCTGAAGATCCTCTAAAAGGAACAAAACTATGAGTAAGCAATTTCTGAAAGCAAAGTTGTTTTTTAGCATCAGATGGATAAATTTTGCAAAGAAAATAAAACAGCCTTCAATAAACATCACAGTCTATTGTTACGCAAATATTTAAAATGCTAATCTCTCAGCAACTACAACTAACTGCCTGTGAAAGCAACATTCACCCACCAATTTAGCCACACAGTTAGCCAAAACATATAAAAACATCTCAGTTGAAAATAAGACCAATTTCTACCTCCTCCCCATACTTTTACATTACAGGATGGGGCCCAAAAAATTCTACAGTAGAAACCCTGCTTACTAATATCTCCTTTTCCCCCCAGTCTCCAGTGACAACCATTTCAGAAGTGGAATGACAGCAGTCTTTCTTTGAATGAGGTTTCCAGAATAATCCTAGATATATGCACACGGGGCCCATATGCAGCAGAAATTTAGTCTGACATAAAATCCCTGGTAAAAAAACAGGTAATGTTCACATAGATAGTCTCTGGGCTCCAAGTTAAATAGAGGAAAGGTCCAACACAGCAATAAACCCAAACTCGTCCAAATTGAAACTTTTTTACTTTCAGTTCACCTGCAACAGTGAACATTTCTGAACTCCTCTTAATTATACTCAGCCTTCAGTAGAGGGCATTTTTTAAATGCTATGCGGCATCTACATGAGAAGACTTGAGTTCCTAAAATCCACTCAAAATAAAAACTTACAGACCTACAGAACCCGAAGTGCTGGCATACAATCAGATATATTTAACTCTGAGTAATGACAGTCAAATTATGGAACATAAATCTCAGTTTGCATACAAATTGGTTGTCCCAAGCACAAAAGAGCTACAGCCAGTGGAGCAGAAAACAGTTCTTAAAGAAAATGTAGCAACTACTGAATCAGTAAGACTACTGCATAAAACATGAACTGAATATGAAGTCATTAAATATTTAGTGTAAACCAGAATCAACTTTTAAGTTGTATATTACCTATTATCTTGTTCCAAAACGTTCTAATTTCCCCCCTCCACCCTCCAAAATATCATAAGCCAAAATAAACTATTAGCTAGCAGCTTAACACAACAGGTTTTCTGAACAAAAGATTTCAACAGACAAGTCCTTGCCTGGAGTTGTAGACAGGTATAATGAATCTACCACAATGATCTATTATATGGAAACTGTAATTCTGTATATGAATAAACAAGCTACTCTACTCAGCCATGTGAATACCTGTGAGGTTCAATGCCGTGGCAGAGATTCTATTTATTTATTAAAAGAAAAAGGCATGTGCTAATGACTTTACAACTCTGCTTATCAATCTCTGTCAAAAGCATGACCATTTTCTTTGAGTGAACGCCATATTTATTTCCCTCTACACGTTTTTTAATAGAGAAGGAGGTTCTTGTATGGTATCCCTTAAGAGCTGTCAAATATTGCAACGAAACAGCAGACTTATGAACATTTATAGCACCATCTCATAAATCCCTTTGGCTAAGTTTATCTTCTGTAAGCAAGACACAGATCATATTTTGTTTATATTAAAAGAAAGTATAAATCCAAAGTCTAAAAGCCTCCCACAATATAATACACTGCTTTAAAATACTATACTACTTAAATATGTTCACTATTTCATTAATTAAAGAATACATTCAGGGAGGAGAAAAAAGAAACAACTGCCCCCGTAATTCAAAGGTGACTGCATATTGACAATGTAAAGATAACTGCCTTGGTCTATGACACATCTGGACTCTCAATATTAAACGATGCTTTACTGAGAGAATAGTCAGTGACCCTTGACTTCCATCTGGAGACTCTCTCATCAAAAGTTTTCATTTAAAATAACCATTCCTACCAAAGAAGAATTTTCTTCTCAAGGTACAATCTTCAGACCACAACTCTCCAACATCCTGTCATCACTTTGTGCAGTTACAAGGGGTTAAATGGAAGGGTAGTTGAAGCAGAGATCAAAAAGCCAAGATTGCTGGGCTTCTATGCCCCACTTTGCAACCAATTTACTCCATGGCCTTCAGTAAATGCATTCTCACTGTGAAGGTGCATGCATCTAAAAAAATCAAGATTTATTATGCTTTACCACCCTAATATAATAACTATATTATATATATAAAAATTATATATAATATGTATATAATAATAATATATTATTAAATATAATAATTAAATTACAATTTTAATGTTCAGAAAACCACATTTTTTTCAGAGAAAAGGCAACAAGCCATTGATTTAAAATACTTCCAAAACAAAACACAGAACTAACTGATGAATCTCAACTGTTCACAGATCTCAAACTGTTTACAATTAAGCTGCTTTATTTTGCCAGACAGTTTTCTTTCATTTGTAGCACCAAAATTACTTCAGTATTTCCACTTATTACAAAGTATTTACTAAGCACTCAAGGAAATAAGCAGATCTGGTTTTGAAGAACAAAAGAATTATTATTAAGACTGGACCTGGACTATAAAACTACTTCCTAATTTCACTTAGAACATGACAGAAAAACCCAACACACAATAAACAAAACAACACACATAGTAGCAAAGAGTTTGTTAACAAAGGAAAAATTATTCATATACACAGCTGAGAAGAGGATATTAAAAATGTCCTATGTAAGCCACTTCTCAGGAGTCTACTTTTTACTTATTCTACAAATATGGTAATCCTTATTTTACAAAAATCTGGGCCTCAGATAATTCTAAGGATCAAATTTAATGCGTGTGTAGCTGGGATTTACAAGTGCGTCATTTTGTAATTTCTCTTTGAAGACGAGTCCTACCCATCTTAACTTGCCAAGTTTCGTACATTTTACATCTTGTGAACTCAGTTTGGATGGTAAAAAAAAAAAATGAAGTAATGCTCTGTGCACTCAAAAGGATTAAAATTTGGCATGACTAAAGTGAACAGCAGCTAACAATCTTCCAAAGCATTTCACACTGAAAAGTTCATCTGACCTTATAAAAATGAGCTTGGATGCAAAACCCATTGCTGTGAGGCCCATAGGGAAGTACTACAAAACTAGAATCCTTCAATATATAACAGCATAGTTCCCTGCAAAATTTTTAAAAATCTGGCATGCATGAGTGCTTTGCATAAATGGGCCTAATATATTGCTGAAGACAAGCACTAACACAGCTCCAGAAATTATCAACATCAGTCAGTACAAGATAAATGTACAAATAAGTCACATCTTAATTGATCTCTACTCCTTTGAATTGCTAAGTCTCACAATTCTCATAGCATCAGCAACCAAGACATTAATGTGTGCAGAAAATTTCCTCCAAACTATGACGTACAATTCTTTATATGTGCCAACGACACTTGAGCCAGAAGTCACTCCAATTCAAGCTAAAACAAAATTCACATCAGTTCCTGGAGGTCAGAATTCCTTAGGTGATAATAGGAGAGAAAGAGCTGGGAACTCATTTTGAGCCCTGCACATCCTCTGAATTACTTTATTTTTTACATATAAAATATTTATCTT